>CM064432.1:6830871-8079390 GCA_032690845.1 Eleusine coracana subsp. coracana
AAAACACACCTCGCCCCTTGCTCTTCGAGGAGAAGGGTGGTGTTTTTCGAAGAAACTTAGCAAAATTCACTAAGGGGCTTGTTGCAGCCCGAACCTAATAGAAGGTTCGCCTAAAAACACCTCGCCCGTAGCACTTCGAGGGGGAGGGTGGTGTTTTTTCGAAGAAACTTAGCAAAATTCGCTAAGGGGCTCCTTGCAGCCGGAACCTAACGGAAGTTTCGCCTAAAAACTCATCAACCCTATCACTTCGAGGGGGAGAGTGGCATTTTTCAAAAAAACTTAGCAAAAATTGCTAAGGGGCTCGATACAGCCCAAACCTAATGGAAGGTTCGCCTAAAACCACCTCGCCCCTAGCACTTCAAGGGGGAGGGTGGCGTTTTTTCAGAAAAACTTAGCAAAAATCACTAATGGGCTCGTTACAGCCCGAACCTAATGGAAGGTTCGCCTAAAAGCACCTCGTCCCTAGCACTTTGAGGGGGAGGGTGGCGTTTTTCAAAAAAAAACTTAGCAAAAATCACTAATGGGGTCGTTGCAGCCCGAACCTAACGGAAGGTTCGCCTAAAAACTCCTCGCCCCTTGCTCTTCGAGGAGAAGGGTGGTGTTTTTCGAAGAAACACAGCAAAATTCACTAAGGGGCTTGTTGCAGCCCGAACCTAATAGAAGGTTCGCCTAAAAACACCTCGCCCCTAGCACTTCGAGGGGGAGGGTGGTGTTTTTCGAAGAAACTTAGCAAAATTCGCTAAGGGGCTCCTTGCAGCCGGAACCTAACGGAAGGTTCGCCTAAAAACTCATCAACCCTATCACTTCGAGGGGGAGAGTGGCATTTTTCAAAAAAACTTAGCAAAAATTGCTAAGGGGCTCAATACAGCCCAAACCTAATGGAAGGTTCGCCTAAAACCACCTCGCCCCTAGCACTTCAAGGGGGAGGGTGGCGTTTTTTCAGAAAAACATAGCAAAAATCACTAATGGGCTCGTTACAGCCCGAACCTAATGGAAGGTTCGCCTAAAAGCACCTCGCCCCTAGCACTTTGAGGGGGAGGGTGGCGTTTTTCAAAAAAAAACTTAGCAAAAATCACTAATGGGCTCGTTGCAGCCCGAACCTAACGGAAGGTTCGCCTAAAAACAGCTCGCCCCTAGCACTTCGAGGAGAAGGGTGGTGTTTTTCGAAGTAACTTAGCAAAATTCACTAAGGGGCTCGTTGCAGCCCGAACCTAACTGAAGGATCGCCTAAAAACACCTTGCCCGTAGCACTTCGCGGGGGAGGGTGGCATTTTTTGAAGAAACATGGCAAAAATTGCTAAGGGGCTCGTTGTAGCCGGAACCTAACGAAAGGTTCTCCTAAAAACTCCTCAACCCTAGTACTTCGAGGGGGAGAGTGGCGTTTTTCAAAAAAACTTAGCAAAAATCGCTAAGGGGCTCGTTGCAGCCCGAACCTAATGGAAGGTTCGCCTAAAAACACCTCGCACCAAGCACTTTGGAGGGGGAGGGTGGTGTTTTTTGAAAAAACATAGCAAAAAATTTCTAAGGGGCTCGTTGCAGCCCGAACCTAATGGAAGGTTTGCCTAAAAACACCTCGCCGCAAGCTCTTCGAGGAGTAGGGTGGCATTTTTTGAAGAAACTTAGCAAAATTCACCAAGGGGCTCATTGCAGCCCGAACCTAACAGAAGGTTCGCCTAAAAACACCTCGCCCCTAGCACTTCGAGGGGGAGGGTGGCGTTTTTCGAAAAAACTTAATAAAAATTGCTAAGGAGCTCGTTGCAGCCCGAACCTGACGGAAGGTTTGCCTAAAAACACCTCGCCCGTAGCACTTTGAGGTGGAGGGTGGCTTTTTTTGAAAAAACTTAGCAAAAATTGCTAAGAGGCACGTTGCAGCCTGGACCTAACGTAAGGTTCACCTAAAATCACCTCGCCCCTAGCACTTCGAGGGGGAGGGTGGCTTTCGAAAAAATTTAGCAAAAATTGCTAAGGGGCTCATTGCAGCCCGAACCTAACGGAAGGTTCGCCCAAAAACAGCTCGGCCCAAGTTCTTCGAGGAGAAGGGTGGTGTTTTTCGAAGTAACTTAGCAAAATTCACTAAGGGGGTCGTTGCAGCCCGAACCTAACGGAAGGATCGCCTAAAAACACCTTGCCCGTAGCACTTCGCGGGGGAGGGTGGCATTTTTTGAAGAAACATGGCAAAAATTGCTAAGGGGCTCGTTGTACCCGGAACCTAACGAAAGGTTCACCTAAAAACTCCTCAACCCTAGTACTTCGAGGGGGAGAGTGGCGTTTTTCAAAAAAACTTAGCAAAAATCGCTAAGGGGCTCGATACAGCCCAAACCTAATGGAAGGTTCGCCTAAAAGCACCTCGCCCCTAGCACTTTGAGGGGGAGGGTGGCGTTTTTCAAAAAAAAAAAACTTAGCAAAAATCACTAAGGGGCTCGTTGCAGCCCGAACCTAACGGAAGGTTTGCCTAAAAACACCTCACCCCTAGCACTTTGAGGTGGAGGGTGGCTTTTTTTGAAAAACTTAGCAAAAATTGCTAAGGGGCTCATTGCAGCCCGAACCTAACGTAAGGTTCGCCTAAAAACACCTCGCCCCTAGCACTTCGAAGGGGAGGGTGGCTTTGGAAAAAACTTAGCAAAAAATCGCTAAGGGGCTCGTTGCAGCCTTAACCTAACGGAAGGTTCGCCTAAAAACACCTCGCCCCTTGCTCTTCGAGGAGAAGGGTGGTGTTTTTCGAAGAAACTTAGCAAAATTCACTAAGGGGCTTGTTGCAGCCCGAACCTAATAGAAGGTTCGCCTAAAAACACCTCGCCCGTAGCACTTCGAGGGGGAGGGTGGTGTTTTTCGAAGAAACTTAGCAAAATTCGCTAAGGGGCTCCTTGCAGCCGGAACCTAACGGAAGTTTCGCCTAAAAACTCATCAACCCTATCACTTCGAGGGGGAGAGTGGCATTTTTCAAAAAAACTTAGCAAAAATTGCTAAGGGGCTCGATACAGCCCAAACCTAATGGAAGGTTCGCCTAAAACCACCTCGCCCCTAGCACTTCAAGGGGGAGGGTGGCGTTTTTTCAGAAAAACTTAGCAAAAATCACTAATGGGCTCGTTACAGCCCGAACCTAATGGAAGGTTCGCCTAAAAGCACCTCGCCCCTAGCACTTTGAGGGGGAGGGTGGCGTTTTTCAAAAAAAAACTTAGCAAAAATCACTAATGGGGTCGTTGCAGCCCGAACCTAACGGAAGGTTCGCCTAAAAACACCTCGCCCCTTGCTCTTCGAGGAGAAGGGTGGTGTTTTTCGAAGAAACATAGCAAAATTCACTAAGGGGCTTGTTGCAGCCCGAACCTAATAGAAGGTTCGCCTAAAAACACCTCGCCCCTAGCACTTCGAGGGGGAGGGTGGTGTTTTTCGAAGAAACTTAGCAAAATTCGCTAAGGGGCTCCTTGCAGCCGGAACCTAACGGAAGGTTCGCCTAAAAACACATCAACCCTATCACTTCGAGGGGGAGAGTGGCATTTTTAAAAAAAACTTAGCAAAAATTGCTAAGGGGCTCAATACAGCCCAAACCTAATGGAAGGTTCACCTAAAACCACCTCGCCCCTAGCACTTCAAGGGGGAGGGTGGCGTTTTATCAGAAAAACTTAGCAAAAATCACTAATGGGCTCGTTACAGCCCGAACCTAATGGAAGGTTCGCCTAAAAGCAGCTCGCCCCTAGCACTTCGAGGAGAAGGGTGGTGTTTTTCGAAGTAACTTAGCAAAATTCACTAAGGGGCTCGTTGCAGCCCGAACCTAACTGAAGGATCGCCTAAAAACACCTTGCCCGTAGCACTTCGCGGGGGAGGGTGGCATTTTTGAAGAAACATGGCAAAAATTGCTAAGGGGCTCGTTGTAGCCGGAACCTAACGAAAGGTTCACCTAAAAACTCCTCAACCCTAGTACTTCGAGGGGGAGAGTGGCGTTTTTCAAAAAAACTTAGCAAAAATCGCTAAGGGGCTCGTTGCAGCCCGAACCTAATGGAAGGTTCGCCTAAAAACACCTCGCACCAAGCACTTTGGAGGGGGAGGGTGGTGTTTTTTGAAAAAACATAGCAAAAAATTTCTAAGGGGCTCGTTGCAGCCCGAACCTAATGGAAGGTTTGCCTAAAAACACCTCGCCGCAAACTCTTCGAGGAGAAGGGTGGCATTTTTTGAAGAAACTTAGCAAAATTCACCAAGGGGCTCGTTGCAGCCCGAACCTAACTGAAGGTTCGCCTAAAAACACCTCGCCCCTAGCACTTCGAGGGGGAGGGTGGCGTTTTTTGAAGAAACTTAGCAAAAATCACTAAGGGGCTCGTTGTAGCCCGAACCTAACGGAAGGTTCATCTAAAAACACCTCGCCCCTAGCACTTCGAGGGGGAGGTTGATGTTTTTTGAAAAAACTTTACAAAAAATCGCTAAGGGGCTTGTTGCCGCTCGAACCTAACAGAAGGTTCACCTAAAAACACCTCGCTCCTAGCACTTCGAGGGGGAGGCTGGCGTTTTTCGAAAAAACTTAGCAAAAAATCGCTAAGGGGCTCGTTGCAGCCTTAACCTAACGGAAGGTTCGCCTAAAAACACCTCGCCCCTTGCTCTTCGAGGAGAAGGGTGGTGTTTTTCGAAGAAACTTAGCAAAATTCACTAAGGGGCTTGTTGCAGCCCGAACCTAATAGAAGGTTCGCCTAAAAACACCTCGCCCGTAGCACTTCGAGGGGGAGGGTGGTGTTTTTCGAAGAAACTTAGCAAAATTCGCTAAGGGGCTCCTTGCAGCCGGAACCTAACGGAAGTTTCGCCTAAAAACTCATCAACCCTATCACTTCGAGGGGGAGAGTGGCATTTTTCAAAAAAACTTAGCAAAAATTGCTAAGGGGCTCGATACAGCCCAAACCTAATGGAAGGTTCGCCTAAAACCACCTCGCCCCTAGCACTTCAAGGGGGAGGGTGGCGTTTTTTCAGAAAAACTTAGCAAAAATCACTAATGGGCTCGTTACAGCCCGAACCTAATGGAAGGTTCGCCTAAAAGCACCTCGCCCCTAGCACTTTGAGGGGGAGGGTGGCGTTTTTCAAAAAAAAACTTAGCAAAAATCACTAATGGGGTCGTTGCAGCCCGAACCTAACGGAAGGTTCGCCTAAAAACACCTCGCCCCTTGCTCTTCGAGGAGAAGGGTGGTGTTTTTCGAAGAAACATAGCAAAATTCACTAAGGGGCTTGTTGCAGCCCGAACCTAATAGAAGGTTCGCCTAAAAACACCTCGCCCCTAGCACTTCGAGGGGGAGGGTGGTGTTTTTCGAAGAAACTTAGCAAAATTCGCTAAGGGGCTCCTTGCAGCCGGAACCTAACGGAAGGTTCGCCTAAAAACTCATCAACCCTATCACTTCGAGGGGGAGAGTGGCATTTTTCAAAAAAACTTAGCAAAAATTGCTAAGGGGCTCAATACAGCCCAAACCTAATGGAAGGTTCACCTAAAACCACCTCGCCCCTAGCACTTCAAGGGGGAGGGTGGCGTTTTATCAGAAAAACTTAGCAAAAATCACTAATGGGCTCGTTACAGCCGAACCTAATGGAAGGTTCGCCTAAAAGCACCTCGCCCCTAGCACTTTGAGGGGGAGGGTGGCGTTTTTCAAAAAAAAACTTAGCAAAAATCACTAATGGGCTCGTTGCAGCCCGAACCTAACGGAAGGTTCG
This sequence comes from Eleusine coracana subsp. coracana, assembly GCA_032690845.1. Classification (NCBI taxonomy): domain Eukaryota; kingdom Viridiplantae; phylum Streptophyta; class Magnoliopsida; order Poales; family Poaceae; genus Eleusine; species Eleusine coracana. The sequence goes on from CM064432.1 coordinate 6,836,551, forward strand.
CCTAAAAACAGCTCGCCCCTAGCACTTCGAGGAGAAGGGTGGTGTTTTTCGAAGTAACTTAGCAAAATTCACTAAGGGGCTCGTTGCAGCCCGAACCTAACTGAAGGATCGCCTAAAAACACCTTGCCCGTAGCACTTCGCGGGGGAGGGTGACATTTTTTGAAGAAACATGGCAAAAATTGCTAAGGGGCTCGTTGTAGCCGGAACCTAACGAAAGGTTCACCTAAAAACTCCTCAACCCTAGTACTTCGAGGGGGAGAGTGGCGTTTTTCAAAAAAACTTAGCAAAAATCGCTAAGGGGCTCGTTGCAGCCCGAACCTAATGGAAGGTTCGCCTAAAAACACCTCGCACCAAGCACTTTGGAGGGGGAGGGTGGTGTTTTTTGAAAAAACATAGCAAAAAATTTCTAAGGGGCTCGTTGCAGCCCGAACCTAATGGAAGGTTTGCCTAAAAACACCTCGCCGCAAACTCTTCGAGGAGAAGGGTGGCATTTTTTGAAGAAACTTAGCAAAATTCACCAAGGGGCTCATTGCAGCCCGAACCTAACAGAAGGTTCGCCTAAAAACACCTCGCCCCTAGCACTTCGAGGGGGAGGGTGGCGTTTTTTGAAGAAACTTAGCAAAAATCACTAAGGGGCTCGTTGTAGCCCGAACCTAACGGAAGGTTCATCTAAAAACACCTCGCCCCTAGCACTTCGAGGGGGAGGTTGATGTTTTTTGAAAAAACTTTACAAAAAATCGCTAAGGGGCTTGTTGCCGCTCGAACCTAACAGAAGGTTCACCTAAAAACACCTCGCTCCTAGCACTTCGAGGGGGAGGCTGGCGTTTTTCGAAAAAACTTAGCAAAATTCGCTAAGGGGCTCCTTGCAGCCGGAACCTAACAGAAGGTTCACCTAAAAACTCATCAACCCTATCACTTCGAGGGGGAGAGTGGCATTTTTCAAAAAAACTTAGCAAAAATTGCTAAGGGGCTCGATACAGCCCAAACCTAATGGAAGGTTCGCCTAAAACCACATCGCCCCTAGCACTTCAAGGGGGAGGGTGGCGTTTTTTCAGAAAAACTTAGCAAAAATCACTAATGGGCTCGTTACAGCCCGAACCTAATGGAAGGTTCGCCTAAAAGCACCTCGCCCCTAGCACTTTGAGGGGGAGGGTGGCGTTTTTCAAAAAAAAACTTAGCAAAAATCACTAATGGGCTCGTTGCAGCCCGAACCTAACGGAAGGTTCGCCTAAAAACACCTCGCCCCTTGCTCTTCGAGGAGAAGGGTGGTGTTTTTCGAAGAAACTTAGCAAAATTCACTAAGGGGCTTGTTGCAGCCCGAACCTAATAGAAGGTTCGCCTAAAAACACCTCGCCCCTAGCACTTCGAGGGGGAGGGTGGTGCTTTTCGAAGAAACTTAGCAAAATTCGCTAAGGGGCTCCTTGCAGCCGGAACCTAACGGAAGGTTCGCCTAAAAACTCATCAACCCTATCACTTCGAGGGGGAGAGTGGCATTTTTCAAAAAAACATAGCAAAAATTGCTAAGGGGCTCGATACAGCCCAAACCTAATGGAAGGTTCGCCTAAAACCACCTCGCCCCTAGCACTTCAAGGGGGAGGGTGGCGTTTTTTCAGAAAAACTTAGCAAAAATCAGTAATGGGCTCGTTACAGCCCGAACCTAATGGAAGGTTCGCCTAAAAGCACCTCGCCCCTAGCACTTTGAGGGGGAGGGTGGCGTTTTTCAAAAAAAATCTTAGCAAAAATCACTAATGGGCTCGTTGCAGCCCGAACCTAACGGAAGGTTCGCCTAAAAACAGCTCGCCCCTTGCTCTTCGAGGAGAAGGGTGGTGTTTTTCGAAGTAACTTAGCAAAATTCACTAAGGGGCTCGTTGCAGCCCGAACCTAAGGGAAGGATCGCCTAAAAACACCTTGCCCGTAGCACTTCGCGGGGGAGGGTGGCATTTTTTGAAGAAACATGGCAAAAATTGCTAAGGGGCTCGTTGTAGCTGGAACCTAACGAAAGGTTCACCTAAAAACTCCTCAACCCTAGTACTTCGAGGGGGAGAGTGGCGTTTTTCAAAAAAACTTAGCAAAAATCGCTAAGGGGCTCGTTGCAGCCCGAACCTAATGGAAGGTTCGCCTAAAAACACCTCGCCCCTAGCACTTCGAGGGGGAGGTTGATGTTTTTTGAAAAAACTTTACAAAAAATCGCTAAGGGGCTTGTTGCCGCTCGAACCTAACAGAAGGTTCACCTAAAAACACCTCGCTCCTAGCACTTCGAGGGGGAGGCTGGCGTTTTTCGAAAAAACTTAGCAAAATTCGCTAAGGGGCTCCTTGCAGCCGGAACCTAACGGAAGGTTCACCTAAAAACTCATCAACCCTATCACTTCGAGGGGGAGAGTGGCATTTTTCAAAAAAACTTAGCAAAAATTGCTAAGGGGCTCGATACAGCCCAAACCTAATGGAAGGTTCGCCTAAAACCACCTCGCCCCTAGCACTTCAAGGGGGAGGGTGGCGTTTTTTCAGAAAAACTTAGCAAAAATCACTAATGGGCTCGTTACAGCCCGAACCTAATGGAAGGTTCGCCTAAAAGCACCTCGCCCCTAGCACTTTGAGGGGGAGGGTGGCGTTTTTCAAAAAAAAACTTAGCAAAAATCACTAATGGGCTCGTTGCAGCCCGAACCTAACGGAAGGTTCACCTAAAAACACCTCGCCCCTTGCTCTTCGAGGAGAAGGGTGGTGTTTTTCGAAGAAACTTAGCAAAATTCACTAAGGGGCTTGTTGCAGCCCGAACCTAATAGAAGGTTCGCCTAAAAACAGCTCGCCCCTAGCACTTTGAGGAGAAGGGTGGTGTTTTTCGAAGTAACTTAGCAAAATTCACTAAGGGGCTCGTTGCAGCCCGAACCTAACGGAAGGATCGCCTAAAAACACCTTGCCCGTAGCACTTCGCGGGGGAGGGTGGCATTTTTTGAAGAAACATGGCAAAAATTGCTAAGGGGCTCGTTGTAGCCGGAACCTAATGAAAGGTTCACCTAAAAACTCCTCAACCCTAGTACTTCGAGGGGGAGAGTGGCGTTTTTCAAAAAAACTTAGCAAAAATCGCTAAGGGGCTCGTTGCAGCCCGAACCTAATGGAAGGTTCGCCTAAAAACACCTCGCACCTAGCACTTTGGAGGGGGAGGGTGGTGTTTTTTGAAAAAACATAGCAAAAAATTGCTAAGAGGCTCGTTGCAGCCGGAACCTAATGGAAGGTTTGCCTAAAAACACCTCACCGCAAGCTCTTCGAGGAGAAGGGTGGCATTTTTTGAAGAAACTTAGCAAAATTCACCAAGGGGCTCATTGCAGCCCGAACCTAACAGAAGGTTCGCCTAAAAACACCTCGCCCCTAGCACTTCGAGGGGGAGGGTGGCGTTTTTTGAAGAAACATGGCAAAAATTGCTAAGGGGCTCGTTGTAGCCGGAACCTAACGAAAGGTTCACCTAAAAACTCCTCAACCCTAGTACTTCGAGGGGGAGAGTGGCGTTTTTCAAAAAAACTTAGCAAAAATCGCTAAGGGGCTCGTTGCAGCCCGAACCTAATGGAAGGTTCGCCTAAAAACACCTCGCACCAAGCACTTTGGAGGGGGAGGGTGGTGTTTTTTGAAAAAACATAGCAAAAAATTTCTAAGGGGCTCGTTGCAGCCCGAACCTAATGGAAGGTTTGCCTAAAAACACCTCGCCGCAAACTCTTCGAGGAGAAGGGTGGCATTTTTTGAAGAAACTTAGCAAAATTCACCAAGGGGCTCATTGCAGCCCGAACCTAACAGAAGGTTCGCCTAAAAACACCTCGCCCCTAGCACTTCGAGGGGGAGGGTGGCGTTTTTTGAAGAAACTTAGCAAAAATCACTAAGGGGCTCGTTGTAGCCCGAACCTAACGGAAGGTTCATCTAAAAACACCTCGCCCCTAGCACTTCGAGGGGGAGGTTGATGTTTTTTGAAAAAACTTTACAAAAAATCGCTAAGGGGCTTGTTGCCGCTCGAACCTAACAGAAGGTTCACCTAAAAACACCTCGCTCCTAGCACTTCGAGGGGGAGGCTGGCGTTTTTCGAAAAAACTTAGCAAAATTCGCTAAGGGGCTCCTTGCAGCCGGAACCTAACAGAAGGTTCACCTAAAAACTCATCAACCCTATCACTTCGAGGGGGAGAGTGGCATTTTTCAAAAAAACTTAGCAAAAATTGCTAAGGGGCTCGATACAGCCCAAACCTAATGGAAGGTTCGCCTAAAACCACATCGCCCCTAGCACTTCAAGGGGGAGGGTGGCGTTTTTTCAGAAAAACTTAGCAAAAATCACTAATGGGCTCGTTACAGCCCGAACCTAATGGAAGGTTCGCCTAAAAGCACCTCGCCCCTAGCACTTTGAGGGGGAGGGTGGCGTTTTTCAAAAAAAAACTTAGCAAAAATCACTAATGGGCTCGTTGCAGCCCGAACCTAACGGAAGGTTCGCCTAAAAACACCTCGCCCCTTGCTCTTCGAGGAGAAGGGTGGTGTTTTTCGAAGAAACTTAGCAAAATTCACTAAGGGGCTTGTTGCAGCCCGAACCTAATAGAAGGTTCGCCTAAAAACACCTCGCCCCTAGCACTTCGAGGGGGAGGGTGGTGCTTTTCGAAGAAACTTAGCAAAATTCGCTAAGGGGCTCCTTGCAGCCGGAACCTAACGGAAGGTTCGCCTAAAAACTCATCAACCCTATCACTTCGAGGGGGAGAGTGGCATTTTTCAAAAAAACATAGCAAAAATTGCTAAGGGGCTCGATACAGCCCAAACCTAATGGAAGGTTCGCCTAAAACCACCTCGCCCCTAGCACTTCAAGGGGGAGGGTGGCGTTTTTTTCAGAAAAACTTAGCAAAAATCAGTAATGGGCTCGTTACAGCCCGAACCTAATGGAAGGTTCGCCTAAAAGCACCTCGCCCCTAGCACTTTGAGGGGGAGGGTGGCGTTTTTCAAAAAAAATCTTAGCAAAAATCACTAATGGGCTCGTTGCAGCCCGAACCTAACGGAAGGTTCGCCTAAAAACAGCTCGCCCCTTGCTCTTCGAGGAGAAGGGTGGTGTTTTTCGAAGTAACTTAGCAAAATTCACTAAGGGGCTCGTTGCAGCCCGAACCTAACGGAAGGATCGCCTAAAAACACCTTGCCCGTAGCACTTCGCGGGGGAGGGTGGCATTTTTTGAAGAAACATGGCAAAAATTGCTAAGGGGCTCGTTGTAGCTGGAACCTAACGAAAGGTTCACCTAAAAACTCCTCAACCCTAGTACTTCGAGGGGGAGAGTGGCGTTTTTCAAAAAAACTTAGCAAAAATCGCTAAGGGGCTCGTTGCAGCCCGAACCTAATGGAAGGTTCGCCTAAAAACACCTCGCCCCTAGCACTTCGAGGGGGAGGTTGATGTTTTTTGAAAAAACTTTACAAAAAATCGCTAAGGGGCTTGTTGCCGCTCGAACCTAACAGAAGGTTCACCTAAAAACACCTCGCTCCTAGCACTTCGAGGGGGAGGCTGGCGTTTTTCGAAAAAACTTAGCAAAATTCGCTAAGGGGCTCCTTGCAGCCGGAACCTAACGGAAGGTTCACCTAAAAACTCATCAACCCTATCACTTCGAGGGGGAGAGTGGCATTTTTCAAAAAAACTTAGCAAAAATTGCTAAGGGGCTCGATACAGCCCAAACCTAATGGAAGGTTCGCCTAAAACCACCTCGCCCCTAGCACTTCAAGGGGGAGGGTGGCGTTTTTTCAGAAAAACTTAGCAAAAATCACTAATGGGCTCGTTACAGCCCGAACCTAATGGAAGGTTCGCCTAAAAGCACCTCGCCCCTAGCACTTTGAGGGGGAGGGTGGTGTTTTTCAAAAAAAAACTTAGCAAAAATCACTAATGGGCTCGTTGCAGCCCGAACCTAACGGAAGGTTCACCTAAAAACACCTCGCCCCTTGCTCTTCGAGGAGAAGGGTGGTGTTTTTCGAAGAAACTTAGCAAAATTCACTAAGGGGCTTGTTGCAGCCCGAACCTAATAGAAGGTTCACCTAAAAACAGCTCGCCCCTAGCACTTCGAGGAGAAGGGTGGTGTTTTTCGAAGTAACTTAGCAAAATTCACTAAGGGGCTCGTTGCAGCCCGAACCTAACGGAAGGATCGCCTAAAAACACCTTGCCCGTAGCACTTCGCGGGGGAGGGTGGCATTTTTTGAAGAAACATGGCAAAAATTGCTAAGGGGCTCGTTGTAGCCGGAACCTAATGAAAGGTTCACCTAAAAACTCCTCAAACCTAGTACTTCGAGGGGGAGAGTGGCGTTTTTCAAAAAAACTTAGCAAAAATCGCTAAGGGGCTCGTTGCAGCCCGAACCTAATGGAAGGTTCGCCTAAAAACACCTCGCACCTAGCACTTTGGAGGGGGAGGGTGGTGTTTTTTGAAAAAACATAGCAAAAAATTGCTAAGAGGCTCGTTGCAGCCGGAACCTAATGGAAGGTTTGCCTAAAAACACCTCACCGCAAGCTCTTCGAGGAGAAGGGTGGCATTTTTTGAAGAAACTTAGCAAAATTCACCAAGGGGCTCATTGCAGCCCGAACCTAACAGAAGGTTCGCCTAAAAACACCTCGCCCCTAGCACTTCGAGGGGGAGGGTGGCGTTTTTTGAAGAAACTTAGCAAAAATCACTAAGGGGCTCGTTGTAGCCCGAACCTAACGGAAGGTTCATCTAAAAACACCTCGCCCCTAGCACTTCGAGGGGGAGGTTGATGTTTTTTGAAAAAACTTTACAAAAAATCGCTAAGGGGCTTGTTGCCGCTCGAACCTAACAGAAGGTTCACCTAAAAACACCTCGCTCCTAGCACTTCGAGGGGGAGGCTGGCGTTTTTCGAAAAAACTTAATAAAAATTGCTAAGGAGCCCGTTGCAGCCCGAACCTGACGGAAGGTTTGCCTAAAAACACCTCGCCCGTAGCACTTTGAGGTGGAGGGTGGCTTTTTTTGAAAAAACTTAGCAAAAATTGCTAAGAGGCACGTTGCAGCCTGGACCTAACGTAAGGTTCACCTAAAATCACCTCGCCCCAAGCACTTCGAGGGGGAGGGTGGCTTTCGAAAAAATTTAGCAAAAATTGCTAAGGGGCTCATTGTAGCCCGAACCTAACGGAAGGTTCGCCTAAAAACAGCTCGGCACAAGCTCTTCGAGGAGAAGGGTGGTGTTTTTCGAAGTAACTTAGCAAAATTCACTAAGGGGGTCGTTGCAGCCCGAACCTAACGGAAGGATCGCCTAAAAACACCTTGCCCGTAGCACTTCGCGGGGGAGGGTGGAATTTTTTGAAGAAACATGGCAAAAATTGCTAAGGGGCTCGTTGTAGCCGGAACCTAACGAAAGGTTCACCTAAAAACTCCTCAACCCTAGTACTTCGAGGGGGAGAGTGGCGTTTTCAAAAAAACTTAGCAAAAATCGCTAAGGGGCTCGATACAGCCCAAACCTAATGGAAGGTTCGCCTAAAAGCACCTCGCCCCTAGCACTTTGAGGGGAAGGGTGGCCTTTTTCAAAAAAAAAAACTTAGCAAAAATCACTAAGGGGCTCGTTGCAGCCCGAACCTAACGGAAGGTTTGCCTAAAAACACCTCACCCCTAGCACTTTGAGGTGGAGGGTGGCTTTTTTTGAAAAACTTAGCAAAAATTGCTAAGGGGCTCATTACAGCCCGAACCTAACGTAAGGTTCGCCTAAAAACACCTCGCCCCTAGCACTTCGAAGGGGAGGGTGGCTTTGGAAAAAACTTAGCAAAAAATCGCTAAGGGGCTCGTTGCAGCCTTAACCTAACGGAAGGTTCGCCTAAAAACACCTCGCCCCTTGCTCTTTGAGGAGAAGGGTGGTGTTTTTCGAAGAAACTTAGCAAAATTCACTAAGGGGCTTGTTGCAGCCCAAACCTAATAGAAGGTTCTCCTAAAAACACCTCGCCCCTAGCACTTCGAGGGGGAGGGTGGTGTTTTTCGAAGAAACTTAGCAAAATTCGCTAAGGGGCTCCTTGCAGCCGGAACCTAACGGAAGGTTCGCCTAAAAACTCATCAACCCTATCACTTCGAGGGGGAGAGTGGCATTTTTCAAAAAAACTTAGCAAAAATTGCTAAGGGGCTCGATACAGCCCAAACCTAATGGAAGGTTCGCCTAAAACCACCTCGCCCCTAGCACTTCATGGGGGAGGGTGGCGTTTTTTCAGAAAAACTTAGCAAAAATCACTAATGGGCTCGTTACAGCCCGAACCTAATGGAAGGTTCGCCTAAAAGCACCTCGCCCCTAGCACTTTGAGGGGGAGGGTGGCGTTTTTCGAAAAAAAACTTAGCAAAAATCACTAATGGGCTCGTTGCAGCCCGAACCTAACGGAAGGTTCGCCTAAAAACACCTCGCCCCTTGCTCATCGAGGAGAAGGGTGGTGTTTTTCGAAGAAACTTAGCAAAATTCACTAAGGGGCTTGTTGCAGCCTGAACCTAATAGAAGGTTCGCCTAAAAACACCTCGCCCCTAGCACTTCGAGGGGGAGGGTGGTGTTTTTCGAAGAAACTTAGCAAAATTCGCTAAGGGGCTCCTTGCAGCCGGAACCTAACGGAAGTTTCGCCTAAAAACTCATCAACCCTATCACTTCGAGGGGGAGAGTGGCATTTTTCAAAAAAACTTAGCAAAAATTGCTAAGGGGCTCGATACAGCCCAAACCTAATGGAAGGTTCGCCTAAAACCACCTCGCCCCTAGCACTTCATGGGGGAGGGTGGCGTTTTTTCAGAAAAACTTAGCAAAAATCACTAATGGGCTCGTTACAGCCCGAACCTAATGGAAGGTTCGCCTAAAAGCACCTCGCCCCTAGCACTTTGAGGGGGAGGGTGGCGTTTTTCGAAAAAAAAACTTAGCAAAAATCACTAATGGGCTCGTTGCAGCCCGAACCTAACGGAAGGTTCGCCTAAAAACACCTCGCCCCTTGCTCATCGAGGAAAAGGGTGGTGTTTTTCGAAGAAACTTAGCAAAATTCACTAAGGGGCTTGTTGCAGCCTGAACCTAATAGAAGGTTCGCCTAAAAACACCTCGCCCCTAGCACTTCGAGGGGGAGGGTGGTGTTTTTCGAAGAAACTTAGCAAAATTCGCTAAGGGGCTCCTTGCAGCCGGAACCTAACGGAAGGTTCGCCTAAAAACTCATCAACCCTATCACTTCGAGGGGGAGAGTGGCATTTTTCAAAAAAACTTAGCAAAAATTGCTAAGGGACTCGATACAGCCCAAACCTAATGGAAGGTTCGCCTAAAACCACCTCGCCCCTAGCACTTCAAGGGGGAGGGTGGCGTTTTTTCAGAAAAACTTAGCAAAAATCACTAATGGGCTCGTTACAGCCCGAACCTAATGGAAGGTTCGCCTAAAAGCACCTCGCCCCTAGCACTTTGAGGGGGAGGGTGGCGTTTTTCAAAAAAAAACTTAGCAAAAATCACTAATGGGCTCGTTGCAGCCCAAACCTAACGGAAGGTTCGCCTAAAAACAGCTCGCCCCTAGCACTTTGAGGAGAAGGGTGGTGTTTTTCGAAGTAACTTAGCAAAATTCACTAAGGGGCTCGTTGCAGCCCGAACCTAACGGAAGGATCGCCTAAAAACACCTTGCCCGTAGCACTTCGCGGGGGAGGGTGGCATTTTTTGAAGAAACATGGCAAAAATTGCTAAGGGGCTCGTTGTAGCCGGAACCTAACGAAAGGTTCACCTAAAAACTCCTCAACCCTAGTACTTCGAGGGGGAGAGTGGCGTTTTTCAAAAAAACTTAGCAAAAATCGCTAAGGGGCTCGTTGCAGCCCGAACCTAATGGAAGGTTCGCCTAAAAACACCTCGCACCTAGCACTTTGGAGGGGGAGGGTGGTGTTTTTTGAAAAAACATAGCAAAAAATTGCTAAGGGGCTCGTTGCAGCCCGAACCTAATGGAAGGTTTGCCTAAAAACACCTCGCCGCAAGCTCTTCGAGGAGAAGGGTGGCATTTTTTGAAGAAACTTAGCAAAATTCACCAAGGGGCTCATTGCAGCCCGAACCTAACAGAAGGTTCGCCTAAAAACACCTCGCCCCTAGCACTTCGAGGGGGAGGGTGGCGTTTTTTGAAGAAACTTAGCAAAAATCACTAAGGGGCTCGTTGTAGCCCGAACCTAACGGAAGGTTCATCTAAAAACACCTCGTCCCTAGCACTTCGAGGGGGAGGTTGATGTTTTTTGAAAAAACTTTACAAAAAATCGCTAAGGGGCTTGTTGCCGCTCGAACCTAACAGAAGGTTCACCTAAAAACACCTCGCTCCTAGCACTTCGAGGGGGAGGCTGGCATTTTTCGAAAAAACTTAATAAAAACTGCTAAGGAGCTCGTTGCAGCCCGAACCTGACGGAAGGTTTGCCTAAAAACACCTCACCCGTAGCACTTAGAGGTGGAGGGTGGCTTTTTTTGAAAAAACTTAGCAAAAATTGCTAAGGGGCACGTTGCAGCGTGGACCTAACGTAAGGTTCACCTAAAATCACCTCGCCGCAAGCACTTCGAGGGGGAGGGTGGCTTTCGAAAAAATTTAGCAAAAATTGCTAAGGGGCTCATTACAGCCCGAACCTAACGGAAGGTTCGCCTAAAAACAGCTCGGCCGAAGCTCTTCGAGGAGAAGGGTGGTGTTTTTCGAAGTAACTTAGCAAAATTCACTAAGGGGCTCGTTGCAGCCCGAACCTAACGGAAGGATCGCCTAAAAACACCTTGCCCGTAGCACTTCGTGGGGGAGGGTGGCATTTTTTGAAGAAACATGGCAAAAATTGCTAAGGGGCTCGTTGTAGCCGGAACCTAATGAAAGGTTCACCTAAAAACTCCTCAACCCTAGTACTTCGAGGGGGAGAGTGGCGTTTTTCAAAAAAACTTAGCAAAAATCGCTAAGGGGCTCGATACAGCCCAAACCTAATGGAAGGTTCGCCTAAAAGCACCTCGCCCCTAGCACTTTGAGGGGGAGGGTGGCGTTTTTCAAAAAAAACAAACTTAGCAAAAATCACTAAGGGGCTCGTTGCAGCCCGAACCTAACGGAAGGTTTGCCTAAAAACACCTCACCCCTAGCACTTTGAGGTGGAGGGTGGCTTTTTTTGAAAAACTTAGCAAAAATTGCTAAGGGGCTCATTGCAGCCCGAACCTAACGTAAGGTTCGCCTAAAAACACCTCGCCCCTAGCACTTCGAAGGGGAGGGTGGCTTTGGAAAAAACTTAGCAAAAAATCGCTAAGGGGCTCGTTGCAGCCTTAACCTAACGAAAGGTTCGCCTAAAAACACCTCGCCCCTTGCTCTTCGAGGAGAAGGGTGGTGTTTTTCGAAGAAACTTAGCAAAATTCACTAAGGGGCTTGTTGCAGCCCGAACCTAATAGAAGGTTCGCCTAAAAACACCTCGCCCCTAGCACTTCGAGGGGGAGGGTGGTGTTTTTCGAAGAAACTTAGCAAAATTCGCTAAGGGGCTCCTTGCAGCCGGAACCTAACGGAAGGTTCGCCTAAAAACTCATCAACCCTATCACTTCGAGGCGGAGAGTGGCATTTTTCAAAAAAACTTAGCAAAAATTGCTAAGGGGCTCGATACAGCCCAAACCTAATGGAAGGTTCGCCTAAAACCACCTCGCCCCTAGCACTTCAAGGGGGAGGGTGGCGTTTTTTTCAGAAAAACTTAGCAAAAATCACTAATGGGCTCGTTACAGCCCGAACCTAATGGAAGGTTCGCCTAAAAGCACCTCGCCCCTAGCACTTTGAGGGGGAGGGTGACGTTTTTCAAAAAAAAACTTAGCAAAAATCACTAATGGGCTCGTTGCAGCCCGAACCTAACGGAAGGTTCGCCTAAAAACAGCTCGCCCCTAGCACTTCGAGGAGAAGGGTGGTGTTTTTTGAAGTAACTTAGCAAAATTCACTAAGGGGCTCGTTGCAGCTCGAACCTAACGGAAGGTTCGCCTAAAAACACCTTGCCTCTAGCACTTTGATGGGGAGGGTGGCGTTTTCTGAGAAAAACTTAGCAAAAATCACTAAGGGGCTCGTTGCAGCCCGGAGCTAACGGAAGGTTCACCTAAAGCACGTCACTCCTAGCACTTCAAGGGGGAGGGTGGCGTTTTTCAATAAAAAACTTGGCAAAAATCGCTAAGGGGCTCATTGCAGCCCGAACCTAACGAAAGGTTTGCCTAAAAACACCTCGCCCCTAGCACTTCGAGGGGGAGGGTGACGTCTTTGAAAAAAACTTAGCAAAAATCACTAAGGGGCTCGTTGCTGCCCAAAACTCGTCAAAGAGCTCACAAAAACAGAAGCATGCAAAACCACATAAGCCTCCAGTAAAACCATAGGTCAATCACGTATGCATTCAAAAGTCATAGTCAACATGCTCTTCATTTACAACAACCCTGGACGCTACAAGCTAGGGAAACAAAGCAGACCACTCATCCATGTTGTAACCAGGAGGAGGTGTGCCAGGATCAATTCCTCCGGATCCAGCTCTAACAGCACCCGAGCCTTGCACAGCTCCGCCCGAGGGCAACTCGGTAGTCAAGGAAGTTCTAGTATTCCTAGCCGAAGCATTCATCATAGAACTAATAGAGCGCTTAGCCACGACATGGCGACGGCATCGCGGTCGCGGAACAGAATCCTTAGCCTCATTCCTAGCTTGATTAGAACGCCCTTCATCGTCAAACCGGTAGCCTTGTTGGCAGCATCAACAACATCCAAGGCCTTGAAGTCACTCAAATTAGACTCCGAGCTAGTCGTGATAGCTATCACCAAAGATTCACCCATGTTACCCCCAAGTGCCCCTAAAGTACAAGTATCACCCAGATCGCCAAGAATACTCATAGCGGAAGAGCCGCTTGAAGAAGTTCCCATGACAACCTAAGCAAGCAGCTCCTCAGGCACCTGCGCAGGTTGAAAAGCAAGTGTCACGGAGTAGATTACAAAATATTAATCATTACAAAAATCAGCCCCTATCCTCTTTCAAATGGATGGCCGGCCAGCAGGCACCAAATTGAAGAAGGCTCTAGACCTCGTGAGATGGCAGTGCACTCTCATCTTCCACACCCTCACTGGGCTGAGACGTACCCGCTCGACTTTTCATTTCACCCAAGCCATCTCAGCCGCGAGGGCAGCAGTGCGAGCCTGCATGCATATCAAAAGCAATTGTCAATGCCACATAAAGATACGCGAGAACAAAAGCGTACCTAAGCAAGTTTCTCTATCGTGACTAGCCTGGCAGCTTCGCGGCCATGGTCGCTCCAAAACTTAATGGTGAAACGCTTCGCGATGGCAGAGGCATCAGCCGGTAAGTCGTCTCGAACATCAGCACCAATGGGGAAATCCTGTTTCCCAAGCTCCTGGAAATGTTCACAACCATGACGCTCCAACAGGCCAAAGGCAGCCTCAACAGTGTGCAGCGAGCCAAAATTACTGCGCTTGTCCATTACTCCTTGAAGTGCTGTGAGCTTAGCCTCTGACCATTTGAAGAAATCGTCCTCAGTTACAGCAGATCCATCGGTTAAAGACATAGGTTCTGCGCCCACATAATTCAAAGCTTCACAGTACCTATGGTGGGCTGCCATAGCCTGCGCAGCAAACCCATAGTTACGGGTCAATGCGGCATGTATTAGAGCCTTATTCTTTTCAACAAGGGTCGAAGCCCTAGTTTCAGCATCCGCGAGGTGGGCGGCAGTTTTCCTCAGCTCCATGACCTCTGTTTGCAAAGCTTCCAAATCCTTTTTTGCACGGGTCGCTTGGAGGGTGGCCTCATTCTTCGTAGTCCGAAGGGAAGCAACATCTTCTTATAGTATAGCGTTCTTGGCTGTGTAAGCATTCTTCACCCCCTCAAGCGACATCAGTTCTTGCCCAAACCTCTCGGCCGCAACACGAGCAAAAGTACATGCCTGAAAAGAAAACCCAAAAGTGAGAATCAGTACGAGATAATCGGCAAGTCTGAACCTGGAAAAGCAAAAAGTAGACATACATGTCTTAGAATATGAGCAAGGTTAACTTGCAAGTCAGTGACACTAAACTCTTCAGCTGCAGAAACCACCGAATCATCGGTGGTGGAGCGAATCTCAGCCCATGCCTCGGGATCTGTAAGATCACCAACTCCTTTGGATGAGGAGGCCTCTTTGCAAGTGGTCTATCGGCCAGCTTTGCTATGCACCGACTCAGGCACTAGAGTCTCAACCCCAGGGTGTGAAACAACCCCCCCCCCCCCCCCCCGCAAGCCAACAAGGGTGTCGGCGACCTCCACATCGCTAGAACACCCGTCCGGTTCCACAAGCGGCTGCTCCAAAATAAGAGAAACAGCTTCGACGCAGGCAATGGGGGCAGGAGGAACCACAATAGTAGCCCCATCCTTGTCATCATCACTACCAAAAGCGTCCGCCATAGCCCCACCAGTGATCAACGTCCCCACGGCACGGAAGCCAGGGGCCAAAGGTCCCGAGCAATCTCGATGGGACACACCGGTGACAGCGCGCTTCAAAGTGTCCACAGGTGCAAACTCTTCTCTTTTCCGTTTAGCTGCCTTAGCTTGAGATGGAGCAGGCGCTTTCCCTTTCTGATTATTCTTGGTCACAGCAGCCTCGGAGCCCGCGTTACCAACAACACGGTTGCGTTTAACGCGAGGTCCAGGTACGACGCGAGTTGTGTATTTTATGCCAGCCAAAACCAAGACGCGATTAACGCGGCCACTATGCGAAGTCCTTTCGCATGTATGCTTATGCTCTTCATGGGTATAGGGACCCATGATGGCCTCGCTAGCATGAAGTAGGAAATCCAAAAATTCCTCATCATCAAGGCCCCATTTGTTGATAGGGACCTCGGGAAACGATATAGTAATCTCAAGCCTTGAAGGAATCTTCTTCTGAATGAAGCCTGGAATAGAGCAGCCTTCACGCAGAGGCCACTTGTCAGTAGCGATGAATTCCTCAATGAGATCTCGACCACTGGAATTCTAAGTGGTGACATGAAAAACCGCATCATTCTTGCAGACCCGGGGTACTCGACCGTCCATGGACCGAGGCTCACAAGCAATAAGTTGCGAAGCCAGTGGAAAAATCTTCGTCTCTATCCCATCCACAACAACATCTTCTGAGGGAACCTTAACATACAACCAGCTCTCATGCCACCTGTCGCCCCAGCGGTTACGGCTTCACTTAACAAACTGGTCACCCTTTCAAAAATGGGGTACGAAGGTAACGCAGCCAAATTCTCCCTCGTGCATCACACCTTTGATCTTTATAAGCTTTGGCTGGTAGTGAGCGCAATAGTATTTATAGAACGCCTCGATATCAGGTTTCCCTTGATAGCTAAGCATTCCCCACATGAACTTGCTTAGCATCGCTATCCCGCTCGGACTGATATGGTGCAGCTAGATGTCAAATCTGTCCAACACCTCTCTAACAAAGGGCGAGCATGGGAAGCGCATTGCAGAAGTAAAATGTTCCTCGAAGACCACAACTTCATCTTCACGAGGACTAGGAACTTTCTCTTGACCGGGCAATCGAGCCTCGCCAGTAGCGAAGCACCCTGATTGCACAAGGCTAGCAACCATGGCAGCCTTAGAACGGGATCAGCCAAATGCAAGAGTATGAGGCTTGGCCCCATCTCCATCTTTGTTCTTCCCTCTTCCACCTTTCTGCAGATCAGTAGCACCAAGCGGTAGCAGATCCCCAACATTAGCGTCCACATCATCCAAATTCTTCTCTTGAGGATCGGAGCCCCGGACCCTACAGCTCGTGCCCTGGGTTTGTGCCCCAGCGGCAACTCGGTCCGACCGTCGAGAACAAAAGTCCTCGTCTTCGTCCTCATCCTCGTCCTCATCCTCCTCTTCGTCCCCTTCATCGTCCTCGTCATCTTCGATCTCCTCGACATCAGCACGGGGAGGATCTTGAGCCTCACCCTCAGGATCAGCAGCCAGAGTCTTCTCCAGGCTCTCAACAAAAGCGGATCTGCTTCGGTGTCCGTAGCGTCAAATTCAGATCCTCGTGGAAGTCGACTTCCCTGTTACCCTGATCTTCTATAATATCCTACTAGTCCAAGGAAACTTCTGATGTCTGTAACACTCCGGGGTGTATTCTGAATCAACACATCTTTAACCTTGCTGGGGTCCAAAGACACTCCTCCTTTAGAGATAATATGACCAAGAAATGAGACTTCCTTCAACCAAAAATCAAATTTACTAATCTTGGCATATAGTTGATTCTCTCTTAGCTTCTGCAATACTAGATGAAGATATTCTTCATGTTCCTCCTTATTCTTTGAGAAAATAAGGATGTCATCAATGAACACCACCTCAAACTTGTCCATATACTCCATGAAAACCTTGTTCATTAGATACATGAAGTAGGCAGGAGCATTGGTCAATCCAAATGACATAACCGTATACTCATATAAGCCATATCGAGTAATGAAAGCAGTCTTGGGTATGTCAGTTACCCTGATCTTCAATTGATGATATCCCGACCGGAGATCAATCTTGGAGAAAACACATGCTCCTTTAAGCTAGTCAAACAAGTCATCAATCCTAGGCAAGGGGTACTTGTTCTTGATGGTGACCTTATTGAGAGAACGGTAGTCAACACACATCCTTTGAGTACCATCCTTCTTGGGAACAAAGATAACAGGGGCTCCCCATGGAGATACACTAGGACAACTATAACCCTTATCCAACAACTCTTGGAGTTGTTCTTTGAGTTCAGCTAATTGGTTAGTAGCCATTCTATATGGTCCCTTAAAAATAAGAGCAGTACCAGGGACTAATTCAACAACAAACTCGATGTCACGGTCGCGTGGCACACCTGGTAATTCATTGACAATCCTGATGTCTTCAATCGAGGTAGCATCAAGTTGATTCAATACAATGTGATTTGTTGCTCCTTTGCTAGTGATGAGTGGTTCGGCCACATACTCCAATTCCTTCCACTACTATCTGTAAGTTTGACTGCCTTCTTAGCACAATCAATAAGTCCCTTATGCTTTCTTAGCCAATCCATGCCAAGGATCACATCAATTCCTTTAGACTCAATGACTATGAGATTTGCAGTAAAGTCTACCCGCCTTATATTAAGGTTCACCTTAGGACAGACATGATTTGCATTCATCTCTCCACCAGGGGAACTAACAATCATTCTATTCTTTAGCATAGCTATGGGAAGATTATGTTTTTGAACATAACTAGCAGATATGAATTAATGAGATGCTCCAGAATCAAATAACACAACTGCATTATTATCATTAACAAGGAACATACCCAGAACGACATCCGGAGCTTCCTGAGCATCCTCAATAGCCACATGATTCACACAAGCATGATTCTGCCTTGCTGGAGTTGGTGCAGAATTAGAATTGCGGCCTGGGGTAGAATTTGCACCCTGAGATGGAGCTTAATTTGCGCGCTTCTGGGGACACCTGGTAGCATAGTGCCCCGACTGACAACAGTGGAAACAAGCACCATTACCACCACTGTTCTGAGCAGGAGTCACCCTCTGAAGGGTTTGTTGAGCGGTATGAGGCGTCTGAAAGTTGGGACGCAGGATCTAACGCTGAGGAGTACTAAAAACCCTGACCAGTGGGTTGAGACCTCTACTGGCCACTCCGTTGTCCAGGGCGGAAAGAAGGTCCAGATGATGAAGAACCCAAGCGAGGCATGGAGCTACTTCCTTGCTGACCCTGCCGTACAATATTGCGCTTGTGATCAATAATTCCTCTTGTGTTCTCCAACACAAGAGCTTTGTCCACCAAATCTTGGAAGTTAGCAAAATCCCGAGCTTCCAGAGAATAAGCAAGACCATCATTCAAGCCATTGATAAAGCAATATTGCTTCTTCTCATTTGTGTTCACCTCGTCAGGAGCATTGTGAGAAAGCTGGGTGAAACGAGTGACGTACTCGCTCACAGACATAGAACCTTGCTTCAAGTCTTGGAATTCCTTCTTCTTGAGTTTCATCACACCTAGAGGCACATGGTGTGATTGAAAATTGTTCCTTAACTCTTGCCAGTTAATACTTTCTGGCTCCTTATTAGCCTCCACATAGGCATCCCACCAAATAGCTGCGGGACCCTCAAGCTAGTGAGAAGCAAAGAGAACCTTCTCATGATTATTGCATTGCACTACCAGCAACTTCTTTTCGATGGTCTTGAGCCAATCATCAACATCCATGGGCTCTACCGAATGAGAGAAAGTGGGAGGCTTGGTCCTCTAAAATTCTCCAAGCTTGTCCCTAGGTGGTGGAGGTGGCTGATTATGACCCTATTGCATTTGCATAATGTTCTGTTGCATAGTGTGAAGAAGCTGAGTCTGCATAGCAAGAATTTGCTCCATAGTTGGAGGAGGAGGTGGTGGTGGCAGATCCTCATTGTTTTGCCTAGTGTTCACCATCTGATGAGAATTCTGATATGATCAGTAGAGAGTTGGATAGATGATAGAATTCCCAATATTAATCCATATCTTAAGTTCTAAAAATAAGTTTTGAAAAACAAATCTTTCACTCAATAAATGATCCAAATCATACATGGCACAACACACCAAAACATAGCAGATAGGCTCGATAGAGCTAAATGAAACTAACGAACTTATAACTCTACAAGGGAAGACCTTAGAAAATAGATCATACCATCTATCGAGTTTTGGAAAAATATTTAATAGAAATGGAGGAAAGATAAGAAAGTCAATGGAAAGGATAAGCAAGCAAGAGATTATAATTTATATTAAAAATAGTTTTGTTAAAAACCTTAAAATGACCATTCCTAACTAGGCTTGTGTCCCACGGTCAACATGGCTCTGTTACCACTCTGTCACACCCGGTTTTAAGACCAAAACCGAATGCTTCTGTATACGTGCCCAGGATCAAGTTTTCACGCATACAGGACAAAAGTGAAGTAACAGTAAATAACCAATGTCATTATTATTATATCATACCATTATTACATAGTCTGGAATACATCAAGAAGACTAAAGAAAATAGCGGAAGACTCCATAACGCCACATGCAGTCCACCGGGGGTCGCACGCCTAGTCGTAGTAGTCCTCATCCACGTAGTCCATCTCGCCAGCATTGTCTGAGCAGCAGTAATATAGCAACAACATAGGGAAAACTAAAACATGTGAGTACATAAAGTACTTAGCAAGTGGGGGAAAGTAATGACATGTAGGCTAAAACAAGAAATAGGCTTGACACGGGTTTACTGCACTATGCATCCTATGACTCAATTATACAAGCATCCTATTTACTAGGTGAAAAGTAACCCAACAGGTTAACCACCTGTCCAACACTATCGGTTACCCACCAATAGCAAAACTATGAGTAAAACACTTATACCAGAACACTACAGGTTACCCACCTGCAGTACCATCCAAATCTGGTTACCCACCAGATTCACCCAATCATCCATCTAATCGTGTGAGGATCCAGGCCGCTCTTGACCGTGAGCACGGCTATTATAACAATTTTACACTCTGTAGAGGTTGTACAACTTTACCCACAGGTTGGTGATTTTATCACTATTCAGTGACTAAAGTCTCCCTGTTGCCAACACACTACCGTAGGTGTGAGGCCAAGAGATCACCACATGATCTTTCAAAGCGCTTCCTAGCTTGCAAAACGTCCACACTAAGGTTTCACCGATGTGGGATTAAACATCCCTATAGAGGCCCCCTTTGGCGCCGTGGCTAGAAGTAACCCTTCATCACCTGAGGCCGAAAGTAACCCTCTCGACCTCCTTCCTTGAACGCCCCCCAAACTGGGAAGACATATACTACTAAACCACACCTACCCATATTAGCTATGTGCTTTGCGCTGTTTTCCTAGGTGGCCGCTCCATAAATTTGGTTTGTATGACCACAAGCAGGCACTACCATAAACCAAACAGTACAATACCCATACTTGTGCATACCCGCACCATCCTCAACATTCTCCTGCTTGGGTCATCTAAATTACCCAAATGATAATTAGGTTCAAGTGAATATTAGTCAAGTTTATTATTATTCAATTTTAATCCCCCAAAGTACTGCACTAGCATGACGTACCCAAAAACCCATACACTCAACTGTAATCCAGGCGACAAGGAATAATCAGGAAGGATAAATGACACGAGATTCAAATTTAGACAAGCATGCATGAAAATAAACTAATCCTTAATATGTACAATATGGTCAAGGACACTTGCCTTGTTCTCCCGCTATCTGCTGCTCAAACACAAGGTCTTGGAAATTCTGGAGCAGCTTCTCGTCTAATACCGATAAATACCGGAAAAGTAAAACAGAAAGAAATAAGGAATAGTACACCAAAAATTTACTAATGACTACAACAGTACTAAAAGATAGAACGCGTTCCTACAATTCCGTGAGTGCAAAATCACCTAAATCGGAGTTACGGTTAAAATGTTATGCTAGTCTGAAGTTTTAGGGGCTAAAAGGTAAAAATAGCAAGGTTTAGGGACCTATTTGTAATTTTATAAAATTACAGGGACTCAATTGTAAATTGTTAGGACAAAAAAATTGTAGGGCTGTTTTCGCAAAATTTTAGGACCTAAACATAATTTGTGTTAAGTACAGGGGCCTAAGTGCAAAAAGTTAGGGCTAAAAATATAATTAAATATGAGTACATGGGTGTTTCTATAAAATTCTAGGGCCAAAATTATATTTATGAAAAATTTAGAGGGCTAAAATATAAATTATTGAAGATTCTGTAGAAAATTTGGATTAAAAACGAATTAGGAGAAAACTGAGGGGCTTAAACAAAAAAGAATCATTATCCTGGAATTTATTGGAATTAAAATAAATGCTAAAAGGCATGGACCAGGTCTATAGAGGTTGTTGACCAGGATTTGACCCTGGTCCACAGGTCCATGGTGGACCAGAGGGTATAACCCTTCGGGGTTTCTAATCTGGACCTTAGATCGGCGATCGAATGGCTCATGGGGTTCCAGACGGGGCAAGCGGCGGCCGGCGCCGAGCTACTCGGTGGAGGTGGCGGAGACCTCACTGGAGATCAGCCAGAATGGCTCTCCGATGGTCGAATCCTCGCAGCGAGAGAACTGGGAGAGAGAGGAGATCACGGGGTTCTCACCGTGGGTTCGCGCGGGGCCGGGGATGGTCGAAAGACGGTCAGCGGTGGAGGAAGGCGGTGGCGAGCGGCGGAGCTCGGCGGGGAGGTTGCTTCGGGGGTCGGGAACGGGGGTGAGTGAGATGTGGAGGAGTAGCGGGGTATGGCGACACTTGAGGGGGGGGGCTTTATAGGAGCAGAGAGGGAGTGGAAGCGAGCGGGGCGAGAGGTCACTAACCATCAATGCCCATTAGCGCTTTTGATGCGCTCTAGAGCATCAATCGCCCAAGAAATGACCGAAAGGTGGGGGAGGGGAGTCAACTTGACGCGGTGGAGCTCGGGCTCTGGTTTTTGGGAGCCAGGAAGGCGGGGAGGCCAGGGATCGACGATGGTTTTTGTCGGCTTGGATTTGGGGAGAGAGAGAGTGGCCGAAGGTGAGGGATGACACACGGGCCATACCTATTGGCGGCTGCGGGTGAAGCTGGGCTGCTGGCTTGCTGCACTGGGCCGGGGCGGGACGCACACGCGCGGGCTGGCGGCTGGGCTACGTGGGGTGGGAGAGCTGGGCTGGGGTTAGCGGGAGAGGGGAGTGGTTCTGGCCCAAAATGAAGAGAAGGAGGGGAGGGGAGAAAAGAGAGTTGGCCCAAATCCTAGGAAAATTTCTTTTTCTTTTTCTAAAACCTTTTCAAAATTGTTTTTAACTACTAATTTAATTCAAAACCGATTTGTACTGGACTTTTAAAACATAGTTGCACACAATAAAAATCCTATTGCAATTCTAATCCAGCATGAATGCAACATCACATAAATATTTTAATTACTTAATTATATAAATCAACAAAATAATCTTTATAGCAAAAGAAAAATATTAACACCTTAATTAAATTATTAAATTAATAATTTTCAAGAATTTGAAAAATAAGGTGTTAGATGTGCCCACATAATTCAAAGCTTCACGGTACCTATGGTGGGCTGCCATAGCCTACGCAACAAACCCATTGTTACGGGTCAAAGCGGCATGCATCAGAGCCTTATTCTCTTCAACAAGGGTCGAAGCCCTAGATTCAGCATCCATGAGACAGGCGGCAGTTTTCCTCAGCTCCACGACCTCCGCCTCCATAGTTTTCCTCAGTTTTCGCACGGGTAGCTTCGAGGGTGGCCTCATCCTTCGCAGTCCAAAGGGAAGCAACATCTTCTTTCAGTGCAGCGTTCTTAGCTGCGTAAGCATTCTTCACCCCCTCAAGTGACATCAGTTCTTGCCCAGGCCTCTCGGCCGCAACACGAGCAAAAGTATATGCATGAAAAAAAACCCAAAAGTGAGAATCAGTATAAGGTAATCGGCAAGTCTGAACTTCGAAAAGCAAAAAGTAGACATACATGTCTCAGAATATGAGCAAGGTTAACTGGCAAGTCAGTGACACCAAACTCTTCAGCTGCAGAAGCCACCGAATCATCGGTGGTGGAGCAAAGCTCAGCCCATGCCTCGGGATCTGTAAGATCACCAACTCCTTTGGACGAGGAGGCCTCTTTGCGAGCAGTCTGTCGGCCAGTGTTGCTATGCACCAACTCAGGCACTAGAGTCTCAACCCCAGGGTAGGAAACAACCCCCCCTCCCCCCCCCACCCGCAAGCCAACAAGAGTGTCGGCGACCTCCACATCGCTAGAACTCCCATCCAGTTCCACATGCAGCTGCTCCGAAATGAGAGAAATAGCTCTGGCGCAGGCAACGGGGGCGGGAGGAACCACAACAGTAGCCCCGTCCTTGTCATCATCACTACCAAAAGTGTCCTCCATAGCCCCAGCAGTAATCAAGGTCCCCACGGCATGGAAACCAGGGGCCGAAGATCCCGAGCAATCTGGACGGGACACACCGGTGACAGTGTGCTTCGAAGTGTCTGCAGGTGCAAACTCTTCTCTTTTCTGTTTACCAGCCTTCGCTTGAGACGGAGCAGGCGCTTTCCCTTTCTGATTCTTCTTGGTCACGTTACCAACAACGCGGTTGCGTTTAGCACGAGGTCTAGGTACGACACGAGTCGGGTATTTATGCCAGCCAAAACCAAGACGTGGTTAAGGCGGCCACTATGCGAAGTCCTTTTGCATGTATGCTTATGCTCTTCATGGGTATAGGGACCCATGATGGCCTCGCCAGCATGAAGCAGGAAATCCAAAAATACCTCATCACCAAGGCCCCGTTTGTTCATAGGGACCTCGGGAAATGGTAT
This sequence comes from Eleusine coracana subsp. coracana, assembly GCA_032690845.1. Classification (NCBI taxonomy): domain Eukaryota; kingdom Viridiplantae; phylum Streptophyta; class Magnoliopsida; order Poales; family Poaceae; genus Eleusine; species Eleusine coracana. The sequence goes on from CM064432.1 coordinate 6,859,792, forward strand.
AGTAATCTCAAGCCTCGAAGGAATCTTCTTCTGAATGAAGCCTGGAATAGAGCAGCCTTCGTGTAGAGGCCACTTGTCAGCAGTGATGAATTCCTCAACGAGATCTCGACCACTGGAATTGTTATTGGTGACATGAAAAACCATGTCATTCTTGCAGCCCTGGGTACTCGACCGTCCACGGACCAAGGCTCACAAGCAATAAGTTGCGTAGCCAGCAGAAAAATCTTCGTCTGTGTCCCGTCCACAACAACATCTTTCGAGGGAACCATAACATACAACCAGCTCTCATGCCACATGTCGCCCCAGCGGTTACGGCTACACTTAACAAACTGGTCACCCTTTCGGAAACGGGGCACGAAGGTAACACAACCAAATTCTCCCACGTGCATCACACCTTTGATCTTTATAAGCTTTGGCTGGTAGTGAGCACAATAGTATTTAGAGAACACCTTGATATCAGGTTTCCCTTGATAGCTATGCATTCCCCAAGCGAACTTGCTTAGCATCGCTATCCCGCTCAGACTGATATGGTGCAGCTGGAAATCAAATCTGTCCAGCACCTCTCTAACAAAGGGTGAGCATAGGAAGCGCAGTCCAGTGGTAAAATGTTTCTCGAAGACCACAGCTTCATCTTCATGAGGACTAGGAACTTCCTCTTGACCGGGCAATTGAGCCTCGCAAGCAGCAAAGCACCCTGATTGCACGAGGCTAGCAACCGTGGCAGCCTTAGAATGGGATCGGCCAAATGCCAGAGTACGAGGCTTGGTCCCATCTCCATCTTTGTTCTTCCCTCTTCGACCTTCCTACAGATCAGCAGCACCAAGTGGTAGTAGATCGCCAACATCAGCGTCCACATCATCCAAATTCTCCTCTTAAGGATCGGAGCCCCGGACCCTTCGGCTCGTGCCCTGGGTTTGTGCCCCAGCGGCAACTCGGTCTGACCCCCGAGGACAAAAGTCCTCATCTTCGTCCTCATCCTCATCATCATCCTCTTCTTTGTCCCCTTCGTCATCCTCGTTATCTTTGATCTCCTCGACATCAGCATAGGGAGGATCTCGAGCCTCACCCTTAGGATCAGCAGCCAAAGTCTTCTCCAGGCTCTCAACAAAAGCGACATCTGCCTTGGCATCCGTAGAGTAAATTTAGACCCTTCCAGAAGTCAACTTCCCTCTGAAGGCTCCTCATTGGGTCGTGCTGTTTGCGCAACTCGAGCCATAGCCTGAGGTCCTAAAAGTGGGGCAAAATGATAGAATGAATAAATGAAGCAATTACACGAAGCGAACCGTGGAGGGTAACCCAGATCATCTATTACGAGGCTTACCTCTAACTGCGCTCTAAAACAAACTCGACCCTATTGAACGCAGCAGAAAAAACGAAGATTCAACAAGGCAAAAGCACGAACGAAGCCAATTAAACCTAGCGCGAGGAGACCTTGGTAAGTATTACCCCCCCCCAACCCTCGTTTATATAGTCGGGTGAAAATGAATTAGCATTTATTATGGAGGCCCAAAAACCAAGAGCGCAGTAATACAAAGACAAGAGCAGAATACGAACAGTCGTGGCACCCAATCAGCTAAAGTTTCCCTTCTAGTGAGTCAGGCGAACTCCCAGAAGAAGACTCGCTCCTAGAAACAACCACTGTCCGGGTACGAGTCATGATGGCGGGCATCACGCAAATTCAAGTACCAAGAGAGCAGTAAAAATAATTTTCTACCATAGCTACCCTCTTTTTATAGGTAAAGGCCCCGAGAATATCGCCTAGAACAACCAAAAACCGTTGTAAACTGCACACCGCGTAGGCTAGCTTTGATGATCAAAGGGTGGCGTTTAGGTAAGGGATCCCATCGAAGCGAGAAGTTCGGCCCATCAAAGTTGGACCCACCCCTCGAGGGGCTACTGTTGGGGTATCACCTCGTGGCCCACCCTTGGAGGCCCATCAAAGCCGAGCTACAAGCAAGGGTCAAAGCTGACCGTCGTTGCCCTCTCACTAATCCTAGTCTCAAGATGCAGGTTCCCACTGGAGGCCACGGACGAATTAAGGCCCTTCGGCTTTGTGTGGGAAGGGAGACAAGCACGCACAAAGGATGCGAGTACCCTTTGAAGGTCACCATTGTACCTTCAAAGGACAAGTCCACGCCCCGTAGTAGTCCTCGATGCAGCGTACGAGAAGAGACCGCGCTCGAGGCTTAAGGTAGGCTACGCCCACAAACGGTGACACATGGCGCCAGCACACGGCGAGACTTGCATGGCCAAGAAAGGACGCTGGAAGGACTCAAGAAGACTAGTTTGCCCTTTGTGACTATTCTATACCGAATATTCATAGAATATTGTAGGTAATTGAGGGTACTAAGGTCATTTGCATATGACCTAAGTACAGGCCTATAAATAGAGCACCCGCACCTACCTGTAATGGGAGAACCTTTTTGGGGATACATGTAGGGTGTTAATCGCTCAGTTATCTACCCTTCAAGATCCTTGATTTCAATTACTTTATATGTTCGTGACACTGAAGCTTATGCTTAATGACACCAACAAGCTTCGAGAGGCTCACACATGGTAGAGACATCCATAAGGAGATTCTTGGGACAAATCTTGTGAACAATATCTCCCACCGTGGACTTGGCTCATATCTCACAGCCATCAACATCATCGGGACGAGTGACTCCATCCCCGCATGGATCAAACCCCTACTCGCCGCCGATGACTACTATTGCGAGAGGTGGTGCAAGGATGGCCACGCCACCAAGAATTGCCCTATGGTGAGAAGTTCCATTGTTTTGCCTAACGCTAACTTGTTCCATGAGAACACATATTTCAAGCTTTTTAGGAACAAGGATGGCAAGGTGAATGCAAAGGCTTTGGGACCACCAAACAAGAAGAGAAAGGTCAAGAACATATGGGTGCCTAAGTGCATTGTTGATCTTGAGAGGTCGGCTACGTACAACTGGGTACCCAAGAACAAGACCTAGATGGTGGTGGTGGTGGACCAAGTGCTTTCTTGAAGATCAAGTGTAGTCCACCACAAGTGACATGGACCTCCATGTCATATCTATTCATGAGGGAGGTAACCATGTTAGTTCTTGGTAGTTGTAGTGTGGTTTTTCTTTCTCTTTCATTGCATGGTAATTAGGACTCCTTTGTGACTAGTATGCTTTGTGCCCATGCATGTGTAAATAACTAAAAGAAAAACACATAAAAATTAGTGACTGTCTAACCTACTCAAAGCTATAAGCAATGGGGAGTGCTTGAGATGGTGGTTTGGCTTCTCTCAAGGCAAGGGTATGGCTTATAGTGAGTAAGCTTGAGAGGGGTTCAAACTTGACATTGTTAGGTTTCCTTTATGTCTTGTTTAATATTGCTTGCATTCACATGGCATGTTCACTTTCTATGCATATGTAAAATGCTTGTTGCATGAATCATATATGAAACACAAAGGAGGCTTGTCACATTTGGAGATATTTGCGCCTCATGATCTATATGAAATTACATCTCCGCAAGTGTGATCAAAGGAAAGGATTGTGCTTCATGCCCATTGAGCAAGCTCTTATGAACTTCGAGGTTAAACCTACTCGTGCGGTTCATGGACTAAGGCTCATACATACCCATTTGGCTCTTAATTGCCTTGGCTCTTATTTGCTTGATTCTTCATTTGGCAATTGTGAAAATTATAAGGCCATATAGAGCTGATATTTGAAAAGGAGTATTTGAGAGTTCCCTTCATATTGTAGTGTTTTATTTGGGTGTTAAGTGAGGACACTTAGAAAATAAAGAAATTCCTTGATTAAGCTAAATTTCTATAGTGACCATATAGTCCGATCACTGGACCATAAAGTCCGGTCAGTGCTGAATGCATAGTGTCACGAGTTAGTCTGGTCATAAAGACCGGACAAAAAAGTCCTTGAGACCGGACCGTCCAGTTTGTGTGGGTCGCCAGTGTTGGTGGTTTCTAGATGCCCATTTTATCTACCAAAAAGGGATGTTTTGCATCTTAATTTGGTGGTTTGGACTAACAATTAACCCCATATTTGCATATATTTGTAGTTGTTGTATTTTGGATGTAATCGCAGAAAACAGGTGTAAAATAGGGCAATTATGGATAAAGAACTAAAGTATAATAAAGATGGGCCAGATGTGGAGCCGTGCCGATCGGCGCGGAAGGGAAAGATGATGAAAACACGACCTAGTCCAAGAAAGATGAAGGCCCAGCCCAGTATGAGTTAGAGTCGGTGGAAGTTGACCTAATCCTGTCACGTATAAAAGGAAGATAATTATTAAGAGATGAGGGGATGGTAGAAGATGACAATTGCAAGAATCAGTTATTAGAACTAGGGTTCCAGGATATTGGTGGTGAAGGTCGGTCAACACCGACGAGATCCACCAGAAGGGAGGTCGCGCCGATCGGCTCGTGCGCGTTCCAGCGCTATTTCTCATCCCCTACTATGTCTAGCGGAAGGATGAGTGAGTAGTCTCATATTCTCTTCTCCGGTGCGGGGATCTGGTCATGTAACTCTCATACTTATTGATACTCTCTCCATGAATTTAATCTATGTGAATAACTTAATTACATATCTATCTATCCTTTTCATTAGTGTATCGGCCAATACACTTTTGCCCATTACATAGTGCAAGAAACTAGTGGGGAGTTAATAGCTGATGAGGACATCACCATGCTGGATACGCGCATATCATGGCCTTCCCCAAGTTACAAGTCGTCACCAACTCGGTCGCCGTGTTTGTCTCGGATTCAGCCGACAGCCCTTCACGGTTCTGATGATATCTCCCACATCCGATGTCCAAATGAGGCGTTCTTTGATGCGTTGGAAAGGGGACGACGACGTCGTCGTTTTGGTTCTGGTCCTAGTTCCATAAGGGTCGTGAGTCATAATATATGACCATGACAAGGTGCTATGCCACCTATTTTGGGCCAACTTGGCCATGTATCATGTCGGGCCTTAAGCCCATGTTGTGGGCGCCCCCCTAGTCGCCCCCAACCCTAGGACGTCTTTGTTTCCTACATAAACTCAGTAGCCGATGTATTTTAGTTTCGGGTTTTGTTTAGTTCAGTTTTACAGAGAGAAACTTGATCGAATTATTGTAACTGTGGCGACAAGTCCTTTTACAGTAATCCAGGGCCCCTGTTCTTGTTCTACACCACTATGGCGATTAGTCCTTTTGTGTTCAGAGCTTGAACCTTTTCTTGTGATTCGCTTCATCCATATTTGCAATTTCAGATTGCGTGTTTATCCTCTCTTTCTTGTGTTCTCGATTTCGCTTGCAGGAACAATCAAGTTGTGCTTGGTGTAACGGTTGCGGGGTTGGATCGTGTCTGATTCAAGCTGGGTCGTCGATGCCTAGTTCCCCAAATTCGAGTTTATTCCCTTACTTCTCAGAAGATCGGGCCATATCTACATCAATAGCCTCTGTAGTGACAGCCGGGGTGAACGAAACCACCATGTCTTGTAGAATATTAGAGTCATCACTCGAGTTGATAAGAATAAGGTTGCATGCTAGTGAACCAATCCTAAGGAGAGAATCCTTCATTATCCTGGTACCTCTTCAATAGCATTCACCCTCCACTATCTCATCGTCATCATCTAGAGTATGCTCTTCACTCTTTTCCATATATCTCTAGATGATGTTTGATTGGGTAGGACCTTATGCGTTTCTCTCATATGTTCTTATGGTTCCTCTTCATCTTTGTGTAGCTTGTTTAGTCCGGTTATTCATTGAAGTTTTTCAATTAAGTAGTGGTTGTCATCAATCACCAAAAAGGGGGATATTGTAAGCTTCATGACCATTGATGTTTGGATCCCTGTGGTATGGATGTTTTGGTGATAGATGACACCTATGAAATTGTGGGCTAACATCTACATGAGTGTTGTCTTTGTAGGAATCATCTCTTAACTCTATTGCAAATCATATGAATGATAGTGTCCTTGGCGATCGATGACAATGACTGCAAGCATGGAGGCTTGTGAACTTGATGGAGTCCAAGGGTTGATGGAGATGGATCAAAGCGGAGAACAAGCTATGGTGCAAGTGTTTGGAACATTTGAGTAGTTGTTAGGGCTTTGAGTCCATAGGAAAAACCGGACTATCAAGGGGGTCTAGGTCATTCTCTTAGGTCATGTCTAGTCAGTGATGTGCAAGGTTGCTCGGTGAAATCACAGGCACTAGGTGACAGTGGAGAAGCCAAGGAGCTATTCAGAGAGACTAGTAACTAGGTTGAATTGTGGCTTGCATAGGCTAGGTTGAATTGTGGCTTGCATAGGCTAGTTTGTTTGGCTTCCGCGCTTGCTATCATCATGAACAATAGCATGTGTAGGGTCTGGGCCACCTAGAATTGTTAGATAGAACCAATTGTAAGGTTCTTGTAGTGTAAATTGAAGTATTTGGACTCATGAGCGGCTTAATGATTCACCCCCCCCCCTCTTGGTACGCCTTCGGTCCTTTCAAGTGGTATCAGAGCTAAGTGCTCATCTTTGAGGCTTCACCGCCTTGAGTAAGGATGCCATGACAGGTGGGGAGTGTTCCCATATTCAATAGGGAGGACTACGAGTATTGGAAGGCTCGTATACAAGCCTACCTTGAGTCCCTTGATCCAGAGATATGGATGGTGACTCGCGAGTCTGATACGGATGTGAACCTGCTTGAGCCTGGTTTCATTAAGAACAATGCTAAGGCCAAGAATGCTCAGTTTGCATGCAATTCGAAGGATGTCTTTGCTAGATTAGAAGAAAGTTCGATAGCATATGGTATCTGGACTGAGATTAAGGGTCTCCATGAGGGTACCAGTGATGTCAAAGAAGAAAGATACTATGTGCTGAAGAACAAGTATGATAACTTCACTAGATTGCCACATGAGAGATCTAACACTGATTATTCTCGCTTTCATGTACTAGTGAAGGAGATCAATGCTCTTAGGGATGACTTCAAGCTGAAGCCTGTTGAGGTGATAAGAAGATTGTTGAGGCTATTCAAAGACCCCAAGTATGAGTCCATCATCACCTTCACCTTGCAAGGTGACCTCAAGACCAAGACCATGAAGGATGTACTTGGCAAGATCAGAGCCTTCGATAGCTACCAGCTGGGTTTGGATGATTCTCAATCATCAAACCTTGCTCTTCAAGCCGAGAAGCAAGAGCCTTTTAAGAGCAAGAAGAGTAAGAAGAAAGTTGTGAATGAAGATCATGATGATGATGATGATGATGATGATGATGATGACTTGAGTGAGGACTTAGCTCTTCTCATGAAGAAGATGCGGACCTTCAAGAACAAGTGCACCAGGCAAGAGACCCACAGTGCACCTGTGTAGTGTGCATGAGGAGGCTGTAGAGACTAGTACAGGCAACTGGAGAGACAGACATTCTTAAGGTTCCTGCAAAGGACCTTAAGTAAGAATGTCATGTCTCCTTCAAGCAGTGGGTTCTAGTCCCTAGGAACCCACTGTAGGAGAGAGCAACTGGACAGTCCTCCAGAGGAGGATTGGAGAGGGACTGAGATGCTACCTTGCAATGAAAGGCAAGGTTGGACTGTTTGTGCCACAGCAGTACACGTTGTACCTGGTCATGAGAAGGGCCAAAGACACTAACATGGAGCAGTATTTCACGTACCTGCCAGGGCTAGCAGAGCTAGTTACTGCTCCATACAGGTACAGAGAGGATATTGTCCTTGAGTTCTATGTTACACTGTGGGTAGCCAGAGATTGCTCAGAAATATAGTTCTTGTTTAGAGGGCAGCCATAGCGTGTGACTAGGAGGGGTATCGTAGCCAGCTTCGGACTTCTTGCTTCTGATTTCCACCTATACGGGACTGCCTATGGGACCCTCGCTCCACCCCATAGACCACAGGGAGGGAAGCTACCTCTAGACGACATGGTGTCGACCACCTTTCCACCACTGCACACCCCAGGATTTCAGAGAGGCCCTACGAGACTCACCGCAGAGGCTAAGGTGGTTAGAGCGATAGTCACTAGGACTATCATTCCCAGGTCTGGCTAAAGAGAGGAATTCACACTACTACACCTTTGGGCAGTAGCAGCTACTGAGGAGACCTCCATTTGACCTGGCTGATTTACTAATTGGTGAGATGGAGGAGGTTATCTTTGAGAGGGTAGGAGGATGTCACTTAGTCTATGCTCCATACATTTGCTATCTTCTAAGGAGGATCGGACTAGTAACAGAGGAGTAGTATGATGCATTCCCTGAGGTGACCACCAGCTACTCACCACGAGTCCCTAGGGGTTTGCAGTCAGCTTCTAGTCAGTAGGTGGGAGAGGAGGAGCAGGAGTCATCGCCAGTCATTCATGAGCAGGCAGCTCATCTAGAGACGGTGGTTCCTGAGTCATCTGGTATAGGAGCACCTTCCAAGCCGACAGGTACACAGTCAGAGGATACTATCACTGTAAAAGCACTTGCAAGACACTTGGGTGAATTCATCCAGAACACAGCTGAGGATAAAAGTCATATGATGGAGGTTATCAGAGGTTAGGCAGAGCTTCAGAGACAGCAGATGATGCTATTGACAACACTAATGACTCAGATAGCGGAGCTCACTAGAGAACAGACTGGTCGACAGGCAGGAGTCCCCATACTACCACAGTTTTAGCATCTTCTGACCCAGAAAGGACCCTTCACTGCTATGATGATAGCCCAGTCTTCTAGACTACCTTCACTTTCAGGGGTCCTATCGATAGGGGGAGCAGGACAGAGTCACTCACCAGCTCAGTTCTCCCCCATGTCTGCCTCCTTAGTGTCTGTGTTGTTCACTTAACCGACTCACTCTTCTACTAGTTCATAGTATGTTTTTAGAGATAGTACACACCACACATGCAGACTCTTAGACAGCCGCAGAGTCAGCTATAGCTCCACCTTCCACTGCTACAGTTAGCACGCTCACACCTCAGGTAGTAGAGGATCTTGTCCGTGGAGGTTTCACTCAGCAGGACATGGCGGATCTTGCACTTCTCCAGGCCTCAGTTCCTCAGGAGACCACCACATTTGCTACAACCAGTCAGGACAGAGGGTCTGAGTCACCAGTTGACCTTGAGTACTTTGAGCAGCTAAATGCTCAGGTGACACAGGCTCAGGTAGAGCAGCAGGACCAAACACACGAGCAGCCTAGAGTAGAGCCCACAGAGGACATCGCTGCACCACTTCCTTCGACCATGAGCACCTAGTTGTTTTCTTTTTCCTCTTTTTGGTGCTTGTTGCCAAAGGGGGAGAAGTCATAGGTCTAGGTGGAGTCAGAGTGTGATCCTGTGCGATCGACAGAGTCAGTAGCTTGTATCTAGGGGAAGCATACTGGTTCTTAGGTGTAGATACATTTGGTTCTTATTTTGATGGAGTTATTTGATGTTCATGGATTTTGATAAGTCATAGTTTTTATTCGCTTGTGTTTGACTCATCTTGATCTCACTTGGTTTATTTACATACGTAGTGCTTTATCTTTCATTATTTATCTTATATGTCTGTATACGATTCCATGATGATGATTGCTTGCCTTCAATTCTTATGCATTGCCATGCTAACCTGTTGCATAGCATGTCTTTATACGTTAATTGATATCTTCACATGACATGGATGCATATCATCTAGAGTGTGCTTTTCTCTCTTATTCCTTTTAGCTCTTGATGAAGCTTGATTGAGTAGGGCCTTGTTTATTCATTGCTTATGCTTTTGAGGTTCCTCTCGATCGTTGTGTAGCTCTTTTAGCCCTGTTGTTTCTTGATAATATTTTGATAAGTAGTGGTTGTCATCAATCACCAAAAAGGGGCATATTGTAAGCTTCATGACCATTGATGAATGGATCCCCAAGGTATGAATGTTTTGGCGATAGATGACAACTATGAAATTGTAGGCTAATATCTACATGAGTGTTGTCTATGCAGAAATCATCTCTAAACTCTACTACAAATCATACGGATGATGGTTGCCTTGGCGACTGATGACAATAACCACAAGCATGGAGGCTTGATGAGCTTGATGCAGTCCAAGGGTTGATGGAGATTGACCAAAGCTAAGGACAGCAAGTGTTGGGAACACTTGTCTAGTAGTTAGGGCTTTGAGTCCATAGAAAAAATTAGACTACCTAGGGGGTCTAGGTCATGTCTAGTCGGTGATGTGCATGGATGCTCAGTGAAATCACAGGCACTAGGTAAAAGTCGAGAAGCTAAGGAGCTGTTCGGACATGATGGGAAATAAAGTCAAGCCTCTACAAGGTTTCAGGTCTGTCGCAAGGCCCTGAAAATGTTGCTATATAGGTATTTTTGTTGCGATAACAAACTATCGCAACGATGTCATGTCGTTGGGAGGCGTCGCAAGTAGTCACGCTGCGATAGCACATTGCATCTTTTTTTGTATCATTGCGGTAGCTGTGGCTTGTTGCAACAACATGTGGCGTTGCGTATAGGTGATATGGCAATGATGGCTATGATGTAGTAGGACGGATTCGCAACTACGTGCATCATTGCTATAATGCCTATTGTATCAACGTTGCGTAGTTGCAAATACGCAATATTGCAACACTCTTGAGGTGTAGCAAATGCCGCAATTTCCACGCAAGTGCTCGTCGCGATATCTTACCCAAATTGCAACAATCTCCTCCGTGTTGCTATACGTTTGAGCTGCAACCGCAACGCCGGTCATGCCGTTGCTACAGGCTCACTTGGAATCGCAACGACAAACGTATTGTTGCTATACTACCAAAGGGAATTACGATGACGTACCTATCATTGCAATAGGTTTAAAGGGTATCGCATCGGAATAATAGTCGCTGCTATATAGATAGAGGGTGTCGCATCAATATATCAGTCGTGGCAATCTACGTTTAGTGTATTGCAACAAAATGAATAGCGTACATCAATCCAATATTATTGTTAGTTACATCAATCCAGTATTCACTCATACAACCTATTCAAATCCAGAACTGCAATTGTATCCACAAAAGTTTCTGCATGCCAAAATGATAACAATGATGGGAGACACTAAGGTTGCTTCGCACCTAGGCAATCCTGAACTTTGTATATCGCCCCGCCAAATCTCAATGTTCCTGCCCAAATAAAAGATATATAGGGTTTCTAGTGAGATGAGAATTACAACTTATGGAACTATATAGAAATGCATTGTTAAAAATTAAGGCAATTATGAATGAAGGTCTATTTCTAATTCTTGCATGCATGCTGATTCCTTTTGCCTCCTCACGTTCTACTTAGAACTATCAGCTCATTACGAGATATGAAATTTTTTGATGGCTCATGATCACGATATTCCTTCGCCAAATTCTTTGACAGCTTGGTAGGATTTGGTTTGCGAGCCAGAACATTTTCTTTTTGTGTTGTGATAATGCTTCTTGTCTCAATCTAGTATAAAGACGATGGAATATTGTTAGCTATAATCCAAGCACCACATCATCATGATTGCTATACTTGTTCAAAACCATTACCTACTCTGGCTCGATGTTCGAATGTTATGCACTGGTGTTGCATCAATGTTGTCCTCAGTGTTCCTAGCTTCAGGTTATGTTGTATTGCAGCTTATTACATTGTTTGTCACTTCATTGGTCTCCTCTGCAATTATGCCGTCAGTGGTCCTGTTCATTCCTTCATTGATCTCCTCTGCAATTATGCCTTTAGTAGTCCCTAATGCAATGTTGGTTTCATTGGTAGCAGCCTGCTAATTACAAAACAGAGAACAAATTATGTAATATGACAAATTTAAAAGCAGTCGAGATTTCGCCTATAATCTATGTGAGAAATTTCAGAAACTTTTAGGAGCATTATAAATCTTTAATTTGCAACAGAGCTTGGCAGTGACAGAGCTAGGCTCAAGCTCTAGGTTGGGACAAATGCTATCGGGCTGGTTTGGGTGGGCCAAAGGAAAAACTGCCAAAAACAGATGTAAAAAAATAAATGTATCTTTCGGACTGAGGGTGGGCATGCGAGTGTTAGGGTCTGTTTGTTTTCCCACCAGATTAATTTATCTAGATTATTTAATCTGCATTATTTTAGCTGGATTAATTAATCTGAATGTGGTGTTTGTTTTTTAGATTATTTAAGCTGGATCAAGTAGTTGTAGGGGAAGAAATAGCCCATGACATGAAAAGGGTCTTTTACCAAAATAATCCAAAATAAGCACCTATTGAGGAGATTATTGGATTATAATAAACTGCCCTCTAGATTAATTCATCTGACCTTTTAATCTACCATGTTTGTTTTCTTACTAGATTAATTAATCTAGTGGATTACAAAATAGAGAACAAATTATATAATATGACAAATTTAAAAGCAGTCAAGATTTTGACTATAATCTATGTGAGCAATTTCAGAAGCTTTGAGGAGCATTATGAATCTTTAATTGGCAACAAAGCTTGGCGGGACTTCCTATATACAGGCCACGCTACGTGTAGCTTACACGTAGGGCGGTCCATTAAGGCCCACGAGCTCATTTGCTTATAGACATAGAGCGGCACATTAAGGCCCATGAGCTCATTTGCTTATACATTATGAACTATTACCGTTTGAACAGTCGATATTCATCATTGGAACAACTAAGTTTCACTACTGAAACAATTCAAAAAAATAAAAAAAATAAAATCATTTAATTCAAAAAATATAAAATATAAGAACAGTTGATTTGTATTGTTAGAACAATGCATGAAACTCAAAATTTCCAAATCATAATTTTAAAATTTTGAAAGAACATATGCATGTAGGATCTTTTTTTTTTGAATTCATTACAGAAAGTATAATGATTCAAATGAAATCAATAACAGAGTTATGGTTTAAGAGAAAAATCTATTTGAAATTTGAACTAAACTTGAATTTTGTTGCTCCATTCACTGCATGACACGTGTTGCTCGTTTGTTCTTCATTCCAGCCCACACTCATCCCCGCAGCCCACCTTCATGGGCCGTTCTCACCCTCTTGGGCCATTTTAGCATGAAATTAAAGCGCGTTACGTGGAAGCTCCACATAGCGCACGCTAGATATAGGAAAACTGGAGCTTGGCAGTGACAGAGCTAGGCCCAAGCTCTAGGTTGGGCCAAATGCTATCGGGCTGGTTTGGGTGGACCAAAGGAAAAAATGCCAAAAACAAATGCCAAAAAATGTATCTTTGGATCTAAGGGTGGGCATGAGAGTGTGAATTACCTATGGATTGCAGTTTTGTGGAAACATTGTTTGGAACTCTTGCAACAATTTTTCTCGAAGTTTGACCATGAGTCGCTCCTCCTCTTTTTCCTTGTCGGCAGCTTGCTTTGCATGAAATGCTTTTAGTTGCTCAAGCTCATGAGCTTGTTCTTGGACTCTTTCCTTAAGCAGTTGTTTTTTATTTAGATTACACAGCATGTAACCTTGGCCATGTAACCTACTTGATTTGGCGCCGGTTGTTTCCATGTACGATTGCTAGAGAAGAAGGGCCTCTTTACCACATGTAGATGTGTTGCTTCTTGCTTCGTCACAACCCAATTCAGATGATTCAGCCATATGCAATCTCCTGGCTGCACTGATCTGAGGAAAAGAAACAAATGTATGTGATCAATGTACGTAATGTTGCGACAAAAAGTAAATTAGTTCACAAAGTTTATAGCACTCACATAAATACTTTCAGACATCTCATTTGACCATTGTCCATGCTTTGTGTGAGTAGCCTTAAAGAGTTCCATAGGGCCTGGCTCAACACCAGCTTCTATATCTCTCTATAAATGCAAACATACACATCACTAATATATCAGATTAATGTGTTACAAGCAGAGAAGAGTCATGGATTAATGTGTTACAAGCAGAGAACAGTCATGACAATGTTTACCATTTCCCAACTACACTGAGAGAAAGGCTTCGAACCCATCACATGCATATTTTTCATTTCCTTATGATTCATAGAGTTCTGGCTGCTGATCTTCTGGGGAAAGTTAACAATTACAGTTAGCAAACTCAAACTACCACTACAAAACATAGTTCAATATGCAGATAATACGCTCCTAATAATGGACAATATAGCACACTTTCATCCCTGCCTGCTTGGGACATGCATGGTTACATGGCTCCTAATCATAGTTGTACTAAATGCCAGCAATGATAGAATGGAGGTCCTGGCTGACACAGTTGGGTGTAATGTGGGAAATTTGTCATTCACATACCTATGATTGCCACTGTTTACCACAAAACCAAGATTAGAGGATTTCATCCTGCTTGTCCAAACAATTGAGAAAAAGAGACTCACAAGTTATTACCTTGGAGCATTTGGACTAAAAGAAATGAACAATGTGTTACCTTGAACTTTGAAGTTCCAAAGTACTTGATTAAATAGTGCCACTCTACAATGTCCAGGTCTTCAGGCTTATGCTTCATTCTGGCATCATAACTCTTGTATGCCTTACATGTAGTACTAAAAGTGGATCTCCATCCTTTGTAGCGCTCTTGCGCAACCTTCAATATATTTTCCTTGGCATCTACAATGTGCTCCATGCTCCATGCGTCCTATTATTGTAAGCCACTCATGTTAATATATTGTCAACAACTGATAAATGGTAGGGTGTATAAGAAAATTAACATACCATAATGCTTTCTGTGATGTAATTCTTGATTTCTTTGCTTACATGTTTCCACTGTCCAACTCCAATTATTGGAGTATTTGTCCTTGTAAATGTAACCACTTCATCCACAAATGCACGTCTATTTTTTCCACGGGGACCACCCAAAGTTGGCGAAAATTCAATTTGCATTTTCACTACACTAGCCTTATATCTCCTAGCAAGTGCAGCTAGACCTTTCATGGTACCACGACTGACAATCTTGTCATTTCCTAATAATCATAAAACAATGGATATGAGATACAGTGTCAGTACCAAACTACAAGGTTTCAGGGTTAATGCTATATAAAGAAAAAAACATGTTTACAGAACAAGAGGACGAAGAGTTTCCGCTTCTAGACATAGATACCGGACAGAGGGGTCAGTGGAGACCGAACTGTACGATCACTAGGATAATAGAAAATCTAGAGAAGAGACTCAGGGAGGAATCTGTCTATGCTGAAGTCTGAAGAGATCGAACGGTCTGGTCTAGTGACTTGCATAGGACAGAGAGGAAGCAGTGCTCTGGAATTGTTTTTGTAGTGGAGAGAGAAACTAACCAAACAGTCTGGTTAGCTGGCCGGCCGGTCCGATCAGCTGATCGAATGGTCTGGTTAGTACGAAGATAAGCAGTGGGCAGAGCCGTTGGAGCTGTTTCTGTAGTGACCAGATGGTCCAGTCAGGCTGTGATCGGACAGTCCGGTCAGTTGGCCCAGAAAGTTGTTTTCGTGGAGCAACTACTAGTTTGAGGTTGGAAGCCTATATAACTTCGTTGATGGGGTCTTGCAGACCTCTTTTGGCCAATGGAATTGCTTGGAGCATTTGGTGAAAGCCAAGAGGAAAAGAGGAGAGCACTAGGAGGAGATATTGCATATCTTGACAGTGCTCTTGAGAGTAACTTGAGCATTGATGCACATCTAGGGTGTTCTTGAGGGTGTGATCTAGGTTGTTACTCTTGGTCTATGGTGAGACCTAGACTGGTTAGGTGTCGGTGATTGAGCCTATCGTGATTGGTTGTGAAGGTCATCACATGTTTGTACATGATTTGGGCCCGCTGGTGAGAGGGGCATCGCTAGTGAGCACTCGTGTCAGCTCGGGGAGTCTGGCAAGTTCTTGAAGGAGGCAAGCTTGTGCCTTGGTGGCAGCAGTAACGCGCACCATGACTTCACTCCGAGAGTGATTGCGGGCTTGTGGGCGAGAACTCCACGTTGGTGGCGGGAGGAATCGAGACTCCGGTGGGAGTGGTCTAACGAGGATTAGGGAAAGGCGCCATCCTTTCGAGACCTCGGGAAAAAAATCATGAGCATTCCTTGATCCCTATTTACTATTTCACATTTGTGTGCTATAGTTGATAGGGTGACTTGTGGCTTGCATAGGCTAGTGTGTTTAGCTTCCACGCTTGCTTTCATCATGAACACTAGCATGTGTAGGTTCTTGGCCTCCTAGAGTTGTTAGGTTCCAACAATTGCTAGGTTCAAGTAGTGTGAATTAGTAGTATTTAGATTTGTGGTCGGCTTACCGATTCACCCCCCCCCCCCTCCTCATACGCCTTCGGTCCTTACATAGGTGATGAAGCTCCTTGTGATGCAATAAGGAACTTGACTATCGATGAAATAAGACCACAAGACCCAAACTCAAGTCAAGATGAACCATCTTCTTTAAATCAAGATGAGTCTCCTTCACAAGATCCACAAGATGAACAAGATAAGGTTAATGGCCAAGCTCATGGTGATGATCATGTTCAAGGCGATGACTAAGATCAAGTTCAAGATGATGGTGAAGGAGATACTCAAGATGTCAACCACCAAGAAGAGGAAGATGCATCTAGGCCAATACACCCACGAGTTCGACACAGCATTCAAACGGATCACCCCGTGGACAATATTCTTGGTGATGTTAAAAGAGGGGTAGCTACTCGATCTTGAATGGCTACATTTTGTCATTATTACTTATTTGTTTTCTCTATGGAACCCCTTAGGGTAGAACAAGCACTACAAGACTCCGATTGGGTGGTGGCCATGCAAGAAGAGTTGCATAACTTTGAAAGAAACAAGGTGTGGTCATTGGTGGAAAGACCCAAGCAAAATGTTGTAAGTACAAAATGGGTGTACCGCAACAAGCAAGATGAGTATGGTGTGGTAGTGAGGAACAAAGCACATCTTGTTGCAAAAGGCTACTCACAAGTTGAAGGTTTGGACATTGGTGAAACTTATGCACCCGTAGCTAGGCTTGAGTCAATTCGTATATTACTTGCCTATGCTACTCACCACGATTTTAAGCTTTTTTCAAATGGACATTAAAATTACATTTCTTAATGGCCCCATTCAAGAAGAGGTGTATACACAACAACCTCCGGGGCTTGAAGACCCAAAGAAGCCAAACCATGTGTACAAGCTTCGCAAAGCTCTCTATGGCCTCAAGCAAGCAACGAGAGCTTGGTACGAACACCTCAAGGGAGACTTGATCAACAAAGGCTTCACAATTGGCAAGGCCGATCCTACTCTCTTCACAAACAAAGTTGATAATGATTTATTTGTGTGCTAAATATATGTCGATGACATTATATTTGGTTCTACTAATCAATATTTTTGTGATGAGTTTGCCAAGATTATGACTAGGAAATTTCAGATGTCCATGATGGGGGAGTTGAAGTTCTTTCTAGGTTTTCAAGTCAAGCAACTTGAACAAGGAACATTCGTAAGTCAAACCAAGTACACTCAAGATATACTCAAGAAGTTTGACATGGAGAATGCAAAACCAAACAAGACTCCCATGAAGACAAATGGACACCTCGGACTAGATGTAAACGGTAAGCTCATGGATCAAAAGGTATATCAATCCATGATTGGCTCTTTGCTTTATCTTTGTGCATCTAGGCCCGATATCATGCTTAGTGTGTGCATGTGTGTAAGGTTCCAAGCGGCTCCGAAGGAAAGTCACTTAGTGGCTGTCAAAAGGATTTTGAGATCTTTAGTTCACACACCAAACCTAGGATTATGGTATCCAAAGGGTTCCAAGTTCAAGTTAGTCGGTTATTCTGATGCCGACTACACCGGATATAAGGTGGATAGGAAGAGTACCTCCAGGACTTGCCATTTCTTGAGCAGGTCCCTTGTGTCATGGTTATCTAAGAAACAAAATTCTATTGCCCTATCCACAATCGAAGCAGAGTATGTCACAGTCGGAAGTTGTTATGCTCAACTACTTTGGATGCGACAAACTCTAAAGGACTTTGGATACACTATGATCAAAGTTCCTCTCCTATGTGAAAATGAGAGTGGCATCATGATTGCATGTAACCCCATTGATCGTAATAGGACTAAGCATAAAGATATCTGACACCACTTCTTTAGAGATTATTCCATACAGGGGGTATTGAGATTAGCTATGTGAGAACCGATAAACAATTAGCCGACATATTTACCAAACCCCTAGATGAGAAGAGGTTTTGTGAGCTTAAGAGTGAGATGAATATCTTGGATTCATCCAATGTGGAGTAGAACCTTGTACATTGATTGTTGTGTTGTTCCTCATGCAAAAGGATTTGAAACCAAAATTCTTCAAAAACTTATTGAAGGACCGAGAAGGCGACCAGAGGGGGGTGAATGGGAGCCAAATAAAATTCTCCAAGAGAACTTGGCCTATATCCCAAAAAACAACCCAAGCCAACCTCTAAATCAATCACCAAGACTACACACACCAACTTGTGGTGTACTAGCCCTAGGAGTGATCAACCACACCAAAGAAATACAACGGAAACAAAAAGGGAAGACGAAATGCTCAACAGTCCAGAACTGAGCACTCATCGGCAGTGCCAATCCCTGCCATCGGCAGTGCCGGTCAGCATCGCTAGTGTCGGTCATGCCTACCGGCAGTGCTGGTGCGCGTCATCGGCAGTGCCGGTCCCACCTATCGGCAGTGCTGGTATGGGATGCTGTCGCACTGGAACCTACAGACTAGACCAATTGGCAGTGCTAGTCCTGGTCATCGGCACTGCCGATCGATCCCCGACAGAACAGAAAAACTCTCGGGATCTTCTCAAATCTTCTCCAAAACTCAATCAAACGAACTCCAAATGATGCGATTTTTGAACCAATGAATCCTCATCACATCATGACCCTAATCCTAGGAGATCATCTCAATTGGCTCAAGGAATCATCATGAATTTCAGATCTTGTGCCAAGAACACCAAAAAGGGGAAACTTGAGAGATCCTTCAAATCGAAGGTGCTAGAGCCAATAATTCCATCAAGGATCCATAGAGGATTATCCTAGTTCATCCTAGCAACAAGTTTCTCAAGAAATCCGGGCCAAAAATCCGTCCAAAAGTGAGATCAAAAACCACCACGAAAATAGGTCTGAAAATAGGAAAAAGGGAATTTCGGGATTCAAGTAAAGAGGGAAATCTTGAGCATGAAAATGCTTCTCATATCATAGAAAGGTTCTTACAAGATCCATAGGTACAAGGCTAGGAAGCCACCCTCTTCCTCCCACTATTTGGAAGAGCAAGAGATGTCTCTCACACACCCACTACTCTCCTCTCAAACATGAATCCTCTCCTAGCACTTTGAATAGAGTCCTAACACAAGGCTAATGGGAAGAGAGGCACCTCTCCAAATAGCCACACCTCTCCTTATATAGGCCTAGGGTCTATTGTCCACATGACCACTCTACCCTTGACCTATATAACACACCCACCTACCACTTGGTCATAACTGTCCATCTTTTTCCTTATCGCCCGAATGCCATCGGACGCTTCATGTCTTTGCTTCATCTCGAAGCAAGCTCCGTGATGGTGCCACGTGCACCACCAACCACCGCCACCGGTTTTGAGGTCCAAACTGGGAAACCGCCTTGCACGCTTCTCAATGTGTAACTTCTCAATGTTGACGCGTGTCACCTTGTCCCGCGATCCTGACCACCGACATGTCTCTCCCAGTCCCTGTCCATCGGGCCCCCTTGTCACTTGCACCGGCATCCTGTTCACCTTGACTTGGTCAACATGCTGTCTTCATCACCACCACGGTTTTGAGGCTCAACCGTGAAACCGTCCGTGCTTCTTGCCTCTTCACGTGTACGGTGTAGATCACATTTGACTTCACTCGGCATCCCGATCGTCTGGCCCCAAGTCCCCTACTTGTGCCTGATCCTCTCGCCGTTGACCGCCAAGTTGACTCCAGTGACCTACACATCATGAGACAAGCAAACACATTTTCCAACTCCTGCAACATCACCAATTCCTCCACCAACTCGGGTTAGTCATAACCATGATACGCAAACCCATGCAATCCCTGGATTCCCGCATTTCAACTCAAACACCAAATCCACTCAAGTCAATTACTCATCACAAATATAGCAAACCATGGCACATATCCACATGGTTTCTCAATCTCCCCCTTGATGAGTACATTGACAACACCAAATGCACAAAGATTAGAGATTGAAATGCGAAGCCGAATAAGCACATCCAAATGGCCAAACCCAAAGAAAAGGTGAAAACAAGCCATCTAGCAAGTAGGGATCAGAAAACCAAGAGTTGGCAAAGAAAGCAACTTGAGACGCAAAGAATGTGAAAAGCGCAAGAAATCGCTCAAGATCATGATATGCTCCCCCTCAAGTTGTGGTAGGTCTCATGTAGTGTAAAACGGATCATATGAGTTTCTTAGCATTATTTGTGCATGACCCCAAAATTTTCTCCCCATTTGGCAATGAACTCATCAAAGAGGCAAAAGAACAAGCAAACATGCAATGCATGAAAATGCAAACCTAAGGAGCTTCAACAATTATGCAAACAAGCATTTAACTTTGCTAACCATAACCATAGTGCCATGAAGTGTAAAGGCAATAGCTCCCAATCATGCAAAGATCAAAAATAGATAGCAAGACATAAACACCATGAGCTATACAGGCTAAACAGAAAGATTGACTAGCTTAGATAGAATCAAATTTTGCTTATCATGAGAAAATCTGCCACCACATGTCTAAGTACTCTCATCCAAGGCAAAACAAGCACCAAGTGAATCATAAGAATCTAGCCAGTTTCAATCTCAACAAGGGCAACAAGCACTCATAGAAAATGAGCTCTACAAACGCTCACATATGCAACAGAGACTCAGTTTGATCAAGTGATTGTTGTTTATCCTCATGTGTCCTCTTATCCGTGCGGAGGGTCGCACGACTGGGTATGGCAAACACCCCGAGGCTTCAAGTCACAATGTTTGGATTTAGCATTATTGAGTAATTCTTGATCAAAGCACTTAGCAGATTTTTCAGGATTATGCACAAGACAAAAGAGCATGCCTTTGCGGCAAAAGGAACACATGTTCCCACAATGTTACATCATAGCTAAACATTTGCAAAGCCTTCTATTTCGCAAACACAAGGTGCCAAAGCCAAGACATCCTCTAGACTAGCCTTAATGTGTAACACCCTATTTTTTTTTCAAATCCTAAAAATGCCAACTATTAGCATTTAGAAGTCTAATCAAATAACTTAGAACAAATTGTTTTTATCATTAAATCAATTGTTGCATTTGCATAGCATGGCATGTTCATATAGGTTTTGTTTGCATCTTGCATTTAATTAATTAATTAATTAATTGCTAGAATTAATAGAATAGAATTTTAGAAAAGAAAGGATTTAGAAAAGAAATTAGAGAAGGAAAGAATTGAGAAAGAAAACAAAACTGGGCCGCATCCCCCAATTCAGCCACCTCCTCCTTTCGGCCCAGCCGGCCAAGCCGCCTCCCCCTCCCTTCTCTTCCCCCCCCTCCCCCCCCCCCCCCCCCCCCCCCCGCACGGCCCAGCTTCTCCCGGCCAGCCCAACGCGCGCGCGGCCCGCTCCTCTCGCACGCTCTCTCTCTCTCTCTCTCTCGCTGGCACACGGGCCCCACCTGTCATCCCCTCCTCCGCCTCTCTCTCCCGTCACCGGAAACCGACGCCGCCACCGCCGTCGATCTTCCTCCCCCGACCTCCCCGGCTCCTGTAACCGAAGCCCAACGCACGCGACCCCCCTCCGCTTCCTCTCCCCCACTCACCGTGCCTTAATCACGCACTGGCGTGCGTTACTGAACCCAAACGGCCGCCGCCGGCCATTGATGGCCGGAGACCTCGTGCCGGCTCGATTCCGACCCCCTCCGCGCCTATAAAACCCCCCTCGACACCGTCCTGCCCTGCCGCCTCTTTTCCACTCTCTCCAGCTCGCTCGCGATCACCGGAGCCACCCCCGCCGAGCTCCGACAACCGCCGCCACCGAGCCGCGCCACCGACCCCCTCCCGGCCTTCCCCGCACCCGCGCGACCTGCCGGTGAGACTCCCCACCCTGCCCTCTCTCTCCCGGGACCCTCGCGGCGAGGAATGGCTGGCCGGAGCGCCGTTCCGGCCAACCTCCGGCGAAGCCCCGCCGCGCGCCGCCGCGTAAACGGCTTCCGGCGACGACCTTCCCCGCCCTTTATTTCTGGCCATTGGATCTTGATTATATACCCCCCTTCGGGGTATGTAATCGGTCCACCGTGGACCCATGGACCCTTCAGTCAACGCCAGTCCATAGAGCCATAGACCCGGTCCACGAATTTCCAGTTTAAAATTAATTCAATAATTCCTGGATAATGCTGGCACTTTTGCATTTAGGCCCCTGTGCTTAGTTTAAATTAGAATTATGCCCCCGTTTTTGTGCAGAACCATTATAAAATTGGTTTTAAGCCCCTGAACTTTATACTAATTATTTTTAGCACTGAATTTTTATAGAAAAGCCCCTATACCTTTAAGAAATTATATTTTTGCCCTATAAATTGTAAAAAAAACCCTGGAATTGTTTTAAAATTATATTTTTATCCAGTCTTTTTATACTTTAATCTTTATTAATTGTATAAATATTATTTAGCCCTAGAAATTTATAGAAACATCCCTGTACTTGAATTTAATTATATTTTGGCCCTATCTTTTTACACTTAGACCCCTGCACTTATTATTAATTATGTTTAAGTCCTAAAATTTTGCAAAAACAACCTTATACTTTTTAGTAATTATTTTTTAGTCTTAATAATTTACACTTTAGTCCCTATAACTTTATAAAATTACAAATAGGTCCTTAAAAGCCCCTATTTTTACCCTTTTGCCCTTAAAACTTCAAACTAGCATAACTTTTTACTCGTAACTCCAAATTAGTTGATTCTTGCGCCAAAATTCTTGTAGGAGCATGACCTTTGCATTCATTGCATCTACATATTGTTTTTTTTCTCTGTTGCATAATTATGTATTGATTTTTGTATGTTCTACTTGTGTCGGTATTTTATTACGTAAAGGCGAACATACACAAAGACTGCCCTACGAGGACTTTCAAGAGCAGGAATTCGAAGGGTTAGAGCAGCCTTCTGCGCAGGATGAAGGCAAGTGTCCTTGATGCATATTGCACCTATTGAAATGTTACTATAGAATTGCATGCTTGTGTCAATTTATTGGGAACCTATTGTTAGGGTCTTCCTTAGTAATTGTTTTTACCCTGCTCCTTGTCGCCTTGAACCAATGGGGAATTGTGGATAGAAAATGCTTAAGATGGCTTATGGGATGTGGGTTAATATTAATTTTGATTAATGAACAATGTCACGTGGCAAATGTTTGGTAAATCTTTTAGTAACATGGCTTAGGGATCTATACGAGCCAGGTGGAAAGGATGTGGTGCCGTGGGCACATGCTTGTGGTGGTAGGCTTGTTGTAGATCCTAGGAACCAGTTCTTGGAGTGACAACCCAGGAAAACAGTACCAACACAAGACCGACATGGGTAAGGCTTGGCCTAGTAATTAGGTGTTCTCCCAGTGTCGGTGCAGCATTTGGTGGAGCGGGGAATGGAAGTCGAGAGGACTGTCCTTGTATCCGAATGGCTCAAGAGGGGGCTCCTGGGGTGATGAGCTGCTTGTTGAAGGGCTATCACTTATGGACGGGAGTGGAACCTTAGTGGCTAGCATGTACTGGGAGACCCTTTGGAAAAGCCTCGTAGTGAAACCCTGCCACACACCATAGGAAGTGTGTAATGTGGATCGCGTCCACGGGCACCAAGGGAATCACAACTTATGGGTAAAGTGGTACAAACTCTGCAGAGTATCAAACTATCATGATAGCCGTGCTCACGGTTAAGAGCGGCCTGGAATCCTCACAAGATTAGTTGGGGATGGGTTGATATGGTTGGAAAGGTGGGATGGATTGAGACTTGGTTAGTATAGCACCTTGTGGAAATCATGGTTGGGATGACCCCACGTAGAAATAAGATGTTTAGGTTAATTAAAAGCTCATGCAACCCACTCTATAAAGCCTTCTCTTGACCATAGCCCCATGTCATCTTTTCCCCCACTTGCTGAGTACGACATGTACTCACCCTTGCTATACCCCGTTGATATTCAGCCCAAGGAGAAGACTGGAGCCAATACGAAGATGAAGGAAGTGAGTACTAGGCGATGATCCTCCAATCGATGCCTGTGGAGTTTGGGACATCTACACTAGCTACTTTCCGCTGCATTGATGTACTTTTCTTCTAGACCCACGAGTCATTTTGTAATAAAGATACGATGTAATAATTAAAAGGATATGGATAATTATTCTGTTTACCACTGATGATGTACCGTATGCGTGTGTAACTTGATCCTGGGCACACGTATGGCTGCACTCATTTTTCTTCTTAAAATGGGTGTTACAGAAGTGGTATTAGAGCCATATCGACTGCAGGATGACAGCCTAGATAGCCATGAACGTATTTAGGGACCCTACTTTGTCTTACATCAATAAAAACTATTTTAACAAAATATTAATCCTTGTCGTTTCTTATTTTGTTGCTTTTGTTTTTCAGATTTCCTTAACCATTGCTTATTCATGCCTTGTGATTTTAAAATATAGATGGCCCGCACCAAGCAAAGCGCTCGTAAGAGTACGACTAGACGGCACTATGGACTCCTTGCCCCTAGGCGTGTTCAAAGGGAAGAAAGTGAAGAAGCAAATCAACCTGAACGCGAGAAGACCCCAGTAAGGGATGAGACGTTTCCAGAGGAACCACAAGAGGACCCTGAGCAACCTGAAGAAGAAGAAGAACCAGAAGAGTATGAGCAGGAAGAGGACCCTGAGGAACCTGAAGAGGAAGAAGAACGAGAAGAGTATGAGCAAGAAGAGGACCCTGAGGAACCACAAGAGGAAGAAGACCCAGAAGAGCCCGAGGATCTCGAAGAGCCTAAGAATGGTGATAACTCGGATGACCAAGAAGTACCGCTCTTTTGGACTAGAGGGTGAGACCTTCTCCAAGACTCTGTGAAAGCTACTTGAGAAGATTGGCATCACCAACAAGCCTCAGTACTTCATCAAGAGAGTGGATCGTCCTTCTCATGAGGAATGGACAGCGGAGGTCAACATCTACGACGGCGACCGCGTCATATCTACGCACCGTGGCCGCACCCCTAGGGCTACTCGTGGGGCTGCAATATACGATGCTGCTTGGAGGGCTCTCACTAGCCTCTGCTACACTCACCGCCATGGAATAGCAAGGACAAGTTTTGCACACATTCCCCGTCGGAAGCCAGGCACGAAGAAGTACATCGTCGCTCCTACAGAATGGTATGTGAGCACCAGGGAGATGGACGAAACTCAGGGAATAGCGGTGGACTTAAGCCGCACTATGGAGGCACTACAGAGGGAGAACCACACCCTTCTGAAGAGGCTGCGCGATACTGAGGATTACATAAAGCGCGACCAGCGAGTCAAGATGGGCGAGCAGAGTGACCTCTACTCATCGGGTATCCGCACTTGCACTGCAAACTCCCCGAAGCGCGCAAGTTCCATACCTTCGATCTCCGACGAAGTCAACTCCCATGCCTAGGAGATTCCCATACCCGTCAATAAAGATTGTAATAATCAAATGCTTACATCGATTTACTTTCATGGTGTGATGTAATGAACTCGTTGGCTTGATTAATTAGTGTGCTTGATGTGGGTTGTAGAATGCATCGGCACCTTGTCCACAATCTCATCGTTTGTTTGCTTATTAAAACAAACTATCTTTTACTTATCACTCCTTGATACATTTAGATGGGGATCTTTCTTTTCGTTATTACCACACCTTGTCTCACACTACTTCCACCACCTACTCTAATCAGATGGTTCGCACTAGAGGCCACGCTGGAGGTAGCAATCAGAACAACGAGGAGGGCAATAATGCTTCGAACCTTGAGCAATTCTTGGCCGTACAGACTCAGCTCATGCAAACAATGATCCAAACTTTGGGCGCTATATAGCAGAACCACAACAATCAGCAGAGCCACAATGCACCTCCACCTCCACCCCAGAATAGATTGGGGGGAGTTCCTAAGGACTAAGCCACCTACCTTTTCCCAATCTAAGGATCTGATGGAAGCTGACGATTGGCTCAAGGCAATCGAAAAGAAGTTGATAATCGCTCAATGCAATGATCGAGAGAAGGTTTGCTTTGCAGCTCATCAGTTGTATGGTGTAGCCGCAGACTGGTGGGAAGCTTATTGCAATGCTAATGCTGATGTGGAAAGCATCACTTGGATTGAGTTTAAGGATAATTTCCGCTCCCACTATATTCCTACGGGCATCAAATTGCTGAAAAGACAGGAATTTCAGGACCTGAGACAAGGGGACGTGTCAGTAAGTGAATACTTGAATAGGTTCATCCAGCTGTCCAGGTATGCTCCCGAGGATGTGAACACCGATGGGAAGAAGCAATACATGTTCATGAGGGGACTGCAGAATGACATCCAGTTTCAGTTGATAAACAATGACTATGTCAACTTCCAGAAACTGGTGGACAAGGCCATTGTTGTGGAGAATAAGCGCAATGAGATTGAGAGGGAAGGCAAGAGGAAGATGCCATTCCAAGGACAATCATATGGTAGCAACACTCACCCCCGCATGATGCCATCTTCTAACTCATACTACCGTGCTCCCAGCACTGTCAGGCCACCCATGCAAGCTCCACGCCCAAACTTTCAAATGCAACGTTCCAACTACCAGGCACCCCGCCCTAGCCAGCAGCAGGCACCTCGTCCCACCTATCAGCAAGCACCCCGCCCCACAGCCCCAACAGCTCCACAAAACCAGAACCGCCCCACCGCTGGAAACACTAATGGTGTGAAGCGCGGATGTTATCACTGTGGACAGGAAGGTCACTTCATGGGACAGTGTCCTCAACGGAACAATGCACCAAGGCAAGCTTCAACTAACCTGCCTTCAGGCAATCGAGGACAACAGAATTACGCTCGAGGGCGCGTCAATCATGTCACTATGGAAGAAGCTGAGCAAGCTGCAGATGTGGTGCTCGGTATGTTCTTAGCTAACTCTCAACCTGCAACCATTTTGTTTGATTCGGGAGCATCGCATTCATTCATAACATCCACATATGTGGCAAAGCACAACTTACCGATTGCTCTTATGAAGCGTACCATGCTAGTTAGCTCTCCTGGTGGAGAAATGAGAACCAATCAAATATGCCCAAAGGTCGCCCTTAAAATAAGGGGGGTGGACTTCTCAGCTAATCTCATAATCCTAGACTCCAAGGGGATAGATATAATACTTGGAATGGATTGGTTACGCAAGTATGATGGAGTGATACAGTGCGCCAAGCAGTCAGTACAACTGACCAGTGCAGAGGGTACCAAGGTTGAATTCATAGCAGCCAACTCTACTACCAAGGAAGTCATACTAAACCAAACCACCGGCACACCCATAGAAGAGATACGAGTGGTATGTAAATTCCCTGATGTCTTTCCTGAAGAACTTTCTGGTATGCCACCAGACCGTGATATAGAGTTTGTTATCGACTTAATACCAGGAACTGCTCCTATATCTAAGAGGCCCTATAGGATGCCAGTTAATGAGTTGGTAGAACTAAAGAAGCAATTACATGAGATGCTAGAGAAAGGTTTCATTCACCCTAGTTCCTCACCTTGGGGAGCTCCAGTACTCTTTGTCGAGAAGAAGGATAAGACTCAGAGGATGTGTGTGGACTATCGTCCTCTTAATGATGTAACCATCAAGAATAAGTATCCACTACCACGGATTGAAGACTTGTTCGATCAGATGAAAGGAGCTTATGTATTCTCCAAGATTGATCTACGATTCGGGTATCACCAGTTAAAAATCAGACCATCAAACATACCCAAGACGGCTTTCCGAACAAGATATGGGTTATATGAGTATACGGTAATGTCATTTGGGTTAACCAATGCACCGGCTTACTTCATGTACCTTATGAACAAGGTGTTCATGGAATACTTGGATAAGTTTGTTGTGGTTTTCATTGATGACATCTTAGTGTTTTCAAAGAATGAAGAAGAGCATGAGGTACACCTCAGGCTAGTTCTAGAGAAGCTACGTGAACACCAGCTGTATGCCAAATTAAGTAAGTGCAAATTCTGGCTGAAGGAGGTAGCATTTCTTGGTCATGTGATCTCTGCTGGAGGAGTGTCAGTCAATCCAGGCAAGGTAAAGGACGTCCTAGATTAGAAACCACCACAGACAGTAAGGGAGATTAGAAGTTTTCTTGGATTAGCCGGATACTATCGGCGATTTATAAAGGACTTCTCCAAAATAGCAAAGCCAATGACGACACTGTTAGGGAAGGACAAGATTTTCGAATGGACTCCGCATTGTCAAACCAGCTTTGAAGAATTGAAGAAGAGATTAACGTCAGCCCCTGTCTTAATCTTACCTGACATCGATAAGAGTTTTGACATATACTGTGACGCATCCAAGCAAGGACTAGGATGTGTGCTCATGCAGGAAGGTCATGTTGTGGCATACGCATCTAGGCAATTACGGAAGCATGAAGAGAAGTACCCAACACACGATTTGGAATTAGCGGCAGTAGTACATGCTCTGAAAATTTGGAGGCACTACATTCTTGGTCATCGTTGTGAGATCTATACGGATCACAAGAGTCTCAAGTACATATTCACTCAAACGGAGTTGAACCTAAGACAATGACGTTGGTTAGAGTTGATTAAGGACTATGATGTGGGTATTAACTATCATCCAGGGAAGGCGAATGTTGTTGCAGATGCCCTGAGTAGAAAGGCCTATTGCAGTCAGTTAATCGTGGAAAGGCTACCACCAACACTCTGCAAGGAGTTTGAACGACTAAACCTTGGGTTTGTGAATGAGTTGGAGGCCGTCGCAATGGAAGTAGAACCAACTCTCAATGAAGAAATTCGCAAAGGACAGCTAGAAGATGAGAAGTTAAGTGAGATCAGAAAGCTCATTAAGGAAGGAAAAGCTACCGACTTCACAGAAGATAAGAAGGGTATTATATGGATAGGTAAAAGAATATGTGTGCCAGACAAAAAGCCCCTTCGTGACATAATACTACGGGAAGCACACGATTCTGCATACTCCATTCATCCAGGAAGTACCAAGATGTATCAAGACTTGAAGACTCGTTATTGGTGGCATGGCATGAAGCGTGATGTCGCAGAGTATGTTGCGGTGTGTGACACATGTCAACGTGTCAAGGCAGAGCACCAACGACCCGCCGGACTACTTCAATCTCTAAAGATTCCTGAGTGGAAGTGGGAACAAGTCGGTATGGACTTCATCGTTGGATTACCCCGTACATAGTCGGGATATGATTCTATATGGGTTATAATTGATCGTTTAACCAAGGTGGCACACTTTATTCCCGTCAAGACAACTTATAGTGGTGCGAAGCTGGCAGAACTATACATGTCAACGATAGTGTGTTTACATGGAGTCACTAAGAAGATAGTATCTAACAGAGGCTCTCAGTTCACCTCGAGGTTTTGGGAGAAGGTACATGAATCTCTTGGCACCAAGTTGAACTTCAGCTCGGCATATCACCCTCAGACTGATGGGCAAACCGAGAGGACGAACCAGATACTAGAAGACATGTTGAGAGCTTGTGCGTTGAAATACGGCAAGAGCTGGGACAAGAGCCTACCCTACGCAGAATTTTCTTATAACAACAGTTATCAAGCAAGTATAGAGATGGCGCCTTTCGAGTTCCTATATGGGAGAAAGTGTAGGACACCTCTATTCTGGAACGAGACAGGAGAGAATCAAGTCTTCGGACCTGAAATCCTACAAGAAGCAGAAAGACAAGTTAAGATTGTACGCGAGAACCTAAAGGTTGCACAATCAAGGCAGAAAAGCTACGCCGATCGTAGGTGAAGAGACCTATCCTTCGAGATTGGAGATTTCGTGTATCTCAAGGTATCACCCATGAGAGGTGTTAGATGTTTCAAAGTCAAAGGGAAGTTAGCACCACGTTACATCGGCCCTTTCAAGATCCTCGACAGAAGAGGAGAAGTTGCATATCAGTTGGAGCTACCCTCACATCTCATGGATGTGCATGACGTGGTTCATGTGTCCCAATTAAAGAAGTGCTTAAGAGTACCTGAAGAACAACTCCCTGTTAATGAAATAGACCTTCAGAAAGACCTCACATATACGGAACAACCAGTCAAGATCCTAGAAGCTATTGAAAGAGTTACCAGAAATAAAGTGATCCGGATGTGCAAGGTGCTCTGGAATCATCACACGGAAGAAGAAGCCACCTGGGAGCGTGAAGAAGAATTAAAAGCCGAGTTTCCCCACCTCTTCACCGATCCTTCTGAATCTCGAGGGCGAGATTCATTTTTAAGGGGGGTAGGTTTGTAACACCCTATTTTTTTCAAATCCTAAAAATGCCAACTATTAGCATTTAGAAGTCTAATCAAATAACTTAGAACAAATAGTTTTTATAATTAAATCAATTGTTGCATTTGCATAGCATGGCATGTTCATATAGGTTTTGTTTGCATCTTGCATTTAATTAATTAATTAATTAATTGCTAGAACTAATAGAATAGAATTTTAGAAAAGAAAGGATTTAGAAAAGAAATTAGAGAAGGAAAGAATTGAGAAAGAAAACAAAACTGGGCCGCATCCCCCAATTCAGCCACCTCCTCCCTTCTCCTCCCCCCCCCCCCCCCCCCCCGCACGGCCCAGCTTCTCCCGACCGGCCCAACGCGCGCGCGGCCCGCTCCTCTCGCATGCTCTCTCTCTCTCTCTCGCTGGCACACGGGCCCCACCTGTCATCCCCTCCTCCGCCTCTCTCTCCCGTCGCCGGAAACCGACGCCGCCACCGCCGTCGATCTCCCTCCCCCGACCTCCCCAACTCCTGTAACCGAAGCCCAACCCACGCGACCCCCCTCCGCTTCCTCTCCCCCGCTCACCGTGCCTTAATCATGCACTGGCGTGCGTTACCGAACCCAAACGGCCGCCGCCGGCCATTGATGGCCGGAGACCTCGCGCCGGCTCGATTCCGACCCCCTCCGCGCCTATAAAACCCACCTCGACACCGTCCTGCCCCGCCGCCTCTTTCCCACTCTCTCCAGCTCTCTCGCGATCACCGAAGCCACCCCCCCCCCCCCCCGCCGCCGAGCTCCGACCACCGCCGCCACCGAGCCGCGCCGCCGACCCCCTCCCGGCCTTCCCCGCACCCGCGCGACCTGCCGGTGAGACTCCCCTCCCTCCCCTCTCTCTCCCGGGACCCTCGCGGCGAGGAATGGCTGGCCGGAGCGCCGTTCCGGCCAACCTCCTGCGAAGCCCCGCCGCGCGCTGCCGCGTAAACGGCTGCCGGCGACGACCTTCCCCACCCTTTATTTCTGGCCGTTGGATCTTGATCCAATAGTCCAGATTATATACCCCTTCGGGGTATGTAATCGGTCCACCGTGGACCCATGGACCCTTCGGTCAACGCCAGTCCATAGAGCCATAGACCCGGTCCACGAATTTCCAGTTTAAAATTAATTCAATAATTCCTGGATAATGCTGGCACTTTTGCATTAAGGCCCCTGTGCTTAGTTTAAATTAGAATTATACCCCTGTTTTTGTGCACAACCATTATAAAATTGGTTTTAAGCCCCTGAACTTTATAATAATTATTTTTAGCACTGAATTTTTACAGAAAAGCCCCTATACCTGAATTTTTGCCCTGTAAATTATAAAAAAAAACCCTGGAATTGTTTTAAAATTATATTTTTATCCAGTCTTTTTATACGTTAATCTTTATTAATTGTATAAATATTATTTAGCCCTAGAAATTTATAGAAACATCCCTGTACTTGAATTTAATTATATTTTGGCCCTATCTTTTTACACTTAGACCCCTGCACTTATTATTATTTATGTTTAAGTCCTAAAATGTTCACGTGACGGTTCTGCCTTAGTTGCAAGGGCCGCGGCGTGCTCTCGACTTGTTCGACCCTCAAGCAGTCATGGACCAACGACACCTCGCTCGAACCCACGGTAGGGTCCGAGCGGCCCGCTACGCCCGACCCCTCAGTAGGGGTCAAGCGGCCTGCCACGCCACGCTCCGACCGACCCCCTGGTGGGGGTCAAGACCTCCCACCATGGGCCCACCCAATCGTCAGGCGAACCTCGCCTTCTCTGACCCCCACAAGTTGAAGTCCTGACCTCAAGCTAGTAACTCTCGACTGCTAACTACCCGGTCTTAAATGCCGCATCCACCATATTTACACAGTATCAGGGGGTCAATTCCCCCTGTCCGCCTCGTCACCCCCATCATCGCCCATACCTACTGACGCAAGTAGGCGTGACAGGGCACTCATCAGCGCCAACTCTCGATGACCTCCCTCATAGTGGATGGACGGAAGTGCCAATAGGCAACATGAACATCCACCATCCGGATAACATGGCGGTGTCTATGACGCACTTCACTATATACGATGGAATACGCCATCTATAGGGACAGGAAGGACGCAGCCCATCAATGAGAGACGAGGGCACGCTCGAGCACAGTGTCCTCCTCTGAACATAGAGGCTAGGAAGAGGGGTCCACGAGAATTGAAGACCACGTCACCGACCAGGGGCTCCGCCTTCTTCAGCACGCCACCAACAACCCCACACGTGTAGAACTCTCTCTCTCTCTCTCTTTCTCTCTCTCTCTCTCTCTCTCTCTCTCTCTGTAATACGGGCCCATCTCCTCAAAATATAAAGGAGAAGCCCTTCTTCTTCTGGACAACAAGGACAACACAGCCTCAGAACACACACACACACACTTCGCCTACACACATACCCGAGACTTGGAGCACCCTTCCTCTCTCACCACCATTGTACTCTACCCCGGAGCAAGTAACACGAGCAGGCCTAAGAACTGGACGTAGGGGCTTACCCCGAACCAGTATAACCCCCCGTGTCCTCTTGCTAGGCCATCACCAAACCCAAAGCACGTACCCCGAGAACAAATTCTACTAGTCGGTAATCAAAACACTGACAGTGGTGAACCTAAGGACATGTCTTATTTGCTCATGTGCTTAAAAACTATTTGTGAACCTTATTGTAATAGTCACTATGTTTTATGGTTGTGTGGTGCTTTCTTAATGCTTTATCTTGATGATTGTGTTAAGTGTGTTTGTGCTCTTATTGCTTAACACCTATTGCACACTTGTACAGTTTTAGTCACCCCACTTGTTGCAAAATATAGGGGGAGCTCTCTCACATGTTTTTTTTGTGATTCATGCAGGGGGAGCTCCGCTATATTTTGTTGTTGTTTCCTTTGTTTAATTCTTATATCCTTTTTAATCTATTATCATCAACCACCAAAAAGGGGGAGATTGAAAATGCATCTAGGTCCCCTAGTGGGTTTTGGTGTTTAATGACAAAAGATTAATATGTGCTAACATGAGTATGTAGAATATGTGCAGATTATCAAAAGAAAATTAATTACTCACATTTGTGAGAAAGTTCATTCCTCTACAAAAAGAAGAAAAGGAAAAAGACTCTTGGTGCTTCAAGTTTAGTTTTGGCTAATTTATTTGAGTCATAGGTATGTCGAACTATCAAGAGGGGTAAACATATCTTATTTGCATGGATTTGATGTTCTTGAGCAAACCTTAAACACCTAAGACAGCAAGCTATCCAAAAAGCCCAAAAAGAGTCACGTCATTTGAGCCAAACAAAGAGTGACGGAAGTTCTGTCACCCCTTTGACGGAAGTTCCGTCACTTGCACTTCCCACAACCTAGCCAACCCGAGAGTGATGGAAGTTTCATCACCCTTTCATAGAAGTTCCATCACATGAATTTATGTGGCCCTCACGGAAGTGTTGTGTCTGTGCGTACCTTCAAACCGAGCCAACCTGAGAGTGATGAAAGTTCCGTCACCGTTTGACGGTCCGTCATAGCATGTACCTTGAAACCAGGCCCATGCAATGGCTATTTTTGAATTGGCGTAAGTTCCGTGGGCCTTCACAGATGTTCCATCAGACACAGAGAACTCCCTAACGGCTAGTTTTTGGAGACGCTCTATAAATAGTCTACCCCTTCCCCCATGGGAAGGGTTGGACACTTTGGCCTTTCACTCATTCTTCAGCTAGAGCTCTCCCCTCTCACTCTTAAACTTGTTCTTGAGATTCCAAGCAAAGTAAGAGAGATTCAACCACAAAAAGATTAATCCATCCATTCAAAAGCTTGAGCACATCTTTCCCTCCCCAACAAGATTTGTATTACTTGTTACTCTTGGAGACTTGGCCTCCTAGATGTCTAGGCATCGCCTTTGAGCTCCCAATTTGTTGTGGTGAGACGGGGATGTTTGTGAAGGTGTGATTCACCTACGAAGGAAAAGAATCAAGTGGAGAAAGAATCTGAGCATGGTCTTTGTGATTGCTTGGTGGGGAAAAAGGTTGAGAGAGACCCGGTCACTTTGTGTGGCTCCTCAATGAGGATGTAGGAACTACTTAGTGTGATTGCCGAACTGAAAGTGCCTAGAGGGGGGGGGGGTGAATAGGCAATTATCCCTGAAAATCACTTAATAATAAAAGTCAAATGCGCAGGGTCGGACTTGTCTGATGATAGTGAGGAAAGTCCGATGGACTTGTCCGATGACACGAGTTAGAAAAGTAGATCGGCCAATTAAAACTTTAAACTAGTGCAAGGCAAGCTGGGATCTAGTAATTACAAGCTAGAGGAAGTTGTAGAAATAAGAGGAACAACTAGCAAGCAACCTACACAAGTTAATTTAAGAGAAACAGGGCAAACCCTAGCTAGCAAGTTATGAGCAAGAGCAAGTAAATAACAAGTATGTAAAAAGAGACAAGGGGAGACACAAGATTTGTTCACCGAAGTTTAGCTCCACAAAGAAGCCTACGTCTCCGTTGAGGGATCCACAAAGGACCGGGTTTCTTTCAACCCTAACCTCTCCAAGTGACCACAAAGATCAAACTTGGCTTTCCACTAGCAAACTCCACAAAGGAGGGGTCAATACAAACTTCCCGAGGCGTCACCACACAAGTTGGGAGCTCTATGGGTACCTCTAACCATCTAGGGGATGAATCCCCAAGAGTAACAAATACAAACATGGTCGACAGTGAGGATGAACCTAGAGCTTAAGAGAATGGAAGCTTTAAGTCGATGGAGCTCTTGAATCTTCTCTCAATCCCTTCACAAATCAAGATTGGAAGTAAGGGAGGAGAGATTTGGAGAGCAAAGTGAGCTTGAGAGTGTTTTTGAGTGGAAAGAGTGACCAACCAGCCAAGGGATGAAGTGGGGTTCTATTTATAGCTCAAGAAGAGAAAGAGCCGTTTGGATGGGTATTTCTTAGATCTCCATCGGACATGTCCGATGGAACAAGTTGGCAAAGCTTCTGGAGTCCGATGGTCATCGGACAAGTCCGATAGCTAGGGTTTGGCACAGGTTCTGTAGTCCGACAGGGAAGTTCAATGGGTCGGACTTGCTAGTCATCGGAGACAAGTCCGATGACACAGAGTGGCAAGGGTTCTGGAGTCCGATGGACTTGTCCGATGGGTCGGACAAGTCCGATGATTTTGCCCTGGAAAAGTGTTTTGGCTGTGGAATTTTGGATTTTTCTCTTAGTTCATCATTGCTTCATACTTTTGTGTCCCTCTTAATAGTACGGCTTTTCCTATACTCAAAAATAAAGTAAAAACTCCATGAGCTTCATATTTGAGCATATTTTTTAGTATCATCTTGAAATTTCTTAGCCACTTTCTTTTCTCCTTTTTTTTTTGAGTATTTGAGCTTCTATGCATTTTGTCATCATTAATTGAACCATCTTCTACACACATGCTCATTGAAACATTAGTCCATTCTTAATTGTATTGGCGCCAATCACCAAAATAAAATTAGGGGCCTAGATGCACTTTCAATCTCCCCCTTTTTGGTGATTGATGACAACACAACTAATATTTCATAAAGAGATGTAAAGAAGGAATAATTTGTGAGGAGCTCCCCCTAAATGTGTGCATAAATAAAAGATTGGAGATAGAATAACAAATGCACATATTTGAAGAAAAAAATGAGAGCTCCCCCTAACACTATGCATACATGATGATTTGCAATAGTTAAGCATATGAATATAGGACATTGCATATGACAAGTATTATCACACAGATGCATCTAGTAGAAGGAGAAACAACAATACATCATCACAAAGAGGCATGCTCAAAGGACACAAATAAAGAGATATAAGTACCACAAGCAAATATAGCAAATAGTCTTACAAAACACAAACAACACGAATAAGAAGTTTTACAAACCAAACCAAAATGAACCATTTTGTCCAACTTCATCACACTCACAACTCACAAACTAAGCAAATGAATAAAAAGATAGATTACACTTCTCCCCCTTTGGTATCAAGACACCAAAAAGGAGAAAAATGCGGGAGGATGGTGATGAAATCTCTACTCCTCAGAGTCTTCATAGTCTTCATCATCCTCTTCATCGCCATCTTCATCCTCATCTTCTTCCTCATCTTGAGCGGGAGCTTTTCTTTTGCGTTGACGAAGAGCGTAGGTGGCGGGATCTTCTTCTTGAGCTTCTACTTCCTCTCCTTCATCATCAAAACAAACATGTTGCCCACTAGAGCCAGCTCCGGTGGCAAACTGAGGAGGAGGTGGATAGTAGCCAAAGTAGCTCATCTCCTCCAAGGAGAAATCAGCAGTAGGATCAGCATAGGCCGGGGAAAAACATCTTCCGCCGGAGGTGATGGAGGAGGTGGGACCTCACACTCCAGCTTTTCCATGATCACTTTCTGGTTCCTCTCAATGACATCCATCCTTTGATTGATGTTCCGGCACATACCTAGAAGAGACTTGAACATCTTCATTATTCCACTTCTCTTCCCATGAGATGGTGGAGGTGCACGAGAGGTTCCGGTTGCCCTTGAAGGAGCCCTAGGAGCCAGAGCGTGAGAGGGAGGTTGAGCTGCACCAAAGAACTGACCAGAGGAGGTGTCAGGAGTCCAGTTAGAAGGAACCTGAGGTTTGAGACTCAGATGCTTCATGTCCTTTTTGAAAGTCAAGCCTGAGACCTTCTCGATCATATACATGATGTGCGGGGCATATCCACAACCACGCTTGGGAGAGATGAAGATGTCCCATATCTCCTGATAGACGTAGTCAAAGACATCAAATTTCTGATCCCCATGAACCCAGTGCAAGATGTCCCTTTGATAAGAAGGAATACAGTCAGAGTTGCCACCCCGTGGAGCCAAAGTGCTTCTGCAGATCCTGAACATAACAGAGAAAAAGGGTAGCAAGCCATGTGAGTTAGGAGGGACACAATTCTCCGGATCCATGTACATGTGCCTCATGTCCTCATGACCCATGTAGCTGCCGGAGTGAATCTTATGCTTCTCCTTACGTGAGCTCTTGAGTCCTATCATGGAAGCAAATTGATTCAAAGTGCAGCTGTACTTAGTGCCATTTGTCATCCAGACCATAGACTTGTCATTCTCAGAGAACACAGTTGAAAAGAACTGAGAGATGATTTCCTTGTTCCATGAGTAGTTAAGAGTCAAGAAGGTCTTAAGACCATGATGCTCATAAGCAGCTAGAACTTGGTTGAACAGAGGATGCTTCTTGGACTTCATATAGTCCCAATCTAGCCACTTGCTCTCAACAACAGGGTTCTTCATGCAAAGGTAGGTGGAGCGGTACCAATCCGCATGGAAATGAGCATGAAAGCGAGAATCAACAGCTTCCTTATCACGAGCATAATAATTGACCAAGCTTGCTTCAGTGCATGTCTCAAGGGACGCATGAAAGAAGTCCACCCTCTCTCGGTTTGAGTTGAGCATTTCGAAGGGAGGATGCATGACTCTGTTCAGCTCTTCGGACTCAGCTAGCTCCTCTCTATCAATTGGTTGTTGGAGATAGGTGCACCGAACACGCTTGGTTGTGACTTTCTTTCTCTTTGGTTGGCTTTGACCTTGATCATCACTAGCCTTGGTCCTCTTCTCCCTCAAGGGTGATGCTTCCACATCCGACATGCTGACAACAGGAGTAGCACAAGTCAGAAGAGAGACAAAAGAGAGGAAAAGGGGTGAGGAGAATCAGTGAGGGACTTAGACTTTTGGAGGAACTACAAGCCATCGGACATATCCGATGATCATCGGACTTGTCCGATGCGTCGAACTTGTCCGATGTCCATCGGACTTGTCTGATGACTTGCAGTTTCTCCAAAAACCTAGATCCTCCACAAATCCACCTACCACTAGCAACCAAACATTGTCTACTCCTACTATAACATGCTAGAAGCTATCTCCATGGATCAAAAGTGCAAGGAAAAAAGATTTGGAAACTAGCATTGCCCTAGAACCCTAACCCTAAGGGAGAGAGAGGGAAAGAGGGGAAACCTTGCAAAAACGATGGGGGGTCCGACTTTCCCGATGGAGGAGGACCTCTTGGCCTCCAAACTTACTCCAATGGATGGTGGGAGAGGGAGATCGCCTTGGGGACGCCTTTGGGGGAGTTCTTGAGGAGAGATAATGTGAGGGATGTGAATGAGGGGGTGTTTACTAAAGGGGTAAGTCAGGCTGGGTTAAAGGGGTGAAAGCTGGACCGTCGGACTTGTCCGATTGGCGTCGGACTTGTCCGATAGGGTCGGACTTGTCTGACTGGCATCGGACTTGTCCGATGAATTGGGTCAACAGGAGGAGGCAGGCAGGGCTAGGGATAGTTTGAAGCAAAAAAGTGTAAAAGAGGATGGACAAAAAGGATTCTTGCTAGCCTATGGTCAGTCAATCAACCAACCATTCAAAACTATGACCATATTTTGACAAGATTGATCAAGAGATCAAGAATCAAGGAACAAATAAAAACAAACAAGTTTTGACATAAAACCAGGATTTTTGCAATAATTAAACAATCAACACTCAGATGTGCACATCCTCTACATCACATTGCTAGAGTCAAGAATATTTAGTTCACTCCTAAGATAGCAAAACCTTTTCTCATCTAGTGGCTTGGTGAATATATCGGCTAATTGATCTTCGGTTCACACATGACTCACTTCTATATCCCCCTTGATAGAATGATCTCTCAAAAAGTGATGGCAGATATCTATATGCTTTGTGCGCGAATGCTCAACGGGGTTATAAGCAAGCTTTATGGCACTCTCATTGTCACATAGGAGTGGTACATGGTTCAACTTGTAACCGTAGTCCCTTAGAGTTTGTCTCATCCAAAGTAGTTGTGCACAACAACTACCGGCTACAACATACACTGCTTCGACAGTGGAAAGTGCAACGGAATTTTGTTTCTTGGATGACCATGACACTAGGGACCTACCCAAGAATTGGCATGTCCCGGAGGTGCTCTTTCTATCTACCTTATCCCCGGCATAATCCGCATCAAAATAGCCTAAAAGGTTGAACTTTGAACCCTTGGGGTACCAAAGCCCTAGGTTGGGTGTGTGAACCAAATATCTCAAGATTCTTTTAATGGCCACCATGTGACACTCCATAGGAGCGGCTTGAAAACGTGCACACATACACACACTAAGCATGATATGGGGCCTAGATGCACAAAGATAAAGCAAAGAGCCTATCATGGAGCGGTATACCTTTTGATCAACAACCTTGTCCTTTTTGTTGAGATTGATGTGTCCATTTGTTGGCATGGGAGTTTTGATGGGCTTGGCCTTGTCCATGTCAAACTTCTCCAATAAGTCTTGAGTGTACTTGGCTTGACATATGAAGGTGCCCTCCTTGAGTTGCTTCACTTGGAAGCCTAGAAAGTATGTCAACTCCCCCATCATGGACATCTCAAACCTCTTGGTCATTATCTTGCTAAACTCATCACAAAAGTTTTGGTTAGTAGAACCAAATATAATGTCATCGACATATATTTGGCACACAAAGATATCATTGCCAAAATGCTTGGTGAAGAGGGTTGCATCGGCCTTACCAATGACAAAACCCTTTTTAACAAGAAAATCCCTAAGGCATTCATACCATGCTCTTGGAGCTTGCTTAAGCCCATAGAGCACCTTATGGAGCTTGAAAACATGATTAGGATACTTTGGATCTTCAAAGCCTAGTGGTTGCTCCACATACACCTCTTCCTTGATTGGCCCATTGAGAAATGCACTTTTCACGTCCATTTGGTACAACTTAAAATCATGGTGAGTAGCAAAAGCAAGTAATATTCGAATAGATTCAAGCCTTGCTACGGGGGCATAGGTTTCATCAAAATCCAAACCTTCCACTTGTGAATACCCCTTTGCCACGAGCCTTGCCTTGTTTCTTGTCCCAACACCGTCTTCATTTTGTTTGTTGTGAAACACCCATTTGGTGCCCACAACATTCTTGTTCTTTGGCCTTTCCTCCAATGTCCACACTTCATTTCTTGTGAAGTTGTTCAATTCTTCTTGCATGGCCATCACCCAATCTGAATTATCAAATGCTTGTTCTACCCTAAATGGCTCCATAGAAGAGACAAAAGAGTAATGTTCACAAAAATTACTAACTCGAGATCTAGTGATTACCCCCTTGTCAATATCTCCAAGAATTTGCTCGACGGGGTGATCACGTTGTACACTTTGATGCACTCTTGGGTGTGGTGGATGTGAGCTTTCTTGACCATCATCTTATCAACCTCTTGATCATGTCTTTGAGAATCATCATTTTATGCTTGCTCATGATCCCCAACAGGATCTTGACCACTTGCATGATCAATTTCTTCATTTTCATGATCTTGATTTTGTCTTGAGGGAGAGGGTTGACTTTCAACACTTGATGTTTCTTATGGTCTCACATCACCTATGGCCATCTTTTTTATTGCATTTATAGGAGCTTCATCATCTACAACATCATTAACAACTTGCTCCCCTTGAGAGCCATTAGATGCATCAAATGTCACGTCATGTGAAATTTCAACACAACCGGTGGTTTTATTGAACACACGATAGGCATGAACATTCGATCCATAACCAAGCAAGAAACCTTCATCAACTTTTGGAGCAAACTTTGAAGTCTTGGGTTTCTTGTTTAGCATAAAACATTTGCTCCAAAACACACAAGTACAAAATATTAGGCTTGTTACCGGTTAGTAGCTCATATGGGGTTTTCTTCAAGATTCGGTGGAGATACAACCGGTTGGAGGCATGGCATGCGGTGTTGATGGCTTCGGCCCAAAAACAGTCGGACGTCTTGTATTCATCAAGCATTGTTCTTGCCATCTCAATGAGTGTGCAGCTCTTTCTTTCGGCCACCCCATTTTGTTGAGGGTGTAGAGTGCCGAAAATTCATGCTTGATGCCTTCTTCATCGAGGTACTCCTCAACTTGAGTGTTTTTGAACTCGGTGTCGTTGTCACTTCTTATCTTCTTGATCTTCACTTCATATTCATTTTGTGCTCTTCTCATGAATGTCTTGAGCACATCCTTTACTACACCTTTATCATGCAAAAAGAATACCCACGTGAAGCGAGAAAAATCATCAACAACTACAAGACTATATTTGTTACCGCCAATGCTTATGTAGGAGACGGGTTCGAAAAGATCCATATGCAACATCTCCAATGGTCTTGTGGTGGTCATCACGTTCTTCGTGGGGTGTGATGCTCCAACTTGTTTTCCCGCTTGACAAGCACTACAAATTCTATCTTTCTCAAAACAAACATCAGTTAGTCCTATGATGTGGTCGCCCTTTTAGAGTTTGTGAAGATTTCTCATACCAACATGGGCAAGCCTTCTATGCCACAACCACCCCATGTTGGACTTTGCTAATAAGCATGTACCAAGTCTAGCCTCATCCGTGGAGAAATCCACAACATAAAGCTTTCCTTTAAGCACACCCTTAAAAGTAATCGAGCCATCACTCCTCTTATAGACGGTCACACCACATTCGTTGAACAAACAATCATAGCCCATTTTACAAAATTGTGAGATGGACAAAAGATTGAAGTCAACATGATA
This sequence comes from Eleusine coracana subsp. coracana, assembly GCA_032690845.1. NCBI lineage: Eukaryota > Viridiplantae > Streptophyta > Magnoliopsida > Poales > Poaceae > Eleusine > Eleusine coracana. Next base: position 6,901,593 of record CM064432.1, read on the forward strand.
AACGAGCATAACCTTAGAAAGAGAATACGAGGGAGTGAGGGGGACTTTACCATACCCTAGTACTTGTCCTGTTTCGTTGTCACCAAACGTGATGTACTCATTGTTGTTGTGACTTGACTCAAATGACTTGAACATCCTTTTGTCTCCGGTCATATGATTAGTGCATCCACTATCAATTACCCAACTTGACCCTCCGGAGACATAGTCCTACAAAACAAGTTAAGCTTTGTTTTTAGGTACCCAAATTTGCTTGGGTCCTTTCACATTAGTCACAAGTACTTTGGGAACCCACACACAAGCTTTTGGCCTCTTGTTGCGTGGCCCAACATATTTGGCATACACATGACCATGCACATTTCTCATAAGCACATATGAAGCATCAAAATCATGAAAGAGTGCACATGTAGGATTAGGCACATTAACATGAGAATCATTAGCAAAAGAAGAATGGTTAGTGTACATGTTCTTGGCTTGCTTCTTTTGATAAGATCCTTCCTTGGTGAACTTAAGGAATTCCTTCCCATTCTTGTTCACCCGTGCATTGTGCTTGGCACCCTCAACATAGCCAATGCCATCCCTGACATGGGGCATTCTAGTGTATACGTATGCACCTCTTGCATACTTTGCCTTTTCATTATCAACAACATTCTTCCCTTGTTGTATATTGCTTTCAAGAGCCCTCACTTGCTTGTTCAAATCATCAATCAATTTCATATTAGTAGTATAAGCATCAACATCAATGTTATAGCACATATCACATCCTTTGCTAGTGGAAGCATGAGAGTTGTTGGTGGAAGTGGATGTGAAAGTTGAAAGAATTTTGTATTGTTCTTTAAGAGACTTATGAGTCTTTTCCAAATCCTCATATCTTTCTTGACGTTTATCTTTAGCACTTTTAACATTTTCACAAGTATTCTCAATTTTAGTGATAGACAAGGTTAATTCTTCATTTTTATTTCTTTCAACTTCTAGAAGCTTCTCAAGATCAAGGTTTCTTTTCTTCTCAAGAATAAGCAAGTCTTCTTGTTTTTCAAGAAGCTCCTCTTGTCTATCATTTTCTTCCTTTTGTTTCTCAAGCAATTGCATGAATTCAAGCATTTTAGGAAGTGAAGCATTTGCAACATCATCATCATCATCATCACTACTACTAGCATAAGAGGAACGCTTGTGTTTAGATTTTGTTACCTTCGATCCTCTTGCCATTAGGCACTTGTGAGTGTTGTCATCATCATCACTCAAGCTCCCAAATAGTGAGGTGTTGGTGGGAGTAACGCCGATGGCAAGTGAAGCAATGCCTCCGTCATCCGAGTCGGATTCGGAGGAGGGAGATGATGAAGAGGATGAATCATCGGATTTCCATTCTTGACCAATATGAGCTTCACCTTTCCTATGCTTCTTGTATGTCTTGTCTTTCTTGTGATGATTGTCTTTTCTTCTTTCATCCTTGTTCTTCTTCTTTGGACATTCTGCAATAAAATGTCCTTCATCACCACATTCATAGCAAGTCCTTTTCGACCTTCTTGCTTTGCCCTTGTCGAAGCTTTTCTTCTTGTAACTATCCTTCTTGAGGAATGACTTGAATCTCCTTACAAGCAAGGCCATCTCATCATCACTATCTTCACTACTAGAATCAACTACTTTGTTCTTCTTCTTCTCTTGCTTCTTTTCACTTGTGGCATTGAGTGCCACATCACTCTTGTCACCATTGGCTTCCACAATTTGCTTGATCAACGCATTTATCTTGTTGGCGTGATCATTTTGTTGTTTTTGGGATAGAAGCTTCCCAAGTACCTCATCGGTGGAGAAGGTTTTGAAATTGTCCTTCTCTCTAATGTTTAAGCAAATGTTACAATCACATGGTCTCAATGCTTGTAATAGTCTCTTGTTGATATCCAAGTCGGACATTCTAGCTCCAAGTGCTCTTCTTTGATTCACAATTCTCATAAGTCTATCATGAACTTCTTTTGGGCCTTCTCCTGGACCCATGATGAATAAGTTGAACTCATTTTGCAATTCTTCAAGCCTTGCATCTTTCACGGAATTAATACCCTCATAGATAACCTCAAGCTTTCTCCACAATTGGTTGGCATTCTTGATTCCGGCTACTTTATTATATTCGGTGGTACTAAGTGCGGAAACAATTGCACTAGCCGCCACGGCATTGCGATGGATGTTGAGTTGGTCCTTTCAAGTTAGATTATCTCTATTTTCCCACAAGAAACCATTCTCGGTTATGCTTGCAACATGCGGACTCATAGATTCCAAGTACATCATCATCTTGGATTTCCAATGGTCATAAAATTGTCCATCAAAGTACGGAAGCCTACCGGACCCTTGCCCAATGCAATCCTCTTTGAGATATTCATAATCAAACATGACATTGTTGTAGGTTCTTGGTTGAGCATCATGTCTTCCAACTATATCATCTCCATCATGAGTACCACTAGCACCATCTTTGATTGGGAGAGCGGTAGTTGGTTCTTCTCCCAGATTTGACATCTTTAATCTTCAAGCGGTTAAGCTTTTTAGAAGATCCTTGCTCTGATACCAATTGAAAGTGTCTAGAGGGGGGGGTCAATAGGCAATTATCCCTGAAAATCACTTAATAATAAAAGTCAAATGCGCAGGGTCGGACTTGTCTGACGATAGTGAGGAAAGTCCGATGGACTTGTCCGATGACACGAGTTAGAAAAGTAGATCGGCCAATTAAAACTTTAAACTAGTGCAAGGCAAGCTGGGATCTAGTAATTACAAGCTAGAGGAAGTTGTAGAAATAAGAGGAACAACTAGCAAGCAAGCTACACAAGTTAATTTAAGAGAAACGGGGCAAACCCTAGCTAGCAAGTTATGAGCAAGAGCAAGTAAATAACAAGTATGTAAAAGGAGACAAGAGGAGACACAAGATATGTTCACCGAAGTTCAGCTCCACAAAGAAGCCTACGTCTCCGTTGAGGGATCCACAAAGGACCGGGTTTCTTTCAACCCTAACCTCTCCAAGTGACCACAAAGATCAAACTTGGCTTTCCACTAGCAAACTCCACAAAGGAGGGGTCAATACAAACTTCCCGAGGCGTCACCACACAAGTTGGGAGCTCTATGGATACCTCTAACCATCTAGGGGATGAATCCCCAAGAGTAACAAATACAAACATGGTCGAAAGTGAGGATGAACCTAGAGCTTACTTCACAAATCAAGATTGGAAGTAAGGGAGGAGAGATTTGGAGAGCAAAGTGAGCTTGAGAGTGTTTTTGAGTGGAAAGAGTGACCAACCAGCCAAGGGATGAAGTGGGGTTCTATTTATAGCTCAAGAAGAGAAAGAGCCGTTTGGATGGGTATTTCTCATATCTCCATCGGACAAGTCCGATGGTCATCGGACATGTCCGATGGAACAAGTTGGCGAAGCTTCTGGAGTCCGATGGTCATCGGACAAGTCCGATGGCTAGGGTTTGGCACAGGTTCTGTAGTCCAACAGGGAAGTTCGATGGGTCGGACTTGCTAGTCATCGGAGACAAGTCCGATGACACAGAGTGGCAAGGGTTCTGGAGTCCGATGGACTTGTCCGATGGGTTGGACAAGTCCGATGATTTTGCCCTGGAAAAGTGTTTTAGTTGTGGAATTTTGGATTTTTCTCTTAGTTCATCATTGCTTCACACTTTTATGTCCCTCTTAATAGTACGGTTTTTCCTATACTCAAAAATAAAGTAAAAACTCCATAAGCTTCATATTTGAGCATATTTTTTAGTATCATCTTGAAATTTCTTAGCCACTTTCTTTTCTCCTTTTCTTTAAGTATTTGAGCTTCTATGCATTTTGTCATCAATAATTGAACCATCTTCTACATACATGCTCATTGAAACATTAGTCCATTCTTAATTGTATTGGCGCCAATCACCAAAATAAAATTAGGGGCCTAGATGCACCTTCACGAACCTCGGGTTAAATCTTGTGTCTCTCCTTACATTCCCACATTTAATTATTGTGCTTGTGCATTTCCTTCATTATATTGTGCTCGGTACTTGTGTGCATTGTGTTGTTAGCTATCTCTTGTAGGACTTGTAGTGTACCTTGTGCTAGCTTCACTCCATTCAAGTATTGTATTACTTCCCGGTTATTTATCCGCATTTAACTTTAGCATGTAACTTGTCTTTGTTCTGTAATTGATAGAATTTCCATCACCACAGAAGTTCCATCACAGACTGACGGAAGTTCCATCATAGACTGATGGAAGTTCCATCAGTCTCTGTTTGATCAAATTTGAGTGTTGTTTTTATCATCCATCTTATCTGGTGGGAGCTGACTCGTGACTCATTAGAAGCCTCTCTCTCTCTCTCTCTCTCTCTCTCTCTCTCTCTCCACCATTGTCCCACTATACGTCACCACGCCACTGCTATACAGTCGTGTCGCCCTACCTTTGAGCCACGCCGTCATCGTGCATGCCTCGTGCAGCGTTGTCCTAGCCTGTAGTCCTTGCCAATGCCGGTGAAAGAGATGGAAGAGGAATCGGGCTGGCAAGGGCCACGACTGCCTCAGTGTCACGGGGAGCTGTCGATTTAAAGGCCAGCGACCAACCAGGATGGGAGTGGTCGATTTCACAACCTGCAACCAACCAAGAGGGGTCCAAGAGAAAGGCAATGGCTGTCGATCATGAGAATAGTGGTCCAGGATGTTGATGGAGTCTTGTGAGATGTGGTGATGGAAGACACGATCAGATCGGATCATACTTGGAAGTTGGAGACTGACTGAATCAGCCTTGGAAATTGACCGAGTATTTTCTTTTCCTTTTTTTTCTCTTGATTGACTTTTTTCTTTTATTTTATTTTTCTTGATATATTTGAAAACTGACCAAAGACACGTTTGAGGCAGAATAGGGGGCATATGATGCCACCTCGTTTCATAAGGGGTAAAGATTTGTTGTAGTATTTATCTAAACCAATAAGTAATAAGTTATACTAGTATGTTTTTTTACCAGACCAATAGGCTACTCTTGCATCTGGTTCCTTGGATTAAAATGGGGCCAACCAATCCCACCACACATTATGTAAATAAAGAAAATTTTTACTAAAATGTAACTTGATGATACCCTCTATAGTCTTGTGTCAATCAGACTTTTTACACCCAACTTTTCACCAACCCTCGCCTTTATCAAGATTTTTTAAAAAAAAAAAACCGCCTGTACCCACACCCCTAAACTTCACCCTCCCCACCGCACGCCCCTACCCTAATCAAGGTTCAAATAACCGATTTAATCGGCCGGCTCAATTCGATGGAAAACCGACGGTTAACCGGATAACCGGTCAGTTAACCGTATAGCTATAGTACCAAGTCTTGATTTCTTCGGCTAACTGATCGGTTAGCACAACCGGCCGGGACCGATTATCCGGTTAACCGAGATGACCGACCGGTTTTATTTGGTTATTCCAACCCTGGCCAATCCCTGCTCTCCCAAATGTCATGCTTTTCTAATTCCTTGTTAGAGCTTTGCTGCAATAGTACCCCACCGCCGCCACCGCCGCCGCCGCATTGCACCGCGCCTTCCTCCTCCACCTCGAGCAGCAGCTGCAGCGAAGCTACGCTCTCCTCCTCCTCCTGCGAGAGCGTTGGCCTCCTCTCCCCTCCCCAACCCTAACAGAGGTGGAGGCCAAGAGGAGGAGAACGGCATGAAGCAACAAAGGGACAACCACGGCAATGACGGCTCGTCTCAACGGTGGGATGACGATGAGGAGAAGCTAGGGAGCGAGGAAGCCTACCTCGAATCGCTGCTAGCCCCCGGAGGTGGAGGACGTGTGGTGCTGCCTGCAGCAGCGGCAGTGGACCGAGTCAGCGGCGTGGCCTCGCCGCATGTCGTGACCCATGGTGGTCGCCGCCGGCGAGGAGGAGGGGTCGTCGTCCCTGAGCCGCGCGGGCTCCTGGGCCACCAGCGATGGCGGAGTGGTCGGGCGAGCGTAGAGCCTAATGGATGATGACCTGGAGGAGCTCAAGGGGTGCGTAGATCTTGGATTCGGGTTCAGCTACCACGAGATCCTCGAGCTCTATGACACGCTGCCCGCCCTTGAGCTCTTCTACTCCATGAGCCAGCGGTTCCTCGACGAGCACCAGCAGCAGTGTAGCAAGGCTGAGGACGTGCCTGCTCCTCGGGCCACCACAACGGGCGTCCCCAGCGCAGCCCGACGCCACTAACTAAAAGATCTCCAGCCCTGGTAAGTGACGGATAAATTAGCACTTTTAGTTTTATATTAATCTAGACATAAATCATAAGTATGATTAACAGATTGTATAATGAACTAGACAAGTCTATGCAAGATCTAGACAGGTCTATAAAGCCAGACAAAAGCACAGCATCTACCATACTAGCAACATCCATCATAGACAAGCAGACTACAAAAGCTAGTATGGAAGACATAGTTTGAGATGAGAGTACGTACGTTTCCTTCTGGACTGGGTAGAGAAGGCAGCGACGACGTGCAGCACCGTCACGTTGTTGGCGACGGCGGCTAAGACCGACTTGACGACGAGGAAGACGAGCCGTGGCGACGAACTTGATGAAGACGAGGAAGCGATCGAGCAGTCACACAGAGCCCTTCCCAAAAACCTTATTTGCCCTCTCCCGGTGCAGGATCACAGAGGACGACGGTTCCGGAGACCTGCTCTCCCGTTCGCCGGTGCACGACGACAATCGGGATGGAGAAGACTTGGCGGCGCAACAGTAGCGAGAGGTAAAACCCTAGGTGATTGCGTGATCTGATTTGCGGCGGTACCCGTACGTATTTATAGGGAGAAACTGATAGGGTTGGGCGTCCCGCAACCGAGTCGGTTACCATATTAATACGTCGGTTTCCATAATTAAATATATGGAATACGCAGCAAAAAGAAAGTGCAGAAGAAAGCCGCGCCCCCGCAAGGCAAGGGACCGAATTTCGACGGACCATTCACGCAGGTGATGCGCGGCCGCGCCCATCGCCCACACCCACGCCCCGCCCCGGCCCGGCGAGGCGAGGCGAGGCGTGCGAGCGCGCGCATGTGTTCTTCCTTCCTCCCATCCACACACTTGCAAGAGATGCTAGAGCAACCAACCTTATAAGTTGGACTCCCTCCACCTCCACTAGCAATGTGGGACTAAACCTTTGCACTCCCACCACTCATAAATGGGCCTTTGAGATTTTCTAGGAATTATTGTGAATATTAATGGGCCAAGCCCATATAATTCTAACAATCCCCCACCAGATCTCAAAGTCCCAACTAGACTTTGCCTCACCCCACTGTTGTTTAATATACCAGTGTTTTCAGTGGAGACTGTTAAGTTGAACTTCCACCTAGAACAATAAGCTACACTCATTCACAACTTGAACAATGGACTACGCCTTGAATTGCAAGTTTTGTGCAAACAAGTTTCACTTACTGTCATAACTGATACTAGACCTCCAGTAGGCTTCTCCGCGGGTGGAGCATATAGGTCATACTCCCTTGGTCTTTCATGAGCTTAATAGAGATCACCCAAATCTCACAAATTGCGACCTTACAACAATCAGACTCATATAGGTGTATTCATTCAAGAATGTTCTGTAGGACAACATCTTTGCTATTTAAAGCCAACTGAATACATTAAGGCAACAACCATCCTGCCATACAGATATCGAGAGTAATGCATCGCTTCTCGAGTGGGTCATAAAAGGTTACTCTCATGCTAACCAATAGCTTGTTCTTCCCAGGTCCTACTTCACGGGATCTCCGATCACATAGGTTGGGTTACCACTATGGAATAGCACATATGGGTCTCATACCCATCTCCTTCGATGCACTGTCTATCACATTACGTGACAGCCCCTTGGTGAATTGAGCTGCCAGGTTCTCACCAGTTGAAATATATTCTACTGATATGACTCCGGAGTTTCTTATTTTCCTGACAGACTTCAGACGTCTCTTAATATGTCTTGATGACTTCATATTGTCCTTAGAATTGTTCACTTTGACTATCACAGTTTGATTGTCACAATTCATGAGGATTGTCGGCACAGGTTTCTCGACAATAGGTAAGTCCATCAAGAGCTCACGTAGCCAATCGGCCTCAACTGTAGCTGTATCTAGTGCGGTAAGCTCTGCTTCCATGGTAGACCTCGTTAAGATGGTCTGTTTGCATGATTTCCATGAAACAGTAGCACCACCAAGAGTAAATGCATATCCACTCGTGGCATACAGCTCATCAGTATCAAATATCCAATTGGAATCACTATAGCCCTCTAGTACTGCTGGATATCCAGAATAATGAATTCCATAATCCATAGTACCAACCAAATTTACCCGCTCAAGCGCACGCCAATGATCATCTCCCGGACAAGAAGTAAACCGGCTTAGTTTGCTCACAGCAAATGAGATGTCAGGCCTAGTAGCACTAGCTAAGTACATAAGTGATCCAATTATCTGAGAATATCTTAATTGGTCTCTGCCAATTCTCTTATTCTTTCGAAGAATCAAGCTGGGATCATAAGGTGTTGGAGAAGACTTGCTATCCTTGTAACAAAAACGGTTCAAGAGCTTCTCAACATAATGAGATTGCGTAAGAGTAATCCCATTCTCTACTTTGATTAGCTTGATGTTCAAGATAACATCAGCCTCACCCAGATCCTTCATATCAAAACTTTGGCACAGAAAAGTCTTGACCTCATTGATCACATCAATATTTGTTCCAAAGATGAGTATGTCATCAACATACAAGCATAGTATAACTCCCTGACCCCCACCATGGCGGTAGTACACACATTTATCAGCCTCATTGACTGAAAAGCCTGCTGATAGAAGTGTTGAATCAAATTTCTCATGCCACTGCTTAGGAGCTTGTTTCAGACCATACAAAGACTTCAACAACTTACACACCTTGTCTTCTTGACCCTTTATTACAAATCCATCTGGCTGATCCATATAGATTTCCTCATCCAACTCTCCATTAAGGAAAGCTGTCTTAACGTCCATCTGATGAACGATAAGACTATGTGAGGCAGCCAAAGCAAGTAATACACGAATAGTGGTCAATCTAGCAACAGGTGAATAAGTGTCAAAGAAGTCTTCGCCTTCTTTCTGAGTATAACCCTTAGCCACAAGCCGAGCCTTATACTTGTCAATAGTACCATCAGGCTTAAGCTTTTTCTTGAACACCCATTTACAACCCACAGATTTGCAACCATATGGCCTGTCGACAACTTCCCAAGTTCCATTAGAAAGAATAGAGTCCATCTCACTATGAACAACTTCTTTCCAATCATCTGCATCAGGAGATGCATATGCCTCTGAAATGGTTCTAGGAGTGTCATCCACAAGATAAACAGTAAAATCATCACCAAAAGACTTTGCAGTCCTTTGTCTCTTGCTCCTCCTAGGAGCTTCACTATCAATCTCCTCATGGGTTGGTTCAAGTGTTTGTTCAGCATGATCAGAAAATGCACTAGGTTCAGGAGTAGTTTCAGCAATCACATCAGAAGATAATCTAGACATGCTATGTAAATCTTTCATAGGAAATATGTTCTCAAAGAAAGTAACATCACGAGACTCCATTAATGAATTAACATGAACATCAAACACCTCTGATTTAAACACTAAAAATCTATAGGCAATGCTATGATGAGCATATTCAAGAAAGATACAATCCACAGTTTTAGGTCCCAACTTACGCTTCTTGTTAATTGGCACGTTAACTTTGGCCAAACAACCCCATGTGCGTAAGTAAGATAGTGATGGCTTTCTACCAATCCATTCCTCATATGGAGTATTCTCCTTATTCTTCATGGGAACTCTATTTAGGACATGAGATGATGTCAATAAAGCCTCCCCCCACCATGCCTTAGATAATCCAGCCGTGTCTAACATGAAATTAACCAAGTCAGTCAAGGTGCGATTCTTTCTTTCGGCAACCCCGTTTGATTGGGGCGAATAGGGAGGCGTCCTCTCATGTATCAAACCATGTTCCGCACAGAATAAGTCAAACTCATTTGAGAAATACTCGCCACCACGATCGGACCTAATTCTTTTGATCTTTTTCTCTAGTTGAGTTTCAACTTTAGCCTTATAAATTTTAAAGTAGCTTAGAGCCTCATCTTTCGTTTTTAACAAATAAACATAGCAATATCTAATCGCATCATCAATCAAAGTCATGAAATATCTTTTTTCACCCTCAGTCAATATACCATTCATTTCACAAAGATCTGAATGTATAAGTTCTAGTGGTGCCAAGTGTCTATCCTCTGCAGCCTTGTGAGGCTTTCGAGGTTGTTTAGATTGCACACAACTTGAGCACTTAGAACCTTTGACAATGGAAAAATTCGGAATTAAATTCAAGCTGGACAATCAAGACATAGAACCAAAATTTAGATGACATAAACGTGAATGCCAAACACTAGCATCACTCTCAATAACACCATCACAAATATAGTTCACAGACTTATTGCAATAATCTGAAAGGGAAAAGCGGAACAAGCCTCCGCACTCATAGCCTTTACCAATAAATTGTCCACTCTTAGACACGACAACTTTATTCGACTCTAGCACTACCTTAAAACCATCCCTACACAAAAGGGAGCCACTAACGAGATTCTTCTTGATAGAAGGGACATGTTGTACGTTCTTCAATTGGACAATCTTCCCCAAAGTGAACTTCAGCTCGACCGTGCCAATACCATGAACAGAAGCATGTGACCCATTCCCCATTAGGACGGAGGAATCCCGGGCGACCTGGTAAGAAGTAAACAAAGAGGCATCAGCACAAACATGAACATTAGCACCAGTATCAAGCCACCAACAAGTACATTGAAATACAGAAAAAATATATGGTAAATTACCATACCCACTATTTTCTCCAGCACTGGTCACCATGTTCGCAGACTTCTGCTGTGGAGGCTTCCTTCCTTTGCGTTCTGGACACTTCTTTGCCCAATGCTCATTAGAACCGTAAACAAAGCATGCTCCCTTCTCCTTGTTCTTCTTCTTGAAGGTAGTGGTCTACTTAGGCTTATTGTTCTTGCCCTTGCCCTTACCACCACTGCCATGAGACTGTTGTGGTTGATGCACCATATTGGCTATAGTGTTTCCCTCATTGACTTTAGAACGTCCATCCTTTTTACGAGCATTCTCCTCAACATCAAGAGACGCGATCAAATCTGAGATAGATATGTTCGTCCTCTTGTGTTTAAGAGTAGTGGCAAAATCCCTCCAAGTTGGAGGCAATTTGGCAATAATGCCCCCAGCCACAAGCTTCTCAGGTACGATGATCTTAAGCAATTCGAGTTCCTTCACTATGCACTGTTCAGCGCCAGCATCTGAACCACCATAGTCAGCGATCAGAGCGTCCCACATATCCTTGGCGACTGTATAATGGATGTAGACGTCCTGAAGACGATCTACCAAAACTCCAATAACAGCGCCCAAGAATATTGTGTTGGCTTCACTGTAGGCCTTTTTCTGATCTTCAGTGAGATCGCCTTCAGGTTTGCCAGTGGACACCCAGAACACATTCATGACAGTAAGCCACAGAGTGATTTTCACTTGCCATCTTTTGAAGTGCACGCCAGTGAATTTCTCTGGTCTCAGTGCATCGACAAATCCAGCCATAAAACTAAAGTGCCTACAATAAGGTTTTTGGATTGATGGATAAATTAGCACTTTTAGTTTTATGTTAATCCAGACATAAATCATAAGTATGATTAATAGATTGTATAATGAACTAGACAAGTCTACGCAAGATCTAGACAGGTCTATAAAGCCAGACAAAAGCATAGCATCTACCATACTAGCAACATCCATCATAGACAAGCAGACTACGAAAGCTAGTATGGAAGACATAGTTTGAGATGAGAGTACGTACGTTTCCTTCTGGACTGGGTAGAGAAGGCAGCGATGACGTGCAGTACCGTCACGTTGTTGGCGACGGCGGTTGAGACCGACTTGACGACGAGGAAGATGAGCCATGGCGACGAACTTGATGAAGACGAGGAAGCGATCGAGCAGTCACGCAGAGCGCTTCCCAAAAACCTTATTCGCCCTCTCCCGGTGCAGAATCGGAGAGGACGATGTTTCCGGAGACCTGCTCTCCCGTTCGTCGGTGCACACCGACAATCGGGATGGAGAAGACTTGGCGGCGCAACAGTAGCGAGAGGTAAAACCCTAGGTGATTGCGTGATCTGATTTACGGCGGTACCCGTACGTATTTATAGGGAGGAACCGCTAGGGTTGGGCGTCCCACGACAGAGTCGGTTACCATATTAATACGTCGATTTCCATAATTAAATATATGGAATACGCAGCAAAAAGAAAGTGCAAAAGGAAGCCGCGCCCCCGCAAGGCAAGGGACCGAATTTCAGCGGACCATTCACGCAGGTGATGCGCGACCGCGTCCATCGCCCACGCCCACGCCCACGCCCCCGCCCCGCCCCGCCCCGCCCGGCGAGGCGAGCGAGCGCGCGCGTGTGTTCTTCCTTCCTCCCATCCACACACTTGCAAGAGATGCTAGAGCAACCAACCTTATAAGTTGGACTACCTCCATCTCCACTAGCAATGTGAGACTAAACCTTTGCACTCCCACCACTTATGAATAGGCTTTTGAGATTTTCTAGGAATTATTGTGAATATTAATAGGCCAAGCCCATATAATTCTAACAGTAAGCAGCACCAACTGTTTGATCCCACCTGCACTACTTCAGTAATTGATGGTACCGATCTTTTCGCAGCCCGCGCCCGTCGTGGCCTCTAACCCTAGATGCTGGAGTAGCTTGTCGGTGTTTTGTTGGTCGGTCAACGGAAAGAACGACGGCGGCGACCCTAGATGCCAGAGTAATTTCTTTTACTTTCCTCCCTTTTTTGTTTTTTCCCCACCTTGTCTTTCCAATGTCCATTGCTTTTAAACCTTCAATAATCAGTGTTTTTTTAAGTTACCTTCAATAATCAGTTGATTGATCGGGACCATCTCCTCCCCTCATGGGTGATGCGGAAGCGGCAGCGCAGCTTGACAGTGGATCGAGGGGATGGGCGCCGCTGATTCCCCGATGGAGGCAACAGTTGTCGCCAATGGTAACCAGCAGTCTTTTCTTTTGAGGGATTCATCTAAGGTTTTGTTTTTGCTGTCGTTTCCATTGTCCTACCGGCTGCGCTTTAGGGATTGGGAGTGATCACTCCGAGCCTAGAAATTAATGGAATGCATGCTCGATACCATTGACATCTGCTTTGATTGCATTAGTACTGATGGATTCTTAGTGACCTCACTTGATAATCATCGTTGTATCAATAGTTAACATGAACCCATTGAAGAGGCCAGCCAAATCATTGACTGAAAGATATGAAGCAGATAGGATGAAAAGGCAGGGGAGACTATCAGGATGTCACTACCAGAAGGTTCTGTACATTTGTTTAAGCGATGACCACTGCATCTTATAATATGTCCAGGAGAAACAAGTGTCACATACTGATCGTTCTTTTGTGATGTTAAAATTGGTCAGGTATCAGCTTGATATTTATGAGGTTGTGATGCGTCAGAACACAATTGCGATGCTTGACACAGGAGCTGGAAAGATAATGATTGCTATGATGCTCGTAAAGTATTTTAGGAAGATCAACAGGACAAGTAGTGAGCGAAAAAGCTCATCATATTCATGCCACCAGCTGTTCAACTCGTCACACAGGTATTACTAAAGAGTAAAGATTGTTGGCTGGACATTCCCATGCCGGTACCTAGGCATACTGTTTTCGGTCTTCCGCATGACAATAGCGGATCTGCAGCCTTTGGTGGACAAAATAGCGGATCGGTTACCGGGGTGGAAAGCTGCACTGCTACAAAAATCTGGTTGCCTAATCCTAGTCCGTGCGGTGCTTACAGCTATTCCTATACATGTCCTAATAGCCCTAGGCGCGCCAAAATGGATCATCAAAGCAATAGACAAGATCTGGAGAGGATTCCTTTGGAAAGGAAGGGCAGATGTCAAGGGAGGTCATTGCCCAATTGCATGGGAGCGTGTAATGAGGCCGCTGCACCTTGGCGGTTTGGGCATTCACAATCTCGAACTTCTTGGTTACGCACTCAGGATGAGGTGGGCATGGGTACAAAGGACTATGGCAGATGAGCCAACAAGCATGATCGACTACCAATTACCAGAAAAAGCTCGGGCCCTATTCGAAGCATGTATATCCATGCGAATAGGTGACGGAAGAAACACAAAGTTCTGGGTGGACAGATGGTTGCAGGGGAAATCAATAGCCGAACTTGCGCCAACACTGATGAGCTTTGTCAAGAAAAGGGGATGGCGTAAGCGAATGGTTCAGGAGGCGCTGCAGAATGATGCATGGGCGACGGACATCATAGGCGGACTCCCAGTCCAGGCGATGTGGGAGGTGTTCCAGCTCATGCAGATGCTCAACGAGGTGCAACCGCAGCCAGGTGAGGTTGATGTGCACATCTGGACCAGGGAAGCATCAGGTATTTTCTCAACCCGATCGGCATATGAGACTTTCTTCATAGGAAGCATCAAGTTTGAGCCGCATAAACGCCTATGGAAGAGTTGGGCACCGATGAAGTGAAGCTGTTTTTGTGGCTCGCAATCTGTAAAAGGTGTTGGACTGTCGACCGCCTGGCTAAGCGTGGGCTGCAGCACCCACACCGGTGCGTCCTCTGTGATCAGGAGGAGGAGGACATGCACCATCTGCTCATAGGGTGCGCCTTTGTCAGGGATGTCTGGTTCCAAATCCTAAACGGTATGCACATGGCCCGACTAGCGCCAACACCCACAGAAACCAGTTTTATTGATTGGTGGCGCAAGGCAGTGAAAAGAGCGGGGAAGGAGAGAAGAAAGGGCCTAAATACACTCGTGCAACTTGTTGCTTGGTCGGTTTGGAAACATCACAATAGCTGTATCTTTGATAATCAACAACCGAGGAGGAACAAGCTCTTGGAGGACCTGCGGGAGGAGGCATCCTCATGGTGCATGGCGGGAGCGCGCGGGTTGCGCCAGATTCTGTAACAGCGAGGACTCGCTCTCCATGTTGTTGTTGTTGTAGTTGTTTTAACTATCATAGGCGCGACTGTAACTTCATAACAATCAGCTGCTCGCGGCTTGTAAGGACCCGTCTTTCTTCTCCTTAACACGAAGACACGCAATTCTCCTGCATGTTCGATAAAAAAGATTGTTGGCTGATATTTCTAACTGAAACATAATTTTTTGTGGCAGCATTATCATGGTGCAAAGGGGGTTGATCAATAGAAGGTTTGTAACTGGCAAGAGCAACTCTCAAAATATCATTTAAGCATGATTCATTTTTTTCAAACTCGTAGCTTTGTCATTCATTCTAAGCTCTGTGCTCATTTGGTTTTCTGTGTTCCTGTGCCTCCATTATAGTTCCTCTATATTGTTTTAATATATATGTCAGTTTCATTCTTCCCCAGATTGATCTGCATACAGGAACATTGGTCATCTCATAAAAAGTCACCAATTTTCTCGTTTCAACCTTGTTGATCTTGCTGGCTCAGATAGGTAAGCTGCTAATGTAACATTTTCTATTCTATTCTTATTAGATGTGGATGTCTTGCAACCATACAGTTTCATCACAGGTGCATATACTTGTCATTTTCTTTGGCACTGTCTGATCAAGTGTGACTTCTGCCCTATAGGCAAAAAAGCTCAATTGAGGAACAGTTGAAGGAAGCTACCAACATCAACATGTCGCTTTCGACTTTAGGGTCAGCTGAACATCTTTTAAATGTTCACCTAAAGCAATAAAAAATATATAAATCTTGTATTTTGAGTTTAGCACTAAACTGAGTGTAATACAAGTCATGGTACTATATACATGTCCATTTCTCACCATTTCTGTCATTGTCATTCTTGCAGACTTGTCATTGAAAACCTCATTGTTGTGTCAAGCAAAAAGTCACACCATGTATCCTACCGAGATTCAAAATTGACCAGTTGTGCTGCTGAAATATTAAGCACTTTAAAATTTTCATAACGACCAAAATATATAAGGAATAATGTACATAATCTGCACATGAGTTATTATGGAAATATTGTCTCTTGGCAGCGGGATACTTCTCTTTGTAGGCTATCATAAATGAGGATGCTTCAGGTGATGTCCTCGATCAGCATGTCTCTTGGCAGCGGGGTACTTCTCTTTGTAGGCTATCATAAATGAGGATGCTTCAGGTGATGTCCTCGATCAGCATGCCTTTACAGATTCAACGTCCTAATGTATAGATGAGTTTATTTATTTTGAATTCCTATTGTGTCCTTGAAGACATCTTACTGTGTCCTGAAAGACATTTATGTTCTGGATTTTGAATTTTAAACAAGGTTGCTCTAACATTGTGGTTAGTCGTTTGCAATTGCAAGGACTCATGAATACTGAGAAAGGTGGCATTGGATCTCTTGGATCAATCTGTGAGTCTCTTAGCACATTCAAATGGGAGCAGGTTATGGCATGTTCACTCCACTTGTTGTTGACAAAAGAGCCACACAGGTATTCACAGCTGTTCTTACTTGTGGAAATTGATGGTACTCACTAGCTACTTACACTACTTTTATTGGTTCGTTGTGTTCAGAGGCATGATTATGATGATGCCCTTGTCGGTGCGTCTAGGAGGGAACAAGAGAAGGATGTAGAATTGAAGGCAACAATTGCTGCGAAGCAGATTACCAAACAGTTGTTCGTAGTTCTTCAAATGATTTTGTATGTCAACCTTATGAGCACTTAACCAAGAGCCGAAAAACCAAAGTGCATATGTATTCATGTTAACTTATATTCTGTTGCTCCACTAGCAGCTCAAAGAAATAAGGGGTAAGAAGTATCAAGATGTGGCTTCGGTTTCATGAAGATTAGATCAAAAGATTGGAGAAAAGTTGCTTCAGGGAAATTATCCGCTGAAGCGAATCTTTTGCAAGAGAAGACCTTGAGAAGGAATTGGAAGCCCTACAGCGTTAACTTGTTAGCAATCTGAAATTACAAAATTTGCAATGGAAAACTTACAACTAAAAGAGGATGAGCCAAGGTTGGCCATTAGTATTTCTGTAAATATTTTATCCTCTTTAGATAAATGATTGTCAGTGGCTTGACGCTTTATTTCTTTTTGCATGTCTATATTGACAATAAGACTGATTCTTTGGCAATGTGTTATTATTGTTTGAAAATAGCTGGTTCAGTTAGCCACTTTACCTTTTATTATTCATGTTTTCTAGCTTTCAGTTGATTGAAAGCTTTCAATCAATGGTTTGTTCCTTTGAGTTTTGATTTTTCTTTTGTAGGATTATTTGTATAATAATTATAAACTATTGGATCTGGATCTAATGACTTAAAGAGGTGACTGAAAGTTACCCTAAACTTTTAAATTAGCAAGTCCCTTATTATTTAGTTACAAGCCACTTTTCAGCATCCTTGAATATTTTACTTTGTCATCGGCTCAATTTTGTTGTTTTTTGTAAGGGTTAGCAAGTAATGATTGGTTCATGAATATTTTATCATCTGCAAGCTTTTTTATACATCTTTTTTCATTTATATGTTTTGCACTACTATAATTTAAATTTAAAAGCTTGTTTTTATTTTTTCTCCACCTTGTTTTTTTTTTAAAGTAGGTTACAATCATTTGTCTATGAAGGACAGTAGAAAATGAGGCATGACTATGAATAAATCATTTTCTTTTCTGGGATACTTTGAATAACAAAATATTGATTAAAATAGCATTGAATTTTATTATATTTTTTAAAATTCCGTATCTCTTAGAATATCTTGTATGAATAAATCTCCGCATGTACGTGTCGCATGTGCATCACTACTAGTTTTCATAAAGGAACATAATTTATATGTGGAAAAGAGTGGAAGAAAACATTTAAAGTTACAAATAATTGTCCCTGGTTTGAACCTCTTAACGAAACTACAATCCCGACCATGAAGAGAATTGTCCCTGGTTTGAACCTCTTAACGAAACTATAATCCCGACCATGAAGAGAATTTAGATGAGAGGGCCTGGATGCTCTGAGAAGAAATAGCCAGCCGGCAAGTGGGGCCGTGGCCGTATCTAGTACTCTCTCTCTCTGGTTTTAAACGTATTTTTGGCCTCTCAAATTACTGGTAACGAGTAGATTACACGATCGTTTGCTGGGGTTGTGGACTTATTGTGTTCGTGCACCTTGAGTGATGATCATCCAACACTATCACAAAAGTGGCTTTTAGCGGCGGTTAAAAAATCACTGTAGCGGTGGGTAGGTCAAACCGCTACTACATAATCGCAGCTAAAAATGAGAGACTATAATGGCGGTTTTTTTACAGGTCTAGCGGTGGGTAGGTCAAACCGCTACTACATAATCGCAGCTAAAAATGAGAGACTATAATGGCAGTTTTTTTACAGGTCGAATAAACCGCTGCTGAAAATATTAATAGTAGCGACGGGTGGCAATTTCACCCATCGCTATGAATTTATGGAAAAAATAAAAAAAATATGCCACCCTATGGGACCCGCCCCACGACCCACGTTGCCGCCGCCATGGGCGGATCCGACCGAGAACTAGCCAGATCCCGGTCGGGAAGAGGCCGCCGCCGGGGGAGGGAGTCACCAGGGATGTGCCGCTGGCGGTGGAGTCAGCTCGAGGCCCGCCGTCGCCAGGAGTCCCAGATTGGGATCTCTTGCCCCGAGGCCCGATCCGGTGGCCGGATCTCGCAAGGTAGCCGCCTCCCGTCACCGACGCCCACCCGAGTCCACTACCGATGCCTGCGAGGTAGCCGAGATGGCCGGATCTCGCGCCGCCGCCTCCCACCAGGCCCGCCCGCCCATAAGGCAGCTACCTCCCGCCGCCGATGCCCGCCCTCGAGGCAGCCACCTCCCGTCGCCAATGCCCGCCCGCGAGGCAGCCGCTTCCCGTCGCCGATGTCGGCCCGCGAGTCCGCCGCCCACCCGTATCGTGGCCGAGGGGAGGGGGAGAGGGAGGCGGGGGTGGGAGGGGGCAGCGACGACGGCGTGCTGGCCGGTGGATCTTGGAGAGAGAGAGAGAGAGAGAGAGAGGGAAGTGAGAGAGGGAGACACGTGAGAGGGAGGGAGAGATAGAGGGGAGACAAAGGGAGAGAGGGAGAGATAAGATGAAAAGAGACAACGGGAGAGAAAACACACATCCGTGTGCTTCATTCTTATTGGTAGAGACGGTAATCAATGGATCACTGACGTGGCATATTTTATTTGTAGCAGCGGTTTACTTATTCAACCGCCTCTAAAAAGTTGTTTTTAGCTAGGGTTTACTTTTCTAACCACCACTAAAAATAAGGATATATTTATAACGACGGTTCATATTTTTAATCGTCTCTAAAAATTATTTGTAGCTGCGGTTAATTTTTTTGACCGCCGCTAAAAAGATTTCGTATTTGTAACGGCGGTTCATGATAAAATCGCCGTTACGAGATATTTGACAACCCCACTATAGGCCATTTTTGTTATAGTGCAACAGCTCCCTGCTCACTTCACTGCCGTCTAGTACATGTGATATTACTAAGCATTCATACACATCACTGACTACTATGAACTAAGAGATATGAGCTAGATCCGTTTGATAGTACGGTTTTTCCTATGGACACAAGGACTAACAACTAGACAAGTGTTCCAAATATTTGTTCCTATCTTATCTTTAGTCTTAATTCATCTCCATTAACCTTCAAACTCTATCAAACTCAACAAGCCTACATGCTTATGGTCATTATCATCAATCATCAAGACAATTGGCAATCAATTATCATTAAGTAAAAAAAGTTTACTAAACATATAACATTCATGTAAACATTAGTCATATTTCATACTTATCATTTATCACTAAAATATTCTACTTTTAAAATAGCCTCAATGATCATAAACCTTACACACACAGATGGTTGATTGCGTAGCCATGATGTCGTGGCCTCTTCAAAGACAGAGGAGAGCATATGATCTGGGGCACGCGTCGCATGGCAGTGCACCGGGCTCTACGCCAGGGTAGCCCAACTTTGTTTCTTCCCCGGTGGTGACTGAAGAGTGCGGAGATGGCTGGCGCAGCAGGAGGTGCAAGGAAGAAGGCTGTGGTCACTTTCTCTCACGAGGAAGACGATACTGTTTGGATGGGCAGTTCAGCTCATTTGGGTTAGCGAAAAAGTAAAGGAGGACACGGACTTTCGTTATTTTTTCAAGATTCGATATAGCTAGGATGGGTTGGAGTGAAAGGATATGGCTTCGCCCTAAGAAGACAAGGTACATATTTTATTTTTATTTTTTGATTTGCGTTAAGTTAAAATTTAAACTGGAACTCAACTCCGAATGAAGAAATTCAAACACCAGGAAATCCAATTAGAGAAAGATGGAAGCCACACAGTTGAGCATGAAATTTATCTTCTAAAAATTCTACTTCATTAAAGTTATTTTCTTACTGGGAGATCAATTAAACTAGAAAAATGGAATTTTCCTTATGAAGAAGAGGGTTTAGTGTTGTTATAGAATTATATTCTTTGTATGAAAACTTTTAAGTACTCATAGGTTATGGAAATTAAACGAACACTGACAATTGGAGTCTTGTGAAAATTTTTAGCTTCCATAGCAAGGCACGGATTGGCTACGTGGATGAGGTTGTAATGCGATACAATTATATATTATATTTCATATTTGTGGCTTCGAATATCTATTGATTAAATATATTTTGTGTTATTGATTGTAGAGTGCATAATTTGGTCTGAATTAGCCTTTTAAAAAGAATTTAGGCATGTTTGTATTTTCTTAAAGCCGGTGATAATGCACGGATACTTTATAAGTACTGCATTAATTACCCTTATATGGTGGATAGCCAGGTGGATTTGCAGTTCCAGAGTTTTGTTTCACAATATAAAGTGAAGCAAAATTGAGATCAAAATTAATTGTCTGCCAAAACCCATCAGGCAACGATAAAACGTGTCTGTGAGATACAGTAACATTCAATACCAAAAATGTTGGGTACAATGAGAAACAACAATTTTAGCAATTCAAATTCAAACAAACTACCATTATCTTTACAAAATTCGCTGAAACATTAAAGATGACAGTAATTCTAATGTCTTGTTTGCAACATCATTAGTAAGATCTTGTTAGGGACAATACGACAAAATGTAGAAAAGAATCTAACTGCAGATGGCACAACCTGAAAAGAAAAGTAAGATACAAACATAAGTTTGGATTTTCTTACTCTTTTACATTACTATCATTTTTTTTCGAATTTTCTAGATTTCAGACAAATTTTCTAGATTTCAGACACCTAAAAGCTTTCAGTCAATCTTTGTTCCTTTGTGTTTTATTTTATTTTTTATATGATTTTTTATATAATAATTAAAAACCATTAGATATAAAATCTATGGTTCAAAAGCGATGATAGGAAGTTCCACAAACTTTCAGGCATCTAAAAATTAGCAACTCCCTTTTTCTTTGCTGTTATCTCTTAGTGCAAAGGACCAGTACAGATACAATACAGGATATAGCTAGCTACTTTCATTTATACAAGAAATTACAATATTGTAATTCAACCATCCGCCACAAAATTGGCACGTCAAAGGACGCAGATAAATGCTCAAACTTCACCCCTATCACAGTACTTCCCTTTTCTTTTTAATTTTTCTTTGTTCCATCTCTTACAAAGGATTAGTACAGGAAAGAGAGGATCTAGCTAACTACCATTTATACAAGAAATTACAGTTTGAGTTCAAGCATCTGCCTCAAAATTGGCTCGACAAAGTTAACAACAGGAGAGGTAAAAAAAAAACTGCCCCGGAGCTTTTCGAAAGCCAACATCATGAAGCGATGGTGCAACAAGAGACAGATGAAAGAACAGTATCGACCATGCTCTCCATATAAATCAATAACCAGCCCACATTCTTCTCTAATCAAGAATAGTAGAAACAAGATCCCGAGAAGAGTCAGATACCCTAGCTGCCTCAGCTATCCTGAGAGCCATGACAGATTTGTATGCCGCAAGTTCTGCATTCACCATGAGAGACTGAGCTCTGCTGCGCAGTCGAACAGCTGTTTCTACGGCCTGTTTTGCCGCAGCTTCAGCTTGTGCCACTCTCTGCAAAGCGGCCTCCTCTTCAGCATTGTCTGTCAACCAGAACGCACAACATATGAAACAAGACGATTCCACATCAAGCTCAGTCATGTGATTAATAATAAATCACTAAGAGTATCATGTAAATTTGATCATAATTGAGCATAGCAAATGAAATCCACTACAATTTATTAAGATTACTGGCCTCAAATGTTACTGTTTACCTTGCATTTTAGAAAATATTTTTACACAAGAATCATGGTTTTTAGAGTACAGTATAGCATCATTCACAAAACTGCTACAGTAAAGATTTTGTTTAGGGACTTGCTAATTTTCAGCTGCCTGAAAGTTTGGAGTAACTTTCAGTCACCTCTTTAAGCCATTAGATCTAGATCCAATGGTTTATAATTATTATACAAATAATCCTACAAAAGAAAAATCAAAACTCAAAGGAACAAACCATTGATTGAAAGCTTTCAATCAGCTGAAAGCTAGGAAACATGTTTTGTTTATCATAAAAACCGGTCAATAAACCAGTAAAACCAAGCAAACCCGCTTTGCTACAGTAAATAGGACCGTTTTGATCAGTCAGTTTTCATCGGTTTTTAAAACCATCCAGTATAGAGGAAAATCATCAGTCAGCAAAACAAAACAACCAAGCAAGAGTTTTCTCTTGGATGAATTTCCACATTGCAAAAGGGACCCAGAATAAAGAATAACGCCTGTCATATTTAAAGTCAACGTTGACAACATACAAAACTATGGAATGCTATGAAGTACCTTGACAACATACAAAACTATGGAATGCCATGAAGTACCTTGCAATAAGCCTTCGGGTTTCCCACGACCAGCTTGAATTCTTTGTCTCTTGAAAGATCTCTTTCTTTTTACAGAAGATTTTTGTGAAAGCAGTCCTCGCCTTAGCGGTGCACCCTAAGGACAGTGTATATTAATTAAATAACAGAACATATGGTTGACAATATACCAAGGACAGAAAGACAGGATGTAACTGTGATAACAGAGTTACACTCTGTTGGTTAGAATGAACTCCAAAATTACCTGAAATATCCTTAGAAGTGGCATAGCTCTCTTGGATCTCTTATTTGTCCAATATTCATACACAGCAAGGACATTGCCATCCTCTGCTAAAGAAGGATTTCTGGAAAGAAGCTGACCAACATCATGTGTTCTTTCAGGATTGTTGTAGGCGTCCTTTTCAAACATGGTTATTATCTTTTCAAAATATTCATATGAAATATGCTTCCTCTTAGAGTTATATTGATCAGAATCGACACTATTCAACTCACTGAGCCACCTTTCATCCTCGGAGTCCATGTCATAAAGGGAATCCTTTCCTAGAGCTCGCCCAATTTCATCATCCACCACCCTGATATAGTTTGACTCAGGGCGTGAGAAAGTGTCTGTTATGTCACCTTCCATGTCATCAGAAACATCATGTACACCAGGAATTGGTATAGTCTTCCCTTGGGAATTGCGTTCCCGACCCTGAACATGAAACTCTCTGAATAGAAGCCAGTCCATCTTATCAGTGAACTCAAGCTTCCATGCATCATCCATCACCCACATGTAGGCATGAGTATAACGGTTAATGCCATTCAGCCTTGGATCTGAAGGCTTAATGGAGTATCGGGTATTACCTTGTATCTTCACAACTATACACCATTCATTGGTATCCGATAGTTCAAGCATAACTTCAGCACCCTCTTCCCTCCAGCATCTATCATCTTGAATAACTAAAAGGTTTGCTTTGCAGTGAACACAATCAATGTTCTGTCTGACCTCAGCTAATGCCAGTTTTTCATTCATCCGCTCAACAGGACTCTTCAAAGAAGACCTCTTTTGCTTCCTAGTTGATCCCATAGGAGTTGATACATCACTTTCATCTAAGTTCTCAAGCAAATCAAGAGAAATCTCCAGTGCTGCTTTGGGTTGGACAGGTTCCACAGAAGCCTGCCTAGTTGACGGCATTATCACTTCTGTTTGTGTGAGAAGCATGGTCTGCTTCTTTCCATTTGCACTGTCAGACAATCTAGCTGTTGGACGACGCCGATTTCGGGGATACCTCATCGAGCTCCTCTTCCTTTGATGATTCTTCAGCCTCAGACCATGCACCACAACTCCAGCAACTTGTTCAAGGGGCACGAAGTCCTGAACCACTTTGTGAGGTTCGCCACTGCCTATGTAAGCAGTCGATACAACAGTACCATTGCACTGAGCCTCAGAATTTACGTCCGAAGGAATTTGAGGATGCATCAGTCCAGGCGCCCCAATTAGCAGCATGCTTTCCCTGATCACAGCTGGCAGGTACATGGAACTAAAAGCTACTGCAGAATGCAACCTCTGGAAGTAAGATGGAAGCGCAGGGAAATTGACTGACAACAGCGGTACAGATTTCTTGCTTCCATGAAGCACACACCATCCACAATGCATCAAAGTCCTATGCAATAAAGCAGACTACAAGAAGAAGCAAGGTATTACGCCCATTGCTCAAAAGGAAAAAACTACAAGAGGGCTTATAAGATTTGGAGAAAGAAAACTTACAGCTTGGCGGTGCTGAAGCTTGACAAAGTGCAACCCCTGTGATGCAAATACAGGGGCAACACTGCGAGACGAGACAAAAGAGGCTACACTCCGGACCTTGTCTCGTTGACGACTATGCCGCATCCACCGCAGCACCCACAGGAGAAGGGCAATGAGCAAGTGAGAGCTCCTAGCAGAAGACGTATCAACGAGGATGACAAGAGTCACAGCCCTAGGGTGGGGAGCAGCAACACCCTCCACCAGTGCTGAGAAATGAGCATCCAGGAAGCCCGTCCTGGACGCAAACTCCTGGGAGGAAGAGCATGGAATCGCGGCGGCAAGGTCGCTGGGGGCGTTCAGCTCCTGCTCCTGCTCCTGCTGGATAGGGGCAACCTTCTGTCGCTTACCCCTCCTCCTGGTGTACACTATCCCATACCTCCCCTTCTGGGGGAGGAGCTCCGCAGGTAAACTCTGGTGGCGCCGCTTCCTGCTGTACACGAACGTGAAGTCCTTATTGACCGGCGGCAGCTCCCGCCTGGGGGCTTCGTTCTCGTGCAGCAGCTGCTGCTGCTGCGACTGAAACTGCGACTGCTGCTGGTTGTGGTGGATGCGGTCGTGGTCGAGGTCGTCGACGGTGAAGGCGACGGCCTCCTTGTCGTCCCAGCGGATCCGGTCGGCGGCGAGGCGCTTCCCGGAGCGGAGCACCCTGGTAGCTGGGTCGATCTGGTCCTGGGGCGGCGGCTTGGGCGCCTTGGGCATGAAGACACGCGTGGAGCGGCGGGCCCCAGCGGCCGGCATGGGCTCTCCCTCCTCCTCCTCCTCCGCCTCCTCGTCCTCCTCGCCTCCGCCGTTGGTCCGCGCCTCCGTCGTCGTCGCGCTCGCCCCTCCAGATGGAGGAGGCGGCGGCGGCAGATTGGAAGAGGGGAGCTGTGGGATGGGGATCCGATTGCGATCGGATCCCGCGCGGTCGCGTGGGGGAAGCTGGTCCCGTGTGCCGGGTCGATGCGGGGGATGAGGCGGGGAGCGCCGGAATTAAGGGGGGGAAGGGGGTGGGGGCGGGTTGCCGCCGACTAGCCGCGCCACCCGCGGCCGCCGCAGGGGGAGCTGAAGACGAGAAGCTTCGGGACGGCTAGGGTTACAGCGACGCGAAGGCGACGCGCGTTTGTGATGAGGATGGGCCGGTCATGGGCTGCTTGGGCTGACGTTTGCCGGTCCCGGTCAGAGAGGCTTCATCTGCTATGCCTGGCGTACGGAGCGCCGTGTGCCGGTCCACTGGTTCGGGTTTATATTTATTAGATAGAAAAAAAAGGGCCAAAAAAGAAGAAAGATTAATAATAACAACCTGCTACTGCCTCGGTTCCACATGGAAACGGATAACCACTACCATATGATATCGATAACAAAATTTTAAAATTAGATTCAACAATATTGGCGCGTTATAGGCTATAATATTGTATATACAGGCCAGTTTGGCAGCAATTAGAAAATTGGCTTTAACTTTAGATTAAACCAAATATGGCATAATCTCTAACAAAGTCTCATTCAAAATAGCTTTTGCCCAAAAGCAATAATAAGTTGTTTTTATTGTGATACTATAATTTACAAAATAAAAATAGTAGCTTTTATTAGCTTATATGTCCCATCCCAAATAGGTCATTACTCTAAAACTATGTGCTATGTCAAAAACATTTTCAAAATAAACTGTAATAAATCAAAATAACCAGAAAAAAGTTGTGATTAATAAAACAATCCAAAATAGTTTCACATAACCCAAAGCTAAAACTATTTTTGCATAATTTAAAGCCCTATCAAAAAGGTCATAATGAAGCAATCGTTTCTTTGTCATTAAGAAACTTTACAATACTTTCAAACATCATTAGTATGTGAATAAAATAGTAAGGCCTACATGCGTGTGGCATTTAGATTTAGGACCAGCTTGTGTTGCTATATCAGTCCGTATGTATATTTGGATTTGGCCTCTCGTTATAGGAATTTTCTTTCTTTTTCCTTAAAACTTATAAGAAATTTAGACTAAACTGTCGCAATAAATATATCACCCTATATAGAGAACTAAATTGTTTGTTTTTATACATGAGAAAAGCCACATAACTCTCAGCTATGAGGCTGAACAATATTATCAGGGTGCCCATTTCAAGACTATTTTATCCGAGTTCATATTGACATGTCTAAGAGTTTTATCTAACCAAGAGAATTTTAAAAATGTTATTTTACTGGATATCATCTTATTTTATTGTAAAACACATGAATGGTTCGTAACTTTTATCCAAATGTTATCTAAGGTCATTAAATTCTCAAATGTAAATTCGTCTTTGAACTTGCAATGTACCTAGATCTCAAATAACGAAAATACTCATTATATTGTTGAGGTGACTCCTTACTATAGGGATAGCCTGCCATCTTATGGTGGGAAAACGATCTACATGCATAATTTGCAATTTTAATTGCTTTAGTCAGTTATAAATCAGTACATGATGACTCAGCATAACATCCGTATGCAAGATCCAATTAGATGTAATTTGTGGCTTTGTTTAATTTCACCAGGTACTTTATGGGCGATTCTGGCAGAGGATATGCATAAACAGAATGCACTCTAAACACAGGGGTGTCTGTTGTTAATTTCAGAGCATCAAGTTAACTTTGTTTAATGATTCACGGAGACGTCATGCAGTCTAAACCAAGTGAAATATGCACGCATGGAAGGAGTCTTATGCTCTAAACATGCATTATCTTAAATATGTGATCACCGGTGCCGCAAATCACTGATCTATTTGTTAATTTCTAGAGGATGCAATATAACCGCCCTGCAGAGTCTTGCAAGATGATAGCATGATGCATAGTTCACATCTATGCAGCACATGATTTTGAGTCAACTCAAGCTGTTACGTCCATCACGTGATTTAGCACACGCGTGTAGCGTAAACAAAGGCAGCGAGTTATCATGATTATTTCTTTGAAGTGTTGCACCTGCATCACTACTACCATGGCGGTTACGCAAGAGCGCAGAGCGAGTGATTCTTGCAAGGTTGGTTTGCTGATGATGTGAAGAACTGAGGCGCCTGTGTAGATGACCGGCGTGATTCTTACACGAGATGTTTTTACTCAGCGTTGATCTGTATCCATGGATAGGGACTAAACCTAATCTAAATCTCCTAACAGGACCAGAATCATAGGAAGGCGAGGGCCATGAACCAAGAGACAGTGACAAAGAAAGGAAGAAAAATGCTTGCTTGTGATTCGAGGAACAAGATATGCCTACAGAATTCTCACCTTGCGAACTGCTACGAACGCGGCAGCGACTCCGTCGGAGCTCGTCTCCCTGATTTCTTTCGTCCTCGCGAGTGTTCGTGTGGATGATGGCCAAGCACAGGCAAACTATACCTATGGTAGTGATGCTGGTTTATGTTTGAGTTTCCCTCATCACAGCCCTGGTGCCAATCATCTTTGTCTCTGAACTTCGACAGCCTGACGGTGTCAGTTTTGTGAACTCTGATTTCTTATATGGTGGCGGTTCCTTCTAGCAAAGGCGGTGATTCTCCCGCACTATAATTCCCTCCTTTTTCTATTCAACGTTGAGGGCTTAAGCCGTACTGACATCTCCTAACCGCAGTCATCGTGCGAGTCGTACGCAAGACTCGGGGTCCTGGAGTTGCTTCGGCTAGTCCTGTCCAAATGAGCCGCTCGGCACGGTATGGTCCAAACATAGAAAAGCCGTTCTGAAATTTTTTTTTGACAGGGCCGTGCCACCCATTATGCCCTATCGTCGGTTCATGACATGACACAAAAAAGGGCATGCGTGCCGGCCGGCCCATTTAACCCGTTAACAAAGTAGGCTCGTTGACCCTCGTAGGCACGCGAGCATGGTGGAGACGAACAGCGTGACACGACGGCAGCAGGTATCTGATAAAGTGTGTCGACAGAAGAAGGCCTTGTCCTTGACTCGATGCAGCGACGGAGAACATGGCCTGGGCGCGGCGCGGCGAAGGAAGAAGACCTCGCGTTGGTGACGGTGCAGTGTCACACGACCGGAAGGCGGTGCGACTTAGATTGGCGGTGGCGACGGCGCCGCACGGGAGAGAAGCAGCTTCGGCAGAGTAGGTGCTGCGGTGACGGTGCGGACGAGCACGTGCCGCGGCGAGAAGCTATGGCTGGCGACGCAGAGAGGAGCGACGATGGCGGCAAGAATGGCAGCCATGATGAAAAGGAGCGGTGACGTCAGCGCATATGAAGATAGGGTTAGGCGAGACGACGCGAGGATAGGGTTGGCCGGTTGGCGAGATGCAATTGCGCGTGCGTAGTAGTAGACGGTGCTTTTGGGCCTTCTTGCGTGCTGGACTGCAGGATGTGGGCCTTCTTGCCATCGTGCCTGACCTAAATAGGTTGTGCCCGTGCCGCCCGCCAGGCCAAGGCCTTGGACTTAGCACGGCACGAAGGCGCGTGCCGGGCCGGTCCGGGCACGAAATGTGGCGTGCAGTGTCAAACTTGGGTCGGGCCAAAATTTGCAGGCTTCAGGCTGGCATGACAGGCATGGCCCAGTTGGCCAGAGCTAGCTTCGGCTAACTGCAAAGCGAGTATTGTCTGGGGCCACTATTAAGTGGACTGATTATGCAAGGCAGGGCATCCTCAAAATTTTAGCACCATGCAAGTGGAGGAAAGCGTGGACTTTGGCTGCGATGACCGAGAGTGTCGAAAAAAACCAACAGTAATTAGTACTAATTAATCTCTCATCTTATGATGAACAATATGGAAAAATCAACCAACAGTTGGTGGCGGAATAGAGAGAACACATGCACAAGTGACACAATGATTTACGTGGAAAACTTCCTCAATGTGAGGAGTAAAACCACGAGACCAACCGCTCCACTCCAAACTTCCACTATTAAGAATAATGGATACAAATGAGACTTCTCTAGAACCTCTAGAGGATTACAACACCAGCAACACTCTTCATCAAGTAACAATCTTGGCCACAACTAGTCCTGCCCAACTGGGCGTGCCTGCCGTGCCAACCCAAAGCCCTCAAATTTTGGTCCGGCCCAAGTCTGGCATGGCACACCACATTTCATGCCCGGGCCGACCCGGCATGTGCCTTTGGCCTGGCGAGCGGCACGGGCATGACCCGTTTATGGACGGCCCAGTCAAGCACGATGGCAAGAAGGCCCACATCCCGCAGTCTAGCACACAAGAAGGTCAGCAACACGGTCTACTAGGCACGCACAATTACATCATGCCCAACTGGCCAACCCTATCCTCACATCGCGTCGCCTAACCCTATCCTCTTACGCGTCACCGTCGCTGCTCCTTTTCTGCGCCATCGTGGCTGCCATTCTTGCGCACCACCATCGTTGCTCCTCTCTGCGTCACCGGCCACAGCTTCTCACCACGGCAACAACTTTTTCAAGTGAACACCCTTCATCACTTTCAAGAGATTTTTCTTCACGGGCACAATCATCCCCTTCCCACTCATGTGCCTAAGTTTCTTGTGCCATAAAACATAAGGATCTTCTTTCTCTAATACATTCATAGAAACACTAGAGAGGTTAGCATGAACATGGTACAAAAGTGAAGTTATGTTACCTTTTGCAGCTACCATGTTGCCCTTGGTGAGCTTGTATTGTCCATCTCCAAACTTGCTCATGTACCCTTCTTTCTTAAGCAATCCAACTAAAAATATGTTGACTCGAAGAGCCTCAACATGCCTCACTGACTTGAGGACCAACTTGGCACCGATTGCAGTTTCCAAATGCACATCTCCTTTTCCAATGGTAGCTGATCTATCATTGTTTCCCATCTTCACAATACCAAAGTTACTTGGTGTATAGTTTTTGAAGTACTCTCCGTGAGATGTAACATGTATGGTATCACCACTGTCCGGTATCCAAATCATCTCATCACCATTCACATGGTTGATGGCTCGGCTTTCAGAAGCTATAGCGATTTTCTCAACAGTGGCACTTGAGCATCCCTCATTACCTTCATCAAAAAGAACAACCATGTCTTCTATTGCTGATGTGCGGCCCCCATCACTGTCACTATCACTATCTTGCTTCTAAGCTTGTTGTTTACCCTTCTTCTTTTGTTTTTTCCATTTGCGGCATTGCCAATTCACATGTCCCTTCTTATGGCAGTGATGACACTCATAGTCATTATATTTACCTCTAGACTTGCTTCTACCTTTGGCTGCACCTTTCTTCAGACCTCGGCTTAAGCTTCTCCCCCGTGACTCAGTGACCAACATCTTAGAGTTTTAGGAGTTGCTTCCTTTTTCAACAATACTTCTGGTTTCTTCATTTAGTACATTGGTCTTGACAAGGTTCCAAGTAACCACACCATTTGGAGCTGAATTGCACAATGTGACTTTCAAAGTCTCCCAAGAGTCCAGCAATGAGCCAAGTAGCAGTAAGGCTCCAATTTCATCTTCAAAGGTGATTCCCATTGAAGATAGCTAATTTATAATGTCTTGGAAGGTACTAACATGATCAGCTACAGGAGAGCCCTCTCGGTACCTTAAATTCATTAATTACTTGATCATGAACATCTTGTTCATACCTTCTTTTCGGACATACAATTCCTCCCATTTCTGCCATAAGGTTGGTGCATGACTCTCATCACTGATATGATTCAAAATATTATCATCGACCCACTGTCGAATGAACCCACAAACTTGGTGATGAAGAACCTTCCATTCATCATTAGATTTATCCTCTGGCTTCTTGGTGGGAAACACCGGCTTCAAATTAAAAGTTGCCTAGAGGGGGGGGGGGGGGGGGTGAATAGGCAATCTAAAAATAATCCTGAAAAAGCACTAAAGGATAATCAAATAACCAGTAATGACGGAACTTCCGTCAGGGGTGACAGAACTTCCGTCGCCACAGAAGTTCTATCAAGTGATAGAACTTCTCACTACCCTTCCTCTAAACAATGAACAACACGGATAACAAGGAGAAGGAAACACTAACTTGGTAGAAGTGAAGCTAATACAATGTAAGCCTAGAATCCTTGAATGAGAGACTAGCTACACAATCAACAAATGATACAAGCATAATAATATGAAAGAAATAAGCAAGCACAAATATAAGAGCTGGAAAGTAAAGAGAGACACAAGAATTAACCCGAGGTTCGGCAACCACACTAAGTAGTTCCTACATCCTCGTTGAGGAGCCACACAAAGTGGTCGGGTCTCAGTCAACCCTATTCCCCGCCAAGCAATCACAAAGACCGTGCTTGGATTTCTTTCTCCACTTGATTCTTTTCCTCCGAAGGCGAATCACACCTCCACAAACGTCCCCAACTCACCACACAAAGTTGGGAGCTCAAGGGCGACGCCTAGCCGTCTAGGAGACCAAGTCTCCAAGAGTAACAAGCAAATCAAATCTTGATGGGGAGGGAAAGATGTGCTCAAGCTTTTGAGTGGATGGATTCAATGTTTTTGTGGTTGGATCTCTCTCACTTTGATTTGAATCTCAAGAACAAGCCTAGGAGTGAGAGGGGAGAGCTCTAGCTGAAGAGTGAGTGAAATGGCAAGGAATCCAACCCTTCCCACAGGGGAAGGGGTACTCTATTTATAGCGGGAGCTCAAAAACTAGCCATTACAGACATTTCTGGGTCTGACGGAACTTCCATGGTTACCCAAGGAACTTCCGTCAATTCAAACTTAGCCATTGCACGCGCCTGGGAGAAAAGCCAGATGCTGTGACGAAACATCCGTGAACGGGTGACAGAACTTCTGTCACTCTCGGGTTAACAAGGATTGAGCTCACAGAACTTCCGTGAGAGCCACGGAAATTCTAATGATGAAACTGACATCAGACTGGCGGAACTTCCGTCACTCTCGGGAAGTCAGCAAGTAGGAACCCGATGCTAACGAAACTTCCGTCACCCTCGGGTAGGCAAGAAGAGGGAACCCGACGCTGACAGAACTTCCGTGAGAGGGCTCACGGAACTTCTGTCACTCTCTGTTTGGCTTAGAAAAGAACTGGTTTTAAGGCTTGTTGGCTATACTTCTCACAAAAACTATTTGGAGGCTTGAGCACACACAATTCCCTTCTTAACAAGTTTGTTTTACCCCCTTTATAGTTTGGTATACCTATGACTCAAAATAAAATAAAAGAACTGCTTATTGAAGAGCTTTTGAGTCCATATCCTTTCCTTTCTTTTTAGGAGTAAACAACAAATTTTAAATGACTAATTTTGATTATCTGCACATATACTTCATAAACAAGTTAGCACACTTTTAATCTTTTGTCATCGTACACCAAAACCCACTAGGGGATCCTAGATGCATCTTCAATCTCCCCCTTTTTGGTGATTGATGACAATAGATTAAAAAGGATATAAAGAGGATAATCAAAAGAGACAAAGAGCAACATATAGTGGAACTCCCCCTAAAGATATGCATGAATCACACAAACATGTGAGGGAGCTCCCCCTATATTTTGCAATGAGTGGGGTGCCTAAAAGTGTGCAAGAGTGAAGCAAAGTGATAAGGCAATAGCCAAGCAACAACACAACTTACAAAACTATTAGAAACAAGCACCACACATATCATAAGAACAATAGAGTTATTACAAAAGGTTCACAAATATGTTTCGCACACAAAGGAAATAGAGAGGATAACTAGTCCTTAGGTTCATCACTATCCTATTACAAGCAAGCCACTGAAACATATCCTTTTCATCTCATTTCTTCCCCTTTGGCATCAAGGCACCAAAAAGAATGAAAGGAGGAGGAGATAAGATAAGGGGATCACTCATCATCATCGGTGCTTTCATCTTCGTTGTCCTCCGCGTCACCCTCTTCTTCGTCGTCGCCTTCTTCCTCGTCTTCTTCTTCTTCTTCTTGTGCAGCTGGTTCTTCATGAACGGAAGGAAGAGCGGGTTGAGGAGCAATATCATCCCAATCATAGCCGGCAAGTGGATCCTCAAACACCAGTGGCTCACCATCGGGCTCACACTCGGAGCCATCCAGAGACACCTCATGGCCTTGAGCTCTTTGATCTTTCTTGTAGCGCTGCACTTGCTTCTTAAGGTGCCTCTTGTTCTCCTAGTTTTCCTTAGCATTGAAGCAACAAGCATTCAAGATGCTTTTGAGCATAGCGGTAATGGGAGATGATGAACGACGGCGAGGGGCTTCGGGTGGAGGAGCGAAGGATGAAGCACGAGGAGCTGCTGCCTCTGCTCTAGCTGCCTTTTCTTCTGCTTTTGAGCATAGTCTCATAATGAGGGCGAGTGAGCCTAGGCACACGAGGTCTCAACGGTTGATGCTTGAACTCCTTCTAAAAAATCAAGCCAATCTCAGTCTCGATCATCCTCATAAGATATGGAGCAAAGGGTAGCACCTTCCTTGTGTCTAAAGAGGTAGAGTATATCTCCTGAACAATGAACTCCATCACACTAAAGTCTGCAGCTCCATCTCTGAACCTAGCAAGAATATTCCTGGAGTGCTCAACAAGTGAAGTGGCATACCCACCCTTAGGAGCAATAGTCACCCGGAGCATCCTATTGAGGGTGAAGTAGAAGTTGTGCATTCCATGAGTGGTTCCCAGATATTTTGGTTAAAAGTCCTCATACATGAATCTCAGCTCAGAGTCCTTCAACACTGACTCACAGGAGAGCTGGTCCCTGGCAGCATCATCATCATCTTGGAAAAAGAAGAAGGCCAGTCGAGAGGGGGGCACCACATACTGCACACCTTGTGTCATCCAATGAACAAAGCCTCGCCCATCAATGTACAAGGTGGAGTAGAACTGACAGATTACCTCCTCATTCCAATCATAGCTGAACCCCATGAGGTCATACACATGCCATGTTGCAAGCTCCCACTATCTCATTGAAGGTTGACTCATCCTTGTCCTCCATGTACTTCTAGTCAATGCACTGATAAGTGGCCAACCGGTTCTTCCGGTTCATGTCAATAAGCATAGACATGTAGTAGTCTTGGTGAAACCAAGTGAGGAACCGGGGGTCACTCGCTTCTTTATCAGTCACAAGATATTGATTCTGCCTCCTTGCAGCACTCAGGTCCTCGGCATCCTTCTTGTAGTCCTTAAAAACATGATGAGGTGGATAGACGGGAACTTGAACTCGAAGGTCCCTCACGATGTTCAAGGGCTCATTGCTCTTTGACTTGCTCTTGCGAGGATTGGGGTTGGTCTCTTTGGCTGGCTTCTTCCCTTTATCAAGTGCCCTTCTAGGAGGAAGAGCCCCTCCTTGACCAACTGAAACTGTTTGAGCACCTGAACTGCTTCCCTTTCCTATCCTTCTCTTAATCACGACTTTTCTTCTCTTGGCCAGGGGCACTAAATCCTCGTGGGAGGAGAAGGAGGACTTAGCGGGTTCAGCTTGTTGCTCCTCTTCACTTGATTCCTCATGAATGGAAGGAGCATTGGAGGCATTCTTGACGCGAACCATCGTTGCAAGCCTATAGTGCACAATGAAGGGAGATAAAGGGTCAGGCTAATGTAACGGAAAGGACCAATGAACATATAGAATTTAGTGCACTGAACTGCAGTCAATGGAAGTTCCGTGAGGATCCACAGAAGTTCCATGATGATGGAAGTTCCGTAGAAAGTCACGGAAGTTCCGTCATTTGCAGTTTGCATCAAATCCTACACATGTTTTGGATCCCGTGATGACTACTCAAATGCACTTAGAGGAAGATAGTCTAGGTACAAAGGAACCTATCTACCCAAATGGAATCAAGACATTTGAGCATATTGACCAAGAACTCAAGAACTAGAGGCAAGTTCATACCTAGGTCAAGGAGATGAGAAAAAAGACAAAGATCAAAGGGGATCCCGGAAGTTCCGTAGGGGAGGAATGGAGTTTCTCCCAACTTGATGATTTCTCTTGATGGGATCTCCAACAACCTTCAAATCACCCTTGAAGTCTCCCTAGGGTTTGAGTGGAAGAGAGAGAAGAGAATAGAGAGAATGACCGGTTGGAGGAAGAAGAAAGATGGGGTCGGGCGACTTAACCAGGGACTGACGGAAGTTCCATCGCTGGGTGACGGAAGTTCCGTCAGTCTTGGGTTGAGACGCGCTGCAGGAGGGAGTCACGGAGGTTCTCACAGAACTTCCATGAACGACGGAAGTTCCATGAATGGGTCACGGAAGTTCCGTCGTTCTTGGTTTTGAACCAGAAAAAAAAACTTCTCTTCAATGGGAGACTTAGATTGGTGACGGAAGTTCCGTCAGTGGGTGACGAAAGTTTCATCATTCTCTGGAAAAGCGGGAATTGCTACAAGTTTGAACTTATGGACATGTTGCATCAGGAGTATAAAGCTTGTCTCAACTTGTGAATAGTAACAAATCAACAGTCAAAACTATATTCACAAGTATCAACAATATGATCTAGTGATCAAAGAATTTGTTTGAAATCAAGGACAATATGAAATTTTGAAAAGATTTTGCTTTCAAGACATTTTACAAGATCAATACACCAATCAAAGCACAAGATTCTACTCCAAGTTGGATGAGTCAAGAATATTTAGTTCACTCCTAAGTTCACAAAACCGCTTCTCATCTAGGGGTTTGGTAAAAATATCGGCTAGTTGTTTGTCGGTTCTAACATAGCTCAATATCCCCCTTTGTAAAATGATCTCTTAAGAAGTGGTGCCGGATATCTATATGCTTGGTTCTATTGTGATCAATGGGGTTATATGCAAGAATGATCTCTTAAGAAGTGGTCCCGGATATCTATATGCTTGGTTCTATTGTGATCAATGGGGTTATATGCAATCATGATGGCACTCTCATTGTCACATAGGAGTGGAACTTTGGTCATAGTGTATCCAAAGTCCTTTAGAGTTTGTCGCATCCAAAGTAGTTGTGCACAACAACTTCCGACTACAACATACTCCTCTTCGGCCGTGGATAAGGCAACAGAATTTTGTTTCTTGGATGACCATGACACAAGGGATCTACCCAAGAATTGGCACGTCCCGGAGGTACTTTTCCTATCCACTTTACATCCGACGTAGTCGACATCGGAATAACCGACTAGCTTGAACTTGGAGCCCTTGGGATACCACAATCCTAAGTTTAGGGTGTGAACTAACTAAATATCTTAAGATTGTTTTTACCGCCACGAGGTGACTTTCCTTTGGAGCACTTTGGAATCTTACACACATGCACACACTAAGCATGATATCAGGCCTAGATGCACAAAGATAAAGTAAGGAGCCAATCATAGAGCGATATACCTTTTGATCCACAGGTTTACCATTTACATCTAGCCCAAGGTGTCCATTTGTCTTCATGGGAGTCTTGTTAGGCTTAGCATTCTCCATGTCAAACTTCTTGAGTATGTCTTGAGTGTACTTGGTTTGACTTATGAATGTTCCTTCTTCAAGTTGCTTGACTTGAAAACCTAGAAAGAACTTCAACTCTCCCATCATGGACATCTCAAATTTCCTAGTCATAATCTTAGCAAACTCATCACAAAAAGATTGATTAGTAGAACCAAATATAATGTCATCAACATATATTTGGCACACAAATAAATCATTATCAACTTTTCTTGTGAAGAGAGTAGGATCGGCCTTACCAATTGTGAAGCCTTTGTTGATCAAGTATCCCTTGAGGTGTTCATACCAAGCTCTAGGAGCTTGCTTGAGGCCGTAGAGAGCTTTGTGAAGTTTGTACACATGGTTTGGTTTCTTTGGGTCTTCAAACCCCGGAGGTTGTTGTACATACACCTCTTCTTGAATGGGGCCATTAAGAAATGCACTTTTCACATCCATTTGAAAAAGCTTAAAGCCATGGTGAGTAGCATAGGCAAGTAAAATACGAATTGATTCAAGCCTAGCTACGGGTGCATAGATTTCACCAAAGTCCAAACCTTCTACTTGTGAGTAGCCTTTTGCAACAAGTCTTGCCTTGTTTCTCACCACCACACCATACTCATCTTGCTTGCTGCAAAAAACCCATTTTGTACCTACAACATTTTGCTTGGGTCTCTCCACTAACGACCACACCTTGTTTCTTTCAAAGTTGTTCAACTCTTCTTGCATAGCCATCACCCATTCCGAGTCTTGAAGGGCTTGTTCCACTCTAAGAGGTTCCATAGAGGAAACAAACGAGTAATGATGACAAAATATAGCCATTCGGGGTCTAGTAGTTACCCCTTTTTGGATGTCTCCTAGAATGTTGTCAACGGGGTGATCCTTTTGAATGCATTGTCGTACTCGTGGATGAATTGGGCTAGATGCATCTTCTTCTTGTTGAGTGATATCATCTTGAATGTCTCTATCCCCACCATCTTGAGCTTGATCTTGTTTGTTACCTTGACCATGATCGTCACCATGATCTTGGTCTCTCCCTCGATCTTGTTCATCATGTGGCTCTTGTGGAGACGGATCATCTTATCTTGAAGAAGATGGTTCATTTTGACTTGAGTTTGGGTCTTGTGGTCTTATCTCTCCTATTTCCATGTTCCTTATTGCATCACAAGGAGCTTCATCACCTACATCACTTGGATTAACTTGCTCTACTTGAGAGCCATTAGATTCATCAAATTGCACATCCCGAGTGATTTCAACAACACCGGTGTCTTTGTTATAGACTCGATATGCATAGACATTAGTTCCATATCCAAGGAGAAAACCTTCATGTGTCTTAGGAGCAATCTTGGAGGATTTTGGTTTCTTGTTAAGAATAAAACATTTGCTCCCAAAGACACGAAAGTATGAAACATTTGGAAGGTTACCGGTCAGAAGCTCATATGGTGTTTTCTTCAAGATCTTGTGAAGATATAATCTATTTGATGCATGGCATGTGGTGTTGATGGCTTTGGCCCAAAAGGTGTCCGGTGTCTTGTACTCATCAAGCATTGTTTGTGCTATCTCTATGAGTGTGTGGTTCTTCCTTTCGGCTACCCCATTTTGTTATGGAGTGTATGGAGCTAAGAATTCATGCTTGATGCCTTCTTCATCAAGATATTCTTCAACTTGTGTATTCTTGAACTCGGTTCCATTGTCACTCCTTATTTTCTTGATCTTCACTTCATACTCATTTTGGGCTCTCCTCAAGAACCTCTTTAGGATACCTTGTGTTTCACTTTTGTCCTTCAAAAAGAATACCCAAGTGAAACGAGAATAATCATCAACAATTACAAGGTCATATTTGTTACCGCCAATGCTTATGTAGGTGACCGGTCCAAATAAGTCAATGTGGAGCATATCCAATGGTCTTGTCATTGTCATCATTGTCTTGGATGGATGTGCCGCTCCTACTTGCTTTCCGGCTTGACATGCGCTACATATTTTGTCCTTCTCAAAAGCAATATCCTTTAGTCCAACGACGTGGCCACCTTTAAGGAGTTTAGAAAGATTTCTCATCCCAACATGAGCTGGCCGGCGATGCCATAGCCAACCCAAGGTAGTTTTAGCGACCAAACAAGTACTTAGGTTAGATCCTTCATTGTTGGTGAAATCAACCAGATAGATCTTGTCCTCAAGATACCTTTTGAAAGCTATTGAGGAATCTTTCTTCTTAAAGACGGTCACACCATCATCGTCAAAGAGACAACTATAGTCCATCTCACAAAGTTATGATACAGACATTAAGTTGTATCCTAAACCATTTACAAGATAAGTATTACCTATTGAGAGGTCATGGGTGACGTCAATCCGTCCACGACCAATTACCTTTCCCTTGTTATCATTTCCAAATGGTATGCCACCACTTGGTAGATTGTCATGATCAAGTGTGGAGAACATTGATCTCTCTCCGGTCATATGATTTGAGCATCCACTATCGAGTACCCATATTGCACCACCGGAGGAGTATTCCTACAAGGGAGATCAAGCACGTGTTTTACGCACCCAAGTTGGTTTGGGTCCTTTAACACTAGATACAAGAACTTTGGGCACCCACACACAAGGTTTCCACCTTGCATCATGTGGCCCAACAAACTTGGCAACTACTCTACCATAAGAATTACGGGTTAGCACATAAGAGGCATCAAAATCATCAAAGGATATGGTAGAGTTCTTGATGTTCTTGTTGACTTGGGAAGCATTCTTGGGCTTGATGATGCTTTCTTGTGCCACTTGCTTTCCCTTACTCTCATGCACAAAGTTGATTCTCTTGTTGTGCCTTCTTTTAGGTGCATTCTTGTTGTACCCCAAACCTCTCTTGTCATGAGAGGCTCTTGGCTCACCAACTATTCTTGTTGTAGTCTCCACTTGAGCTTTCTTCTTGAGCTCATTGACTTGGTTGGTTAGCTTCTCAATGATTGCATCTTGCTTGGCAATCATATCAACATCAATGTTGTGGCACCTTCCACAACCCTTGCTTGTTGAAGCTTGTGAGGATTCAAGCTTCTTCAACAATGATTGTAATTTTGTCTTGAGGTCTTCAATGGCCTTTGTTAAGACCTTGTTCTCCTCTTGCAAGGAGTTGCACCTTTCTTGATAATTCTTGGTTATTGAGGTTCTTGATTCACTTGTCTCATTGACCTTTGTAAGGTCCTTGGTTAGAGCCTCGTTCTTCTCCTTCTATTGCTCAAGTTGCTTGGTGAGCTCAAGGTTCTTGCTTCTTTCTTCATCAAGCAACTCTTCTTGTCTATGAATGATTCTTTCTTGATTGTCCAATTCCCTTTGTAGCTTATCTAGCATTTTCATCATTTCATGCATAGAGGGGACCAAATCCTCCTCTTCATCACTACAATAAAAGGGATTGAAATCGGTGTGAGGGGTTACCTTGCTTTCCTTGGCCATGAAGCATCGAGGGGGATCATCTTCATCATCGGTGAGGTTGTTGAAGAGTGACTTCTTGGCTGGGGGTAGACCAATGGCGATATTAGCAATACCACCTTCATCATCTTCATCATCATCATCGGAGATGTATTCTTGGCCAATGTGAGCATGTCCCTTGTTGTATGGTTTCTTGTAGGGCTTTGTCTTATTGTTATATTTTTCATTTTTCTTGCCCTTGCCATTTAATCTTGGACAATCGGCAATCATGTGTCCTTGTTCATGACACTCATAGCATCTTCTATTTGTTCTTCTAGCTTTTGCCTTGTCAAAGCTTCTTTTGGTCAAACCATTCTTGATCATGTATTTGCCAAATTTCTTGACAAATAAGGCAAATTCTTCATCTTCTTCTTCATCATCATCATTCTCTTCATCTTCATCATCATCATCATGAGTCTTCTTGGCTTTAAGCGCCAAGTCCTTCTTGCTTGTGCTCTCACCCCCTATGAGCACATTCACTCTCTTGCCCTCGTCATCATGACTCTTGTGGGCATTTATTCTTCCAATGACTTCATCCATTGTGAAGCTCCCGAAACCATCCTTCTCTTCAATAATGGTGCAAAGTGTGGAATTCCACATCCTAAGAACCATGAGGAGCTTATAGTTGACTTCCTCATCTTTGATGTTGTCACCATAGGATCTTCTCTCATTTACAATGTCCATGAGTCTATCATGAGTTTGTTGAGGCTCTTCTCCCTTATTCATCACGAAGAAGTTGAATTGATTCTTGAGAACTTGAAGTCTTGACTTCTTAACAACATCCACTCCCTCATGGGCACATATAAGCTTCTTCCACATTTTCTGGGCATTCTTAATTCCGGCAACTCTTGAATATTCCTTAGGATTCAAGGAAGAGAGAATGGCCGACACTGCTTGAGCATTGCGATATATGTTGAGTTGGTCCATAGTTATAGGATTGTCCTTGTCTTCCAAGGTGTATCCTTTCTCCACAATTTCCCAAATTGGTGGACCAATTGACATGAGTTACATCTTCATGCGATGCTTGTACCAACTAAAATCCTTGCCTTCAAAGTAAGGCAATCTTCCACTTCCACTTTCATGGATATTTGCCGCATCGGCATAGTTGAAGGGGATGGATGCATGCAACTTATTTCCCTTACTTATTGAAGTAAGATCTTGAGGCTTGTCACCTTCTCTCGACTTCGCATTTTTTAATCTTCAAGCTTTCAAGTCTTGTAGAAGATTCCTGCTCTGATACCAATTGAAAGTTGCGTAGAGAGGGGATGAATAGGCAATCTCAAAATAATCCTGAAAAAGCACTAAAGGATAATCAAATAACCATGAATGACGGAACTTCCGTCGGGGGTGACAGAACTTCTCACTACCCTTCCTCTAAACAATGAACAACATGGATAACAAGGAGAAGGAAACATTAACTTGGTAGAAGTGAAGCTAATACAATGTAAGCCTAGAATCCTTGAATGAAAGACTAGCTACACAATCAACAAATGATATAGGAACAATAATATGAAAGAAATAAGCAAGCATAAATATAAGAGCGGGAAAGTAAAGAGAGACACAAGAATTAACCCGAGGTTCAGCAACCACACTAAGTAGTTCCTACGTCCTTGTTGAGGAGCCACACAAAGTGGTCGGGTCTCTCTCAACCCTATTCCCCGCCAAGCAATCACAAAAACCATGCTTGGATTTCTTTCTTCACTTGATTCTTTTACTCCAGAGGCGGATCACACCTTCATAAATGTCCCCGACTCAACACAAAAAGTTGGGAGCTCAAGGGCGACGATTAGCCGTCTAGGAGACCAAGTCTCCAAGAGTAACAAGCAAATCAAATCTTGATGGGGAGGGAAAGATGTGCTCAAGCTTTTGAGTGGATGGATTCAATGTTTTTGTGGTTGGATCTCTCTCACTTTGATTTGAATCTCAAGAATAAGCCTAGGAGTGAGAGGGGAGAGCTCTAGCTGAAGAGTGAGTGAAATGGCAAGGAATCCAACCCTTCCCACGGGGGAAGGAGTACTCTATTTATAGAGGGAGCTCAAAAACTAGCCGTTACAGTTCTTGGTCTGACCGAACTTTCGTGGTTACCCACGGAACTTCTGTCAATTCAAACTTAGCCATTGCACGCGCCTGGGAGAGAAGCCAGATGCTGTGATGGAACTTCCGTGAACGGGTGACAGAACTTCCGTCACTCTCGGGTTAACAAGGATTGAGCTCACAGAACATCCGTGAGAGCCACGGAAATTCTGATGATGAATCTTCCATCAGAGACTGGTGGAACTTCCGTCACTCTCGGGAAGTCAGCAAGTAGGAACCCGACGCTGATGGAACTTCCGTCAGGAGGTGACGGAACTTCCATCACCCTCGGGTAGGCAAGGAGAGGGAACCCGACGCTTACGGAACTTCCGTGAGAGGGCTCATGGAACTTCTGTCACTCTCTATTTGGCTTAGAAAAGAACTGGTTTTAAGGCTTGTTGGCTATACTTCTCACAAAAACTATTTGGAGGCTTGAGCACACATAATTCCCTTCTTAACAAGTTTGTTTTACCCCTCTTTATAGTTTGGCATACCTATGACTCAAAATAAAATAAAAAAACTTCTTATTGAAGAGTTTTTGAGTCCATATCCTTTCCTTTCTTTTTGGGAGTAAACAACAAATTATAAATAATTAATTTTGATTATCTGCACATATACTTCATAAACAAGTTAGCACACTTTTAATCTTTTGTCATCGTACACCAAAACCCACTAGGGGATCCTAGATGCATCTTCACCAATACTCTTGGACATAGAGTAAATCCTCCATCTTACCCTTTCAAGCTTGGTAATTTGAACCATTCAATGATATCATCCTGCTGGTATTTGTTTCCATCTTCAATACAAGGAATTCAGTAGCTCGTGAAGCTTAATGCAAGCTAAAACAAGCACAAACTTGATCAAAAGCTCTGATACCACTTGTTGGAAAAAAAACTAGCAGTAATTAGTACCAATTAATCCTTATCTTATGTTGAACAATGAGGAAAAAACATCAACCAACATTTGACAGCGGAATAGAGAGCACACATGCACAAGTAATACAGTAATTTATGTGGAAAACCTCCTCAATGTGAGGAGTAAAAACCACGGGACCAACCAGTCCACTCCAAACTTCCACTATCAAGAATAATGGGTACAAAGGAGTCTTCTCTAGAACCTCTAGAGGATTACAACACCAGCAACACTCTTCACCAAGTAACAACCTTGGCCACAACAACAACAACTAGAAGAGGCATGCCCTTCAGTAATCAGCTCATGACTCCCAAACTGTAGAACCAAAGTGCACAAAATTTGGTAGGAAAGTAGCTCAATGTGTCCCACAAAGACTGACCAAATTTGAGATCAATCCAACACCATTTGACCACCCAAATAAATCGTCTACCAAAACTGTTCTATGCTGAAACTGCAGAGACTCAAACTGATAAGACCAATCCCAAAACTG
The DNA here is from genome assembly GCA_032690845.1 of Eleusine coracana subsp. coracana. NCBI lineage: Eukaryota > Viridiplantae > Streptophyta > Magnoliopsida > Poales > Poaceae > Eleusine > Eleusine coracana. Next base: position 6,945,394 of record CM064432.1, read on the forward strand.
ATGCTCGTAAGAACCAAAGACCAAATCAAAGATCTCTAAGTGTAGAACGATCTCACCAAACTTAGTGTCAATCAAAGCACTTTAGAGACTCTCATCAACAGCGTGATTGTGATCGGTTCGAAGCCACTGGTTCTGGACAGAACTACCTCTCTTTCTTTTCCTTCTCTTCTCTCTTTTGTATGTGTTGTGTGTAGAGTGGTGCACGCCTATGGGCTGCTGGATGGTGTGCTCAAGCATGGCCTCATGCTTGCTTTATATAGAGGGTGAGGAGTGTTGGTTGTGGAGTATCCAACTAAATATGTTGGTTATGGTGTATCCAACAAAATATGTTGGCTCTGATGTATCCAACGAAATATGGTGTGTCCAATCCAATTTCCATGTTGCAGCTCTATCCAATACACCATCATCTATCTTCTCCTCCATATAATCATCCCCTATATAGCTCTCCTCCATGTGGAGGGATATCAACCCAACAGGGAGAGCGTTAGTGATTCATCGAGTTTGCCCAGTCGGACCCGAGTCGTTGTCCGCCCATCCCCCCTTTCTACGCTGGGTCGAACACTATGACTTCCTACAAACCTTGGTCCTCGCAGCTCCTTCCTATCCTGCCTCTGTTGCGATTTACTCCGGCCACCGGCTTCTTTGGATTGAATGTTCCATGTTCGTAGTCCAAATACTCCCATTTGAGCCATGTCGATTCCTTTTCCCTGTTCGCCGCCACCATGGGTTGAAGCTTCATGCCACCGTAGCAGCGGCTCGATGGTGAAACCTTCCCTCGCGCCCTCATGATTGTGCTTTCCAAGCCTGTTATCCTCCTCGCCTTGCATGCGTGAAAGAACGGATGGAGCTTTGCCGACGTACATGAAGACTATTTGTGAGTGGAACAATGATTTTATTGTGTGGAACAATTGGTTTCCAATGTTGGAACAATCGATTGTATTACACAGAACAACTGATTTTGAAGGGCGGAACAATAAATTTGATGTTTGGAACAACTCATTTGCAGTGTTGGAACAACGTATTTCTTTGGATTTAAGATGGTCGGTGTTGTGCCGATGGCAAGACAGTAGGCTATTAAGAATGACGAAGGAAGACGATGACCTGCGTGCAGGACAATTGGGTCGATATATGGTACCTTGGCCTGACAACGCTTCTTATGGGCTGATTGAGAGGAAACGAGGGTGTTCAACCGAGGACTTGCGTCCGCCCAGGCAGGAGGGATGAATCCTTGAGAGCGTTAGCCACGTACGCATCTCTCTTCCATCGACAGCTCTACAGCTAGGCCAAGCGTCTACTACGGCCACAACACTGCGTTATGCCAGGGCGCCCCCCCCCCCTAGCAGTGGCATGATTCAAACCGATCGACCTAGGTCAAGACTCAAGATGCAATGTCCACATCTATTTTTATGCTACTTGTGAATTTTATGCTAAAATTTGGGCTGCTGGTGCTGGCTCCCTACCTTGGTTAAACTACTTTACCAAAATCCCATTTTATTTCTAAAAAATTCTTCACTTCATGAGTTACTGTCACATGAAACAAAATCAGAGTTATACTTGAAACTGTAAGAACTGTTACAAAATAATAAGAATAATAATAGATGAAAAAGTGAGTAACCAGTGAACTAATGTAAATTACAAGGGGGTATAATTCATAAGGAAATTTTGTAACTTGTGATAATTGAACTAGACCCAAAACACTAAAACAATAATCCCTACCCAAGAAGATCCTAACTATTTGTGCCATGTCATACAAACATTAAGATGGTGAAACTGAAAATCTTTTGGCAATCTTTTGAAGTAAATGATCGATGAGTCCGAAGATGGCAACCCTCCAACATGGTAAGAGAAGGACTGATCCCCACCATCCCCAAAATCCAAATATCAGTCCAGCCATAATGGAGTAATACCAGCTTAGGGATTCAATGTCTTGGCCGCGTCGACTCAGTGCAGGCATATTGATTGGACCATTTGAACATGGCACATCCAGTGGGAAACCACAGAGCCCAGAGTTGTTGCTATAAATAGAAGGGTCGGCAAGTGTTTGAAGCTGAGAACCGGTTGGTATCACACCAAATAGGTGATTGCTCGATAGATTTAGTGATGCCAAAAACATCAGGTGTGTGATGCTTGAAGGAATGGAGCTAGAGAGTTCATTCCAAGATAAGTCAAGGGACTCCAAAATCTTCATATTACCAATGTCTTTTGGGATACAACCGGTGAGATGATTTTCTTGACAAGTTAAGGAACCGAAGACCTTCAAGATTTGTTAGCTCTAGAGGAATGTCCCCAAAGAGATAGTTGCTTGACAAATCGATGCCTGTCATAAGTGCAATGCTTCCTTCAAAAGTATGGTACTGCCGCTTCCAACTTATGCTGATTCGCTCGTCGTATGAATACCTTACACCAAATACTAAAACTCGATATTTGATTTCCAAGGGTATGTTGAACTCTGTTTTTGGCTGCATCATGGATGTTAGATTGATAAAACTTCTCGGTATGGAACCTACCAAACTATTGCCTGCCATGGAACACTCCCATGCAACATATTTGATTGTAGTCGAAGCACTCTTAACAAGGGGTTGCTAGCTCCTATCCATAGAGGAATCGTACCAGAAAATCTGTTCTCGCCAAGATCAAGAATCATCAGCCTTCTACATCTCTTAAAGACGTCTGGAAATCCTCCCACGAGACTGTTGTTTGCTAGGTGCACTGATTCTAGCAACAAGCTAGAGTTCATCGACATTTGGACCTTCCCAGAGAAGGCATTGCTTGACAAATCCATGAACACTAGATTCTGCAATTTCCACAGGCAGCGAGGAAGCTCTCCATACAGTTGGTTGTTTGATAGGTCTAAAATTTTCAAGGAGGCATGTTGACAGAGTGCCTGAGGCAAGCCCCCAGTGAAACTATTATTTGCCAAGGAGGTGGCATGCAATTTCCTAACGCTTAGAGCATCTCCAACAGCTTTTGTAAATCATTTGTTTTCAGTAATATAGCTAAAATGGTCAAAACCCATGTTCCAACAGACTCGCCATCGCCTCCTGCAATTTTCCCGGCTTTGTATCCCACAAGTTCCGCTCGTCAAGTTTACCGAGGCAACCTCGCTCACCATCGATCTTCTGTCGCATCAAAAATCTTCTTCCCGCGCCTTTCCTTTCCTTCCTGTTCCTCACTTTCCCTTCCCCGCGTGCCCTGGATCGGAATCCCACGCCTAGCTTGCGGCAAATTGCCTTCCCTTGTCGTCTACTTGTAACATCCGCCGACCAAATCGTCTTTGATCACCGGCAACGCTGCAATCAGTGGTGGCCAAGTCTCCATGTCCTTTCCGAATTCCAATGGGTGTGCAAGCACCGGCAGTCGAATCCCCAATAAAAGGCTAAGTCGATGGCCGACCAGGTACTTCATCAACAAGGAAGCCGACCGACTCGGCTTGGAGTGCAAGACAAGAAAGATTAGACTTGCTATATAGAATCCTTGTAGAGTACGACCAGGACTCTGCTTGTACCCCCCTGCCGACCAGATATATAAGGCGGCAGGGTACCCCCCATCGAGGGGGAGAGGAAAATTTTAGACACAACATCTCATGACAATCAATACAGTACAGAACACAAGACGTAGGGTTTTTACTCTCATTGAGAGGGTCCGAACCTATATAATTCGGCGTCTTGTGTAACCATCATAGTTCTTGGTCTCGACGTAGCCCTATATATTTACTGCCGGTCTTGAGCATCGACAGTTGGCGCGCCAGGAAGGGGACAAGGCTCGTCGGGATTCTCCGTCGACTATGATGGCCGAACTTCCCATCATCCAATACTCATCGGACTTCAAGATCTCTTTTGGATCGCTCCACTTCACAGTCGGTGACAATGGAGTCCTAGGTTTGAACGACTATAGATTAGACTCGACCGCAGCCAGTCCCATGGCGCGATCACCAAGTCCGTCTGACATTATCCCTGCATTGATCCCACTCGGATCCGAGCAGGAAGACTCTTCCTTCGGATATGACTCAACGTCAGATCGGTCTTCTGATGAGGACACGGTCGGATCGACCTACTCGTATCCCCATATAGTCAACATGGTGGATATAGTAGATCCTGCTGCTGGAAACCAGGATGAGGATCCAGATGCCGAAGAAGAAGGGAATCTAGCCGGTGGTCTCCAAAACCAGCCGGTCGAAGGAGGCCGACAGGATGATAACCCGCCAGCTGATGAATTATCGGTCGCTCACCACCGTCGACCAAGAGGGTCGCGCGGATCGCGTAACGCACGCCGACTGGATCTCGGCCCTGACCTTGAAGTGGATGGTGTTAAGGTCTACCACACCCCACAGAACAACATCACCGGGGCCAAGACATTGCTTGACACTTTAATGGTTGATGCACACTATCAAACTCCTGCTATGCAGAAGGCGGTGGCTATGCTCAAAGCTGCAGCAGCACAAGATGCTGCAAAGTCTCAGTCGATCGCAAGTTCCAGCCATGTATCTCCTCAGGGTCGGCGAAGGCGCAAAGACCTGAGAAATTCTCTCAGCCTCCGTGATGGATGAGACACCATCAACTCTCACCACGAGGAGCGTGCTCGGGACAACCGATGCTATGAGGAAGAACGGCGTGAACAAAGGATGGATGCCCGACGGCAAGACCGATGGGACAACCGATGAGAAGATCGACGGGACAACCAATGGGATGATCGTCAGAATCCTCCTCCAAGAGACAACCGTGACGATCGACGTCGACATGACGATCGGGATCGGCGCGATAATGATGGCAATCGACGACGTTGTCATGATGAAGATGTTGGCCCACACCACCGTCGTAGACCAACTACGACTCCAAACCGACAAAGGCGGCCACCAACACTGACTGATGACGAGATCGATGGCATCAAGGCTTACGTCCTTCGGCTTCGCATTGCTTGATGGCCGAAAGGATTCAAGCCGGTTCCCATCGAAAAATATGATGGACAAACCAACCCCCGAGAGTGGTTACAACTCTATAGTACGGCGATCCGGTAGGGTGGAGGAGATTCCTACATAATGGCTAATTACCTTCCGGTCTGCTTAGATCCTGCCGTTTGGATATGGCTCACATCTCTACCTGAGGAGTCAGTCACATCTTGGGGAGACTTCAATAGGAAACTCATAGAAAGTTTCCAAGCAACTTGCAACCGACCGGGCAACCACTTCGACCTCACTCGGATCAAGCAGAAAGGAGACGAGCCTCTTTGCGACTACATCAAGCGGTTTTACGCTAAGAAGACTGAGATCCCCAACGTCCCCGATCAGCAAATCATTACTGCCTTCCTGGGTGGAATTTGTAGCGACGATCTGGTCCGGGAAATCGGTCGGAGGAACCATGATCTCAAGCTCACCGCTCAAGAGTGCTTCAAGATTGCTGATAAGTATGCATCAGGAGAGTCTGCACTTGATGATATGCAAGGAAAGGGCAAGGAGAAGCGGTCGGACAAGCCTGAGTCCTCCAAGAAGGACAAGAAGAGAAAACCTGACAATGTTGTCAACACAGTGGATCGGTTTCGGAAGAATCCTCGGACGAACCAGCCGTCTACTGATGAGTTGCTGAGTGGCATTTGCCCTTGGCACCTCAAGGGAAACCACAAAGCTAAGGATTGCTATTATCTGAAGGGTTTTGCAACAGTTGCGCTCAAGGTGGCCAAAGATCCCCCGAGGCGCAACAACAGCAACAAAGACAAGCCTAAGGATGATGATGACAAGGATGATTCAGGAGAGTTCCAGGAGCCCCGCAAAGAAGTAAACTTCATCTTTGGAGGCCCAGATGCCTATACATCCAAGCGCAAGCAAAAGTTAGAGCTTCGAGAGATTAACTCGGTGGAGCCAGCTACGCCTTAGTACATGAGGTGGTCTAAGATGCCAATCACCTTTGATCGGTCGAACCATCCAAAACATCTACTAAAACCAGGTCGCTACCCATTGGTGCTTGCTGCGACTATGAAGGAGGTGAAGTTCAACAGAGTACTCATCGATGGAGGAAGCAGTTTGGACCTAATCTTCACCAGGACCCTTCAAGAGCTTGGACTGTCAATCAATGACCTTCAACCGAGTTTTTCACCCTTCCATGGGATTGTGCCTGGCAAGACTTCAGTCCTAATTGGACAAATCACTCTGCCAGTCACCTTTGGCACCCATCATAATTTTAGGACAGAGCGTATCCTCTTCCAGGTGGCAGACTTTGAGTCAGCATACCATGCTATCATCGGTCGACTGGCGATGGCCAGGTTTATGGTTGTTCCGCACTATCCGTATCTCACCCTCAAGATGCCAGGCCCGAACGGAATAATCTCCCTCCACTCTGATCTTCGGAATTCTTTCGATTGCGATGTGCAGAGTTGTGAGATGGCTACCAAATAGTTGATGCTGTCAGACCAAAAGGAGATCCAGAAGGCGGTCGGTATAGAGGAGCAGACTAGAACGGAGGTTCCGACAAAGAAACCTACCAAGGACAAGATCCAGACCGATGACATCCAAACCAAGGAGATTTCGCTCGATCCTGAGGATCCCGATAAGGTGACTTATTCTGGGGTCAACCTTGATGAAAAATAGGAACTCGCGCTCACTCTTTTCCTCCAGGAAAATAGGGATATCTTTGCATGGAAACCATCTGACATGCCGGGAGTTCCTAGGGAAAAGATTGAGCACGTGTTAAGGGTACCTCTAGGGGCTACCCTTGTTTGCCAAAGGCTTAGAAGATTTGCGCAAGATCGCAAGGATGCTATGAAGAAGGAGATAGTTAGATTGTTATAAGACAAGTTTATAAAGGAGGTGTATCATCCCGACGGGTTAGCAAATCCAGTCCTTTGGCCTAAAAAGAATAAAGAGTGGAGGATGTGTGTTGATTATACCGATCTCAACAAGGTCCGCCCAAAAGACCCCTTCGCCCTTCCTCGTATTGATCAGATTGTAGATTCGACAGTCGGGTGTGAGCTTTTAAGCTTTCTTGATGCCTATTCAGGCTATCACCAGATCCCACTAAGAGTCGAAGATCAGATCAAGACTTCCTTTATAACACCTTTTGGTACCTATTGCTATATCACTATGCCGTTCGGTCTGAAAAATGCTGGTGCAACTTACCAACGAGGTATTCAACGCTGTCTTGCCACACAGATCGGTCGGAACGCTGAAGCGTATGTTGACGACATCGTTGTCAAGACTCGAAAAGTCGAAGAACATCTCTCTGACCTGGCAGAAACCTTTGACAATTTGAGACATTATTCAATGAAGCTGAATCCTAAAAAGTGTGTTTTTGGGGTTCCATCGGGGAAGTTACTCGGTTACATCGTTTCAAAACGATGTATAGAGGCTAACCCAGATAAAATCAAGGCAATCCTTGATATAAAGCCGCCTAATTCTCAAAGGGACGTTCAGAAGCTGACTGGATGCATGACATCATTGAGTCGCTTTATTTCCCGATTGGGGGTTAGGGGGTTGCCACTCTTCCGATTGCTTAAAAAGCAGGACGACTTTGTTTGGACTGAGGAGGGGCAATCGGCACTAGACGAATTAAAGATTCATCTCAGTAGTATTCCAGTGTTGGTGCCTCCGGAGCTATGAGAAAAACTTCAGCTTTACACCTCGGCCACAACCCAGGTTGTGAGTACTGTTTTGACAGTCGACCGAGAAGAAGAGGAACATGTGCAAAAAGTACAGCATCCGGTGTACTTTGTGAGCGAGGTTCTCAGCGCCTCTAAGACAAGGTACCAGTAGATCTTGAAGTTGTTATATGCATTATTGATCATCTCGAGGAAGTTGAAGCACTATTTCCAAGCTCATCCAATTGAAGTTCAAACATCTTTTGCACTCGGGACGGTGTTACATAACTGAGAAGCTGAAGGAGAAATAGCCAAGCAGGCAGTCGAACTTGGTCAGTATACTATTACGTTCGCGCCTCGGTCGCCTATAAAGGGACAAGCGTTAGCTAAATTCGTTGCCGAGTGGACAGAGATTCAAAATCCTCCTGCTACCCAAGATATCGAGTACTGAAAAATGTACTTTGATGGTTCCCTTCAATTACAAGGGGCAGGTGCGGGAGTTGTATTTATCTCACCTACTGGAGAAAGGCTTCGATACATCCTTCAAATCATGTTTCGCGTGTCTAATAACGCTGCAGAATATGAAGCTCTCCTACACGGTCTGCGCATTGTTGTGTCACTCGGCATTAAGCGCATCGACATATTTGGAGATTCGGCCTTGGTCATTAATCAGGTCACCAAGGATTGGAATTGTGTAGATGACCACATGAGTGCTTATTCCCAAGAAGTGTGAAAACTCAAAGACAAGTTTGATAGATTGAAGCTCACACATGTTCTACGAGATAATAACCAGGCGGCTGATGAGTTAGCCAAGATAGGATCATCTCGGTCTGCAGTACCGCCGGGTGTTTTCCTACATGTTCTGGATTCCCCAACAATTTCTCCCCGGTCGGACGTGTTGATGAGTATTGTTGTTGATCTTGTTGACGATGACGTCTCCAAGACCGACTGGCGCGACCCACTCATTCAGTATTTGGATAAGGGAACGCTGCCCTCGGATCCTGATGAGCAGCAAAGATTGGAGATCCGATCTCGAGGATACTTGTTGGTGGGGGACCAACTTTTCAAAAGGAGTGGTTCCAACATTTTGATGTGATGCATCTCAATTCCTGAAGGCTAGAAGTTGGTAGAAGAGATTCATTTGGGAATATGCGGTAATAATGCAGCTTCCAGGACTTTGGTCGGCAAAGCTTTCCGGCAAGGGTTTTATTGGCCCACGGCGGTCGAAGATGCACACCAAGTTGTTCGAAAGTGTGAGGGTTGTCAATTCTTCGCCCAACAAACACATGTGCCTTCACAGCAACTTCACATGATACCATTGACTTCGCCTTTTGCTGTTTGGGGGCTTGATATTATCGGTCCTTTCAAGAAAGCGCCAGGCGGGTTCACTCATTTGTTTGTTGCTATCGACAAATTCACCAAGTGGATTGAAGCGAAGCCGGTCGGCAAGATTACATCCAAGAAGGCGATCGAGTTTGTCAAAGATATATTCACTCGGTTTGGAGTTCCTCATGATATTATTACCGATAATGGCACTCAATTCACTTCAGTGGCTCATCCGAAAAGCAATGGGCAGGTCGAACGGGCCAATGGAATGATTCTTCAAGGATTAAAGCCGTGGATATTTGATAGACTCAAACCTTATGCCGGTCGGTGGGTCAAAGAGTTGCTTTCGGTCCTTTGAGGGCTTCGGACAAACACCAATCGGGCTACTGGACAATCACCTTTTTCATTGGTCTATGGCTCAGAAGCTATGTTGCCGACTGAGGTCAATTTTGTCTCGGCACGAGTTCAAGCGTACGATGAAAAGCTTTCTGAGGAGAACCGAGAGATTGATTTGATTACGGCAGAGGAGTTGTGTGATCGCGCTCTGTTTCGGTCGGCACTCTACCAACAAGGCTTGCATCATTATTATGATAAGAACGTCCGCAGTCGCCACCTTCAAGTTGGAGACCTAGTGCTTCGCCGAGTGCAATCGACAAAGAATTAGCATAAGCTCTCTCCAAAGTGGGAAGGATCGTACGTAGTGAAGGAAGTCACTCGCCCGGGGGCTTACCGACTATTGTATGAAGACGGCGATAATATTCCAAACTCCTGGAACATAAATCAGCTACGTCATTTCTATACTTAGCTATTATTTTGTGTACTTATACATTATTTATGAATGAAACTTTGAGTCTTTTTTAATGAAAGATTTTCGGATGATTTTCATTCTATATTTGTCTCGATTCCTTAATTGATACTATTAAACAATCGAGCCAGGGGGCTAGCAATAATGTCCCATCTCGATCTAACCATATTTTGGTTTTGGCCTATTTTTTGACCAACTTATTATCTTAGATCTTGAGATCTTGAGTTTTGGTCTTTATTATTTTGGTCTTACGCTTATACATCATGGTTAAATACTTTGTGCTACACATCAGACTACCACTACACTAAACCCAGAGTCAAAAGTGTGAGAGGTCATGTGTCGGTTGGTTGATTCTGTTTGTTACGCGGTTACGGGTTATAACCTAATATCTTATGGCAGACCGATGCAATCTTTGTTTCTCTTGATAGAAACATGTCAATGATATCTTTGACAAACTTCTAAAGCTATAAAAGCATAAGATTAGTTTATACACAAGTATCATTACAAAAACACTACTAATATTTTACACTATTATAGGATTATATCTCCTTTGAAGGAGAGGAAGAGTCAGCCCGAAGTTCAACCTCTGGAGTTACTGGGGAATTCGGCACGGTCGGATTGATTTCTATATTTTTGACCAAGGCCTGGGAAGTCTCTAGCATGGAATCCTAGAGCAGCTGGCATTGGTCGTCGGTCAGGTCGGGGTTAAAGCCCTCTTTGATCTTGTCCAGTGGCAGAGCAGGAGACCAGGATTGGCAAATCGCCAGCACTTGACTCCCGGCTTCGGTCGCCACTCACCGAGTGTTATGAGCAATGGCTTCCGATGCATGCTCCAACAAGTAGTCCAGAGAGTCATCGGTCTACTCTACTCGGTTAGCATGAACATAGTTCATTGCTTGCCGAGTGGCGTAAGATAGAGTTGCAAATAATAATTATTGGTCAGTATGATGAACAGAAGAATCAAGCAGAACGAAGAATTCGAAGGCTTACTGGCAAGTTTACATTTGAAAGATTTGGAGACAGTCTTAGCCTCCTCTATCTTCGCTTCAGTCCCCTTCAGCTCCTCCTGCAGCCGAGTGATCTCGGTCTTTTGGTCTTTAACCAATTTGGAGAGGTTTTCCTTTTCAACCTTCAAGGCGTCATCGAACCTCTGTTGGTTGGAAGTCAACTTCTCTAGATCGGTGATTTTTTTATCGCGAGCTAAAAGTAAAACTTTTAGCGTTAGAGTGGTTATAAGATTGCTTAAATATGGATTGTAGGAAAACTTACTAGCCAGATCTGCACGAACTTGGTCTAAGACCTTGTTTATCTCTTGTCGGTCGGCCAACAGCTTCTTGTTTTCCTCTAGGGCCTTGGAGAGCTGCTGACCGGTGACTAACAAGATAAATAAGAAGTTAGTCTAAAACATAAAGACAAGAAGAATAGGCGACCAATGACGTACCAAAAGTTTCGGCTTCAAGATATTCCACTCTAACCTGCTTTCGCTCCACAAGAGCATACACTTTCTGATATGCAAAAGATAAATGAGCTAAAAGATGAGAGTGAAACAAGGTAAAAGCATAATGTTACCTTGCTAGACTCTCGGTATTGGTGCAAAATCTCCACATCCTCTACCTCAGGCCAACCAAGCATATCTACAGGAAGAGTTCTTTTACCTTTGTCAAGAGGCAAAGAGATATTAGTTGGAGTAGTCTGAGATAGAGGCTCGGGAGTGGAGGCAGGAACTGTCTTTTCAAACGGTTTATCCACTTCGGTCGGTGTGTTTGAAGACTTGCCAACCGAATGGTACACGCCAGTCGGATGAGGTGGGAGCTCAGACCGAGTATCCTCAGATCCCTGAGCACTCTGAGAATCACTTGTCCGACTGCCAAGAAAAAAAACAAAAAAAAAAGAGATCAGGAAATGTTGAGACAACAATAAGAGACAAGGAGTATAGGGTTTAAAGACTAAACATGGGAGCCTTCTTGAGCTTGATTCGGCATAGCCTCTTCTTTGAAGAAGTCGACTGAAAATCAGTCTCCTTCCTCTTTTGAGAGGGATGATCAGTCTTGCCAGTCTGCACCACCTCTTTCGTTGACCTCTGAGTTGGGCTCGGGGGCTCCGGTCGATCTGAAGGTCGGTTGGAGGTTGCAGGAGCAGGTTGACCAGCATCTACGGAAGTTATTTCTTCATCATCGTCCTGGTCCCCCACATATTGGCGACGTCGCGCGATAGTCCGCTTCTGGAGCTTGTCAGGGGAGGCCAGAGTAATGACGGGAGTGACGCCGACTGGCCGAGCGCCTACGGAGAAACTTGAACCCCCAGCGCCGGTCAGCGGTGTCTTCTTAACATAATCAGGTCCCTCAGTATCGGCCTGAGGGAGCGGGGGATGAGATACATAAGTATCCAGCACCTGCATAAAGATCAAAATATTGAGTACAACATCAAGATAGGATAACAAGGGCTAGCTAAAGGCAGACTGAAGCTTACTCGGGCTCGCATGGTGCCCTTGTTATACGTCTTTTTAACCAAAGAATGGTCCTGAAGGATTTCCCCTTCAAACATCTTCAACAAGTGTCTTCGGCGGAGTTCACCATTCGGTGGATCCGGCACCTCCCTGGTCTCATCCTCATTAACATAGTCCCATGCCGGGTGACACTGAAGCTTCAGGGGCTGAACTCGTCGGATGATGCCATCGACGCCTTCAGCCTTCAGATCAGCAATTTTCTTGAGCAGAGCGACCACTTGAGGATCGGTTGGATCGGGCCTCTCTATCCAATGCGCTTGGGGAATAGCCTTTGCACCAGTGAAGTCGGCAAGAACAGGGGGAGGGTTGTCACAATAAAACCACTCATCCTTCTAATTCTTGTTTCCGGTCTTCAATGGGACGTTGATGTAGGCCTCCTTCTTGCGTAACTGGACGCCAACGCCGCCTATGGCCACTTGGTTTTCCTTGGTAGGCAGCGGTCGAAGGACAAACAGATGGCGGAAGAGATCAAAATAGGGGAGAATGCCAAGAAAAGCTTCGCACAAATGTACAAAGATGGCAATATGAAGAATAGAGTTGGGATTGAGGTTGGCAAGCTCAATCACATAGAAAAAAAGGAGCCCGCGCAAAAAACTGCAGCAAGGAACTCCAAAGCCATGCTCAAAGAATGAGCGAAACACTACGATCTGCTGGTGAATGAGGATGGGGCAGGATTCGCGAGGTACCTTCCAGTCGATCCGAGCATGCTCTGGAAGGATGCCATCCACCACCATCTTGTTCATATCAGCCTGAGAAAGGCTGCTCTTTGAGAACTCCCGAAATTGCTCCGGGATGTCGACCTCCAACGAGGACGACGCGGCGGCGGCGGCGGAAGAAGCGGGGATTGAAATGGAAGTCCTCTTGCGACCCATCGCGAACAGGATTGGACGCGGTGAAGGAGTTCGAAAAACTTCGCCAAAGCTCGGGGGCTAAACGCGGTGGGATCTGTGGCGGCCGGAAGCGAGAAAGCTAACCCTAGCCGGAAAAACAGAGGAGTCGCGAGAGCAGAGAAGGCGCAAGGAAGACGAAGAGTTTGGAGGCAAATGCGGCGTGGACTGAAGGTCAACCTGGTGCAGCCTTTTATACCCTTGCCTTTTTTGACCTAAGGGTCCCATGGGCCGGGGTGGGCCGTACTATAGTGCGTCCCTAATATTAACTTATAGATTAATTAACCCAGAAAAATGAGACTCGGAGGCTTCTTTGATGAGAAGTACCCGAGAATTATTTCACCATATCTATGTGATTTGATGATCATGTGGCAAAGGACTTGATGGTCATATGGTACAAGTTCAAAGGTTATGGTACTGACTAAAGTCAAATAACCAGAATTACCAAATTTGGACTTGAACGGGTGATTTGAGTCAGGTAAAAGCTATATTTTGATAAAAGTCATTTAGCTTAATACTAAATATGACTAGAGTCATAAAATTCTGACCGACCCATCACTTGGAAATAATATGTGCCACTCGGCCGGTTTCATGATCGGTTGGCAAAGTGGTCACTTAGCAATAGTGATGTAGATATGGTCCGATCTTCCGAGAGGTAAGGGGATAAACTCAAATTTGGGGAACTCAGCGTCGATGACCCGGCTGGAATCAGACACGATCCAACCCCGCAACCGTTACACCAAGCACAACTTGATTGTTCCTGCAAGCGAAATCGAGAACACAAGCAAGAGAGGATAAACACGCAATCTGAAATTGCAAATATGGATGAAGCGAATCACAAGAAAAGGTTCAAGCTCTGAACACAAAAGGGCTAATCGCCACAGTGATGTAGAATAAGAACAGGGGCCCTGGATTACTGTAAAAGGACTTGTCGCCATAGTTACAACAATTCGATCAAGTTTCTCTCTAAAAAACTGAACTAAACAAAACCCGAAACTAAAAGATGATGGCTACTGAGTTTATATAGGAACCAGGGGCGTCCTAGGGTTGGGGTGTCCACAACATGGGCTTAAGGCCCGACATGATACATGGCCAAGTTGGCCTAAAATAGGTGGCACAACACCTTGTCATGGTCACATATTATGACTCACGACCCTTCTAGATCTAGGACAAGAAACAAAACGACGGCGTCGTCGTCCCCTTTCCAACGCATCAAAGAATGCCTCGTTTGGACATCGGATGTGGGAGATATCATCAAAACCGTGAAGGGGTGTGTCGGCTGAATCCGAGACGAACACGGCGACCGAGTTAGTGACGACTTGTAACTTGGGGAAGGCCATGATATACGCGTATCTAGCATGGTGATGTCTCATCATCCTCTCCTTCTTGAATTTGAGTCGCCCTCGACTCCATCTCAGCATCAATCTCCTGCAAAAGGTTAGTACTAGCAGAATACAAAGTACAAGATACATGATCATCGATAGAAGATATATCACGACAAAACATAGTATAGCAAGGTGCATCATGATTATCACAAAGTTCAGTAACAGTAGATGTCATAGCAAGAAAAGCACCTCCCTTTAACTGAATAGCTTTATGTTTAACATCAGAAAGTTGTTTGTTATCATGTTTATTCTCAGTATTTTCAGCAAGCAGTTTAAAATGATTTCTAATATCAGAAGGCAATAACGAACGCAAAGTAATATTCCTGTCCTTATGCACAAATGTATATGTATTAGTTCTATCATGGTGGGTAGCATCCGTATCATATTCCCATGGACGGCCTAATAAAAGTGAACATGCTTGCATAGGTACAACATGAAAATCAGCAGAGTCTTGATAAGAACCTACTGAAAAGTGTATGCGTGCTGTTCGAGTTACCTGTGCCGTAACACTATTGTTAAATCATTTGATGTGGTAGGGCTGATGTAGTGCATGCGTGGTCAAGCCAAGTTTTCTTACCAAATTAGAACTTACCAAGTTGTTACAGCTCCTAGTATCAATGATGGTGAGAACACGGCGGTCCACGACAATGAGGTACATGTAGAATAAATTATTGCGTTGTTATTCTTCCTCTTGTCCCATCTGAGTGGTCAACACACGCTATACAATGAGACTAGGAAAGCCCGCGGTGGCAGCAATGGAATCAATAGCGGTAGTCTCCTGCTCCTCCGTCGAATCTGCAACAAGGTTAGGCATACGAGCAAATTCATCTTCAACATCACTACAACTTTCATACCCATTAGCAGTGGCGATGAAAGCACGACGACTAGGGCAATCCTTCATGATATGTCACATGCCCTTGCAGCGGTGGCAAATAATGGTGGTGGAGGAGCCACTCCTAGCACCGGAAGTAGTAACCTTCTTCTGGTGTTGGTGCTGCACACTAGATGATTGCGCTTCAGAAGTAGGCGCAAGTGAAAGAGTTGTTGCTGGTGGCTTAGCAACCTGACTCTTCAAGTTCTCTACTCCAGTGCGTTGCTAGAGAGATTGCTCAGTGTTGGACCTGCAAAATTAGTGTGGAAGGCGTCCTTGTACTTCTCGTTCAGCCTTAAAAGCAATATGATATAATTGGCTGAACCTATTCCACTCTTTATAGTCAACAATATTCTGGATATCACAGTTCAAACCACCAAAAAATCTAGCACTAGTTTCAATATCATCTTCATGTATATTACAACGTGCTAAACCAATAAGCAATTCCTGATAATATTCCTCTACTGTTTTACTACCTTGTGTCAAAGATTGTAATTTTAAACGTAAATCACATTGGTAATAAGGAGGAACAAAATGAGATTTCATACGTTGTTTCAAAATAGGCCAAGTGGCAGGTATAGCAGCATTAGTATTGCAAAGATCATTCCACCAAAAGAGAGCAAAACCTGTAAACTCACTAGTAGCAAGTCTAACTCTATGCTCAGCAAGAACTAAATAAGAATTAAATTTATGTTCAACAGCAAGTTCCCAATCTAAGTATGCTTCAGGATCAGCACTACCAGCAAAAGGTGGTATGTTAAATTTGGGATTAACAAAAGTATCAGTATTACCATGATTGTTATTACCTGCCATATCGTGTCGATTACGGTGAAGACGGTCTGCATCACGGTCAAAATCATCATCAGCAGCAGCTCGTTGAGGTGGAGGTCGTCGTTCAACATTCTCAATTCGGTGGGCAACAGTGTTGATATGACCCATCAACTCGGCAAACTTCGTTTTCATGAATGTACGCTGGTCCGCAAGAAGCTTCGTTAGCTTGACCTTGGACACGCAATCATTGAAGTCTGTAGGGGACTCCGACTCTCCAGGTGTCCCTTTTCCTTTCTCTGACATGGTTAGAAGCAAAGGACAAGACTAAACAAAAGGATTAGCCCTATCAACTAGCAGGCAGCAGAGGGTGTAGAAAATGGAAACAATAGCAGAAGCAATGTATCACAATCTTGCAAGTGTTCTTACCAAAGGCAAACAGGTCGACACAATCTGTAGTCGAACTTGGGTGTAACAGTTGCAAGGAAGAGACCTGTGCTGCAATATGTATAGCTTGGAAGGCTAATATGTATGTCAGTGGAACACAATTCAATAACAGATAGTAGCACTGAATAAATTTCCAAACCAGTGTCCTAATTGCTGGCAAAAGAATCATGTTCAAAAACAGTTGTGATAGCAAGAACAATGGCAAAGAACAATGACAAAGGTAGCAAGTATCAAATCAGACTTCACAGACTTAGAATTTTTAGGCCGGGGGGGGGGTGCAAATCAAAATCTTGTTTTTTTGTATGATTTTTCTAATATTTTTCTGTGATAGAGGAACACAAAGGAAGGAATCACAAGAAGTTTCAACTCAAACAGAGGGAAAACAAAGGGTAGGCAAAATCACAAAGTTCACCTCAACTTTGAGTCAAGAATCTGCTGTAACAATTTCAGCCCAATCGGAGCAACGAGCGGAAAGTTATGCCTGTTTTATCGAAGGTATGTTAAGATAGGGTTTGAGGGGTGGGGGGAACAGAATCGGGTAGGGTTTTTTTGTTGGCAACGGATTATGGGTGTGGTGGGTGGGTGACACGATGGTGAATCCAATGGAAAACACGATGGTGATGGTGGTGTGCAGCAGAGATCAAAACACAAACCGAATCGAAACACAAATTCAAACCAACAACTGAACTCGACTAGGATACAAACTCAATACTACGGACTCTGAAATTAAATTATGCAAAGGCTAAACAATGTCTGGGATGGTGGGGAATTTTTTTTTGTAGGCCTATTCGTAGATAAAAAGGTGATGAACACAAACGAATCTAAAGGGAAGAACGCGATAATACCTCGCGGGGAACCTAGAATCTGATACCACTTGATGTAGATACGGTCCAATCTTCCGAGAGGTAAGGGGATAAATTCGAATTTTGGGGAACTCGACGTCGACGACCCGGTTTGAATCAGACACGATTCAACCCCGCAACTATTATACCAAGCACAAGTTGATTGTTCCTGCAAACGAAATCGAGAACACAAGCAAGAGAGGATAAACACGTAATCTGAAATTACAAATATGGATGAAGCGAATTACAAGAAAAGGTTTAAGCTCGGAACACAAAAGGACTGAACGCCACAGTGGTGTAGAACAAGAACAGGGGCCCTGGATTACTATAAAAGAACTTGTCGCCACAGTTACAAAAATTCGATCAAGTTTCTCTCTAGAAAACTGAACTAAACAAAATCCGAAACTAAAAGACGGTTGCTACTGAGTTTATATAGGAACCAGGGGCATCCTAGGGTTGGGGGCGATCAGGGGGGCGTCCACAACATGGGTTTAAGACCCGACACGATACATGGCCAAGTTGGCCCAAAATAGGTGGCACAGCACCTTGTCATGGTCACATATTATGACTCACGACCCTTCTAGAGCTAGGACTAGAAACAAAACGACGGCGTCATCGTCCCCTTTCCAACGCATCAAAGAACGCCTCGTTTGGACGTCGGATGTGGGAGATATCATCAAAACCGTGAAGGGGTGTCGGCTGAATCCGAGATGAACACAGCGACCGAGTTGGTGACAAACGACTTGTAACTTGGGGAAGGCCATGATATACGCGTATCCAGCATGGTGATGTCCTCATCAAATAGGACCCAAGGGTTTAATAATCGGAGGTCTGAAATATTCAAACTTGATGGTTTGAATATCTATAAACAAATTAATAAGAGCTAATACAATTAGACTCTTGCATTATTTGTTAGTCTCCAAATTATACAAGAGTCGGGAGCTATACCTGATCAGGTGCACCTGACCAGTGCACCAGATCTATCGGAAACATCGATAACGAGGTCTTCCAAATTTATGATCTTTAGATCATTCGAAGAATTAAAGCTCAAAATCAGAAAGCACTCGGGGGCTGTTGTGGGATACTTGGTTTACGGGTATCCTCATATAAGGCTAAGTCGGTGGCCGACCGGGTACTTCATCAACAAGGAAGCCAACCGACTCGGCTTGGAGTGCAAGACAAGAAAGAGTAGACTTGCTATATAGAATCCTTGTAGAGTACGACCAGGACTCTGCTTGTACCCCCCTGCCGACCGGATATATAAGGCGGCAGGGTACCCCCTATCGAGGGGAAGAGGAAAATTTTAGACACAACATCTCGTGACAATCAATACAATACAGAACACAGGACGTAGGGTTTTTACTCTCATTGAGAGGGCCCGAACCTGTATAATTTGGCGTCTTGTGTAACCATCGTAGTTCTTGGTCTCGACGTAGCCCTATATATTTACTGCCGGTCTTGAGCATCGACAAGCTGCATCATGGATGTTAGATTGATAAAACTTCTCGGTATGGAACCTACCAAACTATTGCCTACCATGGAACACTCCCATGCAACATATTTGATTGTAGTCGAAGCACTCTTAATAAGGGGTTGCTAGCTCCTATCCATAGAGGAATTGTACCAGAAAATCTGTTCTCGCCAAGATCAAGAATCATCAGCCTTCTACATCTCTTAAAGACGTCTGGAAATCCTCCCATGAGACTGTTGTTTGCTAGGTGCATTGATTCTAGCAACAAGCTAGAGTTCATTGACATTTGGACCTTCCCAAAGAAGGCATTGCTTGACAAATCCATGAACACTAGATTCTGCAATTTCCACAGGCAGCGAGGAAGCTCTCCATACAGTTGGTTGTTTGATAGGTCTAAAATTTTCAAGGAGGCCTGGTGACAGAGTGCCTGAGGCAAGCCCCTAGTGAAACTATTATTTGCCAAGGAGGTGGCATGCAATTTCCTAACGCTTAGAGCATCTCCAACAGCTTTTGTAAATCATTTGTTTTCAGTAAATATAGCTAAAAGGGTCAAAACCCATGTTCCAACAGACTCGCCATCGCCTCCTGCAATTTTCCCGGCTCAGTATCCCATAAGTTCCGCTCGTCAAGTTTACCGAGGCAACCTCGCTCGCCATCGATCTTCTCTCGCATCAAAAATCTTCTTCCCGCGCCTTTCCTTTCCTTCCCGTTCCTCACTTTCCCTTCCCCGCGCGCCCTGGATCGGAATCCCACGCCCAGCTTGCGGCAAATTGCCTTCCCCTGTCGTCTACTTGTAACATCCGCCGACCAAATCGTCTTTGATCACCGGCAGCACAGCAATCAGTGGTGGCCAAGTCGCCATGTCCTTTCCGAATTTCAATGGGCGTGCAAGCACCGGCAGTCGAATCCCCATGTCAATGTCGTCGGTCATCGTGTTGTATTGTTGTCTCTCGCGTGCCTGCAGGTCGTAGTCCAGGCGGTCCTCCAGACCGTAGTCAAATTCTCTTGCACACAACGGCAGGCGGCAGACCAAATCCTCCTAGCAGCGAAAGGAGTAGCTGATCCAAAACGCACGTAGCAGTAGAGGCAGCGGCCGGAGTTTGCCGACGCAACGGAGGCAGCAAGACGGCCAAACGTGCGGCAATAGGAGGCGAGGCAGCAGAAAAATTCCATGATCGTGGATTGAAACAAAAAAATAATGAGATGACCTCTTTTGAATATAAAGAGTCAAAAAATTAGAGAGTCTCTTGGAATATCTCACATTTTTAGAGATTTTCTATTTTATTAAAGATGACAAAAACTCTAAATTTAGCTAATATTATACCTAGTCTTTTGGAGATAGTCTTAGGTTTGGTATCATGCCCGACAATTTGTTGCTACTTAGTTCCAAGAATTGGAGGCTTCTGACTCACAAGATGGCTCCTGGTACCTCGTCCTCAGGCTCGTTGGTGTCAATCAAGATCAAGGGATTTCAATGCTGTCAAATTTGCGATTTCGTGTGGTATCTTCCCCATGAGGTTTCCAATCGAATGTGGGATCGGCCCAGTCAGGAAATTCCATCCCAATACCAGGACCTGCAAGTTCTTCCGTCTCCCAATCTGCTCTGGAATTTGGCCAGAGAAGCTGTTGCGGTAGAGCGCCAAGGACTGTAGCTTGGTTATGTTGCTGCTCTCTGGAGGAATGTTTCCAGCCAGGGAATTGTACTGAACACGGAATGTTCTGATCTCTGGCCAACTCATGAACAAATCGAGAGGAATGGTCCCTGTTAAATTGTTTCTTGATACATCGAATGCCTGCATCTCTCGCATATGAGAGAGTGATCGTGGTACCGGCCCATATAATCCATTGGAAGACAGGTTGAAGTACCTCATTGGCATTGCCTTCGGCAGGGTGTCCGGTATCTCCCCGGACAAGCTGTTATGCTACAAGTCAAGGTACGCCAGGCTCACGTTTGCCGCGTCGGTGATGTTGTTATTGCGGAGGTTAAGCTTGGTAAGGCTGACTCCAACGAGTGGCCTATATGGCCACCCAAATCCAAAATGGGTCTCAAAAGACCAAAAAAAAAGTCTCCAACGGAGTACCCAAATGGACACCCATTTTTAGAAACGGTCTGGGCCACGACCCACATATAGAGCACTTGCGCTCGCGACCCAAACCAGTGCTCCGCCTCCCCCGCCACCTCCCCCGCCGCATCCCCTGCCTCCCTGTTGGGGAAAAGCCCACCCCTTAGTCTCACCAAGGCCAAAAGATAGCCCAGCAACAAGAAACAAGGTCCAGCTATGCTGACGGCCCAGAAGACCTTCGGCCCGGGAGGTGTCCAAAGGCCGGTACGACTGAAGGCCGTACGACATGGCGGGCCCCAGGCGCGGGCATTAGGGAATGACAGCCGAGGGCATATACCGAAAGCAGATTGAAGTACTAGAATACTCTTAGATCAAGTAGTAAGATATGAAATGTAGGGTTCGGGGCAAAGCTGTAAATACACCCA
Organism: Eleusine coracana subsp. coracana; assembly: GCA_032690845.1. NCBI lineage: Eukaryota > Viridiplantae > Streptophyta > Magnoliopsida > Poales > Poaceae > Eleusine > Eleusine coracana. Next base: position 6,966,753 of record CM064432.1, read on the forward strand.
GAGAGTAGGTGAGCATGGATCTATAAATGCTCACCTGCACCTCTGAGCACGGGGGGGGCATCAAAGGACCACCCGAACCTTCTTGTACGGACCTGATCGTATAATACAAGCTTGCTGTCCGGAAGGCGCAACTCTAGGCCCTCCGGCATTGTGCTGTTGTTCAGTCTCGTTCACAACTAGCCCTCGGCTTGCCTATCCCGTGTTTGTTCTGTACTTGTAACCACAACAGCTGGCGCCGTCCATGGGGACCTGAACATCTAAGCGCGTAGGTATGGCAGGAGGCAAGAGACCACCCGCTTCGGGTCTGTCGCAGCCGGCAATAGTCCGAAGCAGGGCGGCAATGGAAGTCGCTCGTCCGGAAACGTCGGCGGCGGCCGGGGCATGCCCGTTTCGGCACGAGGTCGAGGGGCTTGTCGAAGAGGTGTCTGATGAGGTCAACGAAGGTGGGCAAGAAGTTGTGGCTGAGAAAGAGATTGCAGAAGGGCAGCTCACTCAAGAGGAAGCAGAGTATGCGAGTCGGATAGCAGAGGAGCGTATCAGAAAGCAGCAAGAAGACGCACTGCGGAAGGAGGAGAATATGAGGCTGATGGAACAGGAAGTCGAGAGGCAGAGAAGGGTAGCCGAAGAACAGATACTACGGACACAGGCTCCACAAAATCTAGCGCAGTAAGAGGCTGGCTACAACCAGAGAATTGAAGTGGCCAAGAGGCGGCAGGAGCAACTGAGCAGACAGTTGGAGATCCTTCGGAAAGGTGGGATCCCCGAAGAGCGAGCTCCAGTGTATGAGGAATTTCACGAAGATGGGGCAAGGGCGCATTCAACTGGAAGCCTTCACCCGGTACAGCCATCGGATCCTAACTCTCCTCTGGCAGCCGAATTACAAGCGATGCAGTGGCCTGCGAGGTTGGCTTCGGTCAAACTTCCAACGTTTGCAGGGACTTCTGATGCTAAGGAGTTTTTCATGAGGTATGAAACGGCTATGGAGTCAGTCAGAGGGAATGATACAGTAAAGGCCAAGGCTTTTCCATTAGCATTGGAAGGAATAGCAGGCACCTGGTATGCCAAGCTAGCGCCGGGGAGCATTCGGTCGTGGGCACAACTTAAGGAGGGAGTCTCGGTGTATTTCAGGGGAAATCATGCCAGGCCAGTGGGAGTCCGGAACTTGGCTACATGTGTGCAGAGAGAAGGCAAAACACTGGCCAACTATACCCGGAGGTTCATACATTTGAAGTGCCAAGTGTTTGACATTCATGAGGCCATGGTGATCGAGTCTGTTGCAAAGGGGCTCTGGATGGGAGCGTCCAGGAGTGCTATTCAGGTGAAGCAACCTCAGACCCTAGATCAACTGTTGAGCATCTTGGAAGGGCAGGTACGGGTGGAAGAGGATGAAGAGGAAGAGCGTCGAAAGGCACACTCGGGAGTGATGATGGGATGAGGGCAAGGTTTGAACACCGGAGGCTGGCGTCCGAATCAGGGCGGAGCAGGCCGCGGCTTTACTCGGCGCGAGGTTTTCAATGTCCAGCTCGGAGGGACCTCGAGATCAGCACCTAGATGTCCTCAGCCACCTCCACCACGTCCGGGACCAAGGCAGACTCAGCCGGGCCAACTCTTCTACTGTGTGTTTCATGGCCCAGGGTGCTCGCACACCTCCAATTATTGTCCTGATTTCAAAGCGCTGTCCGAGGCAAGAATGCGGTAAGAGACTGAGCAAACTAGGCCGGTGCTGCACACTCAATACACACATGCTGCCTCCTTCTACCCCCCTCCTCCGCATTTTCACCAACCGTCATTTCTGCAATACCACCATCCCGCCCCACCGCCACAAATAGTTGCACTGCCATCCTTTCCAACTCAGCTCGCGCTTCCATCCCCTCCGGTAGAGTAGTTTCCGCGTGATGACGCCTTTGTGATGGCTGTCAACATCAATGGCTTTGATGTACGGAAAGTCTTGATTGATGGAGGGAGTTCGGACGATGTTATTCTCTGGAGTACTATTGAGAAGATGGGCTACAGCAGGTCTGACCTATAGGCTTCCTTAGTTCCGCTGCAAGGGTTTGGAGGAGAGCCCGTTCATGCAATAGGCAGTATCGTGCTCAAAGTGTCGTTCTCTGGGCTAGGGGGGGCCCCGAACGGAGGATATTCGATTTGATGTGGTAGAGATGAACTATCCTTATAATGCCCTATTGGGCCAGAGGGTTATCAACAGATTTCTGGTTGTACTTCGTCATGGTTACCTATGCATGAAAATGCTCGGACCAGAGGGTGTCATCACAGTGTATGGGGATCAAGCTGAGGCCCGGAGGCTGGAGTTCGGGTCATCACTGGGACAACATCATATCCATGTTATAGCTGAAGATTGGCAGACCAAAAATCTTGCGGTGGAACCACCGGCAGCACCCAAATGGGTACCGAAGGTCACACCAGTCGAAGGAACCAAAGAAGTTGTGCTATGTGCCGATCGGCCGGATGAAACAGTGTTGATTGGCAGGGAATTATCACAAGATGTAGAGGTGCAGTTATGCAATTCTTGAGAAACAATACAGATGTCTTCGTGTGGTCGCCGAAAGATCTCCCCGGTATTGATAGATCAGTTGCTGAGCATCGGTTGGATGTTGATCCGAAGGTGCGTCCGATCAAGCAGTGAATCAGAGTTTGGACAGAGGAAAAGGCCAGCATCTTGAGAGCCGAAGTGCAAAAATTGCTGGATTCAAATGTCATTCGACCTATTGACAGAACCACATGGCTTGCAAATTCTGTGCTAGTTAAAAAACCAAATGGCCAGTGGCGCATGTGTATTGATTTTATAACTTTGAACAAGCACTGCCAGAAGGATGATTTCCCGCTGGCACGTATAGACCAGCTGCAGGATGAAACGACAGGTTGTGCGCTGATAAGTTTTCTGGATGGTTACTCGGGATTTCATCAGGTCTGTTTGGCTATAGAAGATCAGCCTGTGACAGCTTTTCAGATACCAGGGGGGCTTATTGCTACAACCGAATGCCCTTCGGTTTGAAGAATGCCGGGGCGACCTTCTCTCGCGCTGTTAAAGCTACATTGGATACACAGATGGGCCGCAATGCGGCAGCGTATATTGATGGTATTGTTGTCAAAAGTGTCGAAGAGGGGGACCATGTGACAGACTTGGCAGAAACATTCGCAAACCTACGGGGGGTGGGAATGTGATTAAACCCGGCGAAGTGCATGTTCGGGGTGCGTTCGGGAAAACTGCTGGGGTACTTGGTGTCGAAGGAAGGAATTAACCCGAACCCAGTCAAAATCAAGGCAATCATGGATATGCAGGCTCTAGCCTCAATCCGGGAGTTGCAGAAATTCACCGGCCGCGTTGTAGCGTTGAGCAAGTTTATCTCTAGATTGGTCGAAAAGAGTTTACCTTTCTTCGAGGCACTTCGCAGTCCCCGGGCGTTCACATGGGGTGAGGAGCAACAGTTAGCGTTCGAGGCTCTCAAAAAGTATCTTGTTGAACTTACCACTCTCAAGCCACCCCCACCGAAGGCTCCCCTGCTGTTATACATTGCTGCGGCGCCGAAGGCAGTGAGTGCAATCTTGGTCTGTGAGGCGTCGAGGGGCAGTGACGCTTTTCAGCAGTTGTCGGTGTACTATGTGTCAAAAACATTGACAGCATCACGATGTAACTACACTATAGTAGACAAAATGTTGTATGTTGTGATCATGGCCTCAAGTAAGTTACGACAGTATTTTGATGATTACCTTGTCACTATACCTACCAGATATCTGCTGCGAGACGTCCTGACAAATAATAAGGCTTCCAGTGTTGTGTTGAAATGGGCGGCTGAGTTAGCCAAGTATAACATCACCTTTGTTGCTCGCAAGGCGATCAAATCCGGAGTGTTGGCGGAGTTTGTGGCCGAATGGACTCCTCATGGTGAAGCCGACGAGTTAGCTCAAGATGTTCCGGATGACCCAGTTTGGACAGTTCACACTGATGGGGCTTGGGGGGCCTCCGGACCAGGGTGTGCTGCAGTTATTACATCGCCTAGAGGGCAAACCATGCGATTCTCTGCCACGTTGGCCTATCAAACAACAAACAATGCTGGAGAATACGAAGACATACTGTTGGACCTTCGGCAGGCTCGAGCCCTTAGGGTTAGAAGGCTGGTTATTTACTATGACTTTAATTTGCGTCAGCTCAGTTAGTAAAAGGATATAAAGCTAGGGATCCGGAGATGGCTCGGTATATCAGCAAGGTGAGGGAGATGGACAAATACTTCTTGGGTTTTGAAGTTCGCAATATTCGTCATACTGAAAATGGAGAAGCAGACGCGTTGGCTAAGGCCGCGGTCGGACAGCGTCCGGTTGCTGGTGATGTGCTTCATGAGGTTATGAGTGAATCAGCAACAGCGCCGGAGGCGAAAGGCCGAAGGGTGCTGGCCATCACGGCCGAGGATTGGCGGGCTCCCATTCGGGCATGTCTCAACGGGCGCTACGTCTCGGATGACAAATAGGAGCGGCAAAGGATACTACATCGCTGTCGGGGGTACACTATTGTTGATGATATCTTATACAAGGGGGGTGTCTGTGCTCCTCTGCTTCGCTGTCTCAGTCGGCCGGAGGGGCAGAACTTGTTATGAGAAATCCATGAGGGGTTGTGTTCGTCGCACCTGGCTCCGAGGGCACTGGTTGCCAAAGTGTTTCGCCAAGGGTTCTACTGGCCTACTGCAGTTCGGGATGTCGAAGACCTGGTAAGGATTTGTCCTGGTTGCCAATGGATGGGCCATCAATCTCACCTACCTGCCACAGCCCTGCAGCTAATCCCTCCAATTTGGCCGCTTGCTCGGTGGGGGATAAACATTATAGGGCCGCTGCCTACGGCTCCGGGGGGGCTATAGATTTGCCGTGGTGGCCATAGAATATTTCTCTAAGTGGGTAAAAGTCGAACCGCTGGTTCAGATAACAGCTGAAAATGTCAGAAAATTTTTCTGGAAAAATGTGGTCTGTCGCTTCGGGGTCCCGCTGAAGTTAACTGTGGACAATGGTAAATAGTTCGAGGGGCTTGAATTCAAAGAATATTGCCTTAGTCTGGGAGTCAAGAAATGTGAAGTCTCTGTCATTAACCCGGGGGCCAATGGGGTTGTGGAACGAATGAATGGCACGCTGTTCTCCGGGATTTCTCATTCACTGATTGGCCTGTCAAAGGGCAAATGGGTTGAGGTGTTGCCGAACGTTCTTTGGTCTATCAGAACAACTGCTACAAGGTCCATGGATTTTCACCTTTTCGATTGTTGTATGGTGCCGGGGCAGTCACGCCAGAGAAAATACACGCCGGGTCACTACGCTCACTCAGGCCTCATGTCAATGAAGATGATGTGGCAAAAGATATGCTGGAGGAAGTGCGCATGCAAGCAGTGGCTAATTTGCACAAGTACATTGCGTCCTTTGAGAAAACATACAATCGCAAGGTTCACCCTAGGGAGTTTGTGCCTGGTGACTTAGTCCTTTGACGCAACCCTAACCCAATCAGCGTCGGCAAACTATGTAGCAAGTGGCTGGGTCCCTTCATCATAGACCGATCAAACAGGCGGGGGTCCTATCATCTGCTGGAGTTGGATGGCTCCCCAATGCAGCACACTTACAATGCTGACGCTTTAAAATGTTTCTATGTGTAAGGTGCAATCGGCTGTTCCGACAGTCACCATACCTATTTTGGTGTAGCAAAAGCCGGAGTCGAGCATGTATGCTTGTGGTGCTGTGCTTAGCTTGGTTAGTGTGTCCCGGGCTGTGTCACGAGGAGCCGTTCGGGCTGCGGCTTTAGAAGTTGTTCTGGGCTGCGTCCCGAGGAGCCATTCAGGCTGCGTCCTCAGAAGTTGTTCCGGGCTGTGTCCCGAGGAGTCATTCGGGCTGCGTCTTAAGAAGTTGTTCCGGGCTGTGTCCCGAGGAGCCATTCGGGCTGCGTCTTCAGAAGTTGTTCGGGGCTGTGTCCCGAGGAGCCATTCGGGCTGCGTCTTCAGAAGTTGTTCGGGGCTGCGTCCCTGCGGAGTCCATCGGGCTGCATCCCGCTCACTCTTATTCAGTAGGGACTAGCTTATGTCAGGATAGCTTGCTGCCTTCGGATTACCGACGCAGAAAGTGGGCAATGTTTAACTGCCAAAGGGTTGCGACCCCTGTCTTGTGGCCCAATGTTTTTTGTATTGTGTTGTCCGTAGCCGCCATTCAGGGGTGCGTCCTTCGTTTGGTGTATGCCAAGTAAGTTGAGTAAGGCAAGCATGTAAAGCCTCGGGCATATGGTAAGGCATGGTGATGTGTCTTAAGGTAATTTTCGTCCTTATAATGGCAACTACGGCCTAATGGTCCCCGAGAGGACGCAACATGTGTCATATGGGCAACTACGACCCTCAACCGAACAACTACGGTTCGATGTCGGACAACTACGGTCCGATGCTCCGGAAGGGTAAGCCCGGAAAGCCGGGTGCGATACGGGCCCGATGCCGAACAACTACGGTTCGAAGCTTGCCAAGGCCTGACGAGGCGCTTGGCACGTAGAATAGCATCTGGTATATAATTTGCCATTTCAACACACTTGGGCGTAATTTAAAATATGAATAAGTTTATCATTTCTGAGTGCCACACGAGCCCGAGGGCAGAGATATACAGAATTTGCCCGAAGGCGTAGGGTTTACAAAAGCCCGAAGGCATTGAACATACAGCGGCCCGACGGCCCAATACGATAAGGAGCTAGGGTCCTTGTAGTAAGCAAATTTGTCTAGGGCAGCCGTTTCAGTTTGTCGAGCATATCCGATAGCTCGCAGTATTGTTCGGCCAAGTCATCGAGTGCAGCCCTCGACAGTTGTATGTGGCGATTGCCTTGCGCTATGCTTTGCCGGCGCTGTTCCATGTCAGCAATTATTTGCAAACGGCCGAAGGGCGTCTACGCGGCTTGCCGGAGAGCTTCCAGATCCAGGCCCGACGAGCTGCTAGACGAGGAATCACCATGAGAAGGGCTTGGGCTGCTGCTTGAAATTGCAATTGGCTCTGCCTTCGACGTTGACAACAGGATAAGGGGTTCATCCACAATACCACCACTCGCCCTCCAGGCATCGCGAGTTACACGCCGTCGGAGTAGCTCTTCCGGGGACACGCGCTGGCATGCCACTTTGATGCGTTCGTTGTCCTCATCAATGGAGGACAAGAATTCTGTGAAACCCCCTTTGGAGTGTTCGCGCTTCCAACGCCTCCATTGCACACCACAAATCAAGTAGTCGTCAGGGGCTTCCCCGACCCCTGGCACTTTGATGGATACGGGAGCTATGTCCAATATCGTGACGCCCTGCGAAACGGAGGTTGCATCCTCGGAAGGCATGTTCTAGAGAAAGATAGCAAGGAAAGTGTTAGGGAAAATAAAATGGACAATTTAGGTAGATAATAAACGGGGTTTCATTCAAAATAGACACCTAAGTTATAAGGTGAAAGCCGTCGGAGCGCTAGACGCTTACGACCGCTGTACAAAATCCTATCCTTCGGAACACTAGCTAGTGTAAGGGGTAGGGTATCCTTAGATAAGGACGAACTCACACCTGAGTCTCCGGAGTGGCTGTCGAGGGCGCCTCGGGGCCGTGGGGCTGTTCAGCGCCGGAGCCCGGGACAGCAGTAGAGCCGGCATCCTGGCCCGAAGTACCAGGGGCTCCGGTGGTGGTGCCACCCGCACCACGAGTGGTTAGGCCAGGTTCCCTTTGTCCACCGAAAACAGGAGTGTTACCGGTGGGGGGGGCAGACGCAGCCAAGTGAGCAGCCGCCTCGCGAGCAAGGTCTGCGGCAAGATCGTTGCCAAAGGGCTGCCAAAATTCCCGCCCTGAGACATTGCTGATCGGACTCAACCGTTCCTGCAGTTGGCTGTATTCGGCACGGTCCCCTTGGCATCGAGACAGTAGTTGGCGCGCGGCTTCACGAATCTCCGAGCGCCGGGGAGTAGCCAGCGATTCCAGTGTAGCGTAGGCCGTCGTTTAGCCTATCCGAGCGTAGATAGTGTTGTACGACCGAAGGCCGCTTTGGCGAGGTCGAGGCCTTTGCACAGCCAGCTGATTCTTTTCATGCCCTCCCCCTTAGCATGCCCCGGCTCCCAGGATGCTAACCCCATCCTAGCAAAGAAGTGGCGCAGTTGCCCTATTAAACTGAACAGGCCCCGGCTCATTGTTTTAGATTCTTCAATATAGACGGAGGGCTGTTCTAGAGCTTTCGTCAGCCTCTAAATGTCGCCGTAGACTGCCATGTTGTCCGCTCCCAGTGACCGATTGTCTTCGCGCAGAAGCTCCAACTGCTTTCCCAGGTCTTCGGCAGTCTTCTTCGCCTCTTCGGTCACTTGCTGGATTTTTTTTTTAGCCTCCGAGAGTGCGTCTTGGGCCTTCTTCAGATCCGCGGCAGACGATTGGGCTTGTGCTTGGCTTTTGGCCAGCTGCTTCTTTAGCTCCCCAAGGGCGGCCTTCAGGGATAACTTGGCCTCGAGATGGCGGAACAACAGGGCGGTCTGTACAATGACACAGCACGTTAGAAGCTGGTGGTCACATTTTTAACGAAGGCAGTAAGGCTAAGAGCGTAGCATACCTGTGCGGTAAGGCGAGCTAAATAGCTGATGGTCGTAGGCATGTCGACATCCCCTAGCGCATGTTCGCCGTCGCAGAGGTCCAGCATACGTGATACGTACCCCAACACCGTTGAAGCCTCGGGGCGGCCGCTGAAGCCGGTCGCACGAAGGGACGCCCCAACGTCACTCGGGTGTACGCCCGAAGGAAGCACGCCCATGAAGCCTTTGCCACGACCAACTTTCCGTGTACACATCAGGGGAAGCTCTTCGAGCTCCTCTTCCTCGTCGTCGCTAATGTTCTCAACCTGTCACTCCTTCCCCTCCATCTCCCCTTCCTCCTCGAAGGCCTTGCTGCCTTCAGTCGAGCTGCTGCTTTGGCCACTCGACCCAGAACTTTGGCCCCCGGATTCGGAGCTGAAGCGCGTGCTGACGACCGGTTCCTCGGGCAGCCGTGGTTCGGGGGCGTCCTCGGAACCATCCTCGTGTTGTCCTGACGGAACCAAGCGAACGGATTATTAGAACACTGCAATAAACATACGATAGCACAACGAAAAGTTCAGAAGCTTTGGAGTACCTGTGCAGGCTGAGAGACTGTCGGCGCCAAAGTCTAGTGACGGCATCAGGATGCCGGGGGACCGGGGTAAAGGTGACGCTAAGCCTCCGGAACCCCCCTCCGACCTTTCCCCGAACCTATCAGGAACGACGCCCACCAACACATTTAGCAGACTCTCTATGTCCGTTGCGCTCGGGGGTAGGGTCGCCGGTGGCGTCTGGTTTAGAGTAGCAGCAACAACCTCGCGGTCGGCCATCGCTTCACTCGGGGTCGCCGGCCTCAAAGGGGTCTCCGCATATTGTTTACGGAGACGCCGATGCTTAGACTGCTTCGGTGCGGGTGAGGGCGCGTCCAGGGTGGCTCCAGAGCGCTTCTTCTCCTTCCTTCGGCCGGAGGTACCCTCGTCTAGCTGAATGCTACCCCTCATATGTAGGGCGCGCTTTGCCACCTACTTCGCGCGCCGCGGTACGGGTGCCGCGCCTTTGGAGTCCCCCTTCTGGGTTGCAGAGTGCTTGATAACCACTTTCACCCGCTTCGGTGGCACAGCAGTGGTTGTGTCCTCCTCCGTCTCTTCCTCCTCCTCCTCCTCGTCCGGACCTTTGTCTGCCCCGCCCCCGGGCTGTCGAGCCTCGGTGTTATGTGGCTCCTGTGGCAGCAGAATGGCCTCTGCGTTGTATAGCTGTACAATGCGGTTGGTCCGGCCCCGGCACCCCATTTCCCCTACCAGCTCCCATTCCTTCCGGATTAAAGGGGCGAGATAGTGGTTGGCCTGCTGTTCTATCTCGGCGAAGTTGATCTTCGGGAGCCGCTCTCGGTCAAGTTGCAGATCGCCGCTCATTGGGTCCCGGGTAATGAATTGCACGTGCCAGTCGGTCCGGAGGGGTTCGATGCCCACGGCGCAAAACTCCTCCACCAAGTCCCGCATACTCAGCCGCCCGGCGATTCGGGACAGTAATTGGACGTGGGAGGTAAGTCCGCTGTCCTCTGGGATCACAGCTTCGGAACGTACAGAATCTTCGTGTTTCGCCTACGCAAGTTGCTCTTGGTGCCCACATTATAATAGAACTAGCCGGAGGCAATCTGTTTCCCCCAATGTTACCTTGACCCCTTTGCAGGCACGTCACGTTCGCGGCGCGACCGGAGGGTGATGGTAAGGTAGTTCGATACCATGGTGGGGTCCCCAGGACAAGGATGTTCTCGCTGGGAAGCCAAATGCGTAGCAGCAAAGGCACCGGCATGAGGTTCGGTGCCCTCCATCCGGAAGGCCCACTCGAAGCAGGCCAGTCAAGTGATTTTATTCGGCAGCACCTGCTATATCTCGAGCCTGTAAAGGGCCAGAACATCTCCAATGAACCAGGAGCAGGGGAATCGGAGCCCTGCTTCGAAGAACCGCTCGAAGACTACTATGGTGCCGGGCCGAGGTTGGGGCACGGTTTCGCTGTCCTTTGGCACTGACGCTCGGGACCTCTCGAACCATCGCCTAGGTTCGGCAGCCCATGTGTCTAGTAGCTCTTCGATCACAGAGCTCGGCCCCAGATAGGCGCTTCAGGCTTTCTTGTCGTTGACTCGCTTCGGTTCAGATCCGGACGCGGGCTTAGCTTTCCGAGGACCCATTGTCTACCGAGGGGCGTGATTCAGTAGCTCGAAGAAGGGATGCCGAGCAGCCTTTGGTGCGAGCGAGCGCACGCTGAGTGGTGCGCAACAAAGGGTTAGCAGCGAGGCGCTAGGGTTTCACGAGCGGTCGAGAAGTCGAAGTGAAAGTGAGAAGAGGGGGTGAAGGCTGGTTTATATAGCCGGCAGAATGCGGGTCGCGTGGTGATCTCTCGCGTCCGATCGCGCACTCATTGATCCGATGGCTGATGCATGGAGCGGAGGCTGAGTTTATGACTGCGCGCCCGCTCGGGTAGTGCGCTGGGCAACCGTGTCGGATGCATTCATGACAAAATGACGTGGCAACTAAGGTTTGCACGGTGCGGCGGCTAGAGGCAGGGAGTTCGAAGGCCGCTCGGGCCGAGGGCAAAATAACACGACAACTAGGGTTCGCATGCCTTGTTCTTGTTGATTCAATAACTTCATCGAATACGGTTATGGTTGGCAATTTCAGGTAATCGGAGTACGGATGGCCCCCGGACAGGCCCGAAAAGGGGGGGGGAGACTAGAGGTGGTCATTTTGCATGATCACGGTTTTGGTCCTGCCGAAGGCGGATCTCACCCATGAGGGGCTACTGTTGGGGGAAAGCCCACCCCTTAGTCTCCCCAAGGCCAAAAGACAGCCCAGCAACAAGAAACAAGGTTCAGTTGTGCTGACAGCCTAGAAGACCTTCGGCCCGGGAGGTGTCCGAAAGTCGGTACGGCCGAAGGCCGTACGATATGGCGGGCCCCAGGCGCAGGCATTAGGGAATGACAGCCGGGGGCATGTACTGGAAGCAGATTGAAGTACTAGAATACCCTCAGGTCAAGTAGTAAGATGTAATGTAGGGTCCGGGGCAAAGCTGTAAACACACCCGGACAGTAGGTGAGCATGGATCTATAAATGCTCACCTGCACCTCTGAGCGCGGGGGGCATCAAAGGACCACCCAAACCTTCTTGTACGGACCTCATCGTATAATACAAGCTTGCTGTCCGGAGGGCGCAACTCCAGGCCCTCCGACATTGTGTTGTTGTTCAGTCTCGTTCACACACCCCAGAAGCTTGACCGAGGGACCTTCGACCCAACAAGCCGGTGCAGCTAGCCCTCGGCTCGCCCATCCCGTATTTGTTCTGGACTTGTAACCACAACACTCCCCGTCGGCCGAGCTCTACCTTCTCCGCCGGCCGTCGCGAGCTCCGCCGCCTCCTCCGCTGGCCGAGCTCTGACCTACGCCGCCTCCCTAGCCAGCCGAGCTCCGAGCTGTGCCGCCTCTCCCACCGCATCCCCGCCTCCTCCACCATCTCCCCGCCTCCCCGTCTTCTTTACTGGCCGTCACGAGCTTGGAGCCTCCCCCACCTCTAGAAGCCGTCGACCAAGCTCCGAGCTCCGCCTTCTCCGTCGGCCATCGCGAGCTCCGCCGGATCCTCGCCTCCCCGCCTGCAGCTTCGCCCGATCTCCCTACGCCGGCGCGCCGGAGCTGCAGCCGTGGTCAGTGCTGTAGCTTGCGGGGCTCGCCCGAGCTCCCCGCCGGTCTCTATTTTCAGTTCACCGAGACATCAAGTTTTAGGTGGTGACTCTTCAGCCACACACTGACCCATTCGGGTGTTTGGATCTCCAAAATTGGTCTCCACCGTTGGAGACAGCCTAAGCGCCGGGAACACAGTGAAGTCCAACGCGCAAGGGTGCCGCCGAGGCCAGCACCCGGGAGGCTGATCTCCATTACACGCCTGGCAGCGTTGCACCTGATGCCGGACCATGAACACAACGGCTTGTGGGGCAACCACGGGGGCAGAGGGGATGATGGCCCGTTGCTGGTGGCGCCATCTTTGGCCGGCCACAAGGTGGATTTCCACCGAAGAAGTGACTCTGCTTCTTGGTCGACTGCACTGTATATATATGAGCAGAGTAGCAGAAGAATGGAGATGTGTAAGAAACTTGCCTGAGATGTTGTCCAGAGGAGGATCATGGCTTTGCCTGGGAGTGATCAGATATTCAGATGATTGGAGGAACCAAGACGGTGCTGTACGAGACTTGCCTGAGCTGTTGGCCAGTGCCTGGGAGTGATCATATGGTTGGAGTTGGAGGAACCAAGACGCCTCTCTGAATTTGCATGGTGCGCAATTTATCAAACAACAGATTTAGTAGTGGCAGAGTCAAAGCGCTAGACAGAATACTAGTCACGCTTTTACACGAAGTCCTACATTTCCTTATCAGAGTAAATGAGATGTTTAAGAGTTGGGTGCAGAAAAGGGAAATATCTAGCTTTATAGTCTACTTGCGTTAATTGATCAGATTTAGCCTGTGGATAACAATGACAACAAACCTTACACGCATATGGATATCCTAATTCAGATTTTGAAACAATAACTTTAGACCATCGCAGCAACATGCTGGAACTATGATTTTCACATACTAATGTTTATTTCTGAGACATGTCACACGGAGATTACAAGTGTAACAGGTCAAACCATATGATTCAAAGAGGCGCTTGACTACATTATTAAGGGATATGCGCTTCTCTCCATAAATAACATGAACGCTTAATTTCTTTTGTGAACCTAACTCCGACCGTATCTCATATACATGAAAACTTTCTAAATGACCTTAATCTCTTTGAGCCAAGCAGTGTGGAGTGGGCATGGATCTGGCTTTCCAGCAGCAAGCGCCTTCTCAGTGAGAGAGTAAAACCAACCATTCCTCCACTTGAACTGCTCAATTGAGATACAAATGTGTTTAGCAGTCAACAAATTGGGAGAGCAAATTTACAGATAGTCAGCAGTATAAGGACGTTGGACTTGCCTCTTTTACAGCAGTTGGAAAGTGCGCTACAGCTCTCGAGTATGCACAAAGCCTCTCTTCTATACCTTCATCGAACGTAAGCCCCCTCTCTGCAGCCGCAGCAGATGCTAATTCAGCTATTAGGCTTGCAACCTGCAAGGATAAAAGCACAAATAAATCAACCAAGAATATGGACTAACGTAAAACATTCACGAGAGAATGTTACCTCAGATCGGTAGTCCTTTTCAACCGCACCAACAGTAGCAACTGGATGCCGTGCACCAACAAGCATGAAAGCTGAAATCCATATCAACTTCTCCAACATCTGCTTCTGAAAGGCTTCCTTTTCAAGCACCTGATTGGCAGGTTACAGAAAATTCACAACAAACGAACATGCTATATTTTATAACTGAAATCATACAAGATGGTACTGCAACTATGCAAGGAGCATTTCATAAAAAATCCATGCATAAAGAATAAGGAACCAACCCAAAAAACATCGGAAAGGGTACACCGATGATAGTTTGCCCTTCATCCCAAGAAAGAACCGCGGTGCTAAATCCTGACTCCCTCAGCTCGGCTCACTTTTTCATGCAACAGACAGACATGAATTGAAAGGTTTGGTGGTTAAATTAAATCTACCAACTTCGGAACACATGCAACAGACAGACATGATGATCCATTCATGAGGGATGAAAAAATTCTACTCCCTTCATTCTGTAATTCATGTTGTTTGGGACAAGTGATTTGCACTGGCCGCAGCTCGATTTTTTCTGTCAGAACAACTTCATTGCCAGAATGGCGCAGTACAAGTATCATTTGTGAGAACTGCTTATAGTCAATAAAATTCTGATAAGCACACCTTGCAGGTAAGTCCACCATTTTGCAGGCGGGCAGCTACTGCTGGAGCCCAGGTGCCAGATGCAGCAGTCAGGCCCTCCGGGTTGGTGTCAGTAATTCCATCCACTGGTGGCTCTCCAAGTTTTGAGACAGCAAAGTAGGCCAGGACCTGATTAGCATCCACTAACCCTTTGCTCTCGAACCATGGATCCAGCATCCCATTCTGGAAGAACACCAAATCTGCTGCAATATTAGCTCACGAGTTTGAATAGGAAGCAAACACTATGATACACAATGGCATCGCTAACAACCACAAACAGAATAATAGCATATCTCTTTTCATGGAATGAGTGGAAGTTATGGAGACTGTCCAGACTCCAGAGATAAAGAAAGAATTTGCTTATCAAGTGATCAAACATTAGAAGAGCAACCATGAACCATCTAAGGTTATTTGTCCTCAAATTACTTAAATCTTAAAGTGTGGAGATAATTAATGGGTTTTTGTTTCCATGAGGAGCTAAGGTTTAGCTCCTAAAATTTGAGCTAAACTTTAGCACCTCTTGGGGCGCTAAAGTTTTGCCCTCCTTAGCCTTTTTTCTTCTCTAGAGCTAAAGTTTAGCTCACCTTTAGCCCTCCTGTTTATTTCTCTAGAGCTAAAATTTGGGCAAAAGTTTAGTTTTAGCTCTTTAGCCCATGGAAACGAACAGACCCTAGTGTTCCTGTACGATCTGAAGCACTTTATAAATGTTTCGGGACCAGAAAACGTGTGTCAATCCGATCAAAATGTTTGAAGAAAAATGTAGTTTCATTGACCCATCAAGCATCAACAGATTGGCAACTAAACCTCACATTTGCAAAACAGAATCCAGCCTCATTAGTGCTACTTCTACCATGCAGTGTCAAGTACCACCATCAATATTCAATGGACAGTGCAGATTGCTTTAGGATCTGATCCCATGACCTCTCAGTTAAGCAGATGCTACCACAAACACTGAAGGGGTGAACTGGACTACTAGAGCAGTTCAGCGTTAGCAATTCAGTTCACAATTCGCTCAATCTCCGCGCTAGGCCGTCAGAAAAATGCAGGCACGCACCAAATAAACTCGCCGTCTGACACAATTGCACTCAATTCGAGAAGACAAATCCAATCGCCCGCCGGCGCACGGCGAGCTCGCCCACAGGAAGACCGAGCTAGGGGGAGGGGTTGTGGGGGCACGTACCGCGCCACCGCGACTTGGGTGTGTTCTCGAGCACGGCGTCGAGGTCATCGTTGCGGGTGCACACGAGGATCGGCCCGGGCGCGTCCTCGGGCACCTTCTCGCCGCGGCCGACGAGCACGTCGGCCCCCGGCGGGCCCATGGCCAGCAGCGCGCGGCCCACGCGCCCGCCGCCCACCACCACTGCCGGCTGCACCGCCGTCGCCATCGCCGCCGAGATCCTAGCTAGCCTGCGAGCCGCGGAACGCGCTGAAGACGTAGAGAGGAGGCGGCGGCGGCGGAGCGGAAGCGACGGCAGCGAGGTGACGGAGACGGCTGCTTTGATGACCATTCCGACGGCGCGGTGGTGGTGAGTGTGAGGGAGAGCACTGACGGCGTTTGATTTAGGGAGGTAAGATGCCGTTAGGCAGTAAAAGGGAGCCACCCGATTTGGGGATGGGCTTATCTGGTCGGTTTGTTGTTGACGTCTGATGGGCCCAGGAGCCTAGATTGGGCTTTTTCAGATGTCCGTTTCTCTCATTTTGATGCTCTTTTTATTTCCCTTTGGAAAGGAGGATTTTATATCGATTAAATATCCTTGTTACAAATAATTTTTTTAATGAACTATGGTGATTCATAAAGTCACTACAGCATCCTAAATGAAATATGTTTGTGAAACCGGTTCAAATAATATGATGGATTTTCTTCTCACTTTACTGGGTGGTTTTACCGCTTGCATTGTGTCGTAGTTAGGAGGAAACATCATCTTTGTTGGCATCCTCCGACATGTCTTCTATGTCTCAAAGTTGTTGTTGTTGTTGTTGTTTTTGGAGCTAGACTGGACCTCACCACTGCCTTCTCCCACGTCTGGTGCTCCGGTTCAATATCTCGGTCAATCTTCTTCTTTGCTTCCTCTCTTGTTGGCCGAACAGTGAAGGGAACATTCAGTAAGCCCCCAACTAATAAATAAAAAAGAGAAAAAAAAGGTGGTTCATGCCATCATCCTTGCAAATACATTGTCTAATAGCATGAATTTGCCTTATAATGACCTCTAAGTTTGTCATTTCAGTCGCTGGGTTGGCATTTATGATCTCTCTCTAATTACGTGAAGATCATTCCTCCATTTCCTGTCTCCAAATGACGAATTTTAAAATCTAAAGTCTAAAACATGCCACCCGCTAGGATGGCAACAGGTACCGATACCCGATGGGTAAATACCCTATTTAGGAGCGGGTATGGGACTAAAATTATACATGTGGGTATAAAAATGGGTAAAAAGTTATACTCATCAGGCATGTCGTGTACGGGTATGGGCAATCCTCACCTGTACCCATCACACCCACATACCCGAGTATAGTCCGGCCCAGCCTTTCTTTTTTCAGCCCAGCCCAAATAGTAATAAATAGATATAAAATCAGAAACCCTAGCACCCTAACCGTCACTCATCATTCCCCACCACACCACCACCACCAAACGCCGCCGCCACCACTAGGCCAGGCGCCGCCACCAGCCCACTACCCAACAGCCGCCGCCACCCCGAGCCTGCCAGGAGCAGCCGCTGGTGCCTCTATTCCATTGTTGTCTGTCATCGGCCGCAGTCTCCACTGACCCAATCACCTGCCGCCGGTCGCCGCCTCCGCCTCCATCAACCCAATCGCATGCTACCGGCCGCCGTCTCCATCGATCCAATGGCCTGTCGTCGGCCGCCGCCTTCGTCGGCCGCTACAACCCTGCCGCCGGTGCCTCCATCACGGCTGTGCGCGGGATCCGAGGATCCGCCGCCTTCCCCGCTCCCTCACCGCCCTCCACACCACCCCCGTGCCCGACACTGGTTGAGCTCCCATCATCGGGTATGGGATACCCGTGGGTTACCCATTACCCAATCGGGGTCGGGTATGGGATTGAAGTCTTACTCGCTAGCAGGTATGGGTGCGAGGGCGGGTATAACTTTTCCTTATCGAGTGTGGGTATGAGAACGCAAAACCCGGTGGGTTTGTACCCGTTGCCTAGTCTATATGACTAGAGAGCAACAGGGAATACTTAAAAGCAACAGTAGTAGCTGCGTGCTCCAATCGTCATATCAACATTAACAGCTCTTCACAGTAAACAAACACCACTCAGCTTCATCTGGACAAGAAATTAATCTTCTATCAATGACTACTTACGAATCAACAAGTAGCAAGTACATAATCCAATTACATCATGGCACAAAGGAGACATTATCAACGTCTCCTTGATGAATTACTAGTTCCATGATGTGTTTAGCACACCATGGTGAAAGAATAACATGGTGACCTACTTCATTATACCGTTCAACAGAGACAACTCCCTCTATCACCAGATCTGTTGCTCCTATTGGTACAGCCAATCTCGAAGCCAAGTACACGGACATGAATACAAACTAACACACCCACCACCAAAAATATACAGATTTAAGTATGAAGAGTAAGATCTGTAACCAGAGCGCACATAAACCTCAATAATTTGGTCTCCATCAATGAGTTCTAGCACGCCAGAGTTAGAGAAATTTCAACTTTCCATGTCGTGCAATAGATTTTGCCAGGCATTCTTCCCTTTCAGTGTCCACCAATCCAGAGCAAGCATCTGGGACCCCCAAGGTTACTGCAAAGTACAAATAGATGGTGCACAGGAAGACAAGCACAACTAGTGTTGTCAAGAGGAACCGATGTCGCTCAACCAAGGCAGACCAACTGCCTACGTCATCGCGAGATGATTGTGGCTTCTTTGAAGGTGACAGAAAGAATGTGTTTTGTGACCTCCTGTGAGGGGACGATAATGCATCAAGAACCATGATGCTGTTGAACTGATACTTTGAATCCTGTGCAAACAAAAAATAGGTAAGAATCACATGACAAAGTTACATAATGGTCATCGAGATTACATTAAGGAAACAAAATGCATAATGTATGTTCAAATGAACCACTACAAATTTTCATATGCTGTGACATTTAGGTACAGGTGACTCAACAAGAACTGAATTGCCAGTTAGCAGAAGAAAAAGAAAATCTCAAATACGGAGATAAATCTTCCATGATATGGAAATATGATATGCATGTCCAGACCACCCATATCTAAATCCGAGACAACGGAGTAGACAGGCATTCGCAATTATACTAAATAGTCACTCTCTTCTTTCATGGAATGCCTAGTCATGACTCCAGATATTTAAGTGTATGTACATCAAAAGGTTCATGATTCACAATTATCTCTCGATATGCTGGAGGCACATACTTCTAACTTCGAATAAATGAACATTTTAAAGTAAAACAACACTAGCAACATAGTGAATGATGACACAAAGGGATATAAAGAGATGGATTCAACACAGTTTATAGGTATAAGGAAAGGGATTAACAGAGGAAAGGCATGGAATTAGTGCTGGAACTTCAAATTCAAGTCCAGAGTAGGGAAGGCCAACACAAACTACAAGCTAATATTGCAGTAAAAAACACATTGGATTTGAAACTTCAAATAGTGATTTCTGTTTATAGTTGTTTGGGTTTGATGCATGCTTTTGTTTGCTCAAAAACAGAAAAAAAAAAGGAAACCCTCACTCTTAACTGAAAACAGAACAGAACATCACCTATGACATCATGGCATCACAGACCTGAAGCGTAATGCTTCCACCGTCAAAATATTACTAACATCGATGGACAGTCAATACTCTTGGAACAACTATCACTTAATGTGTCACATGACAGTCCAAGACTACTAGCAATTACACTAAAAAGGTGGAGGATCTATAACTCACAAGCATTCTGCTCAAATCAGTTTGTCACAAAAGGCAGCACCAAAAGCATGCACAAGCGTACAGTTTCTGGTCACTGCCAACTTGCGTTGGTTGACATGTATGCTCAATGAAAGACACTTCATTAAGCAAAGTAAGAGATTATGCATTTTCTCCACATGGTTTCACCTAGTCGTGTTCCAATGCACAGAAAAGCATATCCAATGCCACAATAAATCTGGATTCTCATATCACAATACAGCAGTTGTAGTTGGGTCAACAAGTGATAAAGCATACGTGACATGTATAGATCCTCACTGACAGCAATCCTTAATGCTCAAAATACGTGGCCTGAAAGTTATATTAGGTATATTAGGAATCCAAACACTGGTACGAGTACGATATTTTCGTATTGAAAGGAAACGCACATCAGAACTATAATCCTGAGGTTTCCGACACCACACAGTGTGGCCTCTTAGTGGGATTGCCGCAGTGCGGGACAGCAGTGTGCACTGTACATAGAAAACGACCCCTCAATGCAGCACCATCGTTATCATTAATTCATTATCAGCAGGGGAATTGCATAAGTTCAACCAGAATTATAATTTCAAAAAATAAGACTTCTAGCGTTTTACCAGTTCAAGATCCAGGCGAGACACAGCTACGGCCTGGAGCGGCAATCATCATCATCAAAGGATGAGTTAATGTGCAGCCTGATCTAATTCACGCCTGATTACCGCATCATTCCGTATCCGAACAGATAGATTTCAATCAAGAACAAACAAGTTCGCACGCCCACGCAGCAAATAAACCCCAATCCGCAACGAAAAGGAGATACGGGGAATCGAGGGCTCACAGCAGAGAGCAGGAAGTTTCCGCCGAACAGAACCAGCAAACAAGAGAGGCGGGGATGACAGATCTCCACTCCACGCTAGGAAGGAGGGGACTGGATAGGGGGAGGGAGGAGACCCAGTGGCAGCGGAAGGAATGGAAGTGTCCGTACCTGGATCTGGATCGGCCGGCGTATCGGCGGTGAGGGCGACGGCGGACCTTCTTGGAATGGGAGCTCGGGGTCTCGTCGGTGGGAAGAGTGAGGGGAATCCCGGTGAACCGTCCGAATATTAACGACGCTGAAAGAAAGAAGGGAAGAAACCGGTCCGGCAATATGCCACCTCTGGAAATAGGATCGACGTTCTTTTCAAGTATAGTCCTTGGACTTTATCCAAAATCTTCATCGATAGTTAAAAGTGATTGCCAACAGATTTGTACTTAGAGCAAGTATTATGAGGGTGAGTCAGCTCATGAAATAAATGTACACGTAGGACATATCTGACGTGTAGGAGGGAGAAAGGAAGAGAGAGAATGAAGTGATCGACTCGTGAGTCGCTAGTAGGAAGCAGGCTAAAGCTCTTGGTCCAAGAAAATTGATAGATTCAACCAATCACCATTGTTTGCTGGAGACATTAAACAATTGAATACTTAAACCGAGGTAATCAAGCTATTAGTTGAATGCTCATTGATGATGATGCTCGATGACATGGCAGTAGGATTTCGTCAGTAGTCTATTAGTCTTGCTCTTAGATCACAAACACTACCAATGACAGGTCCATTCCAACTTTATTACACTCTCTAGGGATATAAATGACATAAGCTAAATAAAATCTTCGCTAAATTCTTTGACCTATGCATGAAACCCCCTTATATTTGAACAATTATACGTTTATTTAAGCGTGTGATCAACTCTGTAAAGCATTTCGGCGCTTGCTTCTATATTAGTTTTTTGTTTGTTATTGTTTATCAAACCGATGAATAATTTACACTCCCTCTGTATAGATTTATTTGACATCTGGAGAACTGAGGGGGTATTAGAGTTTCATAGTGTTTTCTAATTTGTGTTGGTCCTTGTAAACATCAAGGGATGTGAGGTCCTGTTATGGAAAAGGCGCAGGCCACTTGTTGGTGGAATGAGTGCGTCCGCTCGAGTGTGAATCAGGGGAAGGTCGTCCCCAGAGGAATTAGACTAAAACCTTAAATTTTGCGTTGTTCCGAGTAGATCAGAATCTGGTCAACACGTCAAGAAACTTCCAATGTGCCATGTATATTCATCAAAGTCCCCCACCGGAGCACTTCTAGAACCATGACAAAAGTCAAACGACAACACTTAATTTTTGGGGAAAAGAACTGCAACTCGCCCCGACTAAAAGTCCAATAATGCAACCACGTTGGATTTTTTTTTTGCAACGCTCTGTCCACCAAAACAAAAAATACGACTAAAGTGAAATCCAAGTTTTTTTTAAAAGAAGATAATGCCACATCTGGAAACTGAAAAAAAACAAGAAATAACTATCACACTTGAATATGAATAAATCGTCACTGGCTCTTTACTCTGTTTTGCTTTGGTTTCTCATCTGAATAGGTATGTTTGCTTTATTGATTTGTGGGATTTTGCTAAATTGTTAACTAAGTTTGAATGAATTAGTTTCTAAAAATCCCAAATCCAGACTAGGCTTCAGGTTTTCGTAGGCATCCACTATTACTGGATTTTATGAGTATACTGCACAAAATTTGGCAGTGACTTTGACGTTGTGTGAATGTCCAATATATTTTCATATAGGAATCACAATGTTTCCCATTTAGGTTTCTTCCATTTTCCAATCATTATGAAGCTCTTGGCAGCGACTGAACCACTATCACGCAAGACAGACGACTAATCCACTATCATGCAAGAACTATGACCCTCTGCTTCTTGCAATACAATCAATTCTGATTCCTAAAGACTGGTAAAAGAAAAGGGCTTTGATTCTTAAAGAATTACGTGCTATTTTCTCACTAAAGCTCAAGAGTTACAGTTGACGTTTCCTGGTCCTTCTTTGTGTGTCTTTTTTCGTATAGCTTTGTCGATTCTTTTATTGAAATAATCTGTTGCAGATTCTAGAAAGAACATCATCTCACACAACGAATTTGTACGCATCTTCACCGTGAATTCAATACAATGCAAGACAATTCTTTATTTCTTTTAATGATGAAACATATTACTTGTTTTGTGCCTGAAATGCTGGAACAAGGCAGCTTTCGTTGAAACACCAAGCTGAACTGCGTGCTGAGTGCTGACATGGTGCAACAGTCATAATCAGAGCTTTCCGTCTAACTTCTAAGGCAAGGCTGTTAGGAAATACGATGACAACAGAAGTGACCAATGGTTAGTTTCAATGGAACTTTTAGCCTATTGCTCTGCCTTTCACGCTATGCATCATCAAATTGGTATAGTCCGGTGAGATCTGGCATAGCCTCTACATTAAATGAAAAAGAAAAAAAAAATCAGCGACCTCCCCGGCCCCCACAACACAATTCCATTCGTCAACATTTCAGACTCCAGCCTTTCAGGTTTGGCGAACATTGTTATGAATATATAAAAAGAGTCATCTTTTGCATTACCGCTCATTTGCCTGAAAAAAAAAATCATACATAGCTTTATTGCAATTTTACATGCACCACTGCCGGAAAGTGAACCTATTTATAGCTTATCGCGAATCTATAAGTATGGCCTATGTAAAGCTGTTGGGCAAATACAAGATGAACTTAAAATCTGAGGCATTGTGCTGCTTCTGCTTATGCTAGTACAATATCACCACTATCTACCCCTTGCAAGGCCTGCTGTTGCAGTTTCTCTTCAAAGTCCTCCAAGTACTCTCTACTGTTGATCTCTGTCAACCTGCAACCACCAAGATGGCAAAACATGGCATCATATTAATACGGTCCTGGTTAATTGTAATTGATACAAAAATAGTCCCCTGAAATGATATCACACATTTCCATTACCTGCTAATGGTACGATCCTTGGCAAACCCAAGCTCGTTGTCCACACATAGGTCAGCATCATCACTTTTCTGAGAACGTGACGATCGTGGAGAAATTTTTTGTGCTTCAGCAACTGTCACTATATTCTCAAATAGTTCTATTGGTGCAGCTTCAGCTGTACACAATAACCTTGCTTTGTTCTCATACATAACCTGAAAAATCATTAGCAGTTTGGAGACAAGATTTACATGTTGGGGTAAGCAAATCAATTACAGGACAACTTAAGGTTGAATGGAAATTCATTTCTACAGATTACATATGCAAACAGTTTCTAACAGTGATGAATTACAAAATAAATCAGATATAGCTTAGAATAATGAGAAAAATTCCATGTAGCACCTACAGATGGAAGCTGCAAGTGCATGCCAGGCATGTCTCTAGAGTTTCCAGATGTCTATGTTCAAAAATCTCATTGGAAGCTTGTTCGACCAAATTTAAATATTAAAATGTGGACAAAGATAGGGATCATACATCAATTAGTGTGATAAACCGATAAGCTGCTGTTCTGTTACTAGACCCAAGCTTCGGAATACCATCAAGTGCCAGGGTGTGAAATTTTTCTGCTCAGCAACAATTACTACAGTTATGTAATGTCAAAGAATAGAGCTTTGGAAATGGTAGAGATCACATTGCAACAATGTACTTACTAAAGAGTCCAAAATAATCTGCTGCACCTAAAGGTCTATCACAAAGATCTTCAAATGGGAAATATGCACAACCATTCGCTCCCAGTGGAACCTGCAAGCAAAGTCATGGTTAAGTAACAAAGGCCGTATGTTTAACCAAACCTACTTTAGAGTACTTCCACAAGACCTGCAATTTCCGACCCATAACTACTTCGACAGTTTGTGGTCTAGGTTCCTCATCCCCGATTAAAGATTGAAGTTTCTGTTTAAGAAGCGTACTGAAATGCTTCCCAACAAAATAGAAACCTTGCTGAGCCTGGTATCAGATCGAAGATGTCAAACAAATGGAAAGAGCTAAAAACAAACATTATAAGTTGCCAAAGTTAGAAACATACAGAACCCAATCGACGATAGTCAGTTGCAGAGCCAATGGGGTGCACGATGCACCTTTCCTGCAACAGTTACAAAAATAAATGCTGGCATATTAGCATATTGAACTTCAATGGACAGCACAGGGAAATTGACAGACATATAATAACTCATACTTTCAACGTGTCAATGAAAGGCAAAAAAAGGTCTCGCTGCAAGCCACCTTCATAGAGCTTATCTGGAGCGCGGTTAGAAGTCGAGATGAGAATCTGAACACAGATTATGTAAAATATAATCAGTGTGATATGTGAAGAAATTCTTTCAATATAATGATTAGGTTGTTCCAGTGGCATAATAAGAAAGTGAGTTGTGAGTAGTGGTCACATACAACGCCTTTGCTGAATAAATGTCTGAACAGACGGTTCAAAATCATAGCGTCAGCAACATCAGTTACCTGAACAATTTGTGTTAGATTGTTTCGAGACAAACAGTAACACGTGATTACAATATTTACAGACAAAAAGATATACATACCATAAACTCATCAAGACATAATATGATAGCCTCATCTGAAATCTCAGCTGCTACCACATCAAGGGGATCTGAAACACCTTTGTGCATCTGCAAATAGATGCACATTTACGAAAATGTTAATCAATTCTTACTGATGATATGTACCATGCTAGACTTGAGAAGGCAGAAAAAAAAAACATCTTCAATAACAGAAAAAATACCTGTAGACGACTATGTACATTCAGCATAAAATCGTGAAAGTGAATGCGTTTTTTTCTCCAATTAGATGGCCTGTCAAGTAACAAAAGTCTCAGCCTATGTATACAAAAGGATTGTCTTAAAAAAAACTCTAATGCAAAGACCAATATTGATACAACTATGACCACATCACCACGAAGTAAAGAGGCTTCAACACAACCACTGTAATTCATGGTTTTTGGGAAATAAAAAGATCTTCCAGCATTCATATAACGGACAAAACATGATACATTTCTTTTGGTTAATGACACTACAATCAGCATTGGGTCCAAATATTTTGAGCCGATTACTCGAATCAGGATTTTGGGAATAAAGATTCCACTGACCCGTCAGAAGGAATAGTAAGCTGGAACGAATCACTAGCCAATACAAAAAAAATCGATCCTTTGTGGGCATTTCTAAAGAATTGCAAAGTCAAAGAAAAAGCGATTGGTTTGTATATATTTGAGCAATGACTTTATATTCCAACAGATAATATATTCATCAGGTTCCTAGAACAGATGAATTAATGGTATATCATTGAAGACACATTGGAATATAATCAAGGAAAAACTACATTTTCAGATATTGCTTATGAATCACAATTATGTTAATACCTTGATGTCTACAGCATAAAACCCACAGTGATCATTTCAAGCCATGTTTTGTTCTTAACTGAGATCAGAAGAGTTTCTGTCAGAGTTCTGCAGCAACTATTAAGCCCCAAGTATCATGGTATTGACACAATTGTTATTGCTGCAGAACTCTGACAGAAAATCATTTGCACTCTGCAATGTAGAAACATTAAATACACTTGTATAGGTTCTAAACTATCCCTCCCTGAAACAGTACAATCATATATAGTGCGGTTTTGAGCAGTTTATAGTGAAATTCAACATCATTCTATCTGTCTTAAAGCAGTACCAAGTCTACTCCTCATGTACTTACAGCTGCTCATAGAACAGGTCCATAAGCATTGTCTTCCCTGTACCGACGCCTCCATACAGATACAGCCCTTTCACCTGAGCACACGTTGAAGGCAGGGTAAGGAGCCGGGACCATAGCCATCGACTCCTACCAAACAGCAAGGAGTAAGGTTAAAATAAATTCACAGTATCTGTATCGAAACCATGTGAAGACTGCAGCTTCAACAGTTCTTACCGTCCTTCTTTCTCAGATGACTTATATCTATCCAGCTGGCAGGCTTCTTCATTCACTATTAACTCCTCATAGAGCCTTTGCAATTGTTGAATCGTGTCAATCTGTATCAATGGATAAAAAAGTAGGAAAATTCTAATTAAAACACTGAATGATGTTGTGCAGGAAAAAAAATGGCCAGGATCACTATGATACCTGAAAGCTATCACCATCTACAAGTTCTCCTGATGCTATTCTCCTCTCATATTCTGCCATTGGACCAGCTCGCCCAACATCTACCACAATTTAAGAAAGTAAATAATTTGATTCTAATGCATACTACAAAAAATGAAGCTCCATGCTTAAAAGGTAGAGAAAAAGTGAACCTCTGATGGAATCAACCGCTACAGTGGAGTACATGGACCTCAACAATTCCGCACCTGGACTCATCAAGCTGCTAATTTCTCCATTTTGATGTAGCATGCTTAGAGAACGGGGTGCCAAATTGCATGAGATCAGAGCATTTCGCTGCCTGATAAATATGTTTGCTGATGAGTGCCTCTCTGCATGGTGCTGTGTGAGACGGCGGAGCTGTCGGAGTGACCGAACCACTGATCTCATCTTCCACTGTGTTTTATTTTCTACTTTCTAGGCAGACAGCACAAGCAAGTCTTGGAGCCTACAATTGAGGCAGAACAAGAATCCATTAAAAAAGCAATAGAAGGGTACATCTCGTTAGGTTTAACATACTTCCGGCCATCTGATGAAAAAGCAACAATCATGTGGCACAAACATGGAAAACTCAAAAGTAAGTATAAATAAATAACTGAATGGTGCGGGAGCATGTGACTTTAGCCTCTGCCCTCATAAAAGGAAATTCAGAAAATGACGCAGAAAAGGTGGTCAGTGCTGTAAAAAATGCAGCTACTACACATTAGCTAACAACAAGTCCACGAAAAAAAATCGCCCCTCAAACTTCCAGAGGAGAACTTTGGAATTTGGATCAAATTGACCCACAGCCATCACGCGGTTTCCACTTTTGCATCGATCAACCACATATTTGATCCCAGATGAATATTTATATTGAAGCACCCAAATCACAAAATCAAGACAAGAGATCATTGAATTATTGCACGACGAGGTGAAACATAGCACCTCCAATAATCTGGGAGCATTATTACGGTTACCCAATCCCTACAGTTTGGGAGGACGAGAGCCTGGAACTTCCTGCGGATCGAACAAAATGGAATCCACACCACACATAGCACAATAAGTAACAACGAGTAAAACTGCAAAGCATCAAAACGAGAGGATTGGCAGTCCGACTCTTATGGAACCGCAGGGGAGCAAATCAAGAACCTACACCAGGCAAATCTCATCAAACAACAAAGGTTCATCCCAAAAGACCACACCGAAGTTCAAGCAAAGATCCCAGCTTTGTCGCCCCTCCTCACCTGAGCTGGAACTCCGGCGCAGGAACGGCGGCTGGGCTCCCAGGCCTGAGGCCAGACGGTCCCCTCCCCGCACGATGAAGACAGGACGGGTGGCCCGCCAACTTCCGCGACTTGCCCCGATGATCCGCTGCAGTAGACTGGCGCTGCAAAGCCTGCGGCCGTAGGCAGATGCAACCGTCGGAGAAGCCCGCCGGCGACCAAATATTGGTCTATTGCAGTGGAGAGGAGGCGGGGCAGGGACGGCGACTCCAGCCACCTCTGTCAAACCTTCTTCGCAACCCAATCCAATAATAGACAGAAAAGAAACGTGAGAACAACCGAATCCAAGCAAGCAAAAAAAAAAAAGGCCTGAACAATGAAACAAGACGAGGAAGAATATGCCCACCTCAATCAGGAGACGAAGAAGTACGACGATGCCGGGACCGGATCAAACTCGGCGCCAGCGAAGAAAACCGAAACCGCGAGACGGCCGCCGCGGCTTCCCCTCGTCGACAGCGACGGGCACAGAGCTCCTGGGACGCCCGAGAATGCGGGAGGTGGCGGCGATGGGTGTCTTCCCCGGCGCACCGAGAGGATGGGAACAGGGGGAGCGTGAGCTGGAATAAGTAGTCTTTTGATTATTTTTTTTCTTTCGTTGGTTTCTTTTGGGAACGGAGACGGAGCTGGTGTTAAGTTGGGATTGGCGTTAATCAACCCACCCCTCGTGGTGGTCTGGTGGAGTGGAGTGTCCGGATTTTTTTTTTTTTTTTTGAGACAGTGGATTGAAAACTGCCCTCCTTTTTGTACGCTTCGGTTGCTCAAGAATACTGCGGACAGAGGTGATGTCAGACATCGAAAAAATGCTACAGTGTTATCTTTAAAAAAAATTTATCGATAAATCAGAAAATTGATTGAAACCTGTTTTTGCAAGCTTGGTTTTTTGATAAACCAACCATCCAATAAAACCAAACTAATTTCATCAAAAACAGTTAAAAACCACTAAAAAAACATAAATTAATCGGTTTTCAATGGTTTTTCAACCCATAGGTGATGTAGCAGAGCTAGCTGGTTATGAAAATAATTCCCAATCCAAGCAACTGAGAACAAATACTCTTTGTACAATGGCGAAAAATCGTCAAATTAACAAGAATATATGACATGTTAGATATAATAACTAACATGAACAAAAATAGTTCATTGTTCTGTAGAGCACTCTACACTATCATGACACATCCGAAGTTTTGATCGACATCAAATAGAGCTACTGGATGTGGCCGAGAAAAAAAAGCTGTCATGTTCATATAAGAAATAGAATTGAGCTAAAATAAGAACCAAGAGCAAAAGCTCATCTAAGTAGATTGAGAAACACTAATCTTACCGACAGTGGAACGAAACTTCTATTGACATAAAAAATCAAAGAGAACTATTGAACTTATCATAATAGCTCTGCGTTCGTTTTCTCCTCCTACGATTACTAGGATTCTAGGGGGAGGAGAAGAGGATCCTTGATTAATCTAAAAATGTTTATATTTTAAAGGGAGTATATGCGGGACTCTTAGACTATTTTCAACGGTGAAAATCCAAATCGAAGATCCAAATCATCAAATAGGTCACCATGAGTTTGAAATAGATGAGTAAAAAACCTGTGTCTCCAACAAACGCTCGAGATTGGGTCTACGTCCACTATCGCCGCCAGAGAAGAGCAAGGAGGACGAGCACATAGGATGGAGCTGCAGATGCGGTGGCATGCAAACTGGATCTCCGTCCACCTTTGCCGCCAGAGAAGGATGAGGAGGATGAGGCCGGCAGGACGGAGCCGCAGATTGGGTCCGTCCACCGCTGCTACCTTAGATGTCAGTCGCTCCCGATCGGATGGAGTCTTGGGATCGGCGTAGTGGTCTCGGGAGCTCGGCCGGTGGCGGAGCTGCAACTCTAAATGCAGTGGCATAAGGGGAGGCGAGGATGATATTGGAGAACGGGTAGGCTACAATAGCATATAAAATTTCTACCGTTCAACCAGGAAACTTTGTAAGAGGGGATCATTGATCGTTACCACTAGACGCGCAGGTAGAGCAGAAGCAAGGGTTGGAGCAGCTCGTCCAACGTAGTCGTGTATCGGTGTAGAGGAAGTAGTCGATCAACATCTCCTCCTACTCCAGCCGTCTGGCACCGCAGCAACAGCAGCGCCTCCTCGCGGTATCCACACGTACGGGGTTGGAGCACCGTGCGTGACATGCTAGCACCGGTAACACGGTTAGGGTTTGTGGGCGAGAGAGAGAGGAGCGCGACGGCTAGGGTTATGGACTGGTGGGTTACACGCACCCCTTACCCCGTCTCCACTTATATAAACCCTTTTAATGGGCCTTGACAAGTTGGCCCATTAGTGGACTAATCCCTTACGGATCAATATCCGTATGACCCTCACATACGAATCAAATCCGTAATATCTTTTGGGCATATCTCCAATAATCTTCCACTTGCACTAGAGACAATCACATAGGCAAGCGATATTCCAACCCGTTAAGTGTGTGACCCGTTAGATTCATATGTACACGACAATGATGTGAAAACCCCTTTTCAAATCATAAATCAATAGCGACACCTAACAGCACATATTGATTCTCGTGTAGATATAAAGATCATATCGACTAAACCTTTGATATACGCATTCAGCGATCCCTTTGTCTCACGATATCAGTCAAACTCAAGGCGAGATACGTGTCATCCCTGTGATAGCTCGACCATTCACTCGAACGTCTAGTGGATTTATCATGACTAACTCTTAGTCATCGTGATTAACTTTTAATCACATTGGCATGACCATGCACTTCTAAATCTATTTAACTCGAGGGGCTCAGAGATATCTCTCCTATTATTAGGAGGGGCAAATTCCGTCTTGACCGCTCATATCCCACGACATGTTTCATAACATACCCGAAAGCTACCTTTATGACTACCAAGTTATGGAGTAGCATTTGGTAACCCTTAAGTATGTTACTATGCATTCTGGAAATCAATGACGATCTCAGGTCTAAGGATCCCGAAGGTACATCATTCAAGACAACGACTGATGGCACAAATATAACATCTTGGCAGAGTCTTTTAGTGGATTAATCTAACACCATATTCTCCAACATGTGTCCACATTATTGATTTGATATCTCCATATCAATGATCTGTGAAACATGATCATCAACCAATACATGTGCTAGTCCATGAATTATTATTGTCACACATAATAATTAGGAATTAGGGATCATTTAGGATAATATTATGAAAAATAATGAGTTTCACAAATAAGTCACGTACTTGTCAATCAATGCAATAATTATTATCCATGGAACAAAATAACACTTTATTCAATCACACATAAACATAGACATTACACAATCTCTCATATATTAATCATGCAGATATCTAATACCCATGGATCTCATATGTGCCTCATGCTTGGGCTGAGAGAGAGGCTTTGTCAACGAATCAGCGATGTTTGAATCCGTGTGCACCTTGCATATCTTTACATCACCTCGAGCGACGATGTCCAGGATGAGGTGATAACGTCGTAGTACGTGTTTGTTCTTTTGATACGCTCTAGGCTCCTTGGCTTGTGCAATGGCACCACTATTATCACAATAGAGATCCACTGGACTGGACGCACTAGGAACCACACCCAACTCAAAAATAAATTTTCGGATCCAAATAGCTTCCTTTGTAGCTTCTGAAGCGGCAAGGTACTCGGCCTCCGTTGTTGAGTCAGCAACCGTATCTTGCTTGGAACTCTTTCAACTCACCGCGCCTTCATTGAGGCAAAACATATATCCAGATTGCGATCTCGAATCGTCTTTGTCGATTTGGAAGCTAGCATCAGTGTGACCATTTACAACGAGCTCTTTCTCACCTCCATAGACTAGAAACATATCCATAGTTCTTCTCAAGTACTTTAGGATATTCTTACTAGCCACCCAGTGAGCTTCTCCTGGGTTTGATTGGAATCTGCTTGCAGCGCTTAGAGCAAAAGCTACATCTAGACGCGTACATATCATGACATACATGATGGATCCGATAGCCGAAGCATATGGGATCACTCTCATCTTCTCTATCTCATCAGGTGTCGAAGGACACTGAGTCTTGCTAAGAGTAATGCCATGCGACATGGGCAAGAAACCTTTCTTGGAATCTTACATATTGAACCGCTTCAATACCTTATCGATGTACGTGTCTTGGCATAATCCAATTAGCCTTTTTGATCTATCTTTATAGATCTTAATGCCCAAAATGTAAGCTGCCTCTCCTAAGTCCTTCATAGAAAAACTATTTCTCAAAGAAGTCTTAACAACTTCAAGTATTGGAATATCATTACCGATCAGCAATATGTCATTCACATAAAGGACTAGAAAGACAAGCACGCTCCCACTAGCCTTTTTGTAAACACAAGGCTCTTCTTTGTTTTTAATGAAGCCAAACCCTTTGACTACCTCATCAAAACGAAGATTCCAACTCTGAAATGCTTGCTTTAGTCCATAAATGGACTTTTGAAGCTTGCATATTTTCCTAGCATTTTGTGAATCGACAAAACCTTCAGGCTGTGTCATGTACTTATCCTCACTTAGGTTTATATTAAGGAAAGCCGTTTTGACATCCATTTGCCATATCTCATAATCATAAAATGCGGCAATTACTAGAAGGATCCGTATACACTTTAGCATAGCGACAGGCGAGAAGGTCTCATCATAATCAATCTCTTGAATTTGCTTAAAATCCTTCGCCACTAATCGTGTCTTATAGATATGAACATTTCCATCCATGTCTATCTTTTTCTTAAAAACCCATTTACACTCAATGGTTTTTACACCATCAGGCGGATCTATCAAGTTTCAAACTTGATTTTCTCATGGATTCTAATTTGGATCTCATGGCTCCAAGCCATTTCTCAGAGTCCGATCCCATTATTGCTTCACTGTAAGTCTTAGGCTCATTATTGTCCAACAATAATATGTCGCGCTGCTCCATGGTTAGGAGCGTGAACTTTTCAGAAGCGCGACGTGCCCTTTCTGACCTACGCGGGGTTGGTGTCTTAACAATTGGTTCAACAATAATTTGTTCATCCAATTGTGGAACAGCGGAAGAAGAAACATTTTCTGGAGCTTCTTGAATTTCTTCAAGTTGCACCGTTCTCCCACTTACCCTTTTAGAGAGAAACTCTTTCTCTAAAAAAACACCATTGCGAGTGACAAACACTTTACCCTCTTCCTAGTTGTAGAAATAATAACCCATGGTTTCCCTAGGGTATCCTACAAAGAAGCATTTATCAGACTTGGAAGAAAACTTACCAGATGTCATACGTTTTACATAAGCCTCACATCCCTAAATCTTAAGAAAAGACAACCCGGGACGCTTTCCAGTCCATATCTCATATGATGTCCTTTCCACGGATTTAGATGGAACCCTATTAAGTGTGAAAGCGGCAGTTTCTAGAGCGTATCCCCAGAAGGATAATGGAAGATCACTTTGACTCATCATAGACCTAACCATGTCTAACAAGGTTCGGTTCCTCCGTTCGGATACTCCATTCCATTGGGGCGTTCCTGGCGGAGTCCATTGTGGAACAATTCCATAATGCCTTAGATGTTCACCAAATTCATGACTCAAATATTCACCATCACGATCAGATTGTAGGAGTTTAATAGTCTTGCCTAATTAATTTTGTACTTCATGTTGAAATTCTTTGAACTTTTCAAAGGATTTAGACTTATGCCTCATTAAGTAGATATATTCATATCTACTAAAGTCATTGGTAAAAGTTATGAAGTACTGAAAACCACCTCTGTCCGTGCAACTCATTGGTCCACATACATCCATATATACAAGTCCCAATAGTTCACTTGCCCTCTCACTACTTCCTGTGAAAGGCGACTTAATCATTTTGCCAAGTAAACAAGACTCACATGTATCAATTGATTCAAAATCAAAAGAACTTAGAAGACCGTCTGTATGGCTTTATGCGCTTCTCATTTATATGACCTAAACGACAATACTAAGTATATGTGGGATTCAAATCATTAGGCTTGAGCCTTTTCGCATCAATGTTATAAATAGACTTATTCTCAAGATCCAAATAATACAATCCATTCACCAATTGATAATTACCATAGAGAATATCATTCAAATAAATAGAACAACACTTGTTTCTTATTATGACCTCATAACCATCATGTTCCTCCAAACACTTTGAAGAAATAATGTTTTTGCCTAAGACGGGAATATAATAACAATTATTTAACTCCAAAACTAATCCTGATGGTAATGAAAATGGATAAGTTCCGACGGCCAACACAACAACCTTTGCACCATTGCCGACGCGAGCATCCACCTCGCCCTTTGCATACTTCCTTGCTTCTTTAAACCCCTGCAACGATTTACAAGTATGAATCATTGATCTGATATCAAATATTCATAAATCATAAGGACGTGTAGCAACATTATTAATTTCAATAACATTCATACCTGAATTAGAAGTGTCTTCACGCTTCTTCTTTAGCTCTTCTAAACAAAGCTTACAATTCCTCTTTCAATAACCGGTTTTCTTGCAGTGAAAACAAGGATCACCAGCCGCCGGTTTAGGATTAGAAGCTGCTGCAGGTTTAGGCTTAGTGCTAGAGATCTCATCAGTAGCCTTAGCCTTAGCCTTTCGCTTTCGCTTCTTGCTATCCTTTTGAACCAAGTTAACTTGATTTGGACCAGATTTCTTGATGCTTGTCTTAGCTGTCTTAAGCATCCCATGCAACTCAGCTAATATCTTCTCTATACTATTCATTTGAAAGTTTAAAATGAAAGGCTCATAGCTCGCGGGAAGCGACTGGAGAATCATGTCTGTGACCAAATCAGGGTGTAGAGCAGCACCAAGTTTTTTCAGATTCTCAATGTAACCAATCATTTTGATCACATGAGCACTGACAGAACCGTTTTCAGCTAGCCTGCACGCACACAAGGACTTTGAGATATTGTACCTCTTAGACCTTGTTTGGTTCTTAAACATACCATGGAGTCCCTCAATCATATTGTGGGCATCCATGTTCTCATATTGCTTATGAAGTTCAGAGGACAAAGTGACAAGCATGAGACAGCTAACATCAATTACATCATTGATATGCTTCTTATATTCCCTTTTCTGAGCGGCAGTAGCATTATCTGATAAATTATTAAAATAAAAAACTCTAGAACATATTCTTTTTCTTTTGTTTAAGAACAATTGTGAGATGAAACTGCCGGTAGGGAAGCTGCACGATAGAGGATGTGGCGGCAGGGGGAGCCCGCGGGCAGAAGAGGCTGAAGAACCGGTGAGAGAGCTGCCCGACGAGGGATTCAATAACGTTTGGACTTCGGGGAGCTAGAGGAAATGCTATATTTGTCAGTTCCGGACTGGACGAATAACATAATGGGTCTTCGGGATGAATCATCCCGTTGAGGCTTGTGTTTTTATAACCCAATTTAGATATGGGACACGGGATAGATCACCATTTGGAAGGCTTCTGAATCGACCCAAAGTGATGACAAGACTCGTATGCGCAGAAAAAACAAACCATCAGTGCACACATGAGAGAGGAAAAGCAAGCAGGCCCATGGCCGTTGGGCAGCGTGCACGACTATCAGGGCCTCCACAATGGTTTTTGTATGGATATCCCAATGTCAGAGCCAGCGCTGGCATAAAGCTATAGCAGCATTTTTGAAAGCTTTAACTGTGTCAGTGCTTTGGTTAGATGATATGACTGCTGAGCAGGTAGCTGTGAGTGAGAAAAAAGAATAGAGTTAGCTACGATAAACGCTAGGCTTGGATACATATTACCGTCGCTGCCGAAGCCAGCTCCAGTCTGCTATGAACTGACACCGGTTATGCAGTACCGGACAGTGCCACATGGCACCGTGCAGCTAGCTACAATAAGACCACTGCGGACGCCCTCATGTTTGATGGATTTCTTCAACGCCAAACGAGAATCCTTCGACAAACGTGCAGGAGACCGTCACTGTTCCATCCATGTGCAGTCGCCGCGTATGAGCACTAGAAACATGTGGCGATAGTTTTTTTTTTCAAAAAAACTGTGGTTAAATATTTGGTGATAGTGTGAATGGAATTTCTAACGGAATCTGTTCGAGCAGCACAGTTTAACCGTGGACTGCTACGGTATGCAGTGAATTTGTTCAGCGCCCTCGTTTTCGATTAGTGCGTTATGGGATGTCATCTGTACACGGCGAGATCCACCATTGGAATTGGAATATTCTCAATTCTCTTTGGACTGCTGAGTCAGTGCACGATTAGAATACTACTGACATATATGTCATCTACCAAGCCACACCAGCGTCGCCAGCAACGGATATGTATGTGGTGCAAAGGACCAAATTGGTGGTTCGCATCAAGCGCATGGATCTCTAGAGGGGTTTCACAGGGACATTTTATATTGCCATCGCCTCTTATATGCATGATGCTACGCCGGACCCTGGTGTATTGGGGTAAATTCATTTGATAGCACTCATAAGTGACGGAAACCAGAAAAACAGCACCTGTGAAGGCTGGCATAGTAAGAGATGAAAACCAAAAAACAGTACCTGTCAAAGCTGGGTGGAAATAAAAAAAAAACAGCATCTGTGAAGGCTGTCATATTATTATGCCAGCCTTTAGAGGTGTTATTTTCTGGTTTCCACCTCTTCTGGGTGCAATCAAATAAATTTACCCAGTGTATTGTCATAGAATAGCAACCAACCATACTCGATTTTTATATAGGCATTGTTTGGCTCCATTAATCCAAACAAAGACATGAACATGCACCAAAAAAAAAAAGATTGCTGCCAACACTCTCCTTGAATTAACTACAAATACATGTCATGTCAGCCTTGATTTTCAGTGTTCTAATTTACAACGTTGCACATCACCTGTGATGGTTTAATTTGTTGAAGTCTAATATCAAATACAACATTGATAGAGCAGATCTTCGAAACTGTGACACCCCTACTGCCACACTAGGGTTATGCTTCACCAAAAACAAGAACTTAGGGCAAGATTAAACTGAAAACAAAAAAAAAATTGAATAGAATTCAAGTGAATTTGAAAGACATTTAAACTACAAGTCCAAATTGTTCAACATAAGTCACCATTACCAAAAATATACGTTATAGAGGATGGCAAGATAGAATTTTGAAAATTTTCTTAGGATTTTATGCCTCCTTTTAATAGTCCAAATAAATGCCCAAATTCTTGAAAACAGCACCACTTTGAGAAAATCCCTATTTAATTTTAAAATAATCCAAGGCCCAGACTTATTTTCTTAATTATCTACACAATGTGGTGAGTCTGGCCATATTTTTAGTTTCCCCTGATCGGTCTTGGATTAATCCCCACGAAATTAACAAGTACAGGCAGTTAGCAGGTTTAGGAAAATAAACAAAATTCAAAATCTCCTGTGGGACCCACCCGTCAGCCACAGTGAAAAAACACACCCTCGGTGCCGCGCGTTTCCCTGCCCGCTGGCCACCACGTGGACGTCGGCTTATGGTCACCAGGCGATGCCGCGGATCGACTCCCCCACAAGTCGTCCCGACATCCTTCCTGTCCCCTAATCCCTGTCTGAACCAACCACCATTTATCCTCTCCGCTCTCAGCCTCTCTTGCCCAATAGTGCGCCCACCATTACCGCTCGGAGCAGAGCTCCATCCCACCGATGCCCCGCTGCTCAACCCACTCTCCTGAGCCACCCGAAGCTCCGTCGCGACGCCTTGGACCTCCTCGCGAATCCTTCTTCCTTCCCTGGCTTCGGTTGTCGAGAATCGAAGCTTCCTTCTCTGACCCCAGCCACCGCTATCCCTCGCCGCCACCCTACACTGGTAAGCCTCGCATCGATTCCCCGTGCGTGCACGCTCTCCTTGGCCTCACGTCACTTCCCGACCTCATTCAACCCAGGTTCCTTGCAGTCGCCGCCCAGAACGACCTTACCGTCCACCGCCATCCGCCATCGATTCCACCACGCGCCGTGATCAAGCTCTGGTGAGTTAGCTTCGCTCGTGCCGTGCGCCACACCCCCACACCCCCTCCTTGACCCTCTCCCTGTGTGGCATTGCTACTAAGATTTAATAATTCCTTTAATTCTAAGATTTAATAATTCCTTTAATTCTATTTTATCATGGTAGCTTACTAACATAGGACACTTCCATTCACTTCCACATATGATATTGTTGTGTTAACGTATTTGTTGAGAAAGCGCCATGAACCATCTCTCTTATGCATCATCATTTGTATCACATGGATCACGAAGTGAACCACGTGGAGGCATGATAGGAGTAGGAGCCAGAAGGACTGAGTGGTGCTTCAGCTAACCAGGAGCAGGACCAAGGCAAGTCCCGGTGCATCCTACCAATTTTACAATTTTACTTTATCACTAGGGGTATGATGTAGGTTTTGCCTATGCGTTAGGTTTATAGGAGTTGATTGAAACCCTAGCATTGCAGTATGTCCCTGTACCCATTGATAGCTTTAGGATGCTAGAGGCTTTGCTTAATTAGGGCGATGAGTCAACAAGTGGTGGAAGGCCACTCGTAATTGAGTCCTAATATCACTGGGGATTGTTTAGAGAAAGGCATGGATTGTGATAACAAAGAAGACCAGACGAGCAACTAGGTGGAAAGAGAAGGATAGCTTGTCTTCAAGGGGATTGTTTAGAAAAATGCTTGTTGCATGCATCATATAGGAAACACAAAGGAAGCTTGTCACATTTAGAGAAACTTATGCCTCATGATCTATATGAGAATACATCTCCATAAGTGTGATCAAAGGAAAGGGTTATGCTTCATGTCCATTGAGTCATGTTTAAACGAGCTCTGAATCTACTTACGCGGCTCAAAGACAAATGACTCATACATTCCCATCACACACTGACTAACTATTGTATTCTTGAGAAAATATTTTGTTAAGTCATGTGTGTAGGGGGAGCTATGGTGGAACACCATCGTGACAAAAGAGGAGCACCATGAAAGGGGGAGTTTCCTAACTCTTGCCATTATTTGCTCCTTGGTTCTCTTGTGTTTTATCTTTGGCTTGTGGTTTTTGGTGATAGGTGACAAAGGGGGAGAAGGACCATGAAGATCCAAAAACCAAGACTAGATCGATAACACAAAGGGGGAGAAGAACATGAAGATCCAAAAGCCAAGTCAAGATTGAGGATAGCAAAAAGGGGAGAAGAACATGAAGATACAAGGAAGGAAATGAGGTGACAAAGAAGAACATGAAGATCAAAAGAGGATGAATGTAGAGAACATGAAGATGATCAAGACAATGGTGCATGCTCAATTGGAGTACATATGAAGATCATGACAAGATGAACATACAAGCTCTTCCTCCACCTCCCACGTGACTCATGGCCACGAGCCAACTTGGGAAGAGTGAGGATAAGAGCACCGGTGTCAACAATAATTAGGAGCCCTCCCGTGTCGAGCTTTGGAGTATGCTTGAGCAAGCCTGTGACATCGCCGTCAAGAAATCCAAAATAGTGGAAGTGA
The DNA here is from genome assembly GCA_032690845.1 of Eleusine coracana subsp. coracana. Classification (NCBI taxonomy): domain Eukaryota; kingdom Viridiplantae; phylum Streptophyta; class Magnoliopsida; order Poales; family Poaceae; genus Eleusine; species Eleusine coracana. The sequence continues at coordinate 7,005,767 of CM064432.1, forward strand.
TAAGAAAAGAATGTAAGTTGGCTAAGGACCGTGTTGGTGATTTTGAGAGTGAGCTTAAGGACCTTGTCACATCTCATGAGACCCTAAATAAGAGTTATGATAAACTCAAGGGTGATCATGTAGAGCTACGTAAGAAGTATGAGGCCCTTGAACTTACTTTTGAGGCCATCAATGTTGATAACCTTGCCTCTCCCTCCTCTAGTTCATCTAAGAGTGATGCTTCTACTATGTGTGATGAATTAACCACCTCGGTCGAGGTTTTTTCTATTGAGTCATTTGTTTTGAAGGAATGTCATAAGCTCAAGAAAGAGAGAAAGATGGTGATGGACGGCTTCAAGAGGCTCACACATGATAGAGCCATCCACAAGGAGACTCTTGGGAGAAACCTCGTGAACAATGTCTTCCACCGGGGACTTGGCTCATCCCGCCGCCATCAACATCATTGGGATGAGTGACTCCATCCCTATATGGATCAAAACCCTACTCGCCTATTACGAGAGGTGTTGCAAGGATGGCCACACTGTAACAGCCCGGAAATTTCGAATTCAAAAGTTTGTATCAAACATTGTCAAATTCAAAATCCAATGATCAAACTTGTCTAAATCTTGATTTCCGTGCTGTATTACCTCAGCTAAGTGTGCCCCATATTTTGTTTCGGATCAACATCAGAGAAGTAACTTTGGAATTCCAACCTCAAGTTCAATGTTTGTGTGAATTTTGCATTCAAATAATTCTCAGATGATTTCTTCCCTGATGCCAGGATCGTGGGCTGCTTTCTACTTTTCTCCCTCACGTCAGCCCACTTCTTCTTTTTCTCTTGGACCAAATCAAACAGCAGCGCAGCAGCCCAGTCGGCCCAGAGGCCCAGCGACCACTGTCGCTTTCTTCATCCCCTCGTCGGTACTGTAGCTGCCGAACTCCGGGCGACGTGGCTGATTCACAGCCAAGTCCTTGACGCCAAACCCTAGCCGACCACCTATAAAATCCCCTGGACGTCGCTGCCTCTCCCCATATCTCCCCCTCACGCCGCCAGTCCACTAGGAGCAAGAAACCCTAGCCGCCCTTGCTTCATCGCTGTCAGGGAGCACCGTCGAGGATCACCGCCAGCAAGCCGCTGCTATCGCCGCCATGAGATATTGCCGCTCTCATCCTCCTCGCTGTGCCGTGCCGATTCGTGCAGAGCTCATGGAAATCCAACTAAAGGAAGGCCGAACACAAGGAAGCTGCCGATGCCGCCGTGATCCCCATCGTTGCCGTCTACCTCATCTACGGCCACAAGATAAGAAACCTGGTCTAATATCTTCTTCGTTCGATTCTAATCCGTGTCTCGCTGATCTCGTTGTAAACCAGGTAAAATAGGTCACGTAATCAAAGCTTGAAGATTTCTGCCGATTGTTTCGTTTGCCACCCATCTTCTACCTGGTGAGCTTCCCACAAGACCAAGTTGTGTTCTCGTGTTTTCATCCTTATCTTCCTCTTCTGTGAAAGTCTCAGATCAATCCCTTGTGCAGTTTTCTTGGAACGCCTCTCTTGTCGCTCCGGGTAGACTCTTGTTCTAATCCAAGTTGCTTCCTTGGCGTTTGCTTCAAGCTCCAGCCGTTTCACGTGCTTCGTCATCGCAGCTGCGTGCTGAAGGTGAGTCTGTGTGCACCTTTTCATCGCCTTTACCCTTTGAATCTCCTCTTATCTGCGTTATGCTAGCATGGTCGCCGCTGCTCCTGTTTTTTCCATGGCCATGCGCGGGCGTCAGTGGGCACGCACTGCTTTGCTTGGTCAGCTCCCGGCACAAGCATGACGTGTGAGCGTGAGCTGCTGGGGTGAGTGCTGGTTCTAGCAGGAGGCCGTGCGGTCCATGTGTGAGGCCAACGCCTGCTCGTCGGCCAGCGCGCGACGTGAGTCGCGCGACAAGCTGCGCGCGCGCGCGAGCTGATCTGCTGGCCTGTGCGCCTAGGCGTGCTGTAGGATGGGCCAAGGCTTTGTGGCCTGGTTGTTTGATTGGGCCAGGGCCTAATCTGCTGGCATGTTGGTGCGGCTGGGCCGCGGTATACGAGTGGGCCAAGGCTAGATCACGGGCCAGAGGGATTGGAAGAGCTGGCCGCATTTTGAGAGTCAAGTTCAGCTCAGGAGATGAGATTTGGCCCGTGCTATGCTCTGTTTATTTTCTGGTGCATGGACTTGGTCCACCGTGGTTACCCACTGTTACCCAATGACAGATGGGTCCCACGTGTCTGTTGTACAGAATATTCTCTAGAATATACTTCTCCAGTAATTCATTCATCTCCACTTTATCTTCGGAAATTCATGGTAATTCCATTCTAGCTCCGTTTTGTTGCGTCAGTTTCGTAAATGTGTCCTCTACGAGTTAGCGCTGTCCATTAATTCGAACTAGCATCTTTTAGGTTTGTAATTTAAGTTTGACTCCAATTCATCTGCTTTCGTCGTGACTTACTTGTTTGCTCCTGATTCGATACTCAGAACCGTTGAAGACTTAGGAGTACGAAAATGATCAACATGAGTATGAGAATGATCTGCACGAGGACTTGGGCCCTTGAGGGTCCACGAGCAAGAAGGTAAGCCGCTTTCCTTGATCACTCTTGATTATGCACTTTTTAAAACTGCATGATTTGTTTGTAACTATTTTGCATGCCAACTGTTTAAAATATCGCTAGTGCATACCTAAGCTCATACATGCTTACTTTTCCACTGTTAAGCCATAGGAATGTTTTGCTACTATGACGATGCTTAGTGTGCTTAGTCGCATAATTTCAACTATCACTTGGACACTATAAAATGAATTTGTGTAAATGATTTAAACTGTGCTCTGAGTACGTGTTTGCAAATAACTCCACAAAACCCGATTTAGCGGGGGCGGGCGTAGGTGGTGCTTGGTGCCAGGGGGTAGATTGGGCAACCCCCATTAGGAGAGTGTCTGTGGCGGACACAGTTGAGTAGAGACTTGGGCCATGGGTCTCTGTTGTGGTTTTGGCTGTTGAGGATTGGATAGGAGGAGGAGGAGGGGGATGGAGATGCCTGCCCCCGACTGCCCTTTTTAGGTACATTCATGTGACACATGTCTCCAGGTTATTACTTACACACCACATTGACCCTGTGTGGGTAGTGGCGAAATCTTGATACTTGCGGAGGACTGGTGTTCTAGCCGTAGGAGTGCGAGGTAGTGTTAGTGGTTCCCGTTGGTTGCGATCCGGCTTCACGAGAGGGATATCCCACCTGATCAGTGGTAGGCCCGTCACAGCTTTAGGACCCTTAGTCTTGCGAGGCTTCTGGGGGCTCAGTTCTGGAGGCGCGAGAGACACCAGTTGATGCTTGAGTAAGGATTCTGTGTGTGCTTTTTGTGCTTAGGCTACAACCATAGTCTATGTATGGGGCCACATTATGTGGATACAGGTGTATCACTCTGCAGAGTTATGATCTATTTATATAGCCGTGTCCTCGGTCATGGACATCGCTTGAGAGCTTTCATAGTGATTAGTGTTGTTTTTCCTCTTACTTTCCCCCTCTCTTGTTTTGCATCCGGCCTAGAGCTGTGGCCCAGTTGGAGGATATTAGCTGGGATTAAAATTTGAACCTTGTTGGGACGTGTTAATCCCAATGAGGCAAGATAATAAAACTTGATGATTGAAAATGTTTTGAAATGTTTTAAAAGAAAATGTTTGCCAACCTAGCTTTTTGCAATAAGCCTTAACCCCTCCTTGAAACACTTGCATGCATAGCATATTTGCTAGGCTAGAGCGGCTTGTTGAGTACAATATGTACTCATGGCAAAAACCCTTATCGCTTTCAGGAGATGGAGAAGCCAGCGAACTGGACTACAACATCGACGACGTGGATGACGGGGAGTAGATCGGTCTCTTGCCTACACTCGAGTTGCCTGTGGAGTTGGATCGACCATGAAGACTTCCGCTGTAGATTTTGCTTCCGCATTTGTCTCACCGCTTCTGCTAGATGTCATGTTCTTCTCTCTTGGCCTACGTGCCATGATCATGTACCTAGATGTTGATGGTTAATACTATGGAGATGTTACCATTTGGTCCTATCTTGTCTTTGTGTCATTTCCTTTATGGTTTTATGCTACTACATGTGGATGGATGTAGAGGCTACCCTCCTGGGAGTGGCCGTGAGGTACAAGCGGCACGGTTTTGCCTTTTGGTAAAATTGGGTCGTCACACACACCATCAAGGATTTCCCTACGGTGAGAAGTTACACTATTTTACCTAATGCTAACTTATTCCATGAGAACACCCATTTCAAGCATTTTAGGGTGTGTTTGGTTGGAGGGATGAAGAGGGATGGGACAGGGTCATCCATAGATATCCCACTTTGACACTTGTTTGGTTCAGCGTCAAGCAGTGACAAGGATATCCCTGTTGAGAATATTCTCTCAATATGCTGGATAGCTAAGGCTATCCCACTTTGCTAAGCACACTGATTAGTAAGAGATTAGTAATATTTAGCATATTATATTAATAATTAATCAATATTATCAAGTATTTAGTATTTATAAGTGCTAATGTGTTAATTATTAGATCATTTGTTAACTAAATGGAATATTTATTACTGTTATTAAGTATTTTTTTAATTAATTAGTAATGATTATGATAAGACATTAGTAATTTAATTTAACAAATGTTAATTTGTATATTAATGATGCTAATTATACAAGTATAATTAGACAATAATTCTCATTCCTCTCATCCTTATCCCTCCAACCAAACTAAAACTAGGGATGACTCTGTCCATCGAACCAAACATCACAGTGGATGAGTTCATCCAAGATATCGTGGATGACCCCGTCCCATCCCTCCTTGACGCCCAACCAAATGCACCCTTAGGGACAAGGATGGCAAGGTGAAAGCAAAGGCTTTGGGACCACCAAACAAGAAGAGAAAGGTCAAGAGCATATATGTGTCTAAGTGCATTATTGATCTTGAGAGGTCAATGAAGTACAAGTGGGTGTCCAAGAACAAGACCAAGATGATGGTGGTGGTGGTGGACCGAGAGTTTACTTGTGGCATGGACCTCAATGACATATCTACTCATGAGGGATGTATCCGTTTTTGTTCTTGGTAGTTGTAGTGTGTTCTTTCTTTTCTTGCATTGCATGATAATTAGGACTCCTTTGTGACTAGAATGTTTTGCATCCATGCATGTGTAAAATAAAAAACATATAAAAAAATTAGTCAATGTCTAACCCACTCAAGATAGCTATAAGCAAGGGGGAGAGCTTGAGACGGTGGTTTGGCTTATCTCAAGGCAAGGGTATGGCTTATAGTGAGTAAGCTTGGGAGGGGTTCAAACTTAACATTGTTAGGTTTCTTTTGTGTCTTTTTTAATTGAAGGACTAAGAAGGCGACCAGAGGGGGGGGGGGGATGAATGGGAGCCAATTAAAATTCTTCTCAAGAACTTGGTATATGTCCAATTACAACCCAAACCAACCTTAGAAAGAATTACCAAGGCCACAGACACCAACTTGTGATGTGCTAACCCTAGGAGTGACTCACAACAGCGGAAGAACTAGAGAAGCAAAAAAACACCCAAGACTTGAAACTAGAAAATAAAACACAAAATAGGCAACTCAGACTGACCATCGGCAGTGCCGGTCAGGAGCATCGGCAGTGCCAATTGAGATCAGAAAGAAGATGAAAAACCAGAGTAGGTCATCGGCAATGCCAATCTGGATTTTCATCCCCATATCAACAGTACCGGTGCAAAGATCGGCAGTGCCGATCGACCCTCGATAGAACAGGATTTGGCTTGGGATTAGGCAAAAACTTGACCAAAACCTAATCAAATGAACTCTAAATCATGCGATTTTTGGACCAGACAATCCTCAACACATCATGACCCTAATCCTAGAAGATCTACTCAACTGGCTCAAGAAATCATCACGAATTTCAGATCTTGTGCCAAGAACACTAAAAAGGGGAAACTTGAGAAATCTTTCAAATCGAAGGTGCTAGAGCTTATGATTTGGTTATGGACCCATATAGGATTGTTCTAGCTTGTACTAGCACCAAGATACCCCAAGAAATCTTCCCCAAAACTTGCCCAAAAATGAGATTGAAAATTCTCACAAAAATAGCTCCGAAAATATGGGAAAAAAGAAATTCAGGATTTAGGGAGAGATGAAGATCGTGAGCACAAAAATAACTCTCATATCATGGAAACATGCTTACAAGTTGAGGAAATATTTTGTTAAGTCATGTTTGTAGGGGGAGCTATGGTGGAACACCATCGTAACCAAGGAGGAGCACCATGAAAGAGGGAGTTTTCTAACTCTTGCCATTTATTATTTGCTCCTTGGTTCTCTTGTGTTTTGTCTTTGGCTTGTGTTTTTTGGTGATAGGTGATAAAGGGGGAGAAGGACCATGAAGATCCAAAAGCCAAGACTAGATCGATAACACAAATAGGGAGAAGAACATGAAGATCTGAAAGCCAAGTCAAGATTGAGGATAGCAAAAAGAGGAGAAGAACATGAAGATACAAGGAAAGAAATGAGGTGACAAAGAAGAACATGAAGATCAAAAGAGGATGAATGTGGAGAACATGAAGATGATTAAGACAATGGTGCATGTTCACTTGGAATATATATGAAGATCATGACAAGATGAACATCTACATCAACACAGGGAAGAACAACAATGGTGTATGTATACAACAACAATGAATATCTACACCAACATGAACATCTATGTCCGTGGTGCTGTCTACATCAACAAGATCAACTACCACGACACCATGATGGCCACAAAATTCAACTCAAGCTTAAATTCTAGTGCACTACATGATTAGGTAGTTCTCCCTCAACACCAAGCGCACTGATGAGGACATCACTCCTAAGGATACATGCAACACTCCTCCAATTCTGGACTTGCAAGGTCCAATGACTAGAGCTTGTGCACGACGACTAAATTTAGAGGTGAGCTCGTTCCTACATTATTTATTATATGTCACTTTTAAGAATGGTTTGCTACCTAATGATTATATTGTAATTAGGAACCATGGAGAGGACCACGAGATGATGGGAGAAGGACTTGAAGACGTGGAGGACCAGCAAGGACGTGGAAGCCAAGGTGGAGGCCCAACCAAAACCGACTTCGAGTCTGTTTTGGGGCTCAAAACCAATCTACACTAAAACGGATGTCCAAGAGGCATACGGATCGGATTTGGACGTTCTACATATGCACGGAAAGATAAGAAGAAGACCTTTCCAATGCCGCCAGTCTCATATCAAAATTCATTCGGAGTCATTGGGAATCGTCAAAACAAGAGAGAGTCCAGAATCCGCCTGTTTTTGGCCTTTGGGCTTTGTATCTAGTTGAGCCCAAGTAGGGGTGCATCCAGAGGGTCTTGCACGACCCTAGGGTCTTCAAATACAGCCGCCACCGCACCATTAGGGTTCAGGTTTTGCTTAGATTATTCTGTTCATAATAGTTTTGCCGTCATCACGGTTTGTGAGACCCCAACTTTGTGAGATTTATAATACATCTGCAATTGTGTTGCTTTCTTCTCATCAATAGTGTTTCCCTTGCAACCCTAGCCGCCATCCCCTTCACCATCCTCTGTTCTATCGGCTTTGTGTGCTAGGGTTGATTGATCGATACACCCACCCCAATCCCACCCTAAACCCACCCTCAAACACCTCGGATCAATCCCCACAAATTCCACTTTCCGCTGCATCCACGCCGCCAAAAAAAATCTTACCCGATTTCAAACTCGACCCCTAACCGACTCGGGTTTCTAGAAAACCGACTCTAACCCCCCTTCGGTAAAACGGCATAACTTTTTGCCCAGTGTGCCCTTGTCAAAAAATTCAAAAAAAATCGGGAAGATAAAGAAAAAATTGATTTAAGTTTAAACCCGACGTTTTCTGTAACTTCAAGATTTTCTGTAGGCCACATCCTACCTTTGTTTGAGCTGAAATTTTTTGTGGATTCTCCTCCATTGTTAGTGAGTTGGAGAAAAATATCAAAAAAATAAAATAAAATAAAGAAATTTAGGATTTCTACTAGTGCTACATCTAGCCCCCTGAAATTTTTGGATTTGGCTATTTTGCACTAAGCCCCCTGTTATCGCCTGTTGTGCCTTTGTCTCCTTATTTCTACTTTGCTATCACTATTGTTCTAGGACATACTTAGACCAGCAACTAGGGACAAGTTACTTGGGCACTTATTCAGCTTTACTATCTATTTTTGATTTGTGTACCACTCACATATATATATTTGGCCTTCCTAGCTCTACATATTTCTTATGGACAACACACAGGTTATTTTGTGACCCTTGCAATCATGGAACACATCTCTCTGGTATCCTTTGCTTTGCTTTTCAGAACTTTGTAAGAGCTTTGTAAGGAGTTTCCTTTTGTTGTGTTGAGAGGCACCACTGCTTAGCTGTTTTGTAGGGATAACCTTCACTGTTTGTTTCCTGTTTTGGTGTTTGTCATGGCAGGAAGTGACGACGGAGAGATGGCTTCACCCTCACAATTTGCTGAGTGCGTGAGCCAAGAGCAGCTCCAGAAGGCTTTGCATGCTGCTCAGAGTGATTTGACAGAGACGATCACCAGAGCCGTTACTAATGCGGTCAGCATGCTTCACATTGGAAAAACATCGAGCGGTTAGAGAAGCGGGTCTCTAAGTTAACCGATCAGGTTGTCGCGTTGGAGACCGCTCCTAAAACCAACAATACGAACACCAATAACAACAACAACGATGTTGAAGACGTCCATAATGAAGACACGATGTATAAGGCTGATGGCACCGTGGATAGGTCAGCTACAAGGACCGCACAATTACGATGTCGTTTGCAACATAATACTCAAGGTATGGGTGGTTTCCATAACTACAATCATCGTCCACACGGTAACTATGCTCCACATGACTCGTATGCTAAAATTAAGTTTTCAATTCCTTCGTTTTCGGGTCAGTATGATGGTGATGTTTATCTTGATTGGGAGATGACTGTAGAACAAAAATTTAATGCCCACCTTGTTCTTGAACAACATAGAGTTAGACAAGCTACTAGTGAGTTTAAGGACTTTGCTATTGTTTGGTGGAGTGGTCTAGCTGCTGAAACTGATTTGCCTACTACTTGGGAAGAACTTAAGGTAGCAATATATGATTGTTTTGTTCCCCCTTCTTTTTATAGAGAGCTTCAGAAGGGTTTGATTCGTTGTGCTATAGTTGAAAAAGTAGAGGATCATATTTGTCGCTTTTATTCTGGTTTAAGAAAAGAAATTCAGGACATCCTTGATTATAAAGAATATTATACCCTCACCCAGTGTTTCTAGTATGCTATGCTTGCAGAGAAAGAATCACAGGGACTTTTCTAGGCTTTTGAGGAGTACAGCAAGTCTAGGAACTCCTACCCCCCACGCTCGACGGGGACTTCGGGGCTGCCCAGGCCATCTTTCCGGCTGTCCCCACCAGCAGCTACCAAGGGAACCAGTGTTGTTTCTGCAGCCCCAAGATCAGCCTCTGCACCTTCTATACGCTCAGGTAAACTTTCTGTGCAGGTACCGGCTAGTAGTGCCTCCTCTGTTGCTTCGATAGGGCGCACTACAGGGATTCAGTGCCACCGCTGCCATGGACTTGGTCATGTGCAGAAAGATTGTCCAAGTAGGCGGGCATATGTGGTGACAGACGATGGCGGTTACATGAGGACCTTCGATGTGGAGGATGAGGAGGAGGACATCGCTGCCACCGGCAGTGACCTCGTCCTTGGATGCGGAGACACCATAGGATACATGAACATTATTGTTCAACGTGTCCTTAGCACACAAGTTCATCAGCCCGAGACGATGCAGTGCCACAACTTGTTCCAGATTTTCTTCGTCATAAAGAACCGCCGAGCACGTGTCATCATTGATGGAGGGAGCTGTAATAACTTGGTGAGTTCTGATGTGGTCAACAAGCTTGCTTTGACCACACGTCCACATCCACATCCGTACTACATTCAGTGGTTAAACGACTCTGGCAAAGCTAAGGTAATACAAACTTGTAGAGTTCTTTTTTCCATTGGTTCTTATGTGGATTCTGTTGATTGTGATGTCGTACCCATGCAAGCATGTTCACTTTTATTGGGTAGACCTTGGAAATTTGATAATGATGCTGTACACCATGGTAGAAGTAATAAGTACACTTTTATGCATAAAGGAACTAAAATTACTTTGTTACCAATGACCCCTGCTGAAATTGTACAAGCTGATTTAGGAAGAGCTGCTAGTTTGAAAAATAAAGGTCCTGAAATTCAACAACCTGTTAATTCTAATTCTACGCCTAGTAATGTTAATGATTCTTCAAGTTCTAAGGGTGCTGGAATTAAATTACAAGGTCGTTCATGTCTTGCAATAAAATCTGAGCTTGCTGAAATTTCTAATAATGATGATATTTGCTATGCTTTGATATGCAAAGAAGCTTTGTTTTCGCTTGATGATATTGCTTCTAGTGTTGTGTCTCCTGCTGTCACAAACCTTTTGCAGGAGTTTGAGGATGTTTTTCGACCTGAGATACCCCCAGGATTGCCACCTTTGAGAGGGATTGAGTATCAAATTGATTTGATTCTGGGTGCTACTTTGCCAAACCATGCTGCTTATAGGACCAACCCTGAGGAAACTAAGGAGATACAACGACAAGTTCAAGTCCTTTTGGATCGTGGGTATGTTTGTCAATCACTTAGTCCTTGTGCTGTTCCTGTAATTTTGGTTCCTAAGAAAGATGGTACTTGGCGTATGTGTGTAGATTGTAGAGCCATTAATAATATTACTATTAGGTATCATCATCCTATTCCTAGGCTAGACGACATGCTTGATGAGTTATGTGGTGCTATAATTTTCACTAAAATTGATTTGCGTAGTGGCTACCATCAAATTAGAATGAAACTTGGAGACGAATGGAAAACAGTTTTCAAAACCAAATTTGGATTATATGAGTGGTTAGTAATGCCTTTTGGTTTAACTAATGCACCTAGTACTTTCATGCGCTTGATGAATGAGGTTTTAAGAGCTTTCATTGGCAAATTTGTGGTAGTTTACTTTGATGATATCTTGATTTATAGCAAATCCATAGATGAACATATGAATCATTTGCGTGCTGTTTTTGATGCTTTACGAGATGCACGTTTATTTGGTAACCTTGAGAAGTGCACCTTTTGCATGGATCGAGTCTCTTTTCTTGGCTATGTTATGACTCCACAGGGAATTGAGGTGGATGAGGCAAAGATTGAAGCCATAAAGAGCTAGCCTGTACCAAAAACTATCACACAGGTGCAAGCTTTGTCAAAGATTTCAGCACCATTGCTGCACCTTTGCATGAGTTGACAAAGAAGGGCATTGATTTCCATTGGGGTAAGGTACATCATGAGTCTTTTGATGCTTTGAAGGATAAACTTACACATGCACCATTGTTACAATTATCTAATTTTGATAAGATTTTTGAGCTTGAATGTGATGCTAGTGGTATAGGCAATGGTGGTGTTTTGATGCAAGATAGTAAACCTGTTGCATACTTTAATGAGAAAATTACTGGGCCTATTTTGAATTACTCCACGTATGATAAGGAATTGTATGCACTTGTACGTTGTTTAGAGACGTGGCATCATTATTTGTTGCCCAAAGAATTTGTTATTCATTCTGATCATGAATCACTTAAGTATATTCGTTCTCAATGTAATTTGAACCATAGACATGCTAAATGGATTGAGTTTATTGAGTCTTTTTCTTACATTATTAAACATAAGAAAGGGAAGGATAATGTGATTGCTGATGCTTTATCTAGGCGCTATACTTTATTGTCTCAACTTGATTGTAGAATTTTTGGACTTGAGGCAATTAAAGAACAATATGCTGCTAATGTTGATTTTAAGGATGTATTGCTGCATTGTAAAGAAGGTCGTGCATGGAATAAGTTTGTGTTGAATGATGGATTCTTGTTTAGAGCTAACGCCTATGCATTCCAGTTGGTTTCGTTCGTCTTTTGTTGTTACAGGTGGCGCATGGAGGTGGATTGATGGGTCATTTTGGTGCCAAGAAGACGGAGGATATTTTGGCCACACACTTCTTTTGGCCAAGGATGAGGAAAGATGTTGAGCGCTTTGTTGCTCGCTGCACTACATGTCAAAAAGCTAAGTCTCGCTTGAATCCACATGGTTTATACATGCCACTTTCTGTTCCTTCTATTCGCTGGGCGGATATTTCTATGGACTTTGTTTTAGGACTGCATAGGACTAAGAGGGGGAGTGATAGTATTTTTGTTGTTGTGGATAGATTTTCTAAGATGGCACACTTTATACCATGTCATAAGATTGATGATGCTAGTTATATTGCTGATCTCTTTTTTAAAAAAATTGTTCGTTTGCATGGTATGTCTTCTACTATTGTTTCAGATTGTGATGCAAAATTCTTGAGTCACTTTTGGCGCACGCTTTGGAATAAGTTGGGTACAAAGTTGTTGTTTTCTACAATTTATCACCCACAAACTGATGGACAAACTGAGGTGGTGAACCGCACTTTGGGTACTATGTTGAGAGCTATTTTGAAGAAAAATTTGAAGCAATGGGAAGAATGTTTGCCTCATGTTGAGTTTGCATATAATCGGGCAACACATTCTACTACCAAGGTAAGTCCTTTCAAAGTAGTGTATGGTTTTGATCTCCGTACTCCACTTGATATACTTCCTCTACCTATTCATGAGAGAGTTCATGTTGATGCTAAGGAACGTGCTGAATTTATTTTGAAAATGCATGAGACCACTAGACTTAGCATTGAAAAAATGAATGACAAGTATAAAATTGCTGGTAGTAAAGGTAGAAAAGAAGTAAAACTTAATGTAGGAGATTTAGTATGGTTACACTTGCAAAAAGATAGATTTCCAGATTTGAGAAAGTCTAAATTAATGCCTAGAGCTGATGGTCCTTTCAAAATAATTGAGAAGATTAATGATAATGCATACAAACTTGAGTTGCCTCTCGAGTTCAGGGTTAGTCCTACTTTTAACATTTCAGATTTGAAACCATACTTGGGAGAAGAGAATGAGCTTGAGTCGAGAACGACTCCACTTCAAGAGGGGGAGGATGATGAGGACATCACTCCTAAGGATACATGCAACACTCCTCCAATTCTGGACTTGCAAGATCCAATAACTAGAGCTCGTGCACGACGACTAAATTTAGAGGTGAGCTCGTTCCTACGTTCTTCATTATATGTCACTTTTGAGAATGGTTTGCTACCTAATAATTATATTGTAATTAGGAACCATGGAGAGGACCAGGAGATGATGGGAGAAGGACCTGGATACATGGAGGACCAGCAAGGACGTGGAAGCCAAGGTGGAGGCCCAACCAAAACCGACTTCGAGTCTGTTTCGGGGCTGAGGACCAGTCTGTACTAAAGCGGATGTCCAAGACGCATACGGACTCGGATTTGGACGTTCTACATATGCACGGAAAGATAAGAAGACCTTTCCAATGCCGCCAGTCTCATATCAAAATTCATCCGGAGTCATCAGGAATCGTCAAAACAAGAGAGAGTCCAGAATCTGTTTCGGTGCTGCGTCGCCTGTTTTTGGCCTTTGGGCTTTGTATCTAGTTGAGCCCAAGTAGGGATGTGTCCAGAGGGTCTTGCATGACCCTAGGGTCTTCATATACAGCTGCCACCGCACCATTAGGGTTCGGGTTTTGCTTGGATTATTCTATTCATAACAGTTTCACCGTTATCACGGTTTGTGAGACCCCAACTTCATGAGATTTATAATACATCTGCAATTGTGTTGCTTTCTTCTTTGTTCTTGCTTGTGTTCTTGATTCGCAGGCAGGGATTAGCCTTCTCGGCGAGGTCAATCGTTTTAGGACGGTTGATAACCAGAGGAGACGTCGTGCTGCGATTGCGGGTTTTAGAACATGCTGTTCTGAAGCCGGATCGATTTGTGTGTCGCCTCCGACCAAATCAACGTATCCAGAATCTTTCGGAAGATCGGGAACCCTTGTCCACATCACACACTCTAGGGAGACTACTTCCTAGGTAAGGACCAAGGTAATTTTCAAACCTTTCTTTTCTCTTGGTTCCTCATTTTCATTCGAGTCTTTTGTCCCTTCCTTCTTATTCTTTCGGGACTTGTTCGTTTTGGATCATCATAAGTAGTGGTTGTCATCCATCACCAAAAAGGGGGAGATTGTAAGGTTCACGACCATTGAGGTCACCCTAAGGTATGATTGTTTTAGTTATGAGTGACAAACATAAAATGTGACTAATGTCTACACGAGTGTTGTGCGTGTAGAAAACCTTATCTACTTTATGATGATCATTGATGGTTGCCTTGGCAGTTGATGACAATGACAACAAGCATGGATGCTTGATGAGCTTGATGGAGTCCAAGGGTTGATGGAGATGGATCAAGGTTAAGGACAAGCTATGGAGCAAGTGTTTGGAACACTTGTCTAGTTGTTAGGGCTTTGAATCCATAGGAAAAACCGAACTATCAGGAGGGTCTAAGTCATGTCTCTTTAGGTCATTCTAGTTGGGGATGTGCATGGATGCTCAATGAAATCACAGGCACTAGGTGACAGTGGAGAAGCACAAGAGCTATTAGAAGAAGCCAGGAAACAAAGTCAAGAGGATATGAGGAGTTTCAGCTTCTACCGATAAAGACTGGACAGAGAGGTCTTGGAGGCCGGACTGTCCGGTGATCAGAGGAAAATTCTATGCAGGGAAGATGTTGGCTACGAGGAAATTTGTTGGAGCAGAATTGTAAAGATAGGACTGTACGGTCTGATTATACGCTCTATAGACCGGACTATACGGTCTATAGATAGGACTGTATGGTCAGATTGTACGGTTTGTAGGAAGAAATTCTGGACAGACGAGGAAGTGACTACAACGGCTCTGGAGCTATGAAGACCGGACTGTATAGTCTATAGACCGGACTGTACGGTCCGTATGGAGGAAACAATGGACAGAGAGCAACGGCTCTGGTGGAGCCATCCGGTGGAGACTGGACTGTCCGGTCTGGACAATGACCGGACTGTCTGGTCAGTAGGTCTAGAGAGGCTATTTTGTGGAGCAACGACTAGTTTGAGGTTGGAAGCATGTATAAACTCGTTATTGGGGTATTGGAGACTACCTTTGGCCATTAGGATTGCTGGGAACATCTATTGAGAGCCAAAGAGCCAAGAAGGAGCACTAGGAGAGGATATTAGATATCTTGAGAGTGCTAGTGAGAGTAACATGAGCATTGATGCACATGTAAGGCTAGGGTGTCCTTGAGGGTGTGATCTAGGTTGTTACTCTTGGTCTATGGTGAGACCTGGACCGGTTAGGTGTCGGTGATTGAGCCTACCATGATTGGTTGTGAAGACGTCACATGTTTGTACATGGTTTGAGCCCATCGGTGAAAGGGGCATCAATAGTGAGCGTCTATATCAGCTCGAGGAGTCTGGCAAGTTCTTGAGGGAGGTGAGCTTGTGCCTTGGTGGCAGCGGTGATGCAACCGTGTCTTCATTCCGGGAGTGATTGCGGGCTCGTGTGCGAGAACTCCACATTGGTGGCAGGAGGGACCAGGACACCGGCAGGAGTGGTCCAACGAGGAGTAGGGGAAGGCGCCATCCTTCTGAGACCTCGGAAAAAAAATCATGAGCCATCTCTTACTCTACTCCTTACTATGATGCTTTACTTTCTGCATTTACATATCGTGCTATTTATGCTTGTGTGCTTACCTTGCTTTAGTTGACTACCTTGTAGACTTGTATGAATAGGCTTCTTTACTTGCTATTAGTGCTTAGCCTTCACACTTGATCACTAGCATGTATAGGAGTTGCTTTGGCTTGATTGATCACCGTAGTATGTATTGTGTTATTCATGCTTATGTGCTTACCTTACTCTAGTTGACTACCTTGTAGACTTGCATGAATAGGGTTCTTTACTTGCTAGTAGTGCTTAGCCTTTATACTTGATTACTAGTATGTATAGGAGTTGCTTTGGCTTGATTGATCACCCTAATATGTATTGTGCTACTCATGCTTGTGTGTTTTCCATGTGCTTATTGTTCTAGTAGCTTTGCATGAGGAGGACTCCTTGCTAGCTAGTTGTGTGCTTCCGTGTATCTTTGGTTACTAGCTTGCATAGGAGTTGTTTTGCCTTTGTATGATCCACTAATATGCTTAGGTTGTTGTTCCTTTCATAGGTTCATAATCTTGCTACTGTGATCACCACTAGGATTGAGTAGGTGTTGTTTTGAGTGGTCGGTTTTAGGAATTGATGAATTTGGTACATAGTGCGAGTTCCCGATTCACCCCCCCCCCTCTCGATCACTCGGTCCTTACAAGTGGTATCAGATCCAAGTGCTCATCATAGGGCTTAACCTCCTTGAGTAGTGACCGTATTGAGTTGGAATGTCATCCCATTTGGTGTCGGGTCATGGCTCATGGAAGGATCGCTTGAAAAGCTGCCTAAATGACATGATTCTGGATGAGTTGATGGATACTCTTGTGGACTTTGCCAATATCGTTACCAATGATCATGTCTATGATGATTGCGTGGATGTGCCTAGTTCTAGTGAGTGCCTGGATTCTACTAGTGATGATTTAATAGGTTGCTCTACTAGTGTGCCTAATGTGATGAGTGATGATGATGTTTCTCTTGATCTTGCTTGCTCCACTAGCATGAGTAGGATTGATGATTGTGAACCATTTATTGATTAGGATAGTGATTCACTTGTTGAGGAGTTCTTTTTTTTTCTTGCTAATGAGAATGAGGACTTACTTGACTCTCTTATTCGCTTGCGAGGTATTATGGACCAAATTGTAGCAACTACTTTTGAGTTCCCCAAGTTATTGATTGTCGAGAAGATTCTCACCATGCTCCCTAGCAGGAAACTCCCCTACATCACTCTTGATCTCATCATGGACAAGAATCTTTCTATTGATGATGTGATTGAGCTACTCTTCAAGGATGAGGAGATCACTGCAAGCTTGACGGGGAAGAAGTCATTCAAGGCAAACAATGAAACATCTTCAAGCAAAGGGAAAGAAGTAGCCTTAGGCTCAAACTTCTTTGATCCCTCCATAAGATTGCTTTACAACAGCTTCTACAACCCCTTCGGATCAAGACCTATACCAAGCTCTTCATCAGACGCTTAATCAAGTTCTATCCCAAGCATCATTCCAAGTTTTACTTCAAGCACTTCGGGTGGACCACACATTGGTGTAGGGGAGAGCCGACTACATTGCTCATACGATCAATTGAGATGATCGATCTTACCAGTCCGACAGCCCCACCTCCTCCACAAGATCACCTTTGGCATCTTTGTCGAGCTCACCAACAGGATTTCTTCTTTCAATTTAATGAATTTATGAGAAATCCAAATGACGACCTTTGTGAGACTCTCTTGAACATTTATGATCTTGTGTGCAGGATAAACTCCTTTTAAGGCCTACAGAGAATCACATCCTATGGAGTGATTGATAGACTCCTCTTGCAAATCACAACTCCGGAGAGGGGTTTCTTACTTGAGGAGGTGATAAAAAAGACATGAGCTCTCAAGTAAGAGAGCAATAGAGATGATACTTGTGCTCCACTCACAAGTGGGACACGTGCTTGAGCACGTCACTGGCCTCTAAGATCCTCCCCACTACTACATCACCCTCGACAATGTGCACATGGGGGATGGTTACGGATAATTGAGGTATCGTGCTCCCCACCATCCTATACAGAGGAGACTTTAGGAAGGGATTGCAAGGATCCCTATTTATCCATGACCATCCCCCATGTAGGCTAAGAACTAAGGCCAACAGTTAGCATAGGTATGTATCATTGGATCAGGCCGTCAGGAAAACGGTACAACACGTTTATTTTTGGGCCAGGATAACACGCGGGTCTTTTCAAAGCCGTGTCTTGTCAGCTCATGTACCCAGCATGTCGGTACATGACTCGACACGAATTTGATTACACGTGTGGGGCTGGTCTGTTAACACAACATCCTATTTGGGAATTTGCAACTTTACCACTGGTGAAAAATAATGAAAAATTAATAGAAAGGGGGGCCAATGGAGGAGGAGGAGAGGGAGGGGGGGGGGGGGGGAGGGGGTTCAAACCTGTAACCTCTTGGAATCAAAGTTATAACTTTACGGCTCGACTACTCAATCCTTATTGAGGGGATATGAAATATAAAATTTATTTAACAAATATTTCGTCTTATGCCCGTGTCACCCGCCAGGCCCCACCTTCGATCCAAGCATGACACACTGTCTCGGGCGGCACAGCCCCGGGCGACCGCCCCAAAAGTATCATGCTTCAGACCGGCCTAATTGACACGACTTATTTGACCATCTATATCTTGTATAAAGGAACATGTTACAAGCCACATAGGGAACTAAAGAAAAAAAAAGACTGAAATGAGCTAGCTAGACGAAAACAAGTCATTGTACTTGGAGATAAGATCTGTAGAGACAAAGAATCAATTAGCTAGACGAAATGAAATGACTCATTTTGCTCAAAGCTATCACGAGTATGAAATGATTTGTTAAATCTGCCATGAAGTAGTATACAATTGTTGTTTTACTTCTATCACAGCGGGTCAATTAAGACGTGATTGGATGTCTTTCCAGGGCAGCCTGGTTCGGCGATCGGTAGCCTGGCCGCTGCGAGCCAGCATCGCCACAGCCAGGCCTGCCAGAAACGAGATTCATTTCTCATGAGTCAGGCCGAGCTCGGCGCAAGAGACATTGATGGGTGCTAGCAGCGCTACGAACAGACAACCAATCAACACACGGTGCATGCGTGAAGCCAAGCTAATTGTTCTACAGGTAACCAAACACAGCAATGTTGCATCTGGGCAGCCTGGTTGGCTCATATCCAGCCAACCAATCATGCCCTTAAATACGGTAATCATCAGGCTCGCGACACGTCTCGCACACCTGGCATCCCTCCCTGTCCTTGGGAGACGCTTGCACAACACAAACGAATAGGTACTGGTGTGAATAGCATAGTTGGAATGTCATCGAGCGCCAAGTATGCTATTCACGCCTGATTAATTAAAAACGGAACGTGGGGTGGAACCTTATCAAGCGCCAACTTGATGACATTTCAAGCCACGTACGATATTATTTTTTTTAGTAATTAAGGACGTACGAGTTGGTCACAATGACTATTGCTCTGGGATTTTTTTCTCTTGTTTATCTTTCTCCCTCTTATTTTCTCAAAACAAATAATACTCTAAATTTCTTAATTATATTCTATGCATGTTCATTTTCATTTGTTATAACCTACAGAATGATTTGTTCCTTGCTTTTAAATATTCTGTACTGGGACTTATGTTTCAATCACCAAGTAATTTGTTTCAAGCACTCATCTTTAAATGTTTCAATTATGTAGATGATTTGTTCATATGTTCAAAATAATTTGTTTCATGAATACAACTTATTTGTTTTATTACTTGAATACAACTTATTTGTTTTAGCAATCAAAATAATTTGCTCTGTGAATATAATATATTTGTCCTGACTATACGTAATAATTTGTTCTGTGACTATGACTTATTTGTTTGAGCTAGCTACGCAATTTATTTTGTGAATACAATCAGTTTGTTCTGGCTATGTCAACAAAATGTGTTCAAGCGTGATGAGTTTTTCTCTTGTCTCTAAATAGTTTGTTTCATGACTACAACTTATTTATTTTAGCTATCTAAAAAATGTTTTATAAATATAATATTTTTGTTTCGGCTAACTATCTATTTTATTCATTAAGTTTGTGAATTTTAAATAAAATTCCATTTCCTTGTCATTATTAATTTTTTTGAGAATAATTTTCATTATGTTGTTGTAATATACCTGAATTGTAAGCAATCATAGATTCAATATTTGTTTTTTGAAAAACTCGTGTGAAATGATTGTTTTTTATTCATGTTGTTTAATGTTTAGAACAAAGGTTGTACATGCCTATTTTGTATTATAAATTTATAATCTTTTAGATTTTTTTCGAAAAACATTTTCACGCATTAAAGAATGGTGAATACTATAGTCCTTTTTGGATCCATGTGTTAGAGTTAGTTTGAGTACAACTAGCCCTAAATTCTCCAAACAGATAGGGTTAGTTTGGGTTAGTTGTATCTAACCCATAAAAAAAAACTAGCCTATCCAAAAGGTGCTAATTAGAGCTAGTTTGAGTAGGGTCCATTTAAAAGTTATTTTTTTTTCTCTATCCTCAAAGGAGACAAATAATTACATCAACATCTTTATTATCCATCTAACCCTTATATCCAAACACCTCAAGAGTTAGAGTTAGTTCAAAATTCATCATGAGGTAGAAACTAACTCTAGTCTTTAACACGATTGGAGTATCCAAACAGGCCCTATGTAAGTGTTTTCTAATTTTTCACCATTTATACCCTAGGACAAATAAATCAAAATAAGTGGCGGGCCCGTGGTGGGTGGGTCAATTTGACCATGCACGCGACTGTGGCTCTTGGGCAGGATTTAAATAACCGGTGGCAATCAGCCGATTAACCGGATTAATGAAAAAACCGATTCCGACTAATCACGCTAACTGATTGGTTAATTCCAAAAAACTGAATTTAATATTGTAGCTATTCAATTAACTAGTTGATTATCCCAATTAACTGAACCGGCCGATCGATCCGGTTATTTGAACCTGCTCGTGGGTTCCTACGAGCGCGCCCGTGGCGAGAGGAATCTCACTCACGCGCAGAAGAACCAATCGTTCTGCGGGGCCCACTGACCAGCCTTCAATTACGGCGGGAGGCATCGGGGTCGGGGGAGGGGGGACCAGCGCAGCAACCAGGAGGATCATTCTAGAACAATGTCTCCGTGCACATGCCACCTTCCCCGCGTACGAACGACGCACGCTGCCTGCATAAAGTGCATATGCAGCAGGGAGCTTTGCACTTCTTTTATTCGGAGAGGCGTGAACAGGATTTCAATTTTCAATAATGGAACCCGTGCGAACGCTGCTGCCTGCATATGCATGCGAAAAACCATCTGGCGTCTAACAAAACCGTCCCAACAGCAAAGATTAAAAAATAAAGAAGAAAAAACACCCAGCGGGATCAAAGCAGTTGAGGATAGCAGCCCAGATTTGGATATGCGGGTGCGGGTTATAAAAGGTTTACGATTTCGTTATATATATATTTTTTACTAGAATACCCCTGGCTAAATTAGAAAAAATACATGTTTTCGTGCTCTCATAAGGGTAGTATCATAACTTTCAACTAATTATCAGCATTTCCCACTCCTACGACTGGGTTATGGATGGCTGAAAATGCGGGTTTTATTTTGCAATCCACACCTCCCCTCCATTTGTTTAGGGATTGTTTGTTTTTCAAGCTAATTATTTAATTTAGATTATTGATGTTAGATTATATAATCTTGATTATATAATATAGATTAAATAATTTGGAAGGGTTGTTTATTCGTTTAGTTTATTGTTGTCCAGATTATTAGTTGTAAACAAGGAGAAGATAATAATGTTCTTGGTTTCTATGAAGATAATAATGTCTGATGGTACAGATGGGTAATTTTCTTCAAAATGATAAAAGTAGTGGGTCTTTTACCAAAATAAGCTAAAAAAATACCTTTGAGGTGTTTATTGAATTATAATAATCTAACTCTTAGATTATTTAATCTAATTAAATAAGCTGATCTGTTTATTTACTCTCCCAGATTATTTAGTCTAGATTAAATAATCTAACTACAAATAAGCTAAAATAAATAGACCCTTAATCTACATGGCAAACATCATATTTGGCTCATCGCACCTCATGTCCCTAACCCTATTAACATTAACAACAATCCAAAACAGCATCTTGTTTTTTTTTTTCTTGGTCTTAGAGTAGGTCTTTCTTTTATTCGATCACGGGGCATTTGTCTCTTTATTATCTTTCTCCTAGACTAGAAAATCCCATTCAAAAGAAAGTTTCAGAGTTGCTGCCGTCGAGCATACCGACTGGCGTTGCAGGAGCAGGCAATGTGTCCAAGTATATTATTAGGCCTGTTGAGTGGAAAAGGCGGCTTCACGATACGATGAGCTCTGAGCAGAGACCTCTATTCATTTGCGTAGCTCACGATGTGCGGCGGGGTCGTCAATTCCCAAAAATCCTTGGCCCATTCTAAATTCGTGTCCGAGGTGAGCAGCCCCCCCCCCCCCCTCCCCCACCCCCACCCCCATGCTTCATTCACTCCTTCATTGCACAAATTTTTACCATAAAATTAAAAAAATATTAGTTTTGCCCCACCTCCCTTATTATTCAAATTTCATATTTTGCCCTCCTCAATCTTGAATCCTCGTTCCAACACTGTGTCATGGTCACTCGCGGAGCCACAGCTAGGCCAGCCGGAACTGTGGCTCCCCCTTAGTTCATACTTTGAATTTGGTATTTCAGTACAGTCAAGAGCATAATCTACAAGTAAATTTATTTGATATTGCTTTCAAAATTCGAATAAGATTAACAACAACTCTAGAAAATATTGATATATCATAAAGTTATTGATTAACATTTATTGTTTAGACTAATTGGCCCCTCCTGTCTTCTCTGTCTAGCTCCGCCACTGGTCATGATATGGTACTTTGCATGTCATTGTCGGAGTAGCCTTCCTTACTCGACCGGTGACCAGCTATTGTGCACTAGAGATGAACCACCACATGTAAAAAAAAAAATCGATCTACGGGGGGTATGAGGGCCTTCGGATATCATGTAAAAAGAAGATCTTCTCATGCAGGCCGAGAAAATTTCTAAACCCCCCATCCTTACACGGGCTCAAACACAAGGTGAGATTGATCCGTCGCAAAACACGCTAGTGCAACCATTGCGGCACAAACAATGCAGCATCTATGCCAGACCAAGCTGAACGAGCTTACGTGCTTTAGACATGAGAGGAACGAGAAACTTTTTTTATGCAATTGCCGTGTCGAGCAGCGCTCAAATCCAAGACCGGTAGCTCTTCAATAGGAATCACTACCGCTGAGTTGTTTGCTCACATGCATGAACCACCACGTCTATCATAGAACCTTTGCAAGCTATTCCATTAATAGAGACTAATGTGATAACAACACAACAGAATCCAAGGATGCGGGAGGTGGTGGACAACAGTGACGGGCACGACGGAGCTCCTGCAATGCATTGGAGTCGAGAATGCGGGAAGTGGTGGCGATGGTCCCTCTCTTTCCCGGCGCACCGGAATCAGGGGAGCGTGGGCCTCTATTTTTCGCGACCTGCCGCCTGCTTCTTTTTCTGAATTGGCCCAATGTAACGACAGGAACCAAACCTGTCGTGGGCGGGCAGGCAGGCTCGTGGCGCACCGCGACCGGCACGTCCTGTCATCTTTGCTGGATCTCAATCCTTCTTTGCGTAGGCCACACCTGAGAAAATGAAGCAGCAACGGGGGTCTCATTCTACTAGACTAAGCGTGCGGGAGACCGGCGCGCTGTTCCGTCCATGTACTCGAGCACAGGAACTGCGTGAGCACTGAAGATGGGTAGCGACCTTGTCCTGCGCTTATTGCGTTATGGGGATGTCATTTGTATGCGAGGATTGTTGGATTCTTTGCACTGCTCTTCAGTCCCTCCCTGGGCGAGCTGCCTCACAAAGTCTTCGATAGTCACAGTCTTATGTCATCTACTCAACCTCTAGGAAACCAGCAACGAGGCGAAATGTTGGATCCAAAATACCAACCAAATTGGCGGTACAGTAACAGTGCCATCGAAGCCATGGGGTCAATCTCAATGCACACATGACATTCCGGGGTAAAGCCACGGAGTCACCGCCCATGAATCCATGTAACTAGTTTTGCAGTCATATTTTGTAGTATTATGTTACTGCAATACTCTTCTCCGATAAACAACAAAGAGATGTCCGGTAGCAAGTTACATAGTATATCCGTCCTATTAAAAGTTTCATTTTTGATCATTCGTATTATTCATATTTTTTCTGTAAATAATAAAACAAATATGTGATGATTCAAATAACCATTATGATAAAATAAGTTATAAGAGATAAATAATATTTATATTTTTTAAATGGAATAAATAATCAAATGTGATATTCTAAAGTAAAAAATGATACTTGAGACAAATAAAGTAAAGCACTTGAAACTCGAATACATAATTGCGTAGTTTGCCAGTTACCTGTCACCATTATAAGTACGGTGTTGAAATGGGCCATTACGAACACAATATTTTTGGCCCGCTCCAGATCATTCTTGGGCCTGAGGTGCAGCACGGTGGGTGGCACGAACACAATCAGATATTTTAATTTTATGTAAACTTTGTATTTCATACTATCTCAATAATAGTTGAGTAATTTAATGGTACGGCTATTTGTTTGATTCCTCAGGGTCACATGTTCAAACTCCTCACCTTATCCTGTTTTTTTTCCCTATTTTTCATAATTTACATAACTAATAGGCAGCAAACTCGTTAAGGGTTAACAAACCAGCCCGACACATTTAGTTAAGAGTAAAAAGCATCTGAGGTCCATAAACTTATTTGTTTGTATCATTGAAGTCCACAATTTTTATTTTATATTTTCTGTCCACAAACTTGATTGTATGTGTCATTTAGGTCTATAAACTTTTTCTCTCTAGTTGTAGGTTCATAAACCTTTTAAGTGGTGCATTATAGGTATATAAAATTTTTAAATGGTATAGTATAGGTCCATAACTATTCTTTAAAATTTTTGATATTTACTCTACCGTAACAAAAAAAAATTCATGACAGTAGGGTAGTGGGCTCATCAGGTGTCTGCAATCACTTTTATGTGAACTATTGTAGCACAAATAGGCGAGCACTCCTGAGTGTCTAGCTTCATGCACAAGTTGTGTCGATGACCTGTACCCGGGGTATCTCACATAGAAGTAAAGTGGAGGTAAACTTCTACTAGGATAAGAGCAGTAGATCGATTAGGACTCCGCCATATAACACTGTCCCCCCGAATATATAAGGAGGGGTAGGGATCCTCTTCAAGGAACAATCAATAGACAAGAATTAGACAAGCTCAATTAGATTAGACATAACTAGACATCGTCGTCTAGGTCTTCCCTTCTCGTCTAGATCTTTAGATCTAGACATATCAATACAAATACCACATAACACAGGACGTAGGGTTATTATCCTCCGGAAGGCCCGAATCTGTATAAATCGACGTCTTGTGTTACCATCGTCTCTCGATCTTGCGCATACCCCTGTCCTACTTATAAATCCACATAGATTAACTATCCTATATCTATTGCCGATCTCAAGCATCGACAGTTAGCGTGCCAGGTAGGGGACAAGCGCGACGGTCGGCATGTCGAGTTCGATAGCCTTAATCTTCTTCAAGATCTGATCGCAAGTAGACCGGCATTGAAGCGCATGAGTCGCCACGTTTTCGAAAGATTTCTTCTTTAAGATCTGATCGCGAGCAGACCTGCGTTGAAGCGCACGAGTCGCCGCATTTTCGAAAGATTTCTTCTTCAAGATTTGATCGTGATCTGACCGGCGTTAAAGCGTTGTATCATCGCACAAGTCATCGCGTCTTCATCAAGACATCGCTCATCAAAGCTAGCGGCGACATCTTCATCAACACATGCTGCTGGCTAATTTGGTCGACCGAGACCGTTCAGAGATTGATGTCGATGACTCCCCCACGACATCAATTCAATGGAGATTCGGCGAGTCCAAATATCAGCGCAAGAGCCGAGTCCAACACTCACTTTGATTCTCCCTACGTGGATGTGAAATCACAAGCATGCATGATTATCTGTCGGTTCTCTTACATGGCCTAACATGCGGACATCATCGGCGGCGGCAAAAACTAATCAGGGCCAGAGGTCGGCTGCTACTCATCGAGTGGACCACGTATGGACCTTGGTTTCCTAAATTAACTAAGAGTCGGGGTCACGCCTGGACAGAGTCACCGAGTTCTGAGTTGGACTTCAGAGATCCTCATGCATGCATACGAACAGGGAAGGCTATTTCTTTCCTATTCTTTATTCTATTCTTTCATGTATATATTATATTATATTATATACTAATCAATATGCGTGGAATACTAATGCATGTGATTGATTTTGCATGTATACAACCAATTTGCTGGTGCATGTGCGTGAGTCAAATGCCACCTATACAGAAGAGGACACAGACTCTTTTACAAATACATTAGTTGGAGCCGAATACGAGTCTAACAATGACTCAGAATACTCCATCGATCATCCATTGCATCTAGACGTGCAAGGTCGAGCGACCACCACCCGGCAACATCGCCGCAACACGGCACCTTCAACGACTCAACCGCTTGGCGACAACATGGATTTGCCTGGGGCTCGTCATCAAGCTAACGACTCCGGTCACTCGGCAATACCGATCACTATGACGATGCTTCCAGCAACATCGTCACATTACGACGACGCTTCCGGCAGCTCGATGCTTCGGCGGATTCGGTCACTCAGGCAATATCGTCACGACATGATGCCTACTAACGACTCAGCGACATTGCCGCGACTCGACGGTTCGACCGCTCACAGCCACATGGGCATGCCCGGGGGCTATTCGATGATGACATGATGACTGCACCACTCGGCGACATCGTCTCAACTCTACGGCTTGACCGCCCGGTGGTCACATGGATGCATCTGAGGGCTACTCCGCCATTCACGTGGCCACTCGGTCGCTCGACGACATCTTCGATGACTCAGCGCGTCGCTCGATGACGTCTTCGACGACTCAGCGCATCGGCAATCACCGCGACTCGGTCACTCGGCGACACCGCCTCCACTTGGCCACTCGGCGACATCGACTCGACTCGGTCACTCGGCGACATCATTGCAACACTACAACTCGACGGCTACTCAGCTACTCAGCCACGCCGCCAATTACTTAATGCTTTGGTGTTTCTGTCACTCGACCACTCAGCCACTCGATGACACCTTTGACGATTTGACGTCTCGGTCAACCACTCTGAGCTTCGATGTTTCAGCGACATGATTGCTCGACTTCGATGTTCGACCACTCGCCAACCACATCGACATGCTCGGGGGCTCATCCTCAACTCGCCGAATTGCAAAGCTAAGTATCTTTATACTTTCTCGATTTACTTTTAGAGGTTTTGGACTCATGTCCTTCACTCTTTTCTCCCACGGCCGTTTATATCTGCTTCCTAAGCAGAAGGTCATAGGTTTTTTGATGAGTAAAGTTGAGTTTTTTGATGAGTAAAGTTGAGCTTTTTAATCAGTGCTCTTATTTGTGACTTTATTCATTTTTATTTGCCTTGGTTCTTTAATCCTTCGCATTAAACAATCGAGCCAGGGGGCTATTTGTGTATCTATACATGTGTTCTCCCATTTTTTTTGTGAATCTAGTAGTACACATGTCGGTCGGTGATCTTTCAGTAGTACTTCAGCCCTGACACCATATGACCCATGTCATCCGTTCTAGTTTCACCTTTTTTTTGGCTTCTGCCTCGATCGATACATTGTATTTTATTCGTAATTTGGTCTTATTTTTTGTCTTACACCGACTAGTGACTAAGGCATAAAACTTCTTTGCTACGTGATAGATTGCCACTACACTAAACCCAGAGCTAAAGTTGCGAGAGGTCATGTGTCGATTGGTTTTGATTGCTACGTAAGAATAATTATGACCGATATTGTTGCGGTAGACCTAGCTTCGAGCTCTTTATATTTTGTCCTAAGTATCCTACGCTGGATCAGTCTGGTTGCTAACACGCGAATACGCTGTTATGCGCCAGTCGGTCTACTTATAGGAGAAAAATGGATACGCACTTAACTTTTCAGTCGACTGATTTGTTTGGCTTATAAAAATAAGTTTTCAAGCAAACGATGTTAATTATAACTAATCATTTTTATTTCCTTTATTGTCAGGAACATTCGACATAGAGTGATTTTCTCACCTTCGTCGGTCGACCATGCCAGTTTCGACTGCCTCCATAGGTCGGCTTACAACTCCGACCGTTCTCATCGGTCGGCCACGCCAGCTCCGATCGCCTTTATCGGTCGGCTTACAGCTCCGACTGCTTTCACCGGTCGACTACATTAGCTCTGACTGCCGCCGTCAGTCTGCCACATCATATCTGACAGCCACCATCAGTCGGCCATATGTCAAACTGTCGGCTCCACTCGGTCATCATGATTTTGAGTGATTTCTACTTCGTTAGCAGACGGTAGCTACAACAACATTGGTTGCCTTCTTCACTCGACCTTATCGTCATGAGTTAAGTACCACTGCCACTCAGACATGATATTCTGAGTTGAGCGCGACCGACACTCATAACGGCGATTGTCTCGAGGGCTTCTTTGAAGAGAAGCACTTTATATCAAATTTATGGTTGATGTCATAATATATAAATATATGATTTGATGATCATATGACAGTGGCTTGATGGTCGCTCTAACAAATGTGCTTCTTTGATGAGAAGTGCATGCCATAATCATTCAAAGCATGATTTGATGCTCATGTCGCTATGACTTGATGGTCATATACGCAAAATATCGAGCATCACTCGACTGATTGAAGTCAGTCTATAATAGTAAAAATAAAGCTCAAAGATATGAGTGATTACAATTCTTAAGGAAAAGTTACTTAATCATGACTGAAGTCATGGTAACTTAGTACTTGGCTATGATTGATGTCATAAAGCATCGATTCATTCGGTTATGATTGA
This sequence comes from Eleusine coracana subsp. coracana, assembly GCA_032690845.1. Taxonomy (NCBI): domain Eukaryota; kingdom Viridiplantae; phylum Streptophyta; class Magnoliopsida; order Poales; family Poaceae; genus Eleusine; species Eleusine coracana. The sequence continues at coordinate 7,034,438 of CM064432.1, forward strand.
AGTCACCCGTTTAGAACATAATCATTCAGCTGTGATTGAAGTCACCCATTTGATTCATAAATCACTCATAGGCCACTCGGCCAAAGACTATGTCATTTGGCTATGATTGATGTCATAAGCCTACGTTCGGTTGTGATTGATGTCACCCGAATATATTATATAGCACTCGGTAATGATTGAAGTCATTGGTTTGGTCATCTGCCACTCAGCGGTGATTGAAGTCACTCGACTAAGTCATTTATCACTCGATAATGATTGATGTCATTCTACTTAGTTATTTGTCACTCAGATTTGATGATTTGAGTGATTTCTCCTTAAAGAGAGCCAATACGACTATTCTTGTTTTGGACTCTTGCATTATTTGCAGTTTCCAAATGATACAAGAGTCGGGGGCTACACCTAATTAGGTACACCTAATCGGTGCACCAGATGATTTCTCGAAGATATTTTCAGATCTTTGAGATTCTCACAAGCTCGCTGATACAAAGCTGAAGCATTCTATATGGCATAAACCAGTCGGAAAGCTACTGAAGACTAGCATCAAGCTTGTAAGACTCTCGGGGGCTTCTGTCGATGACCTTAACCCGGGGTACCTCACATAGAAGAAAAGTGGAGGTAGACTCCTACTAGGATAAGAGCAGTAGAACGATTAGGACTCCGCCATGTAACCCTGTCCCCCCCGGATATATAAGGAGGGATAGGGGTCCTCTTCAAGGGACAACCAATAGACAAGAATTAGACAAGTTCAATTAGATTAGACATAACTAGACATCGTCGTCTAGGTCTTCCCTTCTCGTCTAGATCTTTAGATCTAGACATATTAATACAAATACCACATAACATAGGACGTAGGGTTATTATCCTCCGGGAGGCCCGAATCTGTATAAATCGGCGTTTTATGTTACTATCATCTCTCGATCTCGCGCATACCCCTGTCCTACTTATAAATCCACATAGATGAACTATTCTATATCTATTGCCGATCTCAAGCATCGACAAGTTGTTATAATCACCATCCCAACACTGCTATGCGGGTGCAAACTCGTTTGAACAGTCCTAGTCCACCACGCTTTCTAGATCAAACTTCACGCGCTGATTTTATCTTATTAGTAATATACGGACAAAGAAAAGGCATAGAGAGGACACTTAGTTGACTTGTTGCTCAACCATGAGAATGACATATATAGAGAGACATGTGACCCATATGTAAGATTCATGGTGGTGTGAAGAGTTATGGGCCTATAGTGCATCACTTAAAAAGTTTATGAATCTAAACTTACAAACAAAAAGTTTAAAGACCTAACTAACTTAAATGAACAAGTTTATGGACCTAGAAACGAAAGTTCGTGAACCTAAATGACACAAGTGAACAAGTTCATGGATCTCTAATGCATTTTACTCTTTAATTAATGTCGTGCCATGAGCCGATGGCACGTGGGTTACGGCCTGAAAAGACTCGCCGTGCCAATCAAAAATAAATGTGTCAACTCTTTCAAGGCCCGGACTGTGCCACCCATTTGACCATTTATAGTCACCAGCAAATGTCAGTTTGAACTTATGTCCCATTGGCCCGCTTTGGTTCGCATCGACAGCCCATGAGCTGAGAAAACACACATGGACCTCCTATTTCGCATCGTCTAAAGAGGTCGGGCCGAGTGGGCCGGCATGAAGCATGCAAAAAAAGCATGGCTCGAACATAGCACAACTCACTCAATTTAGGGTCCATGTCAGCACGACCCTATGCTATGGGCCGTGCTTGGGCCGACGGCCAGGCCCAAGGGCCAGCACGGCATGACCTGATAAATTTTGTTTAAGTAATAAATACTTTTATATTATAGTTAAAAATAAATTTTCTAATATATTAGTAAGTCATCTTATTACTATAGTAAAGATTTTGAGTTCTATCGGGTCTTTACATGCTTAAGCCAGGCCGTGTCGCGCCATCCGTTTGGACAACTCTACCATCAGTAGTCACGCCCACGTGGCCCATTTTGGTGAGCAATCCACCGGAGTGGGGGCTGGTCACTACTCACTATCGTGCCCCCATGGCCCCTTGAACTGGGTATTTTCAGCCCATTAAAAATTGAAATGACACTAGGTAGTGAGGCGCGCCCTGCCGCGCCTGGGATTCCTTGGTCATTTTTTTTTCCCATGTGTTAGTGTAGTTGAATTGAGCTGAGCCACATGGTATTTGTTTCATCCTTTACCAGTGATCAAATATTAATAGTATGAGGTTTTCTATTTGTAGAACACTAATAATATGCAATAGTCAAATATGTACAATTACAATATATATATTATATTACACAATAAGAATTTGTAGTCGGATAGAAAGCACAAGGCTTATTTTGTGCCTGCATATTTTTTGTTTATAGGCAAATACATGTAACAGGAACTGATTTTTTGGGAAAAAAAAATCGAGGTTGAATGAAGCCGTAGAAACACCAGTGAAGAGATTAATAAAGGTAAAAAAAAAAAAGCAAAGAAACACTATCAGCGAAGTATACGACGTTTCTTTTTAACCTCACCTCACATATGTAATAGCTTGATTATGGACTCACTATATCTCTGGACCCGATTTAAAAGGCAAAATAAATAGGCAGCAGATATAATCTTCACCAGGCTATACTCATCAAATATGATCTGGCACCTCTTTATTTTCTCTTATTTGTTTTTTCCTCTTTCTTCTCCACAACGTGCTTAGGCTGCCACGCTCCATGCATGCGCATGTCCATCCTTTGTGCCATGCGCAGGATGCAGGACGGCTTCTTCTTTCCTCCATCGCTCACTATCCTGTCTAATGGCTTTTCAGGAGAGACCGTAACCATCCTCTCTGTTGCTTCCTTTCGCGCTCTCGCTCCCACACAAAAGCACATAAGCAATCTCGCTGCTAGCATTCTTGCTGCGCCATCTCTCTGGCCAGCGTCAAAGTAGGCGAATGGCTTCTATCTCCACTCTCTCATAGTTGCTCTTCTTTTCAATGTGCGAAGATCACGTCAATGGCTACTTGGAGAAGGATAAGGCTACGAAGCTGCAGGAATTGGTCTTCTCACCCAATCATTGTTTATAGGCACGTCGTCCCACCTAAGCCCGCGAACTCAGCGCTTGGGTCGCCGTCGTCGTGCCTCGGCGTTCGAGACCACTGCCTAGGGCCGTGTGCTGCTCCAGGACGCTCAAGGGGCGAGCCCGTCAAGCATGTGAGGCTTCTTTGCAAGGCGGTGTCGTCGTGTTGACCGCTGAAGCAGTAAGGTCCAAGTTGCGTCATTTCATTTGAGCGCACACCGGCCTTGAGTCCAGTTGTTTTGCTGGAGCATACACAAGTCCAGCTTATGGTAAGCAGCGAAGACGACAACAACCTACGGAGGAAATCAATCGCTGATGTGGCATGCGCTCCGCTATTCAGGTCTATGGAGCGCGACCAAACAGCCTCGGACCGTTGGATGAAGACTCCAGTACGATCCGTCAGCTCAGCGGTGTCTGGAGGTGACGTGGCAGCTTGAGATTGGACAAGGCGGCATCGGGGCGCCGCTGGGTGGCGAATGCTATGCCCTTTAATGATATATACATATGGTCCATCATAATTTTCTTTCTGTTTTTATTTTTTCGCTTGACACATGCATGATTCATGCGCAGCAGAATACATAAAATACTTGCATGTTTTTTGTAGTTTCAACATTTATTTAGGTTAAGTTTTGATTGTTCCTTTTTTAAAAAATAAATTTGACTTCTCCAAGTACATATATAACTGCTCTCGATAAAGCAAATTTAAACGAATTAACTCTCACATCGAGAATCATAAACAATAAAATGTTTTATTTCTTAAGATGAAAAATTCCATGCCCAAATAAAAAAGTTCAAATATATTTTTATATATTAATTTTTAAATTTTAGTTTCAGTACTAATTACAAGTATTACATACATCCATATAGATTAAAAACAGTACAATATAGTGAGATACAAATGGTTTGATAAGAATTTTGTAGTGCAATGCAAATTTTTAGATAGCCCATATTTCAACTGCATAAACACTACATTGTTTTCAATGTAATAGAACAATTGGATTCTTGAATGCGCAAGGAATCTCCAATATAAAACATTACATATGACTCAAAGAAAAACATTACATATCTTTAAAGTAAAGAGTTCCATTTTAAAATAAAAGTTTCATTGCCCATGAACAAAATTCATTGTTTATTTATAGCAATTTACATGCACAATCCAAAAAAGTTCCATCTCTTCAAGTAATACACTTTTTTAAACTAATAAAGAATGAATCCCTGCGATCAATTAGCCCACCAAGTATTTTTTATATCCAATCTTCATGTTCGGATTAAATTGCGTCCACCCCATTCGACGATAGGATTTATGGTTGAAGGAAATCCTTCATCTCAATGTCACCTTATTAGTTATATGTCATAAGTGAAATTTAATCTTTTTCGCACCCACCTAAAATCTACCTGCCCACAATCGTCACGTGCCCTTCCAAACTTCTCTCCCCTTTCCTTTGCTTGATGATTTGTCCTTCTGCTGCGCTCCGCCCTCGCACGATCTGCACCACGCCGCCACCTCTGTCCTTTGCTCACAACTTCTGCCTGCACCTTGCTCCATTCGCCAGTCCAAGCAACATCGACATAATCGAAGGGTGGTAATCTTGTCGAGGCAATGGACCCTGTCGGGAGGCGGCTAGATGGTGAGGAGGACCTGGTTGGAGTTCCTCTCAGCCCGCCATTGCTTCGCTGCACACCTAGCCTTGCCTGCCCTAGCCTCGTTGTTCCCCGTCGAGGACCGGCTATGACAGAGCGAAGGACGCCACGCTAGGCCTCTCTACCTCCGCCTCTACCGGCATGCGATCCTTGCCCTCCGATCCTCCTCTTCCTCCTCGAGTAGCAGGAGCAGCAACACCATGGGGGCTTCATGCCTTCCTCCTCTTCCTCCCCTAGCAGCAGCAGATCAAGAAGGAGGCGACACAGAATGAGGGGGAAACGGTGTCTTGGTGCAATGCAGATCGAGATGGTACAACAATGCGGATCGAGAGGGCTCAACGTCCTCGATGGGGTGAGGGCGCAACCTCCTCCCCTGCCTGCAGCACCTTGACGACATGATTCCTAACCTTAGGTGCCTCGTCCTCCCCTACCTGCAACACCATCAAGCCACCACCTTCACCTTCCTCTCCACCTATTTCCCTCACACTGTTGATCCCGCCCAACAGTGACAACAACCACCGTGGGTTCAAGTTTGTCGAGTTCGAGGGTAAGGACGCCGCCGTCTGGGTGCTAGGTGAGTTCTCCATCAAGCTTCCATCAATAGATCCAACTACTAAATTGTGAATCCCAGTAAACTTTGTGGTAGTATTTTGTGAACAAATCTCACTTGTTCTGAGTGTTTAGACCATATTCCGTGAACAAATCCAAACTAATTCATCTAATTTGGGCCAGCAAATCTACCTCCTCAATATTTGCAGAGGCATCAGCGGTACCGTGGTGACCGCTGCTGTTAGCCCCCATCGATCCGTGAATGTTCTGACCAACTACACGAGACAAGTTGAGGGGATCAGTGTGTATCCGTAGCTGTTAGGAAATTGTACCTCTCCCCTAGCCGGTCTTCCACTACTTCTGGCGATGATGCATGACAGATGGGGCGTCACAACAGTTTGCCCCTTCCTGTGCTTCTTCAATATCGAGCCCCTCCTCTAGGTGGGCGTAATAGCTCACATGCGACGTCTTTCACCTCTATTCTCTGGGATACGATATCGTTGGATGGAATAGCTCACATGTGACGGTTGAAACGACCCATATAGCCACGGCCCGACACGGCTGTTTTAAGCCCTTAAGTAGTTAACGATTGTGGATTATGTTCGAATGTGGGACCCGCCAGTTGAATGTTGGTTTGTGGGATCCACTACTTATCCATGTGACCCTAAAGAGGCCTAGCCAGCCCTCTGCTCCCGTTCTTGTGCCCTGCCCCCGACATTACCATTCCCTCCTTCCTTCCCCTGTTCTTCCTCGCGCACCTTCTTCTTCCTCTTCTCCGGCAACGGTCCGCGGCGGTGGCGGCGAGCAAAGTCCAGCTCTGCTTCTGGCTCCACTACAGGAGAATTTGCTTGTAGAGGCACTTTCTTTGCATAGTAGAGTTATTATTATTATGTCTCTAGACACATATAGAGGCATTTTCTAAAATGCCTCATAAATGCCTTACCATGCATTGTCTCTAGGAATGTAGTGACACTTTATAAATCATCTCTATGAAATTAGTGACAACTTTGTAGAGACATTACATAGTGCCTCATTAAACATAGAGATATTATTAATATACTATTTAGTTCTATGAAAAAGTAGAGTGTTGGTGTGAAGTTTTGAACCCAAGACCTCATGGTGAAATACTGACTTGTTGACTCTTGCTAGCCAACTCACCTACCCATCATATTATGTATATCTTCAGAATTTATTCATATGAAGTGCTGAAAACTAGTAAAATAATGTCTCTATAAAAGTAAAAGATGCCTGTAGCAATGTCTCTATAGGGTATAGACATTTTAAACATGTCATAAAAATGTCTCTATAATTTTTCTTTTTCAAACACTTTGTAAAATGCCACAAATAATGCCTCTATTATTGATGTGACACATTTGTTTTCTCAAATTTCACAAATTATATGCCTCTACTTTTGAGACAAATTCTTAAGTGCCGCAAAAATATACCTTTAAAACATATATAAATGCATATTAGAAAAGTGCCTCTAACAAAGTGTCATTATTAGAGGTTTTTGTTGTAGTGCTCCCAGAAGGCCCCCCCCCCCCAAGATAGAATGACCATGTTATTGAGAATTCCCTTTGACTATATGCCCGGACTGCCCTCGCCCAGATCCACTGAAGCGCTTGACATGTGTGCGCTCGCAGATGGGCAACATTAGTCGGGAACATGTGAAATGCAAGAGCAAGCCATTTAAGGGGAAGGATGGGAAGGTAGGGTTTGTTTCGATTTGGTGAGATTTGGATTTTGCAGTTTCAAATTGGAAATTAGGGTTTGCATTCCTCGTTTTAAGATTTGAAGCCCTACGATCATTTTGAGTGGGTGGATTAGTACATTCGGGATCGAGGGCTTGAAGTTCAAGTGCTCCCCCCAATTGAACCAATCTAGGCTTGCATGTCGTCCGCTGTGGAGGAGGAGATCTCAAACATAGCCAACAATTTTTCGGTGAATGGGGAGTTGCAAAAACTGAACAAGCAGTTGAGCCAGATTGATGAGGACATAACACTTATGGATAGACACAACACTCCTCCAACTAAGATGAAAGTTCATGTGCATCCCTTGAATTTATAGGTGAGACTATTTCTAATGTTTTTATTATGTGGTTTTGAGAATAGATTGCTACCTAATAAATTAATTGATGAGGACATCACCATGCTGGATACGCGCATATCATGGCCTTCCCCAAGTTACAAGTCGTCACCAACTCGGTCACCGCGTTCGTCTCGGATTCAGCCGACATCCCTTTATGGTTTTGATGATATCTCCAACATCCGACCTCCAAACGAGGCGTTCTTTGATGCGTTGGAAAGGGGACGACGATGCCGTCGTTTTGGTTCTGGTCCTAGCTCCAGAAGGGTCGTGAGTCATAATATGTGTCCATGACAAGGTGCTGTGCCATCTATTTTGGGCCAACTTGGCCATGTATCGTGCCGGGCCTTAAGCCCATGTTGTGGGCGCCCCCCTGGTCGCCCCCAACCCTAGGACGTCCCTATTTCCTACATAAACTCAGTAGCCGCCGTCTTTTAGTTTTGGGTTTTGTTTAGTTTAGTTTCCAGAGAGAAACTTGATCAAATTATTGTAACTGTGGCGACAAGTCCTTTTACAGTAATCCAGGGCCCCTGTTCTTGTTCTACACCACTGTGGCGATTAGTCCTTTTGTGATCAGAGCTTGAACCTTTTCTTGTGATTCGCTTCATCCATATTTGCAATTTCAGATTGCATGTTTATCCTCTCTTGCTTGTGTTCTCGATTTCGCTTGCAGGAACAATCAAGTTGTGATTGGTGTAACGGTTGTGGGGTTGGATCGTGTCTGATTCAAGCCGGGTCGTCGACGCCGAGTTCCCCAAATTCGAGTTTATCCCCTTACCTCTCGGAAGATCGGGCCATATTTACATCATTAATTGTTGTTAGGAATCATAGAGATGATGATGAGATAGCTGGGAAGGTGATTGGAGGTGTGATGGGTCAGCAAGGATGTCCAAGCCAAGGTGGAGACTGAATCAAAACCGACTTTGAGTCTGTTTCGAGGTCAAGAACCAGTCTGCACTAAAATGGTTTCCCAGGACGCATACCGACTAGGATTTGGATGTTCTACATATGCCTGGAAGGATAATGAAAAGACCTTTCCAACCCAGCTGGTTCCATGTCAAAATTCATCCCGAGCTATCGGCAATCACTGAAACAAGTTGACTTCCACAATCTGTCCTGGTGCTGTGACACCATAATCGGTCTTTGGGCCATGTATCAAGTTGAGCCCACTTAGGGATGCGTCTAGAGGATGCTGCACGACCCTAGGGTCCTCATATACAGCCGTTGCCTCTTTATTAAGGTTTGGGTTTTGCTTAGATTATTCTATTCATAACAGTTTTGCTGTTACATCGGTTTATGAGACCCCAACTTTGTGAGCTTAATCATTCATCTATAATTGTGTTGTATTCTTCTTTGTTCTTGCTTGTGTTCTTGATTCGTAGGCAGGGATTAGCCTTCTCGGTGAGGTCAATCGTCCTTGGATAGTTGATAACCAGAGGAGACGTTGTGCTGTGATTGCAGGGTTCTGAACATGTTATTTAGAAGCCATATTGATTTGTGTTTCGCCTCCGTCCAAATCAAGATTACCAGAGCCTTTTGGAAGATCGGAAACCCTTGTCCACATCAAGGGGTAATCAGAGCTTCAGGTATACCGTTAGGTTCGCCCTTATCCCTGTTATTTTGTCCAGTCCTAAACTCCAGAAAATTGCCTCTACAAAATTATTTGCTCGTCGTGTTTCCGCTGTCCTATATACCCCTTGTGCCCTGCAATTTTTAGTTTAGTTTGCTTCTCTAAATTTTAATCCCTCATTGTGTCATCGTGCCTAAGTATTGTTTTTGGTTTAGTGCTAAACGCAAGTTGCAGTTGCTGGCCACAATTTAGTTCCTTTTTTTTCGTGTGTACAACCATATCAAAGCATATATGTTTTGCACACAAGAAAAAAAACAGATTGTGTGCGTGAGTAGAAAGAAAAGTGTTTAGCATTCATGTGAGGGATTTAGAAGAAAGTTCTGTATCTCTCTAGGTCGGCCGTAGCAGCATAAGAATAGTTTTCTTGCACCATAACAACTATTAAGGTGTACATTTGGCCACACTAGTTGATAATTCATTTGCTTTGCTGCACTTGTAGTAAGACAAAAAACATTCAGGTGTTATTTTGAGTTGTAAAATTTGTAATACCTTGCTACAGTTCTGTGTGAAAAAATAAGAAACAAGCTAAAGGCAGAGAGGTGCTAAAAAAAGAAGAAGAGAAAAAAGCCGCACCCAAAACAAAATAAAAAAAAGGAAAAGAAAAGGAAACAATTCAGAACTGTTGCAGCCTTTGCGTCCTTTGTTGAGTCATTTGCTTGCTTGCTTGAACTAGGTCCGAGACAAATTTAGACCGATGACATAGACTAGCTTGGGACTATTATTCTTTTTTGCAACTTCTGAATTGAAATTTTGCTAATCCTTGCTACCTAATATTGTCTATCCAAGCTCCACATATATCCTTCTGAATAGGCACAAATTTTTTTGACTCCCTCAATCGTCAGTTCACACTCTCCAAGGTATCCTTTGCTTGCTATAATTAAGAACTTTGTAAGAGCTTGGTAAGATGCTTCTATTTGCTTGTTGAGAGTTTACACTATGATCACATAGTAGTGATAGAAAAATATACTCTTGTGTGTTTTCTTGTTTGCTACGAACAATGACAGGTTACACCACTCATGGTGATGAGTCAATGTCGTCTAATGAGAGCAATATGATTGATGTAGCACAACGAGTGCTTAGTTCTCAAATGGAGAAGGTAGAGCAAAACAAATTGAACAACTTGTTCCAAATTCACTTTGTTGTCAAGGATCGACATTGTCGTGTCATCATTGATGGAGAAAGTAGCCACAACATCGCAAGCTTGGAGTTGTTCGAGAAGCTTGGCTTGACCACACAGCCACACCCATGTCCATACTACATCCAATGGGTAAATTCTTGTGGTAAGATAAAAATAGATAAAATTGTACGTATTGAATTTTTCATTGGTTCTTATAAGGATAGTGCAGAATTTGATATAGTACATATGCAAGCATGTCATTTGTTATTGGGTAAACCTTGGATTTCTATAAATAATGCTTTGCAAAGTATTATTGATAATAGCTACTCATTTAAATATAATGGTAGAATGGTTACTCTTAAACCTATGATTGCTGCTGAAATTTTAGAAGAGGATCAACAAAGATTTGAGAGAAGAAAGAATGAACCATTTAGGATAGAATGGGCTATTTTAAACGTTGCAACACTTCCATCAAAATCTGAATTGCTAGAGGATGAACATATTTCTTTGCCTCTTGTTGCAACTAATACTTTTCAGCATATACACAAAGAAGATGATAGGGAAAGATAAAAAACAAGTTGTTGCTTCAGGTAAGAGCTTTCTTGATGTGATGGATTGTTCCAATAGTCTTGATATATTGGAACCTTATGATCATGTTCCTTTGTTACAGGTTGATTTACCTAGTGGTCATTGTTCCAGGAGTTGTGTGCCAATGCTTCACTTATACCATTGCCACAACAAATGAATGAACTTGATGCTTTTGCTTATGATTCACCCACTAGTGCTGATATTAAACATTTGATTTTAGTTACATGTCAAAAGGATGAGCAGAAATTGTTGTCTTCTCTAAATACTTTAGGTTATATTGAATTTGATGTTCTTTGTAATCTAAGTACTTTGGATAAGCAAATCTTTTCTCAAACTGAATAGCCTTTATTGACAAGAAACAATTTTCATGCTATAGGAAACTATGATCATAGAGGTGTGTTTATGGTGCACAAAGTTTATATTTGCTCAAACATGAATTCTCCTTGTGTTATACAACCAAATGATGAACTAGAAAACTGTAATAACAATTACCATGTCATGTCATGTTTTTTAGTGTTTTTAAGATCACACATTTTCCACCCTGTCATAAGAGTGAGAATGATGTTCATATTGCTAAGCAAGTTTTCAAAGAGGTCATTAATTTGCATGCCATGCCTTCTATTGTAGTTTCACATTGTGATGATAATTTTCATAACACATATAAACATGAGGTGCATCCAAAGTTTGGGAATAGTTCTATATTTCAGATTTGAGACCACTATTGGGAGAAAGAGATGGGATCGAGTCGAGGACGACTCTAATTCAAAAGTGGGAGAATGATGGGGACATAATACCTATGGATACATGCAACACTCCTCCAACTAAGATGAAAGTTCATGTGCATCACCTAAATTTACAGGTAAGATCGTTTCTAATGTTTTTATTATGTGGTTTTGAGAATAGATTGCTACCTAATAAATTAATGGTTGTTAGGAACCATGGAGATAATGGTGAGATATCTGGTGAGATGATTGGAGGCATGATGGACCAGCAAGGACGTCCAAGCCAAGGTGGGGGCCCAATCAAAACCGACTTCGAGTCTGTTTGGTGCCCAGGACCAGTCTGCACTAAAATGGTCGTCCAGTACGCATACCGATTCGGATTTGGACGTTCTACATATGCCTGGAAAGATAATGAAAATACCTTTCCAACCCAACCGGTTACATGTCAAAATTGATATCGAGCTGTCAGCAATCGCCAAAACAAGTTGATTTCCAGATTCTGTCCTGGTGCTGCGACACCATAATCGGTCTTTGGGCCATGTAGCAAGTTGAGCCCACTTAGGGCTGCATCTAGGGGGTCCTGCACGACCCTAGGGTCCTTATATACAGCCACTGCCTCTTCATTAGGGTTTGGGTTTTGCTTAGATTATTCTGTTCATAACAGTTACGTCGTCACATCGGTTTGTGAGACCACAATTTTGTGAGCTTAACCATTCATCTGCAATTGTGTTGCATTCTTCTTTGTTCTTGCTTGTGTTCTTGATTCATAGGTAGGGATTAGCCTTCTTGGCGAGATCAATCGTCCTTGGATGGTTGATAACCAGAGGAGACGTTGTGCTGTGATTGCGGGGTTCTGGACGTGTTGTTTAGAAGCCAGATCGATTTGTGTTTCGCCTCCGCCCAAACCAAGATTACTAGAACCTTTCAGAAGATTGGAAACCCTTGTCTACATCACAGATTGTGGAACTGAACAATCAGTTGAGCCAGATTGTGGAATTGAAGAAGCAGTCAAATATGATGGCCGGAACATTTTATGTTTGTATATTTGGTGTTGGTAATCAGGTTTGGAATTTAGATTTAGATGTGGGGATGTTGTTTGAATATATATTTGTAATCAAGTTTACTAGTTCACTTTTCCTTTTCTCAGATCCTAGGCATGAAAGCATGAAATTTGTGACAGGGTTGTTGCTTCTTTGACTACGCGAGCGTTTGTCAGCGTAGGTGACTGCTCCATTGACTGTGCATGAGCTTGACTCTAGCGACTTTAACCCCAGTCCGCCTCCCCGCTCCCACCCCAGGCCAACCTGTCAATGAAAGAGCGCGACCCATAGTTATCCACTCGCGGGAATGTCGCAAAGGCGAGCAGCCACGGTGTTGCCATGGAGGTTCATCTCCTCTTTGCCGATGCCAGTGGCCTCCTCAATCTCCTAAAGCCAGGTCATCAGAACTGAGCAAGGTTCCAAGAAGAATTCAAACATCGAAAGCTGAGAGAGAAAAGGGGGTGGAATAGCTAATATGCTACATACCAGCCACTTTGGCGTCGGCTGTGGCTAGTCGAGCACGTGCTGTCTGCGCCTCCTGCTCTGTCGCCACCAAAGTAGCCGCTAGAGGCGTCGTGGTATCCCCCGGGAGAGCAGCAGGGGCCGGTAGAGCAGCAGGGGCCAATGGAGGAATAGGTGCCAGTGGACCTACCCCCATCACTACATGAGGGTGAGGATAATGATGATTATAAACAGAAGAAGGCAACAGAGGAGATCTCCATGATGGCTTACCCCCAGTGGTGGCGCGGATACCGGCCCGGAGCAGAGTGGCCATGGCTCCAGGGTTGCTAGCTGCCTCCATGGTGGGGAGGGTGGGAAGCTTTCCTTGAGTAAGGGCTTGAAAAGAAGGGGAAGAACAACGGTGTCAGGAGGCGAGAGGAATGGTTGATTCGAGTGGCAGTCCTCTCATTTTATAGACAAGAATGGGCAGGAGTCAAGGAGCCCGGGGCGAATGGGAAGGAGCCCGAGGAGAATGCGAAGGAGCCCGAGGAGAAATTACGACCCACGATCAATATTGTTTGTGTGTGACCAGGGCCTGTTCGTTTCCCGATTGGCTCACCAGTTGGGCGCGTGATCAATATTACACGCTGCAAACGATGCGTGCTAGCCATGCCTGTTCTATCGGGTCTCCCGTTCTTCTCGTATTGTCTATCATCCATCACATCGCACACCAGGGCCTGTTCGTTCCAGGGTCAAAAAGTTTTGAGTTAGGAGGTTGTTGGTTTCCCTCGCCTCAACTTATTCACGACTCCTAATTAATCTTGCTATTTAGGATTACTAAACAAAGTGTAATGAAAAATCCTTTTTATAGATGGGTTGTAAATTGCGAGACGAATCTAACGAGGGTAATAAATCTATGAGTTGGTATAGTGAAATGCATGAGGTCGCTGAAATGTGGGTCCGATGTTCTATTCGGCCCAACGCTCAGTCTCTCTTGGGAAACAAACACCACCGCCAACCAACGGTCAAAACAGAAAGAGAATGGTTCACGTGTATACTGTGCAAGGTCATTGAAATGTGGGTCCGATGTTCTATTTAGCCCACAGCACAGTCTCTCTTGCGAAACGAATACCACCGCCAGTCGATGGTCAAAACAGAAAGAGAATGGTTCAAGTGTAAACTAGCGACATCGCTGAAATGTGGGTCCAGTGTTCTATTCGGCCCACCGCTCAGTCTCTCTTGGGAAATAAACACCACCGCCAGCCGACGGTCAAAATAGAAAGAGAATGGTTCACGTGTAAACCGCGCAAGATCGCTGAAATGTGGGTCTAATGTTCTATTCGGCCCATCACACAGTCTCTCTTGGGAAACAAACACCACCGCCAGCCGAGGGTCAAAATAGAAAGATAATGGTTCATGTGTAGACTGCGCAATGTCGCTGAAATGTGGGTCTGATGTTCTATTCGTCCCACCGCTCAGTCTCTCTTGGGAAACGAACACCACCGCTAGCCGACAATCAAAATAGAAAGAGAATGGTTCATGTGTAAACAGCGAGGTCGCTGAAATATGGGTCCGATGTTCTATTCGGCCCACCGGACAGTCTCTCTTTCTGTTTTGACCGCTTAGTCTCTCATGTCCCACAAGAGTATGCTTTCAGATTCTTTATTTCGTGTCCGAGCTGTAGAAGCACCCAACAAGAGTACGCTTTCAGTTTTTTCAATATTTTGGTAATTTATATCTCAACAAATATAGTGAATTTTATAGCTTAAATTGGTTATCATACTTAATACATAATCTTCAACCACCTGTAAATTTTTGGTTATCTTTTTGAAACTTTCAGATCATGTACCTGTCATGAATGTTTAGCTTAATGACACTACTAATTTGAGGTTGACATGGCAAAATTATTTCAATGAATTCTAGAAATTTTACTGCATGGGTAGGAACCTGTGTTACATGGTAGAACATGTGTTACATGCCTGCACTAGATTGCAGATCCTAACTTTTCATCTTTAGATCCCTACGAAAAAAAAACCAATTTTTACTCAATTTATGAATATTTAGGCAATTTTAAATTTGAAAACTATAAGGATTTTGGAACTGAGCTTTTACATGTGATTGTTTCATGTGACATGCAACCACCCTATACTTTTATTTTGTTTTTTGGTAATGTGAAAAAAAGTATGTTCAAAATGGTGTAGTCCATCCATAATGTATGAACATTATACATACATCCATGTGATATGAATATTGTACATACATTTATCACTCTAATACCGATAACATGGTTGAAACTGGCACAAAAGAACATATTTGTTTTTTATAAGACCATCAAAAAAATCATCAAATTTGGACTTGAAACGTAAGATCTATCCGTTGAAGATTTATTTACGAATTTAAAAGAAAAAAGTGAACACTCGGCAAGAACAAACAAGGAACTGCCGATGAACTCGGCGCCGACATGTGGGGACAACCTGTCAGCGAGTTGTGCAACGAGGCCCGTTGATGAAGTTGGCCCAAGAGCCCAAGATGGGATGGGCGGGTCTCCTATCTAGGATCCTGTCTGGCTTTGGCCTGGCTTTGGCCAAATTTTGGAATAATTCAAAAAGCTTGAAAAAATTCAAAAAATTGAAAAACCTGCTTGAATAATGTTGTAGGTGCAGTAGATGTTAACCCTCGAGTTTGAGGTCATTTGGAGAAGGTCCAAAAAATGATCGCACTAGAAATGGGGCACTTTGGCCTACCACATGGGCAGTTTGGCCAAAACTCAAAAAAAATTCTAAAATTCAAAAAATTGAAAAACCTGCTCGGATTGATGTTGTAGGTGCAATAGATATTAACCCTTGAGTTTGAGGTCATTTGGAGATGGTCGAAAAAATGGTCACACCATAAATGGGGCAGTTTGGCCTAGCTTTGGGGCTCTTTGTAGCTCATTTCGGAGAAAACATTCACATAACAGAAATACAACCATAATGCATACATATTTACAATTAAGACACAAGTTTCACGTCTCAGAATACAAGTTATAGTTCAATCATCCACACAAGTTTCACCTTCCACTCGATTTTCTCTTTTTCCTACCACTTGATTGTACAGGCACACCACACCAAAACCCTCAAGCTCTTGGTTTTCTTTGCGTCACTGGGACTAGGCCGCCGCATGTTTTCTTCGCGTCACTAGGACTAGGCTGCCGCATGCACACCATACGTTCTTGTGCTTCTTCTGTTTCCATACCATCTTGCCGAACACCGTCATTTTGCACAACATTCCAAAACCAAATCACAAGGCACCACATCATCCAAAATAGATTTTATTTGCACAACATCCAAAAATAATTCGGCCTACACCACATCATCTGAAATTGATTCAGGTTGCACTATAATTGATTCAGTTTGCTCCACAACATCTAAAACTGATTCAGTTTGTTGTGTGACATCTTCCAAATTGCCTGCATCCTACACACTTCTCTTTCTTTTTATTGGCAAGACATTTTCCACAATAACGGGTTCAAATTCAGCAGCCTTACTTCCACGCTTTTTCCTAAAAATATAAAAATAATACAGAAACAAAGTAAATTTAAGTGCTCAGTTAGATGGCTCAATTATTTTTCTTCTGAAACTTACTTTGGCTTTTCTAGAGTGTATGTGGCTCCCCTTCCCGAAGGATCGAGGTCCCGAAGGTGCTAATAACACAGACACTTGATAATACAACAATGGTCCAAATTTAATTTGAGTTATTACATCATTAAGGATATCAAAGTGTAGCGGAATAATGCAAGTTCATGATGTTTTGAAAACTGTGGAAACAAATAACAATAAGAAACTACAAGCTCGACGATAAAGCATAGTGATGGCTCATGCCTGAAGAACCATCACCTAGCAGCACACAACAGTCACTACGGCGGCAGGTCAGACTCCCAGTAGGCAGTCCAACCCTCAGGGACTTGCATGTCCCAAGGCATCACATCTAGAGGCAATTCTATTTCTTCATTACCTGAAAACAACAAAGGCACAAAGCCTGAGTACTAATTACTCAGCAAGACTTACCCGTCAAACACCTAGACATGTATTTGCTCTAATAGGAGACTTGTTTGAAACGACTCGCACTAAGCAACCTATTAGTTCTATCCAGTTTTATTTTGTCAATTTAATTGGGTAGAGCAGAATGTAACTTTAGTGAAGCATTATAAGGTAGCAAAACAGTACATACAGTAAGTACAACATAAGAGCAGTAATAATAATCAACAATAACCAAGTAATCCATTTCCATAGTATCATGTGCAACAACGTGGTGGCGCGGTGACCAAGTGGTACTCATTACTGTGAGCGATGGCAATTGCAATCAATTTACACCAGCTGGGAAAACCCGAGATACACGACACATATGCACCAATTAAGGTCATATATGACAATCTTTCGTAAGAAAAACACTTACACCTCAGACCGGATGTGGTGACATCGAGTGAGCATGCCGTTCTGCCAACAGTACTTTGTGGTATGAACCGCCCACTCCAACAACAGAAGGGTCAATGACCAATGCACCTTAACCATCCTTATTGCAAGTAATTTTTAATACTACATCAGTTTACTAGTGCCCATAAACTAGCATGCATTCGGTACTATTCAATACTTGGTCAAGGGGCCGACCACGGACGGGTCCTATGTTCGACAAGGTATAACTACCACAGTCAACACCCATGTGTTGCTGCAAAGCTACACATGCATAATTCCTTGCCCGGTCATAACATCAAAAGTGACTTCTTTCATTAAGTTCAGTTTTAGTGATCAAGTCTTTCCTTAGTAATAATATCTACTGAGACTTTTAATTACTAAGCATAACAATACAGTACCGATCCTACCAAGGTTCTAAAAACAATAGCATAGGTCATATGGGTAACATGCAAGGTGGGTTTCAAGCAACTCCTACAACCTAATGCAACATTAATAATAGACACCAGTAATATTATAAACTAGCAATGCTTTAAAAAGGTGAATGCAAACTGGGGCTTGCCTGGATCAACGCTAGTGTTAGCAACTACAGTCTCTTGCTCCTGAGAGTCAATATCCTTATGAAAATCCTCTTCGGACTCCTAGTTGTCATTACCTATATGATGGAAAACGTGTTAACGGCATTGTCGGGACACCGTTAATGCAATGATATGATGCATGCAAAATGCATTAGTGTTTTAATGCCAATGTGGGATACATGCTTTACGGGTATCCTCATACAAGACTAAGTCGGTAGCCGACCAGGTACTTCATCAACAAGGAAGCCGACCGACTCGGCTTGGAGCACAAGGCATGTAGAAATAGACTTTCTATATAAATCCTTGTGGGTTATGACTAAGACTCTTCATGTACCCCCTGCCGACCGGATATATAAGGCGGCAGGGTTCCCCCAATGAGGAATGACACAAGTTTCACAACATCAATACAATACACAGAACACAGGACGTAGGGTTTTTACTCTCATCGAGAGGGCCCGAACCTGTATAACTCGGCGTCTTGTGTTACCATCGTAGTTCTTAGTCTCGACGTAGCCCTATATATTTACTGCCGATCTCAACCTTTGACAGTTGGTGCGCTAGGTAGGGGACAAGGCTCGCGGGATTCTCCATCGACTATGATGGCCGAGATTCCCATCATTCAGTACTCACCGGACTTCAATATCTCCTTTGGATCGCTCGACTTCATAATCAGCGACAACGGAGCCCTAGGTCTGGAGAACCACAGATCCGACTCGGCCGCAGCCGTTTCCATGGCATGATCATCGAGTTCATCTAGCATGATCCTCGCATTGGTTCCACTCGGATCTGAGGAAGAAGATCCTTCCTTCGGGAACGGTTCAAAATCGGATCGGTCATTTGATGAGGACTCGGTCGGATCTACTTACCCATACCCCCATACTGTCAACATGGTGGATATAGCAGATCCTGCGGATGGAGACCAAGATGGTGACCAAGACGGTGAACAAGAAGGTAACCCCGTTGATGGCCACCCGAATCAACTAGCTGAAGGAGGTCAACAGGAGGAGAACCCTCTAGTTGATGACTTATCGGTCGGACACCGCCGTCGACCAAGAGGGTCGCACGGTTCACGCAACGCACACCAACTAAATCTTGGTCCAGAACTTGAAGTGGATGGTGTCAAGGTCTACCACACTCCTCAGAATAACATCACAGGGGCCAAAACTTTGCTTGACACTCTAATGGTCGACGTGAATTATCAGACCCCTGCGATGCAGAAGACGGTGGCTATGCATAAGGCTACTGCAGCTCAAGAGGCCGTAAAGTCTCAGTCGGTCACAAGCTCTAGTCACATATCTTCACGAGGTCGGCATGGGCGTGAAGATCTGAGAAATTCTCTCAGTCTCTGTGATGGATGAGATACCATCAACTCTCACTATAAAGAACGCGCTCAGGACAACCGACGCTACGAGGAAGAACGCCGTGATTGGAGAATGGAAGACTGATGGGATGATCGACGGAACAACTGACGAGAGGACCGTCAAGATCCTCCTCCAAGAGACAACCGCGATGACCGGCGTCGACGTGATGATCGGAATCGGCATGATAATGATGGCAACGACCATCAGCGACATCGTCATGACGATGATGTTGGTCCGCGACACGACCACTGTCCAACTCCGTCTCTAGACTGGCATAGGCGGTTGCCGATGCCTACCGACGATGAGATTGATGGCATCAAAGCTTACATCCGTAGGCTTCGCATAGCTCTATGGCCAAATGGATTCAAGCCGATCCCCATAAAAAAATACGATGGTCAGACCAAACCCTGAGAGTAGCTATAGCTCTACAGCATGGTGATTCGGTCGGCTGGAGATGATTCCTACGTAATGGCTAATTACCTTCCGGTCCACCTGGATCCAGCCGTTCAGATATGGCTCACACCTCTTCCAGAGGAGTCAATCACGTCTTGGGGAGACCTCAACATGAAGCTCATAGAAAGTTTTCAAGCTACCTGCAATCGACCGGGCAACCACTTCGACCTCACTCGGATCAAGCAGAAGACCGATGAACCTCTTCGTGACTACATCAAGCAATTTTGCGCTAAGAAGACTAAGATCCCCAATGTCCCGGACCAACAAATCATTGCTGCCTTCCAAGGAGGGATCTGAAGCGATGATTTGGTTCGTGAGATCGGTCAGAGGAATCATGACCTCAAGCTGACCGCTCAGAAGTGCTTTGAGATCACTGACAAGTTTGCATCTGGTGAGTTGGCATTAGATGACATCCGGGGAAAAGGCAAGGAGAAGCGGTCGGACAAGCCCGAGTCCTCCAAGAAGGACAAGAAGAGGAAGCCTGACAATGCGGTTCACACCGTGGACCGACTTCAGAAGCACCCTCGAACAAACCAACCATCCACGGATGAGCTGCTGAGTGGCCCGTGCCTTTGGCATCCGAAGGGAAACCACAAAGCGAAGGATTGCTATCGACTGAAGGGTTTTGCAACAGCTGCGCTCAAGGTGGCCAAAGATCCCCCGAGGTGCAGTAGCAAAGACAAGACCAAGGACAATGGCGACAAGGATGATTCAGGAGAGTTCCAGGAGCCCCGCAAGGAAGTCAACTTCATCTTTGGCAGCCCGAATGCCTATGTGTCCAAGCTCAAGCAGAAGCTAGAACTTCAGGAGATCAACTCGGTGGAACCAGCTGCGCCTCAATTCATGAGATGGTCTGAGGTGCCAATCACCTTTGATCGGTCAGATCATCCCAAGCATTTACCAAAACTGGGTCGATACCCGCTGGTGCTTGCTGCTACAATGAAGGAGGTAAAGTTCAACAAAGTACTCATTAATAGAGGAAGCAGTTTGGACTTAATCTTCACCAAGACTCTTAAAGAGCTCAGTCTATCAATCAATGATCTTCAGCCGAGTCTTCACCTTTCTATGGGATTGTACCTGGCAAGACTTCAGTTCTTATTGGACAGGCCAATCTGCCGGTCACCTTCGGAACCCGTGAGAACTTCAGGACTGAGCGCATTCTCTTCCAGGTGGCGGACTTCGACTCGACATATCATGCTATTATCGGTCGACCAGCGATGGCTAAATTTCTGGCTGTCCCGCATTATCCATATCTTACCCTCAAGATGCCAGGCCCGAATGGAATAATCTCCCTCCACTCTGATCTTCGGAATTCTTTCGATTGCTATGTACAGAGTTGTGAGATGGCCAATAAACAGTTGATGCTATCTGACCAGACGGAGATCCAGCAGGCAGTCGGCATGGAGGAGCAGACTGGAGCGGCGGTTCCAGCAAAGAAGCCTACCAAAGACAAGATTCAGACCGATGACATCCAAACCAAGGAAATCATGCTCGATCCTGAGGACCCCGATAAGGTAACTTATGCTAGGGCCAACCTCGACAAGAAATAGGAACTCGCGCTCACTGTTTTCCTCCAGGAAAATAGGGACATCTTTGCATGAAAACCATCTGACATGTTGGGAGTTCCTAGGGAAAAGATTGAGCATGTGTTAAAGGTACCCCCTGGGGCTACCCCCGTTCGGCAGAGGCTTAGAAGATTTGCACAAGATCGCAAGTACGCCATGAAGAAGGAGATAGTTAGACTGTTAGATGCTAAGTTTATAAAGGAAGTGTATCATCCCGACTGGTTAGCAAATCTAGTCCTTGTCCCCAAGAAGAATAAAGCATGGAGGATGTGTGTTGATTATACCGATCTCAACAAGGTCTGTCCTAAAGACCCCTTCGCTCTTCCTCGTATTGATCAGATTGTAGACTCAACAGCCGGGTGTGAGCTCTTAAGCTTTCTGGATGCCTATTTAGGCTATCACCGAATCCTGCTGAAAGTCGAAGATCAGATTAAAACTTCCTTTATAACACCCTTCGACTCCTATTGCTATATCACAATGCCTTTTGGTCTAAAGAACACTAGCGCAACTTACCAACAGGGTATTCAACGCTGCCTTGCTACTCAGATCGGTCGGAACGCAGAAGCGTATGTTGATGACATCGTTGTCAAGACCCAAAATGTCGAGGAACTTATTTCTGACCTGGCAGAAATCTTTGACAATCTGAGGCATTATTCAATGAAGCTGAATCCTAAGAAGTGTGTTTTTGGGGTTCCTTCGGTTACATCATTTCGAAACGAGGTATAAAGGCTAACCTGAATAAAATCAAGGCGATCCTTGGTATGGGGCCACCTAATTCTCAAAGGGATGTACAGAAGCTGATCGGATGCACGACGTCCTTGAGTCGCTTTATTTCCCGACTGGGGGTTAGAGGGTTACCACTTTTTCGACTGCTTAATAAGCAGGACGACTTCGTTTGGACCGAAGAGGCACAGCCGGCATTGGACGAGTTGAAGGTTTACCTCAGCAGCATTCTAGTATTGGTGCCTCTGGAGCCAGGAGAAAAATTTCAACTTTACATATCGGCCACAACTCAGGTTGTGAATACTGTTTTAACAGTCGACCGAGAAGAAGGGGAACATATACAAAAAGTGCAACACCCGGTCTACTTTGTGAGTGAGGTCCTTGGAGCCTCTAAGACTAGGTATCAACAGATCTTGAAGTTGTTGTATGCATTGTTGATCACCTCCAGGAAGTTGAAGCATTATTTTCAAGCTTATCCAATTGAAGTCCAGACCTCCTTCGCACTCGGCACAGTGCTGCACAATCAAGAAGCTGAAGGAAAAATTACCAAGTGGGCAGTCAAACTTGGTCAATATACCATCACGTTTGCGCCTCGGTCGGCTATAAAGGGACAAGCATTAGCTGATTTCATTGCCAAGTGGACAGAGATTCATCTCAATACCAGAAGGCCAAAAGTTGGAAGAAGAAATTCACTCTGGGATATGTGCCAATCATGCGGCTTCCAAGACTTTGGTCAGCAAAGCTTTCTGGCAAGGGTTTTATTGGCCTACGACAGTCGAAGATGCACACCAGGTCGTTCAGAAGTGTGAAGGTTGTCAATTCTTCGCTCAACAGATGCATGTGCCTTCACAGCAACTTCAGATGATACCTTTGACTTGGCCCTTTGCTGTTTGGGGGCTCGATATTGTTGGTCCTTTCAAGAAAGCGCCAGGCGGGTTCAATTATCTGTTTGTTGCTATTGATAAATTTACCAAGTGGATTGAAGCAAAGCCGGTTGGCAAGATTACATCAAAGAAGGAAATCAAGTTTGTCAAGGAAATCTTCACTCGGTTTGGGGTTCCTCATCATATCATCACCGATAATGGCACTCAATTCATATCAGTGGAGTTCCACTTTGCATCAGTGGCTCATCCTCAAAGCAATGGGCAGGTCGAACAGGGCAATGGTATGATTCTTCAAGGATTGAAACCGCGGATATTCGACAGGCTTAAGCCTTATGCCGGTCGGTGGGTCAAAGAATTGCCTTCAGTTCTTTGGGTGCTTCGCACAAACACCAGTCGAGAAACTGATCAGTCACCTTTCTCATTGGTCTATGGCTCAGAGGCTATGCTGTTGACCAAGGTTAGCCTTGTTTCGTCATGGGTTCTGGCGTATGATGAACAACTTTCTGAGGAACACCGGGTGATCGATTTGATTGCAGCAGAGGAGTTGCGTGATCGTGCTCTGTTTCGGTCGGCACTTTACCAGCAAGGCTTGCGTCGGTATTATGATAAAAATGTGCGTACTCGCCACTTCCAAGTTGGAGATTTAGTGCTTCGTCGAGTGCAGTCAACCAAGAACCAGCATAAGCTTTCTCCAAAGTGGGAAGGACCATATGTTGTGAGGGAAGTCACTCGCCTGGGGCCTTACCGACTGATGTATGAAGATGACGATGATATACCGAATTCCTGGAACATAAATCAGCTACGTCATTTCTATACTTAGTTATTCTTTTGTATATTTATACATTATTTCTAAATGAAACTTCGGTCTTTTTGATGAAAGATTTTTTGATGATTTTCATTCTATATTGTCTCGATTCCTTAATTCATTTTATTAAACAATTGAGCCAGGGGGCTAGTAATAATGTCCTACCTCAGTCTAATCTCATTTTGGTTTTGGACTATTCTCCGACCGATTTCTTCTCTATGAATACGGTCTTCATTTTCTTGGTCTTACGTCTATACATTATGGTTACACACTTTATACTGCACATCAGACTACCACTACACTAAACCTAGAGCCAAAGTGCAAGAGGTCATGTGTCAATTGGTCGACTCTGCTTGTTATGCGGTTACGAGTCACAACCTAATATGTTAAGGTAGACCAATACAATTTGAGTTTCTCAATGACAGAAACATACTTATGATATTTTTATCAATCTTTTAAAAGATGACAAGCATGAAACTAATTTACATACAGGTAATATTGTTTCATTACATAAATATTACTAAAATTCTCTAGCATTGCAGGATTACATCTCCTTTGAAGGAGAGGAAGATTCAGCTCGGAGTTCAACTTCAGGAGTTGCTGGAGGAGTAGGAACGGTCGGATTGATCTCTATGTTGTCGACCAAGGCTCGGGAAGTTTCCAGCATGGAATCCAAAAGCAGCTGGCATTGGTCGTCGGTCAAGTCTGGGTTGAAGCCCTCCTTGCTCTTGTCCAATGGCAGAGCGGGAGACCAAGATTGGCAAATCGCCAGAACCTGACTCCCGGCCTCGATCGTCACTCATGGAGTGTTATGAGCAATATCTTTTGATGCATGCTCTAGCAAGTACTCCAAGGAATGGCCAGACTGCTCCACTTGGTCGGCATGAACATAGTCCATTGCCTTTCAAGCGGCATAAGATAGAGCTGCGAGTGATGATTTTTTTTCAGTATGATCAAAAGAGGAATCAAGCAGACGTGAGAAATAATGAAGGTCTTACTGGAAAGTTTACATTTGAAGGATTTAGAGGTGCTCTTGGCTTCCTCTATCTGGGCGTCAGCCTCCTTCAGCTCCTTCTGCAGCCGAGTGATCTCGGCCTTCTGGTCCTCGACCGATTTGGAGAGGTTTTCCTTCTCAGCATTCAAGGCATTAACAAACCTTTGCTCATTGGAAGTCAACTTCTCTAGATTGGTAATCTTCTGATCACGAGCTAAAGACAAACATTTGAACTTTTAGTGCTAGAGTGATTAGTTGATTATTTAAACACAGATGGTGAGTAATCTTACCAGCTGTATCTGCACGGCCTTGGTCGTCTCTCTTTGGTCGGTCTGCAACTTTTCAATTTCCTTTTGTGCTTTGGCAAGCTGCTGATCGGTGACTAGCATAACACCAACAAGGTGTCAGTATTAAACTTAAAAACATGAAGACCGAAGAGTTTAGGGCATGCCAAAAGTTTTGGCTTCAAGGTATTCCACCCTAGCATGTTTCCTCTCTATGAGAGCATACATTTTCTGTATACAAAAAGGGGTTAAGCTTAAAGATAAGATTGATACAAAGCAAAAGTAGAGTATTAAAGTACCTTGCTAGCTTCTCGATGTTGGTGCATAATTTCCACATCCTCCACTTCGGGTCGACCGAGTACATCTACAGACAATGTCGCCTTACCTTTGTCAAGAGGTGAAGGGATGAAGGCAGGAATTGCCTTGTCAGATGTCTTATCCACCTCGGTTGGCGTGTTTGATGACTTGCCGACCGACTTGGGCAGATCAGTCGAACGAGGAGGAGGTCCTGACCGAGTGGCTTTGGACTCTTAGGCACTCTGAGAATCACTCGTCTGACTACTGTCAAAACAAAGATGGAAGAGATTAAAATATGTTATGGATGGCAATAAGGGACAAGGAGTATAAGGTTAAAGGATTAACCTGGGAGCCTTCTTGAGCTTGATTCGGCACAACCTCTTGTTTGAAGAAGTTGACTGAGAATCAGTCTCCTTCCTCTTCTGGGCAGATTTTCCTACGTTGTCGATCTGATCCACCACCCCAGCATCACTCTGAGTTTGGCTTGGGGGCTCCGACTTGCTTGAAGGTCGGTCGGGGGGAGTAGGGGTGGGTTGACCGGCATCAGCAGATGGCAATTCTTCATCATCACACTGATCCCCAATATATTGTCGTCGACGCCTAACAGTCTACTTGACTAGTCGACTGGGGGGAGGCAGGGTGACTACTGGATCAGCACGAGCACCTCCAGAAGAGCTTGAGCCTCAGTGCCGGTCTGCTACGGCTTCTCGACAAAATCCGGTCCCTCGGTATCAGTCGGAGGGAGCAAAGGATGGGATATCTAAGTATCCAAACCTGCACAAGAATCAAAATATGAAGCAGGACATCAAGACAAGAAAATAAGGCATTGCTCAAAGCAGACTAAGGCTTACTTGGGCTCACATAGTGCCCTTGTTATACACCTTCCTGATCAGAAAGTCATCCTGAAAGATATCCCCTTCAAACATTTTCGATAGGTGTTTCTTACGAAGTTCACCATTTGGCGGGTCGGGCACCTCCTTGGTTTCGTCATTATTAACATAGTTCCACGCCGGGTGACTCTGAAGCTTTAGGGGCTGCACTCTGTGTACTACAAATCTTTTGGCAACGATAATTCCATTAATGCCTTCAGCCTTCAAGTCAGCTATGTTCTTCAACAGAGCGACCACCTGAGGGTCGGTCAGATCAGGCTTCTCCGTCCATTGCGCCAGAGGAATTGCCTTGGCACCGTTGAGATTGGCAAGAACAGGGGGAGGGTTGTCATAGTAGAACCACTCATCCTTCCAGTTCTTGTTTCCGGTCTTCAATGGTATATTGATGTTGGCCTCCTTCTTGCGCAACTGGAAGCCAACACTGCCTATGGCCACTTGATTGTCCTTGGTCGGCAACGATCGAAGGATGAACAGATGGTGAAACAAATTGAAGTGGGGGAGAATGCCCAGAAATGCTTCACACATATGTACGGAGATGGTGATACGAAGAATGGAGTTGGGATTGAGGTTGACAAGCTCAATCCCACAGAAGAATAGGAGCCCACGTAAGAAGCTGCAGCAGGGGACCCCAAAGCCATGCTCGAAGAACAAGCGGAATACAACAATTTGTTTATGAATGGGGATGGGGCAAGATTCGTGGGGTACCTTCCAGTCAATCCACACTTGCTGTGGAAGGATGCCGTCGACCACCATCTGGTTCATATCAACCTGGGAGAGGTTGCTCTTCGAGAACTCCCAAAGCTGCTCTAGGATGTCGATCTTCGATGAGGAGGACGTGGCGGCGGCGGTGGAAGTTGCAGGAATCGAGGTGGAAACCTTCTTGCAACCCATGGCAATAGTTGTTTTGGGCACGGTGGATCAAGTATTGAACCCTAGCAAAAGCTTGGGGGCTAAGTGCGGCGAGATCTGCGGAGGCTGGAAGCTACTGCACTAACCCTAACCAGAGAAGCAGAGGCGTCGCTGAGAGCAGAGGAGGCGCAAGGAAGACGAAGAGTTCATGCGCAAATGCGACATGGACTGAGGGTCAACTTGACGCTGCCCTTTTATACTCCCGCTTTTTGACCTAAGGGTCCCATGAGCCGGATGGGTCGTACAGTGACACTGCTTTTTGATTAATTAGAAAATTAATTAAGGGCCTTAAACCTGTTTAGGGTCTAAAACCTTGAGAAGTAAAACTCGAGGGCTTCTTTGATGAGAAGCATTTGAAAAATATTTAACCATATCTATATGATTTGATGATCATGTAGAAAAGGACTTGATGGTCGTATGGAAATAAGTTCAAAGGTTATGGTATTGATTGAAGTCAATAACTGAATTGCCAAAATTGGACTCATGAATAGATAGAGTGACTAATTATTAGGGAAAGGCTATATTATGATTGATGTCATTTAGCTTAATACCATTATATGATTGATGTCATATTGGTTCACATGAATTGAATATGATTGATATCATAAAATTTAGACCAACCAGTCACTCGGACA
Source organism: Eleusine coracana subsp. coracana (assembly GCA_032690845.1). NCBI lineage: Eukaryota > Viridiplantae > Streptophyta > Magnoliopsida > Poales > Poaceae > Eleusine > Eleusine coracana. The sequence continues at coordinate 7,062,140 of CM064432.1, forward strand.
TAGTATATATCACTCGGCCTTTTTGATAATCGGTCGGCAAGGTTGAAACCTTGCAATGTGAGCCACTGGTTTAATGATCAGAGGTCTGTTAGACTCAGACTTGATGGTTTGAGTAAAATACCTACAAAATAATAAGAGCTAATATGATTAGACTCTTGCATTATTAGTCAGTCTCCAAATTATACAAGAGTCGAGGGCTAAACCTCATCAGGTGCACCTGACCGGTGCACTAGATCTATCAGGAACTTCGATAAAGAGGTCTTCCTAATTTATGATCAACATTGAAGATCACTCTGAGAGATAAAGCTCAAAATCAGGAAGCACTCGGGGGCTGTTGTGGGATACATGCTTTAAGGGTATCCTCATACAAGACTAAGTCGGTAGCCGACCAGGTACTTCATCAACAAGGAAGCCGATCGACTCGGCTTGGAGCACAAGGCATGTAGAAATAGACTTTCTATATAAATCATTGTGGGTTACGACTAGGACTCTTCATGTACCCACCTTTTGACCAAATATATAAGGTGGCAGGGTACCCCCCATCGAGGGATGATAGACAAGAGACGACACAAGTTTCACAACATCAATACAATACACAGTACATAGGATGTAGGGTTTTTACCTGTATCGAGAGGGCCCGAACCTGTATAACTCGGCGTCTTGTGTTACCATCGTAGTTCTTAGTCTCGATGTAGCCCTATATATTTACTGCCGATCTCAAGCTTCAAGAGCCAACAATATTATTAGCATGTTCTCCAAGCCATATGCTCCAGATGAGTGAAGTTGTTATTAAGATTTTAGGTGTAGATATTCCTTATGCAATTAAATAGGGTGAAAATGGTGATATGAGAAATTAATTTATTTAGTAGAGTAAATATGTGTTCTAGACATGGGTGATTTACTATGGACAGAGACACACATGAGTGATATTAACACAAAGTTTCATGGGCAAAATATTTCTAGATTATTTACTAGCATTTTAGTAAACGAAAGTACTAAATAATTTCTAGAGCATAAAATATTTCATATTTTACCAAACCAAACTTTATGGTGGTAGATATTCATGTTTTTACTAAGCATGCCAAAAATCATAATTAAATTTTGTTCCTGGAATTTCTGGTCATTTATTTGGTCCTTTGAAAATTAAATGCATTATTACAAATACATGTACAGAGACATCAGATTATGTACAGAGACATCAGTCTAACAAAATTTGTTTGGGGTCCATTGGATTTCGGGGTTCATTTACTATGAGTTTTGGAAGTTTTAGCATTTTTCTGACATTTTCCTGGATTTTTCTGGTTTATTCAGTGCTACGTCAGCGCGCTACGTGGGTGACACGTCGAGGCCACATCGGAGCTAGCTCAGCACCAGAGAGACTACCAGTAGCCGCACTGAAGCGGGGCTAGGCTCGCCGGAGGGCTCACTGTCGACGGCTACAAGCGACGGGAGCTCGCCGCGGGAGCAGGGAAGTGGTGCGCATGGCGAGGCGGGAGGGATGGTGGGGGTCGCTAGGCGGGATTCTCACTGGAGGGGTGCAGGCGTCGAGAGGCGGCAGAGGTCGAGGTTCGGCGGTGTCGTGTTTCTTCTACGGGACTCCAACTTGGACTCTATTTTCGCCCAGAGCTTCACGAGGCTGCGGAGAAGACCGGCATCATGTCGGCATTTGACGAGGATGGCCAGGGGATAGTGCTCATCATGGAGGTGGCTTGGGTTTGATGGTGGAGAAGAGGCGATGGCCGGGGAGAAGCGATTGTTGGTGACCTCGCGCATGAAAACAAAGGGGATAAGAGTCAGGCTTGTTCGGCCATGAGTTGCACACACGGGAGAAGAGGAAGAAGGGGATGAGGCTCACCAGAGAGAAGGAATTGATCACAGCAACAATGGTGGTCACAGAGGAGCTCGTTTTGGTTCTTCCTTCAATTCAGGCAATGAGTGCGAGGAAGTGGCCAAGTTGTGACATGGGGAGGTAGAGGGGGAGTAGTCGTAGGGATTTTGTGGTTTAGCTTGTGAGGGGTGGCAGTGGAAAAGCAGGGCAACGAGTTGTGCGCGGAGCAGCAATGGCGAAGACAGGGGAGGAGTAGAACGGAGCCGGGGGGAAGGGGTTTCAAGGATGAGCGGTTCCGGGGTGAGCGACAGGGTTGGCCAGTGGCCTTGCATGTTGATTAGTGTGTTGTTGGAGCGATGGGAACGGTCGGGAGCGGGGGTGGCCGAGCGGCATGGCGATGGGACGTGTCGGACTGGGCGGGGCGAAATTGAAGACGGGGTGGCATCCACGGCTGGAGAAATAGGGAAAGAGGGGGGGGGCAGATGGGACAGGACGGCACCACACACTGTTGCGTGTGGAGTATCGAGGCGGGCGGAGTGAAGGCATGAGCGCAGGCGCTGGCGTGCATCGGGGGAGAAGGGGTCTGCGCTAATGGAGGGATAAGAAGACAATTTTGCACTGCGTCCCCTAGATCTTTTCTAAGTCTTACTACTAGGTCCCTGGTTCCAAATAAATCCAAATAAAATAGCTACAAGGCTCAAATAAAATTGGAATTTTGCACATAGGTCCTTTGTGATATTTGTGGTGCTCTAGTGGGACCCAAATGTTCAGATTCATTCTGGAAAGTTTATCATTCAAATTCAAATTTAAAAGGTTTCTAAGCTTAATTTAATTATTGGAGGTATTTTTATATATGGTAAAATGCTCATTAAATTCATAAAATTCTAATCTATCATTATCAAACTGATTATGAAATTACTTGTCCTATGTTGTATAGAAGATTTTTTACTTGCCTCACAATCTTGTTTGCAGGGTTTTTAATTGCCTAGATTTAATTCAAATTGGGTGGGGGCTCTATCATTTTATGGTATTCTTAGCTATAATTTATGATCTTCATGCTTGTTAAGTAAAAATGAGACACCTTGGTGTCACAACCCTCCCTCCTTAAAGAAATCTCATCTCGAGATTATGAACAAGGCAAACTAGAGGGAAGTACGGAGGTCAAAATATACCTGCATAAGACGACCAAAATCCTGGGTAATGAGTACTAAAAAATTCTTCAGAGTCCCATGTGGATTCATCTTCAGAGTGATTACTCCATTGTTCTTTTACGTCTTGTACGTTCTTTCTCATCGAGGATCTTTATCGGTGTTTTAGAGTATGTGAGGTCTGGTTGAAGTTGGTCATAGTCCTCCAAGATGTTATCAATCGATGGCTTAAGACACCTTTTCAATTGTGAGACATGAAAGGTGTCATGAACTCTAGATAGATTAGCAGGTAACTTCAGCTTGTAGGCTACTTGTCCACATCTCTCTAAGATTTTGAATGGACCAATATAACAGGGAGCTAACTTTCCTTGACTCTAAATCGCTGGATGCCATTCATAGGCGATATTCAGAGATAGACATAGTCACCTTTATTGAAATATAGTGGTCTGCGTCGTCTGTTTGCATAGTTTTCTTGACAACATTTAGTAGCTTTAAGATTTGCCTGAATGATACGAACTTTTTCTTCAGCATCCTTTACAAGGTTAGGACAAAATGTTACTCTTTCTCTAGGTTTGGATCAGTTCAAAGGGGTTCTACAATTTCGACCATAGAGTGCTTCAAAAGGCAACATTTTCACACTCTCCTGATAACTGTTGTTATACGAAAATTCAGCATAGGATAGATACTCATCCCAATTACCATCGTGTGCTAAAACACATGCTCTAAGCATATCTTCCATAATTTGGTTGACACGCTCTGTTTGTCCATCGGTAATGGGATGGTACGCAAAACTCCAAATTAAACTTGTACCCGGAGATGCATGCAGTTGTTCCCAGAAACGAGCAACAAACAACAAGCCACGATCTGAAATGATGGTATTGGGTACTCCATGAAGACACAAAATTCTTGCGATGTATAGCTCTGCATACTGCCATATGCTATATCTATTATTGACTAGCAGGAAGTGAGCAGATTTTGTGAGTCTGTCCACAATAGCCCAAATCGAATCATGCTTCCGAGAAGTGAGAGGGAGGACAACAATAAAGCCCATGATAATGTCTTCCCATTTCCAGGCAGGAATACCAATGGTTGAAGTAGTCTGGCCTGTCTTAAATGGTCAGTCTTAACTCTCTGATAAGTATCACATTCTGTCACATACCGAGCAACTTCTCGCTTCATTCTTGTCCACCAAAAATTCTTTTTTAGATCTTGGTACATTTTATTCCTACCCGAATGGATAGAGTATTTGGAGTGATGTGCTTCATCCAAGATTTTTCGTCGAAGTTCAAAGTCCTTTGGTACGACCAAACGGTTATTGAACCATAGAGTACCATCCGAGGCTTGTGTGAAACATTTTGCTTTACCATTTTTAATGTTTTGACGGATATAATTCATACCAATGTCATTCTTTTGTGCAGCAATGATTTCTTTACGAATGGTGGAATGTATACTAAGGTTGCTGATCACTATCGCAGGCAACATGTGAAGACTGGGTTCTGAATCAGTTATGTGGTTGCTGCTGTCCTGAAATTCCAGCACCAAGTTAGTGCAGTGGATTTTTCTGCTTAGCACGTCAGCGACTACATTGGCCTTGCCTAGATGATAATGAATCTCCAGGTTGTAATCCTTGATTAATTCTAGCCACCGACATTGCCTCATGTTCAGATCAATTTGAGTAAAAATGTATTTCAAGCTCTTATAATCCGTGTAGATGTGCACTAAGTTTCCGAGCAAATAATGCCTCCATATTTTTAGTGCAAGCACAACTGCAGCTAGTTCTAAATCATGAATTGGATAATATTCTTCATTCTTTCGTAGTTGTCGTGATGCATAGGCAATGACACAACCATATTGCATAAGCACACATCCAAGTCCTGTCCCAGACGCATCACAATACACGTCAAATGGTTTAGTGATGTCCGGTTGAGCCAATACTGGGGCAGTGGTTTGTGGTTCCTTCAACTTCTGAAATGCTTATTCACATCTATCACTCCATTCGAACTTCACATCGTTTTTCAGTAACCTTGTGATGGGCTTGGATAACTAGGAAAAATTAGGGATAAACCTACGATAATATCCAGCTAGTCCGAGGAAACTGCAAACTTGATGAATCGTTTTTGGTGGCTTCCAATCTATCACATCTTGAACCTTGCTAGGATCTACCGAGATTCCTTCTGTTGAAACTATGTGGTCAAGAAATGGCACACGGTGCAACCAAAATTCACACTTGCTGAATTTTGCATACAACTTGTGATCTCGGAGACGTTGAAGAACAATGCGAAGATGTTCAGCATGCTCTTCCTTGGACTTAGAGTAAATGATGATGTCATCAATGAATACTACCACAAATTTGTCCAGCTCTGGCATGAATACCGAATTCATAAGATACATGAAATGGGCAAGAGCATTTGTCAATCCGAATGACATTACTAGATACTCGAATAATCCATATCTAGTAGAGAAAGCGGTCTTTGGATTGTCTTCTACTCTAATCTTTATTTGACGGTAACTCGAACGAAGGTCAATTTTTGAAAAGATCTTGGCACCAACCAATTGATCCAAAAGAATGTCAATACGGGGCAGCGGGTATTTATTTTTTTATTGTAGTTTCATTTAGTGGCCGATAATCAACGATAAGACGTAGAGATTTATCCTTCTTCTTCACAAAAATAGCAGGGCAGGTCCAAGGTGAAGTACTTGGGCGAATAAATACTTTTTCCATCAACTCATTCAATTGCTTTTTCAATTCAACCAGCTCATTCGGGGCCATTTTATATGGTCGACAGGATATTGGAGAAGGTCTTGGTTGTAGCTCTATCTTAAATTCCACGTCACGGTCAGGCGGGAGACCAGAGATATCTTTACGGAACACGTGGATACTCTCAAACAACAGGAATACTTTCGAGTGATTGACCTTCCAAGTGATGGACAACTAGTGCTTTTCATAAATCGGTATTTAGAGAAAGTGTGTCTTGGCCATGCAAGAGAGAGTTTACGTGAACGATACGGGGCTCAAGTCTAGCATGGCTCTATGGGTTTTCATCTAGATCTTGCCTATGATCAGATCAATTTCTTGATCCATAAGCATGATGAAATCGGTGGGGTAAATCTTTTGAATTATTTCTAGAGGAGCTTTACATAATACTCCGTTAGCAAAGATTTGTCCACCAGGAGAGCAGATGGTGTAGCATTTATTTATGGTGGTGGTGTGGAGATTATGTTTTTGCACACAAGCTTTGCTAATAAAATTATGCGTAGCGCCGGAATCAAAAAGTGCAAGGACAGGAAGGAGATAGAGTGAGAGTGTACCGGTCAACACGGGTTCGCCCAGAGGAATGTCTTCAGCGTTGGTGTAATTGACTTGAGCACCACAAGACGGTGCATTCTTAGACTTGTCCTGGTTCTGATGCTGATTATAATTGTTGTTGTTGTTGCGCCTAGGTGCAGTACTGTTCTTAGCAAAATGGCCGGTACGACCATAGTTGTAGCATGGGTAATTGCTTCCATGGTCAGCGGGCTATGGGGCACGAGCATTCTGATTTCCTTGCTACTGATATGGTACATAGTACTGAGTGTTCTGCTGCTGGTACGGTGCACGAGATGAGAAGTTCTATTGTTGTGGTGGCCTTGAGTAGCTCTGGCCAAACTGACGCTAAAACTACTGCTGCTGTGATGCCCGGAATCACTTTCCAGTGGGTGAAGTATAAATCAGATAGTGTTTAGCCTGTGGAGCAGCAGAGGCACTAGCAGGGGCCTTCCTTTTATGATCTTCTTCTTCAACTTGGCGCATAGCACCTTCTTGGACAATAGCATCATTGACCAGGTCGTTGTATGTGCCAGTCATCTACCAAGTCAGACGCTCCTTGAGCGTAGCATTCATTCCACTCAAGAATGCATATCTCTTCTTATCCTCGGTGTTAACGTACTTAGTAGCATACTGAGCAAGGTGGTTGAAACCTTAAGAGTATTGGAGGACATTCCTCTCTCCTTGTTTCAGATCCATGAACTCCTGGAATTTCCTCTGCATGGGCCAACTGGAATGAAATGAGCACGAAATGTAGTCTTGAACTCATTCGACTCAATGCGGCGTCCAACAGGTAGAGAAGCTTCATAATTTACCCACCAGGCACTAGCAGGACCCTGGAGTTGTTGGGCGGCGAACACCACCTTCTGGTGCTCAGAACAGTCTAGTAGGCTAAATTTTGACTCAGTCTGATGCAGCCACTGGTCGGCGTCCAGAGGCTCTTTGGCACGCTCGAATGTTGGTGGATCAGTACCCAGGAATTCCGAGTACATGCACTGACAAGGCTGGTTGTTGTTGTTGCGGTTGCCTCCACGTCCACCCAAGTTGGACGTATTCTCCACATGTTGACGGAGCAATTCAGAATCATTTTGCTGGCGGTTGATCACAGCAGCGAGTATTTCCGCCGGTGAGGGCTAAGCATTAGCTCCCTGCTCAGAGCTCTCAGGGTCATCCCGATGTCGAGTATACACCATGCTGCAATTTATATTGTTACACATTAGTCATTCTCTCAAAGATCATCCATAAAGACATATGTGTATAAAAGATATAAATTTGCAAGAGGCATAAATAAAATTCAGAAGTGACAACCATCTCCATCAATTCAATTCAGATTACATGGTTGATAAAAGGACATCGTCACACAAATTCTTGCACACATGTGCCAATGCCTAGCTACAGTATTGTGGACACACTACGCAAGATTCACAATCCCAACGTCCGAACTCGAGATACATATATTACATGGACACAACACATGGTGTAGCAACTCGTCTATTCCTAGTTTATGTCTTCCATCTCTTCTGGTTTTTCCAGTTCCATGGGTTCTTCCGGGTCTTCCGGATCTATCATTTCTACATCATCATTTCCAGCAGGTGCCATCTCTACATCCTCTTGTTCCCCGTACTCCAAGGTGATCTCAACCCAGTTCCCTTCAATAGGAAGGTGGGCAGCTTTGAATGTATCCAAGTCATCTTGAGCCTCGATCATATCATGCTCAAAACTCTCTGCATCATGCAAGGCTTGATCACGCTCATCTATAATCGTGTTCATCTCTTCATTCTTTGCTTGGATCTATTGGTTCAGTTCTAAAATTTCCACATCCTTAGCTTGCTTTTCGACTTCAAAAAGTTGAAGTGCAGCATGAAACACGTCTAGTCACCGGCACAAGTTTGTGCACAAAGCAAAAGTGGATAAGCCATAATACTCTATTATGGGTAGCATAGGATCATAGTGGCGATGGTTAGAATCATTGATGGGCAATAATGTGACAGGTGTTCCAGCAACGTCATGCTTGCGATCTTCACAAAACCGAGTGAGTGCCTTGAATGCAGCAACACCCCATGTGGAAGGTAAGTCTATCCCATTGACGCTAATGGTCCAGGATTCCCATGCTGGAGTAACCGAGTAGTTGGTGGGAACTGCCACAAGGATGACACAAGAGGGGATTCCATGCTCCTAAAATTCATTGCCAACATAAGTGGGAGAGACATCATAACCAAAGCCACGGAGAAGTCTCCAAAACAGTTGAGTCATCCCAGTGAACTCCAGACCATCGGTGATCTCCCAACCCGGTGGGGTTTGGTCGTTGTTTTCAGCCATCTACAAGGAAAGTACTTTGATTGAGTCAAACCGTCCTTACAGCAAAAATACAATTCATATAAAGTGCTATGAAATACAGAGACAAAGTTTTATTCTATATTTTCCAGTCTCAAGGGGCAATGATACGGAAATGGGTTTTATAATAGATTCTGTCTTGACTGTACAGCAGTCAGAAAAGTGAGTATTTTAACCAGAGAACAAAATCTTCAGAACTAGTCCTTCAAACCATGTTATAGTAGACTTTCATAGCTTTCCAGATTGTATTTATACTCTTAAAAATTCCATGTAGAACTAGACTTATGAATTTTACAAGTTCAGGTTAGTAGATCCTGTTTCTGGATGACAGGGGCTTAGTGTTTCGGCTCTACTAGACAGAGGAAAAACAATAAAATTATAAAACCTATTGAAGATAAAAAATAGACTTCCTAGGTTTTCCATATTGGGTTCATACATCTATAAATTTGAAGTACAATTCCAGTTATTGAATTTCTAAGTTCAGGGTGATGCTGAAGCAGTGTTTGGCAGATTATATTTGCTCTGTGTTTCTGATGTTGTTACTGTTATGATTGGAAATTAAGTTAAACACTGGGTGATAGAGGATGTTTAGAACTTTCTAAAATGTATTTATATGCCTTATTTGGTTGGGTAAATTAATAACTATGAATTTTTGAAGTTGACAGCTAAAAACAGGACATATTCTTGTTAACTTAACAATTGGACTAGTATTTCAAAATTTTGTACTCAACATGCTTAGGAAATGTTTATTCAGAGGTTAGCGAGCAAGAAGAGAACGATATTTTAGTTTAGTTATACAGGTATGCATGATGCAAAGTTTTCGATTTATTAACCTATCGTTCCTCACAACACAACACATATTTTGCCGATACTTAGCGGCACGAATATTTGGTGACGATCCGCACTCGACGCATAAGCCAATCTAAGTGTTATACCAATGGTGTTAGTGTACCTATAGAAGATCCATTGCAGAAACAATACATCAAATTCAAAAGAAACTACAAAAATAAGCACAATTCTACTAGTAACGATCCATGGAGAAGGATCGCCCCATGATAAGTCACGAGCCAACAGTGTCTCGTATCCGTCTACGAGCATAGACACCAATATCACATATGTCGGTTAAGCACGCATGTACTTTCGTTTGAAGAAGCCATAGATGTAATTAACTTAAACAATCATAACCCAGGGTTAGCTTTTTCACCAACTCTATTATCTATATGGGCAATACTAACGTATCCTCACTCACAAATGTCATAGTTTTTTGAAAATAAGATTTATTTGTTGTATTATCATGGACCATGGCTCTGATACCAGCTGTGGCTCCCCTTCCCGGAGGATCGAGGAACCGAAGGTGCTGATAACGTAGACACTTGATAATACAACGATGGTCCAAATTTAAGTTGAATTATTACATCATTAAGGATATCAAAGTGCAGCGGAATAATACAAGTTTATGATGTTTTGAAAATAGTGGAAGCAAATAACGATAAGAAACTACGAGCTCGACGATAGAGCATAGTGATGGCTCATGCCCGAAGAACCATCACCCTAGCAGCACACAATAGTCACTGCGGCAGCAGGTCAGACTCCCAGTGGGTAGTCCAACCCTCAGGGACTTGCATGTCCCAAGGCATCACATCTACAGACAATTCTATCACTTCATTACCTGAAAACAATAAAGGCACAAAGCCTGAGTACTAATTACTCAGCAAGACTTACCCGTCAAACACCTAGACATGCATTGGCTCTAATAGGAGGCTTGTTTGAAACGACTCGCACTAAGCAACCTATTAGTTATATCAAGTTTTATTTTGTCAATTTAATTGGGTAGAGCAGAATGTAACTTTAGTGAAGCATTATAAGGTAATAAAACAGTACATACAGTAAGTACAACATAAGAGCAGTAATAATAATCAATAATAACCAAGTAATCCATTTCCATAGTATCATGTGCAACTATGTGATGGCGCGGTGACCAAGTGGTACTTATTACAGCGAGCGATAACAATTACAATCGATTTACACCAGTTGAGAAAACCTGAGATACATGACACATATGCACCAATGAAGGTCGTATATGGCAACCTTTTGCAAGAAAAGCACTTACACCTCAGACTGGGTGTGGTGACATTGAGTGGGCATGCCGTTCTGCCAATAATACTTTATGATCTGAACCGTCCACTCTAGCAGCAGAAGGGTCAATGACCAATGCACCTTAACCATCCTTATTGTAAGTAATTTTTAATGCTACATCGGTTTACTAGTGCCCATAAACTAGCATGCATTCGGTATTGTTCGATACTTGATCAAGTGGCCGATCACGGATGGGTCCTAGGTTCGACAAGGCAGGGCTACCGCAGTCAACACTCATGTGTTGCTGCAAACCTACACATGCATAATTCCCTGCCCGATCATAACATCAAAAGTAACTTCTTTCATTAAGTTTATTTTAGTGATAAAGTCTTTCCTTAGTAATAATATCTACCGAGACTATTAATTACTAAGCATAGCAATACAATACCGATCTTACCAAGGTTCTAATAACAGTAGCATAGGTCATATGGGTAACATCCAAGGTGGGTTTCAAGCAACTCCTATAACCTAATGCAACAGTAATCATAGACACTAGTAATATTATGAACTAGCAATTAAATAGGATGAAAATGGTGATATGAGCAATTAATTTATTTAGTAGAGTAAATATTTGTTCTGGACATGGGTGATTTACTGTGGACAGAGACACACATGAGTGATTTTTACACAAAGTTTCATGGGCAAAATATTTCTAGAATATTTACTAGCATTTTAGTAAACAAAAGTACTAAATAATTTACAGAGCATAAAATATTTCATATTTTACCAAACCAAATTTTATGGTGGTAGATATTCATGTTTTTACTAAGCATGCCAAAAATCATAATTAAATTTTGTCCCTAGAATTTCTGGTGATTTATTTGATCCTTTGACAATTAAATGCATTATTAAAAATACATGTATAGAGACATCAGATTATGATTTTACTAAAATAAAGTACCTCAAGAGGAGTCTAACAAAATTTGTTGGGGGTCCATTGGATTTCGAGTTCATTTACTGTGAGTTTTGGAAGTTTTAGCATTTTTCTGACATTTTCCTAGATTTTTCTGGTTTATTCAGTGCTACGTCAGCGCTACGTGGGTGACACGTCGTGGCCACATCGGAGCCAGCTCAGCGCCAGCGAGACTGCCAGTAGGCGTGCTGGAGCGGGGCTGGGCTCGCAAGAGGGCTCGTTGCCGGCGGCTACAAGCAACAGGAGCTCACCGCGGGAGCAGGGAAATGGTGCGCATGTCGAGGCGGGAGGGTTGGCGGGGGTCGCTAGGCGGGATTCTCACCGGAGGGGTGCCGGCATCGAGAGGCAGCGGAGGTCGAGGTTCAGTGGCGTCGTGTTTCTTCTATGGGGCACCAACTTGGACTCCGTTTTCGCCCAGAGCTTCACGAGGCGACGTAGAAGACCGGCATCATGTCGGCGTTCGACGAGGATGGCCATGGAGATAGCGCTCAACATGGAGGCGGCTCGGATTTGATGGCGGAGCTATGGTGATGGCCGGGGAGAAGTGAATGTTGGTGACCTCGTGCACGAAAACAAAGGGGATAATTGTCAGGCTCGTTCGGTCATGAGTTGCGCACATGGGAGAAGAGGAAGAAGGGGACGAGGCTCACTAGAGAGAAGGAATTGCTCACGGCAACAATGGTGGTCGCAGAGGAGCTCATTGCGGTTCTTCCTTCGATTCAGGCAATGAGCGCGAGGACGTGGCCAAGTTGTGACATGGAGAGGGGGAGTAGGCGCAGGGATTTTAAGGTTTAGCTTGTGAGGGGTGGTAGTGGAAAAGTAGGGCAACAAGTTGTGCATGGAGCGGCAATGGCGAAGACAGGGGAGGAGTAGAACCGGGCCAGGGGGAAGGGGTTTCAAGGCCGAGCGGTTCCGGGGTGGGTGGCAGGGTTGGCTAGTGGCCTTGCGCGTCGATTAGCGTGTTGTCGGAGCAATGGGAACGGTCGAGAGCGGGGGTGGCCGAGCGGCGCGGTGATGGGACGCATTGGACAGGGCAGGGTGAAATTGAAGATAGGGTGGCGTCCGCGGTTGGAGAAACGTGGAAAGAGGGGCGGGGGGGGGGGGGGGGGGGGGGGCAGATGGGACGTGATGGCGCTGCACACTGTTTCGCGTGGGGTACCGTGGCACGCGGAGTGAAAGCGTGAGCGCCGGTGCTGGCGTGCATCGGGGGAGAAGGGGTCTGCGCCAATGGAGGGAGAAGAAGATGATTTTGCACTGCGCCCCTGGATCTTCTTTGAGTCTTACAACTAGGTCCCTTGTTCCAAATAAATCCATATAAAATAGCTACAAGGCTCAAATAAAAATGGAATTTTGCACATAGGTCCTTTGTGATATTTGTGGTGCTCTGGTGGGACCCAAACGTTCAGATTCATTATAGAAATATTATCATTCAAATTCAAATTTGAAAGGTTTCTAAGCTTAATTTAATTATTGGATGTATTTTTATATATGGTAAAATGCTCATTAAATTCATAAAATTCTAATTTATCATTATCAAACTGATTATGAAATTACTTGTCCTATGTTGTATAGAAAATTTTTAACTTGCCTCACAAATCTTGTTTGTAGGGTTTTTAATTGCCTAGATTAATTCAAATTGGGTGTGGGCTCTATCATTTTATGCTATTCTTAGCTATAATTTATGATCTTCATGCTTGTTAAGTAAAAATGAGACACCTGGGTGTCACAGTGTAACAGCTTTTGGCGGATCTAGGTCGGTGGCCAAGTTCCTGACAAATCTTGCATCTTTTTTTGTTGCCTTTTTGTGCCCGTTTTGGTTTATCATCCTCCCCCCCTCTTACTACTACTACTACCTTTCTCATACCAAGCCTTGTATCTGCTCATTTTAGGCCTGCCAGCCATTCTTTTGGCAGGGGGGGAGCACATATTGAAAATTGAAATTCCACTCTAGGCCACTGAGACTGATCTATAAGTGGTGCTATTGGAGTTGCCTATGCACCCTTGAATCTTGCTACCGATTAATATTCATGCAGATAAGGATGCATGTTTACCTTTGGCTTGCTAGCCAAGAAGAGTTTTGCATGCTAACATGGTTTTCCAGTGTGCTGCCACTCGAGGCATGTGCATTCATGTAGATCAGTGTGAACCACATTCCTCCTTCCAGTCTTGGTATCTCTCACTTCAGCGCCCCACAAAGAAGAACTCTCAACAACCAAATATGCAAGATTTCTGCTCCTGTTAACCACTTGCTGAACCACTGTTGGAAGCTTATCCCCTTGCAGAGCATCACCTATTATTCTTCTTAATTCCCACATCCGCATGATCATGATCCTGATTTGGTCAACCATGTCATGCATAGGCAAGTCTTTCAACTGTCTCACCTTGTTGTTAAAACTTTCATCCAGATTGTTATTGATATGGTCACACTTGATGGTTGTATTAAATCCTGACCTATACCACAAAAAAGAATGGTATGTGATGTGGACAAGGGTTCCCGATCTTCCGAAAGGTTTTGGATACGTTGATTTGGTCGCAGGCGACACATAAATCGATTCGGCTTCAGAACATCACGTTCTAAAGCCAACAAAGCAGAGGATGGTGAAGGGGATGGCGGCTAGGGTTGCAAGGGAACCACTACTGATGACAAAAACACAAACTAAACCAGCGACTAAACAAGAACTAGGGCACAAACTCAACACTACGGACTCAGAAATTGAAATATGCAAAGGCTAAACACGTGGTTATGGGCGGAGGGAAAATTTTTTTTGGGCTTTTCTGTGGACGATAGGATGAACACAAAACAAAATTAACTAATGGTAGTATGAACCTGACGGTGCACCTGAAGCTCTGATTACCACTTGATGTGGACAAGGGTTCCCGATCTTCCGAAAGGATCTGGATACGTTGATTTGGTCGGAGGCGACACACAAATCGATCCGGCTTCAGAACAGCACGTTCTAAACCCCGCAATCGCAGCACGACGTCTCCTCTGGTTATCAACCGTCCTAAAACGATTGACCTCACCAAGAAGGCTAATCCCTGCCTGTGAATCAAGAACACAAGCAAGAACAAAGAAGAAAGCAACACAATTGCAGATGTATTATGAATCTCACGAAGTTGGGGTCTCACAAACCGTGATGACGGCGAAACTGTTATGAACAGAATAATCTAAGCAAAACCCAAACCCTAATGGTGCGATGGCGGCTGTATATGAAGACCCTAGGGTCGTGCAAGACCCTCTGGACGCACCCCTACTTGGGCTCAACTAGATACAAAGTCCAAAGGCCAAAAACAGGCGACACAGCACCGAAACAGATTCTGGACTCTCTCTTGTTTCAATGATTCCCGATGATTCCGGACGAATTTTGATATGAGACCAGAGGCATTGGAAATGTCTTCTTCTTATCTTTCCGTGCATATGTAGAACGTCCAAATCCGAGTCCGTATGTGTCTTGGGCATCCATTTTAGTGCAGACTAGTCCTGAGCCCCGAAACAGACTCGAAGTCGGTTTTGGTTGGGCCTCCACCTTGGCTTCCACATCCTTGTTGGTCCTCCACGTCTCCAAGTCCTTCTCCCATCATCTCCTGGTCCTCTCCATGGTTCCAAGTTATAATATAATCATTAGGTAGCAAACCATTCTCAAAAGTGACATATAATAAAGAATGTAGGAACGAGCTCACCTCTAAATTTAGTCGTCGTGCGCGAGCTCTAGTCATTGGACCTTGCAAGTCCAAAATTGGAGGAGTGTTGCATATATTCTTAGGAGTGATGTCCTCATCAGTACGTTTTCTCCCAGTGCTCAAACTTAGGATCTGCTACATACACCTTGCCAAGGTGATGATCATGTGTCTTTTTGCTATAAGCTCTTGTTGCTGGCCACAGCCGTCCAAAAACTTCTCCTTTATGACCCTTCATCAGATTCAACCACATACGGCCGAAGCACTCCCTCTTCTCAGCATGTGGAAATGCATTCTTGACTGCATTTTCTAGCGCTCCCTCCTGTTCTGACAATGGTGCGAGAATATCACAAATTGGAAGTGAATGAGCTCTAATCGAAAGCATGAGGTGCAGAGGATTACCTCAAATTTGACTCTCCCTGCTCCATCTGTTTTGGGCGCCCCATCTGTTTTGGGGCCATGCCCTCTATTTTTTGGTCGGACCGCTTCAACTCGGGCAAAATTGGGCGTGAATACGTCCGATTCGGGGGTCAACTCGGATGGAAATGTGACTAGGATACGATTTGACTCACCACAGAGGTCATCGAGGACCTGGGCCGCGTGGTGCCGGAGAGGGATGTGCGGCGCTCTAAGGGCGCGCGCTGCCGGATACATATTGGGACGCCACACAGAGGGCACGTTGCAGGAGGTCTTCGGTTGGTCTAGCAGACAGACTCATGCCACCGGAGGGAGCCACCACCAGAGAGGGATGTGTGACGCTTTGAGGTCGCGCTGCCGGATATGGATTTCCCACCGCTCAGATGGCGTGAAAATGGTATTCGGTCGGTCCATTAGACAGATTCACACACGACAACGTTCCGACTCGATCCCATGACCGCTAACAATAAAATCCACAAAGTGTCAAGGCCGTCTGTGGGTTCTAGCTATTTTGCTCCACATAGGCGTTGCACGTGAGCTACGTGAGCTATTACTGTCAACTATATCGTGCATCGGCCAATTCCCACCAAAGACGTCTCATGTGAGCTATTGGCCCCTCTAGGTGTGCCCTCTCCAGGTGATCCGTAATCCGTTTGTCCTCCATATACTTTGGATCTTTTTAATTAATTGAATGGATTTCACTGCAATATTGATGCCTGGTGTTTCAGTGATTAGGAGTGGGCAAGCTGGAATCGTCTGTCCCCAATAATTGTTAGGTGAAATCATAGACAAACCTGGTACTTGCTTCTTCCAGAACTGCAATGAATTATATGCCTGTTTATTTTTTCTCTGCTTTATCTATAGTTTGATATATCTAGCACAGTTCGAAAATGGCATGCATATAAGTTAAGTGCTCTACAATAAGATTGAAAAGATTATATAATTTATTTTTTGATACTTTTGAGTTATGGTCCATGGACATTGATATTGGATTAGGGATTCAATATTATTGGTTTCATCTTTAGTCCGTTGAAACAAAAGTTTTTCTATTCTATGGATAGAAATTGTGGTATCCCAATTTGTTCACTGGAGAATATACTAGGTTGTATTGTAATTGTTTTGGCTTATAGAAAATAATTGTATAGAATGGATGGATGGATTGGATACCATTGTATTTAATTTTGTTTCTTCTTTCTTCTCAAACATGCAGGAGGTACCTACCATTGTATTTATTAAACATTTGCATCTTGCATCATATGGTTTCCTTCACTGGTTGAAGAGAGTGGATCCTTCTTTCTATTTGATTTTTTTTCTGTTTGCTGAGATATCCTAATTAGACACTTCAAATATTTAATCTTATGGGAATATTACAATGTTTAAGTACTCTAGGTTTCTAGCAATGCTAGGGCCACATTCTTTGAGATAACAAAAAAAAAGGAGCAACATACTTTCAGTGGATTATTAGATAAAGAAACTCCTTAATTGTGGGAACCATGATCTCTTGATCTCAATTGTAGCCATACTAACACCTTAGATGTTTAATGAGCACTTTGTATTTGTCATCATGGTTCATTTTTTCTGTCGCGTTTCTGTGGTACGGACTTCTTTTATTTCCGGCAAAACGGTTCTTGTTTGTATGAGATTTTTCTGTGTTGTTCTAGGAGGCTTGAGGATGTTGATAGTTTGATTAAGTCTTTCTGATTGCAGGACATTGCGAGACTGAGCATAAGGGCGGTTGTCCCAGAGGTGAGGGAATTGATCTTGATGCAACCACGATGTTTCTAGCCTAATTAGCTCACAACATTTGTTGAAGGTAATAATAGTGCATTATGAGGTGTAGTTCTAGGTAGGTTTCTGCAACACCAGCAGATTTGTAATATACATTCAAGCTGCTGTAGCTAGATAGCTTGCTGTCGGGATTTGATCAGCTAAGTATATCACAAACCGGGAATTATAGATGTATCTATTTGTCCATGAATCTTTTGCCTGTTGTGATGAATGTATCAAAGTTGAGGGCTGATGCAGAACATGCCATTTATCCAAATCAGGTATTTTGTTTTCTCGTATGTTTATTCTCTGGTATGTTTTCTCATATGGTATATTTTCTTGCCTGCTAGAGTTTCATTATTGTCGTAACTTTATGAGAAATATTTGAAAGATTGTGCAGAGGTTAATGAACATGCTATTAGTCTTGAAATTATCTCATAGAGCTTACCAGCATAGTACATTTCTTTTCTTAAATGGTTGATTCGATTAATTCACCATATTTGCAGCTGCTTATATACATGGTTCGAGAATATGAAGCTATGACAATATTAAATGGTTCCATGATTTTCTATCACACATGTTAGATAAAAAAAATAATTGAGGTCACATTGAATATCTGCAATTTATTTCTCCTTTATATCTTTTCATGCACTATAGAACCTTTTTATTTGCCTTCATATATGTAGAGATCACTTTGTTTTAGTTATATAGGATAATCAGTTATCAGATGCCACAACAAAATGTTTGTATTAATTTATCTTGAGTTTATGATAATAGTGAGAAACAAATTGCAGGTATGTTTTTAATTGACATGTTGTTTCAAATTGTCAGTTAAGTTTAACAGACAATAGGGAACAATTTTTCTTGATATCCAGGGACTTAACCTGTTTCATGTGTTAATCATTTGTTTCACCTAAGTGTATGCTGGATTTGGAGTTAGTGGTGGTGTCTTGGGTGGTACGTAGTTTCTAGATTAGAATATCGGAGAGTGACATGGTACAACAGAGTTTACTTTCCCTGGAAAATTGCCATTCTTATGATTAGAAATTGTTTGTGGCATGTTTGTTCATTGTCAATAGATATGACTTATGTAACCAAAATACAGGTGCTTATGTAATCAATTCTTTTGTAATTATGTATCATTTATTTATATGTTTCCTATAGCAATTATATAAGTAGATTCTTTTTGTTTGCACCAATTTGGTCTGTTGCATGTGATTAAACGCCTGTAAATGAAATCAAAATGAACTAATTGTCTCTTGCAATGTGCACAACTATTTTAATTCATTGTGCAATTAGCTAGGTAGTTTTCACATTTTTTTTGTTCTTTGCAATTTTTATTGAGTCAAGAACTTCCTCTCGTGATGGCTTCTTGATGATGGGTCATGTTGAATAGCAAATAATGGTCATGGTGGATGTTGAAATTAGGCAGCTTCAAAAGAAGGAATGCTTGCATTGCATGAAATATATGGAAGGAAAATATTGGATGGGTGAAAAATAAACAATTGGACTAAGAGGTAAAACACATTTCATGGCATAAACATCCTGACTTAATATTAGGTCAGATCTTAATTATGTGGACCTAGGAACTAATCTGATGGTTGGGACAGGATTTAAGCATTGATCAAATGACAAATGAGAGGAGTGGATGGATGATCCAAGGCCGAAGGTTGTCACAAATTATAGGTGATTTGATTTTATAGTTTAACATTTTTCAGATTTATTATTCGTAAAATCACCTTATCTTATTGGATTGTTCCAAGTGTGTTCCAATAATGTATATGTACTATCTGAGCTGAAGAAATTATTTGATTTGATTATCAAAACATGAAACTTGATAAACATGTAAGACATATAATTCACATATATACAATATCAAACTCTAGAAATATATACTTGACCAAGTATGATTTTTTGTATTTTTAATTTTAGTTTACTTCTAATATTATAAAAATTATCTCAAAATATGTTGCATGAATAAATTTTGGCGCGTTCGTGCCGCACGGGTATAGTAACTAGTGTAAATAAAAGTTCCATGTTCAATAGCGTAAGTTTCACCCATTAGAAATAAAATTACCACATTAAAAAGTTTTATTGTATTAGAATCCACAATCTAAGAACGTTTCATCACTTGTCTGGAAGATTGATTCTTGAAATCAAGTGCTTTATCAATGGAAGAGCAGAACCTGGAAACAATTCAGCGCTAAGTATAGCAATAGCTCTATAAGTTGGATAGGACGTTCGCTCAAGGCAGGCATATCTCCTTCAACTCCATATAACATGCAATTGTTTTTGAATCTCATGCAACTTAAATTGGCAGAAGAGACGCCCCAAAATATGCATGGTTGTGTTTTTTTCTTTGGAGTGCAAGATGACCTATGATCCTTGCTCAAAAGTTAGTACCTATGGTCATAAACCTGCAGAGTGGATGAAATAAGTTTGTCATTACTATTGATCCACTTTCATTGGAAAACGCAACAGACTTTTTCTGTACAAATGCAACAAACAGAACAAACATAAGAACACTTATTTCTTTGTTTTTCACCCATAGTTGGACAGAGTCACCATGAATTTGTTCAACCCAAACCATAGTACTAATAGTTTCTTTCCTTTCCATAACCACGATAGTCATCTTTAGAGTATCATCTCAGACCACGCTAAAAGAAATACAGAAATCCCTGATGTTTTATTTGAGGGAAATATAGAAAAACCTGTTATTGTTTAGCTGTGTCAAGAGAAAGAAGGAACTGATTTACATATTTTGTTTTCTTTAATGCTTCCTCCTATTTTTTTCATCCGATGATACCATTGATGTAGAACACAGTAATTCTCAACGAATGAAAGAACAACTGAGAGAACTATACAAAACGTGTATACTTGTCAAAATTTACATGATCTAAACAATTAAGAAGTTTCTAACTTGTTGAATGGAAAAGCTAAAGATTATTAATATCTGTTAGTGCACTTACTATATCTTTGATGTGGGCAAGCTTCGTCTTGTTCTCCTCTGATTCACACCACTGTTCCAGTTCAGGGTTACATGTAATACATAATGTTTGGAGCCGGGTGAGTTGCTGTATGGATGGTGGCAAGGACTTGATCATTTTGCATCCCGCCATACTGAGGATTTCAAGAGACTCGAGGGTGTCAATCCATTCTGGCAGTGCTGATATGCTTTGACACCCTATTAATTCCAGAGACCGAAGCAAGGAAAGGTGCTGCATACATTCTGGTAAGGCCATCAGGTTAGGACAATCGATTAATGTCAATTCTTGCAGTGCAGGTAAGAGGCGAAGTAATTTCCAACCCCCAGATTTGCAATTGCTGCTAATATGCAACCTGGTGCATCGAGTAAACGATGGCTGGCTGATGTTGTGTCCCTCAATTACTTCATCACTGTTTGCGATTCGCCAGACACGAAACGTAGGTGGGCATGGCTTCAGGCTCAAAATGGGACAAGACATTGTGTTGAGTTCATCAAGCATAGGGAACATGAAATCATCCACACCGTCCTCATCATGGTAAGTTGTCTCCCAGTACTCCAGTCCTTCCATACGAGTCAAGTCAAATCTTGATAGTCGACGAAATGCTCCTTTGCCGGCACAAAAATCGCCATCCACGCTTTTAATTCTGCATAAGTTGTCGAGGCGCAAGTATTCGAGGTTTGGTAACTGTCCAAGTGTTGGCAGGTAGAAACACATTGGAAAATCAACCAAAGTAATGGAGACAAGATTTGACAGATGATTAGGAGCGCACATGAGCCAGGTAGGAAGGCTTAAACTGCTATAGCCATCCAGCCAAAAATGCTTCAGACCTCTTGGCGGCAATAGGGCTTCCAACAAATTCTTATCCTCAAGAAATCGATCAGTATCCAGATTCCAAGACAATGCCAACCTCATAAGATTATTCTTTTCTGATAACTTAATTGTATTTGCTTCTTCAAGAAATCTTACATTTTCAAGGAAACGTATCTTCAAATGATCGGGGTTTACATGCTCGAGCTGATGAAGATTGCTGTGAGCATCCGAACCATCAAAACGAACCTTGAAGAGTGGTAAAGTGAGTAAATAGTTGAACCTAGAGTTGATGTGATCAGTTAGTTCATCTGGGCACCCGTCCACCAATAGAGACTTCAGTCTTAGTGCATCTATACTTTCTGGCAGGGACACTAGATTCTTGCAGCCTCTGAGATTCAATGTATGTAAGTTTTTGAGGATGCCAAGATCACCAGGCAGGCAACCAAGGTTCCCATTCATTGATAGGTCCAGGTGCTCTAGATTGGTAAGGCCACTGATAAAATTGATGTATGTGCAAATCTCTACCCCGGAATGTGTACCCTGATATGACCATGGATCCAAGGTCTTTGATAGGTTTAAATACCTGAGGTCAGTGAGATTTCCCAACACATAAAACTCTTCTAGAGGTAAAGTCAAGTTTGATACGTTCAAATGTTGGAGTGCAGTAAGGCTGCGGACAGCTGACAGTACTCCTTCCACACTGTAGCATCGTGATAGGTCCAGATATATCAAAGTTTGAAGATTTTCAGAGGACACCGGCATTTCACCGATCTTGTAGCAACATGAAAGGTTTAAGTATTGTAGCCGAGCAAGGTTGCCGATATCTTTTGGTAGTCTTCTCAGACTTGTACAATTTGAAAAATTCAAATACTGCAGATTGGTAAGGCCACAAAATGATTCATGCATCTCTTTAATGCCTTTGCAGTCAGATAATTCCAGGTGCAGCAAATTAATGAGATTACCTATGGAGGCTGGTAATTCTGTTAATTTAGAACATTTTGACAGATTAAGATGCATCAAATTATCAAGATTCCCAAATGATTCTGACAGTTTTTCCATACTAGAACAACTTGATACGTCAAGATGAATCAATTTTTTTAGGTCACTAAATGATTCTGGGAGATTTAATATACCAGAACAATCTGACAAATCAAGATATATTAGACACTTAAGTTTGCCAATTGATTCAGGAACTGCTGAAATTTGAGAAGATTCATGCAGGTTTAGGTACTGCAGCTTTGAGTGTTCAGTAATACAATCCGGAAATGAATCATTTTGAAGCCCCGGAGCAATAAGATACCTCAGCTGCTTCATATGGCCAATCGAGGGCGGGAACACTAAACTAGAGCATCCACTGAAATCCAGAATACGGAGACACTTGGCAAAAGAAAAACAACCATCTTGGATATTCGGGTTGCTTTTATCCGAAAAATGAACTGCTCTCACATTCTTTGGCAAGATATGTGAAAACTTTGTGGTCTGGGTATAATTTTTATGCAATGCATACCGACAATATTTCTGCTGGCTTGTATGGTTCATTAATCGAGTATCATAAACAGTTAGCTCATCACCCATGACTGATCTTGCAAGGTCGTGTACAAGGTCATGCATGGTGTACCGCACCACTTCCTTTTGTGAAGTCTGAAAGAAATACATAACAGTTCAGTTCTGTTACTGACGTCAAGTTAAGAAACAAAATGGTCCTATAATTTCTCAAAAATTGAGTTTGTTTGTAATAATACAGTAAAAATAGAGAGAAAAACATATAAGCAAAAAAATTTGGTACGTGGCTAAGGTCTACTACTACTTGAGATAGCTAACTGACATGACTAAAACTACTGGAAGAGTATATTACTGTAACAGGTCAGTCGTCAAAACTGCTGAGAACAAGTTATGCCTTTATCTTTCACTAGCACCTATCATCTCCAAAGTGGTTTTTGCTCTTTTGCTACAGGATTCATTAACAGCCAATTCAGTTGTTCAGGTCCAGCTCGGAAAACTATAGTAGAATAACATAGTTGTATACCTAAATGCATAAACGTGCACACATGCTTCTTGTCGTTAACACTCTTTCTTTATGGGTCAGATGCTACTACATAAGACAGATAGAAAGAATATCATCTAGAACGTGCACAAAAAGAAGACGTCTACATTATAGGTATTATATAAAACGTGTCACCAATGACTCATTCGTGATGTCACTAAAAACGTCAGAACACATCTAATATTTTCCTACAGCTTCTTTCAAGTGGCGACAGTACTTAGTGCAATTTAGTAAGTATCCACAATAACGTAAACTAATATGTTTGTAGAGAATTAGTTTGTTGGTAAATTGTTAGACTATAGGGAAATCATCAAATTCTATAAGAAAACTATTGCTCACTCAAAAGAAAAAGACTAAGAATGACTAAAACTATATATAGGCCATTCAATGAAAACTGTACGGAAGGATGGATTATATTGTAGTGTGTGGTTGCTCTTAAAAAGCACGTAATAACTTTAATTACCACTAGTAGATCTCACATATTATATTAATATAATGTAGGTGAACTGCATGGTGTGTATGATAAAACTACTATTTGAATGAATGATTAAATAGAAGAATAATAAAATAGTTTTGCAGGTCTAGTAAACTCACTGGAGGAAGCTTCGAATGGTGAAGGAAGGACATCCCTAGAAGTTGGTTTAGGTATTGCTCGCCAAGTCTCATGGATGGCTCAATGAAATCAAGTGCAATCCATTGATGAATCAGATCATATTTAACAATATCACGACCTTTCGTGAAGATGGCACAGTAAGCAAAGCATAACCTCAAATTCGGTGGCATGCTCTCATAACTTAACTTCAAGGATGGTAACACTGTATTGTGTGGCGAAGTTTCATGTTTGGAAAATTCAGTCCACATATCACTGTTGTTGACTTCTGACCATCGATGAAGATCACATGATTTTAGCATGCATCCGAGTGCCTGAGCTGCTAACGCCACACCTCCACATTTGTTTGCAAGGTCCATTCCTATTTGCTCAAACTGTGCTTTGCTCGCTTTCTGTTCCAATTGACTGAATTTCTTAATTATATTCCAGCACATATCATCCTTCAAAGGCTGTAGCATGTATGGTTCGTTGGTGCAGATTTTCTTTGCGATGCCTTCATTGCGTGTGGTTACAACGACATGTATCAGGCTGCCCTTCTTGCCGACGTGAAGCATACGCTGCAATTTCCCCAGCTCCGCCTCCTTTTCCTCCCATAAGTCATCTAGAACAATCAGAATCTTGTTGCCAGCAAACAGATCATCAAGCCATTGATTTATCAACTGCAATGTGCCTATATTATATTGTCCTTCTCTTTGTAGTTGAGAAATAATGCTGTTTCCTATTTTCTTTAAGTCAAACTCCTGAGATACATAAACCCATACCCGGTGATCGTACTTGTTGGATTGGCTATCATTATAAACTAGTCCAGCCAAGGTTGTCTTTCCCATTCCTCCAAGACCATAGATAGGAAGAATCTCTGTTTCATCTTTGTTCGCACTTGCTAACAAGTTTATGATTGCTTGCTTTTCTCCATCCCTCCCAATAATTTCCGTTTCGTTCACATCTGACGTTGTTTCACGTTGATCATAGTGCTGCTGGATGATACTAACGCTGATGGTGTTCAATGTGAAATTAAAACTTCTATGTTGCTCAGCAATCTTCTTCAGTTTTTCTTTCATGTTCCTTATCTTATTTGCTAAAATGATTTTCTTAGGTGCAACTGAGAGACACGAGAGCATTCCTGGTATCTGAAAAAAAGATAATTACTTGTTTCTATAACCACAACCTGGAAAAATTATCTGGTTACTATATCATTGTTAAATTAAACTTCATAAAAATCCCAGGAAAGGATCATGCATAAAACCAGATGTTTTAAAATACCCAAGGAATCGGGCCCAATCCCTAGGGTTGTTCTGCCGGGCATGCCCAGGGCCGGACCTGTGTATTTTGGGGCCCTGGGTAAAATTAAAAAGCGAGGCCCTTTATATATATATATATATATATATATATATATATATATATATATATATATATATATATATATATATATATATACAGAGAGAGAGAGAGAGGGTAATTCCATTCTACTCCCAAGTGTAGTTACTCCCACATTAAAAAAACCACCTTGGGTATATATTCATATCCATTGATCATTTTGAGTATATACACATACTTAAAATAATATTTTTAAGAATGATAACCATAAATAAATTTGAAGGTACTTATAGTTATAAGCATATGAATATATATCGTATTTACTGCTATATAATAATGAGTATGTTCACATACTTCATGTATAGCAACAAAAAAAAAGTAAGTATGTCTACATACCCTCTAGTATGACTACATACTTAATTTAGAAATCTCAAGTATGAAGTGATACTCTCTAGATTATGAGATACACGCGTGGGAGTAGCAAAAATGCTTCCTATATATATATATATATATATATATATATATATCATATATATCATTAAAAAAATTATTAGTAGCAAATAATAAGCACTCAAATTTCTTTTTTATAGGACCCTTTTCCACTAATATGTTTCTAATTTTGTTATCAAAATTATCCTAATTTTTCAGATCATAAATATCCGTAGTAAAAATATATTGTTAATCAATACCAATATAATATGTAGGAGATGTATTCAAATTGCCTTTATCCATATTGATGTCAGCATTATCTTCCACTGAAATATGTAGGATTATGTACGATGTTTATTCTTCTGATCAAACTAGCGTATAGGTCTATTGGGATGCTGAATTTTTCTCATGAATTATGACCTGCAGACCACAAGAAATATGCTTCATTTTATTGGACATGTATATATACACGCTATGAGTTAGGGCCCTTGAGTTTTGGGAACTCAGGGCGGCTGCTCCTTTTGCCCTCCCCCAGGGCCGACCCTGGGCATGCCTATTCCGCGCGCTGGCAACCCAGCGTGCGGCCTCCCTTCGACAGCAAATAGCCAGGCACGAAACTTTCCATTTTTGGAAAGTTTTTAATCCCGCAACTTTTCTTTTTTGGAAAATTTTCCTCCAAACTTTTTTAGGAACTTTTTGATAGAACTTTATCAGCAAACTTTTTGACAAAATTTTTTGATGAAACTTTTCTATCATAGTTTTTGACAAAAACTTTTTCAACAATTTTTTTAGCCAAACTTTTTCACCAGGTCGTGGGCCCACGACTATGCGCGGGCCACATGTGGGTTCCACTAGGTTGGGCCCACACACATGGGTCCCATGACACATGGGTCCCACGAGACGGTCCTACGCGGCCCCCCTTGCATGGGTCCACAGCCTGGGCCCACCAATGCTAAAAAGTTTTGTTACAAAGTTTCAGTGTCAAAAGTTTGCTTAAAGAGTTTCGTTAAAAAGTTTCGGTGCCAAGAGTTTAATGCAAAAGTTTGCTAGAAAAATTCAGGGTCAAAACTTTCCTCAAACGAAAAGTTGAGGGATTGAAACCTTTTCAAAAATGGAAAATCGCTGGTTGTCGGGGATGGGATGCAGCTTGGGCTGCTAGCACGCGAGTGCTAATCATGCATCCCCCTTCTGACCTGGGGCTTCCTTCCCTCTCGAATCCGACCTGCCATTTGGATGTCCCATGGGCAAAAAAATAAGCAGGTGTTTGCAGGCCCATCCTAGAGGTGTCCAAACGGGCTACCCAGCCCGGGCACAAAAAAAACCCGACCCGAGTAGTTTTGGGCCGATACGGCACGAAATATGTAACGAGCCGTGCTGTGCTGGCCCACATGCCAGGTCGGCGGCCCGCAGCCCGTTCGTCCTGCTAGCACGAATGGCATGTGTTGCCCATTAATGAGAATAATGGTAAAAAAAATGCAACAATGTGGAGGATGTGAAACTTGAACCTAAGACCTTATGGTTGAGAGAGAAGTGACTTTCCACTTGAGCTAGTGTGTTTGTTTTTCATATAAACTATAATCTATTAATACTAAATTAGTATTCTATCAAGCCTTTTACTAAATGAGTCATGACCTGCTAGCCCGTGGGCTCAAGCAACGGCCCAAGCACGGCTCGCTACCTCGCACCGGGGAATATTCTGGGCTATGCCAGACTCATGCCGAGCTTTTGTGCGTGCTTTGGGCAAGCCCACG
The DNA here is from genome assembly GCA_032690845.1 of Eleusine coracana subsp. coracana. Lineage (NCBI taxonomy): Eukaryota > Viridiplantae > Streptophyta > Magnoliopsida > Poales > Poaceae > Eleusine > Eleusine coracana. The sequence goes on from CM064432.1 coordinate 7,089,610, forward strand.
GGGCACGGTTTTTTTGGACAGCACTACCCCATCCCCAGCCGAGTCCTAGGGTAAAAGAAAATTACCTTACTCGCACGTCGCAATGCCCCCCCCCCTTGTTCGCCACCCCCGCCGCCACTTCGCCTCATCCCGACCGCCACCCCCATCGACCATCGAAGTCCCGGTCACCACCAAGCCCTTATCGCCACCTTCGTCCCCCTCCCACGGTCACTGCTTCCTTCCTCACCAAGCCCCAATCGACAACTCCTCCTCTTCTCGATGGTGTGAGATCCTCCCCCTTGGCTCCTCCTCTCGACCAGTCGAGGCCAGCGCCGCTACGTCCTCCAGGACGGCGCATCGTTGGCAACCCAAGATTCACCATTCTGGTTCATCCCCCGCCATCTATGGTTCGGCTCCGCCGTCCCCTTCCATGGCAGCCCACTCCGGAACCTCGATTCCGCTCTCGCAAACACTATCCCGTATCTTGTTGCCGGATCTTCGCCAGAGGCGTTGCCATCATTGGCTCAATTGCTGCCACGCCCCTAAGCCGAGGTAATATCTTGCCCCCGCATCGCACCTCAGATTGCACGGATGAACCGAATGTGATGGTTTTGGTTTGGGGTCATTGGGAAGGGGAGATCCCTTTCTCTTTGTGATGAGTACCTGTGACAATTTCATTGTTTGTTACAATAAACTGTCCCTAATCATCTATGGTGCAATGGTTGTGTGTTGCGATTTTAGTGCTTATGAATATTGTTTTTGACCTTGTTGGTTCTTCTACTTACAAAAGCAAAAGGAAACAAGGATCTGGCTAAGATGGTACTTATGAATATTTATTCCTTGCCAGCCGCAGTAGCACCAAGGACTCTATGGCGTCAGCTCCAACCTGAGATTTATTAGTGCTGTTAGCTATGTCTTGTTAGTGCTTATTAGTTTGCATGTCTGATCCATGCCTTGTTAGTGCTGTTAGCTGTCATCATTTTAAATTATTCTTGTACTTTGAGCAGCAATCTAGTAGACTAAATTAGTTGTTTATACTATCTTAACAATATGGTTGGATAGTGTGAAATATTGTAATTATTTTAAACTCTTTGGATGCATGTACTGTTGAAATAGTCCCACATTGATTGTGGGGGGGAGGGTTGTGCCAACTTAAAAGTGGAGGGAGTCTCTCACCCTTTGGGCTAGCTTTTGGGGTGGAGGGAGGATTCCTTTTTGTTGAGCTAACACACTCCCGATTATTGGGCCAACGAGTGGTATCAGAGACAGACCAACAATCTCAGCCTGTGCACATGGGAGTGGTGTGTGGACCCGGCTGTAGGGTCGCAGTAGCATAGGCATGGGTGTGCATGGCTGGTGTGGACCCAGAGCGATCTTACAGCATGGCACATGCGCTGGTACTGGACACACGGGATGACACCAATGTGTGACGTGGGAGAATATTTGAATAGTCCCACATTGATTGTGGGGGGAGGGGCCATGTCAACATGGCAGCGCTGAGGAAGCTAGCTCGGGAGGAGCTAGTAGTGCATGGCCTGCCGGTGATCGGATAGGTCGGTCACCTGTGTGGGGCGTGCCAAGCCGGGAAACAGAGGCGTACTTCGTTTCCAGCACAAGCGGAGTACCGGGCACGACAGCGACTCGAGCTGGTGCACGGTGACCTCTGTGGGTCCATCTCACCATCTACGCCCGTAGGTAACAAGTATTTTTTGCTGTTGGTTGATGACCTCAGCAGGTACATGTGGGTAGCCGTGATTCCTTCAAAGGATCGTGCAACGGCTGCCATCAAGGAGATCCAGGCACGAGCTGAGGGTGAGTGCGGCATCAAGCTAAAGGCACTCTGAACTGATCGTGGTGGCGAGTTCACCGCGAGGGAGTTTGCGGAGTACTGCACGGGCGAGGGCGTGCATCTCCAGCACACTGCGCCCTACAGCCCACAGCAGAACAGCGTCGTCGAGCACCGGAATGGCACGGTGGTGGCTACAGCGAGGAGCATGCTCAAGGCAAAGGGGCTCCCCGGCTGGTTCTGGGGTGAGGCGGTTAACACCGCTGTGTACGTGCTGAACTGCTGCCCAACGAAGAGCATGGACGAGATGACCCCATTTGAGGCGTGGCACGGGAAGAAGCCGGCGGTGCACCACCTTCAGATGTTTGGCTGCATCATCTACGTCCGGAATACAATGCCGTACCTGAAGAAGCTCAACGACCGTGGTTGGAAGATGATCTTCATCGGCTACGAGCGTGGCTCCAAGACGTATCGCGCCTATGACCCCATCACGAAGCGTGTCCATGTGACACGTGACGTGGTGTTCGACAAGCAAGCCTAGTAGGACTGGGGCACCAGTGGCGGCGATGACGAGCCAGTTGGTGACGACGATGTGTTCACAGTGGAGTATACCACTTGGGGACAAGTCGCACCATCTGTTGATGAGGTGGTCGAGGCGCCAGCAGGAGATGCACCTGGGGAGCAGTTACCGCCTCTAGGTGATGGAGTTGGCGAGTCGGAGCCTGGCTCACCGGACGGTGTCGACGACGATGACCTCGATGCCGACCACGACAACGACGCGCCTCTTCGGTTCCGTAGCATCAATGACATCATTGGGCAAGCTTTGCCGCGTGGATTCGCACTGCGTGCACTGCTGATGGAGGAGCTTCATGCGGTGAGCGCCGACGAGTCCGCCTCATTTGCTAAGGCGGAGGGCAGCCCCAGCTGGAGGAAGGCAATGATGGAGGAGATGGACTCCAACGAGGAGAATGGCACATGGTGCCTCGCCGACCTCCCACCTGGTCTCAAGGTGATCGATGTGAAGTGGGTCTTCAAGGTAAAGCGGGACGAACACGGGGCAGTGTCCAAGCACAAGGCGCGCCTCGTGGTGAAGGGCTACGTGCAGCGGCACGGTATCGACTACGATGAGGTGTTCGCGCTGGTGGCCCGTCTCGACTCGGTGCGCCTGCTCATCATCCTTGCAGCGCACGAGGGGTGGGAGGTGCACATGGACGTCAAATCGGCGTTCCTCAACAGGGACCTGCAGGAGGAGGTCTACGTCGAGCAGCCGACCGGTTTCGTCATCACCGGCCAAGAGCACAAGGTGCTCAAGCTGCAGAAGGCGTTGTACGGCCTACATCAAGCGCCACGTGCCTGGAATACGAAGCTTGACAGCATGCCATCTACGTCAGGCAGAATGGCAATGCTCGGCTGGTGGTCGGGTCTATGTCGATGACCTTGTGATCACCGGCTCATGCTCTAGTGACATCGTGGCCTTCAAGGAGGAGATGGCGGCTGCGTTCAAGATGAGTGACCTCGGTCTGCTGCACTACTATCTCGGAATTGAGGTGAAGCAGAGCACAAGGGGGATCTCGCTAAGCCAAGGTGCCTATGCCAGCAAGATCCTAGAGAGGTCTGGGATGGCAGGGTGCAACCCCTGCCAAACACCCATGGAGACACGGCTCAAACTGAGCAAGCTTAGTGAGCAGCCGCCAGTCGACGCGATGACATACAGGAGCATCATTGGGAGCCTGAGGTATCTGGTTAACACTCGTCCTAATCTTGCATTTTTAGTTGGGTTTGTTAGAGGACCACCTCGCCGTGGTAAAGCGCATCTTGCGTTATGTGGCCAGGACTCAGAATTGGGGACTCTGGTTCGACCGGAAGGAGGAGGATGAAGCCAAGCTCACTGGCTTCGGTGATAGCTATTACGCCGGCGATGTCGATGCTAGCAAGAGCACCACAGGTGTGATCTTCTTCCTCAGCAGCAGCCCGATCACTTGGCAGTCCATGAAGCAGAAGGTGGTGGCGCAGTCAAGCTGTGAGGCTGAGTATATAGCAGCAGCAAATGCTGCTAGTCAAGCATTGTGGCTCACCCGTGTGCTATCTGAAGTACATGGAAGGGTGGAAGGAGTACCGATGCTGAGGGTGGACAACAAATCCGCCATTGCTTTAATCAAAAATCCAGTTCTCCACGGACAGAGCAAGCACATTCGAGTGAAATATCACTTCATCTGGGAGACTGCAAAAGAAGGCTTGATCCGTGTCAAGTTTATCAGGAGCGAGGAATAACTTGGCGACATTCTTATAAAGTCGCTTGGCAAGACCAAGTTTCATGAGCTGCGTACCAAGATCGGTCTGATCAACGTTGAGCAGCGCAAGGTTTAGGAGGAGATTATAGAAAATAATCCTTGCCTGCTATAATTAGTAGTTTACTTTCTATAGTTAGCAACTTAGTTTAGGAAGTTGATTATTCGATTTTGTATCGGCTTATGAAAGCCATCTTTACTTTCCCTTGTATTAGTCTATATAAACAAAGAAATAGAGAGGTAAACACTGTACATTGCAGCACCAAATGAGATCGTGTACAAGGTGTTCATGTGAGTTGTGAGTGTGTGTGTGTGCCTGAAATCTCGTCGGCAACAGATTGTTGTCCCTCCGGCGTGGTTCTAACATGTATTAGTAATTACGAAACATTATCCATGTGGAATGGTTTATCAAAGATAGAATGATTTGAATCAGTATTTTTTATAAATCGACATGTTTTTATGTATCCCAACAATATTTTTGGATTCTTTGATTTTTCTAAGTTTTTTTGAATATTTATTGTCTAAACAGGATTTTTATCCCTTGTCTCCCAAACGTCGACCGAGAATTGCCATGGGATGAGATTTTTATTCCTATTAGGGTGGGAATGGCTTGCACAGGAGAAAATCTCCTTAGGGTCTGAAATCTCCAGGAATTTTTTGCCCTCCCACTCAAACAAAGCCTAGGTCTGAGCTCTTATTAACAGAATTATGCACAATTTGCCTTGTATTTACTTTTCATTTTTTTCAAAGCCGAAGTGTACAAAATAGACATGTACTCGAACTCCAGACTAGAACTAACTCCACTTGGTTTCCTAATTCTTCCATTTCACATTCTTTGCTAGGCATCCCAAGCCTGGATGTGATGTTGCATCCAAGTGTCATCCTTTGATGTCAAGACTGCCTACGTGCTTGACCTCTCGGTTCACCGCGTCACGCTCGATGTGATGTTGCATCCAGGTGTCGCCTCAGGAGCCGGGGCATGTGCCCATCTACTTCGCCATGACACGTACTCTGTCGACCCTTTTCATTGCTAATCTGCCAAATGTTGTTGATGTCGTGCTTGGGATGTCATGGTTGGCCTTCCTCAAGTCAATTTTTGTAGTACTTCGCGGCACTCCCCATGTTCTTCTTCTACAAGGAAGGTCACACTTTTCTGATGTCTTGACTCGCTCTTTCCTACCGGCTGCACTTCTACCTAGGACGAGTTTTCTGCAACGCCATGGACGGAGCGATGAGCACCTCCCGCGCTAACACCATAACCTGTTGCCACCGTCTCATCTATCTATTATGTATATATTTAACCAAAAAAGAAGACTTCACATTCATTTTTATGGCCTAGAAGCCTAGAAATTCTCACGTTAATTAGAGAAAAAAAATTACTCACCATTGCAATTATAAAAAAAATAGATAAAAAATACCCATTACCATGTTTTTAAAATTATCCACCAATACTATTATAAAAAATAGACTATATCTTGCCTTTTAAAATTACCCACTACATTCAAAATTGCTCACGTAAGATATGTGACACTTGCAAAATTGCTCCCATACCATATGTCCATTCCTTTTTTTTTTCAGGATTTCTCTCATAGCTATTATAATATCCTTTTGCAGTTGCAAAATTGCTCACAGGTTGAAAGATCCTTCCATCATTTCTATATTAGACACTATATCTTTCTCTCATTTCCTTCTAATTATTCCTATATTAGACATTATATCTGTTGGTGTTTTCTATCACGAGCAAGTAAATTTATACGGGGATTGCGCGCTTTGGCCCGAATGGTTCGCGAGACGGGGACACAAGGGAGTATACTGGTTCGGGGAGAGACCCTATGTCCAGTTCATGGCTGCTCGTGTTACTCATGCAGGAGCCGTGCAAAGGGTGAGTACAACAATGGCAAGAGAGGAGGTAGCTCCAAGTCTCTGTGGGAGTGTGCGTGTGAGTGTTGTATTTGCGTGTGTGTGTGTGTGAATGTCCTGAGAAAGAAGAATGCCTCCCCTTTTATATTCCAAGGGAACGAGCTGTTTTACACTGTGAGAGAAGTCGATGGGGAGAAAGCCAATGGCGGGCCAAGTCGATCACGTGCTCCGGTCATCATGGGCCCCATGACCTCCGGAATCCTGTCGATGTATGCTGCCAAGTCATGTCGCCACGTCGTGGTTGTCTGTCGACTTGACTCAGTCGATGGTGTAACGGGGGTCACAGAGGCACGGCGGTGCATCGCATGCATGGCGATGATGATGCTAGGGGTAGGCTTATGGTATGATTTGACTCACCATCGTTGTGGCCGCACACTCGACATGGCATTTAAGGCATGCCAGCGAGTGGTTGTTGACTTGTTGTCCCGCCCAACCCCTATCACCTAGGGTCGAGCATGCCGAGCGGTGATCGACCCCTGGTCGAGAGGCTGGCATTATGTCATCTTGTGCTTGACGTATTTCCCTTGGATGAGTTGTTAGTCGATCATAGCATGTAGGTCAGGTTTACGCTTCTGTTACTCCCGCATGATGCAGTGCTATCTCGCCCTATCCCGTCCAAGCGGTCTATGTCACTATCTGAGAGCCATGTTGAGATGTGCTACAGCTTGACATTGTGATGAGTAATTGACGTTTGAGTTAGTTTGGAGTTTGAGTTGAAATACAAGTTTTTGAGGATTACATTTGCATGTTTCTATATGGCTATGCATATTTACAGTTGTCACTAATCGGAGTTAGGATGTGATTCAGAGATGTCGGAATAGAATGAAATGTGTTTGCTTGTCTCATGATATGTAGGTCAATGGAGTCAACTTGACGATCAACGGCGAGAGGATCGGGTACAATTTAGGGACTTGGGGCCGGACGATCAGGAGGCCGGATGAAGTCAAGGGTCATCAACACCATACAAGAGGCATGAAGCATGGATGGTTTCGCGGTTGAGCCTCAAAACCACGGAGGTGATGAAGACGGCATGTTGACCAAGTCAAAGTGAACGAGATGCCGATGCAAGTGACAAGGGAGCCCAATATAGCGGGACCGGGAGAGATTTGCCAGTGGTCAGGATCGCGGGACACGGTGACATGCGTCAACATCAAGGAAGACGTGCTTTGAGAAGTGTGCAAGGCGGTTTCCAGGTTTGGATCTCAAAACTGGTGGCGGCGATTGGAGGTGCATGTGATACCATCGTGAAGGTTGCAAAGACGTGAAGGGCCATAGGGTGTCTGAGTGATGAGAAAAGAGTTGGATAAGTTTGCCCCTGATAGTCGGTGGTAATGTATTATAAGTCAAGGGTAGTGTGGTCTTTAGGACAACCTCTAGGCCTATATAAGTAGCGGTAGGACTGGTGGGAGAGAAAACCTCTTCCCATTAGCCTTGTGTTATGGTTTCATTCAAAGTGGTAGGAGAGGTCTTTATGTTTCAGTGGAGAGGAAAGGGTGTGTGAGAGACAATCTTTTCTCTTCCAAATAGTGGGAGGAAGAGGGTGGCTTCCTAGCCATATATCCATGAATCTTGTATGCAAGAATCAATGATATGAGATTCAATTTCGTTCTCAAGATCTTATCCTCTCCCTAAATCCCAAATTTCTTTTTTCCCTATTTTCGGAGCTATTTTCGTGAGTATTTGCGATCTTGATTTTGAGCGAGTGGATTTTGGGACAAATTTCTTGGGGGATCTTGGTGTTAGGATGTAACACCCTATTTTTTCATATTTTGCAAACTATTATTTTCTTCTAATTTAAATTAGGGTGTTAATATTTTTCTTTAGCTACAAAATTATTTTTGTTAATTTATTTTTAAGTAATTAAATTATTTTATGTGATGTTACATTCATGCTAGACTAGTATTGCAGCAGGAATTTTTATTTGGGTGCAAAGTTATTTTAAAATTCGACTAGAAGTCATTTTAGATTTTATTAGAAATTAAAAATAGAAATTAGAAAAAGAAAAAGAATTTTTCCTGGCATTTGGGCCAACTCCCTCCTTCGCGACCCAATCTCCCCTTTTCTCCTCCCCCTCTCTTCTCTTTTCGGCCAACCCAGCAGCACGGCCCAGGTGCCTGTCCTGCAACCCACTCCCCCGCGTGCCCCGCGGCCCACTCGCGATCCCCGGCCCAGCTCACCCCTACAGCCCAGCTCCACGCTGCGCACCCGTCGATAGATGGGGCCCACCTATCATCACCCTCCTCTCGCCTCTCTGCCTCCCGCACCAACAGCCGACAGAACCGACGCCATCGATCCCCCTCCTCCCCGCCTCCCCGGCTCCCGAAACTGCATACGCCGCACACCCCTCCGCTTCCCCTTCCCCACTCCTGGGCCTTAACCACACACTCCCGTGCGTTACCGCGCATCAATTGCGCCACCCCACCATTGATGGCAGTGGAGCTCGCCCCGCTAGCCTTCCCCCTCTCCCCTGCCCCTATAAATTGACCCTTGGCGTCTCACTTCCCCGCCACTTCCTCCCCTCACTCTTCCTCGTTCCCGCCACCCCCGGAGCATACTCATTTTTAATTATATTTTAGCCCTATCTTTTTACACTTAACCCCCTATACTTAATAAAAATTATGTTTAGGTCCTAAAATTTTGCAAAAAACAACCTTATACTTTTTAGTAATTATTTTTCAGTCCTAATAATTTACACTTTAGATACTGTAATTTTATAAAATTACAAATAGGTCCCTAAAAGCTCCTGTTTTTACCTTTTAGCCCCTAGAACTTCAAACTAGCATAACTTTTTAACCGTAACAACGATTTATGTGCTTTTTGCGCTCACGGAATCATAGGAACACATACTATCTTTTAGTACTGTTTTCATAGTCATTAGAAAATGTTTGGTGTACTATTCCTTATTTGTTTGTGCTTTACTTTTCTGGTATTTATTGGTACTAGACGAGGAGCAGCTCTAGAATTTCCTGGATCTTGATTTTGAGCAGTAGCCAGCGGAAGGACAAGGCAAGTGTTCTTGACCATATTGCACCTATTAAGGATTAGTTTATTTTCATGCATGCTTGTCTAAATTTGAATCCCGTGTCATTTATCCTTTCTGATTATTCCTTGTCACCTGGGTCATGGTTTAGTGTACGGGATTTTGGGTACTTCATGCTAGTGCAGTACTTTGAGAAGTTAAAATTGAATAATAATAAACTTGACTAATATTCACTTGAATGTAATTATCATTTGGGTAACTTAGATGACCCAAGCAGAAAGATGTTGATGATGGTGCGGGTATGCACAGGTACGGGTAATGTACTGTTTGGTTTGTGGTAGTGCCTACTTGTGGTCATAAAAACCAAATTTGTGGAGCGGCCACCCAAGAAAACAGCGCAAAGCACAGGGCTGATATGTGTAGGCGTAGTTTAGTATTAGATGTCTTCCCAGTTTTGTGGACGTTCGAGGAAGGAGGATGAGAGGGTTACATTCGGCCTCAGGTGATGAAGGGTTACTTCTAGCCACAACGCTAGAGGAGGCTTCTGTAGGGATTGTTAATCCCGCGGCGGTGAAACCTTAGTGTGGACATTTTGCAAGCTGGAGAGCGCTTTGAAAGACCATGTGGTGATCTCTTGGCCTCACACCTACAGTAGTGTGTTGGTAACAGGGAAACTTTAGTCACCAACAGGTGATGGAATCACCAACCTGTGGGTAAAAGTGGTGCAACCTCCGCAGAGTGCAAAACTATTATAACAGCCATGCTCATGGTCAAGAGCGGCCTGGATCCTCACATGATTAGATGAATACTTGGGTGAATCTGGTGGGTAACCAGATTTGGGTGGTAGCTATAGGTGGGTAACCTGTAGTGTTCTGGTATGGGTGGGTAACTCATAGTTTTGTTATCGTTGGGCAACCGATAGTGTTGAACAGGTGGTTAACCTGTTGGGATACTTTTGACCTAGTAAATAGGATGCTTGTATAATTGAGTCCTAGGATGCGTAGTGCAGTAAACTCGTGTCAAGCTTATTCTTGTTTTTAGCCTGCATGTCATTGCTTTCCCCCACTTGCTGACTACTTTATGTACTCACGTGTTTTATTTTTCCTAGTGTTGTTGTGGTTATATTACTACTGCTCAGACGACGCTGGCGAGATGGACTACGTGGATGAGGACTACTACAACTAGGCGTGCGACCCCCGATGGACTACCTGTGGCATTATGGAGTCTTCCGCTGTTTTCTTTTATCTTCTTGATGTATTCCAGCCTATGTAATAATGATGTGATATAATAATAATGACATTGGTTATTTACTGTTACTTCACTTTTGTCCTGTATGCGTGAAAATTTGATCCTGAGCACGTATACAGAAGTATTCGGTTTTGGCCTTAAAACTGGGTGTGACAGAGTGGTATCAGAGCCATGTCAACCATAGGACGCAAGCCTAGTTAGAAATGGTCATTTTAAGGTTTTTAACAAAACTATTTTTGATATAAACTATATCCCTTCCATTGACTTTCTTGTCTTTCCTCCATTTCTATTAAATATTTTTTCAAAACTCGATAGATGGTATAATCTATTTTCTAAGGTCTTCCCGTATAGAGTATCGAGCCTATCTGCTATGTTTTGGTGTGGTGTGCCATGTTTCATTTGGATCTTTGCTTGAGTGAAAGATTTATTTTTTCAAAAAAATTATTATTTATTTTTAGAACTTAAGATTTGGGTTAATATTAGAAAATCTATCATATTCCAATCCATCCAACTCTTTATTGATCTTATCAGAATTCTCATCAGATGGTGAACACTAGGCGCAACAATGAGGATCCGCCATCACCACCTCCTCCTCTAACTATGGAGCAGATTATTGCTATGCAGACTCAGCTTCTTCACACTATGCAGCAGAGCATTATGCAAATGCAACATGGTCATAATCAGCCACCTCCACCACCTAGAGACAAGCTTGGAGAATTCCAGAGGTCCAAGCGTCCCACTTTCTCTCATTCTGTGGAGCCTATGGATGCTGATGATTGGCTGAAGACTATTGAGAAGAAGTTGTAGGTTGTTCAGTGCAATAATCGTGAGAAGGTTCTTTTTGCTTCTCACCAGCTTGAGGGTCCTACTGCTGATTGGTGGGATGCTCATAAGGAGCCAGAAAGTATCAACTAGCAAGAGTTCAGGAACAGTTTCCGATCACACCTTGTGCCTCTGGGTGTGATGAAACTCAAGAAGAAGGAATTCCAAGACTTGAAGCAAGGTTCTATGTCTGTGAGCGAGTACGTCACTCGTTTCACCCAGCTTTCTCGATATGCTCCTGATGAGGTGAACACAGATGAGAAGAAGCAATATTGCTTTATCAATGGCTTGAATGATGGTCTTGCTTATTCTCTGGAAGCTCGGGATTTCGTCAGTTTCCAAGATTTGGTAGACAAAGCTCTTATGCTAGAGAACAGAAGAGGAATTATTGATCGCAAGCGCAAGATGGTACGGCAGGGTTAGCAAGGAAGTAGCTCCAGGCCTCGCTTGGGTTCTTCATCATCTGGACCTTCATTCCGCCCTGGATAGCAGAGTGGCCAACAGAGGTCTCAACCCACTGGTCAGGGTTTAAGTACTCCTCAGCGTCAGATCCAGCGTCCCAACTTTCAGACGCCACGTACCGCTCAGCAAAACCCTTAGAGGGTGACTCCTGCTCAGAACACTTGTGGTAATGGTGCTTGTTTCCACGATGGTCATATGGGGCACTATGCTAACAGGTGTCCCCAGAAGCGCGCAAATCAAATTCTAGCTTAGGGTGCAAATTCTACCCCAGGCCGTAATGCTAATTCTGCACCAACTCCAGCAAGGCAGAATCATGCTCGTGTCAATCATGTGGTTATTGAGGGTGCTTAGGAAGCTCCAGATATCATTCTGGGTATGTTCCTTGTTAATGGTTATTATGCAGTCATGTTATTTGATTCTAGAGCATCGCATTCATTCATATCTGCTACTTATGTTCAAAAACATGATCTTCCCATAGCTATGCTGAAGAATAGAATGATTGTTAGTTCCCCTGGTGGAGAGATGAATGCAAAGCATGACTATCCTAAGGTGAACCTTAATATAAGGGGGTTAGACTTTTCTGCAAATCTCATAGTCCTTGAGTGTAAAGGAATTGATGTGATCCTTGGCATGGATTGGCTAAGCAAGCATAAGGGACTTATTGATTGTGTTAAGAAGGCAGTCAAGCTTACAAACATTACTGGAAAGGAATTGGAGTACGTGGCCAAACCACTCATCACTAGCAAAGGAGCAACTAATCGCATTGTGTTGAATCAACTTGATGCTACCTCGATTGAAGACATTAGGATTGTCAATGAGTTCCCCGATGTTTTTCCAGAAGAATTACCAGGTATGCCACTAGACCGTGACATCAAGTTCATTATTGAATTAGTCCCTGGTACTACTCCTATTTTTAAGAGACCATATAGAATGGCTGCTAACCAATTAGCTGAACTCAAAGAACAACTCCAAGAGTTGTTGGATAAGGGTTATATTCGTCCTAGTGCATCTCCATGGGGAGCCCGGGTTATCTTTGTTCCCAAGAAGGATGGTACACAGAGGATGTGTGTTGACTACCGTTCTCTTAATGAGGTCACCATCAAGAACAAGTAACCCTTGCCTAGGATTGATGACTTGTTTGATCAGCTTAAAGGAGCATGTGCTTTCTCCAAAATTGATCTCCGGTCGGGATATCATCAATTGAAGATCAGGGCAACTGACATACCCAAGACCGCTTTCATTACTCGATATGGCTTATATGAGTATACGGTTATGTCATTTGGATTGACCAATACTCCTGCCTACTTCATGTATCTAATGAACAAGGCTTTCATGGAGTATTTGGACAAGTTTTTGGTGGTGTTCATTGATGACATCCTTATATTCTCAAAGAATGAGGAGGAACATGAAGAACATCTTCGTCTGGTATTGCAAAAGCTAAGAGAGAATCAACTATATGCCAAGCTTAGTAAATGTGATTTCTGGTTGAAGGAAGTCTCATTTCTTGGTCATATTATCTCTAAAGGAGGAGTGTTTGTGGACCCTAGCAAGGCTAAAGATGTATTGAGTTGGAATACACCCCGGAGTGTTATAGACATCAGAAGTTTTCTTGGACTAGTAGGATATTACAGAAGATTCATAGAAGGATTCTCCAAGATAGCCAAGCCCATGACTGAGTTGCTAGAAAAAGGAAAGACTTTCGAGTGGACACCAAAACATGAAGCCAGCTTCCAAGAATTGAAGAAAAGACTTACCACAACACCTATCCTCACCATGCCTAACACGGAGAAGCCATTATCAATCTATTATGATGCTTTAGGGCAAGGTTTGGGATGTGTGCTCGTGCAAGAAGGTCATGTTGTCTCCTATGCTTCAAGGCAATTGAGAAAGCATGAGGAGAAATATTCAACCCATGACTTGGAATTAGCAGCAGGGGTTCATGCTCTCAAGATCTGGAGACATTATATCATTGGCAAGAGGTGTGACATATATTCGGACCACAACAGTTTGAAGTATATATTCACCCATCCAGATTTAAACCTTAGGTAGCGAAGATGGTTGAAGCTCATCAAAGATTATGATCTGGGAATCAACTACCATCCAGGCAAAGCAAATGTTGTAGCGGACGCATTGAGCAGAAGGTCTTATCTCAACATGTTATCAACACAAGAGTTGCTACCTGAATTCTGTGAAGAATTTCAAAAGCTTAACCTAAGATGGGTGTCCAACTCAGAAGTCATTGGAATCAAAGTTGTCTCAACTCTGAAGCATGACATTAGTAAAGGACAGCTTGAAGATGCTAAGATCCAAGAAATCAAGCAACTAAATGAGAAGACAAAGCTCCAGGTTTCACGGTAGATAATGAAGGAACCATATGGTATAAGAAAAGGTTGTATGTGCCTGATATCAAGGAGATCAAGGAGTTGATATTAAGAGAAGCCCATGATTCAACTTACTCCATTCATTCAGGAAGTACCAAAATGTATCATGACCTCAAGAGTTGATATTGGTGGTACGGAATAAAGAGAGCTGTGGGTAAACATGTTGCACTCTGTGACGCTTGTCAATGAGTCAAGGCAGAATGTCAAACACCTGCAGGACTCTTGCAAACCCTTGAAGATACGAGAGTGGAAATGGGAAGAAATTTGCATGGATTTCATTATGGGATTACCCAGGACACAAGCTACTTATGATTCTATATGGGTTATTGTGGACCGCTTGACCAAGGTTGCTCATTTCATCCCTACCAAGACCACATATAGCGGACCCAAGCTTGCAGAGTTGTATATTTCTAGGATAGTATGCTTGCATGGAGTACCAAAGAAGATATTGTCTGATAGAGGAACTCAATTCACCTCAAAGTTTTGGGAAAAGTTACATGAGTGCATGGATACAAGGTTGAATTTTAGTTCAGCCTATCATACCTAGACGGATGGACAGATGGAAAGGGTGAACCAAATTCTTGAGGATATGTTGAGGGCATGTACACTCAAAGATAACAAGAGTTGGAAAAATGTCTGCCATATGCAGAGTTCTTCTACAACAACAGCTATCAGGAAAGTTTAAAGATGTCTCTATTTGAGTTTTTATATGGATGAAAGTATAGGAATCCTTTGTTCTGGAATGAGACTAGTGAAAATCATGGTTTTGGGCCCGAGATTCTCCAAGATGCTGAAAGGCAAGTTCATATTGTCAGGGAGAAACTTGAAGCTTGCACAGTCTAGACAGAAGAGCTATGCCGATCATAGAAGAAGAGACTTGAGTTTCAAAGTTGGTGATTATGTCTATCTCAAAGTGTCTCCAATGAGAGGACTTCGCCATTTCAAGGTTCGAGGAAAACTTGCACCAAGGTACATTGGTCCATTCAAGATCATAGAGCGAAGAGGTGAAGTTGCCTATCAGTTGGAACTACCACCACAGCTATCAGATGTGCATGATGTCTTCCATGTCTCACAGTTGCGGAAATGCCTACGAGTTCCAGAGGAGAAAATGCCGCTAGAACAGTTGGATATTGGCGAAGATCTTACTTATTAAGAATATCTCGTCAAGATTCTGGAAATATCAAAAAGAGTCACGAGGAACAAGAAGTATCGTATGTGCAAAGTGGAATGGAGCAATCATACGGAAGAAGAAACCACTTGGGAGCAAGAAGACAACCTCAAGGCAGATTTTCCGGACTTCTTCTCCGACCAGCCCGAATCTCGAGGGCGAGATTCATCCTAAGGGGGATAGGTTTGTAACACCCTATTTTTTCATATTTTGCAAATTATTATTTTTTCCTAATTTAAATTAGGGTGTTAATATTTTTCTTGAGCTACAAAATTATTTTTGTTAATTTATTTTTAAGTAATTAAATTATTTTATGTGATGTTGCATTCATGTTGGACTAGTATTGCAGTAGAAATTTTTATTTGACTACAAAGTTATTTTAAAATTCGATTAGAAATTGTTTTGGATTTTATTAGAAATTAAAAATAGAAATTAGAAAAAGAAAAAGAATTTTTCCTGGCATTTGGGCCAACTCTCTCCCCGAGGCCCATTTCTTCCCCCCCCCCCCCCCCCCCCCCCCCTCTTTCTCTTTTCTTCGGCCTTGGGCCAATTCCCTCCTGGCGACCCACTCTCCCCTTTTCTCCTCCCCCTCTCTCCTCTTTTCGGCTAGCCCAGCAGCACAGCCCAGGCGTCTATCCCGCAACCCGCTCCCCCACGCACCCGCTGACAAATGGGACCCGCCTATTATCACCCTTCCGCACCTATAGCCGATGGAACTGACGCCATCGATCCCCCTCCTCCCCGCCTCCCTGGCTCCCCAAACCGCACCCGAACATGCCGCGCACCCCTTCACTTCCACTTCCCCACTCTCGGTCCTTAACCACACACTCCTACGCGTTACCATGCATCAATGGCGCCACCCCGCCATTGATGGCAGTGGAGCTCGTCCCGCTCGCCTCCCCCTCTCCCCTGGCCCTATAAATCGACCCTCGGCACTGCACTTCCCCGTCGCTTCCTCGCCCTCACTCCTCCTCCTTCCCGCCACCCCCGGAGCATCCTCCCCATCGAGTGCCAACTGCCGCCACCGCTGGTCTTCATCGAGGACCCGCCTCCAGCCATCCCCGACCCCGCGTGACCCCCTGGTAAGACTCCTCGCAGACCCCTCTCTCCCCGACCCCTCGCGGCGAGGATCCGACCCCCGGAGCACTGCCCCGGCCCTGCTCCGGCGAGGTCTCCGCCAAAGCCGCGTAGCTCGCCGCCGGCCAGCCCCTGCCTCCGCCAATGCCCCCTAGCCATCCATTTTATTATCTGTGGCCCAGATTAAAAGACCCCGAAGGGGTATGAGCTCAGTCCACCATGGACCGTGGACTCTAGGTCAAAGCCCGGTCCACCATCGCCATGGACCCAGTCCACGCCTTTTAGCATTTAAATTACTTCAAGAAATTTCGAGGATAATGCTACTTTTTCACCTAGAACCTGATGAGGACATCCTCCACTATTACCTGCTAGGGCGGCGACCGTGTGAGCCTCTGAGTAATCCCACCTTGCTTAGCTTGGGAGGTGAAAGCCACCTTAAAAGGGAGAGCAACCCTTCCCCTATTAGACTAGTCTTTTAGGGAGATTGGGCCTTTCCCTAAGTGGGGGCGCCGGAGTTGCGGTGCTAAGAATGCGGATTCGGGTCATGGACCTAGAATCGGATCGATGTGTTGAGCTTTCGGCAGGAGTTGTGGTGCTAAGATTGCGGGATTCAGGGAATCCAGATCGGTGTGTCGGGCTTCGTTCCACCCCACCTGGGCCGGATGTATCATTTGGTATCAGAGCTAGGCCCTTGTTAAGAAGGGGAGAATGATGAGGACATCCTCCACTAAAACCTGCTAGGGCGGCGACCGTGTGAGCCTCTGAATAATCCCACCTTGCTTAGCTTGGGAGGTGAAAGCCACCGTAAAAGGGAGAGCCACCCTTCCCCTATCAGACTAGTCTTTTAGGGAGATTGGGCCTTTCCCTGAGTGGGGGCGCCGGGGTTGCGGTGCTAAGATTGCGGATTCGGGTCGTGGACCTAGAATCGGATCGATGTGTCGGGCTTTTGGCAGGAGTTGTGGTGCTAAGATTGCGGGATTCAGGGATCCGGATCGGTGTGTCAGGCTTCGTTCCACCCCACCTGGGCCGGATGTATCAGAACCCTATGATTTGCCCTAATTAGATTTTAACCTAGATTTTTCTATAGAAGCTTTATTAATTTATGTTTTAGACTCTAATATTTTTATAAATATTATTTTGGCCCTGGAGTTTTATAAAAACACCCATGTACTCATTTTTAATTATATTTTAGCCCTATATTTTTACACTTAACCCCCTATACTTAATAAAAATTATGTTTAGGTCCTAAAACTTTGCAAAAACAACCTTATACTTTTTAGTAATTATTTTTTAGTCCTAATAATTTACACTTTAGTCCTTGTAATTTAATAAAATTACAAATAGGTCCTTAAAAGCTCCTGTTTTTACCTTTTAGCTCCAGAACTTCGAACTAGCATAACTTATTGACCCTAACTCCAATTTAGGTGATTTTTGCGTGTACTAGAACTCCGATTTAGGTGATTTTGACCCTAGCTCCTAGAACTTCGAATGCGTACTATCTTTTAGTATTGTTTTTATGGTCATTAGAATTTGTTTGGTGGTACTGTTCCTTATTTGTTTGTGTTTTACTTTTCTGGTATTTATCGGTATTAGACGAGGAGCAGCTCCAGAATTTTCAGGATCTTGATTTTGAGCAGCAGCCAGCGGGAGGACAAGGCTAGTGTCCTTGACCATATTGCACCTATTAAGGATTAGTTTATTTTCATGCATGCTTGTCTTAATTTGAATCCCATGTCATTTATCCTTCCTGATTATTCCTTGTCACCTGGGTTATGTTTTAGTGTTCGGGATTTTGGGTACATCATGCTAGTGCAGTACTTTGGGGAGTTAAAATTGAATAATAATAAACTTGACTAATATTCACTTGAACCTAATTATTATTTGGATAACTTAGATGACCCAAGTAGGAGGATGTTGATGATAGTGCGGGTATGCATAGGTACGGGTAATGTACTGTTTGGTTTGTGGTAGTGCCTGCTTGTGGTCATAAAAACCAAATTCATAGAGCGGCCACCCAGAAAAACAGCGCAAAGCACAGGGCTGATATGGGTAGGCATGGTTTAGTATTAGATGTCTTCCCAGTTTTGTGGGCGTTCGAGGAAGGAGGACGTGAGGGTTACTTTCAGCCTCAGGTGATGAACGGTTACTTCTAGCCACGGCGCCAGAGGGGGCTCCTATATGAATGGTTAATCCCGCGGTGGTGAAACCTTAGCGTGGACGTTTTGCAAGCTGGGGAGCGCTTTGAAAGATCATGTGGTGATCTCTTGGCCTCACACATATGGTAGTGTGTTGGCACAGGGAGACTTTAGTCACTGGTCAAGAGTAGCCGGGATCCTCACACGATTAGATGGATATTTGGGGTGAATCTTGTGGGTAACCAGATTTGGGTGGTAGCTATAGGTGGGTAACCTATGGTGTTCTGATATGGGTGGGTAACTCATAGTTTTGCTATCGGCGGGCAACTGATAGTGTTCGACAGGTGGTTAACCTGTTGGGATACTTTTCACCTAGTAAATAGGATGCTTGTATAATTGAGTTGTAGGATGCATAGTGCAGTAAACTCGTGTCAAGCTTATTCTTGTTTTTAGCCTGCATGTCATTATTTTCCCCCACTTGCTGAGTACTTTATGTACTCACGTGTTTTATTTTTCCTAGTGTTGTTGCTGTTATATTACTACTGCTCAGACGACGCTGGCGAGATGGACTACGTGGATGAGGACTACTACAACTAGGCGTGCAACCCCCGATGGACTGCCTGTGGCATTATGGAGTCTTCCGCTGTTTTCTTTTATCTTCTTGATGTATTCCAGCCTATGTAATAATGATGTGATATAATAATAATGACATTGGTTATTTACTATTACTTCCCTTTTGTCCTGTATGTGTGAAAATTTGATCCTGGGCACGTATACAGAAGCATTCAGTTTTGGCCTTAAAACCGGCTGTGACATAGGACATGCCTAAACATTCCTTGATAGATCCTTGATTGAATCCTAGGCAAGAGCACATTTGATTTCGTGGATTTTCTTAAGAACATCCAAACCCTAGGCTTTTCGGTAGAACCTGAAATTCATGATGAATTCTTAAGCTTTTCCTATGATTCCACTTGGAGAAGGAACATCCTACCATGATACATCTTCTATCCAAATCTCGTGATTTTGGGAGTTTGTTTGATAGGGTTGTAGTATTTTTTGCTTTGATGCACAACCCCTGATTTGAGCCTAAAGGAACTTCTATTAACAATGGAACTTCTATCGTGACCCTAAAGAAACTTCCATCGATGAAGGAACTTCTGTCGTGACCCTGAAGGAACTTCCAGGAACTTCCGTTATGACCCTGAAGGAATTTCCGTCAAGGTCCAGAATTGGAATTTCTTGGGTCTCCCTTGTTTCCTTTTTTACCCTCTTGAGCTTTCACTATGTGTCCAATTTCTTTGAACCATTCCTAGGGTTATCACATCACAAGTTGGTGTGTGTGTGACCTTGGTGATTTGCTTAGAGGTTAGTTTGGGTTGTAATTGGTAAATCTTCTAAGTTCTTGAGAAGAATTTTAATTGGCTCCCATTCACGCCCCCCATCTGGTCGCCTTCTCGGTCCTTCAATTAGGATCAGAGCTAGTTTGATTACTAGTTGACCTTAACCGGCTTTATGATCCAAATGCGATATTGAGAACTGCTTTTTCTTGCTTCGGCTATTTGCTAACACTGACCGATGCTTTTACAATGGCACCAAGTGCTCGCTCTTGTCTATCTTTGTTCTCAGGCTTTGAGATGTGAGAAATTGCTATTGAGGATGACAACAAGCGAAGCCAAAAAATGGAGGTTGACAAGGGTGATCTCAAGGAGAAGGATGTAGTTGACCTTGGAACAAGTGACTCAGAAGTAATGGATCTTCTGAAGCTTTACAAGGATAAAGAGATTGGAATGCAAGACCTCACGACCAAGCTTGTCAATGTGGAAAAAGGTAACCTCATTAAGAGCATTTTTTTCCTTGTTCTCTAGTGTTAGTTCTTGTGATAAGAAAATTGGAAAGCTTAGGAAGAAGCTGCAAAATTCTATGCTTGAGTGTGCGACATCTTTACTTAATGAATTGAATGCTTCAATTTCTTGCAATTCTAGTTCTCCTTTGTCTTGTGATAATTGTGATGCCTTGCTCAATAAGAATGAACAAATGAATGACTTCCTTGTCTCACTTGAAATCTGAAAATAAGAAGTTGATGCATGACTGATCTTCTTGTGAAAAGCAATTGGCTTGTACTAGAAGTGTTATTGAGATGTTTGGCACTAAAGCTTTTTTGCCTTGTAAGTCATGTAAGTCTTTGCATGCTGAAATTGACTTGCTAAAATCAAATGCTTCTATGCCTTGTGATTCTTGTATCGCCTTGCAAAAAGATCTTGATTGTGCTAGAGTTGAAATAGGCAATCTTATGTCCTTGGCTAGAAAAGGTTGTAATTCTTGCATTGGCATGCTTGTTGAAAATGAAAAGTTGAAACTAGACTATTCCACTTCTATAGAGCAACTTGAAAATGCTAGAGCTGAAATTATTGCAATTAATTCTTTGCCTTCTAGCACTTGTTCCTCTATTTTGCATGATGATACTTGTCTAGATTCTTGTGATAATCATGATGCATTTCATGACATCCATACAAGTGTCGTACCTTCCATTTCTTGCACTTCTTGCAATGCTTTGAAAAATGAGAGCCATGTTGAGATGTGCCATAGCTTGACATTGTGATGAGTAATTGATGTTTGAGTTAGTTTGGAGTTTGAGTTGAAATACGAGTTTTTGAGGATTGCATTTGCACATTTATGTATGGCTATGTATGTTTACAATTGTCACTAATCGGTGTTAGGATGTGATTCAGAGATGTTGGAGTAGAATGGAATGTGTTTGCTTGTGTCATGATGTGTAGATCAATGGAGTCAACTTGGCGGTCAATGGCGAGAGGATCGGGCTCAAGTTGGGAACTTGAGGCCGGACAATCAGGAGACTGGGTGAAGTCAAGGGTGATCCACACCGGTACACGTGGAGAGGCAAGAAGCACGGACAGTTTCACGGTTGAGCCTCAAAACCGTGGAGGTGATGAAGATGGCGTGTTAACCAAGTCAAGACGGACAGGATGCCGGTGCAAGTGACAAGGGGGCCCAATGGAGCGGTACCGAGAGAGACTTGTCGATGTTCTGGATCACGGGACAAGGTGACACACGTCAACATCAAGGAAGACGTGCTTTGAGAAGCATGAAAGGCAGTTTTCCAGTTTGGACCTCAAAACTGATGGTGACGATTGGAGGTGCATGTGGTACCATCGCGAAGCTTGCCTCGAGGTGAAGCAAAGATGTGAAGGGTCCAAGGGCGTTCGGGCGACGAGAAAAGAGTTGGACAAGTTTGCACCTGGTGGTAGGTGGTAATATATTGTTGGTCAAGGGTAGTGTAGTCTTTAGGATAACCTCTAGGCCCATATAAGGAGAGGTAGGGCTAGTGGGATAGCAAGCCTCTTCCTATTAGCCTTGTGTTAGGGTTTCATTCTAAGTGCTAGAAGAGGTCTTCATATTTTAGTGGAGAGAAAAGAGTGTGTGAGGGACAATCTTTTCACTTCCAAATAGTGGGAGGAAGAGGGTGGCTTCCTAGCCATGTATCCAAGAATCTTGTATGCAAGAATCAATGATATGAGAATCAATTTCATGCTCAAGATCTTCTCCTCTCTCTAAATCCTGAATTTCTTTTTTTCCTATTTTCAGAGCTATTTTCGTGATTATTTTCAATCTTGATTTTGAGTCAGTTTTGGGACGAATTTCTTGGGGGATCTTGGTGCTAGGACATGCCTAACCATTCTTTGATGGATCCTTGATTGAATCCTAGGTAAGAGCACCTTTGATTTCATGGATATTCTCAAGAACATTCAAACCCTAGGATTTTTGGTTGAACCTCAAATTTGTGATGAATTATTGAGCTTTACATGTGATTCCACTTGGAGAAGGAACATCCTACCATGAGACATCTTCTGTCGAAATCTCATGATTTTTAGAGTTTGTTTGATAGGGTTTTAGTATTTTTCCCTTCAAAGCATAGCCCCTGATTTGAGCCTGAAGGAACTTCTGTCGATGAAGGACTTCTGTTGTGACCCTAAAGGAACTTCCGTCGACGAAGGAATTTCTATCGATGAAGGAACTTCCGTCGTGACCCTGAAGGAACTTCTATCGAGGAAGGAACTTCCGTCGTGACCCTGTAGGAACTTCCATCAACGAAGGAACTTCTATCAAGGTCCAGAATTGGAATTTCTCGAATCTCCCTTGTTTCTCTTTTTGACCCTCTCTATGTGTCCTATTGCTTTGAATCATTTCTAGGGTTATTACATCAGAAGTTGGTGTGTGTTACCTTGGAGATTTGCTTAGAGGTTGGTTTGGGTTGAAATTGGGACATATGTCAAGTTCTTGAGAAGAATTTTCATTGGCTCCCATTCACCCACCTTCTGGTCGCCTTCTTGGTCCTTAACTGTTAGGAGTGGGAGGCTGCGCCTGTTGCCAATGGTACTATATGCACATGTGCTTGTGTCATGATGGGGTGGTCCTAGGGCATTTATCATCGCACCCAATCGCTGTCGTCGGAGTTGATCAAGGCGGAGGTCTCTCAAACCCCCTCAAGGGAGTCGAGCGAGGCAAGGCGCTCTTATCCCTCTTGAGGGGTTGAGCAAAATGAGAGGAGCTCGGGCCCACTTGAATGGGGTCATATGTGATGCGGCTGGCTTAGCTTAGTGATTAGAACCCGAAGGTCCACATCCCTTAGTTTATTCAGTTTGCCACCATATGTCACCGTCAATATCTGCCCCTGACAATATCTTTATGTTCTTTTCTTCCTCGGTGACTCCGTCGCGTAGGGATGGGCGTTCGGTTAATTCAGTTCGGCTAACGGTTAAGTAAAATTTCGGTTATGCGAAAATGACAACCAAACATAACAAAAAAACACATAACCACACTGTTCGGTAGTTGGTTAATGCGGTTCGGTTGTGTTGTTAACCGCATATGAAGGCATACGCTAATCTACAATTGAAATTTAGGCAAGAAACAAAATAAATCAATTGCTTGTTGTCGACCCGCTATCACCAGTGCTCCACTTGCCAAGGCTTACCGTTAGCCCGTAGCCACTTTCTTGCCTCTGCTCATCATTGCGTCAGATCCTACCGCCCGCCCATGCGAAACCTTGTTGCTGCTTGCCATCGAACTGCCACAGCCTAGTGCCACCTTGCCCTTGCCATCGAGCCGCCTTTGCCGCGCTAACATTCATGCTCGAAAGCGTGGCATCCCCTCATTTGTGCATGTTGACTAGAGAGGCGGAGATGGAGACTAGAGAGCGAGTTGAAGAAAAGCGGCATCCGAGCGAAGCTTTTGGGCTAGTCATGTGGTTCTTCAACTGGGTTCAACGACGTGGGCTAGCTAGGTCATTTTGGTGGGCCTTGATGTTAGTTGTGTATTGGGCTTTGTTTTTATTGGATCATGAGGTACACTGTGGGTTGGGCCTTCAGTTAAATCGGCAGTTCGGTTAATACCTTGCAAAAACCAAACAAAACACGGTTAACCATAATAGACAAAAATGAAAATCAAAGTTAAAACCAGAAGGCGGTTAACCGCATATTTCAGTTCAGTTCGGTGCGGTTCGGTTTGGTTTTCGGTTTCTCGGTTAACCACGCCCACCCCTACCGTCACCTATGCCGCATAATCACCAAAGTGGATCTAACATCTTAGCAATTATCTACTCCAGCGCTTGCATCAAGTTTCATGGTTGCAAGAGCTCCATCGGCATAAGAGAAAGAGAATGCACGATAAAGTGCTAGAGGAGGCTAGGACGGACAAATCATAATGGGTTTTTTTTAAAATCAACAAGATATCAGTGATGTGGGAGCTAATTGCATCGAATCGAGTACTATGAGAGCAAATTTACTTAACAAGTTAATGAAGTTCTTGAATCAATAAAGTTGAGTTCAACAGCTTTATGTTGGATTCAGATTTATATGAAATAATTTAATAATTGGATTTATATAGGTGCAGGTATAATATTTATAGAAAATCATCTTACTATACTCTTATAAAAAGTTATATAAACTAGTCCGATTGACTAGTTATTATATAAAATTATTATACACACTGATATATAATCAAGATACCGGATCTTTGAAAAAAAAACTGGTGAGAAAAGTTACATATACAATCGAAGTGGTCTTTTTAGTAGTGCGTATTTGAGAGGTGGGATGTCCATCATTACTTTGTGTTCTTGCCCACTACTGTGCTTCGTTGTAGTATATTGAAGGCTCCATTGAAAAAAAATGTTACTGTACCAATTAGCTAGTCTTGTATGTGTGTTAGCACCCAATTTAATACTAATTAATACTTATTACATCGCCAGTTCATAATGCCGTAAATACAAGGCATGCGACACCAGGAGGTGTACGCCATTCTCTAAACCTAACAGTCACCCAATACCGTAAAGCTTATCTATCATATCTTTCAAAAAAAAGAAGATAGTTCATACCTTTGCAGTCTCTTGTGTTTCCGGGTCCTGGAATTCATCGAGCATATCCGAGATCTCCAGGGCGGCGTGCTTGAGCCGCTTGAGCCAAAGCCGCACCGACTCCTCCCTAACGGACCGCCTCTCGGCGTCCTTGAGCACGGCTGCCAAGGATTCCAACGTATCCTTCATGTCCTCCAGATTATTGCTGAAGTTCCAGAACAAGTTGACTTGCCCTCCAATGACGTTGCCCAGCTTGTCACCGGCCATCTTAACTGCGGCAGACGTGAGCAATGCTGTAACTCCGGCCATGGCTGCAGAGCTCTGAACTCCCCTCCAATCTTTCGCTCTAGTAGCTTTTTGTAGAACACGGTTTAGGCGGAGGACCATTGAAGAGAATGGCACATTATGTATTCGCAGCATAGTTTGACTTGGTGGCTACATGTCAATCAAGGTAGACAGACATGTTAATCAATAATACAACAACCAGTACATACAGTACTATAATGTAGCTGTATGTGTTGTCTCCCGCCCTTGCCCTTATATAAAAAAAGAAGTACATGTGTTGTCATGCACATAAAATTTGGAAAACTAAACATTAAAAGTCTTCAATTCAACATGCTACGCAGATTCAAAGTCTCGCCTACAAATTTCTTTTCTCGTGCTCATTGTTTTATCTTTCCTATCTATACTGCCAGGTGCCAGCTGCCTGCTATGACTATAAGCGCGTAAGCGTCCACCGAACCGGAAAAAAATATATTTATTGTGGTACGACCAAAGACTTTAGCGATCTTGTAGTAGATGACTTCGTTAAATGTAAACAATGCATAGATCCACTCTCGGTACACTTAACAAATAAAAGGCAAACAAGTAGGTACTGATCTGTGTGATCTTGCACATGTGGTATTTGAGTAATACTTTGGTATGTATACCTTACGCCAACTTTGAAACAAGCACAGCTCTCAGAAACAAAAGTAAAGAAGAAAATATATGAAAAATCTGAAACGTGCTGTATTTGAGGTTTCCTCTATGGAATGGATAGATTAGTTCAGATGTAGTCGCAACTCAAAAATCACGTTAGCTTTGTCTTGCCTGATGCAATGGTAGATAGATTTGTAGCCACATTTTATAAGTTGTCTAAAAGCAGTATGGAGATTACTTTTTCTGTCGACTAACAATTCAAAAACCACGAGCATCGAGTGGTATGCTTTTTCTCCTCTACAAATCTAAAGATGAGTTCCTTAATAGAGCAACAAAGTGAGATCCTCAAATTTTGCGCTGTCACTCCAAGAAAGACATTTCATCAACAATAGGTTGTGACATATATATACAAATTTGTGTCATGGAATGAGCTTGCTTGCAACTTGGTTACTTGGTGGCTACACCATTGTTGCTACACACGCAACAACATTTGTACATTTTGTCACTAAATATGTGTAGTTATATGTATTTAGCAATAAATAAATCTAAACACTTATGAATAAATATGAGTATATTGAACCAGATTTTTTTTCATAGGGGAGCTGGCCAAACGATGGAATTGTGTTTTACCAAATTTTGAATTAATCAAGTGTCACTACGATGCATCAAGATCCTCAGGCCGTAACAGACAGATCGATCCACAAAATTTTAGCTAATGGTGTCGGTTCGTCTAAGCATCTGACAACATATATATGATTGGGCTTTAGAAGCGACTGGAGAGGTGCAAAATTGTGTCAGCTATATGAAACAGAGGCGATAGTATGTTGTTTTGCAGTCAGTTCCAATTTTCACCTTACTACGAGTCATGGGTCTCAGTGTTCATCCCAAGAGATGGCTCGTTTCCTGCGACTTACCGCAAGATTTTGGGTGGTTAGTGTGGCGTTAAGATTACTTTGATCCAAGAGAGAAAGAGTTGTTACTAATTTGTTCTCGGCCAGGAGGAGAGCCATACCAATCATTTGGAACGTCTAGTGGCTCAATAAGCAAGACATGGTTTCATCGGATCTATCATATCACGTAGTTAGATTTTAGTTGAAGTCTATCATTTGTAACATGAATATTATATTGTATTAATTAACTCATGTCAGATGAAATGTGTTTAAGTTTCACGAACATGTTTTTTATTATTAATTTTTAATATATTTTCTATTGTTACATTAATTATATGTTAAGTAAAATATCTTTTTTGTTTTGTGCATTTCCAACGAGCGGAGTAAAGGCAACCCCATTAAATAAAAAACACTATACGTCAAGAAGTTTTGAGATGCGAGCTCCCATGTAAATTGCTTTTTATTCACTTGTAACTTTATTGATTATAATAAATAATACTTTTATCAATTAAAATCTAATCATATGTTATAAGAAAGACGATGGAAATGAGTTTATATGCGTATGTATGAATCAAACTTTATTCTATGCGTATTGCATGTTTACATCCTCCTACATAAACGAGTTACTATTTTTCTTATAAATGGCATATGGTTATATATTCAAAATAGAGTTTCCTACTAATTCAGAAAGATAACTAATGGGTGAAGCATAGGATAAAATAAAGTATGATTCATAAAGGATCTAGATGTAATGTTGCAGAATGGTGGGAGGCCAGTAATCAAAATTGTTATTCATAAACGGTCTAGGTGTAAGGTTTCGAAACAATGGTGGTAGGATAAAATATATATTTTATTTGTTGTTTTGTGAAGGGGTAAGATGCAAGACATCCAAGTATACATCCAACGGTTTTTATCCTTCAGAAGAAACAATCCGACGACTTGACATTCATGAATGATGTTGAGCGGCCATTTTGCAAAAAACAAAAGTTTTTTCGATGTATAGAGATTCCTGCCTTTTGAAGTAGCCCAAACAACAACGAGGGACTAGCCCAACAACTAAAAGAAAAGTTTCTCTTCTTCTTTTTATACTTAGAAAGGCGGCACTTTGCCGCTGCCTTCAAGAGGCAAGTGCGGGACGGGGGATTCGAGCCCCCACCGGCTTGACACGCGCAGAACTTGCTTTTCTTTTATTGAGAGGAGGGGTGAATGAGATTTCTGTGAAATGTGTTCGAGCAATTCGATGGACATCTAGGGTATGCATATAGTGGACTTGTTCGTCCTCCGTTTCAATTCATCGTGCGGTTGGAGTTCCAGGGCCGGCCCTATACTTTCAAGGGCCCTAGGGCGAGTTCAAAGTTAGGGCCCTTAAAACTATACAAAGTTATAATGCATACATCAAATAAATACAACTAGCGCACACGATAAACTTCTACCAACATGTTTTTAAAACTAATGAAAAGTTTGAAACAAAATAGAGAGCAAATATGATTTCCTCGAACAAGGAAGTAAAACTAATTTCGAACAACATGTTCATCGCTTTTTATAACTAATGAAAATTATGGTCATGTTGGTTATAACCTCAAATATGGTATAATACCAATGATATCACGTTAATTATATTATACTTAAGTTCTCAAATGCTTACATACAAAGCAAATATGATTATATTATACCTCAAATAAGAAGCAAACACTAAAAACTCATCATCTATGCAGCATTCCTTTAGGAATTTACTAGCCTAAATTTAGAGACAACACACTACAGATAAATTAATGGACTAATGATAGAAAAATTAATTTATGTATAAAACCATAGCTCCAGCACTTTGCTAGTGACTCGTTGATGTACCTCAGTCTTTGATCTACAACCTGCAGTATTGTGATTGGGTCAGGAACACGAGGGCAAAAATTAAATCCAAACTGGTAGCAACAACATAAAGCCAGCCTAAAGTACCCAACGATATAAGATCCTTGCTGCACCTACGAAGATGAAGAGTCGGGTCGTTAAGGAAATCAGAAACTAATCTTCAAATTTGTGCTTTTAGGAAATGGATTGAAATCGCTTGGTTTTGGCGGAAAGCAAAGCAACGCTGCAATCAACGTAAATCGATCAGGCTACTAGCGGATTGCATCGATGGGAAAAGAAAAAAGAAAAGAAAAGCGACTAGCATGGATTTGTGTGCTGCCTGCTTCCTTGCTTGCGCCTAGGCCTTTCTGTTCTAACCAAATTAGGCCCGAGCAAGTTAGAATTCATGATTACAGGTTATGTACTCAAAATTCCGAGGCCCCTGCCTAGGCTGGGCCCTAGGCCGTCGCCCTCATCGCCCTGGCCCAGAGCTGGCACTGTGGAGTTCATTTGTACACATGTGAAAATCCATCTAGCATCTAGCAAAATCGTGCTAGCAGCAAAGATTCGAAAAAACACCAGGGATCGTGGGATGGGAAACCAAAAAGGCACAAGAAATACACACGATGATGAGACCATAAGAACATTGAGCATGTGATTTGCATAGAATTTGATACTGACACAATGGCTTATAAACATGGTTTTGGTTTCATTGTATGAAAGTATTACGATTCTTCTTGCAGCAGCTATTATTCCTACAACTTCGTATATCCATCACCTGTCTATAATCTTGAGTCACGCTACAACATTTATCATAACCGAGGGGATTGAGCTCCGGGACAGGAGCCGGTCCCTACCGACCACGTCGGATGGAATGCTCCATCCGCCCACTCCCCCCTCTTCTTCAACACCGGCCGCTGTCCCCGCCCCCATGGCCTACCATCCTTGCGGACTTTGGTGCCATCGCTGTATGCCGTACTGCTTCCTCTCTCGCCTGCCATGCTGTCGACGTCGTCGCGCCGCTGCCACACTTGCCGCTGCCGCTGATGTCCCCCCCCCCCCCCTCCCGTGGACCCCTCCTCCATCGACAGGGAGCACAAAGCTCCCTCCCTCCTGGCAACTCGAACCTCCTAAGGGACAAGATGGCAGCGTCGGTGTTGTGCCACCTACGAGGAGGTTACTCGGCTAGTTATAAATTTGTGTAACATGGATTTAAACTTGAAACCTACTAGTTATAAAAATATTGCCTTACCTGTAGGCCATATTAGCGTTGTGTTATGTAGGTAAATCTAATGCATTTTTTAGTATAACATATTTTAGTACCATGTCAAAGTGGACCTATTTCGTATGTTTTATCAGGTCAATGGCTAAACAGATTTTGTTCGTGCCACCCATCAGACCACACCATCGATCCAAGCATGATCCTATCCGATTTTAAGGCCAAAACCAAATGTAAAACTATATGTGTGTCAAAATCAAGTTTCATACATATAAGGATATTAGTTTTTTACACATGCGACACACACATGCTATCCTCCTCTTATAAATATTTAATAAAGATATGTGTTTATTAAAACTGATGATAAATTAATTAATTAATTTAATCTTTAGATAACATAAAGGTTACACGCAACACAATTCATCATTCCATAATATTTAATCTCATGCATAAGAAAATTTAGAACAATATAGCGTCACATAGTTTGGTATATTGTAAATTTTATGGTTCATTGTTGCGTCTGGTTTAGCAACTTATCTAAAAAGAATCACAACAAACAAAATAGGGTAATCTAACATATTCAAGTCACAAAAAAAAGGCTAAAAAGGAAGCAATAACTGTCATCTAGAATTCACATTAAATTCCTCGTATAAATGTTCAATAGTTTAAATAGCATTGAAGAATGTTGAAATAAACATGTCCTTTACAAAAGAAAGTGAGTTAGGGAGATAGCTAGCAGCCTTAGTCCGAATTGAATACTACAGTTGGTGCTTCATATGGCAGTCTTTGGCTTGGCCTTTGCTTCAAGTGCTGACCTACCAAATTGAATCCCTTTCATCTGAAACAAAAACAGGATACATATCTACACACATGAGGAAAAAAACAAGTAGCTTAGCCTGACATGCACATTTAGGAGTTATTACAACCGTGTAGGATGAAGACGACCTGCATAGTAAGATTTTTTTTTTGCAAGACAATAATCAAATGCACATGAAGGTACCTAGGAACGATTGCAGATGCATTTTGTTCAATTGTAACATCTATAATTTAAGAGATATTATTTACCTTTGTTTGTAATAATATTCCCTGCTCAGTGCCTTCATGCACCTAGCTAGTTTTCAGAGAAAGTAAATAATTACACATGAGGAATGTATAACTCAGAATAAACGACTAATCTATCTTGATTTGTTGCACTGTGGCAACGTGAGGGAATCCATCTATTTGCTATTTGGGGACATAAAAATTTATGTTTTGCCTCTGCTGCTACCTTATGACCACACTGCCACAATATATATGCCCCTTCATTGAATCTTATTACCAGAACCTCTGACAAAAAAACAAAAAGCATAACCTCATATGGTAATTGATTACTAAATAAACTCTTGTAGAATTATGCAAAGAAACATAAGGTGCTGTAATTTCCATAAAAATGAAGTCATTATGACTCTAATAAGTGCTCACTTGATGTCACATTATTAGAATAGATAAAAACAAACACATCTAAACTCCGACCACAAGAAGGGCGGAAGACAGGATATCTGATAGAAAATAAGAAATGTGATTCATGATGCATGTGAGAAAACAGAAGCACATATAAACTCGGACCACAAGAAGGGCAGAAACCAACCTTTTTTCTTATCTGTGTTCTCTGCTTCGGTCAAGAACCTAAGTGAAGACGACAGGACAAATAAGGTACTTGGAGGATGGTCTGCTCTGATTCTCCCCACATGGCCCTTATCAACAACAGCTTACAGGCCTTTTCTTCCTCTTCTTTTTGCTATTTCATCTCCAAGTACCTTATTTGTCCTGTCCGATGGATAAAAACTTGAGCTGCAGTGATAGTACAGATAATGAAGCATCATGGAAAACTAAAGTAGTGTACCAGCTTATTCTGGTGACAACACAAACATTATAAATTTTAAAAAATAAGGTAACTGCATATATGTAACTAACTCGAAATTTGATAAGAAAGACTAATCATCACTAAGTATATAGGTGCACCGGCAAAAAACACTTTCATAGCCAATAAAAGCTAAAATGTGTTTACATAGACAAGCACATGATGTCGTTGTTTATGTATAGATGTACTGTGAGGCATACACATACTATAATTGTCCTAGAATAAACAAGGGAAGATAGACATGTAAATGCATTCCTCTTCATGCAAACCAAAGCATATTCGACGGGCTCTAATTATTATAGTATACAGATAGATCAAGGTTAGACTACAGATATTGTTCTCATGCAAAGAACAGATGGTGGCTCTGAAACCTGGCAGACGATTATGATGTGCGTTACATCATAATTGGCAGCAGTTTTCTTTTCTATATGAAAAGAAGACAGAGAAACAATGACAGATCCAGTGAGGCGAGAAAAGAAGAAAAATAAAATCAATTGACCAGTAGGGAGAAAGACAGAGAAAAGATGACAGATTAGTCATCACCTGTTTTGCCTCAACAAGAATCGAACAACTGTACCAAATTGATTCTTCCTCTGTTCGAACAACCAACACATGACAAAAATGGTACTCTTCGTCAATATGGTACTGCACCAAAGATAGGAGCATTAGTCACAAGGATTGCAATTAGCTAGCAGCACTATACCAGTGGACTTGCATCCTAGCCTAAGCAACAAATTACGCAAGACAGGTTAAGCAAACATCTTTAACAGGTGTCGTAGGGGCTCTGGAGATGGTGGTCAGTGGGGTGGTCTGTGAAGTGGAAGGCTCACGTTGTGCCCTCCTGGCCACCGGCGGAGGATCCTGACCTCGACACTGATCTGGAGGTGACAGACGCATCCCCGCTCTGCCATAGACACAATTGACATCACCAACCCCAGCCGACACTTCACCGCCCAAGCTGTCACCTCTTGGCCACCCTTCCGGCTTCCCTCTTGCCTCTTCGTGGGAGCATCCTCCAGCAGCAAGTCTCCCTCCTGATCGCCACCATCTAAGCTCCACCTTTCCGCAAGATCGGATGTCCAGGTAAGGCACCACGGGAGGATCTATACTGGAATCGCGCCCGCCATCACTCTCATACCGTATCCGCTCCTATCCTCCACGAAGATGCGGTTTCTCCCCCTCAGATCCAATATTCCCCAATCCGGTTTAGACCAAAGCAATGGAACATGAAGATCTTGAGACCAAAGCAATGGAACATGAACATATAAGGTGCCGAACCTGGTAGAGAATCTAGAGATCGTTGTTCTTGAGCAGGCTCTTCTTCCTGACCTCGGAGTAGCGCGTCTTCTTGTCGCCATTGTCGTTGGCTTGCTGCTGCTGCTCTGCCGCACTCGCCGCCTCGGCTGCCTTGGACGCCATTGCCGACACCTTGTCACTGCTGTCATGGGGGATCTGATTGGAAAGGAGTATAAGGCCCCGCCGTCGTAGCCTCGTCTGGGTCGCACTGCCTCATCCTAGGCAGCCGCTGTGCCTGCCAGGGACCCCCGCCTCGCCCTCGCGCAGCCGCCGCAGCTCCCGTGCCGGGTGACCTCGCATCACCCCCGTGTAGCTGAATCAAGGAGGAGAGGAGCGGGGGAAAGGGGATTGAGAGATCCGTCAACCACTCGCGACAAAAGGAAACCGTGTGAGGTGTGACTGCTGCCCGGGGGAGATTTTGGCTATTTTGGCACTTAATACAAGTGGTTTCCATTTATGTTATAGACTTCTCTAAAATAGCACTAATAAGAGTGTCAAGCATTTGAAATAGTATTATTGTATTATTTAAAATATTTTTTCTTTTCTATTTTCTAGCATAAGAAATGACCGTATTGCCCCTCCCTATTCTAAACACTCACGGTGATTTTCTTCGCTCCTCTCTCTCCCGTCGTTTTCTTCTATCGGGCAGCACAGGAGGCGGACTGGCGACGGCGACCGACCAGGCAGGCTGCTGGCGTCAGGATCACCGCCCGCCACTCCCGCAAGATCCCGCCTGCCCAGGAGTCTCCGGCCCCATCTTCTCCGCAAGCCCGCCCCCATCTGCGCCACGTGCCCGCCCCCATCTTCCCCACGCGCCCTAGAGTGGCCGGCCCCAACAGCTCTTTGCACTCGCCACCAACTGCTCCATGCAACTGAGGATTCAAGGTGCATCAATTTTAACTATAGTTTGGGGGTAGGATTTGTTTAGGAAGCATATGGTTGAAATTTTGAATTTCTATGAAACCCTAGATAAGATTGTAGTCCATGGCTGAGCCATTTGAGATGGATTGGATGTTAAATGACGACAACTCCGGGTGTGTGTAGTTTGCCATGTTATATTGTCACAATGATTTGAAGTAGAATCAAACTTTAGAGACTGACCCTAACTAATTTATTTGCATAACACTTAAATAGGCTTGTTGTGAATCATGAATTTGCTTTAGCAATGGTAGAGGCAATTAATCCAGTGTTAGAGCCATTAGTTTCAATAGTACAACCAGCGCCATTGTTAGTAGATTGGGATTCATTACAAATTCAAGAAGAAAATGAGGAGGAAGGAAGGCTAGAACTTTGTAATGAAGAACAAGTCTAGGTTTGAGGCATGAGGATGAAAGGTCAGAAGAAATACGTAGGGAGGCTGCCTCAAATTCTAGAGGCAATGAAACAAATGCTTCTGGCATTCCTAATGTAGAGGGTACTGAAGGTGCTGCTATTCCAGTGAATGATTATATTCCAGAGGAGACAGTGACAGTATATGATCCGAATAGGCCTTCTATGGATGTGGGTACTGTTTACCCTTGCATGGCAGATTTCAGATTGGCTATCAGGCAATTTGCTATAAATAAAGAATTTGAATTGGGCATTGAAGCAACTAACAAGTCAAGGTTTAGAGGGTACTGCAAGGGTGATGATTGCAAATGGGCCATTATTGGATTCAAGAAGCCAGGCAATGTGTCTGTTATGGTACTAACTTCTGTACTAACATGTTAATCAATTTCAGATTATATGTTTCATTGTTGTTGTAAATATTTGAGCTATATGTTTTGTTGTATTGCTTATGCAGGTCACAGTTTTGAATGACATACACACATGTACCTCTAGCAGTAGGAGAAGGACCACTACACCTTCTGCCAAGTGGGTCGCTTCTAAGGCTATTTCTATCCTCCGAAAGCATCCTAACATGGGTCCTAAGCAGCTGCAGACAACACTACAAGATGACCACAATTGCAAAATTGGTTATGATACGGTTTGTAGAGGCAAAAAGAGTGCGGAGAAGCTGTTGTATGGTTCATGGGAGGAGAGTTTTCGGCTGTTGTATAACTGGAAGGCAGAGGTCATGAAGAGGTCACCGGATAGTATAATTGAGATTGATTGCAAGACGGTCAAGGGCAGGGTTTATTTTCATAGATTCTTCTGTGCACTAGGTCCTTGTATCGAGGGTTTTCGATCACGTTGTAGGCCCTGGCTTGGCGATGACTCCACTGCCCTCAATGGTAGGTGGAATGGACATTTAGCTGTAGCTACTGGTATTGATGGTCACAACTGGATGTATCCAGTAGCATTTGGATTTATAGACTCAGAAACAGATGACAATTAGACGTGGTTTATGACTCAGCTGCACAAGGTTGCTGGAGATCTTCCTACACTTGATATTTGTTCAGATGCTTGCCCGGGGTTATTGAAGGCAGTGCGTGTTGTATTTCCACAAGTAGAACAAAGGGAGTGCTTCAGACATTTAATGCACAATTTATTAAGAAAAACTCCGATGAATGTATTGGACACATGTGGCCTGCAGCTAGGGCATATGACAAAGATGTCTATGAGAAGCACATGGCTGCTGTTTATGCAGCTAATCCTGATGCTAAGTAGTGGCTGAAGAAGAATCATAATTGAAAGTGGCAAAGATCTGATTTCAATCCGGACATCAAGTGTGATTATGTGACAAACAACATAGCTGAAGTGTTTAACAATTGGATTGCAGATATAAGAGACCTTCCTGTTATTGAGTTGGTTGACAAGATAAGAGAGATGATCATGGTTCTTTTTCACAAGAGGAGACAGATTGGAGCAAGGTTGTATGGGAGAATACTACCAGCAGTGTTACAAGTCTTGAATGCTAGGGCTAGAGGACTGGGACACTTGACCGTTATCCAAGGTGATAATTATGCTGCTGAAGTGTGGGACAATTGCAACCATAGTTTGTGGTAAAGGCATATCGTCATGAGTGTACATGTCTTGAGTGGCAGCACACTGGAAAGCCTTGCCAGCATGCTCTTTCTATGATAATAGCCCAACAGATCAGGAACGTGATGATGGAGGACTTTGTCCATGACTACTACTCTGTGGAGAAATTTAGAAAGGCATATGCTAGATTGATAGAGCCACTTCAGGACAAAGAAAAGTGGCCCAATGTGGACTTGCCATTTGAGGTGTGTGCACCACTTACTAAAAGGGCTATTGGAAGGCAAAGGAAAAACAAGGTACAAAAGTTGTCTTGAAGGTGGGAGTGGTGGACCAAAATCTGCTAAAGCTGCTGAAAATGAGAATGAGAAGACCAAGAAACAAGTTAGAGGCAAAGTGCAATGTCCTAATTGCGGAGAATATGGACACAGGAAAGCTAGCTACAAATGTCCATTTAATGGGAATAAAAAAGGCAAGTACTGGGCATGTTCCCTCCTGATTGTTTTTTCATCATCCATTTGTAGTGCAATATAGAACCTTTAATAACCTTATAGGAAACGAAAGCCAAGAAAAAATACAACTAAAGGTCGGACTCCTAAAGAATTACCACAAGAAAGCCCAATCAACACAAGGGAACAAATAATGCAAGAGAGTCCTAGAATGGTGACAAGAGGGTAAGAAGTCACTATTTCTCGTCATGTATTATTTGCTTGATTACAAACAACATTAATTTGGTGTACTACAAACAACATTGACAAATGTAATGTTTCATTGTAGACGTTTGGCTGTGTTGATGGGAGAAGGCACATCACGGGAAGTTGCATCTCCTCGTGCTTCACAAATCACTATGGCTGCTCTAAAGAAGATGACTCCAAAAAAGGCCAAGAGAAATTTTGCTCTTTGATGTGTTATGATTTTAATTTGTTGTGTCGGATCATGTAATAACTTGTTTTGTTGGATCATGTGAGAACTTATTTTGTGTGTGATGGTTTTTGTTGGACTTGTTTTGTTGGATCATATGAGAAATTATTTTGTGTGTGACGGATGTGAAGTAATTTCCGTATGAATGAACTCATTTTGTATCTCACGGATGTGTATTTGATCTTGATATTGTCCCTTTATTTATTTTTCATTTTGTATCTAACGAATGTGATATTGTCACTTATGCATGGAGAAGAAGTGTCAACGTCAAGCAAAAATGATAAGAAAAATGATTCAAGGGTAGTGTTGTCCTTTGATGTGGCTGTTTGTATAAAAAAGAAAGAAAATAACAAAAACAGTGCATAGTGCTATTTTTGAGATGCCCACGACGTGGATGCTATTGGGGAGAAGCCACTTATATTAGGGCGGGTATGCGAGCTGCTCGGTGTGAAAAAAACAGCATGGATAGGTGGAAAACAACACCAAAATGTAAGGAACGTAAGATTTAGCGTAACACATGTAATGCTACGACATATTTATGGGTGGGTCTGAGTCAATCCAACATATTTGGTGGTGTCAATGCATTGGGATAGATGCTGGATCTCAGGGGTGATTGATTAACTCTGAGTAAGAATATACGGAGG
This sequence comes from Eleusine coracana subsp. coracana, assembly GCA_032690845.1. Lineage (NCBI taxonomy): Eukaryota > Viridiplantae > Streptophyta > Magnoliopsida > Poales > Poaceae > Eleusine > Eleusine coracana. The sequence goes on from CM064432.1 coordinate 7,126,757, forward strand.
AATGTTTAACTAGAAGAAGATAGAAAAGTGAACTAAACAGTAAAATCAATGTCATTATTATATCAAAATCTCATTATTACATGGTATAGATTATATCAAGAAATAAAAGGCAGCAGAAGAGTCCCATAATACCACAGACAGTCAAGCACTCCTAGTCGTAGTAATACTCATCAACGTAGTCCATCTCGCAATCATCTCCTGAGCAACAGATAATAGAAGCAACAACATAGGAAAAATAGCACGCGCAAGTACATGAAGTACTCAGCAAGTCAGGGAAGGTAATAACATGTAAGCTAAAAACAAAAATAGGCTTAACATAGGTTTACTGCACTACATATCCTTAGCCAGTGACTCTAATTGCACAAGCATCTTATTTATTAGATAAAATATATCCTAATAAGTTAACCACCTGTCCAACATTATCGGTTGCCCACCGATAGCAAACCTATGAGTTACCCACCCATATCAGAACACTATAGGTTACCCACCAACAACACCTATGGCTACACAACCCAAATCAGGTTACCCACCAAATCTATCCAACCATCCATCTAATTGCATTAGGATCTAGGCCACTCTTTACCGTGAGCATGACTGTTATAATAGTTTTACACTCTGTAGAGGTTGCATAACTTTACCCGTCGGCTTGACGCTACTGTGCGTCTTTACCACCAGGCCATCAGTCCGTTTGTGGAAGTTGCTTTTCTTTTATTCAGAGGAGGTGTGGATGGGATTTTTGTGAAATGTGTTCGAGTAGTTCGATGGACATCTAGGGTATGCATGCGGTGGACTTGTTCGTCCTCTGTTTCAATTCATCATGCGGTTGGAGTTCTTTTGTACACATGTGAAAATCCATCTGGCATCTAGCAAAATCGTGCCAGCGGAAAAGATTCCAAAAAACACCAGGGATCGTGGGATGGGAAACCAAAAAGGCACAAGAAATACACACAATGATAAGACTGTAAGAAGATTGAGCCTATGATTTGCATGGAATTTGATACTGACACAATGGCTTATAAATTTTATAATTATGCTTATTATGCAGAAAAACATGGTTTTAGTTTCATCGTATGAAAGTATTGCGATTCTTCTTGCGGCAGCTATTATTCCTACAACTTCGTATTTCCATCACCTGTCTATAATCTTGAGTCACACTCTGATAATTGTCATAACCGAGGGGATTGAGCTCCGGGACGGGAGCCCATCCCTACCGACCACATCGGACGGAATGCTCCATCCCTCCCCCTCCCCCCCTCTTCTACTTCAACACCGGCTGTCATCCCAGGCCCAGCGGTCCACCATCCTCACGGACTTTGGCACCGTCGTCATACGCCGCACTACTTCCTCTCCCGCCTACCATGTCATCGTCATCGTCGCACCGCCGCCTCACTCGCCCACGCCGCTGATCCCCCCCCCTCCCCCGTGGACCCCTCCTCCACTGATGGGAAGCACAGAGCTCCCTCCCTCCTGGCAACTCGAACCTCCTAAGGGACAGGCCGATGGCGTTGGCGTTGTGCCACCAATGAGGATGTGACCCTGCTAGTTATAAAATTGTGCAACATGGATTTGACTTGGAACCTACTAGTTATAAAAATATTGCCTTACCTCTAGGCCATACTAGCGTTGTGTCATGTAGGTAAATCTAATGCATTTTTTTAGGATAGCATATTTTACTACCGTGTCAAAGTGGACCTATTTTGTATGTTTTATCAGGGCAATGGCTAAATGGGCTTTGTCCGTGCCACGCATCATTCGTCACCGTCGATCCAAGCATGATCCTATCCGGTTTTAAGGCCAAAACCGAATGTAAAACTATATGTGTGTCAGGATCAAGTTTCATATATATAAGGATAAAAGTGAAATAAATAGTAAAATCAATGTCATTATTATATCAAAATATAATTATTACATGGTATGGATTACGTCAAGAAATAAAAGGCAGCTGAAGACTCCATAATGCCACAGGCAGTCAAGCACACCTAGTCATAGTAATACTTGTCAACGTAGTCCATCTCGCCATCGTCTCCTGAGCAACAGATAATAGAAGCAACATGTAAGCTTCATGACCATTGATGATTGGATCCCCAAGGTATGAATGTTTTGGTGATAGATGACAACTATGAAATTATGGGCTAATATCTACACAAGTGTTATCTTTGCAGGAATCATCTCTAAACTCTATTACAAATCATATGGATGATGGTTGCCTTGGCGATTGATTCCATGGGTTGATGAAGATGGATCAAGGCTAAGGACAAGCTATGGAGCAAGTGCCGGGTACACTTGCCTAGTTGTTAGGGCTTTGAGTTCATAGGAAAAACCGAACTATCAAGGGGGTCTAGGTCATTCTCTTAGGTCATGTCTAGTTGGTGATGTGCAAGGTTGCTCGATGAAATCACAGGCACTAGTTGACAGTGGAGAAGCCAAGGAGCTGTTCAGAGAAGCCGGGAAACAAAGTCAAGCAAGGACGAGGAGTTTCAGCTTCAGGATGAAGTGACCGAATAGAGGGGTCAGTTGTGACTGGACTGTATGGTCACTCATAGGTTTTATCCGGAGGCTACAGCGAAGATGCAAGGAAACTGCCAGAGTTGGAAGCTATAGAGACCGGATGGTCCGGTTTGTACAGATCACTCTGGGTAGCGAGAAAGCTATTGCATGAAATGTTTCTGGACTGGAGAGAGAAATGGACCGGATGGTCCGGTCAGCTGACCGTAAGGTCTGCTCAACAGGAGTTAGCAGAAGGGTCAGAGCCGTTGGAGCTCGATGTTGCAGTGATCGGACGGTCCGGTCAGGCAGTGACCGGACAGGCTGGTCAGTAGGCCCAGAAAGCTAATTTTGTAGAGCAACGACTAGTTTGAGGTTGGGAGCCTATATAACTTCGTTGTTGAGGTCTTTGTGACAACTCTTGGCTAGTGGAATATCTAAGAGCATTTGGTAAGGTCCAAGAGGAAAACAGGAGAGCACTAGGAGGAGGTATTACATATCTTGAGAGTGCTAATGGAGAGTAACTTGAGCATCTTGCACATCTAAGGCTAGGGTGTCCTTGAGGGTGTGATCTAGATTGTTACTCTTGGTCTATGGTGAGACCTAGACCGGTTAGGTGTCGGTGATCAAGCCTATCGTGATTGGTTGTGAAGGCCGTCACACGTTTGTACATGGTTTGAGCCTGCTGGTGAAAGGGGCATCAATAGTGAGCGTCCGTGTCGGCTCCGGGAATCCGGCAAGTTCTTGAGGGAGGCGAGCTTGTGCCTTGGTGGCAGCGATGACGCATACCGTGTCTTCACTCTAGGAGTGATTGCGGGCTCGTGGGCGAGAACTCCACTTGGTGGCAGGAGGGACCAAAACTCCAGCGGGAGTGGTCCAACGAGGAGTAGAGGAAGGCGCCATCCTTCCGAGACCTCAGGAAAAAATCATGAGCATTCCTTGACCCTCTATTTACTATTCTGCAATTGTGTGCTCTAGTAACTATGTTGAATTGTGGCTTACATAGGCTAGTGTGTTTGGCTTCCGTGCTTGCTTTTATCATGAACACTAGCATGTGTAGGGTCTTGGCCTATTAGAATTGTTTAGGTTGCAATGCTTGTTAGACTCAACTAGTGTGAATTGACGTATTTGGTTTCGTGAGCAGCTTACCGATTTACCCCCCCTCTGTACGCCTTCGGTCCTTACAAGTGGTATTAGAGCCAAGTGCTCATCTTTAAGGCTTCACCGCCTTGAGTAAGGATGCCGGGACAGGTGGGGAGTGTTCCCATATTCAATGGGGAGGACTACGGGTATTGGAAGGCTCACATGCAAGCCTACCTGGAGTCCCTTTATCCAGAGATATGGATGGTCACTCACGAGTCCGATGCGGATGAGAACCTACTTGAGCCTAATTTTATTAAGAATAACGCTAAGGCCAAGAATGCTCTGTTTGCTTGCATTTCTAAGGATGTGTTTGCTAGGTTGGATGCTAGTTCCACATCACATGGTATCTGGACTGAGATTCAGGGGCTCCATGAGGGCACCAGTGATGTCAAAGAGGAAAGATACTATGTGCTAGTGGAGGAGATCAATGCTCTTGGGGATGACTTCAAGCTAAAGCCTGTTGAGGTAATAAGAAGATTCTTGAGGCTATTCAAAGATCCTAAGTATGAGTCCATCATTACCTTCACCTTGCAAGGTGACCTCAAGACCAATACCATGAAGGATGTACTTGGCAAGATCATAGCTTTTGAGAGCTACGAGCTGGGTTTGGATGATCCTCAACCATCCAACCTTGTTCTTCAAGCCGAGAAGCAAGAGCCTATCAAGAGCAAGAAAGGCAAGAAGAAAGCTGAGGTCAAAGAGGATGATGATGATGATGAAGATGACTTGACCGAGGACTTGGCTCTTCTCATGAGGAAGATGAAGACCTTCAAGAACAAGTTTGTTTCCAAGTCCAGGGGCAAGTGCTATAATTGTGGCTCAAAGAATCACATTGTCTGAGAGTGCTCAAAGCCAAAGAAAGAAGCTTTCAAGTCCCAAGACTCAAGTGAAGAATAAGAAGAAGAAGACCCCAAGGCTAAGCAAAAGAAGAAGAGGTACTTCAACAAGGACAAGAGCAAAGGCAAAGGCAAAGCTCAAGACTACAAGAAGAAGTTCTCTCGCAAGGCCCTTGTTGGAGAGTGGACAAGCGACAACTCAAGTGAAGAGTCCTCTTCCTCAAGTGATGAAGAAGTAGCCGGCCTAGCCATGATAAAGACCACACTTCCACGAGCTATTCCTCCACCTCCCATGTGCCTCATGGCCACGAGCCAACTTGGGGAGAGTGAGGATGAGAGCAACGACAACAGTGATGATAAGGAGCTCTCATCTGTCGAGCTTTGGAGTATGCTTGAGCAAGCCCATGACATCGCCGTCAAGAAATCCAAAATGTTGGAAGTGGTAAGAAGAGAGTGTAAGTTGGCTAAGGACCGTGTTGGTGAGCTTGAGAGTGAGCAAGGACCTTGTCACATCTCATGAGGCCCTAAACAAGAGTTATGAAAAACTCAAGGGTGATCATGTAGAGCTACATGAGAAGTAGGAGGCACTTGAACTTACTTTTGAGGCCATCAATGTTGATAACCTTGCCTGTCCCTCCTCTAGTTCCTCTAAGAGTGATGCTTCTACTATATGTGATGAACTAACCACCTCGATCGATGTTTCTTCTCTTGAGCCATTTGTTTTGAAGGAATATCACAAGCTCAAGGAAGAGAGGAAGATGGTGATGGATGGCTTCGAGAGGCTCACACGTGGTAGAGCCATCCACAAGGAGATTCTTGGGAGGAACCTTGTGAACAATGTTTCCCAACGGGGACTTGGCTCATATCCCGCCGCCATCGACATCATAAGGATGAGTGCTTTCATCCCCGCATGGATCAAACCCTTCTTGCCGATGAGTACTATTGTGACAGGTGTTGCAAGGATGGCCACGCCACCAAGGATTGTCCTATGGTGAGGAGTTCTATTGTTTTGCCTACCCCTAACTTGCTACATGAGAACACCCATTTCAAGCTTTTTAGGAACAAGAATGGCAAGGTGAAAGCTAAGGCTTTGGGACCACCAAATAAGAAGTGTTGAAGCTTGAGATCGACAGTAAATATATAGGGCTACATCGAGACTAAGAACTACGATGGTAACACAAGACGCCAAGTTATACAGGTTCGGGCCCTCTCGATGAGAGTAAAAACCCTATGCCCTATGTTCTATGTATTGTATTGATGTTGTGAAAAACTTGTCTCCTGTCGCTACTGTTGTGCATTGTCCCTTGATGAGGGGTACCCTACCGCCTCATATATCCGGTTGGTAGGGAGATACATGAAGAGTCCTAGTCGTAACCCATAAGGATTTACATAGAAAGTCTATCTCTATATGCCTTGTGCTCCAAGGCGAGTCGGTCGGCTTCCTTGTTGATGAAGTACCTGGTCGGCTACCGACTTAATCTTGTATGAGGATACCAGTAAAGCAAGTATCCCACAAAGAGAAAGGTCAAGAGCATATGGGTGCCTAAGTGCATTGTTGATCTTGAGAGATCAGCTACGTACAAGTGAGTGCCTAAGAACAAGACCTAGATGGTGGTGTGGTGGACCGAGCGCTTTCATGAAGATCATGTGAAGTCCACCATAGATGACATGGACATCAACGACTGATACTCATGAGGGAGGTAACTCTGTTTGTTCTTAGTAGTTGTAGTGTGTTTTTTTCTTTCTGTTGCATTGTATGGTAATTAGGACTCCTTTATGACTAGTATGCTTTGCATCCATGCATGTGTAAATAACTAAAAGAAAAACACATAATAATTAGTCAATGTCTAACCCATCCAAGATAGCTATAAGCAAGGGAGAGTGCTTGAGATGGTGGTTTGGCTTCTATCAAGACAAGGGTATGGCTTATATGAGTAAGCTTGGGAGGGGTTCAAACTTGACATTGTTAGGTTTCCTTTGTGTCTTGTTTGACATTGCTTGCATTCACATGGCATATTTACTTTCTTTGCATATGTGAAATGCTTGTTGCGTGCATCATATAGGAAACATAAAGGAAGCTTGTCTCACTTGGAGATATTTGTGCCTCATGATAAATATGAGAATATATCTCCATAAGTGTGATCAAAGGAAAGGATTGTGCTTCATGCCCATTGAGCAAGCTCTTATGAACTCCAAGGTTAAATCTAGTCATGTGGTTCATAGACTAAGGCTCGTACATACCCATTTGGTTCTTAATTGCCTTGGTTCTTATTTGCTCGATTCTTCATTTGGCATTTGCGAAAATTATGAGGCCATATAGTGCCACTATTTGAATAGGAGTAGTTGAGAGTTTCCTTCATACTCCAAGTGAAGTGTTTATTTGGGTATTAAGTGAGGGCACATGGAAAATGGATAATTTCCTTGACTCAACAAATTTCTGGTAGTGACCGTACTGTCCGCTCTTTGGGCCATACCGTCCGGTCAGTGCCCACAGGCATAGTTTTCTGGAATTCCTGGTCATAGTGACTGGACAGAGCGATCCTAGTGATTGGACCGTCCGGTCTGCATTGATGCTAGCAGACCTAGAAAAAGACCGGATAGTCCGGTCCAGAGACCATACAGCCCGGTCACTCTGTTTGATCATGCGAGGCAACTTTGATCAGTGACCATGGATCTATACGTGAGTCAATCTCGGTCGTTCGTGCTTCCTTTAACCTAGGTTAAAATTGTCAGGGACTTTGGTCTCTTCCTCGTTCGTGCATGACACCAAGAACACGCACCCGCTGCCGCCTCCTTCCCCGCTGTTGCCATCTCTGTCGCCCATCGCCGACCTCGTCGCTGCCGTGCGTCTCCCCTGCCGCGTGCTGCCGCTCGCTCACCTACGCGTAGCCGCACCGCCGTCTCCAGCCACAAAGCCGCCGCAAGCTGCCGCTAGCCGCTGCTCTTGCCATGCATCTTGCCACCGTCCAACGCCGCCGCCGCCCTGGTAGACTCCTCGCGCGCGCACGCCCCCCCCCTCGCCGCCGATTGCTAGGGCAAGTCTTGTCCCTTTGTTTCCACCTCTTCCATTGCCGGCAACAAAGAGCTCCAAGTTTCAATCTTTTTGGGTGATCGGCCGACGGTTCTAGCGGTTCTCGGCTTTGGACTTCCTCAGGTAATTGAGCCTATCTCCTATTCATCGTTATATGCCCTAATTTTGAGTAATTAGTTCAATTGATGCAATTGTAATTATCTTCTTATGATTAGTTGCATTAATTGGCTAATTGACTCAACCTAGATGCAATTAAATTCCATGCTTATCTGTTAATTACATGTCTAGGGTTGTCTCCTGTTTAGTCTGCAGTTAAATTAATTGCCTATTATTTGACTGCACACTAGATGACTCGCACCAGCCACTTATAGTCGATTATCACTGTTGTCACATTGTTTTCTTTGTCTAGTGATCATGTCCTTTATTCAGTGCTAGGATTTCTATTGCGCATCCTTTCCTAGTGATGCTTTGCTGGTATATTTATATAGGGTTCTATGCTTATCCTGTCAATACCTACATGCGTGCAGTGATAGCAACAACAAAGATGGCAGGGTTAGGTCAGAATAAGGGCAAGGGAAAGATGCCAGAGAAGCCCAAGAGCAAGAAGAGACAAAGACTGGACCCAGAGTCAGAGAGGGCCAGACAGCTAGCACGGCACCTGAATACCATGGAGCTGTCACATAGGACACCTGGCTCATGATTGATCATCAGCTGACCGTATGATCCAATCAGCAGAAGACAACAGAGGGGCCAGAGTTTTTGGTGCTCGATGTTGCAGTGACCGGACGGTCCGATCAGACAGTGACTAGACAATTCGGTTAGTAGGCCCAGAAGGCTGATTTTATGGAGCAACGACTAGTTTAAGGTTGGGAGCCTATATAACTTCGTTGCTAGGATCTTGGAGACCTCTCTTGGCCAGTGGAATACTTGAGAGCATTTGGTAAGGTCCAAGAGGAAAAGAGGAGAGCACTAGGAGGAGATAGTGCATATCTTGAGAGTGGTAGTGGAGAGTAACTTGAGCATCTTACACATCTAAGGCTAGGGTGTCCTTGAGGGTGTGATCTAGATTGTTACTCTTGGTCTATGGTGAGACCTAGGCCGGTTAGGTGTCGGTGATCAAGCCTATTATGATTGGTTGTGAAGGCCATCACATGTTTGTACACGGTTTGAGCCTGCTGGTGAAAGGGGTATCAATAGTGAGCACCCACCGTCACAAGCTCGCCTAGCGATGCCCCTTTCACCAATGGGCTCAAACCGTCCGGTCACTCTGGTAATGGCTCTCCTAGCCGTTGGCTCAACTGTGTCTAGGCAAATTCCTCATACTGACCAAACTGTCCGGTCTATACAACTGTCGGACATGTACGACACATCGGACATCATCGTTGAACTCCAGAACGTTGGCTTCCTCTCTGCACTGTTCCTCAGCTGAACTGACCGTATGATTCGGTGACCTGACCGTACCATCCGGTCTCTATAGCTCCTGCATAGTCAGATTCGTTGCTCCTCGCTGGAAGTCCCAAACAACTCCCCATAGTGACCGTACAGTCCAGTCTCCACTGATCCCTCTGTCTGGTCTCTACGTCCAGAAGCCGAAACTTGTCGTCCTCACTTGAGTTCGCTTCCCGGCTTCTCCGAACAGCTTCTTGGCTTCTCCACTATCACCTAGTGCCTGTGATTTCACCGAGGAACCTTGTACATCACTGACTAGACATGACCTAAGAGAATGACCTAGACCCCTTGATAGTCTAGTTTTTTCTATGAACTCAGAGCCCTAACAACTAGTCAAGTGTTCCAAACACTTGCACCATAGCTTGGCCTCCGCTTTGATCCATCTCCATCAACCCTTGGACTCCATCAAGTTTACAAGCCTCCATGCTTGTTGTCATTGTCATCCATCACCAAGGCAACCATCATCCATATAATTTGTAATGGAGTTAAGAGATGATTCCTACATAGACAACACTCGTGTAGATATTAGCCCACAATTTCATAGTTGTCATCTATCACCAAAACATCCATACCTTGGGGATCCAGTCACCAATGGTCATGAAGCTCACAATCTCCCCCTTTTTGGTGATTCATGACAACCATTACTTAATCAAAAACTTGATCAATACACAACCGGGCTAAAGGAACTACACAAAGATCGAGAGGAACCATAACAACATATGAGAGAAACGCATAAGGTCCTACTTAATCAAGCATCATCTAGAGATACAAGGAAAAGAGTGAAAGTCATACTCTAGATGAAAATGCATGCATGTCATGGCAATATATTTAAGGAAAGCATAAGGACATGCAATGCAAGACATGAATGATGAGATGCAACAAGTTAGCATGGCAATGCATAAGAATTATGAACTAGCATTCATCATCATGATATCATACACAGGCATACAAGATAATTAATGAATACAAGGCACTGCATATGAAAATAAACCAAGTGAGATTAAAATGAGTCAAACACAAGCGAATGAAAGCCATGACTTATCAAAATCCACGAACAACGAATAACTCCATCAAAATAAGATCCAAATGTATCTATCTCCCAAAAACCTCGTATGCTACCCCTAGATACAAGCTACTCTCGATCGCACAGGATCACACTCCCACTCCCTCTAGACCTAGGATCTCTTCTCCCCCTTTGGCAACAAGCACAAAAAAGTGGAAAAGATGAACATCTATATGCTCGTGGTCGAAGGAAGTGGTCCAGCGACGTCCTCTAAAGGCTCCACTCTGGGATGCTCCTGAGGTGGATCCTGATGTGCTCCCTGAGCCTGTGCCGCCTGAGCATCCAGTTGCTCAAAGAAACCAAGGTCTACAGGTGACTCAAACCCACTATCCTGTGTTGCTAGAGTGACTGTGGCAGTCTCCTAAGCTGAAGTCTGGAGAAGTATGAGATCTGCCACGTCCTGCTGAGTGAAACCTCCACTGACTAGATCCTCTGCTACCTGAGGAGTAAGCGTATGGACTGTAGCAGTAGGAAGGGGAGTTGTAGCTGTCTCTGGGGCGGTCTGGGAGTCTGCACGAGAAGTGTGCACAATGTCTGAAAACAGACTCCTGACCGGTACGTGCTGGGAGCTGGAGGCTCCTACCATCTACGAGATCGAAGAGTATGAAGGTGAGACAAACAGCGCAGACACAGAGAACGCTAACACGGGGGAGAACTATGCTGAAGGAAGTGTCTGTCCTGCTCCCCCTGTCGGTAGACCCCATGAGATAGACAACCCACTGGACTAAGCTATCATCAAAGCTGTGAAGGGTCCTGGCTGAGTCGACACAGAAAAAAGGGCTTGTTGGTCATAATTACGCACCCACTTATATACCGCGAGAGGATAGTGTATGATTGTAGCACTTTTTCCCTTGAATTGAGTATTCCAAGGTTTATCGAATCCACAGGGACCTTAGGAATAATTAAACAAAGTTAATAGTAAAAGATCTTATCAAAGCTACTGTCAAATTCAGGTTGCATGAGGGGAGACTGGCCAATGCAAAGGTGCGCTAGACAGTAAATCTGTCATTGCGCCGATCAGCGTAGGGGTTGAGCCGATCGACACACTATTGAATCTATCGTCTCACCGATCGGCGCAGGTGTTGAGCCGATCGGCACACTGGTGAATCTAAGACAAAGTGCGCTAGATACCTTGTAAGCCTAAGCTATTAAGTGAGTAGCCAAGTATCTACTAGTGAGATTGTAACCAGAAAGTCTAATCAAATAGCATCATAATGGGTAATTATATGGATTAGTGAAAATCTATAATGAATAAGACCACCCTGCTTTCCGAGCGGCTCCTGATTCGTCACTGCCGAGAGGAAACCCTTAATCGCGCGAGTATCTTACCCTACTCAACTATCCAATAGTGTTGCGCAGGTTTAGTATTGTCACCACTAAACCACACTACTAGCATCATCAAGCAATCGTAACCAATACAATGTCCGAATACTATCCTAATCACCACGATCAAGATAATATCTACTTACTTAGCCTAGAACTAAGCAATTGGAATAAGCACATGCATGATTATAGAATCAAGATTGACAAATCACCAAAACCATCATCAACATATTCAATCATCCTTGAGATACATAGAGTAAGATTCATCCCCGTCGAGATGGACTACCTTGACGGATCAACTCTTAACACCAATGGTTCTTGAAACTCAACTAGAGATCTATTCTAACGGGGCAAGCCTCGGTGACTCTAACTCATGGATCTGTTGTCCCTCTGTCACCTCTGCTCTCTTCTGCTGTAGCTAGGGTTTACAAGTATTTATAGGGGTTCTACTCATAAAGAACTCGGTTTCTAGCAAATAAGGCGGTTGCACCGATTGGCGCAAGCTGTGTCTTCTATGGTTTCTTCTCCGAGTCGCTTCCTCTGTCTTCCACAGCTGCCATATGGGCCTTTTCCTTCGAGATAAAGTCTTGTACTGCACGTCGAGATCTTGAAGTTCCATAAATCTTCGAGGCAAATATTTTCAAGTGTCTTGCGCTGATAAACTTCCATAAACATGTAGAATAGGCCTCGATCACTTCTGTGGGCCAAAACACCCTTGCATCGACCGGCTCATGGACTGCGCTGATTGGCGCACTGGGCTTCTTCACTGCTTTTCGTTGGTTCTGGATTCTTGTCCTCTCCAACATCACTTTAATCACCAATTTTACCTATTTCTGCAATAGAGCTCCAAAACAACGCATATACAAATATATAGGCAATATCATAGGTAAATGACCTAAATTAGTATCAATTATGCTCTAATTGGGGTAATATTCACATATAAATGTGGCACTTAGGGAGTGCCAACAGTTCCCCCACACTTAAACCTTTGCTTGTCCCGAGTAAAGTAAAAGAAAGAAAAATAAAAGAACATACTCTTTCTATCATAAAAGATATCTCAAATCAACAAATGTTGAGCATTGTTCTATTGTGGTGTATTTTATATTGGTATTCAGCAAAATAGTTCAAATATGGGCATACAGCTTAAAGTTTCTCCCCAAAGCAATAAATCATGTCCAACTCACAAATTATAACTTTTCCACTCATGTAAATCACTTAAAAGATTGTTGTGAACATAAAGAATCTATCTTCCAAATAATCCAAGGTAACAACTCATCTTTCAAATCACTCAACCTATATTCTACATCATAATGATCAAATAATATTTGTGTAAGGCTTATATGAGTAGCTAGGTGAGGTAATTCAAGGATTGCAAACATAAATCAACAATATATTGTAAAGCTAGGAGATTATTCTTTGTTGAAATTATAGAAACTTTATCAAGATGGCCATTAAGAAAGAAAAATTTAAGAAAGGACTCACACTTTGGATATGTGGATATGCGCATAGCAAAAATTTGATCTTTGAAGAAAAAGAACTCCCATTATCAGATTGCACATGGTTGGAATGATTCATGGCTATATTAGAATGAATTTCGAGAATAAGCATGTCATATACCATCCCCCCACACTTAAAATTTTGCTAGCCCACAGCAGAGCTTTCTTTCTTTTTCCTTTTCTTCTTCTTCTTTTGTTTCCTTTTTATCACTTTTTGTTTCTCCCTCTTTTTATTTTGCTCTCTGCTATGCCGATCGGTTCAGGGTGCGCCGATCGGCTTTCAACCCGAATTCACCAACATTTGTTGGTATTTGATTCGTCTGGCTTCAACATTTATTCAAGAATTAAATATAGCCAGAAATATAGGATGTGGTCAAGGAATGATACTCAACAAGATATTTTGGGTTTATGGTAGGATACTCAGCGGAATTGAATTTTTGCATGAGTAAGTCAAGACTAGAAAAAGATACACAAAGATTTGCCATCTTAGTAAAGTTCATACAAAAAGAATTAAATCCTAACCGAACTCAACCATCAATTTAATGTTCATCTACTTATCAAAGGTTCATGAGAATTGCTCAAAATATGGCATTGGTAGGTAAGGATCTTGAAAAGAATAAATTCCAAAGTTCACAACATGCAAATTTATTTATGAAAAGATTGGTACTAAGTTATCATCATAATTTGGACAATACAAATGAAGCACATGGGTACTCAAAATTGCTCCACATAAGACATATCTACCGAATAATCATTAAGTGTAAGTTCAAAATTTTTATTCAATGCTCAACATTATTTGGTCTTTATTGACACTTTTCAAGAAAGAATAAATAATTCAATTCTCCTAAAAGAGCATAACCGCCACCATTATATTAAGATCGAAACTCGAATACATGGTGATGATTTTTGCACACACTTAAATAAAAATAAAACTACTACTAACACACTTGCATAAAAATAAACACCCCCGATACATGGTTTTCGGACCCACTCACACACACATAAGCAAATAAAGAAAAATATTGCAAACAGGGAAACCGATACACATGCCAACTCCTAGGCACTCTAGTCAAACGGAGGTGGAGACGGTGGCTGATCGAAGCCATAGCACCGCGCCTTGAGTCGCTCGAACTCCTCCACCATCGCCTCATGGTTGTTCCTCCATTGGGATGTGGTGTCCTCCATGCGCTCGATGTAGTGCATGTTGTTGTCGATGTACCCCTGCATGGGCACGAAAAAGTTTGCACCGGGCACAGGAGGCACCACAGGCACACGCCCTTGGTATCTGTAGTCAATACCCGCGTCACAGTAGGGAGCGCCAACCAGTGCGTCGCCTACACCGACCGGCGCAGAGGGTTGTGAACCACCCGCTGTGTCACGCCATCCTGGCTAGTACAGCTGAAGCTCCTGGCGTGAATTCCAGGAGTCCGAGTCGCCACCTGCTACTCTAGATGTTGTGTCACACCCCAAAAATTTCAAATTTTGATTTGTGACTAAATTTTACTATTTTTTTAACTTTTTATAATAGAATAAAATTTATCCTAAATTAATAAGAGTGTCATCATTTATGTTAGGCAAAAGAACTATTTTCTAAAAATAATTAAACTAATTTAGGTTAATTTATTATTATTATTATTATTATTATTATTATTATTATTATTATTATTATTATTATGTTTGGTTCTTGCATTCATGCCTATTAGATGCATTAGGTTTTTATTGTATGGAAAAGTATTTGAAAATCCGATTAGAAATCATTTTTGATTTGTTTTAGTAATAAAAATATTAATTAGAATGGAAAGGGGAAAAAAGGAAGAAAAACCCCTTCCCTAGCCTTGGGCTGAAAATCCCTCCCCCCGACCCATTCTCTCTTTCCTCTTTTCTCCCTCATCCCTCTCTTTCCTGGCTTGGGCCGAGTCCCTCCCGCGGCCTGGCTCCCCTCTTCCCCGCTACTCCTCTCGGCCTGCCCGACCTGGGCCGGATCCCACCCCGAGGCCCAACTTTTCCCCTTCTCCCCTCCTCCCGCCTTGGGCCTCACCCCGCGCCTCGGCCCAGCAGCGCCCGCGCCCGTTCGGCCCACCTCGGCCCGCTCCCGCGCCCGCCCCTAGGAACCCTAGCCGAGCCGCCAACCTAGCGCCGCTGCCGCTGTTCTGGACATGCGTGCCAAGGCACCTAGGGGCCCGTGCCCCTATAAAAGGGCAGGACCCGCCCTTCGCGCCGCCCCCTTCGGTCTCCCAAGCCGCACGCTATCGCCGCCTTCCCGCCGTCTCCCGCCCGATTCCGGCCACCCACCCACGCGCGATCCACCTCGGTGAGCTCGCCACCCTCTGCCGCCCTCCCCTCTACCCTCCTCGCCGCCTTCCGCGCACCGGAGCGCCTCCGACGAGCCCCGCCCTCTGTGCCGCCGTTAATGGCCGCCGGTCCACGGTGGACCCGTGGATCACGGGTCGATGCCGGCCCACAAACCCATGGACTCGGTCCACGGGGTTTTTAGGGTTTATTTTTTTAATTAAATCCTGAGTAATGCTAGTTTTACACATAGGCCCCTGGATTGTAATGAAATTAGGTTTTAAACTAATTTTTCTACAGAACTTATATTTAGGCCCCTAAGTTATTAATTAATTATTTTTAATCCTGTAATTTTACAAAACACCCTTGTACATATCTTAAATTATATTTTAGTTTTATAATTTTACATAAACAACCCTGTACCTTCTAGTAATTCTATTTTACCCTAATTTTTGTAAGTAATAATTTAGGTTGGGCATTTTACACTTAGGCCCCTGTACTTAGTTCTAATTATGTTTTAGTCCTGTCTTTTTACACCTAGGCCCCTAAACTTATAAATAATTATATTTTGGCCCTGTAAATTTTATAGTTAGGCCCCTAAACTTTTCCAAAATTACATTCTTGTCCTTTAATTCTTTATAAATTATATTATTATATATATATCTTTTACAATCTAGTCCCTGTACTTTTATAAATTACTTTTTGAACCCTAAAATTTTTTATAAATTATATTTCATATGTATATTTTATAGTTTAGCCCTTATATTTTTCTATAATTACTTTTAGGCCATTTAACTTGTCTGTTTTGACGTTTTAACTCTTGAAACTTCAAATCTTCATAACTTTTCAATTGTAGCTCCGATTTAAGAAATTCTTTCACCAGAGCGATCGTTGTGTTTAATATTAATTATTCATACTATTTTATAATATTTTATTAATTTATTATTTTAACCCTAGAACTTTAAACCTTCGTAACTTTTTACTCGTAACTCGGATTGAGGCAATTCTTGCGCTCACGCGATCGTAGCAACGCGTACTTTTTCATAGTATTGTTTCCCTTGTTGTTTGTTACTGTATGGTGTGTTGTTTCTTAGTGTGTTTGTATGCTTGTGTTTCCGGTGTGATGTTGAGTAGGCGAACCGCTGTTAGAGAACTTCCGGGATCTCCATCTTGAAGACTTTGAACCAGGCAAGTTTCCTTGATGTATTTTGAACCTATGTTTTGTATTCTCTCTATCTCTATGGATGTTTATTAATATTGAATCCCATGTGTCATATCCTGTTCCATATTATTCCTTGTCGCCTGGGTTCTGGTGTAGCTTATTAGTATGGGTACGTCATGCTTAGTTTGCTATGTCGGGAATGGAAGTGTCTATTGTTAATCTTGAATAATGATTCACTTTAACATAATGATCATGAGGGATGGGTAATCCTTCGTAGCAACATGGAACCTAGGTGATCCAAGCAGGAGGATGGCAAGGATGGTGCGGGTATGCACATGTACTTGGTATAGTACTATGGGATTATGGTGGTACCTGCTTGGGATCACAAGAGTAGTTTGTGGAGAGGCCACCCAGGAAAACAGCGCAAAGCACAGGGCTGATATGGGTAGGCTTGGTTTAGTATCGAGATTTGTTCCCAGTTTCATGAGCAGTCGAGGAAGGAGGACGGGACGGTTTAATCTCGGACTCAGGCGATAGACGGTTTACTCCTAGCCACGGCGCCAGAGGGGGCTTCTATAGGAACGGTTTAATTACGCAGTGGTGAAACCTTAGCGTGTATTGTTAGCAAGCTGGAAAGCGTTCTGAAATACCTTGTGGTGATCTCTTGGCCTCACACCTATGGTAGTGTGATTTGGGCAACATGGAGACTCTCTAGTCACTGCATAGTGATGAAATCACCAACCTGTGGGTAAAGTTGTGCAACCTCTGCAGAGTGTCAAACTGTTATAACAGCCGTGCTCACGGTCATGAGCGGTCTGGATCCTCACACATTTAGGATGGTGGTTTATGGGTGGACTTGGTGGGTAGCCAAGTTTGGTTTGCTACAGGCGGTGTAACCTGTAGTGTGGATTCATATGGGCGGTATAACCCATGGTTTGCTACAGGCGGTGTAACCTGTAGTGTGGTTTCATATGGGCGGTTTAACCCATGGTTTGCTACAGGCGGTGTAACCTGTAGTGTGGTTTCCTATGGGCGGTTTAACCCATGGTTGGTTACAGGTGGTTTAACCTGTAGTATTGGGCAAATGAGATAACTGGTGGGAACATGTTCACCTAGTAAATAGGATGACTTTTCTACTAGGTGTAGGTGCTCATTTATGCAAATAAACCATTGTGTTAGCCTTTCTTCTATTAAGCTTGCATGTCATATTTTCCCCCACTTGCTGAGTACGGCATGTGCTCACCCTTGCTATTTCCCTTTATTATTGTACTATAAACTGCTGCTCAGAAGATGGAGATATGGACTACATTGATGAAGACTACTACTGGGCGTGCGTGCCCCTGGTCGATTGCCTGTGGTGTTATGGTGTCTTCTGCTGTTATTTGTCGAGAGAGTCGATTTAGTCTTCAAAGACAATTATTTATGTAATAATGGTACGCTTTATTAATGACATTGGTTATACTGTTATTCACTTTACTGTCGATATGTGTGAAACTTGTTCCTGGGCACACATATGATAAGCACTTGGTTTTGTCCTTAAAACCGGGTGTGACATGTTGCCGGTTGTCGAACCCGCCCACGGCTTTCCTAGAGAACTCGGCCCCCCTCCAGGAGACCTTCCTCAAGCCAATTTCCTCCCTCCAGCTTGTGATGGAGGAAAACTCCTAGCTCCACACACGGGAGTTTGACATTGGTGCCGCTGACATGGAAGCCGGCGTGAACACTTCCCGTGAAAATATTGCCACAAGTCATATTCTCGCCGATCTTCGTCGTGCACTCCCACTTGTTGTCACGCCCTCCTGGTCCATCGCCGTCGCAGACGAGGGATGCTAGGCGTTGAAGATAGGCCCCGAAGGCCAACTTCTTGCTTGCCTTGCCCCTCTTGTCGATCCAACCCTGCACCATCACCGACATAGGGTTGCAATGCGACGGACTCACGATGGCGTTGTAGAGCCACCGCAAGTCCGCATCGGTGACATTGCTGGAGTCGACCTTGTCGCCTGTGCGCGCCTCCAACTACCGATGGAAGACTTGAATGGTTGGGTTGCGGATGTTGCCGCACTTCATCTCCTTCACGAACGAGAGCCACCTCCAAAAGGAGTCAAATTCCCCACGTCCTAAGATGCCGGCGACGTCGTTGTCGGCGTCGAAGCCGAAGGCTTGAGCCACAACCTCCATGGTCACCGTGTAGCTGATATCGCAGACGCGGAAGTTGAGGGCCTCGTTGCCGTCTCCGACGGTGCCAAGACTCATCGTAGAGGCAACCTCGGTGATGATGTCGAGGTTGTAGTCCATGGGAAGAAGGTGGAAGTCCATCCAGCTGAGATTGTTGAGCATTGTCCCTATGTCCTCCCACATGCTGATCGAGGTGAGGAAGGTCTCATCCAAGTCGAAGTTGGGGATGAACCTTCCCCTCACTGCAAGGTAGTGCTGCTGTTCCTCCGCGCTCCGAAGGGTGAGCCGTCCTCCATCGTGCGTGGCATGAATGCCGGTGGTGGTGGTGATCTAGGAACCCCACAGCTTGCCACCGTTTGGCTCCTTATAGCACGCCCTATTGGAAGGGGCACGCCAGAGATGGAGTGGAGGACGCGGAACGCTGCCGCCGAGCCGGTGGATGCATCACCCACCGACATGTCATCGTGAGCGCCGGAGCTCCCCCTCACCAAGTAGTCACCGCTAGACTCGCCACTGCTGCGGGAACGGCTTCCCTGGCGCAGCCTCTTGCCCAACTTGTCGACGGAGTAGTGGAGACGATCCTTCTGTGAGGAATGCGGAACGTGTGTGAGATCGTGAGTAGTGGGGAAGGTGGAGAGATTACCGGGATGGTGTGCCAAACTAGGGGCTCCTGGCCTTCCTTTTATAGTGTGAGAAACTTTTAGGAGAAGGACCTGCCTGAAATTTTCAAATGTCGAGAGCGCGTCGATCGGCGCGTAGGTGCACCGATCGGCACAATTCTAATTTTGAATGCTCTGACAATTGTGGCGCTTGATTCCCCTCCTTTATGTCACTTCCCGGTACATCATGTTTATTGGCAGGGGAACAACACGGAATCCCAATGTCTTGATTGAATGTGCTGATCAGCACGGGCCCGCACTGATCGCCGTGCCGTCTCTTTTTCAGCTTTTGGTCAATTCCGTATCTCCTCTGCATCGCACACCTGCATAGAAATCATACCTGTTCTTCAAAAACAACGGCTGCCGCCTTTGTTGCCCACTTGGGAACCGCATGGGTACCTGCGCCGGTTGGCGCAGTAGGGCGCCGATCGGCGCAACTCCCTTGTGCCTCATCTTTTGGTCCAACGCTGATCTTGATACCTCGTGTTCATCTCTTTCACCTAATTTTCCACTTTTCCTAGTGTTCCTATAGTATTGACATATGTAGCGGGGCCCATTTGGTGACCACGCTGAACAGCACTGACGTGCGCCATTCGGCGCTATGTCCATTTTTGCTCCTCGCCCCTCGCTTCTTCACTAGATGTTACTCTTCATCCTTTCCTACATCATTTAGCAACCATTTTACATATAAAAATTAATTCAAAAAGATTTTTAATTACCTTGAAAATAGCTCTGTCTCTGAAAATTACTGTGCTGGTTGATGTTTAGCACTCCTTTAATTCTGGGCATCATCAGCCTTCTGTCCTGACCTGGGCAATAACGCGCGCAAGCATTGTTCTTTCTTGTTTCTGGTTCTTTTTTTGTTTTATTCCTATGTTGTTAGTCTATAGTATGTATATATATAGTTTTACACAAATAAACAAACAACACAAGAGTACACAAAAATTAAGCACACACTTTTTCTATTTCTTTTATTTGGGAGATTGTTTTTATTATAAGCAAGCAAATTAAAAACACCGGGTTGCCCTCCCGGCCAGCACTAATTAACTAGATAAAACAGGTTGCCCTCCCGCAAGCACTAAACAACTTCTAAATCCCCCGATCATTGGGTTGCCTCCCAAGAGCGCTCTAGTTATTTAGAGGTCAAAGAGCTTGACCTCCCCACAAACAATCAATCCTTAGTGTCGCGGTGTGGGATGTGAGGCCGCGACACTACAAGGTTCTCTTATCTCCATGGTTCATATAGCTCAAACGACCTATCCATACATCCCCTCCAATTACTCTCGATGCCACATTGCCACGGTGTCTTGTATCTCCCCACTTCATCAACAGTATGGCAATCTTCTACCTTTGAGCGAAACTTGAAAGAGTAGGGAGTCCCACTTATATCGAAGCTTATCTCACCACTCCCAACATTAATACTTGCTTTTGCTGTCCTCAAGAAGGGTTTGCCTAAGATCAACAGGGTCCTCATCCTCTTATCCATATCAAGAACAATAAAATCAATAGGGACGATGTGATCTCCAGTTTGAATAGGCACATCCTCAACAATTCCATCTGGGAAGCGTACCGATTGATTGGCTAACTCCAAACACATACCCATAGGCTCCAATTCAAGCAAATTGAGACTTGTGAATATATGACGGGGCATAACACTTATACTTGCTCCAAGTTCATATAAGCACCTATCAAATATCCTTGTTCCAATCATGCATTTGATGCTTGGTGATCCAGGGTCGGGTTTCTTCTCAAGTGCAACATCTTTGAAAACCACCGTAACCTCCTTAGTAACCTTCACAACCTCCTCAGAAGCTAGAGACTTCTTGTTTTGCATCATGTCCTTAATGTACTTGGCATAGGTGCATACTTGAATAGCATCAACAAAAGGGACATTGATGTAAAGCTTCTTCATAATATCGACGAACCTTGCAAATTGCTCGTCGTGTTGCCGCGCTCTTTTTGTCTTTGTCAGCAGTTGGGTATCTAGGAACATGGCAGGGCCATGCTCCTCTGTCTCCATGCCTACTTTTAGAACAGAGAGATCAACATCCTCATCGCGCTAATCGGCGCTTTCAGGGAGCCGATCGGTGCCGTCAAGACCATCGCGCCGATCGGCACAGGGCCGCTTTGCTCCCGCAGGGTGCTCTAGATCTCTTGTTTGTTTTCCTGACCTCATAGGTATTGCCTTCAATTGCTCTGCAGATTTCGTATTGCCAGGAATAGCCCCTTTGTTGCCTTGAATGACTTGCGATAACTGTCCCATCTGTTGCTCCATAATCTTGGTATGCTTCAAAATCTGCTCATTGGAGCTCCCAATTTCTATCACCTTGTCACTAATTCCCTCAAGAACACGAACAATCTCCTTGAATTTAGCTTGATTGTCCTTGTTGATCCTCTCTTGAGCTTGGAAGAACTCATGACATTGGAGATGAAGTGGGATAGAATTTTGCATGGACGAACTAGAAGAGAAAGAACTCCTTTGCTGCAGATTTGGGGTTTCCATCCACTATTCTTCATATATTCGAGCATCTTCATCTCTTCAGGGCAATCTTTCTGCACATGACCAAATTCTCCACACTCACCACAAGTGGAGCGTGATTCCGCTAGCTTGAGGGGCTCTTCCTTAGGGATATGAAGATTATTGTCCAACCTCCTTTGAATAGCGTCGAGGCAATCTATAATCAAGTCTTCATGAGTCCTCTCAATCACACTCTTCGCCACTCCTTTTGAAGGTTGCAAATTCCTTGAACTTCTCTCACCATCCTAGGATTGATTTTTAACTAGCAACTTGATCAAATTCTTAGCTTCGATGGGAGCTTTTGACAGGAATGAACCTATAGCTGAAGCAACCAAGTGTTGATGAGATAGTTGATTCAATCCTGTGTAGAACCTCTCAACAACTTCTCCAACCACCAGACCATGATGAGGGCATGCATCCTGGTACTCACTATATCTCTCCCATGCTTCTCCAATGCCCTCATCAACATTCTGTGTAAAACCAAGAATCTTATTCTTCAAAGCTTGAGTCTTACTAGGAGGGAAGTATTTGGCCAAGAATTCAGCTGCTAACGTGTTCTACACTGTCTTTACTGGGTTTTCCAATCCATTGTACCATTGCTTGGGGCATCCAACTAGAGAGAAGTGGAACAGCCGCACACGTGCTTGGTTTCCGTCCAATCCCGCTATCTTGAATGTACTGCAAACCTTGTTGAAGTGTTGCAAGTGATGATTGGGATCTTCTGAACCTGTGAATGGTTGTTGCGCGACTATTCCAACATATCTCTCCAATTGATATGGAAGTTGATCTTGAGCTTCTTGGAAATCTATCTTGACAACATTAGCCAATTGAGGCTTGAGACGATTAACCATAGGTAACTCTACCATCTCCTCTTCTTCTTGATCTTGAACTAGATCTTCTATTGTGCATAATGCCCGAGGGGTGGTGCGGACTGCTTCTCCAGCTAAATCTCCAAGTGACTTGCTTCTCTTCAACGCTGTTCCCTTCTTGTGAAAGAGTCTTTCTGGAGGGTTTGTTTGACTTAGGACCATCCATACCTATTAGTTTCACTTAACAGAATATATGTACTAAAGAGACGAGTAAAGCACAATGACTAAACACTAATACATCAAACAATGTTTAAAAATCTGCTATGGTCCCCGGCAACAGCGCCAGAAAAAGGGCTTGTTGATCATAATTATGCACCCACTTATATACCGCGAGAGGACAGTGTACGATTGTAGCACTTCTTCCCTTGAATTGAGTATTCCAAGGTTTATCGAATCCACAGGGACCTTAGGGGTAACTAAACAAAGTTAACAGTAAAAGATCTAATCAAAGCTACTGTCAAATTCAGGTTGCATGAGAGGAGACTGGCCAACGCAAAGGTGTAGCAGGCAGTAAATCTGTCATTGCGCTGATCGACATAGGGGTTGAGCCGATCGGCACAATGGAGAATCTATTGTCATGCCGATCAGCATAGGTGTTGAGCCGATCGGCACACTAGTGAATCTAAGCCAAAGTGCGCCAGATACCTTGTAAGACTAAGCTGTTAAGTGAGTAGCCAAGTATCTACTAGTGAGATCGCAACCAGAAAGTCTAATCAAATAGCATTATAATGGGTAATTTCATGGATCAGTGAAAACCTATAATGAAAAAGACCACCCTGCTTTCCGAGCGGCTCCTGATTTATCACTGTCGAGAGGAAACCCTTAATCGCACGAGTATCTTACCCTACTCAACTATCCAATAGTGTTGCACAGGTTTAGTGCTGTCACCGCTAAACCACACTACTAGCATTATCAAGCAACCATAACCAATACAATATCCGAATACTATCCTAATCACCACGATCAAGATAACATCTACTTACTTAGCTTAGAACTAAGCAATTGGAATAAGTAGATGCATGATTATAGAATCAAGATAGACAAATCACCAAAACCATCATCAACATATTCAATCATCCTTGAGATACATAGAGTAAGATTCATCCCCGTCGAGATGGCCTACCTTGACGGATCATCTCTTAACACCAATGGTTCTTGAAACTCACCTTGAGATCTATTCTAACAGAGCAAGCCCCAGTGGCTCTAACTCACGGATCTGTTGTCCCTCTGTCGCCTCTGCTCTCTTCTACTGCTGCCAGGGTTTACAAGCATTTATAGGGGATCTACTCGTAAAGGACTCGGTTTCTTGCAAATAAGGCGGTTGCGCCGATCGGCGTAGGATTGCACCGATTGGCGCAAGCCGTGTCTTCTCTGGTTTCTTCTCTGAGTCAGTTCCTCTGTCTTCCACAGCTGCCATGTGGGCCTTTTCCTTCAAGATAAAGTCTTGTACTGCATGTCAAGATCTTAAAGTTCCATAAATCTTCTAGGCAAATATCTTCAAGTGTCTTGCATAGATAAACTTCCATAAACATGTGGAATAGGCCTCGGTCACTTCTGTGGGCCAAAACACCCTTGCACCAACCGGCTCATGGACTATGCCGATCGGCGCACTAGGCTTCTTTAGTACTTTTTGTCAGTTCTGGATTCCTGTCCTCTCCAACATCACTTTAATCACCAATTTTACCTGTTTCTGAAATAGAGCTCCAAAACAACACATATACAAATATATAGGCAATATCATAGGTAAATGGCCTAAATTAGTATTAATTATGCTCTAATTGGGGTAATATTCACATATAAAAGGGGCACTTGGGGAGTGCCAACAGCTGCTGGTACTAAGGGAACACTGAAGGTCCTAGCTGCTGACCGGCCTGCCTCTGGGTCAACTCTGTCATCTGAGTCATCAGGGTTGTAAGTAGTGCAGTCTGCTGCCTCTGAATCTGTGTCTGGCTCCTGATGATGTCCATCATCTGACATCTGTCCTCTGACACACTCTGGATAAACTATCCCAGTATTCCTGCTAGTGCTGCCACAGTGATAGCGTCCTCGGACTGTGAACCTGTCGGCAGGGGAGGTGATCGTGTATTGGCTAACTCAGAAACCACCGTCTCTGGCTGAGCTTCCTACTCATGTGATACTGGCAGTGACTCCTGCTCCTCCTCTCTTGTCTGCTGGCTGGAGGTAGACTACGATCCCCTAGGGACACGAGGTGCGTAGCTGGTAGTCGCCTCAAGGAAAGCCTCGTACTGCTTCTCCGTCACTAGGCCCATCCTCCTCAAGAGATAGCAGATGTATGGACCATAGACCAAGTGACATCCTCCAACCCTCTCAGAGATAACCTCCTCCATCTCTCCGATAAGAAAATCTGCCAAGTCAAAGATCTGCCAAGTCAAAGCTACAACCCACTGGTGTAAGAGTGTGAACTCCTCTCTGTAGCCAGACCTGGGGATGATAGTCCTGGTGACTATCGCTCTCACCACCTTGGCCTCTATGGTGAGTCTCGCAAGGCCTCTCTCAAAGCCTGGGGTGTGTGGTGGTGGAAAGGCAATCGACACCATCTCATCATGTGGGATAATTGCTTTACGGGTATCCTCATACAAGGCTAAGTCGGTGGCCGACCGGATACTTCATCAATAAGGAAGCCGACCGACTCGGCTTGGAGTGCAAGACAAGGAAGATTAGACTTGCCATATAGAATCCTTGTAGAGTACGACTAGGACTCTGCCTGAACCCCCCTGCCAACCGAATATAAAAGGTGGCAGGGTACCCCCTATCGAGGGAGGGGGGGGGCAATTAGACACAACTAGAGATATACAACATCTCGTGACAATCAATACAATACAGAACACAGGACGTAGGGTTTTTACTCTCTTTGAGAGGGCCCGAACCTGTATAATTTGGCGTCTTGTGTAACCATCGTAGTTCTTGGTCTCGATGTAGCCCTATATATTTACTGCCGATCTTGAGCATCGACAGTTGGCGCGCCAGGAAGGGGACAAGGCTCGCCGGGATTCTCCGTCGACTACGATGGCCGAACTTCCCATCATCCAATACTCGCCGGACTTCAAGATCTCCTTTGGATCGCTCGACTTCATGGTCGGCGACAATGGAGCCCTAGGTCTGAACGACTACAGATCAGACTCGACCGCAGCCAGCCCCATGGCGCGATCACCGAGTCCGTCTGACATTATCCCTATATTGATCCCACTCAGATCCGAGCAGGAAGACTCTTCCTTCGGATATGACTCGACGTCAGATCGGTCTTTTGATGAGGACACGGTTGGATCGACCTATTCATATCCCCATACAGTCAACATGGTGGATATAGTAGATCCTACTGCTGGAAACCAGGATGAGGATCCAGATGCCGAAGAAGAAGGGAATCCAGCTGGTGGTCGCCAAAACCAGCCGGTCAAAGGAGGCCAACAGGATGATAACCCGCCAGCTGATGAATTATCGGTCGGTCACCGCTGTCGACCAAGAGGGTCGCACGGATCGCGCAACGCACGTCGACTGGATCTCGGCCCTGACCTTGAAGTGGATGGTGTTAAGGTCTACCACACCCCACAGAACAACATCACTGGGGCCAAGACATTGCTTGACACTTTAATGGTTGACGCCCACTATCAGACTCCTGCTATGCAGAAGGCGGTGGCTATGCTCAAGGTTGCAGGAGCGCAAGATGCTGCAAAGTCTCAGTCGGTCGCAAGTTTCAGCCATGCATCTCCTCAGGGTCGGCGTAGGCGTGAAGACCTGAGAAATTCTCTCAGCATCCATGATGGACGAGACACCATCAACTCTCACCACGAGGAGCACGCTCGAGACAACCGACGCTATGAGGAAGAACGTCGTGAATGAAGGATGGATGCCCAACGGGAAGACCGACGGGACGACCGATGAGAAGACCGACGAGACGATCGATGGGAGGATCACCAAGATCCCCCTTCCAGAGAAAACCGTTGGGAAGAACGACAGGACAACCAACGAGACAATCGTTAGAATCCTCCTCCAAGAGACAACCGCGACGACCAACGTCGACATGACGATCGGGATCGGCATGATAATGATGGCAATTGACGATGTTGTCATGATGAGGATGTCGGCCCACACCACCGTTGTTGCCCAACTACGTCCCCAGACCGGCAAAGGCGGTCACCAACGCCGACTGATGATGAGATCGATGGCATCAAGGCTTACGTCCCTCGACTTTGCATTGCTCGATGGCCGAAAGGATTCAAGTCGGTTCCCATCAAAAAATATGATGGACAAACCAACCCCTGAGAGTGGCTACAACTCTCTAGCACGGCGATCCGGTCGGCTGGAGGTGATTCCTACGTAATGGCTAATTACCTTCCAGTCTGCTTAGATCCTACCGTTCAGATATGGCTCACATCTCTACCTGAGGAGTCAGTCACATCTTGGGGAGACCTCAACAGGAAACTCATAGAAAGTTTCCAAGCAACTTGCAACCGATCGGGCAACCACTTCGACCTCACCCGGATCAAGCAGAAGGGTGACGAGCCTCTTCACGACTACATCAAGCGGTTTTGCGCTAAGAAGACTGAGATCCCCAACATCCCCGATCAGCAAATCATTACTGCCTTCCTGGGTGGAATTCGCAGTGACGATCTAGTCCGGGAAATTGGTCGGAGGAACCATGATCTCAAGCTCACCGCTCAAGAGTGCTTCAAAATTGCTGATAAGTATGCATCAGGAGAGTCTACACTTGATAATATCCAAGGAAAGGGCAAGGAGAAGCGGTCAGACAAGCCTGAGTCCTCCGAGAAGGACAAGAAGAGAAAACCTGACAATGCTGTCAACACAGTGGACCGGTTTTGGATGAATCCTTGGACGAACCAGCCGTCTATTGATGAGTTGCTGAGTGGCCTTTGCCCTTGGCACCCCAAGGGAAACCACAAAGCAAAGGATTGCTATTATATGAAGGGTTTTGCAACAGCTGCGCTCAAGGTGGCCAAAGATCCCCTGAGGCGCAACAACAGCAACAAAGACAAGCCCAAGGATGATGATGACAAGGATGATTCAGGAGAGTTCCAGGAGCCCCGTAAAGAAGTAAACTTCATCTTCGAAGGCCCGGATGCCTATACGTCCAAGCACAAGCAAAAGTTAGAGCTTCGAGAGATTAACTCGTTGGCGCCAGCTACGCCTCAGTACATAAGGTGGTCTGAGATGCCAATCACCTTTGATCGGTCGGACCATCCAAAACATCTACCAAAACCAGGTCGCTACCCATTAGTGCTTGCTGCGACTATGAAGGAGGTGAAGTTCAACGGAGTACTCATCGATGGAGGAAGCAGTTTGGACCTAATCTTCACCAGGACTCTTCAAGAGCTCGGTCTGTCAACCAATGACCTCCAACCGAGTTCTTCACCCTTCCATGGGATTGTGCCTGGCAAGACTTCAGTCCCAATTGGACAAATCAGTTTGCCAGTCACCTTTGGCACCCACAATAACTTTAGGACAGAGCGTATCCTCTTCTAGGTGGCAGACTTTGAGTCAGCATACCATGCTATCATCGGTCGACCGGTGATGGCTAGGTTTATGGCTGTTGCGCACTATCCGTATCTCACCCTCAAGATGCCAGGCCCGAACGAAATAATCTCCCTCTACTAATCTTC
The DNA here is from genome assembly GCA_032690845.1 of Eleusine coracana subsp. coracana. Taxonomy (NCBI): domain Eukaryota; kingdom Viridiplantae; phylum Streptophyta; class Magnoliopsida; order Poales; family Poaceae; genus Eleusine; species Eleusine coracana. Next base: position 7,154,890 of record CM064432.1, read on the forward strand.
AGAATTCTTTTGATTGCGATGTGCAGAGTTGAGAGATGGCCACCAAACAATTGATGCTGTCAGACCAAAAGGAGATCCAGAAGGCAGTCGGTATAGAGGAGCAGACTGAAGCGGAGGTTCCGACAAAGAAACCTACCAAGGACAAGATCCAGACCGATGACATCCAAACCAAGGAGATTTCACTCGATCTTGAGGACCCCAATAAGGTGACTTATGCTGGGGTCAACCTTGCTGAAAAATAGGAACTCGCGCTCACTCTTTTCCTCCAGGAAAATAGGGATATCTTTGCATGGAAACCATCTGACATGCCGGGAGTTCCTAGGAAAAAGATTGAGCACGTGTTAAGGGTACCTCTAGGGGCTACCCCCATTCGCCAAAGGCTTAGAAGATTTGCGCAAGACCGCAAAGATGCTATGAAGAAGGAGATAGTTAGATTGTTAGAAGCTAAGTTTATAAAGGAGGTGTATCAAAAGAATAAAGAGTGGAGGATGTGTGTTGATTATACCGATCTCAACAAGGTCTGACCAAAAGACCCATTCGCTCTTCCTCATATTGATCAGATTGTAGATTCGATAGCCGGGTGTGAGCTTTTAAGCTTTTTGGATGCCTATTCAGTCCATCACCAGATCCCACTAAGAGTCAAAGATCAGATCAAGACTTCCTTTATAACACCCTTCGACGCCTATTGCTATATCACTATGTCGTTCAGTCTGAAAAATGCTGGCGCGACTTACCAACGAGGTATTCAACACTGCCTTGCCACTCAGATCGGTCAGAATGTTGAAGCGTATGTTGACGATATAGTTGTCAAGACTCGAAAAGTCGAAGGACTTCTCTCTGACCTGGCAGAAACCTTTGATAATTTGAGACATTATTCAATGAAGCTGAATCCTAAAAAGTGTGTTTTTAGGGTTCCATCGGGAATGTTACTCGATTACATCGTTTCGAAACGAGGTATAGAGGCTAACCTAGATAAAATCAAGGCAATCCTTGATATGAAGCCGCCTAATTCTCAAAGGCACGTTCAGAAGCTGACCGGATGCATGGCATCCTTGAGTCGCTTTATTTCCCGATTGGGGGTTAGGGGGTTACCACTTCCGATTGCTTAAAAAGCAGGATGGCTTTGTTTGGACTGAGGAGGCGCAGTCGGCACTGGACGAATTAAAGATTCATCTCAGCAGTATTCCAGTGTTGGTGCCTCCGGAGCCAAGAGAAAAACTTCAGCTTTACATCTCGGCCACAACCCAGGTTGTGAGTACTATTTTGACAGTCGACCGAGAAGAAGAGGGACACGTGCAAAAAGTACAGCATCCGGTCTACTTTGTGAGTGAGGTTCTCAGCGCCTCTAAGTCAAGGTACCAGCAGATTTTGAAGTTGTTATATGCATTATTGATCACCTCGTGGAAGTTGAAGCACTATTTCCATGCTCATCCGATTGAAGTTCAAACTTTTTTTGCACTCAGGACGGTGTTACATAACCGAGAAGCTGAAGGAAAAATAGCCAAGTGGGCAGTCGAACTTAGTCAGTATACTATTACGTTCGCGCCTTGGTCAGCTATAAAGGGACAAACGTTAGCTAAATTCGTTGCCGAGTGGGCAGAGATTCAAAATCCTCCTACTGCCCAAGATATCGAGTTCTGGAAAATGTACTTTGATGGTTCCCTTCAATTACTAGGGGCAGGTGCGGGAGTTGTATTTATCTCGCCTACTGGAGAAAGGCTTCGATACGTCCTTCTAATCATGTTTCAGGTGTCTAATAATGTTGCGGAATATGAAGCTCTCCTACATGGTCTGCGCATTGTTGTGTCACTCGGTATTAAGTGCATCGACATATTTGGTGATTCGGCCTTGGTTATTAATCAGGTCACCAAGGATCGGAATTGTGTAGATGATGAGTGTTTATTGCCAAGAAGTGCAAAAACTCGAAGACAAGTTTGATGGATTGAAGTTCACACATGTTCTCCGAGATAATAACCACGCGGCTGATGAGTTAGCCAAGATAGGATCATCTCAGTCTGCAGTACCGCCGGGTGTTTTCCTACATGTTCTGGATTCCCCAACAATTTCTCCCCGGTCGGACGTGTTGATGAGTATTGTTGCTGATCTTGTTGGCGATGACGTCTCTAAGACCGACTGGCGCGACCCACTCATCCAGTATTTGGATAAGGGAACGCTGCCCTCGGATCCTGATGAGCAACAAAGGTTGAAGATCTGATCTCGAGGATACTTGTTGGTGGGGGACCAACTTTACAAAAGGGGTGGTTCCAACATTTTGATGCGATGCATCTCAATTCCTGAAGGCCAGAAGTTGGTAGAAGAGGTTCATTCGGGAATATGCGGCAATCATGCAGCTTCCAGGACTTTGGTCGGCAAAGCTTTCCGGCAAGGGTTTTATTGGCCCACGGCGGTCAAAGATGCACACCAAGTTGTTCGGAAGTGTGAGGGTTGTCAATTCTTCACTCAACAAACACATGTGCCTTCACAGCAACTTCACATGATACCATTGACTTGGCCTTTTGCTGTTGGGGGCTTGATATTGTCGGTCCTTTCAAGAAAGCGCCAGGCGGGTTTACTCATTTGTTTATTGCTATCGACAAATTCACCAAGTGGATTGAAGCGAAGCCGGCCGGCAAGATTACATCCAAGAAGGCGATCGAGTTTGTCAAAGATATATTCACTCGGTTTGGAGTTCCTCATGATATCATTACCGATAATGGTACTCAATTCACTTCAGTGGAGTTCCGGGACTTTGCCGATGAGATGGGAATAAAGATCCACTTTGCATCAATGGCTCATCCGAAAAGCAATGGGCAGGTCGAAGGGGCCAATGGTATGATTCTTCAAGGATTAAATCCACGTATATTTGACAGACTCAAACCTTATGCCGGTCGGTGGGTCAAAGTGTTGCCTTCAGTCCTTTGGGGACTTCGAATAAACACCAGTCGGGCTACTGGACAGTCACCTTTTTCATTGGTCTGTGGCTCAAAAGCTATGTTGCCGACTGAGGTCAGTCTTGTCTCGGCACGAGTTCAAGCGTACGATGAAAAGCTTTCTGAGGAGAACTGAGAGATTGATTTGATTGCGGCAGAGGAGTTGCGTGATCACGCTCTGTTTCGGTCGGCACTCTACCAGCAAGGTTTGCGTTGTTATTATGATAAGAATGTCCGCAGTCGCCACTTTCAAGTTGGAGACCTAGTGCTTCGCCGAGTGCAATTGACAAAGAATCAGCATAAGCTCTCTCCGAAGTGGGAAGGACCGTACGTAGTGAAGGAAGTCACTCGCCCGGGGGCTTACCGACTGATGTATGAAGGCGGCGATGATATTCCAAACTCCTGGAACATAAATCAGCTATGTTGTTTCTATACTTAGCTATTATTTTGTGTATTTATACATTATTTATGAATGAAACTTCGGTCTTTTATAATGAAAGATTTTTTGATGATTTTCATTCTATATTTGTCTCGATTCCTTAATTTATTTTATTAAACAATTGAGCCAGGGGGCTAGCAATAATGTCCTATCTCGGTCTAACCATATTTTGGTTTTGGCCTATTTTTTGACCGACTTATTATCATGAGATCTTGAGATCTTTAGTTTTGGTTTTTAATATTTTGGTCTTACGCTTATACATCATGGTTAAATACTTTGTGCTGCACATTAGACTACCACTACACTAAACCCAGGGCCAAAAGTGTGAGAGGTCATGTGTCAATTGGTCGATTCTGTTTGTTACGCGGTTACGGGTTACAACCTAATATGTTATGGCAGACTGATGCAATCTTCGTTTCTCTTTATAGAAACATATCAATGATATCTTTGTCAAACTTCTAAAGCCATAAAAGCATAAGATTAGTCTATACACAAGTATCATTACTAAAACACTACTAATGTTTTACACTATTACAAGATTATATCTCCTTTGAAGGAGAGGAAGAGTCAGCCCAAAGTTCGACCTCTGGAGTGGCTGGGGGAGTCGGCACGGTCGGATTGATTTCTATATTTTTGACCAAGGCCTAGGAACTCTCTAGCATGGAATCCAGGAGCAGCTGACATTGGTCATCGGTCAGGTCAGGGTTAAAGCCCTCTTTGATCTTGTCCAATGGCAGAGCAGGAGACCAGGATTGGCAAATCGCCAGCACTTGACTCCCGGCTTCGGTCGCCACTCGCCGAGTGTTATAAGCAATGGCTTCTGATGCATGCTCCAACAAGTAGTCTAGAGAGTGACCGGTCTGCTCTACTCGGTTAGCATGAACATAGTTCATTGCATTCCGAGCGGCATAAGATAGAGCTGCAAATAATAATTATTGGTCAGTATGATCAACAGAAGAATCAAGCAGAAGGAAGAAGTCAAAGGCTTACTGGCAAGTTTACATTTGAAGGATTTGGAGACAGTCTTAGCCTCCTCTATCTTTGCTTCAGTCCCCTTCAGCTCTTCCTGTAGCCGAGTGATCTCAGTCTTCTGGTCTTCAACCAATTTGGAGAGGCTTTCCTTCTCAACCTTCAAGGAGTCAACGAACCTCTGCTGGTTGGAAGTCAACTTCTCCAGATCGGTGATTTTTTTATCGTGGGCTAAAAGTAAAACTTTTAGCGTTAGAGTGGTCAGCAGATTGCCTAAATATGGATGGTAGGAAAACTTACCAGCCAGATCTGCATGAACTTGTTCTAAGACCTTGTTTATCTCTTGTCGGTCGGCCAATAGCTTTTTGTTTTCCTCTAGGGCCTTGGAGAGCTACTGACCGGTGACTAGCAAGACAAATAAGAAGTTACTCTAAAACATAAAGACAAGAAGATTAGGCGACCAAGGACATACCGAAAGTTTCGGCTTCAAGATATTCCACTCTAGTCTGCTTTTGCTCCACAAGAGCATACACTTTCTGATATGCAGAAGATAAATGAGCTAAAAGATGAGAGCGAAGCAAGGTAAAAGCATAATGTTGAGTTACCTTGCTGGACTCCCGGTGTTGGTGCAAAATCTCCACATCCACCACCTCAGGCCGACCAAGCATATCTGCAGGAAGAGTCCTTTTACCTTTGTCAAGAGGCAAAGAGACATTAGTTGGAATGGTCTGAGGCAGAGGCTCGGGAGTGGAGGCAGGAACCGTCTTTTCAAATGGTTTATCCAATTCGGTCGGCGTGTTTGAAGACTTGCCAACCAAATGGGCCACACCAGTCAGACGAGGTGGGAGCTCAGACCGAGTATCCTCAGATCCCTGAGCACTCTGAGAATCACTTGTCCGACTACCGAGAAAAAAAACATAGAAGGAAGAGATCAGGAAATGTTGATATCAGCAATAAGAGACAAGGAGTAAAGGGTTTAAAGATTAAACCTGGGAGCCTTCTTGAGCTTGATCCGGCATAACCTCTTCTTTGAAGAAGTCGACTAAAAATCAGTCTCCTTCCTCTTTTGAGAGGGCTGGTCAGTCTTGCCAGTCTACACTACCTCTTCCGTTGACCTCTGAGTTAGGCTCGAGGGCTCTGGTCGGTCTGAAGGTCGGTTGGAGGTCACATGAGCAGGTTGACCAGCATCTGTGGCAGTTATTACTTTAGCGTCGTCCTGGTCCCCCACATATTGGCGTCGGCGCGCGATAGTCAGCTTCTGGAGCTTGTCAGGGGAGGCCAGAGTAACGACGGGAGTAATGCTGACTGGTCGAGCGCCTGCGGAGGAACTTGAACACCCAGCACCGGTCAGCGGTGTCTTTTTGACATAATCAGGTCCCTCAGTATAAGTCTGAGGGAGCGGGGGATAAGATATATAAGTATCCAACACCTGCATGAAGATCAAAACATTGAGTACAACATCAAGATTGGATATCAAGGGATAGCTAAAGGCAGACTGAGGCTTACTCGGGCTCGCATTGTGCCCTTGTTATATGCCTTTTTGACCAAAAAATGGTCCTGAAGGATATCCCCTTCAAACATCTTCAACAAGCGTCTTCGGCGGAGTTTACCATTCGGTGGGTTTGGCACCTCCCTGGTCTCATCCTCATTAACATAGTCCCATGCCGGATGACATTGAAGCTTCAGGGGCTGAACTCGTCAGATGATAAAACTTTTGGCAACTGTGATGCCATCGACGCCTTCAACCTTCAGATCGGCAATTTTCTTAAGCAGAGCGACCACTTGAGGATCGGTCGAATCGGGCCTCTCTATCCAATGCGCTTTGGGAATAGCCTTCGCACCAGTGAAGTCGGCAAGAACAGGGGGAGGGTTGTCACAATAGAACCACTCATCCTTCCAATTCTTATTTCCGGTCTTCAATGAGACATTGATGTAGGCCTCCTTCTTGCATAACTGGACACCGACTCCGCCTATGGCCACTTGGTTATCCTTGGTTGGCAGCGGTCGGAGGACAAACAGATGGCGAAAGAGATTGAAATGGGGTAGAATGCCAAGAAAAGCTTCACACAAATATACGAAGATGGCAATATGAAGAATGGAGTTGGGATTGAGGTTGACAATCTCAATCCCATAGAAAAAAAGGAGCCCACACAAAAAACTGTAGCAGGGAACTCCAAAGTCATGCTCAAAGAATGAGCGAAACACTACGATCTACTGGTGAATGGGGATGGGGCAGGATTCACGAGGTACCTTCCAGTCGATCCGAGCCTGCTCTGGAAGGACGCCATCCACCACCATTTTGTTCATGTCAGCCTGAGAAAGGCTGCTCTTCGAGAACTCCTGAAGTTGCTCCGGGATGTCGACCTCCAACGAGGACGACGCGGCGGTGGCGACGGAAGAAGCTGGGATTGAAATGGAAGTCCTCTTGCGACCCATCGCCAACTGGATTGGACGCGGTGGAGGAGTTTGAGAAACTTTGCCAAAGCTCGAGGGCTAAACGCAGCGGGATCTGTGGCGTTCGGAAGCGAGAAAGCTGACCCTAGCCAGAAAAACAGAGGAGTCGCAAGAGCAGAGAAGGCGTAAGAAAGACGAAGAGTTTGCATGCAAATACGACGTGGACTGAGGGTCAACCTGGTGAGCATTTTATACCCTTGCCTTTTTTGACCTAGGGGTCCCATGGGCCGGGGTGGGCCATACTATAGTGCGACCCTAATATTAACTTAAAGGTTAATTAAGGGCTTAAGTCCATTAGGGTTACAAACACAGAAAAATGAGACTCGGGGGCTTCTTTGATGAGAAGTACCCAAGAATTATTTTACCATATCTATGTGATTTGATGATCATGTGGCAAAGGACTTGATGGTCATATGGTTACCAGTTCAAAGGTTATGGTACTGACTAAAGTCAAATAACCAGAATTACCAAATTTGGACTTAAACGGGTGATTGGAATTAGGGAAAGCTATATTATGACTACAGTCATTTAGCTTAATACTGAATATGACTAGAGTCATAAAATTCTGATCGACCCATCACTCAGAAATAATATGTGCCACTCGGCCGGTTTGATGATCGGTCGACAAAGTGGTCACTTATCAATAGGACCCAAGGGTTTGATGACCAAAGGTCTGAAAGATTCAAACTTGATGGTTTGAATATCTATAAACAAATTAATAAGATCTAATACAATTAGATTCTTGCATTATTTGTTAGTCTCCAAATTATACAAGAGTCGGGGGCTACAACAGATCAGGTGCACCTGACCGGTGCACCAGATCTATTAGAAACTTCGATAACGAGGTCTTCCTAATTTATGATCTTTAGATTATTCGGAGAATTAAAGCTCAAAATCAGAAAGCACTCGGGGGCTGCTGTGGGATACTTGCTTTACGGGTATCCTTATACAAGGCTAAGTCGGTGGCCGACTGGGTACTTCATCAACAAGGAAGCCGACCGACTCGGCTTGGAGTGCAAGATAAGAAAGATTAGACTTGCCATATAGAATCCTTGTAGAGTACGACTAGGACTGTGCCTGACCCCCCCTACCGACCGGATATATAAGGCAGCAGGGTACCCCCTATTGAGGGAGGGGGGGGCAATTAGACACAACTAGAGATACACAACATCTTGTGACAATAAATACAATACAGAACACAAGACGTAGGGTTTTTACTCTCTTTGAGAGGGCCCGAACCTGTATAATTCGGCGTCTTGTGTAACCATCGTAGTTCGTGGTTTCGATGTAGCCGTATATATTTACTGCCGGTCTTGAGCATCGACACATCAGTAGGTAGTCTCCCTCCCTGTGGTCTGTGGGGTGGCTCTAGTGTACCATAGGCACTCATGTAAAGTTGAAAGTCTGAAGACAGGAGTCCTAGGTTAGCTATCAAATCCTCCCTGGTGACATGCTGTGGCTGCCCTCTGAACAGGAACCAGAACTCTGAGCAGTCTCTGGCAACCCATAGTATAGCATAGAACTCGAGGACCACGTCCTCTCTGAACCTGTAAGGAGCAGTAACTAGCTCTGCTAGCTCTGGCAAGTACGTGAAGTATTGCTCCATCTCAGTGTCGGTGGCCCTTCTCATGGCCTTGTAGGTCGTGTACTGCTACGGCACGAAGACTCTATCCTTGCCCCTCAGGCTAAGGTAGCGTCTCAGACCCTCTGCAATCCTCCTTTGGAGGGGTGTCTAGTACCTCTCTCCAGCAGCGGAGTCGCTAGGGACTCGAACCCACTGCTCGAAAGGCACTAAGCAGAGTACCTTAAGGTCCTTTGCAGGAACCTTAAGTATATCCGGCTCTCCGGCTACCTGTATCAGTCTCTGCAGCCTCCTAGTGCACCTGCACAGGTGTACCTTGGGTCTCCTGCCCAGTGAGCTGTTCTCTGGGGAACAGTCTGCTCAGCCTCCTTTGTCTCCTTTGTCTCCTCCTCTTCTAGCTCCTCAGACTCAGACTCTGAGGTCTCCTCCTCTAACTCACTCTCCTCAAACTCCTCCTGCTGCCAGGAGGATCTCTGCTCCGCAGTTCTCGATGACCTCTCCTAACGAGAAGCCGGAGTACGCTGCGGCCACAGCGGTGGAACAACTCCGACGGCCAGAGGTGCAGTCCTCTATCTGGTGCTCCTCCTAAGACCCTGTGTGTCACGAGGCTGCTCTACTGCCTGCTCAAGAATTAAACGGGAACTAGGTGTCCTCCATGACTCCTCCAAGGCATCTAGGTGCCTAGCAACTCTCCTGGCTTGCTCAATGGGCTTCTCAGGCATCTTTCCCTTTCCCTTGTCCTGACTTGATCTTGCCATTACTGCTGCTGCAAGCTGCTGTTACTGCACGCACGTAAGTATATATAGGATGAGTATAGATCCTAATACATCTATAAGCAATGCACCGCTAGGAAAGAATGCACAATAGAAATCCTAGCACTGAATGAAGGACATGATCACTAGACAAATATGCAAAGTAACAACAGTGATCATTGACTATATGTGGCTGGTGCAAGTCATCTGGTGTATAGTCAAATAATGGCAATAAGATCTAACTGTAGACTAGACAGGAGACAAACCCTAGAATTGCAATTAATAGATAATCATAGAATTAATTGCATCAAGGTTGAGTCAATTAATTAATTAATGCAACTAATGATAGGAATTAGTACTAATTGCATCAACTAACTAATTAATCGAATTTAGGGCATGATCGATGAAAAAAGGAGATTAGATTAATACCCTAGGAGAGAATTAACACCGAGAACCGAACACTCCACGATCGATCGCCAAAAAGATTGGAGCTTAAGGTCGCCGGCTATGGAGAGCGAAGAGGGAAAAGGGGAAACTCCTTTCCCTAGCAATCGGAAGAGGGGGAAGGGCTTCTGCTCTGGGGGCATGCGTGCACGGGAGAGCGGGAAGCAGAGGCGGTGGCACTGGAGCAAGAGCAGCGGCAGCGCACGACTACAACGGCTAGGGGCTGCATGGTGGCGAGGCGCACGGTGGCGGTGGTGAAGGGCGGCGATAGCTCTGGTGCACGCAAGGGCGGGCGAGGGCAGCGGCGAACGCGCAGGCGAGCGGTGGTGAGGTCGCACGACGGCGAGGTGGAGGCGTGGAGGCTCAGCGGCTCGGGAGCACGGCGACGTCGGCTAGGTGGGGCGAGAGCGAGAACTCAGCATTGAAGATGAACAGGGAAAAGTCCAACCAATTTTGACCTAGGTCAAATAGGCATCAACGGCCGAGATGGAGAAGGAATCATTCATCGGCTTAGATCGGGAGATGCTTCGCGTGATCAACCGAACTGACCGGACGGTCCGATCTCTACACCGCCGGTCAGGTTAGGGTGTGCTAGCCTTCTGCAGACTGGACGGTACGGTCTCTAGGACCGTTCTGTCCGGTCTCTACGACCAGACTCCCCCTAGGCACTGTGACCAGTGCCACTAACCGGACTATACGGTCTAATGACCGGACCTTCGGTCACTTCCAAAAATTTTCTACGACAAGGAATTTCCCCATTTTCCAAGTGCCACAAACACTGCATTTGGAATATAGAGGGAACTCTCAAATACTCCTTTTCAAATAGTGGCACTCTATGGCCTTAGAATTTTTGCAAATGCCAAGTACAAGATTGAACAAATAAGAACCAAAGGGGTATGTATGAGACTTAGTCCATGAACCGCGCGAGTAGTTTTAACCTCGGAGTTCATAAGAGCTTGCTCAATGGGCATGAAGCACAATCCTTTCCTTTGGTCACACTTATGGAGATGTAATCTCATATAAAGCATGAGGCACAAATATCTCCAAGTGGGACAAGCCTCCTTTGTGTTTTCTATATGATGCATGCAACAAGCATTTTACATATGCAATAAAAGTAAACATGCCATGTGAAAGGAAGCAAAATTAACAACAAGACACAAAGGAAACCTAACAATGTCAAGTTTGAACCCCTCCCAAGCTTACTCACTATAAGCCATGCCCTTAGAGAAGTCAAACCACCATCTCAAGCACTCCCCCTTGCTTATAGCTATCTTGGATGGGTTAAACATTGACTAATTTTTATGTGTTTTTCTTTTAGTTATTTACACATGCATGGATGCAAGCATGCTAGTCACAAAGGAGTCCTAATTACCATGCAATGCAAAAGAGGAAAAACACACTACAACTACCAAGAACAAACACGGTTACCTCCCTCATGAGTAGATAGGGCGTTGAGGTCCATGTCACTTGTGGTGGACTTCACATGATCTTCATGAAAGCGCTCAGTCCACCACCACCACCATCTAGGTCTTGTTCTTGGGCACCCACTTGTACGTAGCCGATCTCTCAAGATCAACAATGCACTTAGGCACCCATATGCTCTTGACCTTTCTCTTCTTGTTTGGTGGTCCCAAGGCCTTAGCTTTCACCTTGCCATCCTTGTTCCTAAAAAGCTTAGAATGTGTGTTCCCATGGAACAAGTTAGCGTTAGGCAAAACAATGAAACTTCTCACCATGGGGCAATCCTTGGTGGTGTGGCCATCCTTGCAACACCTCTCGCAATAGTAGTCATCGGCAAGAAGGGATTTGATCCATGTGGGAATGGAATCACTCATCCCTATGACGTCGATGGCGGCAGGATATGAGCCAAGTCCCCGGTGGGAGACATTGTTCACAAGGTTCCTCCCAAGAATCTCCTTGTGGATGGCTCTACCAGGTGTGAGCCTCTCAAAGCTGTCTATCACCATCTTCCTCTCTTCCTTGAGCTTGTGATATTCCTCCAAAACAAATGGCTCAAGAGAAGAAACCTCAAGCGAGGTGGTTAGTTCATCACACATAGTAGAAGCATCACTCTTTGATGAACTAGAGGAGGGAGAGGCAAGGTTCTCAACATTGATGGCCTCGTAAGTGATCACAAGGGCCATGTACTTCTCATGAAGCTCTATATGATCATCCTTGAGTTTGTCATAACTCTTGTTTAGGGCTTCATGAGATGTGACAAGGTCCTTGAGCTCACTCTCAAGCTCACCAACACGGTCCTTAGCTAACTTACACTCTTTTCTTACCACATCCAACATTTTGGATTTCTTGATGGTGATGTCGCGGGCTTGCTCAAGCATACTCCAAAGCTCGACACATGAAAGCTCCTCATCATTGCTATCATTGCTGCTCTCGTCCTCACTCTCCCAAAGTTGGCTCGCGGCCATGAGGCATGTGGGAGGTGGAGGAAGAGCTCGTGGAGGTGTGGTCTTGATCATGGCTAGGCCAGCCACTTCTTCATCACTTGAGGAAGAGGACTCATCACTTGAGTTATCACTTCTCTACTCTCCAACAAGGGCCTTGCGAGAGAATTTCTTCTTGTAGTCTTGAGCTTTGTCTTTGCTATTGTCCTGGTTGAAGTGCCTCTTCTTCTTGTGCTTGACCTTGGGGTCTTCTTCTTCTTCTTCACTTGAATCTTGTGACTTGAATGCTTTGTTCTTAGGCCTTGGGCACTCTCAAACGAAGTGATTCTTTGAGCCACAATTGAAGCACTTGCCCCTTGACTTGGAAGCAAATTTGTTCTTGAAGTTCTTCATCTTCATGAGAAGTGCCAAGTCCTCGACCAAGTCACCTTCATCATCATCTTCTTCTTCATCATCCTCAATGATCACCTTCTTCTTGTTCTTCTTGCTCTTGCTAGATTCTTCCTTGTTAGCCGGTAGAGCATGGTTGGATGGTTGAGGATCATCCAACCCCAATTGGTAGCTCTCGAAGGCGGTGATCTTGCCAAGTACATCCTTCACGGTCTTGGTCTTGAGGTCACCTTGCAAGATGAAGGTGATGATGGACTCATGCTTGGGGTCCTTGAATAGCCTCAAAAATCTTCTTATCACCTCAACGGGCTTCATCTTGAAATCATCCCCAAGTGCATTGATCTCCTGCACTAGAACATGAAAATGAGAATGAACAGTGTTAGCTCTCTCATGTGGCAATCTAGTGAAGGTATCATACTTATTCTTCAGCACATAGTATCTCTCTTCTTTGACATCACTGGCGCCCTCATAGAGCCCCTGAATCTTAGTCCAGAGACCATGTGCTGAGGAACTAGAATCTAGCTGTTGACATTTCTTAATGTTGCATCAAGAATATCACTATTCTTGATACAACATCAGAAATGATTGTTGGTGTTTGTTATGCTTTAAGATTAATGTGAATTAATCCGCAAGCGCACGAAACACCATTGTAGCATTTCACCCGGGAGTATTCCAAGGTATCGTATTTATTTCCACAGGGAAGCTAGGCGTGAGATTATCTCAGCTTAACAAAGATATGACTAAAGAATAATTCCAACTAACCAAAGACGGGAGTAAGGTTAATCAACGATAGAGTGGGGGAGTAACATAGGAGAAACACACACTAAGGTAAATAAGAGATCGGTTAAACTAGCCAGAGGGACAGCGAGTCTAAGTCTAAGATTCCTAAAAATAAATCTTCCTAATATAACTAAGTCAAGCGTCAAATACCTAGTTACTCGGGTTGAGGCCTTACACCAAATCTATGGTACAGCCTCGAGTCTTTCACCAATAAGCTTACTTCGGGGCACGACAACGATCCACTAATAGGGTCGGTAACTAACCTCATGCACTAGTGGGCACGTTACCGCTAGACAATCCTGCTTGAGACTTCCCGAACGTGGTGGATTACTAAATGGATGGACAGGGCTGTCACCACCTACCGCCTACCACACAGCCCGCGGGGACGAATGCAAATCCAGCTAGCGTTAACTTAGGCACCGCACCAATGCTTCCACTAGATATTCTTCCATTGATCGAGCGGAAAAATAGCCAGGAAATATCCAAGTCTAAGTCCTATTCAAGAACTAAACTTAATTAAATTCTAGCCGGGAATCCCGTAAACTATGCTTCAAAGTTCTTTCCCGATAATTGTAACTTGAGGAAATTGACTAACTAAGGAGAAATACTTGACAAGATATAAAGGAAAAGATAATTATATTGATATGGGATAAGTCTTACAAAAAGAGAAAAGATACAAGAGAGCTCATACCAAGACTCCGAGACGACTTCCGGAATCCCGAGCAATGCTCTCAACTAGACTCTAACTCCCAACTGACTAACCTATTCTACACTGTGGCACAAGTAGTGGGAAATGGACTTCTTGATGTGTTGCTTGATTCTCCTTTTCTGTCGAATTCCCCCTCTATTTATAGGTGGCGGATACTTGGCGGGTACTTCAAGGCGGAGGAGAGTCGGTGGGCAAAAATCCCCCCGCCGGGCGGCCACGTGTGCCGGGCGGCCGGACATGCCCGGCGGCATGCACCACCGGGCGGCAGGCCAGGCCGGGCGGCCACTGGATTTGGTCGGTTTCCAACCGACTTTCTTTGGACAGCTTAGATCTTGTCCTGATGGCGGTTACTTGGTCGGTTTCCACTGAAATCTCTGTTTTGGGGTCGTTAGGAGTTGTGGGCCTCATGTGCTGACAATCCTGGGTGGCCAACCTAGGCCGGGCGGCGACCTGTGCCGGGCGGTGGCCCATCTTTGGTGTCGACCCCCCCCCCCCCCCCCCGGGTCACGTCTTGACTTGTCCATGTTGTGCCACGTGAATACCTCCTTTATTTCTCCACTCTTTACCCTCCTTAGTCCGGAAATGGAAAACAACTTCATTTTGTAGTGTTTTGCAGGGTCGGCTGGGTTGGATGGTTAGCCTCATGATGACTCTGTTTTGACCCATCGGGTGGCTGATTTCAGTCTGATATGACCCTGTCGGCTGGGTTCAGATTTCAGCCATCACGACCCTGCCGGGCCCTGATTTTAGCCTCATATGACCCTGTCGGCCTGCTGTTTTAAGGTAGAATCGGCCGACGGGGTGTTTCTTCATCTTTTTAAATGATTTTAGCCCTTTTGACCCTGCAAACACATATTTCACTAAAACTCGTGGAACTTTATTAGTTTAAACAAATATTCACGAAACTTTGGACTTTACCTTGTATTTCCCGACCGGTTGGTGTCCGATATTGGGTTTTAAGGGCCACCAACACCTCCCCAAGCTTAAACCTTTGCTCGTCCTGAGCAAATTAAAACTTAGAAGTGATGGATCAGGAGTTGCTTCAATATTAGAGCCCTGCAAGGATCAAGTGCACAAACACATACTCCTACAACATAGGGGTAATAGTAAACCAGCACAAGTTGATCACTAAGTCTTTCTCATTGCAAGTGGGGCTCTTAGGCATTTTATAACCTTGTCATGAGCGGTTGGAACTCAGAACAACTAGTTTAGATTTTTGTCACTCAACCTCCTACATGATCATGAGTCCAATGTTTTTGAAATGTTGCATTAGATTGAAAATTTTCCCTCTTGGTGCAATTTTTCACTTTGACTCTCATCTCTCAAAAAGTATGTTTCCTCACCAAGTGCTCATCATACTCTATGAAATTTAGCTTTATATGTGGAGCTTGGTAGGATGGCACATCTAGTATGCATAGTTTGTTAAGTTAAGAGATGGTCCTAGCAAAAAGACTTTGCACTTTCTCATTCCAACCATTTGGAAATAATGTCCAGGGAGAGGGAGAGGATGGACTCATGCGAAGGAGTGGACTAGCACAATAGCAAAAATCTTTAACAAAGATTGGATTTTTGTGCTAGAGAGAAGGGATGGTCCCTTATTTTGCTCAAAGAATGAACCTTGAAACTTGACATTTGTACATCTATGAGAGCTGATAATTTTTCTCATTTTTTTCTTTCTTTCTTCTTTTTATTTCTTTCTTTTCAGCTCTCATAGTGTAGGGAAGCTAGTTCAACGGTTCAAATATTTTTGCAAACTTTTTCTGAGCATTTATTTTGGGAGGACCAAAATCTTTCTTGTAGGATCAAGGTTTTCGCAAAGGAGAGATTTTTGGCTAACATGCTTGGTGAAGAGGACGCTTGAATCCAATGTGGAAACCATGTAATCAAGCATGACTGTTTGAGAACTCAAAGATAACGTGAAGGAAAATGGTTGGCTTTGAAAGTGCAAGTCCCTCATAAGGATCAAATCCTAACCAAATTTAATGCACACATGGATGGCATAAAAGTGGGTGCACAATTAATATCTGGCCTTGGTAGGAATTCATTGGACTCTAATCATGAGGAGATCATAGACATCAAAACATGCTATATCATGAATTCCAACAACTAGACTTGGTGTTTATTAGCCATTTTGCTCCCACTAAAACATAGAGAGACTAGCGTTATCATCATGCCGGTCTACCATTACCCACCAAAATGAAGAGTAGAGGTTGTGTACTTGAGACTCACAGGGAGCAAACAGAGCAACTATTCATCATTTCCATAGGCAAGGTAGAGACCAAGTTCTCAATTTTATTTGGAAAGGGAAATATTTTTGTTCTTTATAGTTTTGCAAATTTTTATGGTTTTCCTTGAAAGTAAAAAATATTTTTGGGTTTTCTTAAACTTTACCGAAACTGAAAATATTTTTGGATTTTTTTATAAGGGAAATAAAACAACTTAACTAGGAAAAAAGGGTGAGAGGGTAGGACAAGCGGCGTACCTTGCTTCACGTACCTCCCCAAGCTTAGGTCTTTGCAAGACTTAAGCTTAGATGACATTCATTGCGGCGGTTGATATACTCGATGTTGAAGTGGCCGAATAGTTGGTCCATCATGGAGATGTTCTTTTGAAGTTGTTTGGTCGTTTGTTGCTGCCATTCTTTTCCTTCCCTTACGGTTGGAGAGCGCCTCTCATGACTTGAACTGCTGCTGCTGAACTTGGTGTAGAGGCCTCTCCAAATGTTTGCCATTCCTGCAAAAGGGTTACTTGGATACAATACCCGAAGGACAATATGATAATAAAGGTTAGCAATTAGTCGTTCGGTTAGTAGTCCAAGTCTTAGTCATTCAAACGTGCAAGAGGGCACCAGAAATGCTTGTTGACATTTCTTAATGTTGCATCGGGGGCAGCAAACTTTCTCTAGTTGGTTTTATTGCAGCACACTTTTATTCCTAAGTTCAAAGTGCACTTACTAGAGGGACTAGTGTAAAAAGAGAAAATGCAAAGGGAGAGAGTTGTGAGGGATTTGGAGAATGAACCTCAGTACTTATTGGCTCCAGGGGGAGCCTTGGAGCAAAATTTTTAGGCCAGGCGGCAGCCCACACCGACTGGCAGGACATTTTCTCCACTTGCTCCATTTTTGCTTTAATGGTGATTGGAGAGGGCTAGGTCCATGCGCCATGTGCTCTACAAGCTTTCTTTGTCTAGAAATGTGTTGGAAGTGAAGGGAGCAAGGATAGAGTGATGGGATGGCCAAGGTTGTATGTCTGCAATGATTATGCTGCCACTCATGAGGCCTAGGTGAGTAGGATGGCAGGTGAGTGTGGGAGGTGAAAGAGTGAGGTGATTTGTGTGGCTGTCCTTCATTTACTTCCACTCATGGTGGGGCTTTTGATGATCATTTTTCTTCAAGGGAAGGCTGGCCACACCTCCACCACTCATGGCCATCATCTCTGCAATAAAAGTGCCAAAAATCCGAGGAAAAGTTGTGCCGGACGGCATGGCTTGCCGGGCGATAGAAATGACCCAGCCGGGTGGTCATTTTTCATGAAAAATGACCTTCTAGGTGCTGAAATTCAACTGGGTTATTTCAGGCAGGGTAAAACCCCTGGATAAGCAGTCGGGTGGTCGTTTTGACCCAAAATCGACCTCCCAGCTGGGGAACTTAGCAGAGTCATCACCAATTTTTTTTTACTTTTTGTCTCTTTTGATTTTATGGCCTAACTAAATTGTTCAAGAAGGAAATAAAGGCAACCTAATTTAGTGGTATGTATAAGAGAAAGGGGAGATAAATATCGGTTACCTTCCGACAAGGGTTCTGGTTTTACATCCTGAACAAGACTGCCTCCATTTGCCATACCTGAATCTTGTTTTTGAGCGCTATGGTGGTGACCTTTTAGAGTTTCCTTTTTCATTCTATTTTGGCATCACTTGGTCCATTGATTTCCTACAATTGTTAGCACAAATCTATTCATCTACAATAGGCAAATCTCTATCAATTCCATCAATCAACCTAGACACCATGTCTAATTTGATCAATTGTGGAAGGAAAACATATGCATTTTCCTTATTTTACATTATAGCATGATAGGGATTACCACTTTTATGTTCTACATCCTACACGTACATAGGGCACACAACCAAACAAGGAATGCATAAACCAATATAGGATAAGATAAGAACATAACATTAGTTGGTGATGAATCAATTCCATCAATACCCAAACTATCCAAATAGATGGCTAGGCGCAAGATTTTGGGGCTTACCTCCTTGAAAATTGCTCCAAGGTCAAGGAGACTGTGTCCTGTTTGTTCCATACTCAAAGAAAATAGGGGTGATCCCGCTAAGGCTAGCGGTGAATTAGCTCAATGGACAATCTATGTTAGCCTTGAAATCTTAGGCATTGCTTCCCGGCAACGGCGCCAGAAATGCTTGTTGACATTTCTTAACGTTGCATCAAGAATATCACTATTCTTGGTACAACATCAGAAATGATTGTTGGTATTTGTTATGCTTTAAGAGTAATGTGAATTAATCCTCAAGCGCACGGAACACCATTGTAGCATTTCACCCGAGAGTATTCCAAGGTATCGTATTTATTTCCACATGAAAGCTAGGCGTGAGATTATCTTACCTTAACAAAGATATGACTAAAGAATAATTCCAACTAACCAAAGACGGGAGTAAGGTTAATCAATGATAGAGTGGGGGAGTAACATAGGAGAAACCCACACTAAGGTAAATAAGAGATCGGTTAAGCTAGCGGGGAGGACAGTGAGTCTAAGTCTAAGATTCCTAAAAATAAATCTTCCTAATATATCTAAGTCAAGCGTCAAATACCTAGTTACTCGGGTTGAGGGCTTACACCAAATTGATGGTACAACCTCGAGTCTTTCACCAATAAGCTTACTTCGGGGCACGACAACGATCCACTAATAGGGTCGATAACTAACCTCATGCACTAGTGGGCACGTTACCGCTAGACAACCCTGCTTGAGACTTCCCGAACATGGTGGATTACTAAATGGACGGACAGGGCTGTCACCACCTGCCGCCTACCACACAGCCCGTGGGGACGAATGCAAATCCAGCTAGCGTTAACTTAGGCATCGTGCCTACGCTTCCACTAGATATTCTTCCGTTGATCGAGCGGAAAAGTAACCAGGAAATATCCAAGTCTAAGTCCTATTCAAGAACTAAACTTAATTAAATCCTAGCCGGGAATCCCGTAAACTATGCTTCAAAGTTCTTTCCCGATAATTGTAACTTGAAGAAATTGACTAAGTAAGGAGAAATACTTGACAAGATATAAAGAAAAAGATAATTATATTGATAAGGGATAAGTCTTACAAAATGAGAAAAGATACAAGAGAGCTCATACCAAGACTCTGAGATGACTTCCAGAATCCCGAGCGATGCTCTCGACTAGACTCTAACTCCCGACTGACTAACCTATTCTACATTGTGGCACAAGTAGTGGGAAATGGACTCCTTGATGTGTTGCTTGATTCTCCTTTTCTGCCGAATTCCCCCTCTATTTATAGGTGGCGGATACTTGGCGGGTACTTCAAGGTGGAGGAGAGTCGGTGGGCATAAATTCCCCCGCCGGGCGGCCACGTGTGCCGGGCGGCATGCACCGTCGGGCGGCATGCCAGGCCGGGCGGCCACTAGATTTGGTCGGTTTCCAACCGACATTCTTTGGACGGCTCAGATCTTGTCCCGATGGCGGTTACTTGGTCGGTTTCCACCGAAATCTCCATTTTGGGGTCGGTAGGAGTTGTGGGCCTCATGGGCTGGCAACCCTGGGTGGCCAACCTAGGCCGGGCGGCGGCCCATCTTTGGTGCCAACACCCCCCCCCCCCCCCCCGGGTCACGCCTTGACTTGTCCATGTGGTGCCACGTGAATTCCTCCTTTATTTCTCCACTTTTTACCCTCCTTAGTCCGAAAATGGAAAACAACTTCATTTTGGAGTGTTTTGCAGGGTCGACTGGTTCGGATGGTTAGCCTCATGATGACTCTATTTTGACCCGCTGGGTGGCTGATTTCAGCCTGATATGATCCTGTCGGCTGGGTTCGGATTTCAGCCATCACGACCCTGCCGAGCCCTGATTTCAGCCTCATATGACCCTGTCGGCCTACTGTTTTAAGGCAGAATCGGCCGACAGGGTGTTTCTTCATGTTTTTACATGATTTTAGCCCTTTTGACCCTGCAAACACATATTTCACTAAAACTCATGGAATTTTATTAGTTTAAACAAGTATTCACAAAACTTTGGTCTTTACCTTGTATTTCCCGACCGGTTGGTGGCCGATATTGGGTTTTAAGGGCCACCAAAACTAGCTGAGAAAAAACATCCTTAGAGATGTAAGAAAATAGAGCATTCTTGGCCTTAGCATTACACTTAATATAATCAGGCTCAAGTAGGTTCGCATTCATATCGGACTCATGAGTGACCGTCCATATCTCTGGATGAAGGGACTGAAGGTAGGCTTGCATGCGAGCCTTCCATTAAGCATAGTCCTCACCATTGAATATCGGAACATTCCCCGCCTTTCCCGGCATGCTTGCTCAAGGCGGTGAAGCCTCAAAGATGAGCACTTGACTCTAAAACCACTTGTAAGGACCGAAGGCGTACCAAGAGCGGGGGGGGGGGGGGGGGTGAATCGGTAAACCACTCACAATTCCAATTACTTCAACTTCCACTACTTGAGTCTAACAATAGAAGCAACCTAGACAATTCTAGTAGGCCAAGACCCTAGACATGCTAGTGTTCATGATAAGATAAAGTGTGGAAGCCAAACACACTAGCACATGCAAGCCACAATTCACCCTAGTCACTGGAGCGCATAATTGCGGATAGTTAAGAGAGGTTCAAGGAATGCTCATGATTTTTTCCCAGGGTCTCGGAAGGATGGCGCCTTCCCCTAATTCTCGTTGGACCACTCCCACCAGAGTCCCGGTCCCTTCCGCCACCAAGTGGAGTTCTCACCCACGAGCCCGCAATCACTCCTAGAGTGAAGACACGGTGTGCGTCACTGCTGCACAAAGCACAAGCTCGCCTCCCTCAAAAACTTGCCAGACTCCCCGAACTAACAAGGGCGCTCACTAGTGATGCCTCTTTCACCGGCGGGCTCAAACCGTGTACAAACGTATGACGGCCTTCACAACCGATCACAATAGGCTCGATCACCAACACCTAACCGGTCTAGGTCTCACCATAGACCAAGAGTAACAATCTAGATCACACCCTCAAGGACATCCTAGCCTTAAATGTGCAAGATGCTCGAGTTACTCTCCACTAGCACTCTCAAGATATGCAATATCTCCTCCTAGTGCTCTCCTCTTTTCCTCTTGGACCTTACCAAATGCTCTCAGGTATTCCATTGGCCAGGAGTGGTCTCCAAGACACCAGCAACGAAGTTATATAGGCTTCCAACCTCAAACTAGCCGTTGCTCCACGAATTCACTTTTCTGGATGTACTAACCGTACAGTCCGGTCTCTCCCAGACCGGACCGTCCGGTCACTCTGGTAACGGCTCTCCTAGTCATTGGCTCAACTCTGTCCAGGCAAATTCCTCATACTAACTGGACCGTCCGGTCTGTACAACTATCAGACATGTCCAACACATCGGACATTGTCATCGGACTCCAGAACGTTGGCTTCCTCTCTGCACTGTTCCTCAGCTGAACTAACCATACGGTCCGATCACTTGACCGTACCATCTAGTCTTTATAGCTCCTGCACAGTCAGATTCCTCGCTCCTCGCTGGAAGTCCCGGACAACTCCCTATAGTGACCGTACAGTCCGGTCTCCAATGACCCCTCCGTCTGGTCTCTCTGGAATGGTTCCCAGAACCATTGGCTGCACTGTCCAGACAACTTTCCTGAACTGACCGGACTGTTCAGTCACTAGACCGGACCGTCCGGTCCATTTCTCTCTCCAGTCCAGGAGCCTTCGCACAATTGCTTCTTCTCTTCCCTGTGCAAGTTCTACTCACCGGACCGTCTGGTCAGCAGACCATACCATCTGGTCTGTACAGACTCTGGCACAGGCAGATTCCTTGCTTCTCGCTGAAAGGCCCAAACAACTTCCTATAGTGACCGTACAGTCCGATCTCCACTAACCCCTTTGTCCGGTCTCTATGTCTAGAAGCCAAAACTTGTCATCCTCGCTTGACTTTGTTTCTCAGCTTCTCCGAACAGATCCTTGGCTTCTCCACTGTCACCTAGTGACTGTGATTTCACCGAGCAACCTTACACATCACTGATTAGACATGATGTAAGAGAATGACCTAGACCCCCTTGATAGTCTGGTTTTTCCTATGGACTCAAAGTCCTAACAACTAGTCAAGTGTTCCAAACACTTGCACCGTAGCTTGTCCTCCGCTTTGATCCATCTCCATCAACCCTTGGACTCCATCAAGTTCACAAGCCTCCATGCTTGTGGTCACTGTCATCCATCGCCAAGACAACCATCATCCATATGATTTGTAATAGAGTTAAGAGATGATTCCTACATAGATAACACTCATGTAGATATTAGCCCACAATTTCGTAGTTGCCATCTATCACCAAAACATCCATACCTTGGGGATCCGATCACCAATGGTCATGAAGCTTACAGAGTGTTCCCATATTCAATGGGGAGGACTATGGGTATTGGAAGGCTCGCATGCAAGCCTACCTGGAGTCCCTTGATCTAGAGATATGGATGGTCACTCACGAGTCCTATGCGGATGTGAACCTACTTGAGCCTGATTTCATTAAGAACAACGCTAAGTCCAAGAATGCTCTGTTTGCTTGCATTTCGAAGGATGTGTTTGCTAGGTTGGATGCTAGTTCCATATCACATGGTATCTGAACTGAGATTTAGGGGCTCCATGAGGGCACCAATGATGTCAAAGAGGAAACATACTATGTCTTGAAGAACAAGTATGATAACTTCACTAGATTGCCACATGAGAGAGCTAACACTGTTTATTCTCGTTTTCATGTACTAGTGGAGGAGATCAATGCTCTTGGGGATGACTTCAAGCAAAAGCCTGTTGAGGTGATAAGATGATTCATGAGGCTATTCAAGGAACCCAAGTATGAGTCCATCATCACCTTCACCTTGCAAGGTGACCTCAAGACCAAGACCATGAAGGATGTACTTGGCAAGATCACTACCTTCGAGAGCTACCAGTTGGGGATGGATGATCCTCAACCATCCAACCTTGCTCTACCAGCTGACAAGCAAGAAAAACAAGAAGAATGTAGTTATTAAGGATGATGATGATGAAGAAGAAGATGATGATGAATGTGACTTGATCGAGGACTTGGCTTTTCTCATGAATAAGATGAAGACCTTCAAGAACAAGTTTGCTTCCAAGTCCAGGGGCAAGTGCTACAATTGTGGCTCAAAGAATCACTTTGTTCTGAGAGTGCCCAAAGCCCAAGAAAGAAGCATTCAAGTTGCAAGATTCAAGTGAAGAAGAAGAAGAAGAGGATCGCAAAGCAAAGCAAAAGAAGAAGAGGTACTTCAACAAGGACAAGAGAAAAGGCAAAAGCAAAGCTCAAGACTACAAGAAGAAGTTCTCTCGCAAGGCCCTTGTTGGAGGTTGGACAAGCGACAACTCAAGTGATGAGTCCTCTTCCTCAAGTGACGAAGAAGTGGCCGGCCTAGCCATGATCAAGACCACATCAACACGAGCTCTTCCTCCACCTCCCACATGTCTCATGGTCGCAAGCCA
Source organism: Eleusine coracana subsp. coracana (assembly GCA_032690845.1). NCBI lineage: Eukaryota > Viridiplantae > Streptophyta > Magnoliopsida > Poales > Poaceae > Eleusine > Eleusine coracana. The sequence continues at coordinate 7,178,456 of CM064432.1, forward strand.
AATTGGGGAGAGTGAGGATGAGAGCAATGATGATGAGGAGCACACGTGTGCCGAGTTGTGGAGTATGCTTGAGCAATCCCGCGACATAGCCGTCAAGAAATCCAAAGTGTTGGATGTGGTAAGAAAAGAGTATAAGTTGGCTAAGGACCATGTCGTTGACCTTGAGAGTGAGCTCAAGGACCTTGTGACATCTCATTAGGCCCTAAACAAGAGTTATGACAAACTCAAGGGTGATCATGTAGAGCTTCTTAAGAAGTACGAGGCCCCTGAGATTACTTATGAGGCCATCAATGTTGATAACCTTGCATGTCCCTCCTCTAGTTCAACTAAGAGTGATGCTTCTACTATATGTGATGAACTTACCACCTCAGTCGAGGTTTCTTCTCTTGAGCCATTTGTTTTGGAGGAATATCACAAGCTCAAGGAAGAGAGGAAGATGGTGATGGATGGCTTCGAGGGGCTCACACGTGGTAGAGCCATCCACAAGGAGATTCTTGGGAGGAACCTTGTGTACAATATCTCCCAACGGGTACTTGGCTTATATCCCGCCGCCAACAACATCATAGGGACGAGTGATTCCATCCCCGCATGGATCAAACCCCTTCTCACTGATGACTACTATTACGAGAGGTGTTGCAAGGATGGCCACGCCACCAAGGACTGTCCTATGGTGAGGAGTTCCATTGTTTTGCCTAACCCTAACTTGCTCCATGAGAACACCCATTGCAAGCTTTTTAGGAACAAGGATGGCCAGGTGAAAGCTAAGGCTTTGGGACCAGCAAACAAGAAGAGAAAGATCAAGAGCATATGGGTGCCAAAGTGCATTGTTGATCTTGAGAGATCGGCTACGTACAAGTGGGTGCCTAAGAAGAAGACCTAGATGGTGGTGTGGTGGAGAGAACACTTTCATGAAGGTCATGTGAAGTCCACCACAAGTGACATGGACCTCAACGATCGATCTACTCATGAGGGAGGTAACCGTGTTTGTTCTTAGTAGTTGTAGTGTGTTTTTCCTTTCTCTTGCATTGCATGGTAATTAGGACTCCTTTGTGACTAGTATGCTTTGCATCCATGCATGTGTAAATAACTAAAAGAAAAACACATAAAAATTAGTCAATATCTAACCCACTCAAGGTAGCTATAAGCAAGGGGGATGCTCGAGATGGTGGTTTGGCTTCTCTCAAGGCAAGGGTATGGCTTGTAGTGAGTAATCTTGAGAGGGGTTCAAACTTGACATTGTTAGGTTTCCTTTGTGTCATGTTTTAATATTGCTTGCATTTATATGGTATGTTTACCTTCTTTGCATATATAAAATGCTTGTTGGATGCATCATATAGGAAACACAAAGGAGGCTTGTCTCACTTGGAGAGTCTTGTGCCTCATGCTCAATATGAGAATACATCTGCATAAGTGTGACCAAAGGAAAGGATTGTGCTTCATGCCCATTGAGCAAGCTCTTATGAACTCCGAGGTTTAATCTACTCGTGCGGTTCATGGACTAAGGCTCATACATACCCATTTGATTTTTAATTACCTTGGTTCTTATTTGCTTGGTTCTTTATTTGGCATTTGCAAAAATTATAAGGCCATAGAGTACTGCTATTTGAAAAAGAGTGTTTGGGAGTTCCCTCTATATTTCAAGTGTGGTGTTTATTTGAGTGTTTAGTGAGGACACTTGGAAAATGGAGAAATTCCTTGATTCAGCAAAAATTCTAGAGTGATCGTATAGTCTGATCTTTGGACTGTACAGTCAAGTCAGTACCTCTATGTATAGTGGCTCGGGGTGTCTGGTCGTAGAGATCGAACAGAACGGTCCTAGAGATCGTACCGTCCAGTCTACTCAAAGGCCAGCAGACCCAAAGCTGACCGAACAGTCCGGTCTAGAGACCATACCGTCCGGTCATTGCGGTTGATCGTGCGCATTGGTTTTAGATCTATCCTTCTTTGATCTCAGCCATCAATCCTCTTTGCCCTAGGTCAAAATTTGGTTGTTTCCTCATTCTTCTCCAAAGTGTCGAGAACACGCACCCGACACCACCCCTTTTGTTGTTGATGCCGCCTCCACTGTGTCGTCGCCAATCCAAGCCATCGCGCCTCCTTGCCCCAGCTCCAGCAGAGCTGCCGCTCGACCCCGCTCACCTACACGCAACCCTAGCAGAGCCGCCGCACGCGCCATCACCATGACCAGAGACGTCAACGCCGCCAGCCACCGAGCAGCTGCACCGCCGTCACGCCCGCGCTGCCACCTAGTTCTCCACCTCGCGCGTGCTCGCCCAGGGCCACCAAGAGCCGAGCTCCATCAAAATTTTGAGCAAGGTCGACCTTTTTCCCCTTTCCTCTAATGATGGTGTCGAAAGCTTCAAGTTTTAGGCAATCGGCTACGTGTTTCTTCCGGTTTTGGCTTCGAGTCTCCCAAGGTATTGAGCCTATCTCTTATTCATCGATGTATGCCCTACTTTCCAAGCAATTTCCTTAATTGATGCAATTAGGATTAATTGTCCATCTTTAGTTGCATTAATTGGTTAATTGGCTCAACCTAGGATGCAATTAGATTCCATGATTATCTATTAATTGCATGTCTAGGGTTGTCTCCTGTTTAGTCTGTAGTTAGATTAATTGCCTATTATTTGACTGCACACTAGATGACTTGCATCAGCCACATGTAGTCGATGATCACTGTTGTTTTATTGCTTTACTTGCCTAGTGATCATGTCCTTCATTCAGTGCTAGGTTTTCTATTGCGTATTCTTTCCTAGTGGTGCTTTGCTGGTAGATTTATATAGGTTCTATGCTTATCCTATCTATTCCTACGTGCTTGTAGTGACAACAGTCAGCAGCAAAGATGAGAGGGTCAGGACAGGACAGGGGCAAGGGTAAGATGCTTTAAAAGCCGAAGAGCAAGAAGAGATCGAGACTGGACCCAGAGTCAGAGAGCGCCACGAGGTTAGCCCAGCACCAAGATGCTATGGAGAGGTCACGCAGGACACCTGGTTCGTGACTGATCATACAATAGCCAGACAGTGAGACATAGGGTCTTAGGAGGAGCACCAGGCAGAGGGCTGCACCTCTGGCTATAGGAGTTATTCCACCTCTGTCGCCACAGCATACTCCAGCTTCTCGTCAGGAGAGGTCATCAAGAACTACGGAGCAGGGATCCTCCAAGCAGCAAGAAGAGGAGTATGAGGAGGAGACCTCAGAGTCAGAATCTGAGGAGGAGGAGGGGGAGGAGCTTGAGGAGACTGAGCAGACAGGACCGCAGAGGTCAGCTCACTGGGTAGGAGACCCGAGGTGCACCTGTGCAGTGTGCACAAGGATGCTGCAGGGACTAGCATAGGTAGCCGGAGAGCCGGACATACTTAAGCTTCCTACAAAGGACCTTAAGGCGCTATGTCTGGTCTCCTTCGATCAGTGGGTTCTAGTCCCCAGGGACCCCGCTGCAGGAGAGAGGTACTGGACAGACCTCTAGAGGAGGATTGGAAAGGGTCTGAGATGCTACCTTGGCTTGAAGGGCAAGGACAGACTCTTTGTGTTGTAGCAGTACATGACCTACGAGGCTATGAGGAGGGCCACCGGCACGGATATGGAGAAGTACATCACGTACTTGTCAGGGCTAGCAGAGCTAGTTACTGCTCCATACAGGTACAGGGAGGATGTAGTGCTAGAGTCCTACGCCACACTGTGGGTTGCTAGAGACCACTAAGAGTTCTAGTTCTTGTTCAGAGGGCAGCCATAGCGTGTGACTCGATAGGATTTGATAGATAACCTAGGACTCCTGGCTCCAGACTTTTAGTTTTACAGGAGTGGCTATGGGACACTTGCACCACCCCACTGACCTCAGGGAGGGAAGCTACCTTCAAACCACTTGGTGTCAATTGCCTTCCCATCACCGCACACCCCAGGCTTTAAGAGAGGCCCTGCGAGACTCATCGCAAAGGCCAAGGTGGTTAGAGCGATAGTTATCAGGACTATTATCCCCAGGTCAAGATACAGAGAGGAGTTCACACTACTCCACCAGTGGGCAGTTGCAGCTATTCTGAGGAGGCATACGTTTGACTTGGCTGACTTACTGATAGGAGAGATGGAGGAGGTTATCTCTGAGAGAGTGGGAGGACGTCACTTGGTCTATGCCCCTTACATCTGCTATCTTCTAAGGAGGATGGGCCTTGTGACAGAGGAGCAGTTGTGACACCCCAGGTGTCTCACTTCTATTTAACAAACATGAAGAGCACAGATCATGAATATGATAGCATGAAATAATAAAGACTCACTCCCATATTTACTTATTTCCAGGCAATTAAAAACCCTGCAAACCAATTGTGAGCAAAATAAAAATTTTATTATATGACATATGCCAAATAAATTCATAATCATGTTAGTAATATTAAAATAGAATTTTATAAATTTAATGAGTATTTTACCATGTTTGGAAATACCCCAAATAATTAATTGAAACCTAGGAACCTTTCAAATTTGAATTTAAATACAAAAATCTCCAGAATATTTCTAACCAAATGGGTCCCACCAGAGCACCAGCAATATCTCTAAGGACCTATGTGCGCAATCCCATAATTATGGGAGCTCCCTAGCTATTTTATTGGAAAATACCTTTGACCAAGGACCATTTTGCGAGGATCTTAAAAGATCAAGGGGTTCAGAGAAAAATCTTCTCTGCTTCTTCTCCACTGGCGCAGAGCCCTCACCGGCGCGCTGAGCGCTCTTCCCAGCCACACGCCACCGCCTGCACCCCCCCCCCCCTCGCCTCAGAATCCCGCACCGTGACAGTGCCCCTCTGCCCTCTGCCCGGCCAACCGCGCGCGCCAACGGTTTTCTTTTGCTTCCCCTCTTCTCTACACGCCATTGCCATGGCAACCGAGGAGGCTTCAATTCTGCCCCCTCTTCCCACTCCCAGGTCCCAACCACCTCGCTGACCTTGCGTGGCATCAAAGCGCACCCGCAAGTCCCACAAACGCAGTCCCCAACTGCCATTTTGTTCTCTGCTCTCTACTCCCTCTCATTTCTCCTCTCTGCCCTCTGCTCACCGCCATTACCGAACATGGTTCGACCTCGCTGCCCTACTCCTCCACCGCCTCCCGAGCCGAGCCTAGTGCACAAACAGCAACGCCCGATGTCCCCCTCACTCCATTGTTCATCACTCGACCACTCTCTGCTCGAGATGGAGTAATTTTGAGAAAAACCGAGGCAAGCTCTTAAGGTGACCTTCCCCATCGCCGACCGAAATAAGCTGCTCTCGTGAGCCTCGACGCCCATTCTTTTTCCTCTCACGCGCACAACTTCCCGACTCACCTCTCTGATCTTCTTTCTCTCTGTTTTCCATCGAGGAGTCATCGGCATCTCACTTTTCCCCTAGCCGCCGCCCTGCTCCGATGAATCCGACGCCACCTCCACGATGAGCTCCACCTTCCGGTTCTCCTCGACGCCAACGGACAAGATGCCGGTCGTCGCCCCGTCCTCGTGAAGCTTTAGGAGGAAACCGTGAGCCGTTTGCTGCTCCACAGGATAAACGCGACCTCGCCGGACTTCTCTTTTCTGCCGCCTCTCATCATCGACCCCCTTCCGGTGAGTTGCCCACCTCGTGAACCCCACCAAGTGCTTCATGTAGTCTAGCTCATCATTCTCGAACTCCCGCGGCGAGGTTTTGCCCTAGCACAGCCGCGATAGCAAGCTTCCGGCCGAACGCCGCCCAGCTCCGGCGTGCCTATTGGTGAAAGTATTTCTCATGAGTGTCTCTGTCCACAGTAAATCACACATGTGAAGAAACCTAAATTTATTTTACTAATTAATTTAATTGCTCATAGCACTCAATTACCTTGTTTAATTACATAAAGAATATATATACCTAAAATCTTAATTAACAACCCAACTTCTCTGAAGCATATGGCTTCGAGAACATAAAATAGTTTTTAATTGACATTAAAACACGATGTGCTTGCATGCATCATATCATTGCATCCAACGGTATTCCAATAATGCCGTTAATTCAATTTCGTCATATAGGTAACGACAACCAGGAGCAAGAGGAAGACTTTCAGAAGGACGTTGACCCTCAAGACCAAGAAGTTGTAGTTGCTAGCACTAACATCAATCCAGGCAAGCCCTAGTTTTCATTCACCTTTTTACAAAACTTTGCTAGTTTATTTTACTAGTGTCCATAATTATTGTTACATTAGGTCATAGGAGTTGATTGAAAACCCACCTTGCATGATATCCAAATGACCTATGCTACTATCTTTAGAACTTGGTAGAATCGGTACTGTTATACTATGCTTAGTAATTACTAGTCTTGTTAGAAAGTATTATTACTAAGGAATGAACTTGACCACTAGAATGGGAATTATTAAAAGAAGTTTATTTTTATGTTATGACCGGGCAGGGATAATGCATGTGTAGGTTTGCAGCAACACATGGGTGTTGACTGTGGTAGTCCTGCCTTGTCGAAACTAGGACCCGTCCGTGGTCGGCCCCTTGATCAAATATTGAACAGTACCGAATACATGCTAGCTTATGGGCACTAGTAAACCGATGTAGCATTAAAGGTCACTTGCATTGAGGACGGTTAAGGTGTGTTGGTCATTGACCCTCCTGCTGCTGGAGTGGGCGGTTCAGACCATGAAGTACTGTTGGCAGAACGGCATGCCTACTCGACGTCACCACACCCGGGCTGAGGTGTAGGTGCTTTTCTTGCAAAAGGTTGCCATATACGACCTTAATTGGTGCATATGTGTCGTGCATCTCGGGTTTTCCCAGCTGGTGTAAATCGATTGCAATTGCTGTCCCTCGTAGTAATGAGTACCACTTGGTCACCGCGCCAATCGCGTAGTTGCACCTAATATTATGGAATGGATCATGTTGCTTATTGACGTTGACGATCATTATTATTATTATTACTCTTATGTCGTATTAATTTTATATATTATTTTATTATCCTTGTTGCAACTAAAGTTACATTTCGGCTCAATCTATTTAAATTGACAATTAAAACTGGATAGAACTAATAGGTTGCTTAGTGCGAGTCCTTTTAAACAAGCCACCTATTAGAGCCTCCGCATGTGTAGGTGTCTGACGGGTAAGTCTTGCTAAGTAATTAGTACTCAGGCTTTGTGCCATTGTGTTTTTCAGGTAATGAAGAAATAGTATTACCTTTAGATGTGATGCCCTAGGACATGCAAGTCCCTGAGGGTTGGACCGCCCACTAGGAGTCCGACTCGCCGCTGCAGTGATGTTTCTTGTTGCTAGGGTGATGGTCCTTCGGGCATGGATCACCACCAGGCTGTACCATCGAGCGTAGTTCCTTTACGTATTTGCTTCCGCTGTCTCGAAACATTTATGAACGTGTATTAATTCCGCTACACTCTGAATCATCGTATTAATATAATATTCAACTTAAATTTGGACCAATGTTGTATTATCAAGTGTCTGCGCTATCAGCACCGTCGGGACCTCGATCCTCCGGGAAGGGGCGTCACAGCTGGTATCAGAACCGTGGTCCATGATAATACAACATCTAAATCGTATTTTCAAAAACTACGATGTTTGCGAGTGAGGATACGTTAGTATTGCCCATGTAGATAATAGGGTGGTGATAAAGCTAACCTGATTTATGATTGTTTATATTACTTGTATCTATGGCTTCTTCAAACGAAGGTACATGCGTGCTTAATCGACACGCGTGATATCGATGTCTGTGCTCGCAGGCGGATACAAGACACTGTTGGCTCGTGACTTATCACGGGGCAATCCTTTTCTATGGATCATTACTAGTAGAAATATGCTTCTTTTCATAGTTTCTTTTGAATTTGATGTATTGTTTCTAGAATGGATTTTCTATAGTACACTAACGCCGTTTGTATAACATTTAAATTGACTTACGTGTTGAGTGCGGGTCGTCACCAAGTATCCGTGCCTCTATATATCGGCAAAGATAGGCATTGTGTTGTGAGGAACGATAGGTTAATAAAATGAAAGTTTTGCATCATGCATCCCATTATAATTAAAACTAAAACTTGTTCTCTTGCTCACCAACCTCTGAATAAAAATATTCATAATTATTAATTTACTCAACCAAATACAACATGCAAATACTTTTCGGAAAGTTCTAAACATCCCCTGACACCTAGAATTTAAATTAAAATTCGATCATAACAGTAACAACCTCAGAAATAGAGAACATGTACAATCTGTCAACTCACTGTTTTCAGCATGACCCTGAACTTAACAATTTCATAACTAAAGTTGTACTTCGAATTTGCAAGAGTTTAAACCCAATCTGGAAAGCCCTTGAAGTCTATTTTCATCTCCAATGGGTTTCATAATTTTGTTGTTTTCCCCCTGTCCAGTAGAGCCAAAACACTCAGCCTCTGTCATCCTGAAATAGAATCTGCCAACCTGAACTTGCAAAATTCATAAGTCCAGATTTCTTTGGAATTTTTGAGAATATAAATATAATTTGGAAAGCTATGAAAGTGAGGTATAACTTAGTTACAACCCCCAATTTTTAAGACCTTATTTTCTGTTCAAAATACCCACTTTTCTAACTGTGGTACAGTCAAAACAGCATCTGTTTTTAAAAACCCATCGCCGTATTATTGCCCCTTGAGGCTGGAAAATGTGAACTAAAAACTTGGTTTCTGTATTTCATAGCACTTTATATGAAATGCATCTTTACTGTAGGGAAAGTTTGACTCAATCAAATTGTTGTGATGTAGTTTTGCTATCATTACCAACACCATGACAGTTGTTAGAGATGTGCATTTTTCTCATGGAACACTGTACTCACCATTGGGTTTTTGTTCCAGATAGGTGACCACGGTTTTGAGGAGCTCTCGCACGACATGTGGCACTACACCACTGGTCTCCACCACCGTGGCTTTGCTACACTTCTATGGGATCTGCTACACCTGTTGGGCTACGACGAGCCGCCATCCTACAAGGGCCGCGAGATCCGCCATCACGGGGTGACTCTTGCTGAGGTGCACATCAGCGTGCCCACTCAACCGTGCAACCTCGACATGGCTGGGATGGAGAGCACGGCGACTTGTGGGAGCCTCCATGAGGGCTTGGAGAGAGTCGCCCACTGGGCCCTCACTCACTTCTGTGGGCGCCACACAGCAGCGCTCTCTGGGACTCCGTTTGAGATGATTCCCATCTGGCACCAGGCCAACCCGGTCTGGCAGAGGCACGTGAGGCGCATCGCCCGCGATGACTACCCGGCGTATCACGCGAGGTACCACCATGTGTCCCACTACTCCGAGTACCTCCTCAACTTGGATGAGGAGGCTAGCAGCCACAGCAGGATTTTACTGGCTGACGCTGAGCAGGCCTAGGTGCAGAGGAATGATCTGCAGACACAGGTTGACGCACAACAGAGAGAGATTCAGCGGCTGACCGCTGCTCTTGAGGCGAGTGAGACTCGCGACACTGAGGTCACTAGATAGCGCGACACCCTCGCGCAGGAGGTTGACAGACGTGGCGTGATCATGCAATAGCGCGCGAACCACAACGAGCACCTGCAGCATCAGTTGACGGCTGCACAGCACGAGATGGAGCTCATGGGAGAGGATCTAGAGACCCTGGCTCACGAGAACCAGGGCCTACAGCAGCAGCTAGAGGTGGTCCTGGCGCCACCGGCAGCACCCGAGGAGGAGGATCCGGATAAGGACATGGACGAGGAGTCTGACGTGGACTACGAGGCACCAGCCAAAGACATGACTTAGGGGATGATGATAGACCGGACTAGATCGTGTAGGCAGGACAAGTTGGGTAGGTAGCTTTTGTCGACCACGCGAGGTTGTGGTATTTTGGGGGATCACTGTGTGAGATGCTTTTGTAACTCGATGGTCACATATTCCGAGTTTATGTACTTAAGACTATGTTGACTTATGTTATGTATTGGTTGTACCCTTTTCCGCTACTGTTGTTGCAACAGAGTTTCATAAGAATTTCAGCTTGATCATTTTATTTGACTTAATCGAAGTACTTTCCTTGTAGATTGCTGAAAACACCAATCAACCGCCACCAGGTTGGGAGATCACTGATGGCCTAGAGTTTACATGGATGGTTCACCTGTTTTGGAGAGTTCTTCAGATATTCGGATATTCCATTCCTCCCACCTATGTTGGCAAGGAATTTCAGGAGCATGGAGTCCCCTCATGTGTCATCCATGTGGCGGTTCCCGCCAATTACTCGGTCATTCCCGCATGGGAATCTTGGACCATTAGCGTCATCGGGACAGATTTGCCTTCCACCTGGAATATAGCTGCCTTCAAGGCACTTACTCGGTTCTGTGAAGACCTCAAGCATGATGTTGCTGGAACACCCGTCGCCTTGCTGCCCATTAATGATGTGATGGACTTCAAGTGGATTAGGCGTGTGGATTTCTTTTTTGATCCAAACCATCGCCACCATGATCCTATGCTGCCCATAATAGAGTATTATGGCTTATCCACTTTTGCCTTATGCACAAACTTGTGCCGGCGTCTGGATGTGTTTCATGCTGCACTTCGACTTTCTGAAGTCAAAAAACAAGCTAAGGATGAGGAAATTGCAGAACTGAACCAACAAACTCAAGCAAAGAATGAAGAGATGGATGCAATTATAGAAGAACGTGACCAAGCCTTGCTGGATGCAGCAGATCTTGAGCATAATATGATTGAGGCTCAAGATGACTTGGACGCATTCAAGGCTGCTCACCTTCCTATTGAAGGAAATTGGGACGAGATCATCATGGAGTATGGAGAACAAGAGGATGTAGAGATGGTGCCGGTCGGTATTAATGATGTGGAAATGATGGATCTGGAGGAATCAGAAGAGCCTATGGAACCAGAAGAACTAGAAGAGCCGGAAGACATAGGCCAGGAGTAGTTGGATCGCTACACCCCGCTGTATGGTCGTGTAATATAAGTATTCCTAGTTCGATGTAGGAGTGTGAATCTTGCATTATGTGTCCGTAATACTGTAGCTAGGCGTTGGCACATATGTGTAAGAATCGTGTGACGGATCCTTTTAACAACCATGTAGTCTGAATTGAATTAATGAAGATGGTTGTTACTTGTGAAATTTATCCGTGCCTCTTGCAAATTTATATTCTTGCACATGTGTTTTTATGGATTATTTTGAGGAATGACTAATGTGCAACCGTATAAATTGCAGCATGGTGTGTACTCGGAATTAGGATGATCCTGAAAGCTCTCAGCAAGGAGCTAATGATGAGCCTTCACTAGCTGAGGTATTGGCTGCTGCACTCAACCGGCAGCAAAATGACTCCGAGATTCTTCGTCGGCTAGTGGATATCACATCCCATCTAGCTGGACAGGGAGGCCACCGTAACAACAACAATCAGCCACGACAGAGCACCTACTCAGATTTTCTAGGTACTCATCTGCCAACCTTTGAGCGCGCCAGAGAACCTCTGGATGCCGATCACTGGCTACGCCAGACCGAGTCAAAGTTCGGTCTGCTAGAATGCACTGAGCACCAGAAGGAGATATTCGCCGCCCAACAACTCCAGGGCTCTGCTAGCGCCTGGTGGGCAAACTATGAATCTTCTCTGCCCGCTGGACGCCGCATTGAATGGAATGAGTTCAAGGCTACATTTCGTGCTCATTTCATCCCAGCCGGCCTAATGCAGAGGAAATTCCAGGAATTTATGGATCTGAAATAAGGAGGGAGGAATGTCCTCCAATATTCTGAAGCTTTTAATCATCTGGCTCAGTATGCTATTGAGTATGTCAATACTGAGGATAAAAAGAGATATGCATTTCTGCGTGGTATGAATGCCACCCTTAAGGAGCGCCTGACTTAGCAAACAACTGGCACATACAATGACTTGGTCAATGCTGCTATTGTCCAGGAAGGCGCTATGCGCCAAGTTGAAGAGGAAGATCGCAAAAGAAAGGCCCCTGCTAGTGCCTCTGCTGCCCCATATGCGAAGCACCGCCTGATTTACACTTCACCTACCGGACAGCGTTTTCGGGAATCTCTGCAGCAGCAGTATCAGCGGTGATATGGTCAGAACTACTCGAGGCCACCCCAGCAGCAGAACTTTCCACCCCGTGCACCGTACCAACAGCAGAACACTTAGTACCATAGACCATACCAGCAGCAAGGAAATCAGACTACTCATGCCCCACAGCCTGTTGATCGTGGAAGTAGTTATTCGTGCTACAACTGCGGTCGTACCGGCCACTTTGCCAAGAACTGCACCGCACCGAGGCGCAATAACAACAACCACAACAGCAACCAGCGTCACAACCAGAGCAGGAATGTGAATGCACCGTCTCGTGGTGCCCAAGTGAACTACACCAATGCTGAAGATATTGCTCAGGGCGAACCCGTGCTAACCGGTACACTCTCGCTCTATCGCCAGCCTGTCCTTGCACTTTTTGATTCTGGTGCTACGCATAACTTCATTAGCAAAGCTTGTGTGCAAAAACATAAACTCCACACCACCGTCATAAATAGATGCTACACCGTCCACTCTCCTGCTGGACAAATTTTTGCTAACGAGGTAGTGTGTAAGGCTCCACTAGAAATTAATCGAAAGATCTACCCCACTGATTTCATCATGCTCAAGGACCAAGAGATCGACCTGGTCATAGGTATGATCTGGATTTAAACCCATAGAGCCATGCTAGATATTGAGCCTCGCATCATTCACATCAACTCTCCCTTGCATGGAAAGGACACACTTTCTCTAAATGCCAATTCATCGAAAGCCTTGGTTGTCCATCACTTGGAAGGGCAATCACTCGAGACTATTCCCGTCGTTCATGAGTATCCGGACATGTTTCCCGAGGACATCTCTGGTCTACCGCCTGACCGTGATATGGAATTTAAGATAGAGCTCCAACCAGGAACTTCCCTGATATCCTGTCACCCGTATAAAATGGCCCCGAATGAGCTGACTGAGTTGAAAAAGCAATTGAATGAGTTATTGGAAAAGGGGTTCATTCGCCCAAGAACTTCACCTTGGGGCTGCCCTGCTATTTTTGTGAAGAGGAAGGACAAGTCCTTGCGCCATGTCGTTGACTATCGGCCTCTTAACAAAGTTACCATCAAGAACAAATACCCATTACCCCGTATAGATATCCTCTTCGACCAGTTGGTTGGTGCTAAGGTCTTTTCAAAGATTGACCTCCGATTGGGCTATCATCAAATCAAGATCAGAGTCGAAGACATTCCGAAGACCGCCTTCTCTACTAGATATGGATTGTTTGAGTATCTAGTAATGTCATTCGGATTGACGAATGCCCCTGCCCATTTCATGTACCTCATGAATTCGGTATTCATGCCCGAGTTGGACAAATTTGTGGTAGTATTCATTGATGACATACTCATCTATTCTAAGTCCAAGGAAGAGCATGCTGAACATCTTTGCATTGTTCTTCAACGCCTCCAAGATCATAAGTTGTATGCAAAATTCAGCAAGTGTGAATTTTGGTTGGACCGTGTGCCATTTCTTGGTCACATAGTCTCTGCGGAAGGTATCTCGGTGGATCCTAGCAAAGTTCAAGATGTGTTGGATTGGAAGTCACCAAAGACGGTTCAACAAGTACGCAGTTTCCTCGGGCTAGCTACATATTATCGTAGGTTCATTCCAAATTTTTCTCGGCTGACCAAAACCATCACGGAGCTATTGAAAAAGGATAAGAAATTCAATTGGAACAACAGTTGTGAAGAAGCATTTCAAGCATTGAAGAAATTATTGAGCACTGCCCTAGCACTGGCTCAACCAGACATCACCAAGCCGTTCGACATGTATTGTGATGCATCTGGGACAGGACTTGGATGTGTGCTCATGCAGGAAGGTCGTGCAATTGCCTATGCATCTCGACAACTATGAAAGCATGAAGAGCACTATCCAACTCATGATTTGGAACTAGCTACAGTTGTACTTGCACTAAAAATATGGAGGCATTATTTGCTCGGAAACTTAGTGCACGTCTACATGGATCATAAGAGCTTAAAATATATCTTTACCCAGATTGATCTGAACATAAGACAGCGTCAGTGGCTAGAGCTGATTAAGGATTGCTGCACAGAAAAATGATATTGGTATGAATCATATCCGTCAAAACATTAAGAAGGGTAAAGCAAAATGCTTCACTCAAGACTCCGATGGTACCCTATGGTTCAATAACCATTTGGTAGTACCAAAAGACTTCGAACTTAGACGGAAAATCTTGGATGAAGCACATCACTCCAAGTACTCCATCCATCCAGGTAGTAATAAAATGTACCAAGATCTGAAGAAGAATTTTTGGTGGACAAGAATGAAGAGAGAAGTGGCTCGATATATTGCAGAATGTGATACTTGTTAGAGAGTTAAGGCTCACCATTTGAAACAAGCCAGATTGCTTCAACCATCGAGTATTCCCGCTTGGAAATGGGAGGACATCAGCATGGACTTTATTGTTGGCCTACCTCTCACTTCGCATAAGCATGATTCTATTTGGGTCATTGTGGACCGACTCACCAAATCTGCTCACTTCTTGCCGGTCAACAATAGATACAATATATGGCAATACACAGAGCTATACATTGCAAGAATTATGTGTCATCATGGAGTACCCAAGACCATCATCTCAGATCATGGTTTGCAGTTTGTCGCCCGTTTCTGGGAACAGCTGCATGCATCTTTGGGTACAGGCCTAATTCATAGTTCTGCTTACCATCTCGCCACCGATGGGTAGATAGAGCGTGTCAACCAAATTTTGGAAGATATGCTTAGGGCATGTGTTTTAACACATGGTGGTAACTGGGATGAGTATCAACCCTACGCTGAATTCTCGTATAACAACAGTTACCAGGAGAGTGTGAAAATGTCACCATTTGAAGCACTCTATGGTCGTAGTTGTAGAACACCGTTAAACTGGTCTAAATCTAGAGAAAGAGTAACCTTTGGTCCTGATCTTGTCAAAGAGGCAGAAGAAAAAGTTCGTACCATTCAGGCAAATCTTAAGGCTACCAAATGCCGCCAAGAGAAATACACAAACCAACGACGTAGACCACTGTATTTCAATACGGGTAACTACGTCTATCTTCGAGTGTCACCTATGAAGAGTATCCAACGGTTTGGAGTCAAAGAAAAGTTAGCTCCCCGTTATATTGGGCCATTCCAAATTTTGGAACGATGTGGAAAGGTAGCCTACAAGCTGGAGTTACCCACTAATCTATCTGGAGTTCACCATACCTTTCATGTCTCTCAGTTGAAGCGGTGTCTCAAACCACCCACCGACAAAATCTTGGAAGACTATGACCAACTTCAACCAGACCTCCTATACTCCGAACAACCAATAAAGATCCTCGATAAGAAAGAGCGCACAACCCATAAAAGAACACTCAAATTCTACAAAGTTCAATGGAATAATCGCTCAGAAGACGAATCCACTTGGGAATCTGAAGAATTTCTGAGTACCCATTACCCAAAATTTTGGTCATCACACGCAGGTATGTCTTGACCATCGTACTTCCCTCTAGTTTGCCTTGATCATAATCTCGGGACGAGATTTCTTTAAGGAGGGAGGGTTGTGACACACTAGGTGTCTCACTTCTATTTAACAAACATGAAGAGCACAGATCATGAATATGATAGCATGAAATAATAAAGACTCACTCCCATATTTACTTAATTCCAGGCAATTAAAATCTCTGCAAACCAATTGTGAGCAAAATAAAAATTTTATTATATAACATATGCCAAATAAATTCATAATCACATTAGTAATATTAAAATAGAATTTTATGAATTTAATGAGTATTTTATCATGTTTAGAAATACCCCAAATAATTAATTGAAACCTAGGAACCTTTCAAATTTGAATTTAAATACAAAAATCTCTAGAACATCTCTAACCAAATGGGTCCCACCAGAGCACCAGGAATATCTCTAAGGACCTATGTGCAAAATCCCATAACTATAGGAGCTCCCTAGCCCCCTCCACGACGAGCTCCACCTTCCGGTGATGTCGGTCGTCGCCCCGTCCCCATGAAGCTTTAGGAGGAAACCGTGAGCCGTTTGCTGCTCCACAGGATAAACGCGACCTCACCGTACTTTTCTTTTCCGCCGCCTCTCATCGTCGACCCCCCTTCCGGTGAGTTGCCCACCTCGTGAACCCCACCAAGTGCTTCGCGTAGTCTAGCTCATCGTTCTCGAACTCCCGCGGCGAGGTTTTGCCCTAGCACGGCCGCGACAGCAAGCTTCCGGCCAAGCGCCGCCCAGCTCCGGCATGCCTATTGGCTGTCTTACTAGCAGCTTACGTGGCCACTATGTGGCTCTGACCTGGCATCCACGTGGCTCCGACGTGGCACTTCCCTAAAGCCAAAACTACCCAGAAACATCCCAGAAACTGCTATTAACTTTGAAAACTCATAGTAAATCGAATTTAAACCCAATATGGCCCAAACAAATTTTGTTAGGTTCATCTTTCAGTGCTCTATTTTAGTAAAATGATAAATCACTGTCTCTGTACATGTATTTTTATTAATATATTAAACTATCAAAACACTAAATAATTCACCAGAAATTCTAGGAATAAAATTAAATCCTGATTTTAGGCATGTTTAGTAAAAACATAATTATCTACCGTCAGTAATTGTTTTTTGGTAAAATATGAAATATTTTGTGCTCTGGAATTTATTTAGTGTTTCTGCTTAAAGAAATGCTAGTAAATAATCTATAAATGTTTTGCCCATAAAACTTGGTGAAAATATTTCCCATGTATGTCTCTTTCCACAGTAAATCACACATGTCCAGAAACCTAAATTTATTTTACTAATTAATTTAATTGCTCATAGCACTCAATTACCTTGTTTAATTACATAAAGAATATATATACCTAAAATCTTAATTAATAACCCAACTTCTCTGAAGCATATGGCTTCGAGAACATAAAATAATTTTTAATTGACATTAAAACATGATGTGCTTGCATGCATCTTATCATTGCATTCAACGGTATTCCGATAATACCATTAATTCAATTCCGTCATATAGGTAACGACAAACAGGAGCAAGAGGAAGACTTCCAGAAGGACGTTGACCCTCAAGACCAAGAAGTTGTAGTTGCTAACACTAACATCGATCCAGGAAAGCCTCGGTTTTCATTCGCCTTTTTACAAAACTTTGATAGTTTATTTTACTAGTGTCTATAATTATTGTTGCATTAGGTCATAGGAGTTTATTGAAAACCCACCTTGCATGATATCCAAATGACCTATGCTACTGTCTTTAGAACTTGGTAGAATCGGTACTGTTATGCTATGCTTAGTAATTTCTAGTCTCGTTAGAAAGTATTATTACTAAGGAATGAACTTGACCACTGGAACGGGAATTATTAAAAGAAGTTTATTTTTATGTTACGACTGGGCAGGGATAATGTATCTGTAGGTTTGCAGCAATACATAGGTGTTGACTTTGGTAGCCCTACCTTGTCAAACCTAGGACCCATCCGTGGTCGGCCCCTTGATCAAGTATTGAACAGTACCGAATGCATACCAGCTTGTGGGCACTAGTAAACCAATGTAGCATTAAAGGTCACTTGCATTGAGGATGGTGTGTTTGTCATTGACCCTCCTGCTGCTGGAGTGGGCGGTTCAGACCACAAAGTACTGTTGGCAGAACAGCATGCCCACTCAACGTCACCACACCCGGGCTGAGGTGTAGGTGCTTTTCTTGCGAAAGGTTGTCATATACGACCTTAATTGGTGCGTATGTGTCGTGCATCTCGGGTTTTCCCAGCTAGTGTAAATCGATTGCAATTGTTGTCCCTCGCAGTAATGAGTACCACTTGGTCACCGCGCCAATCGCGTAGTTACACTTAATATTTTGGAACGGATCATGTTGCTTATTGACGTTGATGATCATTATTATTATTATTGCTCTTATGTCGTGTTAATTTTATATA
The DNA here is from genome assembly GCA_032690845.1 of Eleusine coracana subsp. coracana. NCBI lineage: Eukaryota > Viridiplantae > Streptophyta > Magnoliopsida > Poales > Poaceae > Eleusine > Eleusine coracana. The sequence goes on from CM064432.1 coordinate 7,196,377, forward strand.
TTGTTTTATTATCCTTGTTGCAACTAAAGTTACATTTCGGCTCAACCCATTTAAATTGACAATTAAAACTGGGTAGAACTAATAGGTTGCTTAGTGCGAGTCCTTTTAAACAAGTCACCTATTAGAGCCTCTGCATGTGTAGGTGTCCGATGGGTAAGTCTTGCTAAGTAATTAGTACGCAGGCTTTGTGCCATTGTGTTTTTCAGGTAATGAAGAAATAGAATTGCCTGTAGATGTGATGCCCTGGAACATGCAAGTCCCTGAGGGTTGGACCGCCCACTAGGTGTGACAACCCTACTCCGAAAAGTAGAGTATGTCGAACAGGATTGCCTCGGGAGATGGTTAACGAAGTAACCATACACAGCATTCACACATGAACATTCATCATTTACAACATTACATCACTTAGGTGCATAATATTACAAGTTCAGAGGTAGAATATAATTATGTCCAGATCTGATACAATACATATGTCCTTAGTACATATTGCATAACTTAGCGGAAGCGATACAACGACAGAACACGACGTCAAGACCTACGTGAACCATGCCAGCCCTATGGTGATGGCTCGCTCATCACAGTTAGGGGAGCTAGGGACCCATTCAATGGTCTAGTTCTGAGGCTCCTCACCTTCCCACACAACCTTGTTACAACAATCACAATATGTGGCCTGAGGAAAACCTGAAAAACAACATCAACGCAAAGCCTGAGTATCTAACATACTCCGCAAGACTTACCCGTCAACCGGTTTACTAAAACCGACTCCAAGTATGCAGGGGGCTGACCGGGTTTATTTGATAGTTGCATAAAAAGCTCCTATTAGTTCTATGCTGCTCTTTCAATCTCCTTAAACAAGATTTTACTTTGCTTATCGTAGAACACAGATACGGTGAGTCGAGCTAGCTGCTAAGACATGAATATAGCTAAAGAGCAATACATCATAGCATTGTGTATCCATAGCATAAATAAATTTCAGAAACATAACCACAACTTTACTACTTAACATATCATTGCCGCTGCTCGAACAAGAGGTACTCATAACCGCGAGGGACGGTAATTCGAATTGATTTACATCCTGTAGGGAAAACCCAAATACACGACATACGCATCATTTAAGAACACGTATGGCCACCGTTCACAAGATTGCTATAAAGTCGATCCGGGGCCATCGATCCCGAGTACACGTCCTCCCCGCGATACATTACTTCGTATCCGAGGCTTAAACCATGCACTCTCCAGCGGTCCTCAAACCCATGCAACAACCGTGCTATTCATATCACCTCTGGATCGATGAGTATGGCCGTCCAACAATACGGCGCCCAAGTTACTATGTTTACCAATTCCCATATTAAAGGTATGCACTTGGTACGGTTCAATACTTGTTCCTGGAGTTGCAACGATAGGTGCTCTATTTTTATCAAGTTCATCAACCAGTTGAACCGTAGTTGAATCTATAACCTACCGTTGACTCCACTAGTTTAAGCATAGCATTTGCTAACGAAAAAGCTTACTAACATACTACTCATAGGTCATTGCTGGAGTATGCAAGTGTGTTTCATCCAACTCCTACACTTAATGCACAAAACAATGTTCCTACTTTTGATAAAGTAAAAAGGACTTGAATGATAAAATGGTTTATGCACCGAGTCTTGCCTTGGGTGTGATCGTAGTTAGCGTCTTCACCAAAGTGCACTTCAGCTCCTTGCTGGTCCGGTGGGATCTCCTCGGTCTCGATTCCTATATGGAATGGGCATGCATCAATGCTAAGGTATACACAAGGTTTCATGGAGTTTTCTTAATTAAAGATGGAATGCATGGCATAAGGATTCATGGTACTTCCTCAACAATTAAATTAATGAACTAATCACTCATTCATGAATATGGTAACTACTTAATTTGAAGGGGACAAACTTCTAATTACACAAATGTAACTTTTAATTATCACAACCTTAGTGTATGTCTACTTTAACATGAGCATGGCCTAGAATTTGATTATATGACATCACATGCTGATGATGATATGACAATGTAGTACTTAGGGTCAAACTTCAGAAAGTTCATTTTGAACAACTCAACTAAAGTGACCATATGTAAACTAACACTATACATAAAAATGGCACTTTAATTGCATAACTAGTTCTAGCTCATATAGTTAATTAAGAACCAAGAGTATAAATGCACATGAGAATTTCTACTGCAATGGGAGGATGAATGATTCTCCATGAATTTCCAGAAACTAATTTATTACTACTTTCATTAAATATGCCCATGAAGTAACATCTATATGAAGAAATTCCTAGTTCATTAACAAATGATCAATTTCGGAAGAGAATTTATACTTAGGTAGCTTCAAATTTTTCCTAGGATTTTACCTAAGTGTACAAGTGCATAAGGAACAGGAATGCCAAATTTCATGAATAAATCCCTAGCCAATAATTTATATAAATTCAATTACTGAAAATGAGGATTATGCAATAATACTGAAAATATGCAATAAAAATGGAAATGTGCTTTTGCAGAAAATCATGAATTTACCATTTATATTTATTTACTTATGAATTTATTAAGCAAATTAGGGTTGTAACTTTAGGGAATTAAATAAATTAATTTACTAAGCAACATTGGACCTCAACCTGTTTTTCTGGTAGAGGAGGATCTTAGGAGTTGAACAAAATTGGTTTCATCATTTTTGGGCTTTTATTTCTCCAGTTATTGAATTTTGAAGTTTAATTCAAAGTTCACTCTTATTTACAGAATTACCACCGCGTTTAAATTTACCCAGGCGCGCGCGCTCCCACGCGGCGGCCGGCGACGGCGAGCTTGGCCCAGCGGCTGATCAGCGGCACGGCCGGGGCTCGCGTGCTACTCGAATGATCTCCATGCCGAGGGGATCTCAAGGAGGGGGTCGGAGGGAAGAGGGTCTCATCGGAGGTTGCCGGCGGCGACGCACGATGGCAGAGGCCGCTCCGGTGAGGTCCACGCGATGGTGCCGAGGGGGAGGGAGGCTAGGGTTCGGTCGGTGAGCTTCGCTGCAGCTCGGGGAAGACCAGCTCCGAGGAACTCATCGAGGGGAAAGGCCAGAGGGGGGTCCTCGTCGGCGGGGGGGGGGGGAAAGATCCCGACGGTGGCGGCTCGGGTTCCACGAAATCCGATGAGCACACTGCACGAGAGAGGGAGAGGGTCAGAGGGGAGTGAGGTGGTGACCTTGCGCTTCAATTTGTGAAAGGAGTGAGGGAGAAGTTGCCTAGGTAGAGCCCTGTGCGGTGGCGGCCATGGCGGGCAGAAATAGGGCAACGCTCGGGTTTTGCCGGAGAGGGAGAGGAAGGAGAGTGCAGCGGCGCTTTTGTGCGGCGGAGAAGTTCCCTGGGAGGTGCACGATGCATGCGAGCAGAGGGAGAGAGAGCGATGGGGCTGGCATGCTGCTGCCGCCCCTTTTTGATTCGGCCGGCAGAGCAGGGGCCGAGAGCGGGTGAGAGAGGGAGAGAGAGGGAGGGGCCGCGCTGTCGGTCCGGGGTTGGCTCGCCGGCGGGAGGGATTCAATGCGGCCGGTAGCACAGGGGGGAAAAGGTGGCGGAGCAGTGGCCGGCATGGGGAGCGGCAGTGATCGACGGTGGCGACAGTACCCGGGTACAACCCGGTGTCGGGTTGGGATTTGCCCGGGAAGAGAGAAGGGTGCTGACCCGGCTTTACTCTGAACCCTGACTCGAGTTTGGGAAATTCCACCACGTTCCCCTGCTCCAATCTTGACACCAATTTTTGTGTGAGCTCAGGAACACGTGTGCTCCAACTTTGCTTTTGGGTGCACCAGCTAAATTTGCTTTGATAAATTATAAAAATTCCAAACCCGAAATACACTTTTCTGACTTTGGGGGAATTTTAAAGGGTATCAATTGGTTATCAAAAATTGTGGTAAACTTCTCAAAATTCTCTATTGTGGTGGCCATTCAGAATATGCAAAAATATCGGGGTACTTCCATGGGTTTTGGTAATGTTTGTGAATGACCCATATTTGATTATTCTAGAATTTAATTAAATAGTTTTTCCTCTTTTTATTCTTTGGCACATGGATTAATTATACTTTTGCTTAGCCCTTACTTGATGTTAGGTTTAGTTAATTTCATTTTGTGACATGGGATGTCACAGCACACCCCCCTTAAGGAATTCTCGTCCCGAGATTTGCAAAAAGAACAAACAAGAGGGAGGGGTGCGGATGGTTACCGGTTTTGTGAGGCCAAAAATTCTGGAAAGTTGGCCTTCAGAAACTCCAATTGTTCCCATGTGGCTTCCTCTTCAGTATGGTTACTCCATTGCACCTTGTAGAAGGTGATAGTGCGGCTGTGAGTAACTCGGTCCTTTTGATCGATGATTCGAACGGGGTATTCAGGGTAGGAGAGATCTTCTTCCAATTGCTCGGTGTCAGAGATAACCACGTCGATCGGAGTCTTCAAACATCTCTTGAGTTGGGAGACATGGAAGACGTTGTGCACCCGCTCAAGATTCTTCGGTAGCTGCAACCGGTAAGCGACGGTGCTATGCTTTTCCATGATCGGAAAAGGTCCGATATAGCGGGGTGCTAATTTCCCTTTGATTCCGAAACGAGATACACCTTTGTTGGGAGAAACCCGAAGATAGACATAATCTCCCTTTTCGAACTCCAATGGACGTCTCCTTTTATTAGAGTTACTTATTTGGCGGGATTGTGTGGCCTTCATGTTAGCTTGGATTTGTCGCACCTTCTCTTCGGCTTGCGTGACCAGATCGGGACCGAAAGTAATCCTTTCTCCCAACTCTGACCAATTCAGCGGGGTTTGACACGAGTGACCATACAAATCTTCAAATGGTGACATTCCCAAACTTTCTTGATAACTATTGTTGTAGGAGAATTCAGCGAACGAGAGACAAGATTCCCAATTTCCACGATTGTCTAGAACACAAGCTCTTAATAAATCCTCTAGATATTTGTTTAGCCTCTCGGTTTGTCCATCAGTTTGCGGATGATAAGCGGAACTGTGGATGAGAGTGGTGCCAAGACAAGCGTGCAATTGCTCCCAAAAACAAGCAATAAATTGGGGGCCTCGATTAGAGATGATCGTCTTGGGCACACCGTGCGAGCATAGAATCCGCACAATGTAGAGCTCGGCATATTGCTTCGTAGAATAGGTTGTATGGACGGGAATAAAATGAGCAGATTTGGTCAACCTATCCACAATCACCCGTATTGAATCGTGCTTCTTGGGGGTGAGGGGTAATCCAATGATGAAATCCATAGCAATGTCCTCTCATTTCCAAGCAGGGATTTTTAATGGGTGCAAAAGACCGGCTGTTCTCAAGTGATCGGCCTTCACACGTTGACAAGTATCGCATTCGGAGACATACTGGGCAACTTCTCGTTTCATACGCGTCCACCAAAACTTTTCCCTTAACCCGTGATACATTTTGTTGCTGCCGGGGTGTATGGAGTATTTGGACAAGTGAGCCTCATCCAAAATTTTCTTTCTTAGCTCCTCGTTCTTTGGAACAATGAGGCAATTATTGAACCAAAGTACTCCATCTTTGTCTAGTTGGAAACATGTAGCTTCTTTCTTCCCGATTTTCGGGCGGATATACTCCATTCCCTTGTCCTGCTTCTGGGCTTCTACGATTTCTTCCCGAAGGGTAGGAATGAGAGCTAAATTATACAAGGATCCATGTGGAATGACACGAAGACTTGGTTCGCTCGGATCTGAAATTGGGCGGGCTTCCATAGAACAAACAATTGCGTGATTGCATTGGTCCCTTCAACTCAAGGCGTCGGCAACCACGTTTGCTTTCCCGGGGTGATAATGAATTTCCAACTCATAATCCTTGATCAGTTCTAACCATCTACGTTGCCGCATATTCAGTTCTTGTTGAGTGAAGATGTATTTGAGACTTTTGTGGTCGGTGTTGAGGTTAACAAGATTACCGAGCAAGTAGTGACGCCAAGTTTTCAAGGCTAGAACAACAGAGGCCAATTCTAAGTCATGGGTGGGATAATTTTGCTCATGCTTCCGGAGCTGTCATGAGGCATAGGCAATGACACGACCTTCTTGCATAAGCACACAACCCAATCCGGTGCCGGAGGCATCGCAATAAACATCGAATGGTTTGGTGATGTCGGGTTGATCTAAAACCAGAGCGGTTGTCAGATGCTTCTTGAGTGACTGAAAAGCTTCTTCACATGCACTACTCCACTTGAACTTAGAATCCTTTTCCAGCAGCTTGGTCATAGGCTTGGCAATACTGGAGAAGTTGGGAATGAATTTCCGATAATAACCGGCAAGACCAAGGAAACTACGAATTTGTCTGACCGATTTTGGAGCCTTCCAATTCAGCATATCCTCAACTTTGCTAGGGTCCACGGCTACTCCTTCCGCTGATATGACGTGACCCAAGAACGGAACTTGCTTTAGCCAAAATTCACATTTGCTAAATTTGGCATAGAGTTGATGATCTCAGAGTCGTTGTAGAACGATGTGGAGGTGTTCGGTGTGCTCTTCTTCGGACTTGGAGTAGATCAGGATATCGTCGATGAATACCACTACAAACTTATCCAACTTGGGCATGAACACAGAGTTCATCAAATACATGTAGTGGGCTGGAGCATTCGTGAGACCGAAAGACATGACAAGATATTCGAAGAGACCGTATCGAGTGGAGAAGGCTGTTTTTGGAATATCTTCGGCTCGGATTTTGATTTGATGATATCCGAATCGGAGATCAATCTTGGAGAAGACTTTTGCACCTACTAGCTGATCAAAGAGGATATCGATTCGAGGTAGAGGGTACTTGTTCTTGATGGTTACCGCGTTTAACGATCTATAGTCAACACATAGGCGTAGGGTTTTGTCTTTCTTCTTCACAAAAAGAGCGGGACAACCCCAGGGAGATGAACTTGGTCGGATATATCCCTTGTCCATAAGCTCTTGTAACTGGTCTTTCAACTCCGCTAATTCATTAGGAGCCATTTTGTACGGCCTACGAGTGATAGGCGCCGTACCGGGTACGAGTTCAATCTTAAACTCAACATCCCTGTCCGGAGGCATGCCCGGCAAGTCGTCTGGAAAGACGTCGGGAAAATCACAGACCACTGGAATATTTGATAGCTCCTTTCCTTCCACATGACATACTTGAGAAGTGGACGACTTGGGATACGGCAATCGGAGAATAGAAGGGCCGTGTAAGGGTGAGTTCAAATGGATTTCTTGGTCCTCAAGGTGCAATACAGCTTTGTGACTAGTCATCCATTTCATGCCGAGAATTATGTCGATGCTTTGGCCATCTAAGATGATTAGGGAAGTGGGGTATATGTTGTTGGCTAGCTTAAGTGGCACTTTCCTTAACTCAAGATGAGCCCTTATTTTTCCACCACGTGACGTAATGACGTACGGGGTTCCCATAGTGGTGGGGGTAATTTTCAGATGATTTGCACATGCTTGACTAAAGAAATCATGCGTTGCTCCCGAATCAAAAAGAACCATGGCAGCATGTTGGTTGATCGAGAACGTATCCACGAGAACGGGTTCTCTGGCTTGGGTCTCTTCGACCGTGGTATAGTTGACTCGGCCATTCTTGTGGGGGGGGGGGGGGGGGGGGGTAGACGACTGAGGACGACTCCCATTGCTGCCACTATTGTTGTTGTTGCTGTTGTGGTTGTTGTTGTTGTTCTCGGAAGTATTGGAGTTGTTATTGTTGTTTGGGTTGCGCTTCGGAAACCGACACTCCTTAGCAAAGTGACCGGTGCGGCCACAATTGTAGCACGGCTGTGAGGAGTTGGTCTTCACCACTTGGTTGTTCTGCTGCGGTGGGCGAGAACCAGAGGATTTCTGCTGGTTCCCACCATGGGCTTTTTCTTGCTACTAGAAAGATTGACCCCGGTGGTCAGCGAATAGGGGTCTAGACCGAATCGAGAGTGCTGCTGCGAGAACGACGGGCGAGGTCCTCCTCCCGATGGTACCACAGCCCGGAATTTTTGTCCGGTCGGGGAGGTAATTGCTAGCTTGTATTTGGGCAGTGCGGAGCCGGATGAACTTCCCATAGCCCATTTCCTCTTCTTGTCCTCTTGATTGGCACGGATGGCGTCTTCTTGCACCATAGCGGCACTCATCAAATCATTGAACGTGCCGGCAGCGACTTGCGCCAAGCGATCTTGCAGCTTCGGGGTAAGACCCGAACGAAAGCAGTCTTTCTTTTTCTCGTCCGTATCAGCGTGATACGACGCATATTGGGCCAGGTAGTTGAACTTCCGTGCATACTCTTGCACGGTTCCGGAGCCTTGCTTCAAGTTGAGAAACTCCTGCAACTTGCTCTTCATGAGTCCAGCGGGTATGTGGTGTGCACGGAAAGCGGTGCAGAACTCCGCCCAAGTGACTTGGTGCCCCGCGGCGAGAGCGGCGATGAAGCTGGCCCACCAAGCACTTGCGGAGCCATGGAGCTGCTGCGCGGCGAAGAGGGACTTCTGCTGCTCGGTGCAGTGGAGGAGGGCGAACTTCGACTCCAAAATGCGAATGAAGTTGTCCGCTTCCAGAGGATCACCGGCTTCTCCGAAGGTGGGTGGGTGAGTCGCCCAGAAGTCGGCATAAGAGGATTCCCGTTGCTGCTGTGGCGGTGGTCCGTGAGCTCCTTGACGGTTCATGTTCTCCATGAACATGCGGAACATCTCGTTCTGATTGTGGATGAGCTGCTCCATCGCCGTCAGAGGTGGCGTGTTGGGCAGCAGCCCATTTCCGCCAACGTTCGAGGTGCCGGGAGCGTCACCGATGTTCTGTCCTCCATGGCGAGTTTGCACCATCTGACATATGAACAAATATGTTACCCCGATCATCACATGAGACAATATGATAACAAGGCTACAATATGGTGACGAAATAAAATTTTTGATTGCTCATAAATAAAATGCTTGACAAGTAAACGGTGCGGACATAAGAGATAACTTAAATTCCATAATTTCCAACACCATAAGCAACATATTCATGATAAAACCATAGGTACATGTGATGCAACCTTTTGGTACATAGCAAGTCTTCGGTTACATCACTCGGAACACTACACCATACGATCTCAGAGAGTTTAGGTTATAACTTATCTTAGCATTATCACACCATGTACACACCACTATGATGTCTCACGAGATTTCACCCTATGTACATCAGGCTACTCGGTCACCCGGCGTGGCTGTCACTATCGGACTCCATGTCCATAGAAGCTGGTCCCGTGGGTGCTTCGAAGTCAGTGCCGGAATCACCGTTCTCACTCAGATCAGCGTCATCGGGGGGAATCACCGCGAGTGGAATGGGTGGCTCATCGTTAAGGATGGCGTTCAGCTGACCATTAGCAGCTTGGAGCTGTCCAATGAGCTGCTCTTGCTGTGCGATGATCGCGTGAGCGTCGTTGAGGTTCCCTTCCATGATATCATGCTCATCTTGAGCTTCTTCGCGTTGGGCCTGCAGCTCGCTTCGCTCCTCCAAGAGAGCAGTAACCTGACCATGAAGAGAGTAAATCTCCTCTTGGGCAGCGGTGAGCTGGGCGTTGCGTTGGTTCAGTTGCTCCTGCAACTGATCGCTTGCATCGCCCTCAATGATGAGCTGCGCATCGTGGAGTTGCTCGAAAAGATCGGCCCGCTCCATCTTGCTAGTGTGCAGCTTGTTCTCAAGATAGGAAATCTTAGCGTCATTCTTCGCAAGTTGAGCATCACGGGCCACAAGTGTGGACTGCAGCGCCTCGCGCTCTCGTTCCAACTCGAGAATGCGGGCGGCAAGATACTCGGGGTCCTTCGCGAGCTTGCCAACCTCCATCTGCCGGAATAAAGTTTTGCTAGGTGAATCAAAACTTAATATTCCACTAAGCACACATGCTTAAAATATCATAAGGAAGGATTGGTAAAATAAAAACACGAGGTTCCCGATCCGTTTAACGACCGGTAACGACGAATTTCTGTGGCCGACGGAGTGAACCGCAGACACTGGCAAAAACGCTTAGTTTCTGGACAATATTAAATTTTTTGTGCTTTACTACTGTTGTGGAGAATTTCATCCTCTTTCCAACGCATACTCACACATCTCCATCCAATAAAGTCTCTGGGATTTATGATCATCCAAAGACAGGGGACAAAAATGAGGCAGTTTTTGATTTCCAGAAAAAGGCTACCGTTTTTGCAAAATTTGACCTAATTCCCGATTTTTCTAAGACAAACTTTCTAAACCAAACTTGTAGAGAAAAACCTCATATTTCCAACGAGTACTTATTTGCCTTCATTGAATTAAAATTGAGGAAGTTATGCTTGTTTTAGTGAGACTGACTTTTCTGGTAAGGTTGGACACTTACCGGTTAGGTTCAAATTTCTGGTTTAGGTGCCAAAGGGGTTCCATTTCGTCCAAAACTTGATCATTTTACATGTTCACAGTATCAATGACATTTTTACAGATTTTGGTAAAGTTGAATGCATATGGTGTGCATGGATGCCAATGCTCAATATGACGGTTCCCTACATCCTCATAAAAAGAAAACTTGACCGATGGTATAACTCGATCTTTTCGGTGGCACACACACCTCTCACACATTTCTAAGAGAACTACACGTGGTTAGTGTACCTGCAAGGGATCCATCTCAGAAACAATACATCAAATTCAAATGAATCAAGCCAAAATAACAATGACAGCTTATGCCCAGGTATTCGCCCACCCGGAAGGCAGCCGACGTTTAAGCGCATTCGGTCTGCGCATCAATCAAAGCCCAGGTCTTTGCCCACCCGGAAGGCGTTCGGTATTTACAGCGCAACCGATCTGCGCACAAAGACATACCTTCATTGAAGAATCCGTAGTTGCGAGTAATTTAAACAAACATAACCCAGGGTTAGCTTTGCCACCTACAAGACTCTTACATGGGCACTACTAGTTCGTACCTCACCGTAAGGCGTAGAAACGGCTTGTTTACGTTTTAAAATGCTCATTTGTGTGTAGCTTATCCCAAGACGGCTCTGATACCATCTGTGATAACCCTACTCCGAAAAGTAGAGTATGTCGAACAGGATCGCCTCGAGCGATGGTTAATGAAGTAACCATACACAGCATTCACACATGAACATTCATCATTTACAATATTACATCACTTAGGTGCATAATATTACAAGTTCAGAGGTAGAATATAATCAAGTCCAGATCTAATACAATACATATGTCCTTAGTACATATTACATAACTTAGCGGAAGCGATACAACGACAAAACACGATGTCAAGACCTACGTGAACCATCCCAGCCCTATGGTGATGGCTCGCTCATCACAGTTAGGGGAGCTAGGGACCCATTTAATGGTCCAGTTCTGAGGCTCCTCACCTTCCCACACAACCTTGTTACAACAATCATAATATGTGGCCTGAGGAAAACCTGAAAAACAACATCAACGCAAAGCCTGAATATCTAACATACTTCGCAATACTTACCCGTCAACCGGTTTACTAAAACCAACTCCTAGTATGCAGGGGGCTAATCGGGTTTATTTGATAGTTGCATAAAAAGCTCCTATTAGTTCTATGCTGCGCTTTCAATCTCCTTAAACAAGATTTTACTTTGCTTATCGTAGAACACAGCTACGGTGAGTCGAGCTAGCTGCTAAGACATGAATATAGCTAAAGAGCAATACATCATAGCATTGTGTATCCATAGCATAAATAAATTTCAGAAACATAACCACAACTTTACTACTTAACATATCATTGCCGCTGCTCAAACAAGAGGTACTCATAACCGCGAGGGACAGCAATTCGAATTGATTTACATCCTGCAGGGAAAACCCAAATACATGACATACGCATCATTTAAGAACACGTATGGCCACCGTTCACAAGATTGCTATAAAGTCGATCTGGGGCCATCGATCCCGAGTACACATCCTCCCCGCGATACATTACTTCGTATCCGAGGCTTAACCCATGCACTCTCCAGCGGTCCTCAAACCCGTGCAACCACCGTGCTGTTCACATCACCTTTGGATCGATGCGTATGGCCGTCCAACAATACGACGCCCAAGTTACTAGGTTTACCAATTCCCATATTAAAGGTATGCACTTGGTACGGTTCAATACTTGTTCGCGGAGTTACAACGATCGGTGCTCCATTTTTATCAAGTTCATCAACCAGTTGAACCGTAGTTGAATCTATAACCTACCGTTGACTCCACTAGTTTAAGCATAGCATTTGCTAACGAAAAAGCTTACTAACATACTACTCATAGGTCATTGCTGGAGTATGCAAGTGTGTTTCATCCAACTCCTACACTTAATGCACAATACAATATTCCTACTTTTGATAAAGTAAAAAGGACTTGAATGATAAAATGGGTTATGCACCGGGGTTTTCCTTGGGTGTGATCGTAGTTAGCGTCTTCACCAAAGTGCACTTCAGCTCCTTGCTGGTTCGGTGGGATCTCCTCGGTCTCGATTCCTATATGGAATGGGCATGCATCAATGCTAACGAATACACAAGGTTCCATGGAGTTTTCTTAATTAAAGATGGAATGCATGGCATGAGGATTCATGATACTTCCTCAACAATTAAATTAATGAACTAATCACTCATTCATGAATATGGTTGCATACTTAAGTAAGACATGGTAACTACTGAATTTGAAGGGGACAAACTTCTAATTACACAAATGTATCTTTTAATTATCACAACCTTAGTGTATGTCTACTTTAACATGAGCATGGCCTAGATGTTGATTATATGACATCACATGCTGATGATGATATGACAATGTAGTACTTAGGGTCAAACTTCAGAAAGTTCATTTTGAACAACTCAACTAAAGTGACCATATGCAAACTAACACTATACATAAAAATGGCACTTTAATTGCATAACTAGTTCTAGCTCATATAGTTAATTAAGAACCAAGAGTATAAATGCACATGAGAATTTCTACTGCAATGGGAGGATGAATGATTCTCTATGAATTTCCAGAAACTAATTTATTTCTACTTTCATTAAATATGCCCATGAAGTAACATCTATATGAAGAAATTCCTAGTTAATTAACAAATGATCAATTTTGGCAGAGAATTTATACTTAGGTAGCTTCAAATTTTTCATGGGATTTTACCTAAGTGTACATGTGCATAAGGAAAAGGAATGCCAAATTTCATGAATAAATCCCTAGCCAATAATTTATATAAATTCAATTACTGAAAATGAGGATTATGCAATAATACTGAAAATATGCAATAAAAATGGAAATGTGCTTTAGCAGAAAGTTTAAGGATGCCATGAAATGACCACTGAGCAAGTTTCACGAATTTACCATTTATATTTATTTACTTATGAATTTATTAAGCAATTTAGGGTTGTAACTTTAGGGAATTAAATAAATTAATTTACTAAGCAACATTGGACCTCAACTTGTTTTTCTTGTAGAGGAGGATTTTAGGAGTTGAACAAAATTGGTTTCATCATTTTTGGGCTTTTATTTCTCCAGTTATTGAATTTTGATGTTTAATTCAAAGTTCACTCTTATTTACAGAATTGCCACCGCGTTTAAATTTACCCAGGCGCGCACGCTCCCGCGCGGCGGCCGGCGACGGCGAGCTTGGCCCAGCGGCTGATCAGCGGCATGGCCGGGGCTCGCGTGCTACTCAAATGATTTCCATGCCGAGGGGATCTCGAGGAGGGGGCGGAGGGAAGAGGGTCTTACCGGAGGTTGCCGGCGGCGACGCACGGCGGCAAAGGCAGCTCCGGCGAGGTCCACGCGACGGTGCCCAGGGGGAGGCAGGCTGGGGTTCAGTCGGCGAGCTTCGCTGCAGCTCGGGGAAGATCGGCGTTGAGGAACTCATCGAGGGGAAAGGCCGGAGGGGGGTCCTCGTCGGCGGGGGGGAAAGATCCCAACGGCGGCGGCTCGGGTTCCACGAAATCTGGTGAGCACACTACACGAGGGAGGGAGAGGGTCAGAGGGGAGTGAGGTGGTGACCTTGCGCATCGATTTGCGAAAGAATGAGTGAGGGAGAAGTTGCCTAGGCAGAGCCCTGTGCGGCGGTGGCCATGGCGGGCAGAAACATGGCGGTGCTCGGGTTTTGCCGGAGAGGGAGAGGAAGGAGAGTGCAGTGGCGCTTTTGTGCAGCGGAGAAATTCCCTGGGAGGTGCGCGATGCATGCGAGCAGAGGGAGAGAGGGCAATGGGGCTGGCATGCTGCTGCCGCCCCTTTTTGATTCGGCCGGCGGAGGAGGGGCCGAGAGCGGGTGAGAGAGGGAGAGAGAGGGAGGGGGCGCGGTGTCGGTCCGGGGTTGGCTCACCGGCGGGAGGGATTCAATGTGGCTGGTAGCACAGGGGGGAAAAGGTGGCGAAGCAGTGGCCGGCATGGGGAGCGGCAGTGATCGACAATGGCGACAGTACCCGGGTACAACCCGGTGTCGGGTTGGGATTTGCCCGGGGAGAGAGAATGGTGCTTACCCGGCTTGACTCTGAATCCTGACTCGGGTTTGCGCAATTCCACCACGTTCCCCTACTCCAATCGTGACACCAAATTTTTTGTGAGCTCAGGAGAACGTGTGCTCCAACTTTGCTTTTGGGTGCACCAGCTAAATTTGCTTTGATAAATTATGAAAATTCCAAACCCGAAATACACTTTTCTGACTTTGGGGGAATTTTTAAGGGTAACAATTTGTTACAAAAAATTCTGGTAAAATTCTCAAAATTCTCTTTTGTGGTGGCCATTCATAATATGCAAAAATATTGGGGTACTTCCATGGGTTTTGGTAATGTTTGTGAATGACCCATATTTGATTATTCTGGAATTTAATTAAATAGTTTTTCCTCTTTTTATTCTTCGGCACATGGATTAATTATACTTTTGCTTAGCCCTTACTTGATGTTAGGTTTAGTTAATTTCATTTCGTGACATGGGATGTCACACTAGGAGTCTGACTCGCCGCTGCAGTGATGTTGCTTGTTGCTACGGTGATGGTCCTTCGGGCATGGATCACCACCAGGTTGTACCGTCGAGCGTAGTTCCTTTACGTATTTGCTTCCGTTGTCTCAAAACATTTATGAACTTGTATTAATTTCGCTACACTCTGAATCATCGTATTAAGGTAATATTCAACTTAAATTTAGACCAATGTTGTATTATCAAGTGTCTGTGCTATCAGCACCGTCGGGACCTCGATCCTCCGGGAAAGGGCGTCACAGTAGTACGAGGCGTTCCCTGAGGTGACCACCAGTTAGAGCAACTCCAACCCTTCCCCTTTAATCTCATCACCTAAAGAGGTGAAAGGGGATTCCTTCAACCTATTTTTTGAATTATAGGTGATAGTGTTGTAGCAGTTCACCTATTCCATCACCTAAAAGGGTAGGGTCCACCATTTAGGTGAGGGATGGGTGATCCCCTACATAGAGGGGATGGTGGACTGAATTTAGGTGATCACGTATCCAAGGGGATGGGAAAGGGAAATTGATAAAGAAGTTTTTTCCATCCCCATTCCCTATATGATAGATTTTTGTGTTTAGGTGATAGGAAAGGGGAAGGATTAGAGTTGCTCTTATGCACCTCGAGTCCCCAGGGGATTGCAGTCCGCCTCGTGTCAACAGATGGGAAAGGAGGAGCAGGAGTCACTGCCAGTCCCTCACGAGCAGCCAGCTCATCCAGAGACGGTGGTTCCTGAGTCAGCTAATACAGGAGCACCTCCCTAGCCTATAGGTTTGCTGTCAAGAGACGCTATCACTATAGCGGCACTTACAAGATGCCTGAGTGAGTTCATTCAGAGCACAGCTGAGGATAGGCATCAGATGATGGAGGTCATCAGGGGTCAGGCAAAGCTTCAGAGACAGCAGATGATGATGGTGACCACCCAGATGGCACAGTTGACTTAGAGGTAGGCAGGCCAGTAGCCAAAACCCTCAGTGATACCACAGTCCAGCATCTGGTTACTCAGCTAGGACCCTACACTGCCTTGATGACAGCTCAGTCCAGCGGGTTGTCACTCTCAGGAGTTCTACTGACAGGGGGAGCAGGACAGACACTCTCTTCAGCTCAGCTCTCCGCCTTGTCTGCCTTCTCGTGGTCTGCGTTATTCACTTCACCAACTCACTCTTCTACTTCGCAGATGGCAGGACCTTCCACCTCCCAGCTACCAGTCAGGAGTCTGTTCTTGGACATAGTGCACACCACCAGTGCAGACTCCCAGCCAGCACCATAGTCAGCTACAGCTCCACTCTCCACCGCTACAGTCAACACGCTCACACCTCAGGTAGCAGAGGATCTAGCCCGCGAAGGCTTTTCACAGCAGGATGTGGTGGATCTCATCGTTCTCCAGATTTCAGCTTAGGAGACCACCACAGTCACTCCAGTAGAGCCGGACAGAGGGTCTAAGTCACCAGTAGACCTTGAGTTCTTTAAGCAGTTGGATGCTTAGGCGGCACAGGCTCAGGGAGCACAAAAGGATCCAGCACAGCAGCAGCCAGGAGCAGAGCCCTCAGAGGTCGTCGCTGCACCACTTCCTTTGACCACGAGCGCTTAGATGTATGATTTCACCAGTATGATTTCACGATGATGATTGCTTGCTTTTAATTCCTATGCATTGCCATGCTAATCTGTTGCATATCATCATTCATGTCTTGCATTGCATGTCTTTACGCTTTCTTTAATAAGCTATCATGACATGCATGCCTTATCATCCAGAGTGTGCTTTTCTCTCTTTTCTTTTTAACTCTTGATGATGATTGTTTGAGTAGGACCTTGTGCGTTTCTCTCTTATGCTATTGTGGTTCCTCTCGATCATAGTTTAGCTCTTTTAGCCCATTGTTTCTTGTTATGATTATGATAAGTAGTGGTTGTCATCAATCACCAAAAAGGGGGAGATTGTAAGCTTCATGATCATTGATGATTGGATCCCCAAGGTATAAATGTTTTGATGATAGATGACAAATATGAAATTGTGAGCTAATATCTAAACGAGTGTTGTCTTTGCAGGGATCATCTCTAAACACTATTACAAATCATATAAATGATGGTTGCCTTGGCGATTGATGACAAGGACCACAAGCATGAAGGCTTGATGAGCTTGATGGAGTCCAAGGGTTGATGAAGATGGATCAAGGCTAAGAACAAGCTATAGAGCAAGTGTCGGGTACACTTGCCTAGTTGTTAGGGCTTTGTGTCCATAGGAAAAACTGGACTATCAAGAGGGTCTAGGTCATTCTCTTAGGTCATGTCAAGTCGGTGATGTGCAAGTTTGCTTGGTGAAATTACAGGCACAAGTTGATAGTGGAGAAGCCAAGGAGCTGTTCGGAGAAACCGGGAAACGAAGTCAAGCAAGTATGAGGAGTTTCAGCTTCAGGATGAAGTGACCAGATAGAGGCGTCAGTGGTGACCGGACTGTACGGTCACTTAGAGGTTTTGTCCAGAGGCTACAGCGAAGAAGCAAGGAAACTGCTAGAATTGGAAGCTTTAGAGACCGGACGGTCCGGTCTACAGACTAGATGGTTCGGTCTGTACAGATCACTCTAGGTAGCGAGGAAGCTATTGCGTGAAATGTTTCTGGACTGGAGAGAGAAATGGACTGGACGGTACGGTTAGCTGACTGTACGGTCCAATCAGCAGGAGTCAGTAGAGGGGTCAGAGCCGTTGGAGCTCGATGTTGTAGTGACCGGACGGTCCGCTCAGGCAGTGACCGGACAGTCTAGTTAGTAGGCCTAGAAAGCTGATTTCATGGAGCAACGGCTAGTTTGACATTGGAAGCCTATATAACTTTGTTGCTAAGGTCTTTGTGACAACTCTTGGCCAGTGGAATACCTGAGAGCATTTGGTAAGGTCCAAGAGGAAAAGAGGAGAGCACTAGAAGGAGATATTGCATATCTTGAGAGTCCTAGTGGAGAGTAACTTGAGCATTTTGCACATCTAAGGCTAGGGTGTCCTTGAGGGTATGATCTAGATTGTTACTCTTGGTCTATGGTGATACCAAGAGCGGTTAGGTGTCAGTGATCGAGCCTATTGTGATTAGTTGTGAAGGCCGTCATATATTATACACGGTTTGAGCCCGTCGGTGAAAGGGGCATCAATAGTGAGCGCTCATGTCGGCTCGGAGAGTTCGACAAGTTCTCGAGAGAGACGAGCTTGTGCCTTGGTGGCAGCAGTGACGCACACTGTGTCTTCACTCCGGGAGTGATTTCGGGCTCGTGGGCGAGAACTCCACTTGGTGGCGGGAGGGACCGGAACTCCGACGAGAGTGGTCCAACGAGGAGTAGGGGAAGGCGCCATCCTTCCGAGACCTCGGAAAAAAAATCATGAGCATTCCTTGACCCTCTCTTAAGTATTCTGCATTTATGTGCTCTAGTAACTAGGTTGAATTATGGCTTGCATAGGCTAGTGTGTTTGGCTTCCGCGCTTGCTTTTATCATGAACACTAGCATGTGTAAGGTCTTGGCCTACTAGAATTGTTTAGGTTGCAACGCTTGTTAGACTCAACTAGTGTGAATTGAAGTATTTGGTTTTGTGAGTGGCCTACCGATTCACCCCCCCTCCCCCCCTCCCTCTCGGTACGCCTTCGGTCCTTACACAACAACATAGTAAAAATAGCACGCGCGAGCATATAAAGTACCTAGCAAGTGGGGAAGAGTAATGACATGCAACCTAAAAACAAAAATAGGCTTAATATAGGTTTACTGCACTACACATCCTTAGCCTATGACTCTAATTGCACAAGCATCTTATTTATTACATCAAATGTAGCCCAATAGGTTAACCACCTCTCCTACACTATCGGTTGTCCAGCGATAGCAAACCTATGAGTTACCCACCCATATCAGAACTTACCCACCACATCCATCCAACCATGCATCTAATTGCATTAGGATCTAGGCCGCTCTTGACTGTGAGCACGACTGTTATAACAATTTTACATTCTATAGAGGTTGCATAACTTTGACCACAGGTTGGTGATTCCATCACCCATCAGTGAGTAAAGTCTCCATGTTGCTAACTACATTACCATAGGTGTGAGGCCAGGAGATCCCTAAATGGTCTTTCAAAGAGCTCCCCAGCTTGCAAAACATCCATGCTAAGGCTTTACCACTGCGAGATTAGCCATCCCTATAGAAGCCCCCTCTGACGCCATGGCTAGAAGTAACTCTTCATCACCTGAGGCTGAAAGTGACTCACTCGTCCTCCTTCCTTGAACGCTCACAAAATTGTGAATACATCTAATATCGGACCTCGCCTTTCCATATCAGCCATGTGCTTTGCGCTATTTTCCTGGGTGGCTGCTCCACGAACCGGTCCTTATAACCACAAGTAGGTACTACCACAGTCCAACCAGTACAGTACTTGTGCCTATGCATACCCCCACCACTATCAACATCCTCGTGCTTGGGTCACCTAGAATCCATGGTGCTAAAAAGATTACCAATCCAAATAATGATTAGGTTCAAGTGTATATTAGTCAGTTTATTATTATTCAATTTTAAACCCCCAAAATACTACAACTAAGCATGACGTATCCAAACTCATCTACTAAATTAAACCCAGATGACAAGGACAAGATTATTCAATATCTAGACAACCCTAACATAGGATTCAAATTTAGATAAGCATGCATGTAAAAGTAAATATCCTTAATAGGTGCAATATGATCAAGGACATTTCTCCTACTGACTGCTGCTCAAACTCAAGGTCTTGAAAATTCTGGAGCTGCTTCTCCCCTAATATCGATAAATAGCAAAAAAGCAATCATAAACAATTAAGAAACAATATACCAAATATTTCTTAAATACTATAATAGTAGTTCCAAAAGATAGTACTCATTTCTACGATTCCGTGAACTTAAAAATCACCTAAATCAAAATTACGGTTAAAAAGTTATGCTAGTTTGAAGTTCTAGAGACTAAAAAGTAAAAATAGAAACTTTTAGGGACCTATTAGTAATTTTATAAAACTATAGGTACTAAAGTGTAAAAATATTAGGACTAAATATATTTACTAAAAAGTATAGGGATGTTTTTGTAAAATTCTTGGGCTAAAATATCATTTAGGAAATGTCTAAAGGTTATCTGTAAAAATATGATGCTAAAAATAATTAAATAGAAACTAAGGGATCTAAACATAATTTTCAGTAAGGTCCGGTGCCTAACTTCCCAAGCGCAAAATTAGCATTATCTTGGATTTACTAGAATGAAAATAAAACCTAAAACTGTGGACCGAGTCTATGGGGTTCATGGACCGGCCTAGGACTGTGGTTCACGGGTCCACGATGGACCAAGAACTTACCCCTTCAGGAGATTTAATCCTGGTCGCATATCAGCAGATGGACGACTCCTATTGCTCCTGCGAGGCAGGGGGGAGGGGTAGCTATAGAGGTGGCAGCAGTTGTTCGGGGGTCGCCGGAGATTCTATAGGGTAATGAGGAAAGGGTGTGTAAAGAGGAAAGCGGAAAGGAAGGGAGCCATCTTGGGATGGTTTATACTGGCAGAGTAGGTGGGAGCCGAGCAGGCTAGAGTTGGCTAGAATTCAATGGCCACTGTGGCCTTAGATGCGTGTGAGTGCGCCTAAGTGCGCTATTAGAGCCACTAGTGCTCGAGAGTGGAGAGGAAACACGGGTCCATTTGCATGCTTAAAGCAACTCCAACCCAGGAATCAAATTTGGACCCCTGTACATCATTTTTCGGGGCAACATCAATTGTAGGGCTAAAATTATTTTGTTCTTAACTAAACAGAGCCCCTATCCCTGACAGTGGGCCCCATCAACTCCTTCTTCGTCCCTTGTCGAATGGCACCTTCTCCCGTAGTCTTCTCTTGGGCGCCGATGGCTTCCCCTGTTGCACACACCGCCGGCCACTAGTCCGCAGCTCCCACCTCCGCCGGCGCCTCCTGCCCCCTGCTCGCGCCACTGTCGCGTCCCTCCCCTGTGTGTGCCGCCGCCGCCTCCCACTTTAGCTCGAGCCGCTGCCTCTGGCCTCTCCCTCTCTTGCACTCGCCCGCCTCTCGCCTCTCCCTCTGGACTCAACTCCGTCAGTGAGCAATGGAGACCCAGGTGGAGAAGTCGTGCTACGGCGGCGACACGACCAGGTGCGGCGCCAAGCTTGGCTGGCCCTACCCGCCGGCGTGGAAAGCCAAATCGGGCCACGATTCATCCAGAGGGGTGGATCCAGCCCTTCTGCGGACGGATCTATCACCGGCGGGAGGCACGGGAGGCCCTCCTGCGGCGGACGACAGTATTGACCATCGAGGGCGTCGGTGGAAGGCGGCGTCGGGTGGGAGAAAATTTCGGGCGCAGATGAAAGGGAAGAGAGAGGGAGGAAGGAATAAAAAAACAAGTGACACTCACATTTGGAGAAGGATAGTAAGTGAGCTAATGTGAGGAGTATAGACGGCTGGTTGGAGCATTTTTTTTATTTTTGCATCGAGTGACGAAAAATGTTGAGAACCGCCTATTTAATCATTGAACTAGAGTTTCTCTTAATGCGGTGGTTTTGGTAGCCGAGGAGGCTAGGAAGCGGAGCAATCGACGGCGGCAATGGCAGCGTTCGAGCACCAGGAAGACGAAGACGCCTGGCTGGGCCGTGCTGTTGCGCTACTGGGCCACGCTTGCAGGCCCAAACGGGGAAATGAGAGTAGGTGGCCTGGTTGGCAGGTGGGCCTAGCAGGCTGAAATGAGAAAAGAGAGGGAGAAGGGGAAAAAGAAGATGGGCCAGCGGAGAGAATCTGGCCCAATGCCTGGGCAGGCTGTGCGTGGGGAAGAAAAAAGGGTTGCACCAAGTTGAGGGAATCGGCCTAGGAGGCCTCAGGTGAGATTTTCTTTTCTATTTTCTTTCCTTTATTTCTAACTAATTCTAAAACGATTTTTAGTCGAATTTTAAAATATTTTTCTACAAATAAAATCCTATTGCATACTACTTCTACATGAATGCAACATTACATAAATATTTTATTTTACATATTTATTTGATAAAAAACAATAATAAATAATAATCATTATGTTTTAAGATAATTGTTAACACCCTAATTAAAATAGAAAAATTAATAATTTGTAAAAATTAAAAATTTAGGGTGTATCCCATTTGAATAGCACACCACGGAACAAACTGATTCTTGAGCAGAGATTTGAGCTACACAGTCCGGTGGCGTGGCTGAGTGGCGACAAGGTGGCGGTGACCTAGCAAGCCCTGCACTGTGCCTGTGCGTACCGGGGGGGGGGGGGGGGGCGGTGGGGTGGATGTGCACCTCTACTGACCGGCTCAGCTCATTCAGCAACAGCAAGTTCTCTGACCCACTATTTGCAAAATATTGTTTAGTTTAATCCAGTTCAAAGTTCCAATTGATTCAATTGCCATGTGTCTTAATATTTACGGATAAGAAAATAAAACCGAAGGTAGTATTTTATTGAAAAATAAAGAGGGGTGGAGATGGATATGTTATATCTCCTTTGGTTCTATGTGTAACATGTGTTGTGTGAAAAAAAGAATTATCGGTCCATCCTAACTTTAAATTGTAGCTCCTAGCTCCGCCACTGCCCAGATCCTCTCTTGGCTGCAGCTTATTTCTTCAACACAACACGAATACAATGCAGCACAACGGTTGACCAACAGGGGGCGCGTCTCGCAGTCGACGACAAGCCACTAGTGATGCAAGCACATAGTTTATCTTTTTTTTTTTGGAATTCTATGATGTGGTTTTAGTTTGCTTCTACTTTAATTAATACTAGCAAGGTGTCCCACGTTTTTTATACAGCTTGCTTCTTATACTTACTAGGAAAGCTTGCGCGCTACGCTGTGCCCATAAAGAAAAACATAAGTTAAATAAAGCAAATATGTTTGATAAATAATAACTTTTTTATTTGTAAGATTGTTGAAACTGTGCCTAGTTTCTCATCCCATTAAAAGTTCAACCTGTAAAACATGTAGAATTTCAATCGGATCAATTCGGTATTCACATTCGGCTGAAATCAAATAATGTGGACATCTTTCTCATTCCTGCCTTGTTCAAAGTCTCTCTCTATCTAGGGTGCCCCAACTTCCTTTTTCCCAAATACATGGCCCACCTCGTATCCAGGCCGCCACTAATCTGCCATCACAACACAATCTTTGGCCCACACATTACGACAATGCCATGCATCACCTTGTTTGTCCATATGCGGCCATGTGAGCTTGTCGTGATCTCCTCCCGGTGTGTAACCGATGCAGTATGCCCCCCTCATGTGTTGCCATCACATCGCTGCCCTTAGTCGTGTTGTTTGCGCCCTCCCGTTGAGTCTCTGTAATGGCGAAGTGGAAAGAGGAAGAACAATGCCCTAACATGGCCTAAACTCAACCGTTGTCGGTGCATGATGCGGGCTCACTCATGATGGTGACGTGGTAATTTGTGAAGGTGACCATGGCATGAGAGACTAAGTGCTCACAGTGAAAGCTATCCGTGTTAGTCCGAATATGATGAGCTAGTTGTTGTTTCTTTTTTTCTTTACTATTAGTTGTTTGTTTAGTATCCAACGTCTTAAGTAATCATGGATCGAGTGTTTACTATTAAATTATTTTACTGATACTATGTCTGGTGAAAGAGAGGCATATATGAACATGCTCTAGGTGGAAGTATTTTTTTTTCTCTCTAAAATATATATAATAAATTAAACTTATTTCTTTGAATTTTCTTACTGCTATAGATACATGAGAGGAAGTATATATTATAGGGTACACTAAATCAGATATACCATGGGCTAAAATTGACATGATCATTGTTTGCAGCCAGCAGCTGCCTAAATTATTAGCCATGCTATGAGGAAGAGCATGCAGTAGCCATGCATATGCGTAATAGTTGACCCATCATAAGCTTATAATAATTCTTGTTACAAAAGTTGATTTTTACGTACTACTTTTGTTATCTTCTTTTTTGTTTTTGCTTTTGTCTATATCTCACTCAACCATAGCATCAGGTACAAAGATGTGCACATGTTCTCTCTCTCAAGCATGGCAGTAGATGACCAGAGCACATGGAAAAGAGTACCAGCGATTTTCTATTGGTCCGCATCCACTTTTCTCTTTTTTTATTTTTTTTTCTTACGAAAAGTCTATTTTACTCCCCCTAATAATTCGTTTTATCCAATATACACCCCGAACAAAATCTTGGTTCAATTTACTCCCTCAAACAATTTAAATTAGTGTAATTTACTCTCTGATATAATTTGTCTTTTTTGTTTCTATTTGTACAATGTGAATTTAGTGCTGAAATTTTACACAATGATAGTTTTTATAGAACTTTACACTAAAAAATATAAATTATATTTTACGCATATATTATATAGTTTAATAATATCTAATACTATCTTAATTATATAGCTCTAAAATTATATATAAAATATCTATGAAAAAATAAAAAAATATAACTTTTTATGTAGTGTTTGTTATAGTCTTTCATAGTATAAAATTTGAGCATCAAATTCTAAGTATATAACAAGAAACAAAAAGAATAAATTATATTAGGGAGTAAATTGCACCAACTTGAATTATTTGAGCGAATAAATTAAGCTAAAATTTTGTTCGAAAAGTAAATTAAACAAAGTGAATTATTCGGAGGAGTAAAATAGATTTTTCCCCTTCTTCTTTGTTCACCGTCGCTGACATGCACATTAATTCAGGCCATGCATTGATGCTTCTAGTGTCAAAGAACGACAAAGCGGTAAAAGCATGGTCACACACGGGCTGGCCTGTAATGAGTGGTAAAATAAGAGACACGCTTCACACAGGCAAACAACCACGTCAGTGAAAATAAACGTGCCAGATATAGAACTTTACGCTAAAAAAATATAAAGTATATTTTACATATATATTATATAGTTTAATAATATCTAATACTATTTTAATTATATAGTTCTAAAATTATATACAAAATATTTATGAAAAAATAGAAAAATATAATTTTTTATGTAGTGATTGTTATAATATTTCATAGTACAAAATTTGAGCATTAAATTGCTCAAATTTTAAGTATACAACAAAAAATAAAAGGAATAAATTATATTAAGGAGTAAATTGCACCAACTTAAATTGTTTGAGAAAGTAAATTGAACCAAAATTTTATTTGAAGAGTAAATTAGACAAAAAAGATTGTTCGGCCCCTTCTTCTTTGTTCACCGTCACTGATATGCACAATAATTCAGGCCATGCATTGATGCTTCTAGTGTCAAAGAACGACAATGCGGTAAAAGCAGGGTCACACACAGGCTGACCTGTAATGAGTGGTAAAAAAAGAGACACGCTTCACACAGGCAAACAACCACGTCGGTGAAAATAAACGTGGCAGATTTAGAAGGCATACACGTTAGTCAAAATCACCTGAGAGCTGCAATTCTTTGTTGTATCAGCTTACTACTATACTAGTGGTATTCGGCACGCTTACGCGCCGCTCTTTAAAAATGACGATGGAAAAGAGATCAAGGGTAACCTGTAGCGAGATTGTTTATCTAATTCATTGGCCCATGCATATGAGGTCTGGACATGGTAGTGGCCAACTGGATTTGAATGTAAAGTTTGTATTCAGGAAAAATATCAGCTATAATTACATTTATGTAGAAACAAATGGAGGCACCTTTTAACTCCAAACTATGAACTTGAAATATGTAAGATGTTTTTTGTCACCGGAACGGAGGGAAGCAAAGCATATTATTAGATGTTACACATGAACATCAGAACATAGAATTACTTAGAGAAGGAAAACACATAATTGAACATCAGAACTTAGAATTACTAGAAGGAAAACCCATAATTGATTAACCATAACTTAAGTCATTCCACCCATCCAATGAATGGTACATGCTCATGTGGATAACTCCACCACAATAACATGAAAACATGTATAGTCAACACAATTTTGATTTTGTTAATCAGTACGAACTCAAGAGGCAACCAAACACTAAACTCTCATTTACACATCATGCCCATGGCAAAGTCTCCCAAACTTAGTTCGAATAAGGCTCCCCTCATTGTTTTACAATCACCCCATATCTATCACTCTTCATTGTTTCTCATTTGCCTTTGTCCCCTGCATCCTACATCAGCATTCTCAAACTTTCCCTGCTTGAGGTACCATTCGAGATACTCCGAGCAAATGTCAGAGTCATAAAAGGAAACCTTGGATTATTGTATGAGTGCAAGTTCAACATTGAAAGTGTAGCCACGTAACAAATATAACTGAAGCGGTTTCAAGCTTCACCAATACAAAGCAGTGTGACTGTGTATAACTGAACTTTCTGTCAACCAGAGCAGTCAGCCATTGGATCACTCTAATTTGCAACATAACTCACAAAATCTGAAGAAATGTAACACCGCTAAATCCATTTATTGCACAAAAAGAATGAAACAAGGTTCAAAATTAGTACACTATTCTACATTGAGGAAGAAATCAGGATTAAAAGGGCAAAAGAAATAAAAAAGATGATACCTCCATTTACACGACCAAGCAGCATGCATCACTCTCCATTGATCAGATGACAAAAATCCATCACTCTCCATTGCTGCAATGCTGCTTGACACCAATCATGCTACCGAATGAATATCCCTTCACCAAACTCCAATAATAACTTTGGCATGCTTCTTTTATCAGGTTCTCTAATCTTGTCCTTAAGAAAGGACATATTAGCAATGCACAGACATGGATTGCTTCTAACAACAATAACTAAGCAAAGGAAGTGGTACCTCACGATGGATGAGTATTCTCTGGTATCTCTGCAAAACAATAGATAGAGCATAAATCTCTCATTTATAGCTGTGAGAGTTGGAAAGGCAAAGCTGAAATGAATATAGATATAATCAACCAATTAAGGAAACATAAGAAATGGCAGAACAATTTTAAGCCTTAAAACATTGGGCGTTCAAGGTGCAACCCCTCTATGATTAGGAAACTGACATCTAGAATATTTTTTACTAAAAGTGGTGCTACCAATACAATCAAAACACCTATATAAGCAGCTCATAATGCATATCTGAGAACTCCAAATTAAGTTCTTTTTCAATCATTTTTTAGCAATCATAACTTATGCAACCACAAAAAAATAATTATATAGGTAGTATGTATAGTGCTCCACTAAAGCTGTGAAAAAATTGAATTTAAGCAAATAAACCATAGAAAACATATTTTATTATGTAGATAATTCAAGCCTGACAAAGATGATTCTTAACGAAGAAGAACTGGAAACTTCAGAGTCTTATTTCAGAAGATCACAACATACATGGCTTATAATGGTCCAAAATTCAGGTCAACCTGACACCTATAAAGGAGCCTCTTCAATAAAAAATGACCTCTTTAACATCCATGAACCGGCAGAAAAAATAAGATGCAGTGACCTGAACTAAATCAATTTGGTTAGCTTGTTCTCTTGGTAGCACAAGGCCAGCAGATAACAAGCAAGATTTGCTTGCTAGCACTCAGTGGCACAATGATAACTAATGTTCAAAATACACATATATTAACAAATCTTGTTCCCATAGAAACTGCATTAGTGATAAGCAACTCACCTGCCTACTGCCTAACTGAACTGGGTTGACTGCAATCGAGGAGCAGACAACCAGAGGTGTGCAAGCAACGACATCAGAGATGAATGACAATAATACTGCAGAGAACCCATGATTCTTTTTTTTTTTGAAGAATGCAATAGTATCCCGTGCCTATTCAGTGTAGAAGATATATAACCAAAAAAAATTTAGAAATTCATGCTCTTAAAACTGGTAACCAATATGTGATTTTTACAAATCATTATATGGTCACCATAAGGTACAGTGATGCAAAGCAACAAATGGAGCGAGAAGGAAAAATGTTTTTGTGAAGCATATGGCTAGATTATCTTATGCTATGGTGAGGTCAAAGAACAATCAATGGATCAGTCAAGGACCATAATGATGGAGTCATCGTATGTTATGATACGATGCATCTTACGGCGACGACGACTAAGTTTACATACTACCATTAGGCCTCGACAAGGTAAGTGGAGAGGTAAGTTGTCTTGTGCTAGTTTGTGTCATTCACATTATATGATCATGCTTGGATTGTGTTGTCCTTTATAACAATAAGATCATTGTGAGTAACATTTTTGGATGAAGGAATGGTATTCATATATATTCAACTTCCCAATGAGGTTGGAAGTATAAGGATCTACATGAAGAATCATGGAGTATCGGCTATGAAGTGGACCAAGGCTAAGGACTTGCTAGTACTAAGTGTCACAAGGTGTGGTGGACACTTAGTGTAGATATAGGTTTTGAGTACACAGGAAAAGTCATACTATTAAGAGTGGTATGGGCTTAGTAGCTTGATCTAGTGTCCTTGGGTTGGTTAACTAGTAATGATGCATATTAGGCTCATGAAGACCAATGAAAGACCCAATTATTGATAGACCAAAATTGAGACAAAGAGATGATTGAGTTGGACTTGTCTCATGCTTTGAGGATTGATCAAATGATGTCCAGCACATGATGTCAGTGGGAATTAGTAGAGCTCTTCACAATCTTTCCAGAAAGTCCAAGATCACTATAGTTGGAGTAAGGAGCAAGAAGTTATGGATAAATAAAGAAGCAGTAGAATCTGGATTCAATATGGTGCTGTCACCATATATTACAGTGACCATAATGAGATGATAAATTCAGTATCAGACTAGACACATAATATTAAAGTTATAGAGCATTGCATAAGCTTTCCATCCATGGGTCATACACCTGTATCAGAGTTCGAAACTGGGAGATATTGCCAAAATACTGAAGGCTGCCAGGAGGTCACCATATATTATGGTGACTAATCTGTATGTTACGGTGGGTGCACAAAAAAGGTGTAACGGCTAGTTTTCCATGACCAACAGCTATGTCTCGGGGCTGAGCCTATATATACCTATCCAAATGGTCATTTGAGGTTGCTGGAGCTCAAGGGATGTGCCATATACATATTTGGAGTTCCAAGCCACACATGTTCATCATATTGAAGATCAATGTAACTAGAGCAAGATCCATAGATGATTATTGCTAGTTTGGGCCAAGTGTTCATCAAGCTAGGTGGTTAGCCTAGGGATGTATCAGTTAAGGATCCTAGCTTGTTACTTTTGGCATGTGGTGGTGCCTAGACGACTAGGCGTCGATGTTGAGATTCTGGTGGATGTTGTGGAAGTCTTTGCTAAGTTTGTACACAGTTTAAGCCCTCCATCCAAAGGGAAATAACTAGTGAGTGCCCGTGCTTGCACTCAAGGAGTGGCGAGTGTCTCGAAAGAGATCATTGCCTTGTGCGCAGCTGGAGGAGCCCGTGAGTCCACTTGGAGGGTGGACCATGATCTAGGGGGACATCACCGACTCGACAAGTGAAGCAAGTTCTTGAGGGAGGCGATCTTGTGCCTTGGTGGCGGCGGTGACATAACCGTGTCTTCGCTTGGAGTGATGTGAGTCATGGGCAAGGACTCCACCTTTGAGTGGCGGGAGGGACCGATACTCCGATGGGAGTTGGTCCAACAAGGAGTAGGGGAAGACATCACCCTTCCGAGACCTTGGGCTAAAAATCATGAGCATTCCTTGACTCTCTCCTTTACTACTTGCGCTTGCATTTGCACATTTACCTTGCTAGTAGTAATCATCCTTGCTTTCTTGACCAAGTGCTTGCTTGTTGTGCTTTGTTCTTATCTAATATACTTGTATGCATAGGACCCTTGCTAGCCAGGTGTGTTGATTAGTTACTTGGCTTAATCACTAGCTTGCATAGAAATTGTATTGGTGTGTGACACACTAGTATGTATATGTTATTATTACCTTTCTAGGATCATATATCATGCTAGTGCGCTCTCCTATTATTGCATTGGAGTTGTTTTGAGTGCTCGGTTTAGAAGTTAGCGAAAAAATTCTTTGTGTGAGTTCCTGATTCAACCCTCCTTCTCAGTCACTCGATCCAAACAAACATATATGTGCTTATCATGGATTTTCAACACATAATTGGATCTTCCAGTTTATGCAAACACTGCTAATTAGCTCACCCTCTCGACTACAAGCCGTATCTATCTATCTGATATCATTAACATGTCGATGTATGACCATTGCAATCCAACGACAACCGAAGGTGTTGATGAATGCATAGTGCAGGTTCATGGGCTCGTCACCTGCATGGCGGTCACATGTTCATGAATACCACATATCCCTTAAGGGAGAGAGAATACACGTTATTTTTTTTTTGAGATTTTATATCTTGTTTGGAAT
Source organism: Eleusine coracana subsp. coracana (assembly GCA_032690845.1). Classification (NCBI taxonomy): domain Eukaryota; kingdom Viridiplantae; phylum Streptophyta; class Magnoliopsida; order Poales; family Poaceae; genus Eleusine; species Eleusine coracana. The sequence goes on from CM064432.1 coordinate 7,226,579, forward strand.
TGAGACATTTCGAGGTTAATGCTAAGGATAGAAAGTAACACCCATGTATATGTATATAATCTAGATGACAGATATTCTTAGGGCTAAACATAATTGTCAATCTTTAGTATTTTGGACCATGTGCTATTATGAGATGTTTTCTTATATGGAAACCAGACTCTCTCCTTTCTTGCAATAAAATATATATGTTAGGTTTGTTATGACCTTTTTTGCTTAATTTGGACCATCGACAAACAAAATTGTGTCCCAAACAAAAAAAAATTAAATTGGTAGCAGGGAAGCCAATATGGGAGGAGGGTGATCGGGGTGGGTGGGTGGATCGGATTTTCTTTTCTCTATTTTTTATAACTCTGAATTCATCTATTTATTCATTAATTTTATGTGTTAGTCAGTTAGAGTTGAACATGGACTCTTTTGGATTGATCTCGACCACTAAATCTTCATAAAATCCAACGGTATAAAACATTTCTTATTTTTTTCAAAAAATATGATAATTTGATGGCCTTGAAAGTGAACATGGATTCTCCTTTTTATCCTCAAATACCATGATAATAGATTAAGCCATAGTGATATGCTATTTTTGTTATTTTGTAAGTTGCTGCCATACAAATTCATTTCACACATTTGTTTTTTTGAGAAGGAATTCTTTTCGCACTTTTGTTTTGACAATAAATTGGAAATTGGGGTGGGTAATAGATTCACAAATATTTGATGTAGGGTTGAGACGTTAAGTCTATATTTCTCCCCTCACTTCTCATTCCCAGTCCAAACACTACTTCCCAATTTATACAACTTTAGATATAACTTCGTTTGGAAGACATAGTTCTAGTAGCTAGCCTACAACATGAAGCATTGCTGCAAAATAAATTCATAGTTTTATATCTTTTTTTTTTCTTAACATATTGGAAGACATGGTTTCCAGCAGAAAATATAGGAACCAGACGTTTTCTTGAAAGAAATGGATTAGCAATCAGAGGTTTCATGGGCATTGATCATTATTAGCAAACTATAAATCCCTGACACATTGATGGAAAACCGCTGTAAAACCTACGGACGGATTGGACTCATGTGGGGATAGCGCTTAACATCCAATCGGTCTAGTTACATAGGCCCATCCGTATCCTTCCTTGGTGACTGCTGTTGCTACATCTCTCTCGCCAACGACGACCATGCAGTCAGTCAGCCGCGCGGCGACCAACTGAAGGCGCGTATCGCGCCGCAGCCCGACAAAAGACTAGTGATGCAAGCATAGCCTAACTGAAGGCAGGAATTAATGCGTCGACTAGAGGATGAGCACGCCCTCTCTGCATGCGGCGCTGTTCTGTCCATGCGCTGCTGGGCACAAGAAATGCATGAGCACCGAGGATGACTGTGAACGGAATTCTGAATGGAGGAACCCGAGCAGAACGTACAGTTTGAGTTTAACCATGGACATCTGCGAAATGCTGTGAACTTGTCATGCGATTATTGCGTTATGGGGATGTCATTTGTATATGAGGATTGCAGGATTTCTTCTACCTTTGATTCTCTTTGCAGGGGCGGACCCAGGGCCCGGCGACCCTGGGCGCCTGCCCGGGCTCCAATGGCCAAATCAACATCCTAATCACCAGTGCAAAGCCTTTTTACTTCACGCATGCAAAGTGAATAATTTTATGTTAGGCTTTAATTCATGCCAAATTGCTTAGTTAATTATTTTTTATCTAAACTTGTATTAGTGATTAATATATTTGTATGAATTTGTTATGCGTTGTTACTTTGCCCAACCTCTATAAAATTTTTGGGTCCACTGCTGTCTCTTTGCACTGTTTTCATTCACTCCCGGGCTGAGCTGGCTCACGCAATAAGCAATATGATGGTCAATCACATTGTCATCTAGTTAAGCTGTAGCAAACCAGCAACGAGGCGAAATGTTGGAGGCAAAAGACCAAATTACCATTCCAGCATTTTGTGAGTAATTAATTGGAAATCGGGGTGGGCAAAGAATTCAAAAATATTTCCATTTGACGATCTCGCTGTACTTGTTTAATAATAAGTTTTGGAATAGCTGTTCCAATATATAGTGAGTAGTAGAAAATATGTTAAAAATCTAGTTCTGAGCTTTTCAAATGGAATTCCAAAACAAATCATATTGGTACAGAGCAAAAGTTTTAACTCTTAAATCCTAGTGATATATCATTTTGTAAATTTGTGATAAACTAAATTTGTCTTTTTTTATTCAATAGTCTTTTAATATTCGCTGTCTAGGATACTTCGTATCTCTAATTAATAAAGGTTGCCAGTACAGATTTGCACATCTTTGAGCATTAAATTCTAAAATATCCATATAGTCAAACGACATGTGACTTAAAGCATTTTTTCGACGAATCTAAAAAGGTAATTCCTATAATGTTGAACTGAATTGTTTTAAAATTAATTGTTGAAGATATACATGTCTGACTTTGACCGAGGTTAGAAGAATGACAATATTTTTAAATAGATGGAGTAACTTATTTTTGGGTTTTTAAAATTCCATCTAGCGACCTCACTATGCTTACTGTAATTGTAACCATTGGAATAGTATCTTTGAAAATGATAATGACTGCAGAAACTAAGATACGGTCAATTGTTTAAGCTGTTCCGCTGGAACCCCAAAACAAGCATGTTGGTAATGAGATGTCGGCAATTTATTAAACATGTGTGAACAATGCCTCCAGCAGGTCTCGTTTCATTGTAGAGAGAAATAAAAGAACTATGGTAGAAAGTTAAAAGGAGGATGTGTGGTTCCAAGGTTTAACCTGGAGGAACTTTTTAAAAGTAGAGATATATGTTTACATAGAAAATAGTAGGATTAGTATTTTGTCTATCCGGATCATGTATGTAAGCTATGTCTGGTAAGATTGGACATGACGTTCAAGCAATATGAAAGGCATTGACTTACCGTTTCCTTATCAAAAGATGCCTTCCATTTTAGATGCAAAAACTAACCATTGATAACAATGTACTAAATCATATGGTCGCCAACGCAATTACTAGTTTACTACATACATCGTTGCATCAAAAGCGACAAACAATAAGTATTGCTTTACTGCACAGTCTTGTCATTTTAAACACTATACTTGTATCGGTAACGACATAAAAAGAAAGCAATGTAATAATCATCACATCACTGCATCAAAAAAGCCAAACTGTAGAATAACTATTACGTTACCGCATCATCTTATTGTTTTATATACTAGAATTCTATTGGTAACCGTAAGTATGGACAACAAATGTGATAAGTCTTTTTTCTCTGGGAAACGGAAGTATGATTATCTTGTTGTGATAAACCATAACATAGAACAGGGTACTTGCCTAGTAGCAGAAAACCAGTCGGAGATGGAGCATTGTCGCAAAATAAATTTATAGCTTTAAATCTTTTTTTAACATGTTGGAAGACGTGGTTTCCAGCAGCGAAGTAGGAACAAGAGGTTTTCTTTAAAGAAGTGGATTAGCTATCAGAGGTTTCATGAGCATTCACCATTATTAACAAACTATAAGCCACTGTCATTTTGATGGAAAATCGTTATAAATTTTATGAATGGATTTGCACTCATGTGGGGACGGAGCTTAACAACCAATCGGTCCCCTATATCCATACCCTTCCTTGGTGACTGCTGCTGCAGCATGGGATTAACTAACTTTTGGCTTTCAAATTTTCCAACCGGCGACCTCACTATGCTTACTGTAATTCTAAACATTGAAGTAGTATCTTTGAAAATGACTGGGGACTGCAGAAACTAAGATATGGTCAATTGTTTAAGCTGTTCCTTCAGAAGCCAAACCATTATTTTTCTTACATAATGTCAGTAATTTATTTAGATACGTGGTAGTGTGTACAATGGCTCCAGGAGGTCTCGTTTCATTGTATAGAGAGAAATAAAAGATCTATGCTAGAAAGTAAAAGGAGGATGTTGGGGAACTCTTTTCCATGTTAGCTTATAGCTGTTGATATGTGTTTGCATAAAAAATAGTAGGATTAGTGCTTTCTCTATCTGGATCATGTATGTAAGCAATGTGAAAAGCGCTGATTTACCGTTTCTTATCAAAAGATGCCTTCCATTTTAGATATAAAAATTAACCATTGGTAATCACGTACAAAATTATATGGTTGCCAACACAATTACTACATACGTCATTGCATCAAAAGCAACAAAGCGGTACAATAAGTATTACGTTACCATATCATCTTGTCATTTTAAACACTAAAATGGTATCGGTAACCGACATAAAACAAATATAATGCAATGTAATAATCACCACATCATTGCGTCGAAGGCGACAAAGCCGCATAATAAGTATTACGTTACTCCGCATCATCTTATTATTTTATATACTAAAAATCTATTGGTAACCGTAAGTACCGATAACAAATATGATAAGCCCCCCTTTTTTTCTCGAAGACGGAAGTAGGATTATCTTTTTATGATAAATCATAAGATAGAACTGGGTATTAGCCCAGTAGCAGAAAACCAATGATTTCTCACAAAATAAATTTATAGCCTTGAATCTTTTTTAAACGTATTAGAAGACGTGGTTTCCAGCAGCGAATATTGGAGAACAAGAAGTTTTCTTGAACGAAATGGATTAGCAATCAGAGGTTTCATGTGCATTCACCATTATTAGGATTAGCAAACTATAAGCCCCAGTCACTTTCATGGAATATCGCTGTAATAAAACCTATGGACGGGCCGGTTTGGACTCACGTGGGGACGGCACTTAACATGCAATCAGTCCAGTTACTTAGACCCATCCATACTTCCTTGGTGACTGCTGCTGCCGCCCCTCTTCTCCCCAACGACGACCATGCAGCCAGTCAGCCGCGCGGCGAGCAACGGAAGACGCGTCTCGCCGCTGCCCAACAAGAGACTTGCATGCAGAACCTGAATTAATGAGTCCACTCGAGGATGAGCGCTCTCTTTGTGCCGCCCACGGTTTCGTGGTCGCCAGTCTCCCCCAACCCCCCGCTATAAATCCCCCACCCCATCGCTGCACTGCTCCTCACTTTAGAGGTTTCATTGCTCTTGCATTCCTCTTCCTCGAGTCTCTGCGCATCGAAGAGGTTCTTGCTGCGAAGCCATTGCTGAAGGTAAGAGAGGTGAGAAATTTCGGTGGTGTTTTTGGGACTTCCACGGGACGTTTTAATTTGGTGCTGATCTTATGTGGGTTTCCCGGATCAAGGGATGGACGTCGTCGGAAACAAGAAGTTCCCAGCTGGGATGCGCGTGCTCGCCGTAGACGACGACCGCATCTGCCTCAGGATCATACAGAAGCTGCTACAGTGCGCAGATTACGATGGTGAGTGCTCGTTCTTGATTCGTCCATGGCTATATTATGCCCCCTTTTCGTCCCCACATTCTTCTTCTTTGGTTTGATTTTCTTGTTTTGGCCGCACTGACGGCGGTGTTGGAGCCAGAAGTGGCGCTGGAGATGCTCAGGGCGAGGAAGCAGCTGGGAAATCAGTTCGATCTGGTGATCACCGATGTGCACATGCCGGGCATGGACGGCTTCAAGCTCCTCGAGCTCATCACCATGGAGATGGATATCCCAGTCATCAGTAAAGCCCTACTAGCCCCAAAACCTCTTACTCTCTGTGCATGGTTCTGGTGTTGCTGGTATGTTTATGTGGTTCTACTATTTTTTGATATTTGAATAGATGCACTGAATAGGTCGTACATATATGTCAAGTTTAGCGTGGCATAACGCAGCTTTTTTATTATTATTATAACGGTCAGGTTGAGAGCTGGCAGGAGGATATCAATAGTTGACGATACTGTGCCAATCATCAGCTTTTATTTTTGAAAATAATGACTTTTGTTGCAGTAAAGCCATCTATCTTTAATATTAGTTACTAATTTTTGTGCGCAGCATCCTTCTGATGCTGCTTCGATTAGTAATGAGTAGTAGTCGTAGTACTATTGATGCTACGTACTTTACTGTCTTGATAGATGCACTAGCTAGATTGATCATATAATGCAAGTCCAACAAATTGGTCGAAGGCTGGTATGCTGCAAGGATATTGTTGCATACCTTAAACAAATATTTTTCTACGACAACAGATGGTTTTATCACGTGTTAACTAGTATTGAAGTTCTCTAAACATTATGATTTCAATAGAGATTTGGGGCAGCAGATGAGAAGTATCACCTACCCTGCTACTCCAAACTCTAAAATTTGCCCTCCCGAGAATAGATGCACCTGGACACTCCGTTTCCTATACAATTATAATCTAGATACTTGTGTCACTGATCACATATATAGTTCCAACAACTGTCTATTCCAATATGTACTGTGTTTAATTGCTTTAACTCACTACTATATTAACTGTCTAACTCTAATCAGGAAGTGTCTAACCTCTAATCAGGACACTAATTCATCATCTATGGTCTAGATGACGTCTAAAGGCCCTTGATAGCCCATCTGGAGAACATTGACTTTTCAATTGCTGTTAAGCTTCTTGATCTTGTCATTTCTAGTTTTGTGGTTACCAAATGCAATTAAGTTCTATGTTGCCAATCAGTTCATCAATTTGGTCGTTTACAGTCCCGTACATTTTTCTTTTGATAACTTGGTGTGATATTTGCCATTATTAGAAGTTTCATATGTTAAGGAAGAACGTACATTCAACGTAACAACAGACTCTTGCTGCTTGCAGCTTCATGCGTTACTTATTTTTCGTTGTTGAGAACAGTAACACGTGTAACAGCAAAAAATGATAAAAAGGAGGAATGTGTTGACTGAATAACATGTATGTGATTTAATAATTGTTCTCACCAGGATAATTAATGATGTTTAGGTTATTGAATTTGTTTACTTCTGTGATCTTTAACTGACATATTACATCATTCAGTGTTATCGGCAAATGATGAACCAGAATCGATGTTGAAAGGAATTACGCATGGAGCCTCTGGTTATTTGGTCAAGCCCATTCGCCTCGAGCAGGTGAAGAGCTTGTGGACCCACGTGGTAAAGAAGGGCATCAACGGTGGCAATGGTGATGCTGGACAGAAATTGCAAGTTGGGGTCGCTGATGGTGAGATAAAATGTGCAAAAAGGACCAGGAAGTATTCGAAGAAGAATAAGGATGGACATGGTACTGAAGTCGGCAAAGCCAATACATCAACCCCAAAGAGGCAAAGGATCCAGTGGTCTGGCGAGCTACACAGAAGATTTGTTGAAGTTGTCAATCGCCTTGGTGGCCTAGATAGTAAGACATTGCTTTTTGTAGCTTGGTTGTGAAAATAAATGTTGGCTATTTTATTGAAGTTTTTTATTTCACAAATACATATTCTGGTGATCCAATTGCAGCGGCTGTTCCGAAGAAAATACTCAAAATGATGAATGTCCGGGGCCTCGGCAGGGAAAATGTTGCAAGTCACCTTCAGGTTTTTGTCTACACTCTTGCACTTGATACCTACGTTGGCAAAGTTTTAATGTTTGACCTGTGCATTTTGTCAATATACTCTTGTTTAGCACAATACGCTATCACTAAATATATGTTTACATCAAATTTCTTTTGAGGTGCCTCGTCTATGTGTATATTGTAACATACTATTAGTTATGAAATACAATTTCTGTAGTTATATATTTAAATTGCCGGACATTTTCATTGTTTCTGACTGAAATCTTTTATTTCTAATTATATCACATTTCATGCAACGAAAATTCCTTACATTTGAGTTTTTTATTTGAATTAAATGTATTGTCTTATTTTGATTTCAGAAATATCAGATCTACTTGAAAAAGGTCAGCTCTGGCACTTTCAAGATCTCCAACCCTTTCGCTAACGAAGCTAGGTTGAACAAATGGAGCCAGATCAACCTAAAGGATGGACCTGAAAGTTACACTCGTAAACCTGAACAGGCAGCCCTGGCCTTCTATGATTCACCAAACTCAAGCAGCAACCAATTTGCATGCATGAATTCTACATCTGCATTCGGGATGCACAGTAGTTTGCTACCCACTGAGTCAGTGCAACTCACGAGTGCCAAGAGAAACTTGGTTATTGCTGAGAATGATATGGGGCAAGTTGGTCAGGGTGGGAGCATTCTCAAGGACGCTGCTGCTCCAGGACCACAACCTAGCCAGTTTATCACATTTGCTAATTCCCATAAAAACATGTCAGGTGGAAGCAAGATAATACATTTTGGTCCTTCTGGCACCTCCATTGCCAACTCACCAGATGGCACCGAGTTCATCAGTACAGGCAAATCTTCAGCTTGTGGAAGTTCTGGTTTCCTGCTTGGAAACATCTCAAACAGTAACCCACCACAGGTCAGGAGCAATGGCTTATCTTCCTATGCAGACATATTGCTCAAAAAGCTGGCGAACGCATACAGAGGCAGTGCTCTTGATGAAGATGACCTTAAAATCATAACAGATGGCGATGTGGCGGGTTATATGAGTCTTGTACCACAACCGTCTCCTGAGTTGTCAAGCCAATATTCGGTTCAGATCCTGCCATCTTCTGCTAACCTCTTCGATAAAATTGCCACAGGGCCTCACCAATTTGCTAGACTAAGCATCAGCACAAACAATGGGGAAGCTGTTGTTGTGCCTCCAAAAGTTGATGGCCTTGGACATAATGGTGGAACGTTTGAAGGTCTTTCACAATGTGACCACATCACGTTCGACCAGTTTTTAGAACGTCTGGCCATATCTTGCAAGATTCCAAATTTTGGAAGCGAATTTCAGAATCAAATGGACACAAACATGAGTGAAGAAGCTGCACCAATGGCAGGTTTTAATTATCAGCCAATGCCACCGGCCAACTTAGGAAGCAACACAAACTCTGTTGTGGCGCCGAATGATAACTGTGCTGCAGGTAGTTCTTCGAACATGCTATATACAGTGACTAATGGAGAGGGTGCAAGTGGCAATCTCCCTGTGAATGAGAGCACAGTTGCTATACAAGCTGTTGCTGATGAACCAAACAACATCAATGAACCCCTCGTGGCAGCAGGCGAAGCACATGAGATGATTAATGAGCTGTTGGACAATGACTTTTTTATTGACTTCAATGACGTAAGATCATTTCTCATTCTTTTGCTCATTTTCATTTTCTATCGCATTGCAGTTTGTACGGAAAATAAATGCACAATATACACAAACAATAAACTTAATTAAATGACTTGACTTTGATTCAACTATGACTAGTTTGCACTCATAAGTGAATTTCTCAATTCGTGATGCTTTTCCGTGCATGATCTCCAGAATAATATGAACGTTTGACAGCTACCTATTTTTGAAATTTATTTACATCCAGTGTATTTCCTGTCTTTACATGCGAAAGTTCCTTATTCTTAAGTAATCCAAACTTCTTTTCTCCCTGCAGGATTTTTTCACAACTAATAATTCTTTCATGGATGAGGACTTGAAGTTGGACCCTTGAGATCAACTCCGACCTGTGAGACTGATGCTTCTGTTTATCTTCGTAGTGCAAGATGGTATCTACTCCAAGTTCCTTCATGTTGAGTGTGCTGTTAGTTGTCGTAGATAGCAAGGAGCAGCCGAGCAGGTCGTCTTCAGTGGAACCCCATGATTTCTAGTTGGTCATGTGGAGTTTTCTTTTATACCAGCTGTAGCTTTCAACATGGTGGCATTATGTTAGGGAAGGTGTGGATGTACACACAGCCATGCCGCGTGTCCATGCTTTATGCACAAATTTGGGTGCATATTTTGTAATAAAAATTCTCCTACCTCCGAAGGATTTCTTTCACATTGGACAAGTTTTTGGTATGTATGGGTAATTAAGTGATATCGTTTTTGTTAACTATTTGAATTTTCTCCCAAACATGCAAAAGTACTGCATTTGTTTACATGTACTGGGAATCTTTTCTGTCTATTATTTTCAAATCCATGCAATGCTGCACTTTTCTTGAATTTCGACTTTTGAAAACAAACTCTTTACCAAGGGAGGAGCAGAATCTGAAAAACAATTCAGCGTTGGAGTATATCAGCACCTCCAGAATTAGACAAGACGTGGCTCCTTCGACTCCATATAACTTGCATTGGCAGACAAGACGTCCCAACATCGCCTGGTTGTGACTTTTTCTTTCAAGTGCAAGATGTCCTATGGTCCTTGCTTACAAGTTAATAACGATTTGTTATAAAGCTGCAGAATGGATGGAATCAGTTTTTACTACTATTATTCTACTTTTTGAACAAAAAAAAATACTATTATTCTACTTTTCTTGGAAAATGTTACAAAAAATTTATGGACTACCGCAACAATCAGAAGGAACATGCAAAAATAATTTTTCTTTGTTTTGCACCCACAATTGGATGGGAAATATATTCAATGCAAACTACCTATTCGGTGAATCATAAAAGCCATCTTAAAAATATACCTAAAAGTTTCAAAAAAATTCTGAAACTTTGATACTCATGTAGATGATATGGTGGGAAAAATTCATGCAAAGTTCAATTCTAATTCAATGTCACTTAAAAGATACAAAAATAACAAATTACGAAGAAGGGAAGGAGAAAAGGACAAAATAGTGCACATGTAATTTTTGTCCTCTTTCTCATGATTGGTTATTTTTGTATCGTTTAAATGAAGTAGAATTTGTAATTAATCTTTTATGCCCATGTTTACTACTGTCTCTACTTATCTAAATTGCGTATAGTTCTCTCAAATGTGATTACTTATCTAAATTGTGTATAGTTCTGTCAAATGTGATTGGTCAGAGTACTATTCATCAACTTGCTATGGTTGATTTGCCACACAGCATGCCTCTCCACCGTTGATTCTTCTATTTTGACGCTCTCCCACAAGAGCTTTGAGTCCATAGGGCTCCGCCTCGGCACGCTTCGTCCTGGGCGCTCCTCCCCACGTCGAGTGCTCCCGAGCTGCCGCCTGCCCCACCTCTCCGTCTAGGGCGTCCTCTCTCAGCACTCCGCAGCCGAGCCCACCCGTTAGAGCTGCCCGCCTGTCCTGCCTCCCGGCCTCGTCACCCTGGCCCATTGCACACAGATTTCAGCGACCGCATCGGCATTGAGGCTGGATTATCGTCAGCATGGCCATGGTGTAATGAGCTTGCATCAGCTGTCCCAAACTTTGATCATGGTGCAATCGCGCTGATTGGATGCATGCCTCATCAAGACAGTTGCAGAAGCTTGCTGCTGCTTAGCATGCAATGTTCAGGCCTTCAGTATCGAGGACGATGAATAAGAGAAAAATGTCATGGTGCAGGAATGAGTATTGTATCGAGTAGTACAGGGTGCGACGAGCCAAGTCATCAGCACATGCACAACACACGACCTACAACTACAAGTGTTGGATCAAATGCATGTGATTCCTTTACTGATATATTCATATCGTTCAGTGTTCACATGTTAAATATGCGCTCAAACTTCATTGATTTGCATTATACAAAACTACCATAGAACATTTCTCCATGAAAATTACAATCATCATAACCTAGCCCCACTTTTGCTTTCCTTTTGTTTCATTTTTTTTAGGGTTTAGGGTTACTCTTTTATAATTAATATAGAACCAGTTGGGACCTCTTGCATCATCTCCCGTTGCTTATTAAAAAATATCCATAATTTACGGTAACTCATTGAGTTGTGGTGATATTCCATGTATCTCTACCCCTTAAAACAACGAGTGGAAACTTTCTTAAGTCCACTTAACTAATTACATCCAATTAATTTTTTGAGACAGTTTCTAAACTAAGGACACACCGTTAATTATATATAAAATTTTTATGTTTACAAATCTAGTGGTTTATAATTTATCTTACCTGTCTACATCACATCCGACAGCCCAGAACGTGTGGATCTCCCACCCCACGCATACAAACGGCAGCCTCCATGCATGCACCCCCCGTTCTCGCTTCTCAACTTCCTCAACAGCAGTTCCTCAATCTACAGAACAAACTCCCCCTTCATCGACCTCACCGGCCGTCAAACCGCCGCTTTCACAGATCATCGAGGAGCTACAGCCAAAGATAGAAAAGACATTGTTCCGGAAACGTGCACCCATCACCGTTGCAAGCCGTCACTGCGAGATGCCGAGAAGCAGCAGGGTATCGCTGCTGCGGGCTGCAGTGATCTGCGAGGAGCTGCAGGCCATCGCTGTCCCAGCGCGGCACTGAGGAGCCGCAGCCCATCGCCGCGAGCTTCCATGAATCACGGAGGATCCGCAGCCCATCGCTGCATGCTGCCGTGGATCGCCTGGGAGTGAGAGACCGTCACTGCCACGTCCCGCCATCAATCGCCAAGGAGTACAGGGCAGTCAACGTCTAGAAAAAAAATTTCGGCAAAATTTTACCGAAATATCCGATATATCATATTTATCAATGAGATCCGATATATTTTTTATCACCGAAGTTTTATCATTGACTATGTTTATTCAACAAAAAACTACTTTTATTATATCTATACAACTTATTAATTAAGGTGAGGTCGTCTAGACCACTTTTTTCGTGTCCAGATGTATCCATAATATTATCATATTCAATTTGTATTCTACAATGATTCACCAATCAGTTTATTATAATGAATATTCTTTTAAAAACTCAAAAAGGTAAAGCAAAATAAAAATAGAGCAAATTCTTAAGCCAAAAAAAAATGATTAATTGAAAATTTTTTACAATTACAAAAAACACTCTAACCATAAAATTTTTTAACAAAGATCCGTGGTAACACATGGGTATTTTGCTAGTATGTAACTATGATAGTTTGTAGATTTAAGACTATTTCTTCTCAAATCATGCAAAATTTTTTAAAAAATAATTTATTTTATTCATCGAAATTGCTGATATTTCTGAAATATCGTGTTTATCGGTGACCACCGATATTTTTTTGTACCAAAATTTTTTTCCGAGGTCAACACCAACCATCGAGAATCCTATTGTTCGCGCTATGGCTCGGGCTGAGTTTGTCCTAGCAAATGAAACGGTACCCTTCTAATCTTGCGTCCATCTAAGTCAGGTGGCAATTAGTATCCTGCGTCCTTCTAATTTAGGCTGAACTTGGGTCGTGTCTGAATCTCTCCCTGCTTATACCCTATTTGCCCTGATTTATATCCTATAATAGATGTACTTCTATGTCATGACAAATATGAGAAAGAAACTGTTCTAAAGCAAAGAAATGTGAGGAGACAGGATTTTCACAAAGAGAGCAGCGCATAACAACAGACTAGGAACACTTTTACCATATCAGAATGTTTGGAACACATTGGCGGTTTTGGACAGGTAGGTGGTTACATATCAACTACGGTGCTACTTTAGTTCCAGGGAATCAATGGGCTACTTCATCCAAAGTGCGAACGACAACTTAGGCCATGAATTGTTCTTGCCCAGCAGCTTCATCTGGTTCTGCCTCTGCTGCGCTTCCTCCATTTGTTTTCGCTTCATGCATGGCTTCCTCCCTTTCTTTCTGAAGCCGCTCCAGCTCCTGCTACCGTTCTAGCTCTTTTTGCCGCTGTTCTATTTAGAGACTTATCCAACAAAGGCATGTTATAATTGTCATAGATGTTTACACGGCCAATGTAAAAGGATGGGTATTGTTTAACATCTAGCTTATGAGTCAATTGTTCTATTTTGAACTGTTTCTAAATTATACTTATGTAGGACATCTTGTGGTCTATGGATGATAAACTTTATGGAGTACTGGACAGGTTCTCAGTTATGGGATTGTGGACTCAGATAATAATGCATATAGCCTGATGTATGCACCTATGCTAAATTTTATAGATCACCTTAAGATTGTAACTCTACAGGATGATATGGCAAATTTTCTGTTTAAGTTATCTGCAATCTTGTGGGCCTCAAGTTTAAACACAAAGAAAGGAAACCAAGGATCTAATCAATCAAATGAAGGGATAGAAAGTGTAACTGACTATCAGATTATTGAAGCCCCAAACAACCTACATAGGTCAGCAAATATGTCACTTCAATCAAAACTAGATAGGCAAAGCACTGATTACTACAAAAGAATTACTAGGTTCCATGTGCATATACATCATGTCAATTGATAATAAAGAGACTTGACTCACTTTAAGGACTCCTCATAATCGATTGACTCACTTCAAGGACCCTTCATTATCGATTGACATGATATATGTGTTGGTCATAGTTACGCACCCACTTATATATCGCAAGAGGACGGTGTATAATTACAGCATATTTTTTCCTTAGAGTATTCCAAGGTTCAATTGAATCCATAGAGATTAGTGGGAGTCAGGCAAAATAATTAATAAAATATCTAATTAATTTTCTAAAGATGAGGTTGTTCTGTCGGTGGGTTGAGGGTGTGCCAATCGATGCATCACAGTGTCGATTGGCATGAAGGCTTTTTTAAGTGAAGGCTGTTTAAGGTTGCAGAGTGGCTTAAGGAAAACTATTTGGTGAGTTTAACGAAATAATTTACTAGCTCAGATCGTAACCACAAAGCATAATCTAGCAACATCATAAATAGAATTACTTGGTACAAGAAGTTGTAGATGAGTGCTGGAGTGACTTTTCCGAGGGTCTCTTGTCATGAGCAGTCCCCTTAATCGGTCTACAACTTCTCCTCTACACGTACCTTCTACCATGCATAAGTAGTTACACATGCAACTCTGATTCATTATAAGATCCTGAGTACTAACCTAATCACCATGATTAAGATAGCAGCTAGATACTTAGCCTATGTACTAAGTAAAGATTAAGCACATGTAAGAATCATCAAATCCAGGTGGTCAAGTAGCCAAAACCATTCATCAACATGCTAGATATTACTTTAGTATGATACATAGTACAAAATTCATCACCATCTAGTAGGTCTACCTTGATGCATCACCTCAACCACTAGTGGTTCTTGAACCTCCAAGCCTACGACCTTGTGATCGTTGACTTGGCTAGGTTAGCCAAGCTAAACCTAGCAACTAGACATGTGAAGAACGAGGCAAAGCCTCGGTGGCTCTAACTCATGAGATCTGTTGTCCCTCGGTGATGTCTGTCCTGGCCTTAGGGTTTACAAGTATTTATATAGGCATAACTTGTGATAGAGTCAGCTTCTTGGGAAAAGAGCCACGTGCAAATCGGCACTGTGATGCACTGGGAAAAGGACCCCATGCCGATCGGCACTGGGAAAAGGTCCACGTGCTGATTAGCACACTCTGTGTCTGGCCCGATCTCTCTTCTAAGTCGGTCCCTAAGTCTTCTGTAGCTTCCATGTGGCTCCTCTCATCAGGTTCTCCGAAGTAAAGTCTTGTATTGTGCGTTTATGATCTTGGAGTTTCCTTTTATCTCTTCACGAAGCATATCTCCAAGATTTGTGTGAATATCTTCCTTCTAGAAAGTCCTGAAGAGTGGAGCAGCCTTGATCAGCCAAGATCACCCTTGTGTCGATCGGCATGGTGGTCGTGCCGGTCGGCACCTAGGTCTTTTCTGCTACAATTCACCTCTTCAAGGTCCACGTCCAATAGAATTACCCCAAATTGTCGTCTTTTCACCCGTTTCTGCAATAAATCTCCTGAAAAACAATTGTACAAATATTCTACCATTCTCAGGGGTTAATGGCCTATAATAGTGATATTTAAGCTCTAAAACAAGGCAAGTTTGATGCATAAAATGGCACAATAACTAGCGTCAACAACTCCCCCACGCATAAATCTTTGCTTGCCCCTGAGCAAAGTCAAGAATGAAAATCAATCCATATATAATCATGTCAATCATGAAAGCATTTCAAATATAAGAAAGTTTTGCACTTAATCATTAAAGTGTAAGTTCAAATTTATTATTCAGCAAATCATTCAAGATATGGGTATTTTTCTTGAAAACACTCCCTAAAGCTGGTCTTAAAATTATTCAACTCAGAAGTTAAAACTTTTCCACATAAGTAAATCATCACTTAAAAGTGCATCATAAGCAAAGGAACTATCCCTCTCAAATGACCAAATAAACAACTCAACTCCCCTTTCATTCATCCTATCATCTATTTGAATTCAAAATATTTTATGTGTAAGGCAATATGAGTAGCTAGGTGAGGAATTTGAAGGAAAATAGACATAGATTCACAATATATTGTAAATTAAGAAGTAACACTTATTGGATTTATCGAGACTTGTTAGAAGAGCCTTGTTGGAATTGAATGCTTTAAAGAAAAGACTCGCACCTTTAGATAAGTAGACATGTGCTAAGGCATAGATTGATCTCGGGAATTTTCAGGAATTTTTCCATTATCAGATTGCACATGGTTGGAAGATATGAGTTCTTGGCTAGGAGTAGCAATACTTTCTTGAATTCAAGGGAATTCACTCTTCCCCACACTTAAAATTTTGCTAGGTCCGAGCAAACCATCTATAAAATTCTTCATCTTGTTGCACCCTTCTATTCTAAAATATCTTTCCTCTCTATTTTCTCTCTCTTTTTTTTTCAGTGCCGATCGACATACTCCATGTGGCCATCGGCACAAGGCTTTCTTTACTGGTTCACTCTATATTTCTTTCTCAATTTCTAGCGAAGAACTCAATAGGGCGTGGTCAAGGATAGAAATGACTATAGCAAGACTTTAGGCTCAATTTTGGATAGTCAGCGAATTTTGCATGAGCAATTTATGGCTAGCAGTCAAAATGATATACAAAGAATAAGACCAACCTTCAAGTCTCCTACCAAAAGAATTAAATCCTAATCGAACTCAATCATAAATCATGGTCAATATAAATCAAAAGGCTCTGTTGAATTGATCATTTATGTGGCATTGGTAGGTAAAGTCAAATGACAAGGAGAAATTCTAGTACTTCATGTTTGAATTTTATAAAAAGTTTTGGTACTAAGTTTTTCTCTCATGAGTGGAATCCATCATTTGCAAGCACATGGGTATTTCAAAATACTCCACATAAGAATAATTGCTGAATAAATTAGAATTGTAAGTTCAAATTTAATTTGTGCTCAATATGCTCAATTTTCGTCAATGCTCCTCAAGACATTCATACATATAAACATCATATTTCGAAGTAAAGCATAAAAATCACCATTGTATTAATCATGAACCTCAAATCATAGTGATGATCATCCAAACTAAAGATTAAACTAAAACAAACAACTACTAACACACTAACATAACTAAAACACACTTTGGAAATACAACACGCCCAATACATGGTTTCCCAACCCACTCATGCACACATAATCAAATAAATAAAAATAGCAAACAAAAGTGAAAAGAAAAACGCAATCTGGGAAAGCAACAAAAGTGTCACTTGTACGCAACACATCAATCGAACGGCGGTGGCAGCGGGTAGTCAAAGCCATGGTACCCCGCCTTTAACCACTCGAATTGAGCTTCATATTAATATGATGGTGATTTTTAAGCTAAAACTAAAATGATGCTTGTATGTATGCTTATTTTGACGAGTGGTTATGATAATCAAATGGTGTTGAGAACAAATAAAATTCAAACTTACACATCAAATTGTTCAGTAAGTATTTCTTATGTGGTGTAAAATATTCTAAGAGATCATGTGCTTGCAATGATAAATTCGACTCGTGAGGAATAACTCAGACCAATTTTTTTTTATAAATTTTAATGTCTTATATTGTGAGTATTAGAATTTTTCTTTATCATTTGATTGCACCTAACAATGCCATATTACTGTTCAAGTCAAATAAGAGCCATTAATTTGCATATGACTTTGATTGATAATTGAGTTTGGTTAGGATTTAATTCTTTTGGTTTGAGACCTGTAAGTTGGCCATAATCCTTTACATATTATAATATCTTCTAGCCATATATTCATGATCCGATACTTGAATCATAAATTCCTTGGAACACCAAATCAATCATTGGCTAACATTTGTACTAAGTGCCTTCTTAAAGAAATCTGAAGCAAAATTTAATGTGCAGATCTCGTGCCGACCAGCACATCCTGTGTCGGTCGGCATATATCATTTGAAACAAAGGGGAGATACAGAATGAATTCCACGGATTTGCTCAGGACTAGGAAATATTTAGGTGTGGGGGAGGGAGAATTCCCTAAAAATTTAGAAAAATTATCAGTTAGCCAAGGATTTTCTTTTTCCCACCATGTACAATTCCTACTTTGTACATGCCCAACTATCTAAAGGTGTGAGTTTCTCTCTTACAATTTAAATTTTTGTCCTTTGTGACAAGTCTCATAGATCCAACTAGAGTTATTTCTTAGCTTTACAATATATTGTTAGTCATTTTCTTTATTCCTTGAAAATCCTTACGAAGCAACACATATTGCCTTACACAGAAATATCAATAAAGTAGACTTTAGGGTGAGTGAATGAGAGTTGAGTTGTTCACTTGATCATTTGAGAAGGACAATTATTTTACTCATAATACTTTTGAGGTGATTTACATGAGTGGAAAAAGTATGATCATTGAGTTGAATGCTTTTTAAGACTTGCTTTGGGGTAATATTTTCAAGATCAATACACATACTTTGAAATTATTTACTGAATATTAAATATGATCTGATGTCACAATGATTAAGTGCTCAACTTTTATAGAGTTGAAACATTGCTATGATTAATATGATTATATACAAGCTAATTTTCATTCTTGACTTTGCCCCGGATGAGCAAATATTTACTGTTGACATCATTTCAGGCTCCCTTTTATACGTCAATAGCGTCCTATTTATAGCATAAATGCTACCATTTTAGGTTATTAACCCTTGATAATAGAAATATTTTTGTATATATGTCGTTCTGAGAAATTTATTGCAGAAACAAGTAGAAAAGATGACATTCTGGACACAAAAACTGACTTGGACCCAAATGAGGCAAGTTGTAGCAGAAAAAGCCTAGGTGCCGATCAGCACAATCTTGCATTGATCGACACAGGGGTAATTTGGGCTGATCAAGGCTGACCCACTTGCCAATTCGTCTAGAATGAAGTAATTCGCATCAGTCTTTGAAGATATTCATCACGACAAGATAAAGGGAAACTTCAAGATTCAAAACATGCAATGCAAGGCTGTATTTCAAAGAACCTGACAAGAAGGCCTACATGAAAACTACAGAAGACTTAGTAACCAATTTGTAGAAGAGAACAGATTGAACACAAGTCGTACCAATCAGCACTGAATCTGTGTCGATTGGCACGAGGCCTGTTTCCCAAGAAACCGACTTTGTCTCATGGTACAACCATATAAATACTTGTAAAACCCTAGAATGCGACACACGCTGCCATAGGGACAACATAATTCATGACTTTAGAGCCACCAAGGCTTTATCCTGTTCTTCGTGATCTCTAGTTGCTACAACTTAGCTTAGCTAACCTAGTCAATTCGACAATCACAGAATTATAGACTTGGAGTTTCAAGAACCGCTGGTCATTAAGGTGATAAATCAAGGTAGGCCTACTAGATGGTGATGTATCTTATACTATGTATGTCAAAGTATAATTGAATATGTTGATGAATGGTGTTGCCTATTTGATTACCTGGATTTTATGGTCTTACATG
Source organism: Eleusine coracana subsp. coracana (assembly GCA_032690845.1). Classification (NCBI taxonomy): domain Eukaryota; kingdom Viridiplantae; phylum Streptophyta; class Magnoliopsida; order Poales; family Poaceae; genus Eleusine; species Eleusine coracana. Next base: position 7,246,023 of record CM064432.1, read on the forward strand.
TACTTGTTCTAATGCTTAGTACAAGGCTAAGTATTTAGATGCTATCTTAATTGTGATGATTAGGGTAGTACTATGGATCTTGTATGCACCATATTTGCATGTGTTTCTACTTATGCATGGTAGAAGGTATGTGTAGAGTAGAATGTAATAGACTGTCAGACAGACGTCACTCTTCTACCGATCTTTGGTTCTTGGTATCAAAGTAATTCTGTTTATGATGCTATTTGATTATTCTTTGTGGTTACAATCTCAACTAGTAGAAATAGACCAACTCACTAAACAACCTTTACTAAAAACCCTCGATGCCGATGGGCATCCCCCCCCCCCCCCCCCCCCAGCTCTTCATAACCAATGCTTACACTCATTAGAATGCTAAATTACAAATTTTATTAACAATTCTACATAATTCCGAGTGGTCCCTTGTAAGGCGTACCGAGAGGGGGGGGGTGTGAATCGGTAAGCCGACCAGAATCAACAAATACTTCAGTTTCCTCGCTCAACCCTAGAAATCATTACATCCTAACAATTCTAGGAGGCTAAGATCCTACACATGCTAGTATTCATGATAAATGCAATGCAGAAGCTATGCCCCTCTAGACTATGCAAGCCTAAAGTCAACCTATCCTCTATAGCACACAATTGCAAAATAGTAAAGAGAGGGTCAAGGAATGCTCATGATTTTTTCCCGAGCTCTCAGAAGGATGGCGCCTTCCCCTACTCCTCATTGGACCACTCCCACCGGAGTGCTGATCCCTCCCTCCACCAAGTGGAGTTCTCGTACACTAGCCCGCAATCACTCCTGGAGTGAAGGCACAGTTGCGTAACCGCTGTGAACTTGTCGGACTCCTAGAGCCGACACGGGCACCCACTATCGATGCCCCTTTTAACGTCAGGATCAAACCACGTACAAACGTGTGACGACCTTCACAACCGATCTCGATAGGCTCACAACCGATGGCTAACCGGTCTAGGTCTCACCATAGACCAAGAGTAACAACCTAGATCACACTCTCTAGGACACTCTAGCCATAGATATGTATGAATGCTCAAGTTACTCTCTCTAGCACTCTCAAGATATGCAATATCTCCTCCTAGTGCTCCTCTCTTTTCTCTTTGGCTCCCTACTGATGCTCCTAGCAACCCTAATGGCCAAAGATGGTATCCAAGACCCTAGCAATGACTTTATATAGGCTTCCAAGCTCAAACTAGTTTTGCTCCATGAAACAATTCTCTAAAGATGTATAGACCATACGGTCCGATCTTTACCCAGACCGGACAGTCTGGTCTCTACCGGACGGCTCCTCTAGAGCTGTTGCTCTCTGTCTATTGTTTCCTACTATACACACCATACTATCCAGTCTGTTGCCTAGACTGTCTGGTCTCTTTGACTCTTCTCCATTCTAGAATGTTGCCAAACTGCTTCTCTCTATTTTCTTCTCATCCACATAGACCATACCGTCCGGTCTCTACACTGTACTGTCTGGTCTATATAGGTCTTCGTGCAAACAGATTCCTCGTAGCCAATGGTCCTCTGATCTATGTTTTCCTCTAGTAACCGTGCAGTCCAGTCTCCACAACCCTTCTATCTTGTCTCTATCTGCATAAGCTAAAATTGCTCGTCCTTGCTTGACTTTGTTTCCTAGCTTCTTCCTACAGATCCTTGGCCTCTTCACTGCCACCTAGTCCCTATGATTTCACTGAGCATCCATGCACATCACCGGCTATCATGATCTAAGAGATATGACCTAGACCCCCTTGATTGTCTAGTTTTTCCTATGGACACAAGCACTAACAATTAGACAAGTGTTCCAAACACTTGCTACTAGCTTGTCCTTAGCTTTGATCCATCTCCATCAACCCTTGTACTCCATCAAGCTCAGTAAGCCTCCATGCTTGTTGTTATTGTCATCAATCACCAAGGCAACCATCATCAATATGATTTCTAGTATAGTTAGAGATGATTCCTGCATACACCACACTCATGTAGATATTTGCCCACAATTTCATATTTGTCATTAATCACCAAAAACATCCAAACCTTGGGGATCCAATTATGACACCCCTAGTGTCAAGGAGTTCCAAGAGCCAACCCTTAGAGCCTTCACCACCTGCATAAGAGCATGGAACTAGAATTTGAACTAAATAGGGTCAAATTTGAATTTAATTCAAGCAATTCAAATCTCATTTGAACTACAAGTCCAAAAAAATGATAGTAGAACATACCCCTACCAAAAATGTATGTTGACCACCATGGTTAATAATAAATTTTAGGAATTTCTTAGATTTTTATTCCATTAATTAATGCCCCAAATAAATGGTTAAAAGGTAAAAAACTGTCCCTCTTTACAAAATTCCTTTTAAAATTTTATTAAGAACTAATGACAGTTAGCATTTTTATAAAATCCACCACATTAGGTGGAGCCTACCCATATTTTGGTTTGCCTATGTCATCTCTCAATTAATTCCCTCGAAACTAACAAAAATAGTCGGTTGTCAGAATTTGGAAAACAAACAAGAAATCAAAAACCAGCCGGGATCCACCTGTCATGCTCAGTGAAGTAACACACCCGCTGTCGCCCGCCTCGCTCCAGCGGCCGTACGCCGCGTGGGTGACGATGACGGGCATGAGCGGCACCTGAGCGAATACAGGCCCCCACCCCAACGCCTTGTCCCCCTCCCAGTCGGCTTTCCCCCTCTCTGCCCCGCCCATTTGCTCTCACTGCGCTCGCGACCGCTCCTGCTCCCACCATCGCCTCTCCACCTCGTCTGGCCGCTACAGTCCACCAAGGCCCAAACCAAGCCATCGGAGCCAGTGACGGGATGTACTGAAGCCCCTCAATGTGTCACCTCACCTTCCCTCGCCTGGCACTAAGAGATCGATGCGAGTCTTCCCCGGCAACGGTGACATTGGCCAACTCCACCCTGCGGCGTCACGACTTCCCCATGGTGAGCCATAGCTCGATTCATCGTATTGGAGGCTCGCCAAGGCCGTTACGCACCCCCCCTGACTACTTGCATGCCCAGATGCCACCGTTGTTTTGCCGGATTTGATGCTCCCGCCATCGTCGAGAAAAGCTGCTGCCACGACATCGACGACCTGCGTCCTCCGATCTTCCATGTCTCGGTCCCACCCCGCTCCACACTATTCCTTACCGCGGTGAAGCTCTCAGGCAAGACCCGAACCTTTTTCCCTTGTCCCTCGCTGCGCGAGCCATCGTCGAACCTTACCCCTGTCCCCGTCACCATCGGGATCCCCTTTCTGACCACCGCCAGCGGTCATCGTCCACTCCATCAGGGGCGCCCCAAGGAGGGGAGTGTTTTACCATTGATTAATTTATTAAAAAATTAATGGCTCATTGCATGTAAGTGCAAATTGGCCAATAATTAACTCCTAGTATGTTTTATTTACTATAAATTGCCCATATGCTAGTGACATCCAGAACCATGCTAAAATATTATTTCCTGCTAAACCTCGATGATTCCATGAACCCTATAAAGGCTGGGTAGCATTTTAATAAATGACACCATCGTTCGCTTCTACATGCAATATCAATGTATTAACGTATTTGTTGAGGAATTGCCATGAATTGAATCTTGTTCTCATGCATCGCATCATCCACATCATGTAGATCACGAAGTGAACCACGTCGAGGCCGGTGCGGAGCAGGAGCCAAAAGGGCAAGGAAGTGATCCCGCTAACTAGGAACAGACTCCAGGCAAGCCCCGGTGCATCCCACCAGTTATACATTTTTATTTTATCACTAGTTAGGGATATAGGCTTGTCTGTGCATTAAGTTATAGGAGTTGTTTGAAAACCTAGCATTACAGTAGGTTCTCTTCTCCCCGATGATAGCCTCTTGATGATAGTCGCTCTGCTTAATTTAGGACGACCATTCGTCGAGTGGTTTGGAGACCGTTCGTAGATCAGGACATTTTATCTTGTGGGAATGATGTCAGATGAAGAAAAGTTGGGGTGGGATAACATATGAAGTCTGGACGGGCAACTAGGTGGAATGGGATGGACAACTTATCTTCAAGGAGGTAGCCCCATCCGAGTCACCTTAGGCTATGCCTCGTGTTTGGTCCTATGAGGTCAAGTTTGAACACACTGTTTACATGCTGGAGTTATGGGCCCAGTAAATTGACGTAGCTACGACTACCACTGGGTCAGAAGATACCCTACTGCTTAAGGTGGAACTGTGGATGAGAGGAGGGAGCAATCCACCCACGGATGATGGTACAAGATGCATCGCCTTAGGGGACCCTTGTAGGAGGAGCCAGGCTCGGAACAGCCTGCGGAACCGTATGCGAAAGGTTGCTCCAAGCGGCTTCCATGAAGCGCATATAGATCATGCAAGCAGGTTTCTCCTACAGGATGTAAATTGATTCGAGTCACTGTCCCTCACAGTAACGAATACCACTTGATCGCTGCTCTGGAACAATGTTGGAAGCCACTAATCTGATGAATGGGTATACTGCTATTTGGAATTATTAATATTTGTTCTGCAGCCATGATTGTTTTAGTCATAGTGTAAACTAAATTTATTATTTTGCATGACAACTTAATTGATGCTAAAACTTAAAAAATAAGGATTTACTCTTAGGCTAGCTTTTTGGCAACATCAACCCTACCCTTAGCCTTTGCATGTCTAGGTGTCGGCTGTAGATGGTCATTTTGACAGGACAGTCTTGATGAGTAAATTAGTTGCTCAGGGCGTAGCTCTATGTGGTTTTCAGATAATCAGGGTGGATACTGTCACAACGGTGGTTGGTTCCACTGGGAGGGCCAGCGTCCTAACTGATGGAACATCGAGTGGGAACGGTGCACCAACGATGAGAAGGAGTAGACCGATGATTGCTGATACAGTGTTTTGGACAGAACACCTATCATTTCCGGATGTCTTATGTGTATTGCCGTGAGAGGGTGTTGTATCTTGCTTTCCGTCGAACTTCTTTTGTACTGTTGAACTATTTTGCTTCCACTTTAAAAACTCTAGTTTGTAATTTAAATTTGGGTTTATGTAAAATTTTGTACTCTATCTATATTCTTGTTACAACTATATTATTCTATCATGTGTTGTACTATTGGGCGTCACAACGCATGTTGTCACCGTCTCCGTGGTAAGACAGTTCTATTATGCCAATCATCACAGTCATGAAGCTTACATCTGTGTGGATTCGACTGAACCATGGAATACTCTAAGAGAAAAAGACTACAATGTACATCGTCCACTTGCGGTATATAAATAGGTGCGTACAAACGACGAACAACTTATCAGTTAAGTGTCTTTTAGATCAAACATGGTTACATTGTATTCTTATGGTATGCAACTAGTAGTATTCTTATTTATTATCACACCTGTGCTATATCATACAATAACTTTCCCAAAAATTTTCCATCAATTTACTAATTTGTTAGTTATTGAATATGATATGTTTTGTTCAGTTTGACATAAACAAATGATATATAAAGAAACTTAATATATATTTCCTGGAATATTTTATCATGAACAAATTCACATTTAAAAGGATATGTTAGGCCAAATTATGTGATGAAATATTCTCCTTTATGCAAGAATTATAGACGTACATGTCACAATGTGTGAATACTCATGCTGTTTGACCCCTACTACGAAGAAATGTTAAGCCTGGAATTATTAGCCAGGTAGTACATAATTATCAGCCTACACTGTGTGAGTTGTGGATTTCCATAGTCCTTCAAAAATGTTTACGGATGAATTTTGGATACTGTTTAATATGATTGATTAAATTAACAGTAGTGCACCCTTTTTTCTACTTGGAAATATGAAAACCAAACGACCCTGAAGGACCGAGAAGGCGACCAGAGGGTGGGGGGGGGGGTGAATGGGAGCCAAATAAAATTCTCCAAGAGAACTTGACCTATATCCCAAAAATAACCCAAGCCAACCTCCAAATCGATCACCAAGACTACACACACCAACTTGTGGTGTACTAGCCCTAGGAGTGATCAACCACACCAAAGAAACACAGCGGAAACAAAAGGGAGGAAGCAATCCTCAATAGTTCAGAACTGAACTCCCATCGGTAGTGCCGATCTCTGCCATCGGTAGTGCCGGTGGGCATTGGCAGTGCCGGTCACGCCTATCGGCAGTGCTGGTGCGCGTTATCGGCAGTACCGATGCGGGATGCTATCGCACTGAAACCTACAGACTGGACCAATCAGCAGTGCCGGTCCTGGTCATTGGCAGTGCCGGTCGACCCCCGATAGAACAGAAAATCTCTCGGGATCTTCTCAAATCTTCTCCAAAACTCAATCAAACGAACTCCAAATGAAGCGATTTTTGGAACAGTGAATCCTCATCACATCATGACCCTAATCCTAGTAGATCAACTCAATTGGCTCAAGAAATTATCACAAATTTTAGATCTCGTGTCAAGAGCACCAAAAAGGGGAAACTTGAGAAATCCTTCAAATCGAAGGTGCTAGAGCCAATAATTCCATCAAGGATCCATAGAGGATTATCCTAGCTCATCCTAGCAACAAGTTTCTCAAGAAATCCGGGCCAAAAACTCGTCCAAAAGTGAGATCGAAAATTACCACGAAAATGCTTCCGAAAATAGGAAAAAAGGGAATTTCGGGATTCAAGTGAAGAGGGAAATCTTGAGCACGAAAATACTTCTCATATCATAGAAAGGTGCTTACAAGATCCATAGGTACAAGGCTAGGAAGCCACCCTCTTCCTCCCACTATTTGAAAGAGCAAGAGATGTCTCTCACACACCCACTACTCTCCTCTCAAACATGAAGGCCTCTCCTAGCACTTTGAATAGAGTCCTAACACAAGGCTAATGGAAGAGAGGCACCTCTCCCACTAGCCACACCTCTCCTTATATTGGTCTAGGGTCTATTGTCCACATGACCACTCTACCCTTGACCTACATAACACACACACCTACCACCAGGGACATAACCGTCCATCTTTTTCCTCATCGCCCGAATGCCATCAGACGCTTCACGTCTTTACTTCATCTCGAAGCAAGCTCCGTGATGGTGCCACGTGCACCACCAACCACCACCACCGGTTTTGAGGCCCAAACCGGGAAACCGCCTTGCACGCTTCTCAAAGCATGACTTCACGATGTCAACGCATGTCACCTTGTCCCGTGATCCTGACCACTGGCAAGTCTCTCCCAGTCCCTATCCATCGGGCCCCCTTGTCACTTGCACCGGCATCCCGTTCGCCTTGACTTGGTCAACACGCCATCTTCATCACCACCACGGTTTTGAGGCTCAACCGCAAAACCGTCCGTGCTTCTTGCCTCTCCACGTGTACAGAGTGGATCACCCTTGACTTCACCCGGCATCCCGATCGTCTGGCCCCAAGTCCCCTACTTGTGCCCGATCCTCTCACTGTTGACTGCCAAGTCGACTCCAGTGACCTACACATCATGAGACAAGCAAACACATTTTCCATCTCCTGCAAATCACCAATATCTCCACCAACTCCGGTTAGTTATAACCATGATATGCAAACCCATGCAATCCCTGGATTCCCGTATTTCAACTCAAACACCAAATCCGCTCAAGTCAATTACTCATCACAAATATAGCAAACCATGGCACATACCCAAATGGTTTCTCAATCTCCCCCTTGATGAGTACATTGACAACACCAAATGCACAAAGATTAGAGATTGAAATGCGAAGCCGAATAAGCACATCCAAATGGCCAAACCCAAGGAAAAGGTGAAACAAGCCATCTATCAAGTAGGGATCACAAAACCAAGAGTTGGCAAAGAAAGCGACTTGAGACGCAAAGAATGTGAAAAGCGCAAGAAATCGCTCAAGATCATGATATGCTCCCTCTCAAGATCATGATATGCTCCCCCTCAAGCATTTAACTTAGCTAACCATAACCATAGTGCCGTGAAGTGTAAAGGCAATAGCTCCCAATCATGCAAAGATCATAAATAGATAGCAAGGTATAAACACCATGAGCTATACAGGCTAAGCAGAAAGATTGACTAGCTTAGATAGAATCAAATTTTGCTCATCATGAGAAAATCTGCCACCACATGTGTAAGTACTCTCATCCAAGGCAAAACAAGCACCAAGTGAATCATAAGAATCTAGCTATTTTCAATCTCAACAAGGGCAACAAGCACTCATAGAAAATGAGCTCTACAAACACTCACATATGAAATAGAGACTCAGTTGATCAAGTGATTATAGTTTATCCTCATGTGTCCTCTTATCCATGCGAAGGGTCGCACGACTGGGTACGACAAACACCCAGAGGCTTCAAGTCACAATGTTTGTATTTAGCATTATTGATTAGTTCTTGATCAAAGCACTTAGCAGATTTTTCAAGATTATGCACAAGACAAAAGAGCATGCCTTTGTGGCAAAAGAAACACACGTTCCCACAATGTTTCATCATGAGCTAAACATTTGTAAAGCCTTCCATTTCGCATACACAAGGTGTCAAAGCCAAGACATCCTCTAGACTAGCCTCAATGCAAGCTTCAACAAGGATAAAAGCAATTATACACATGGTGAGCAAGTTTTAGCAAGATTAGGTCATAAGTTCACAAGAAGCTCAATTTACCTTTAAGATTAACAAGTTGCTCACATGAGTTTATAACAAGCCATCTAGAAAATCTAAGCATGAGAGATTACCATCACATCCACACAACTTAGCTCAAGCTCAATCATAGCAAAGAGAAATGCAAGAAAGCATAAGAATCAAAGCTCATCTACCAATGCATATATTACATATGAGATGCAATGCGAAAATGGTAAGATACATATATACAAGAGAAAACCAACTCCCCCTCAAATGATGGCATAGGGATGACAAACACCAAGTTCCTCCCGAAGAAAAGCATGTCTCGAAGCATCTAGGGCTTGGTGAGGATATCAGCTAGTTGGTTTTTGGTATCAATGTATTTGAGCTGAACATCCCCCTTGTCAACATTGTCTCTCAGGAAGTGGAATCGCACATTGATGTGTTTGACCTTACCATGTTGGACTGGGTTTTTGGCTAAGCATATGGCACTGGAGTTATCACACATGAGTGGAACACCCTTAAAAGTTAACCCATAGTCTCTCATGGTAGATACAACCCATAGGATTTGTGAGCAGCAGCTACATACTCAGCCTCTGTGGTGGATTGGGCAACACTCGACTGCTTACGAGAAGACCAACAGATCAAAGAGGTACCCAGGAAATGACAAGTACCAGAAGTGCTCTTCCTATCAATTCTACACCCAACAAAGTCCGCATCCGAATACCCAATAAGATCAAGAGATGAAGATGCAGAGTACCAAAGACCGAACTCAAGGGTATATTTGAGATACCTGAAGATGCGCTTGACAGCCTTGCGATGAGTCACCCTTGGGGAAGCTTGAAAGCGAGCACAAAGACATACCGCAAAGTGTATGTCAGGTCTTATCACTGTTAGGTACAAGAGGGAGCCAATCATGCTCCTGTACTCCCTTTGATCCACCGCTTCACAGTCTTCATCAGGGTCAAGAGCCGTTGTAGTGGACATTGGTGTAGACAACAGCTTCACATTGACCATGTCGAACTTCTTCAGGAGATCCTTTGTGTACTTGGCTTGATGTATGAAAGTGCCTTGCTTGCACTGCTTGATTTGAAGCCCAAGAAAGAAGGTGAGCTCTCCCATCATTGACATCTGAAATTCACTTTCCATAGCTTCCTGAAACCTGGACACAAGAGCATGAGAGGAACCACCAAAGATGATATCATCCACGTAAATCTGAACCATTAGAAAGTCATTGCCATGCTTGAGAGTGAACAAGGTTTTATCAACACATCCCATGACATACCCACGCTCTAGCAAGAAGGTCTTAAGCCTAGCATACCATGCCCTAGGTGCTTGCTTTAGCCCGTACAAAGCCTTCTGAAGCTTGTACACACGGTTTGGGTATTTGTGGTGCTCAAAGCCAGGGGGTTGCCTCACATACACTTCTTCCTCTATGAAACCATTTAGGAAAGCACTCTTGACATCCATTTGATAGAGTCTAATGCCCTTGGAGGCAGCAGATGCAAGCAAGATCCTAATGGCTTCTATGCGAGCAATAGGAGCAAAGGTTTCACCATAATCTAAGCCCTCCACTTGGCTAAAACCTTGAGCAACTAGCCTAGCCTTGTTTCTCACAACCTCACCATCCTCCCCATGTTTGTTTTGTAACACCCACTTGGTTCCTGTGACATTGACATTTTTGGGAGGCTCTACAAGGGTCCAGACTTTGTTTCTCTCAAAGTTTGCCAACTCCTCATGCATGGCATTAACCCAATGTTCATCAGATAGTGCGTGTCCAACATCCCGGGGTTCAAAGGTTGCAACAAAGAGAGAATTGGTAAAGCAAGGTAGATATGCAGACCTTGACCTTGTTGTCCTCTCATAGAGATTACCGATCATCTGTTGAGATGGATGTTGACGCTGAATGTGGTGAGGAGCCTCTCTTGCAGAGTGTACCTCCCCCTCAACCACAGCTGGAGCTCGCTCGACAGCTGCTGAAGTCGATGTAGAAGCTTCTGGACCCTCTACTGGAGTAGTGGTAGCAGCAGGAACAAGCTCAGATGAGAGATGAAGTGAATCATCATCATCATCATCAGAGCCCTGTAGGTTCTCTTCTACAAAGATGCTCTCCTTCATCTTCTTGTCACCTGCAGACTCAATTACATTCCTTGCACAAGAGTTTGATTCATCAAAGGTTACATCGCAGGATTCTACGATGGTGTTAGTCTCCAAATTCAAAACTCTGTAGGAATGACCATGAAGAGAGTAACCAAGAAAGATTCCATCAGAAGATCTCGACTCAAACTTATCAAGATTGCCACGCTTGAGAATAAAGCACTTGCAGCCAAAGGCACACAAATGAGAAACCGAGGGCTTTCTCCTAAAACGCAGCTCATAAGAAGTCACATTAAGAATTGAGCGCAAGAAAATCCGATTGGAAACATAGCAAGTAGTGCTAATGGCTTCAGCCCAGAACCGCCTTGGAGTCCTATGCTTATCGAGCATCGTCCGGGCCATCTCCACTAAGGTTCTGTTCTTTCTTTCAACCACACCGTTCTGCTGGGGAACCCGAGGTGATAAAAACTGATGCTCAATACCATGCTCAAGACAAAAAGCATCAAAGGAGGAGTTCTTGAACTCGGTGCCATTATCACTACGAATTTCTCATTATGCACCAGGGAATTCCTTGAACAATCTCAAAGCTAAGCTCTGAAAGTGATGAAACACCTCATCCTTGCTCTCAAGAAAGTAGACCCAAGAGTAGCGAGAATAGTCGTCAACAATCACAAGAACATACCACTTCCCACCTGCCGAACGAACCCGAGAAGGACCAACAGTGTCCATATGAAGCAACTCTCCAGGGCGTTCAGTCATCACCAAATTGATTGGTGGATGAGAAGCGGCAATTATTTTCCCATGACGACAAGGAGCACAAACCAAATCCTTATCAAATTTGAGCTTAGGCAATCCTCGGATCAAACCTAGGCCACTCAAGCGACATAACAAGTCAAAACTCATGTGACCTAGTCTCCTATGCCATTTCCAGAGCTCAGAAGAAGATTGAGCAAACAAGCACTTGTGAGAACCAGGAGAACCAGCAAAATCAGCCTAAAAAACTCTGCCAACGCGAGAAATCCCACAAACCAAGGAACCACTCGAATCAAGAACACAAGAAGCATTCGACTTAAAGCGCACTTCCAAACCAACATCAAGAAGCTGAGAGACAGAGAGGAGATTGTACTTGAGAAAATCAACCAAACCAACATCATTGATAGTGAAGTTCTCATTTACCTTTATCACGCCGCTTTCCTTCACTCTTCCTCTCTTGTCATCTCCAAAGGTCACATACTCCTGACGCTTCAAGGGAGTGAGGCTGGAGAACCACTTTGCATTTCCGGTCATGTGGCGCGAACACCTGAAATCCATCAACCACTTGTTCTCCAAGCCTCCACCTGCTACCTACAAAGAACGATGAGTGAAAGTCGATGGCTCAGTGCTGGGGTTAGTCAAAAAGCATTTGGGAATCCAACACTTAACCATACGACTGGTAGTAGTCATCACAGTTCTTTGCACTTTATCGTTTGAACGCATGGGACGAGAACGACGATAGGGAAAACATGGCCTGTCAAAGCGTCTCGACTCAAACCTTGAGTCGTGAGGATAGAAATCATCTGTGTGAAAGCCAAATCCACACGAGTGATGCTCACCACGATGGGGAAAACATGGGGGACCAAAATGCTGCTGCGCAAAGCCTCTATTTCGTGAATCAAAACCATATGAGGAATGACCCTGTCCACGATAGGCACGAGAAAAAGAGCGAGGGTGAAAGTCAACAAAATCATCATAAAAAGCATCCCCAGTCAACTCACCTTGCTTCCTCTTAATCCTCTTACGCCTATAACAAAATTCATCCAAGTGGCCCTTGCGACCACAAAACATGCAAATGTAGACACCCTTAGGATTAGGCTTGGTTTGTGAAAGTGCCTAGAGGGGGGGGGGGGGGGGTGAATAGGCAATTGTCCCTAAAAATCACTTAATAATAAAAGTCAAATGCGCAGTGTCGGACTTGTCCGACGATAGTGAGGAAAGTCCGATGGCACGAGTTAGAAAAGTAGATTGGCCAATTAAAACTTTATATTAGTGCAAGACAAGCTAGGATCTAGTAATTATAAGCTAGAGGAAGTTGTAGAAATAAGAGGAACAACTAGCAAGCAACCTACACAAGTTAATTTAAGAGAAATGAGGCAAACCCTAGCTAGCGAGATATGAGCAAGAGAAAGTAAGTAACAAGTATGCAAAAGAAGACAAGGGGATACACAAGATTTTTTCACCGAAGTTCAGCTCCACAAAGAACCCTACGTCTCCATTGAGGGATCCACAAAGGACCGAGTTTCTTTCAACCCTAACCTCTCCAAGTGACCACAAAGATCATACTTGTCTTTCCACTAGCAAACTCCATGAAGGAGGGGTCAATACAAACTTCCCGAGGCGTCACCACACAAGTTGGGAGCTCTACGGGTACCTCTAACCATATAGGGGATGAATCCCCAAGAGTAACAAACACAAACATGGTCGGCGGTGAGGATGAACCAAGAGCTTGAGAGAATGGAAGCTTGAAGTCGATGGAGCTCTTGAATCTTCACTCAATCCCTTCACAAATCAAGATTGGAAGTAAGGGAGGAGAGATTTGGAGAGCAAAGTGAGCTTGAGAGTGTTTTTGAGTGGAATGAGTGACCCCTTTTGACAAGGGATGAAGTGGGGTTCTATTTATAGCTCAAGAAGAGAAGGAGCCTTTTGGATGGGTATTTCTCAGATCGGTCATCGGACATGTCCGATGGAACAAGTTGGCGTCGGTTCTGGAGTCCGAGGGACTTGCCCGATGCCTCGGACAAGTTGATCATCGGACAAGTCCGATGGCTAGGGTTTGACACAAGTAAGTTGGCGTCGGTTCTGGAGTCCGAGGGACTTGCCCGATGCCTCGGACAAGTTGACCATCGGACAAGTCCGATGGTCATTGGACAAGTCCGATGGCTAGGGTTTGACACAGGTACTGGAGTCCGACAATGAAGGCCGATGGGTCGGACAAGTCCGATGATTTTGCCCTGGAAAAATGTTTTGGTTGTGGAATTTTGGATTTTGCTCTTAGTTCATCATTGCTTCACACTTTTGTGTCCCTCTTAATAGTATGGTTCTTCCTATACTCAAAAATAAAGTAAAAACTCCATGAGCTTCATATTTGAGCAAATTTTTGAGTATCATCTTGAAATTTCTTGGCCACTTTGTTTTCTCCTTTTCTTTGAGTATTTGAGCTTCTATGCATTTTGTCATCAATAATTAAACCATCTTCTACACACATGCTCATTGAAACATTAGTCCATTCTTAATTGTATTGGCGCCAATCACCAAAATAAAATTAGGGGCCTAGATGCACCTTCAATCTCCCCCTTTTTGGTGATTGATGACAATACAACTAATTTATCATAAGGTGATGTAGAAACGGAACAATTTGTGAGGAGCTCCCCCTAAATGTGTGCATAACTAAAAGATTGGAGATTGTATAACAAATGCACATATTTAAAGAGAGAGAGTGAGAGCTCCCCCGAACACTATGCATACATGATGATTTGCAATAGTTAAGAATATGAATATAAGACATTGCATATGACAAATATTATCACACAAATGCATCTAGTAGAAGGAGATAAAACAATACATCATCACAAAGAGGCATGCACAAAGGACACAAATAAAGAGATATAAGTACCACAAGCATATAGTCTTACAAAACACAAAGGACACAAATAAGTAGTTTTACAAACCAAGCCAAAAAGAACCAAATTGTCCAACTTAATCACACTCACAACTCACAAACTAAGAAAATGAAAGATAGATTACACTTCTCCCCCTTTGGCATCAAGACACCAAAAAGGAGAAAAATGCGGGTGGATGGTGATGAGATCTCTACTCCTCAGAGTCTTCATAGTCTTCATCATCCTCATCGCCTTCTTCTTCTTCGTCTTCGTCATCTTGAGCGGGAGCTTTTCCCTTGCACTAGCGAAGATCATAGGTAGCGGGATCTTCTTCTTGCTCTTCTACGTCCTCTTCTTCCTCATCAAAGCGGACATGTTGTCCACTAGAGCCGGCTCCTGTGTGAAACTGAGAAGGTGGAGGATAGTACCCAAAATAGTTCAACTCCTCTGTAGAGAAGTTGGGAGTGGGGTCCTGAAAAGCAGGTGGGTAGGAATCTTCTGCCAGAGGTGATGGAGGAGGAGGAACTTCACATTGCATCTTCTCCATGATGATCTTCTGGTTCCTCTCAATCACATCCATCCTTTGGTTAATGCTCCTGCACATACCAAGGAGGGATTTGAACATCTTCATAACTCCACTCCTCTTGCCACGAGAAGGTGGGGCAGCACAAGAAGAACCGATGACCCTAGAAGGAGCTCTGGGAACCTGAGGAGCCGGAGCAGAGGATGGTGGCTGAGCTGCACCAAAGAACTGACCAGAGGTGGTGTCAGGAGTCCAATTAGAAGGAATCTGAGGTTTGAGACTCAGATGCTTCATGTCCTTTTTGAAAGTCAAGCCTGAGACCTTCTCGATCATATACATGATGTGCGGGGCATATCCACAGCCACGCTTGGAAGAGATGGAGATGTCCCATATCTCCTGATAGACATAGTCAAACACATCAAATTTCTGATCCCCATAAACCCAGTGCAAGATCTCCCTCTGATATGCAGGAATATGGTCAGAGTTGCCACCCCTTGGAGCCAAAGTGCTCCTGCAGATCCTAAACAAGACTGAGAAAAAGGGTAGCAAGCCATTTGAGTTGGAAGGGACACTGTTCTCTGGATCCATGTACATATGCCTCATAGCCTCATCGCTCATGTAGCTGCCCGAGGTGAATCTTATGCTTCTCCTTACGTGAGCTCTTGAGTCCTATCATGGAAGCAAATTGATTCAAGGTGCAGCTGTACTTAGTGCCATTTGTCATCCAGACCATAGACTTGTCATTCTCAAATCCGACTGGCATCGGACTTGTCCGATGAACCGTGTGAACAGGAGGAGGCAGGCGGGGCTGGGGATAGTTTGAAGCAAATAAGTGTAAATAAGGATGGACAAAAAGATTCTTGCCAGCCTATGGTCAGTCAATCAACCAACCATTCAAAACTATGACCATATTTTGACAAGATTGATCAAGAGATCAAGAATCAAGGAACAAGCAAAAACAAACAAGTTTTGACATAAAACCATGGTTTTTGCAATAATTGAGCAATCAACACTCAGATGTGCACATCCTCTACATCACATTGCTGGAGTCAAGAATATTTAGTTCACTCCTATGATAGCAAAATCTTTCCTCATCTAGTGGCTTGGTGAATATATTGGCTAATTGATCTTTGGTTCGCACATGACTCATTTCTATATCCCCCTTGATAGAATGATCTCTCAAAAAATGATGGCGGATATCTATATGCTTTGTGCGTGAATGCTCAACGGGGTTATAAGCAAGCTTTATGGCACTCTCATTGTCACATAGGAGTGGAACACAATTCAACTTGTAACCGTAGTCCCTTAGAGTTTGTCTCATCCAAAGTAGTTGTGCACAACAACTACCAGCTGCAACATACTCCGCTTCGGCGGTGGAAAGTGCAACGGAATTTTGTTTCTTGGATGACCATGACACCAGGGACCTACCCAAGAATTGGTATATCCCGGAGGTGCTTTTTCTATCTACCTTATCCCCGGCATAATCCGCATCGGAATAGCCTAAAAGGTTGAACTTTCAAACCTTGGGGTACCAAAGCCCTAGGTTGGGTGTGTAAACCAAATATGTCAAGATTCTTTTAACGGCCATCATATGACACTCCATAGGAGCGGCTTGAAAACGTGCACACATACACACACTAAGCATGATATCGGGCCTAGATGCACAAAGATAAAGCAAAGATCCTATCATGGAGCGGTATACCTTTTGGATCAGTGGGCTTGTCCTTTTTGTTGAGGTCGATGTGTCCATTTGTTGGCATGGGTGTTTTGATGGGCTTGGCCTTGTCCATGTCAAACTTCTTCAATAAGTCTTGAGTATACTTGGCTTGACATATGAAGGTGCCCTCCTTGAGTTGCTTCACTTGGAAACCTAGAAAGTATGTTAATTCTCCCATCATGGACATCTCAAACCTCTTGGTCATTATCTTGCTAAACTCATCACAAAAGTCTTGGTTAGTAGAACCAAATATAATGTCATCGACATATATTTGGCACACAAAGATATCATTGCCAAAATGCTTGGTGAAGAGGGTTGCATCGGCCTTGCCAATGACAAAACCCTTTTTAACAAGAAAATCCCTAAGGCATTCATTCCATGCTCTTGGAGCTTGCTTAAGCCCATAGAGCGCCTTATGGAGCTTGAAAACATGTTTAGGATACTTTGGGTCTTCAAATCCCGGTGGTTGCTCCATATACACTTCTTCCTTGATTGGCCCATTGAGGAATGCACTTTTCACGTCTATTTGGTACAACTTAAAATCATGGTGAGTAGCAAAAGCAAGTAATATTCTAATAGATTCAAGCCTTGCTACGGGGGCATAGGTTTCATCAAAATCCAAACCTTCCACTTGTGAGTACCCCTTTGCCACAAGCCTTGCCTTATTTCTTATCACAACACCATCTTCATTTTGTTTCTTGCGGAACACCCACTTGGTGCCCACAACATTCTTGTTCTTTGGCCTTTCCTCCAATGTCCATACTTCATTTCTTGTGAAGTTGTTCAATTCTTCTTGCATGGCCATCACCCAATCCGAATCCTCAAGTGCTTGTTCTACCTTAAATGGCTCCATAGAAGAGACAAAGGAGTAGTGTTCACAAAAATTACTAACTCAAGATCTAGTGATTACCCCCTTGTCAATATCTCCAAGAATTTGCTCGACAGGGTGATCACGTTGTACACTTTGATGTACTCTTGGATGTGGTGGATGTAAGCTTTCTTGACCACCATCTTTATCAACCTCTTGATCATGTCCTTGAGAATCATCACTTGATACTTGCTCATGATCCCCAACATCTTGATCTTGACCACTTGTATGATTAATTCCTTCATTTTCATGATGTTGATTTTGTCTTGAGGGAGAGGGCTGACTTTCAACACTTGATGTTTCTTGTGGTCTCACATCACCAATGGCCATCCTTTTATTGCATTTCTAGGAGCTTCATTATCTATATCATCAATAGCAACTTGCTCCTCTTGAGAGCCATTAGATTCATCAAATGTCACGTCACGTGAAATTTCAACCCAACCGGTGGTTTTGTTGAACACACGATAGGCATGAACATTGGACCCATAACCAAGCAAGAAACCTTCATCAACTTTTGGAGCAAACTTTGAGTGCCACATCATTCTTATCACCATTGGCTTCCACAATTTGCTTGATCAACGCATTTATCTTGTTGGCTTGATCGTTTTGTTGTTTTTGGGATAGAAGCTTCCCAAGTACCTCATCGGTGGAGAAGGTTTTGAAATTGTCCTTCTCTCTAATGTTTGAGCAAATGTTGCAATCCCATGGTCTCAATGCTTGTAATAGTCTCTTGTTGATATCCAAGTCGGACATTCTAGCTCCAAGTGCTCTTCTTTGATGCACAATTCTCATGAGTCTATCATGAACTTCTTTTGGGCCTTCTCCCGGACCCATGATGAACAAGTTGAACTCATTTTTGCAATTCTTCAAGCCTTGCATCTTTCACGGAATCAATACCCTCATAGATAACCTCAAGCTTTCTCCATAATTGATTGGCATTCTTGATTCCGGCTACTTTGTCATATTCGGTGGCACTAAGTGCGGAAACAATTGCACTAGCCACCACGGCATTGCAATGGATGTTGAGTTGATCCTTTCGAGTTGGATTATCTCTATTTTCCCACAAGAAACCATTCTCGGTTATGCTTGCAACATGCGGACTCATTGATTCTAAGTACATCATCATCTTGCATTTCCAATGGTCATAGAATTGTCCATCAAAGTACGGAAGCCTACCGGACCCTTTCCCAATACGATCCTCTTTGAGATCTTCATAATCAAACATGACATTGTTGTAGGTTCTTGGTTGAGCATCATGTCTTCCAACTGTATCATCTCCATCATGACTGCCACTAGCACCATCTTTGATTGGGAGAGCGGTAGTTGGTTCTTCTCCCGGATTTGACTTCTTTAATCTTCAAGCAGTTAAGCTTTTTAGAAGATCCTCGCTCTGATACCAATTGAAAGTGCCTAGAGGGGGGGGGGGTGAATAGGCAATTGTCCCTAAAAATCACTTAATAATAAAAGTCAAATGCGCAGTGTCGGACTTGTCCGATGATAGTGAGGAAAGTTCGATGGACTTGTTCGATGGCACGAGTTAGAAAAGTAGATCGGCCGATTAAAACTTTATATTAGTGCAAGGCAAGCTAGGAACTAGTAATTATAAGCTAGAGGAAGTTGTAGAAATAAGAGGAACAACTAGCAAGCAACCTACACAAGTTAATTTAAGAGAAATGAGGGAAACCCTAGCTAGCGAGATATGAGCAAGAGCAAGTAAGTAACAAGTATGCAAAAGAAGACAAGGGGAGACACAAGATTTGTTCACCGAAGTTCAGCTCCACAAAGAAGCCTACGTCTCCATTGAGGGATCCACAAAGGACCGGGTTTCTTTCAACCCTAACCTCTCCAAGTGACCACAAAGATCAAACTTGTGTTTCCACTAGCAAACTCCATGAAGGAGGGGTCAATACAAACTTCCCGAGGCGTCACCACACAAGTTGGGAGCTCTACGGGTACCTCTAACCATCTAGGGGATGAATCCCCAAGAGTAACAAACACAAACATGGTCGGCGGTGAGGATGAACCAAGAGCTTGAGAGAATGGAAGCTTGAAGTCGATGGAGCTCTTGAATCTTCTCTCAATCCCTTCACAAATCAAGATTGGAAGTAAGGGAGGAGAGATTTAGAGAGCAAAGTGAGCTTGAGAGTGTTTTTGAGTGGAATGAGTGACCCCTTTTGACAAGGGATGAAGTGGGGTTCTATTTATAGCTCAAGAAGAGAAGGAGCCGTTTGGATGGGTATTTCTCAGATCTCCATCGGACAAGTCCTATGGTCATCGGACATGTCCGATGGAACAAGTTGGCATCGGCTCTAGAGTCTGAGGGACTTGCCCGATGCCTCGGACAAGTTGACCATCGGACAAGTCCGATGGCTAGGGTTTGACATAGGTAAGTTGGCGTCGGTTCTGTAGTCCGAGGGACTTGCCCGATGCCTCGGAGAAGTTGACCATCGGACAAGTCCGATGGTCATCGGATAAGTCCGATGGCTAGGGTTTGACACAGGTACTGGAGTCCGACAGTGAAGGCCGATGGGTCGGACTTGCTGGTCATCGGACTCGGACAAGTCCGACAACCCAGAGTGGCAATGGTTCTGGAGTCCGATGGGTCGGACAAGTCCGATGATTTTGCCCTGGAAAAATGTTTTGGCTGTGGAATTTTGGATTTTGCTCTTAGTTCATCATTGCTTCACACTTTTGTGTCCCTCTTAATAGTATGGTTTTTCCTATACTCAAAAATAAAGTAAAAACTCCATGAGCTTCATATTTGAGCAAATTTTTGAGTATCATCTTGAAATTTCTTGGCCACTTTGTTTTCTCCTTTTCTTTGAGTATTTGAGCTTCTATGCATTTTGTCATCAATAATTGAACCATCTTCTACACACATGCTCATTGAAACATTAGTCCATTCTTAATTGTATTGGCGCCAATCACCAAAATAAAATTAGGGGCCTAGATGCACCTTTAGTTTGCATTGCAGGTTTGGGTTTTGGCTTCTCTGTTTGCTTTGGGTTGAAGGAGGGTTTTGGATTGGGTGGATAGTATGTGTCAGTGGGTTTAATGGTGTTTTCCTCATCCTTGTAGCTGGAGCTAGGCACAAACTTACCCATATTCTCACTCTCCTTGTCACACCTCTCAAATCCCAAACCCAAGTTATAGGTTGATCTAGAGGCACTCTCCTTCACTCTTGCCAAATCACTCTCAATCTTCTCTTCACTCACTAGGGTTCTCTGGAGCCTAGACACAAGATAGTCATTTTCCTGAACTAGGGCTTTGTTTTCCTCCCTAGTGATTACAAGCTTGTCCTTAAGAGAGACACACACCTCACAGGGTGGTGGAAGGACCTTAGAGCGAGTCTCATGAAGCAACTTGGACTCAAGCTCTTTGACTTTGAGGGACTGAGGTTCCAACTCATCTGTGAGCTTGGGGCACTTCTGACATGCACCCAAAAGAGTTGGTCTAGCTTTGAACTCATCAAGCTCCTTGAGGGCACTCTCAAGCTGACTGGCAACTTGAGCATGCACACTCTCCCTATGTGCAAGATCACTCATCACAACTTGACAAGACTCACACTCAACAACAATGTCCTCATGAGCAAGCTTGGACCTAAGCGAAGCAATTTCAAAATCAGCACTCTCCAACGTAGACTTAAGCTCTCTACCCTCACGAATAGTACTGAGAAGCTTATCATCTTGCATGAGTAGAACATCGCGCAAATGATCAAGTTCAGAAGAGAGCTCATCGAGAGTGGGAGGTACCTTGCTTGTGTCAGAGTCGGATCCAGAGTCAGTGTCATGACCGTTCTTTGCCATGAAGCAAAGCCCGGTGAAGTCATCCTTCCTCTTGACTCGTGGCTTTTCAACCTCCTCCTCCGAGCTTGAAAGGCCTTCGCTTGATGTGAGGTCGACATCGCTCAAGGTGGCAACGCAGGCGCGTGCAATGGCCTTGGCGAACTTCTTGGAGTTCTTGCCCTTCTTGTAGAAGAGGTTCTTCTTCTACTTGAACTCTTTAGTTTTGTTGTCGCGGTACCCGGCCTTCTTCTTCTTCTTAGGACAATCAGCGATGAAGTGTCCCGGGTCACCGCACTCGAAGCAGGTTCTTGAACCACCTACTCTTCTCTCCTTCCGATTGTTATAGAACTTCCTGAACTTTCTTGTGAGCAAGGACAGCTCCTCGTCAGGAATGCACTCCATCTGTTCATCGGAAGTTGCAACAAGAGAAGATAAAGCAAACTCCAAGGAAGACTTGTCTAGTGAGGGGTTAGTTCCATGAGAAGCACAACTGTGATCACCCTTCTGAGAACTAGAAAGCAAAGCCATGCTAGAAGCAGGAATAGCAAGATTAGGATGAGATTTCCTAGACAGTTCATGAGATTTCAGCTTGCTATATAGTTGCTCACAGTTCAGGGTATTGAATTCAGCAGTTTCTTCTAGAGCAGCAATTTTAACCCCCCAAACATTTTCATCAAGTGAGTACAGCAGTTGCTTAGCTCTATCATTGTCATTGTACACAAGGGTACCACAAGCCCGCAAGTTGCACACAATTGCCTCAAACCTACGAAAAGTGTCATCTAGTGACTCGCCCGGTTTCTGTTGCAAAGGTTTGGTACTGTCTATTGTAAGAATCCTTACGCATAGACTTGACCTGGTTGGTACCCTCATGGTAAGTGCAGAGCTTATCCCAAATAGCATGTGATGAGGACATCCTCCACTATTACCCGCTAGGGCGGCGATCGTGTGAGCCTTAGAATAATCCCACCTTGCTTAGCTTGGGAGGTGAAAGCCACCTTAAAAGGGAGAGCCACCCTTCCCCTCTCAGACTAGTCTTTTAGGGAGATTGGGCCTTTCCCTGAGTGGGGGACGCCGGAGTTGTGGTGCTAAGAATGCGGATTCGGGTCGTGGACCTAGAATCGGATCGGTGTGTTGGGCTTTCGGCAAGAGTTGTGGTGCTAAGATTGCGGGATTCAGGGAATCCGGATCGGTGTGTTGGGCTTTGTTCCACCCCACTTGGGCCGGATGTATCATTTGGTATCAGAGCTGGGCCCTTGTTAAGAAAGGGAGAATGATGAGGACATCCTCCACTATTACCCGCTAGGGCGGCGACCGTGTGAGCCTCTGAATAATCCCACCTTGCTTAGCTTGGGAGGTGAAAGCCACCTTAAAAGGGAGAGCCACCCTTCCCTTATCAGACTAGTCTTTTAGGGAGATTGGGCCTTTCCCTGAGTGGGGGCGCCGGAGTTGCGGTGCTAAGAATGCGGATTCGGGTCGTGGACCTAGAATCGGATCGGTGTGTTGGGCATTCGGCAGGAGTTGTGGTGCTAAGATTGCGGGATTCAGGGAATCCGGATTGGTGTGTCGCGCTTCGTTCCACCCCACCTGGGGTGGATGTATCAGCATGAGCAGTGTCATGGTGTGCAACCCTATCATGTTCGCTCCTACCAAGTGCAGAAAGCAGAATATTGACAGCTTTGGAGTTGTTCTCATACCTGACTAACTCACCTGTAGAAGCAGTGTTCATGTCTTGTGGTATAGCATACTCCTGATCAACAATCTCCCAAATTGCACATCCTTGACTTAGCAGATACGCCTTGGTCTGAGACTTCCAGTAGGGGAAGTCCTCTCCATCGAACATCCACAGCTTGATAGCACGCTTCTCCATATTGCCTTCAGATCACAAAGCCGGTGAAGGTCAACTAGTGATCAAACCGGCTCTGATACCAATTAAAGGACTGAGAAGGCGACCAGAAGGGGGGTGAATGGGAGCCAAATAAAATTATCCAAGAGAACTTGGCCTATATCCCAAAAACAACCCAAGCCAACCTCCAAATCGATCACCAAGACTACACACACCAACTTGTGGTGTACTAGCCCTAAGAGTGATCAACCACACCAAAGAAACATAGCGGAAACAAAAAGGGAGGAAGCAATCCTCAATAGTTCAGAACTGAACTCCCATCGGCAGTGCCGATCCCAGCCATCGGCAGTGCCGATGGGCATCGGCAGTGCTGGTGCGCGTCATCGACAGTGCCAGTGCGGGAGGCTGTCACACTGGAACCTATAGACTGGACCAATCGGCAGTGCCGGTCCTGGTCATCGGCAGTGCCGGTCGACCCCCGATAGAACAGAAAATCTCTCGGGATCTTCTCAAATCTTCTCCAAAACTCAATCAAATGAACTCCAAATGATGCGATTTTTGGATCAGTGAATCCTCATCACATCACGACTCTAATCCTAGGAGATCAACTCAATTTGCTCAAGAAATCATCACGAATTTGAGATCTCGTGCCAAGAACACCAAAAAGGGGAAACTTGATAAATCCTTCAAATCGAAGGTGCTAGAGCCAATAATTCCATCAAGGATCCATAGAGGATTATCCTAGCTCATCCTAGCAACAAGTTTCTCAAGAAATCTGGGCAAAAGAACTCATCCAAAAGTGAGATTGAAAATCACCACGAAAATGCTTCCGAAAATAGGAAAAAGGGAATTTCGGGATTCAAGTGAAGAGGGAAATCTTGAGCACGAAAATACTACTCATATCATAGAAAGGTGCTTACAAGATCCATAGGTACAAGGCTAGGAAGCCATCCTCTTCCTCCTACTATTTGGAAGAGCAAAAGATGTCTCTCACACACCCACTACTCTCCTCTCAAACATTAAGTCCTCTCCTAGCACTTTGAATAGAGTCCTAACACAAGGCTAATGGAAGAGAGGCACCTCTCCCACTAGCCACAGCTCTCCTTATATAGGCCTAGGGTCTATTGTCCACATGACCACTCTACCCTTGACCTACATAATGCACTCACCTACCACCGGGGGTATAACCGTCCAACTTTTTCCACATCGCCCGAATGCCATCGGACGCTTCACGTCTTTACTTCATCTCGAAGCAAGCTCCGTGAGGGTGCCGCTTGCACCACCAACCACCGCCATCGGTTTTGAGGCCCAAACCGGGAAACCGCCTTGCACGCTTCTCAAAGCACAAGTTCTCGATGTCGACGCATGTCACCTTGTCCCGCAATCTTGACCACCGGCAAGTCTCTCCCAGTCCCTGTCCATCGGGCCTCCTTGTCACTTGCACCGGCATCCCGTTCGCCTTGACTTGGTCAACACGCCGTCTTCATCACCACCACGGTTTTGAGGCTCAATCACAAAACCGTCCATGCTTCTTGCCTCTCCACGTATACGGTGTGGATCACCCTTGACTTCACCCGGCATCCCGATCGTCTAGCCCCAAGTCCCCTACTTGTGCCCGATCCTCTCGCCGTTGATTGCCAAGTCGACTCCAGTGACCTACACATCATGAGACAAGCAAACACATTTCCCATCTCCTGCAACATCACCAATATCTCCACCAACTCCGGTTAGTTATAACCATGATATGCAAACCCATGCAATCCCTGGATTCCCGTATTTCAACTCAAACACCAAATCCGCTCAAGTCAATTACTCATCATAAATATAGCAAACCATGACACATACCCACATGGTTTCTCAGACCCATTCTTTTGTATGTACATGGCATACAAAAACCTACGACAGGGGCTATCCGGCGTGGTAAATCTGCACAATCTAGCTGGGAATAAATATAGTACAGTAGTGGAAACAAAAAAAGGTTCAAAGGAGGCTGGCCCAATGATAGTGTTTTATTTTCAAAATTTTTATTAATTAATGAAGTGTTTAACTGAGGAATAGTTTTTCAAAATGCTTCAAGTGATGGCTATCCACCATCCGATAGTTACACTACAATAGAAATAGCCATCTATACCGGTTTTGTAGGTGGTATTTATAATGATTCTCAAACTGATACCAAATACATACTCTCGCTGACAATAGGAATTATCTGTATCAGTTTTGGGACTGGTACAAACAATATATCTATACTGGAACCGATATAGATTATCACAATATCAATAACAATTCTCATTATAGATCATCCCATTATGAACCTGTAATCTTGCACAACATTCAGAAGATATATTTAAGTTGTCTCACGTAAAAAACAAGAAAACTACTAAACATAGGCATATGTCCATGTTTAAGTCTCACATACAACACAAGTCCAACAACACATATAGTCTAACATACAACGAAAGGCTAACTTAGAGTTAACATAAGTATAATAGTTGTTTTTGACTTATACTTTCTTGTTAACCGATGAACTTAAACTTTCCTTATTTTTAGCAGAATAATTAGGCACAGAGCATCGTGGTGTTTTGGTAGGATGGTACTTATCTTGGCTCCATTTAAACACATGATGCTTTCATACTCTTTAATAACATACTAATTGATGCGCCCTAGAAGTTGTTCCTGAAGTGCAAAGATTTTATGTGGCATGAGACAACCTTTGTTGAGATTAAATTCTTATAGTTTCAGTAACCAAAGCAACCAGGTCATTGTCACACTTGTCAGAATTGAAATATAATATACACAACTTCTGGTAATTTCAAGAAGATTTTGGTTTGTTAGATTGTGATGAAGACGCCTTTTTGAGTAGCTCTTGCAGCTCTGATTTAGACAATTTTTTGGATGGTGTTTGGTACTCTCCTGAAGCTGACTTCTTGGATAGCTTGCTATTGTGATGAAGTCACTTCGTAGGTGGTGCTTGCTGCTATTATCTACAACGTTGTGATGAAGTCACTCTCAACATTATGCAACATATCATTTAGGTCATGTACATTGTGTCCAACTTAAGTTTTTTCGAACAATCACATATGAATCTTTTCATTAGCTGTCACATTGTAGGCACTATTTAATATATCAGTTTTGGGTATCAATACCTTATGTTTATACATATGAATATCATAATTATAGTTGTTAATCCTTGATTATTTGTGCTAGTGTTGTTTTTGGCTTTTTGTGTAGAAAATAAACAATACTATTGGAGAACAAGAATAACCAAGGTCGGAAGGGAAGCTTGGGCCGTAAACTCAGCAAATCATCATGACACATCTCGGCCGACCACTACAAGAAAAATACCCCTGTTGATACGCTTCATTTATGAGATAGATATGTTTCACTACCAGAAATATCAACTATAGCGGCGGTTTAAAATGGACTGTAGCGGCGGGTGTAGCCTCCCGCCGCTACACTTTCGCAGCTACAAATAAACCACTATAGCGACGGATATCCAAGAACCGCCGGTAGAAACAACAAAGTAGCGGCGGGTGACAAAGTCACCCGCCACTATCAAAGATACTGGACAAAATAAAAAAAAATGCAGCATGCAGCAGGGCCACCACCGCTACTGCCTTGCCGCCGACCAGAAGGGGGAGGCGCCAGGGAGGTTCAGGGAGAGCCGAAGAGGCGGGAGAGACACTGGATCTGCTTGCTGCGCACCGGATCTGGCCACCGCACTGCCTCCAGAGCCGCCTCCATCGCCAGGGAGGGGGTCGCTGAAGCTGCGAAGGGACAAAGGAGTGGAGAGGGTTGTCGAAGTAGAGGAGGCGGGGCTAGATCTGCCTTGCACCACTCGGGGAGAGGAGAGGCGGGGCCGGATCCGCCGCACATTATCCGAAGAGTCGAGGGGGTCACTGAAGTTGTCGAGCTGCCACTGGATCCGGCTGTGCGCCGGCTCGGAGGGGAGCGAGGAAGGGTGGCCAAAGGAGGATCTGGCCGCCATTGATGTCCAGTCGGCCGGATCTGGCCATTGTCAATCTCCACTCGAGCCGTCATTGCTGGAGAGGCGGAGAGGTTGAGGGAGAGGTGGGTGCCACCTGAGGAGCGGCGACCGCCTCACGGGCCACCGTTGCCGCCTCCCGAGCTGCCGTCGCTGCCTCCTAAGCTGTAGAGGGAGAGGCGGCGCTTGGGGTGGTCGGGGGAGTGAGAGCGCTCTAGGGTGGCCTGGGATGGAGAGGCGGCTAGAGAGAGAGAGAGAGAGAGAGAGAGAGAGAGAGGTGGCTGCTGAGAAGGGAGGGATGGGTGGCCGATTAGGGTTCCAGACGCCAGGAAGATTTTATATAGGCAAGCACCAGTCAAGGTACAAGCGTGGAGAAGAGGTGGACAAGTCCACGCCTCCTCCGGACTTCCCCCTCACTCTCTCCCTATTGTCTAAGCACTTTAATAGTGCTAAAGCCTTTGAAAAATGAAGTACTAAACTAATCTTGAGGTGTGTGGAGAGTGGAGGCACTCCCCTCCTTATATAGGGTCCAAAGTTGGTTCCTGAGGCGGTAACTACCGACCTAACTGGGCCAACCAACATTGGAAAGGCGGTGGGAGGCTCCTTGACCAAGCCTGGGCCAAGAGGGCCCAATTTTTGTTCGGACGAACAAGGGTGTTCAGCCGAACATGGGCTGGCCCCTTTCAGCCACAACCTTCTCCAGGTCTTTGACTTACTATCCCCATTCGTCCCTCCACGTGTTAGGCCTTCTGGTATGTCGGTTTGTTTTGTTTGTGGGTCCGTGGATCCTTGTGTTGCACTTAGACTGGCCGGAAGTGTGCTTTCTCCCTTGATGACATGGATTTTCTCTCAATTATGTGGGTAAATAACCTGCAAGCAAATATTCACCAACACTTTTGGTATTCGTTAGTAATATACTCTTACCACTATATTGGTTGTTTGCTTTTATAGTTTTTTGCAGGTATTTGACGGTCGGATTTGGTAGTTAGTGACTGTCAACAAAGTCCCCCACACTTAGCCTTTGCTCGTCCTCGAGTAAAGGAAAAGGATTAAGGTGGATTATAATCTCCAAATGGTATGATGCTTGCATGCAAATTATTCCAAACCATACCTGTACCAATGGACTTTGAAGTGTCTCCCAAGTCACCTTGGGTGGTTGAAGAGTGGAATGGTATAGATTCTGGTCTTCTTTGCTCCTTGTACTAAGTAACTTGGGTTTTTAAAGAATTTTCAAAGATAAAACAAAGCTATACTCCTCAAATGATTCTCTCAAGTCACTCATGTATGGGTGTGGATCCTCACCGAGGCTTTTGATGTTACCTCTTTTTGTTCCTACTTCTAAAGATAGGCTTATGTGGAGCTCCGGGTAGGGAATAAAAAAACCAGGAACTCATGCTTCATATATTACCAAGTCAAAAACCGGATCCAATGAGAAAACAAGTCATGAATCACCAATCAAGTATGTGCACATATATGGATGGAATGGATGTGGTGGTGAAATATGTGTACTGCTATTGATATTCTCCCTCTCTTCTATGTGGTGGTCTATCTCTCTACTTCTCTTTTTTGTTCTCTCTCTTTTTTTTGAATACTTGATAGCCCATGTCTCTTTTTGCAAGGATAATTGGAGAGGGAGTTTCTCAAAGCATGGTGGGGCACTTTATTTTGTGGATGGATGATGGATATGTGTGATGCTATCTTCCGGAGTGGAAGAGTAGCATCTGGAAAGAGATGGATGATGGAGGTGGATGAATACTCCTTTATGTACTCTCTCTTTCTTTGAAACAATATTGGGCATGGCTATTTCTTTTCTCTCTCTTTTTTTCATGCTCAAGGATTGAGAGATTTTTTTTATAGCCATGCCTTCTATCAATCGAGAGAGAGTCATAATCATGGAGTAACTCTTTTGGTGGATGGATGGATGATGATGGTTATGCTAACTTCCAATGTAGAAGATTAACATATCAAGTGAATGTGCACATGAACTTGATCAACAATGCATAACAAGCATCTCACTAGGATCACAACAATTTGATATGGCTCTTGTGGGATATTTCAAATCATTGAGGAGTAAGCTTATAGGTTTTAATTTTCAAAAAAAATCCCAAGTACTTTATGCAATAGAGAACAAGAATCACTTCATCAAACCATATCTCACTAGTCAACAACCTAGGTGGCATGCAATCCCTAGGAATATAGTCCACTAGTATTGGCATATGAGCAAGGAATAAAGAGCATGCAAATTAACTATAGAAAACTTTGAATAATTGGGAGGTCATCAAGGTTGGTTTTAATTTCCAAGTTTCGACTTTATCAATTTGTTCTAGGAAAATTAAATCAATGCACAAAACAGGGAGATAGAGGGATAAGACATGCAAACCATCACACTAATCGAAGATGATGTCGAGCAGGGTCAAGGTGGGTTCAGTCGACCTAGAGGGTTCGACTGAGTCATCCTGGCGTCTAGCTTGGTCATCGTATGGCATGGTGTTCTCTGTGACATTTTTTATTATATTTTGTCCGATGAGGTCCTATGTTGCGTGTAGAGAATCCTGAGGATCCCCCCCCCCCCACACACACACTTGTTCGCTTGCCTGCACTTTTATTTGACACAAGAAAAACAAACAAAAGGGTTAAAAGAAAAACGGGCTCTACCGGCTTTAAGAGCCCTGCAGAGTCATACTTTTGTTATTAAGTTATTATTATTATTATTATTATTATTATTATTATTATTATTATTATTATTATTATTATTATTATTATTATTATTATTATTATGGCGCACTATAAGATTGAATTGAAAGGAAATAAAAAGGGAAATAAACTAAAGCACCTTTCATTTTTTTTCTCTTTTTTTAGCAAGGCATGAGTGCAAGAACTAACAACAACTCTGAACCAGGAGGCAAGTTGGCATGAATGGAACTTAATACGTGATACTTACTGAGCTCTCCCACATTTAGATTTTTGTATCACTCAGACACAATAAATCAAGTGTGTAGTGTTGCACCCTTCTCGTAGTAGGTTCCATCGCCAAAAGTACCAAGGTGTCAAGTTATTGCAGCTCCCATGTTCTTGGGCATAGTGTGACCATCGTTCTTTTCAAACCTCACCTAAAAGAGTTAATGACCAAAAATAGTCGAAGGCAAATATAACCTAAACATATGCTTGCAATTATTTAAATAAAGAAAAGGGAAAGATGATAATCCGGGCCATCTTTCGGCAGTGCTTTGTTTATAGTCAGAAGCTCGACTACGAGGACTTCATGTTGCAGCTATCATTGGCAATGCAGTTCCCATATTATCGCCAATTGTTGATGATGTATCAATGAAGTCTTAGCTGCAAGGTTAGTGCCAAAATGCAACTATGAGATTTGCAAAATTTATGATAAACAAAAACATCTACAACTATCTTTCTAAATGTTTTACTAATTAAGGCCTTACGGTGGTTGTAGTCCTTGTAGGTACTTTTAGCAATAATCTTTATTGTCTCTAGAGATTTCTCATATGACCATGTATCTTGTGGTTGTTCAAGGAAGAAGCTTCCATGCTCATTAGTTGAATCATTTTCTCCTATATCTAGAGTCAATGGCTCAAGCAATCCAATGGCCCAAAGGTTCTCCTCTTCAATAATTTCATCAATAAAGCTCATGGTTGATCACCGTAGAAAATGGAGTATGGAAGGCCAGAGGGAAAAGGCTTAGGCAAGAAGGATGACGGTTTGATTTCAAAAGGATTAAGATTTTCTCCCAAATTGTCTTCTCCTTGGATGCAATGCTTCACGTCCTCATAAAGAACAAACCTCGGCGATGCGTGTTGGGAAACATACATCACCTCCTCAAGCGGGGAGTACTTAAGATGAGGCCTCACCATAATATTTTCTAAGCAATAGGCATTGGTGGTGAAAGCGGTTTTCCTAAGATCTACATTTAAGCTCCCTTGAGATGCAGCCTTATGATGATAGGAAAGACGTGGAGGTCTAGGTGAACTTCGACTTTGTCCATCTCAATTGGTACAGCCCTCGCGATCCCCCGACATGGAAAGGTTACTCCCAAGGCATCCTTGAGGAGTGTGTCATTTGGCACAACAGGTTTGCCATCCAAAAGTTGCCAAGCTATGTACTTAGGGATGATATTGGCTCCAATGGTGGGATCATAAAGGACTTCTACAACATTTTCCTTTATATAATAGGGAACAGTAGAAGAAGGAGAAGAGATTTGGATTTTTCTTGAAGAACATCTTTATTCCTTCAATCACTCCTTGTTAACGGCCTCCTGTAGGATTTCTTCTTGGAAAGGCTTGGGAGGTGAAAGGGATGCTATAGGCTACTTCTGCCAGAAGTGATTTGAGGTGTTTCCATGATAATTAGGTACTCCTTCCTCGAATTCAACTGGCAACCTTGATGGTAGGAATTCTCCATCCTTCCGAGCGGTCTCAACAGCAGAGTCTAAAGGTAAGATAGCTATGGATTCAAATCTGGCTATTGAGGGACCCTCGTGGGTTGGCTTGCCTTCCAACAAGATAAGTGGATGATCTCCTTCCTTAAGAATGGATCCAGGGGGTGATACAGGAATGTTGCCATCGCTTCATTGAATGGCTCGCCCCTTAGGAGAGATTATGTCAAAAGATTTTCTAATTGACAGATCAGGACTGAAAAGATGTCTCACCCAAGTCTTGTGTCGAGACTTTCTAGCTTCGGTCCATCTAGGAATAGCTCGTCCATTGGATGCCTAATCAAAATTTGGAAGTCAGAGACTTCAACTATATGGAAGTCAAGGATAGTCTCAACACTTTCATGCTACAAGCATGTTTTGTAAGGTCCCAAATCCTTCTAAAGGTTAGTCTATGGCGCTCATGAAGGATTTGCTAATTGGTGCAAGAGGTTCACCACCTATGAAGGCTGGTGCAATGGATTTTGACATGATATTTGCACCGATTATGGGGCTAAAAAGAACATTCAACTCATCTCTCTTATGTGGCATTGAATGGTTGGAGGCCTAATCCAAATTAAATCAGGAGAATGTTCTCCCTCATTCAACCTTTCATTGCCCAGCATGGCAAAGCATCCCTCTCATTCTCTTGGGGGAAATTGTCCTCTAGAGGATCAGGAGGAGAGATGAGAATTGGTGGGTTCTTCTTGCAAAAAATAATTCGAGGTGTCCCCATGGTCTTTGGAAAGACCTTCCTCGAATTTAAAAGAGAACTCGGGAAAATTTTCGGATTGAGACATTGGACAGAAAAATGTCTTCCCCTAAATTCAATGTCTAACATCTCCTTCGTCGGTGCATCAGAGAAAAGTCTCTCCATGGGATGCCCGATTAAAATGTCAAAGTCATGGACTTCAAACACATGAAAGTCAAGGAGAGTTTTGACATCTTTGTGCCTTAAAGACACATTTTACAAAATTCCATATCCCTCTAAAATGGTCTAGAGCAACATTGAAGAATTTTGCAAGTCAGGGCCAAGGGTTCTTCACCCAAAATGGCAAAAGCGCAATCATCAGAAATGATGTTGGAACTGACAGTGGAATTATAAGGAAGATTCACCTTTTCTCCTATTATGAGGCATTGAATGGAAGAGGAAGGGGAGCTAATCCGAATTAGGTTCGAAGAAGACTCAACCTCTCTCAACCACTCATTTCTCATAATTGATGTTAACTTCTTTATTGTCTTCTGGAGCAAAGGCTCCTTAATGGTGTGTTTGGTTCAGAGCATGGGGAGGGATGGAACGGGGTGGCCCCTCTTTTCATAGTGTTTGGTATAGGGTCAAGCTAGAGGCGAGGCGGCCACCACTGAGAATATTCGCTTAGATGCTGGAAAGACTCGTCCCACCTAATCGAGCGGATGGAGCCATCCACCCTCGCTCCCATGGCTCACGCGTCTTGTACGATTAGCTCTGCTCACCTCCAACTCTCCAACTCGTCGCTCACCCGCTTCTCATGCACCAGCCTCTGAGCAGCAACTACAGCCAAGACGAGCGACAACGGGCGAATCCTCACCAGCAGCAGTCACAACGGGTGATGACGGGCGGATCCCCACCAGCAGTAGTTACGACGGGTGATGGCGGGCCAGCTCTTCAGCACCCAACAACAGATTACCATTTCCCATCATCCATCTGCTGCATTACCTCCTGGTGCGGCCATTGGGGATCCCAGAAGCTTTGTTTTTTGGACACCGGATCTCAGAAGCTGGACGCGAGGACGAGAGAAAGACTACAATTGTTCTCTCTTGACTGGGTCTGGGCCTCTGCTTGTTGGTCCATGTCGATGGGCAATGGGCCTTAGCCCATGGTCCATAGATTATGTTACCTGTATGCAAATATGATTGATGACTGTGATCGATGATGCGTTTTAAGCCGTATGAAAAACTTGTGCATGTATTTTTTAATAACTTGATCATATCTTGCTCGTATGTTTATATGGGGTAAACTCACCACTATTACAACATAGGTAATCATATTCATTGTCTATCCAAATTCATCCATCCAAACATAGACTGGGGCGGCCTCGTCCCTCATTCATCCCTTGAACCAAACAAAAAACATTGCTCACCCCATCCTTTCAATCAAACAGCAACAGGGGCGGCCCCATACCAGAAAAGTAGGATGACCCTGTCCCATCCCACTTTGACTCGAAACCAAACACACCCTAAGAGGATTGGTGGAAGATATAAGAGTTGGTAATTTCTTTTGATAGTGACAACTCGAGGATTTCCCATGATCTTTTACAAGTTTTTCCTTGAATTGGAAAGAGAGCTTTGAAGGTTAAATTTCTTCTTCCTCCATTGCTCGCGATTCGGTTGGGGCCTTGCTATATGAATCATTGGATAGACAAGGATTTGGCTTAGGTTCAACTAGTGGGGTGGCCTTAATGCTCGATGAAGCATCCTTCTGAGGGCGCTATCTACAATTGGCTAGAAAAGAAGAGTTTTCTTAGATAAGGTCTAGGATATCTCTTCCTTCTACACTCGTCTTGTGGACAAATGACCCTTCAGTGGTGACATCAAGATATAAGGCAGACTCCTTTCTTCTACCCAGACAAAAGTGTTGCAACAAAACATGGTCGAGCAAAGACAAGTCAGGGCCGGAAGTGGTTAACAAGGAAAACCTGGCCTAGGCTACACCTATAGTTTCCTTCTCGCTTTGACAAAAGTCGATAATCTCCCTTCGTAGAGAGACGATATGTGATGTAGGACAGAACGCGAGACAAAATTTATCTCTGAGCACTTTCTAATCACCATTTGTACTCTCAACAAAATGAGTGTACCATTGTTTCGCATTCTCCTTGAGGAAGACAAGAAAAAATTTCCACATGAAAGTATCTTGAGTCATGCCTTTGATTGATAGGCATGAACACAAATGCTCGAACTCTTGTAAATGATTGAACGTATTTTCTCTATGTAAACCCGAGAAGGATTGTTCCCGAACCATGGCTATAAAGCTAGGGTGGAGTTCAAATCCATATGAATGAATTGGGTCCGCAGAAAGCGGCGCCTCAAAGAACTCACGCTAAGGAGCAGAAAAGTCTTGAATTTATAGTCGCTCCATGGTAGAGAAGGGGAAAGAAACAAATAGAAGGAAATAAAAAGATATAAGGGCGAACTAGGTCCAAAGATTAAACAACAATCATTCCCCATCAACGGCGCCATAAAGCTTGTTGGGTGTTTTAATGATATAAGAATAAATTCGCAAGCGTATGGATACCAAAGTAGCTTTCACCTTGGAGTATTCAAAGGTATCGAATCCACAGGGAACGTGTGTGCCTAATATTCAGTTCTAGTTCGACCAAGGACACCAAGATAAATATGGCGTTGAGTAGAGAGGATTCCTAATGGGTATAAGGTCCTAACAAGGAGGATTTCAAAGGACAGATAGGACTGCCACCACCTACTGCCTACCTCTAGCAATTCGTGGACTACACGATAAACAAAGGTAACCTAGCCTAGACACCACGTCTTTGCTTTCAACTACTCCCTTAATCTCCATGTGCGATGATATAAGACTAAGGTCTCTAACTAAATAGAGTGTTGAGCGAGTAAAGAAACTAAGTGTAAAACTTACTTACAAAGGAAACTTAAATACCAAGAAAGGAATCACGAAGACTTACTAAATATGGCAAGCATCCGACAAGGTCCCTCTGGACTTCCCCCTCACTCTCTCCCTATTGTCTAAGCACTTTAGCAGTGCTAAAGCCTTTGAGAAATGAAGTACTAAACTAATTTTGAGGTGTGTGGAGAGTGGAGGCACTCCCCTCCTTATATAGGGGCCAAAGGCAGTTCTTGAGGCGGTAACTGCCGCCCTAACCGGGCCAACCAACATTTGAAAGGCGATGGGAGGCTCCCCCAACAGGCCTAGGCCGAGAGGACCCAATCTTTGTTTGGCCGAACAAGGGTGTTTGGCCAAACATGGGCTGGCCCCTTTCGGCCATAACCTTCTCCAGGTCTCTGACTTACTATCCCCATTCATCCCTCCATGTGTTAGGCCTTCTAGTATGTCGGTTTGCTCTATTTGTGGGCCCGCGGATCCTTGTGCTATGCTCTAATTGGCCAGAAGTGTGCTTTCTCCCTTGATGACATGGATTTTCCCTCAATTACATGGGTAAATAACCTACAAGCAAATATTCACCAACACTTATGGAATTCATTAGTAACAAACTCCTACCACTATATTGGTTGTTTGCTTTTATAGTTTTATGCAGGTATTTGACGATCAAATTTGGTACTTAGTGGCCATCAACAGTATAGTTCCACACTATCCCTCTCTTGTAAGACTTATTCCTTTTATTAATATATTTATCTTCTTTACTCTTATACTTTCTCTTTATACTAGTGTGATAATCATGCTCCTTTTGATATGGTTGTTGCCTAGTCATGTTTGGTTGTTTTATGCATCACATACTCATACTTGTTGGGCCCAAGAGTTAAGTATATTCTTGCTCTCGACTTGTTGGGCCCAAGGGCCAAAGTCCCATCGGAATCAAGAATATTATTTCGCAATGTAAGCAAATATCTTTGAGTGCTTGGTTGCCCCACAAACAGGAATAGGTGTGGCGGTAAGGACTTAATTGCCTTTTGTCAGATGTCCTAGTAAAGGATTGCCAGCAGGTGGTGACCGCCCTGTTGTGCTCATTAATCCTCCCTATCTCGGCTTGACATAGGACTTAGACTTGTATGTGTTGCATGTATCAAACCCACAGACAGAAGTATAGAAGTACATAGGGACCCAACTTAACTCTTCCTAACCCATTTAACCTAGCTCTGGACTAATGTTAGATTGGATTGTTCTATGTATCACTACCCACTATCATATATTATCCTTACCCCAATCTATGACTCTGGTATATTATTAGTTATATGGTTATGAACATGCTATCTCTTGACCGCCGCCTTCCCTTGGGAGAACTATAAATGATAACCATTGGAGTAATCTAGTGGTGAAATGCTACAATGGGATGTTCGTGCGCTTGCAGATTTATCTTACCCACAATAACCATCTGTTGACTTCTACCAACAAATAGTTTTGGCACCTTGCCCAGGTCTATTTATTTGATGTGACTTAGCATATGTCAACAAGCATTTCTGGCGCCGTTGCCGGGGACAATAATATTTCTGGTGTGATGTTAAGAAATGTCAACAAGCATTTCTGGCACCGTTACCAGGGATAGTAATATTTCTGGTGCGACATTAAGAAATGTCAACAAACATTTCTGGCGCCGTTGTCGGGGAAGGCACTAGTTAAAAGAGAATCACTAGCATTGTTCCTAATTATATTTCTATTAGTTACCATTGTCTAGATATGTTTACCTTTGCTTTGTTTTCTCTTTAAATGAAAATAGGGTAGTGTCTTGCTCATTGGACTTAAAATTGGTGAGCCCTTGCCAAAGGTAAATTGGTAGTTATCTCATATTTGCTTTCCTTAAATTTTTGGAATTCCATTTGCATTTGCATATTTGAAATTTCCACCACATCTGCATGTTGGAATTTATTCCAACCCATTTCCCTTTTTTAAAATCATATATAGAAAATATAGAATTTCAGAGTTCATCTTTTGAGAAATTGAGAGTACAAAAAATCGAAAATGTTTTTCTTTGAAATTTATTTTCTTTCTTGTGGGCCACCACAAGTAGGGCCCATTGACTAGGGCAGATGACTAGAGGGGCCATTCCCTGGTCGAGCAACTAGACATATTGGTCGGTCGACCAAAGAAAAATGGCTCTATGGCCCCATTTGCCCCAACTACTAGCTTGCAACTGTCATGTCCCACTATGACTGTTGTTTCACTCTACATTTTCAGTCAAGGTCCATGAGAGGAAGTTCTTCACCACATGCATGTATTTCACCTTTCAATTATGCTCTGGTCATTTGTCATCATTTTCTCTAGGCCCTGGCATCATTAAATACTCAGAAATTCTGCCAAAAACATTTGCTTTAAGTTTAATTTGCATTCACAAGTTAGTCTCTCATTTGCAAGAGCTTCAGATGGAGCTTTTGATTGGTTTTCAACTAACCTTAACCCCCATTCGAGTTGCTCTTGTATTGGTTTGCTCCAAGTGCAGCAATGAAAGGTAAGTTGGCAGGAAGCTCAAGCAATGCGCCAATCGAAGCAAGTCCTGCACCGTTAATGGTGTACAACACAAGTGCACACCGCCAACGTCTGATGGAGGGGTACCCATGGAGGAACCATAAATAGAAGAAGAACCTACAACCTTGTCGGTTGCAAGAAACATAGAGATTAAGCTTCTCTCTGAAAAAACCCTCAACTCAGTTGGAAAGAAAGAACCTGATATCCTTTGGGTTGTCACCGGCCGGTCTTACAATCCTACGCGAGTGTATAATCCGAACTTTCTTTCCAAGAAAGGTATGGATAAAATTTTTGCTTCTGTCTTTCATGCTATAGGGTGAAATGCTTTATTGCCGGTAATTGAGTCTTGCTCGTGCTCGCTCATAATCCAGTTTCTATGCACCCTCGCTTGGATGATTAGAGGATTTTATTTCGGTTCACCAGAATTGAATTCTCTTGGACTTGGAGGCAGTTTAGTGACACACTAAGCTTTTCTTCATTATGCGCTTTAAACATAGATGTTGCATCTGAGGGTTTTGGTAAAAGCACATTTTGGGAGGATCTCAGCAATTATGTTGCGCTTGGCCTAGAACAAATAATGTCCATAATCCTACCTTGCGTTCTTTGCAATAGTGGAGGACTATGACTCTGTTTCCTAAAAGAAAGATCTTAGGACCATGTCTGATAATGAAATCAAAATTTTATTCTACATGGTTAATAAGATTAAAATTTCACTAGTCATAGCCATGGTTAGATAATGGATCAAAGCCTTGCACAAATATATAAAATTGAATGAACAACTCTGGTCTCTCACCTTACACGTAATCTTGGGCTGCTCAAACGAGCTCAATTTGGTGCCTTCACCAAATGCCCGCTTTTATCTAGGCGAGAAGTATATTTGGTTGGGACATGCTTTCAAGTCTACTCTCGATGGCTCTTCGATTTATTTCTTCTCTGGTTATGCGAATGAGACCTAACCCAAATTATCATTTATATAGCCATGAGGAATTAACCATTCCACTATAGACAGCCACCACCATTCAAGTGAGCACAAGCCAGCTTGGGGGGAGTTCCTCCCTCCTAAATGTGAGGTAACTTGTATCATTTCCCTTTTCAATCACCACATGCATGATAAACTAAAAACAACAAAAAGATTTGTTTCCCTTTTCACATGCATGATAAAAAGGAAAATTAAATATAAATAAATTTGTTTTTCATATGCCCGATATGAATGCATAAGGTTTTCTAAGTTGAGATGATGAATAGTTTCTTTGTCTTTTATTCCTTTCATATGCCCAGTTTACAACCTAGAACTATATCTAGTTTTGGTTTATTGGCATGATTAAATTTCACCTCAAACATACTAGTGGGTAGCAAAAGCATTATCCTTCTAGGTTGTTGGGAGATATGATATGGTTAGTTAGGGCTGCTATGATCTTGCTTAATTTGTGAAACTTGACCTCTGGAGAATCAATTTGATAAAAATGACAAGTTCCTCAATGATATAAATTTCTACCACAACCATATATTGTTCTACATTGCAAAACCCTTATACATATGTTGCTTGTATTTTCATTGAGCCCTGTCAAAATTGTGCGACACTAGTGAGAAATATTTTTTGCATTCATGATCAAGTCCGCGCACATCACGCTATGTTTCCACACTAGAAATCAGCAATCATCCATGTCACACCATCCATCCACAAAATAAAGACTTTTTTTTCATGATTGATCTCTCCCCGAGGCAAGCAATGGTTCTGGCTATCACAAAAAGAAAAAATATAGAAACAATTCATGCTCCATGAGGAGTGTGACAAAAAAAAGAGAAAGAAAAAGATTCTTGCTCCAAGAAGAGCTTGATAAAAAAAAGATGGCAACCATTACACTTGTCAAAGAAGGGAGAGGCAAAAATAAAAAGAATCTCCATTTCCGCTCCATCATATCCACCACACATGCACGTCTTGATCATTCTTGTAGAAAATGCTTTCTCTATGGATCTACTCTTTTGACTCGACGACATATGAAATACAGGTATGCCACGTTTATCCTTACCCTAAGCTCCACATATCATCCTTTAGAGGTAGGATTTTTGAGGCATCATAAGCCTTGGTGAGGAATATATACACTTTGAGTGATCTGAGTGAATCATTTAAGAAACTTAGATTTATCACAAAAAATAACCTCCAGGCTAAAGTCGATCAAAGAGAGAAAGTGAAATAGTAGTCCTAGAAACTATTTTGTCTTCCAACCGCCCAAGATTTGGAGAAGCTACAATGCCCCACATTAATAAAAGGTGAAGTACTCGTGCCAACTTATTCAATTCTTTATAGAGTGTCTAAGTTGTGCATTTGGGTATCAGTTAGGAATAAAGCATTGTAGCAACTCCTAATCAACAAAACCTAAGTTCAGCTTTGCTCGGGACAAGCAAAGTTCAGCTTGGGGGATCTTGTTGACGGTCATTAAATACCAATTCCAACCGTCAATATAGCCATAAATAAGGGAAGACTTAGCATTTCATACACGCATGCTAGCTAGGAATAATAAGATTCCACTTGTCGTTGGAGATTTATGTGCATGCAAAGAATATATATATAAGGAGCGGAGAAATGGAGCAAGATCTGTAAAATAACATTCCGACCAATGGGAGAGCGCCAACCGGACTCCCCACGGATCAATGACATGGCTGCATAGGATTCCTCCGTAGAACACTGACCGGGTCTTGAGGCCTTTTCAGCTGGGCTTCCACGTGTCGCTCCCTCAGTCCTTTGCCAACATCGGTGCACCGAGGTTCCATGGCGGTTACTCTCGGAAACTAACCTTTGGACAGTATAAATAGAGGGGAATGCCTCCCACTTCAACACACACCAAGAAGAGTCCATTCTCTAGCATTACACTTAGGCTTCAGGTCCTAGTGGAGTTTAGGAGAGAGGAGAGCTGACTAGAGGTCCTTGATCTACTCTTGGAGTCTTGGGTATAGTTCTGCACTATCCCTCTCTAGTAAGACATATTCCTTTTATTAATATATTTATCTTCTTTACTCTTATACTTCATCTTTATACTAGTGTGATAACCATGTGCCTTTTATATGGTTGTTACACTCGTTCAATGCATGTTGTGGTTAGACATGCTTTAGTCCATAACTTGTTAATCTGTAGGGTTAATGTTATTTGTGCTATAGTCTTTAGCTTGATGATCCGTAGGGTCAAAGTTATGCATGTCTTAGCCCTTGACTTATTGATCCGTAGGGTCAGAGTTATGCATTCTCTAGTACTTGACTCGTTGATCCATCAGGTTAGAGTTAAGTATATTCTTGCTCTCGACTTGCTGGTCCGAAGGGCCAAAGTCCCATGGGAATCAAGAATATTATTTAGCAATGTAAGCATGGTGCTTAGGTTGGTAAATATCTTTGAGTGCTTGGTTGCCGCACGAATAGGAAAAGGTGTGGCGGTAAGGACTTAATTGCCTTTTGTCACATGTCCTAGTAAAGGATTGCTAGAAGGTGGTGACAGCCCTGCTGTGCTCATTAATCCTCCATGTTTCGGCTTGGCATAGGACTTAGGCTTGTATGTGTTGCATGTATCTTACCTATAGACAGGAGTATAGATGTACATAGTGACCCAGCTTAACTCTTCCTAACCCACTTAACCTAGGCTTTAGACTAATGTTAGATTGGATTGTTTTGTGTGTCACTGCGCACTATCATATATTATCCTTACCCCTGTCTATGACCCTGGTATATTATTAGTTATATGGTTATAAACATGCTATCTCTTGATCGCTGCCTTCTCTTAGGAGAACTATAAATGACAACCATTGAGTTCTACCAATAAGTAGTTCTGGTGTCTTGCCTAGGTCTATTTATTCGGTGTGATTTAGCAGATGTCAATAAGCATTTCTGGTGTCGTTGCTAGGGACAGTAATATTTCTGGTGCAACGTTAAGAAATGTCAACAAGCATTTCTGGCGCCGTTATCGGGGATAGTAATATTTGTGGTGCGATGTTAAGAAATGACAACAATCTACATACACTTTTATATTACATGTCTATTATTTAGACATGTTTTATGATGTGTTAATAAGTTGAGACATAGTTTTATTGATTTGTTTATATCACGTATCTACTAATATTGAGACATTGTATATAATGTTTTAAAATATTATTCTTTATCACCTCTCCTAAATGAGTGATTTATTCACGCGATCTCTAGGAATTGAATCTGTGACCTCCGTGTTTATGACAACCTTGTCAAACCATCTCATCTTGTAAGAAATCTTGATTAGATTAGGACATATATTCTTTTAATAGTCATGTTTTCTTAGTGTTTTAACATCTCTAGCATTCTCAATTGTGTGTTAAAAATGTCTTTAGGAAAGAGTAGGTATGATCAAAGCATGTCTAACATCGTCTTAGTTTTCTGCATTCTCAATAACGTTTTACGAAGCATTGGTTAAAGTGACAATAAATGTCATATCATATTGATGCATTCTAAATAGCATTTCAAAAATCACGAAATCTCTAGGAATTGAATATGTGACCTCTGTGTTTATAAAAACCTCGTCAAACCATCTCATCTTGTAAGAAATCTCGATTTAGATTGGGACATATATTCTTTTAATAGTCATGTTTTCTTAGTGTTTTAACATCTCTAACATTCTCAATAGTGTGTTAAAAATGTCTTTAGGAAAGAGTAGGTATGATCAAAGCATGTCTAATGTCATCTCAGTTTTCTGCATTCTCAATAATGTTTTACAAAGCATTGGTTAAAGTGTCAATAAATGTCATATCATATTGATGCATTCTAAATAGCATTTCAAAAATCATATTTGAGAGGCTACTGATGGTTGAAAGAATGTCTAATATCATATTATTTTGAGATGTTCTTATAATCATGTCAAGAACCGTCCTTAAATTGGCTACTGACAGTCCAAGGCATATCTAACATCATATCACTATAATGTGTTATGAAAAGCATGTCAAACAATATGTTTATGTCTGTACATATGTTAAAGCATATCAACTATCATGTCACATTGACACGTTTTTAAAATCGTGTTAAAAAGTGTCTGTAAGTCTTGATGTAAAGAGACTTATAAAAATGTAACTACATATCACGTCTAGAGGACCTTTATCTTGTAGTGGAGATAGCCTCTGGCCTGGCTGAGACGAGGTGGCCCATGCCCAATGATTAGGCGGTTCATCATAAACTGGAGAAGTCAAATAAAAAACAATCCAGCATTATGGAATTCAAATACTATCAATCTGCGCGACCCTCTCCTCCGGTGATCCCCTCCACCGCTGACCCCTCTGCGCCACCCCTACTCGACCCTTTCCTCCGGTGCCCTCATCCCAACACCCTTCTGAGCGCCCCCCCCCCCCCTCTCCTCTGAATCTGACGGTCGAGTGGAGGATACAGCCTACAGCAGCGGCGGCTGGTGGCGCGGTGGCAGTCGGCGGGTCCAATAGTGGGGCGAGCGGGTGCGAATCTAGCAGCCTGCCTCACTGGCTTGCAGGCGAGGGGCGGTAGATACAGCCGCATCACAGGTGGGCGGTGGCGGAGTGACGGGTGGCGGCTGATCTTTTCGCCTCGCGGATGGGTGGCAACAGATCCAGCCACATCGTTTGTCGTGCAGATGGATGACGAGAGTTCTAGCCGCCTCACAGGTGAGCGGCGGTGGATCTAACCCACCTCATTGCCTAGCAGACGGGCGGCGAAGCGGTGGTGGCGGCGGTCCAGTGGTAGCCGTGGCCAGCAGCTTTTTTTTATTTTATTTTTTAGTTTGTTTGTAGAGGCGGGTGACAATGCTATCCGTCGCTACTATAGTGATTTTAGCGGTGCATGGCGCTGGCTGCTTTAGATGCTTCATTTTTAGCTGCAAATTTTGAATAAAGCCCCCTTTGTTCCAGTTAAGGAAAGCCCAACTCTTTCTTCTTGATTATCCATTATCTATCAGGATGCTCTTTTCTAAACTTTCTAATTTGTCTTCCCAATTAAAGCTTGCCCTAGAGATAGTGTATATCATTATGCTAGTTCATCCTCATCATAGTGCAAAATGCTACACACAGTTCTATTTTGCATTAAGCTCCTTACAATAATATAACTCGTAGCTCATCTTTTAACTCTTTAACTAATCTACCTATATTTTATTTTAAATTTAAAGTTTCGACAAAAATATTGT
This sequence comes from Eleusine coracana subsp. coracana, assembly GCA_032690845.1. Classification (NCBI taxonomy): domain Eukaryota; kingdom Viridiplantae; phylum Streptophyta; class Magnoliopsida; order Poales; family Poaceae; genus Eleusine; species Eleusine coracana. Next base: position 7,289,749 of record CM064432.1, read on the forward strand.
CCAACTCTCGGTTTTTACCTTATGCACTTCTCATTTTGGTGATATGAGAATGATAGTCCTCAACAGGCAAACAGACATTCAACAATCTGAAATCACAAAAATGCCTTCAGCAATTTGGATCCATCCCCCTCACCCCTCCTTTAGGTCAATTTGGGCAAGTACAAATGAGGTGATTGCCTCCCTGCTTGGAAGGCCCACCTCATGAATATGGCCGGAAGGAAGGTGATGGTTCAGTTTGTCCTAGCTACCATTCCTATACACCTCTTTATCACCATTAACGCACATAAATGGATGATCAAAGCTATCAATAAGATTATGCGAGGTTTTCTTTGGAAAGGTCGGAAACATGTTCAGGGTGGGTGTTGCCTTGTTGCTTGGGACAAAGTGTAGCGTCCTATTGATCTTGGTGGACTTGGAATTCCGAATTTGGAAGTTATGACTTGGGCATTACAAATGAGGTGGCTCTGGTTTGCAAAGACGCAGGCTGATCACTCTTGGAATGGTCTCGATTTGCCGGCTAGCATGATGTGGGCAATGGTCAGAATACTCTTTTTTGGACGGATTGATGGATACATGGCTGCTCTGTATCAGATTTAGCTCCGCTGGTTTTTGCTCAAGTTCCAGCACGCACTGTCCATAGCAGGACTATGGCCCAGGCCCTCACTGATCAGTGATGGGAGCAGGACATAGTTAGGCACTATCAGCAGAGGCATTCTATGAGTACTACCAGCTCTGGTCAGTTCTATTGGAGTTCCATCTCGACCTGGAGGAGGATCAGCATCATTGGGTCCATGAGTCGTCCGGAATTTACTTAAGCAAGTCAGCATATCGTGCCTTCTTCCAGGGCTCCATCACCTTTGAACCATGGAAACGTATTTGGAAGTCATGGGCTCCTGGCAAGTGTAAACTTTTCCTCTGGCTTGCCATCCAAAACCGGTGCTGGACAGCGGATAGGCTGCAACGAAGAGGCCTCCCTCATCCAGCCCGGTGTGTGCTGTGTGACCAAGAGGAAGAAAATGTACAACACATATTGGCATCTTGTGTGTTCGCACGAGAATTCTGGGTCAAGGTTCTCTGTACTATTGGGGTTCAGAATGTGTTTCCTGATTTCCTCATCGGCATGAAAGAAGCTTTGCAGATTGGTGGCGCCGGGCGGAGAAAAGAGCTGGAAAAAGCAAGAGGAAGGGAGTCAACAGTGCCATCATCTTGGGCGCTTGGACTCTCTGGAAGATCAGAAATAGAGGGGTCTTTGATGGAATCTTGCCTAGTATGTAGTCAGCATTGAGTATGTTCAAGGATGAAGCTCACTGGGGGCTAGCCTCTAAGAAGCTCCAGGAACGGTCCATTGGTTGGTTAGGGCTGGGAACTTAGTTCCTTACCCTAGGTCTTGTGTGAGTTTAGATCAACAGGTGATATGTAACTTATCAGGGTTAGGTTCTCTGCCCTCCAGTGGGAGGTGAGACTCAGGTGTTGTAACTTGCTTTCTTCTCTATTAAATATAATGATACATAACTCTCCTGCGTACTCGAGAAAAAAATTGGGCAAGTACATTCTTTTGTGGCATAATTTTTTTTCTCAAATATATGTAAATGTTGCGTATTTTTGTATTGATAGAGGGAAAGAATGCCCCTTACAAACACCACCACCTCACTCGTGGCCAAGCTGTGAGGAGTTGACCATTACATTGGTTTTGTAACAATACTATGGCTACTGCTTTGCTATGGGAATAAAAGAAAACCATCTGCAAATGTTAATATAGTCATAGTTGTTACATGCATATTATTTACATAGTATTTTTTTAGACTATTATTGACATAGTATTAAAATCTCGTGAAACAACAATATTTCATTTGGTACATGCTAGAGCTCTACACTGTTGTAGAAAAAAAAAGCATGTTGGAAGTCACATATCCCAGTTTGTAGAATTAAGCAATATTTTCTTTTAATTAGAAAGAAATGTTTTCGTAGTTGTGAACTAATTGATCCATATATGCCTGAAGGTGTCCTTTTTTACAACAATTATGTCCGGAAGTGACAATAGAAAAACAAAATAAAACAGAAGATACGCTGGCCCATGAGAAGCCCACTCCTTCCACCAAATGTAACTCACATATGCTGGCCCATAAACAGGAGCGACGGACGACGGGGCATTCACCACAAATTCGCGTTTTTAAAGAAGTATAAAGAAAAACATACGTAAGGAGAGGCCTGAACCCTAAACATAGACCAGCTAACCTGGCTCAAAACTCGACCTAACATCCGAAGTCCTCGTGCTCCAGCGAAGCACCAAAGATGATTTTTGTTTCGGTAGACACGAAGAACCTCGTTCATGTAGGGATTACTTTCTTCAAAAAACACACGCACACAAAAAAAAGATGATGCTTCCAGATTATCCAAGCAACCATGATAACCAAAGAGTTAAATCCCTTTTTTCTTCTCCATTGGCACTTTCCGACTTTCGTTATGCCTTTGTGCCACTACTCCACAAAAGAAAATTCATCCACTTTCATTATCCCTTTGCGCAGAATACAGAAAAAGAAATTTGTGGCTGAAGCATCTTAAGCCAAAATTCCCGAGCGAAGGCAGGAGTCAGAATGTGTTGAACATCCTCACCGACTTGATCACATAGGGGACACTAAACAGGATGTGGCAAATTTCTCTTGGTTAATCTATCCGCTGTCCAATACCGCGGGCTGCTAGCCCCACAAAAATTTTACACTTCACCAGTGCCCAAAATTTCTATATTCTGCGTCATGGATCAAAAAGCGGTTTTACCCAAGAAATAGGCACGATAGGTTGACCGAGAAGAGTTCTGTCCAGATCTCTCTAACTTGGAAATGTGTCTGTCTACATTTTTGGGACAGAACCACCTCTCATATCAGATTCCAAAGTTGAAAAAAAAACTCAAAGAGTCCAATCAGGGATAGGCCTCCACAAATATCGTTCGGCCAACGCTGATCTGCAGAGCCTCTACAACCGTGCATTGCTTACTAGTCTTTGCAGGAACAAGTGCAACCACAGACAGCGCAAGCTCTACAAGTGAACAACCAAACAGCCAAGAGTGTGACCAAAACAACGTGTTTGAGCCCTTTGCCCAACAACGTGCTGGCATCAAAATTTGTCCACAAAAGAATAATCAAATGTCCTTTATTGGGTTGTGAGAAACCATATGGATATGTGCCATGGTTTATAATATATGTTGGTGGAGGTATTGGTGATGTTGCAGGAGTTGAGAAACGTGTTTGCTTGTCTCATGATGTGTAGGTCACTGGAGTCGACTTGGCGGTCAACGGCGAGAGGATCGGGCACAAGTAGGGGACTTGGGACCAGACGATCGGGATGCCAAGTGAAGTAAAGGGTGATCCACACCGTACACGTGGAGAGGCAAGAAGCACGGACGGTTTCGTGGTTGAGCCTCAAAACCGTGATGGTGATGAATATGGCGTGTTGACCAAGTCAAGGTGAACGGAATGCCGGTGCAAGTGACAAGGGGGACCGATGGACAGGGACCAGGAGAGACTTGCCAGTGGTCAGGATCGCGGGACAAGGTGAGATGCGTCGACATCGAGAAGTCATGCTTTGAGAAGCGTGCAAGACGGTTTCCCGGTTTGGACCTCAAAACTAGTGGCGGTGATTGGAGGTGCACGTGGCACCATCGTGGAGCTTGCGTCGAGGGCAAGAAAAGTTGTGAAGGGCTCAATGGCATTCAAGCAACGAGAAAAAATATGGACGGTTATGCCCCCAGTGGTAGGTGGGTGTGTTATATAGGTCAAGGGTAGAGTGGTCATGTGGACAATAGACCCTAGGCCTATATAAGGAGAGGTGTGGCTAGTGGGAGAGGTGCCTCTCTTTCTATTAGCCTTGTGTTAGGAACTCATTACAAAGTGCTAAGAGAGGACTTTATGTTTTAGAGGAGAGGAGAGGATGTGTGAGAGACATCTCTTGCTCTTCCAAATAGTGGGAGAAAGACGGTGGCTTCCTAGCCTTGTTTCCTTGGATCTTGTAAGCACCTTTCTATGATATGAGAAGTATTTTCATGTTCAAGATATCTCTCTTTCCTTGAATCCTGAAATTTCCTTTTTTTCCTATTCTCGGAGCTATTTTCGTGATGATTTTCGATCTTACTTTTGGATGAGTTTTTTGTTCGGATTTCTTGAGAAACTTGTTGCTAGGATGAGCTAGAACAATCCTCTATGGATCCTTGACCGAATCAATAGTTCTAGCACCTTCGATTTGAAGGATTTCTCAAGTTTCCCCTTTTTGTTGTTCTTAGCACAAGATCTGAAATTCATAATGATTTCTTGTGTTTTTGGAGTGGATCTCTTTAGAGGAGGGTCGTGATGTATTGAGGATGATCTGGTTCAAATTTCGTGATTTTTGGAGTTCTAGGGTTTTGGAAATTTTCTTTCCTGAACGGAGCTGCTGTTTTGACCATGACGGAACTTCCGTCAAGAACCACGGAACTTCCGTAAGTGACAGTTCTTCCGTCGTTCGGAACTTCTGTGATTGACGAAACTTCCGTCGAGCACCACAGAACTTCCATCGGAGACCACGGAACTTCCGTCAGGCTCTGTTTTTTTATCTCTCGGATCTTCCTTGTTTTTCTTTTTGTTTCTCTTGTGCTTTCGCTATGTATCCTTTTGGTTTGAGTCATTCCTAGGGTTAACATATCACAAGTTGGTGTGTGTAATCTTGGTGACTCGGTTAGAGGTTGGTTCGGGTTGTAATTGGGATATAGACCAAGTTCTCGAGAAGAATTTTTAGCTCCCATTCAACCCCTCCCCCCCTCTGGTCACCTTCTCGGTCCTTCAGGTTGATTGATAGTAGAAGAACTTTCGGGATAAAAGTGCAAAAGTAGGAACTTGGACGAGCGCAGATACCTTTTATCGGGTTGATTGATGTAATAGGAGAATTTACTTAGAATTACTTACCTATGGAATGTCCTTTTTTCTAATTCATTTATATTTGTCAATTGGTCTGTTAGAAATTTTACATAACCTTGTAACTGTGTTTGTGTGCAATGATGATTTCTTTTAGCGGAACAAAGTACTTTTGATGGTATAAATGATATGTGTGTGATACATTGCAACCACAATTCTTGTACACTAGTTCCTGTCCAGCTTTTCTATTTATTGAAGTACTGTAGAAACCAGGGAAATTTAGCAGTAGGAGTATCTGTCACTGAAGTTGCGAGAACAGAGTGGAAGCAGCCAAGTATATGCTGCTCAGACGTCATGCCCTCCCCTTGTTTGCATCTGTATCAACGCCAACGCTATGCCCCAAAGAACCTCCTCCAAAACCAAGGCTGAAGGGAAACATTACCTCCAAGGCTGGAACGCCAGACAAAACACCTCAGGTTTTGGCCGTTTCCAGACACGGCCAACGCAGCATCGCATACTCAGAAACTCCCTTGTTCGCAGCGACAGCGACGATCGATGAGTGTGCATGAGGTACGTTGACAAGTCATCATCACAGCTATAAATCGAGTAGACTTCACTTACAGAGCACCACCGCAACGCAACGTTAGCGCCAGGTCACAGCTATGCAGCGCCAGCAGCAGGAGGTGGCCGGTGCTCGGAGGGCCGGCCGTGAGCATGCCGCTGGGAGCCGGAGAGCTGCGGCGGCCGAGATACCGGCCGCCCACCGGACAACAGAACGGGCCGGCGAGGTTCGAAGAGCCGCGGCGTCTGAGATGCCGGCGACCCACCGGACAGAACGGTCTGGCGAGGCTCGGAGAGCGGCCGAGATGTCGGCGGCTACCCACCGGCCAACAGAACGCGCCGGCGGCGAGTCTCGGAGAGCGGCCACGGAGGCCGAGATGCCCGCACGGCGTACCGAGCGGAAGAAGAGCCTGGAGACCCTCCTCGACGACACTGGGAACACTCGAGAGAAGCAGCGCGGCATGGTCCCGGCACGATCATCAGTCCCGGCCCCGGGGGAGAAGGTGACGAGGTTCCCTGGGCAGGGGCTGGAGTTCAAGGAGCTGTCCTACAGCGTCATCAAGAAGCAGAAGAAGGACGGAGTCAAGGTGAAGAAGGAGGTGTACCTGCTCAACGACATCTCCGGGCAGGCGCTACGGGGGCAGGTCACCGCCATCCTCGGGCCGAGCGGTGCCGGGAAGTCGACGTTCCTCGACGCGCTAGCCGGCAGAATCGCCAAAGGGAGCCTCGAAGGGTCCGTCAGCGTCGACGGCCGGCCGGTAAGAGCAAACACAAGGATGCAATCCATTGCACCTTTGAGCCAAACTGTACGTAGAGCGACAGGGCAAAGGTTTCTTAGTATATATGGATGCACTGAACTGAAAACTCTGTTCAGGTGACCACGAGCTACATGAAGCAGATATCTTCTTACGTGATGCAAGATGACCAGCTTTTTCCGATGCTGACGGTGCTGGAGACCCTCCGGTTCGCCGCCGAGGTCAGGCTGCCTCCATCGCTCTCCAGGGATGAGAAGCTGAAGCGGGTGTGGGAACTCATCGAACAGCTTGGTTTGCAGGTACTGCATCCCTTCAGTGTCCTCTGTTCCAGCTCATTGTTGTTCAATACTCGACTCTGCATCTTGCCGCATCTACCGATCTAGGCTCTCAAATAGTATAATTTATGCTAGACTAGAAAAGGTTCTTAACCTTGATCTTCACAGTGAACATATGACACCACCTGTTACTGTCTTACAGAAGCTGCCAGTTATCATGTTTCTAGTTTTTCTGTTCGATAATTTCTTAGTCGATTGGTTCTGGTGTAGGTTGTCTTCGCTGACACTATGCAGCAAAATAACCAAACGAAATTAAATCATTCCAAGGTTTCAAAACACGTACGTATGCATCCAAACAAAAGAGAAGCATAACAACATATTTATACTTCTTCCTATAGAATTGTACGGTGACTATTTCTCAGAAGATGGTTAACATTTTTGACACATACCTGAATGTCATTGACAGACCACAGCTCACACATATATTGGAGATGAAGGGATTCGAGGAGTGTCTGGAGGAGAACGCCGCAGGGTGTCAATTGGGACAGATATAATCCACAAACCATCTTTGCTGTTTCTGGATGAACCAACTTCTGGCCTCGACTCCACCAGTGCATACAGTGTAGTGGAGAAAGTGAAGGAAATCGCAAAAGAAGGAAGTATTGTGCTAATGACAATTCATCAGCCATCATTCAGGATACAGATGCTTCTTGACAGAATTGTCATCCTTGCTAGGTAATAAAATATTGAATTGCCATTTTTACAAACATAACGTTCTCTAAACATTAAATAACCTTGAAAAATCAAATTTTTGAATAAGCACATAGACTTAGTGATAGGTTCTGTACTAGTCCATATATCATTCTGACCAATTACTGTACTTAATGCAGAGGAAGACTGATCTATCTTGGCAGTCCAAACACACTTCCTACATACCTTGCTGGCTTTGGCCGACCGATACCTGATGGCGAGAACAGCATTGAATATCTCTTGGATGTCATTAAGGAGTATGATGAATCAACATTAGGACTTGAGCCTTTAGTTGCTTACCAAAGGGATGGCAGCAAACCAAATGAAGCTGCAAAAACCCCAATACCAAAGACACCGAGGACACCATACCAGAAGTCTGTGCAATTCCGACAAATACAGCTCAAAAGCAACCAGTTTTCTGTCACAACAACAACACCTCATGCAAATCCATTCTCAAACTATGAGTCCTACAATATCGACGACGATGATGAGGATTTTGACAATTCTCTTGAAAGGAAATCACAGACACCCATGCACACTGGAACCTCAACCTACCATCCAAGGCTAGCCTCACAATTCTACAAAGATTTCTCTGTTTGGGTTTACAATGGTGTCACAGGGACACCACATCATAAACCAACATGGGGTCCACCTCGAACCCCATCTAGGACCCCAATGTCAAGCTACCAACGCAGCCGCGTGGCTACACCACACCATTTGCCTCCTCCGTCTCCACATGAACCAGTATTCAAGCCAGAAGAGCCAACGTACCAGGAGTACCAGCTTGATCTTGAGCCTCTTGATGCTCCAGAGGAAGGGCCCAAGTTTGCTAACCCATGGCTCAGAGAGGTTGCTGTACTTTCATGGCGCACTGCACTAAATGTAGTGCGAACGCCGGAGCTATTCCTCTCCCGTGAGATTGTTCTTACAGTCATGGCACTTATCCTTTCAACACTGTTCCATCGCCTCAGTGATGCAAGTTTCACAACGATCAATCGCATCCTTAACTTCTACATTTTTGCAGTCTGCCTTGTCTTCTTCTCTTCCAATGATGCTGTTCCCACATTCATCCAAGAGCGCTTCATATTTATCCGCGAGAGATCTCACAATGCATACCGAGCTTCATCCTACGTGATATCTTCCCTTATTGTCTACCTCCCATTCTTTGCTATTCAGGGCTTTACCTTTGCAGTTATCACAAAGTTCATGCTCCATTTAAAAAGTAGCCTGGTTAATTTCTGGATCATCCTTTTTGCATCACTCATAACTACCAATGCCTATGTGATGCTGGTCAGTGCACTTGTTCCAAGCTACATCACTGGTTATGCTGTCGTGATTGCGACAACAGCACTATTCTTCCTTACTTGTGGATTCTTCTTAAAGCACACAAAGATCCCTGTTGCTTGGAGCTGGCTTCATTACATCTCTGCCATCAAGTATCCATTTGAGGCGTTGCTTGTGAATGAGTTCAAAGGAAGCCGTTGCTATGTTGGCGCACCAAATGAGCTTTCACCTGGACCCCTGGGAGATATCAAGCCAAGTGACCTTCACAATAGACTGCAATTGAACCCTACAACATGCCCCCTCATTGGTCAGGATGTTCTCTCCACCATGGATATCACAATTGATAACATCTGGGTAGATGTTGCAATCCTCCTTGCCTGGGGTGTGCTCTATCGACTTTTCTTCTATGTGGTCCTGAGATTCTACTCCAAGAATGAGAGGAAGTAAGAAGTTTTCACCACAAGGTGTATGCAAATCCATTCATGCCATTGCTGTCTGCAACAAAGTGATTGAGTTCCAAGATCAATTTATATTATCAAAAGTTTGTACTCAGAAATGTTGATTCAATGACTGCATGAAAATTTAATATTGATTCATTAAAGTACTAATTCCAGCTACTCATTTTTCTTTATTTGAATAGAAATGCATATCATGGTAGGCAAATAACTAACTCAAGAAATCAGGTATGTCCTACTTGTTCGCAACATTTTTGTGAGTTCAAATCTTGTTAATGTTGACTGAAAACAAAAAGGAAGAAGAACAATCACGTATCAGGTAACATAGGTTCGTGGAAGAACCATACAGCTGAGCATAAACAAGAATAACCCCCTAGCATTTTCGAGGAAAACAAATTAAGGAAGATATTGTTCCTTAATAATAATCATTCACTAATACCATGAGATTTCGCCACGTTCTACAATTCACCTATCATTTCAGAAAACTCAAACAAAAATTTGTAATGGAATAATTGATGGCACAACAGAGTTAACATCCTTCAATATACACTACTACAAAAGGAGCCTTTAGTAGCGCTTCATTTTTTACTATAATATCAGACACATTAAGAGGTGCTTTTTATCGGCGTTTAGATCACCGACCAGTAGAATTTGTTCACGGGGATGTGCATTTCAGGCTCGGTGATGGCTAAGCAAGAGGACACAGGGGTTATACTGGTTCAGGGAAGACCTCTACGTCCAGTTCTGTGGCCTGCTCGTGTTACTTGCTCTGGAGAGGGTTACAATGGTGGCGAGAGAGGAGGAAAACTCCAGGTCTCCAATGTCGATGGTGTGTGTAGCGCGAGTGTGGGTGTGTGCACCTCTATTGTCCTATGTCTAGAAGAGTGGGTACCCCCTCCCCTTTCATACTTGAAAGGACCGAGCGACCGAGAGGGGGTGGGGTTGAATTGGGAACTCGCACTATGTATCAAATTCGCCAAATCCTAAAACCGATCACTCAAAAACAGCTCCTACACAATCCTAATGGTGATCACACTAGCATAATAAACCTATGAAAGAAACAACATTCTAAGCATACTAGTGGATCACACAAAGGCAATACAACTCCTATGCAGACTAGTTACCAAAGATACGCGAAAGCAAACAACAAGCTAGCAAAGAAACCTACTCATGCAATGCTACAAGATAAGGAACTAGAACACACAAGCAAGAGTAGCATAATACATACTAAGGTGATCAATCAAGCCAAAGCAACTCCTATACATGCTAGTGATCAAGTATGAAGACTAAGTACTACTAGCAAGTAAAGAAGCCTATTTGTGCAAGTCTATAAGGTAATCAATTAGAGCGAGGTAAGCACACAAGCATGAATAGCACGGTATGTAAATGCGGAAAATAAAGCATCATAGTGAGGAGTAGAGTAAGGGATGGCTCATGATTTTTTTTCCGAGGTCTTAGAAGGATGGCGCCTTCCCCTAATCCTCGTTGGACCACTCCCGCCGGAGTCCCGGTCCCTCCCACCACCAAGTGGAGTTCTCACCCACAAGCCCGCAATCACTCCTAGAGTGAAGACATGGTTTGCGTTATCGCTGCACAAAACACAAGCTCACCTCCCTCAAGAACTTGTCGGACTCCCCGAGCCGACACGGGCACTCACTAGCGATGCCCCATTCACCGGTGGGCTCAAACCGTGTACAAACGTGTGACGGCCTTCACAACCGATCATGATAGGCTCGATCACCGACACCTATCCGGTCTAGGTCTCACCATAGACCAAGAGTAACAATCTAGATTACACCCTCAAGTACACCCCTAGCCTTAGATATGCAAGATGCTCAAGTTACTGTCAACTAGCACTCTCAAGATATGTAATATCTCCTCCTAGTGCTCTCCTCTTTTCCTATTGGACCTTACCAAATGCTCTCATGTATTTCACTGGCCAAGAAAGGTCTCCAAGACCCCAGCAACAAAATTATATAGGCTCCCAACCTCAAACTAGCCGTTGCCTCATGAAGTTGCCTTTCTGGACCCAATGACCGGACTGTCTGGTCACTCCCAGACCGGACCGTCCGGTCTCTCTGGAATGGTTCCCAGAACCATTGGCTGCACTATCCAGACAACTTTCCTGAACTGACCAGACTGTTCAGTCACTAGACCGGACCGTCCGGTCCATTTCTTTCTCCAGTCCGGAGCCTTCACGCAATTGCTTCCTCTTTGCCCTGTGCAAGTTCTACTGACTGGACCGTCCGGTCAGCGGACCATACCGTCCGATCTGTACAGACTCTAGCACAGGTAGATTCCTTGCTTCTCGCTGAAAGGCCCAAACAACTTCCCATAGTGACAGTACAGTCCGATCTCCACTGACCCCCTCAGTCCGGTGTCTATGTCTAGAAGCCGAAATTTGTCGTCCTTGCTTGATTTTGTTTCCCGGCTTCTTCGAACAGCTCGTTGGCTTCTCCATTGTCACCTAGTGCCTGTGATTTCACCGAGCAACCTTGCACATCACTGACTAGACATGACCTAAGAGAATGACCTAGACCCCCTTGATAGTCCGATTTTTCCTATGGACTCAAAGCCCTAACAACTAGTCAAGTGTTCCAAACACTTGCACCATAGCTTGTCCTCCGCTTTGATCCATCTCCATCAACCCTTGGACTCCATCAAGTTCACAAGCCTCCATGCATATGGTCATTGTCATCTATCGCCAAAGATGCCGTCAACAATCATCATAAGATAGAAAAGGTTTCCTACACGAACAACACTCGTGTAGATGTTAGTCACATTTCATGTTTGTCATTCATCACCAAAACACCATACCTTGGGGTGACCTCAATGGTCATGATCCTTACAATCTCCCCCTTTTTGGTGATGGATGACAACCACTACTTATGATGATCCAAAATGGATGAGCAAGAAAGAACCAAAGGAAAAGAAAAGATTGAAAGGCATACCTTGGTCCTTACCTTGGAAGTAGTCTCCCACTTGAGATGTGCTAGGTGTTGAGGGAGAACTACCCACTTATTTTGCGCACTTGGATTTCAATCTTGAGCTGAAATTGTGCCCGCCTTGGTGTTGTGGTAGTCGATCTTGTTGATGTAGACATGCACCAAGGATGTAGATGCTCATGTCGGTGAGGGTGTACATTGTCACCATAGACTTGCATCACCGTTGTTCTTCTCCATGTCGGTGTAGATGTTCATCTTGATGTGATCTTCATGTTCCATCTTCCCGAGTCTTCACATTTCTTCTTCATGTTCTCCCCCCCCCCTTTGTGTCATCGATCGTCTTCATGTTCCTTCTCCCTCTTTGATCTAGACTTGGCTTTTGGATCTTCATGTTTCTTCTCCCCTTTGTCACCTATCACCAAAAACCACACAAAAGCGTAACGAAACCAAGAGGCATAAAATATTTGGCAAGAGTTAGGATAACTCCCCCTTTCGCGGTGCTCCTTCTTGGTCGTAGTGGTGTTCCATCGTAGCTCCCCGTATACTTATGACTCAACAACATATTTTCTCAAATGAGCAAGGGTTAGCCAATAGAGAGGTAATGTATGAGCCACTTGTCTTTAAGCCGCGCCAGTGGATTTAACCTCGGAGCTCGGTCGAACATGGCTCAATGGGCATGGAGCACAAATATCACTATTTGATCATCTAGAGAGTCATGTACTTACATTGTAAATGAGCAACTCCCCCTAGACACATGCTTGGGAGCATGTATGGTATCACAATGCAAGGATGCAAGAATGCAAATGCAACAAGTATACAATGCATGATGCAATGCTAAAGAAAAGAGAGAGAACCGCTACAAACCAAAGTGTCAACAACGAGTTGTTCCCTTCTCAAGCTTCCTCACAATGGACCATTCTTCAAAGCCTTGGGTACACCGTGAACCACCTTCCCAAGCTTAACCCAAGTCCATTGCTATCTCAAGAAGGTCCGAAGTCAACTTACAAAAGAAGAGACACAAGCACAAACAAAGACGCAAACAAGAACAAACAAACACTATACATATTTACAAGAGACAAGCTCAAGGGTTACTCATGTGAAGTTGGAGAGGTCGAGAACATTGAGTTCTCCCCTTAGCTTGTTGAAGTTCTTTTCATCGAGTGGCTTGGTAAAGATGTCCGCCAATTATTCATGTGTTCGCACGCTCACCAACTCGATGTCCTTTTTCTCAACATGGTCTCTTATGAAGTGATGCCTCACTTGAATGTGCTTTGCATGACCATGATCTCCCATCTTGAGGGCCATCTTGATTGCCGCCTCACTATCATAATATAGTGACATTTGAGTATAGTTGAGGCCATAGTCCGAGAGTGTTTGCCTCATGTAAAGGAGTTGTGCACAACACGCTCCCACCACCATATATTCCGCTTCGACGGTAGATAGAGCCACCAAGTTTTGCTTCTTTGAGCTCCAAGATACTAGAGATCTTCCAAGAAATTGGCAACCTCCCAATGTACTCTTTCTATTCACTTTGCAACCCATGAAGTCCGAATCCAAATACCCAAGCAACTCAAAGTTTGTTTCTCTAGGATACCATAAGCCCATGGTAGGTGTGTACTTGAGGTATCTCATTATTCTCTTCATGGCCTTCAAGTGTGACTCTTTAGGATTTGCTTGTTAGCGTGCACACAAGCACACACCAAAACATGATGTCCGATCTCGAAGCAGTGAGATAGAGCAAGGACCCAACAATTGATCTATATAGCTTGGGGTTCACCGGTTTTCCTTTCACATCATCATCCAAGGGTTTGCTAGTAGCCATAGGTGTGTGCAAAGATTTGCAATTTTCCATGTTGAATCTCTTGAGAAGGTCCTTAGTATATTTCTCTTGGTAGATGAAGTTCCCTTCTCTCAATTGTTTGACTTGAAAGCCAAGGAAAACATGCAACTCTCCAATCATTGACATTTGGAATTCCCTAGTCATCATCTCCTGAAATTCTTCATCAAACTTCTCATTGGTTGACCCATAGATGATATCATCCATATAGATTTGGCACACAAAGAGATCCTTCCCAACATGCCTCGAGAACAAGGTGCTACCAATGCTTCCAATGGTGAATCCATTTTTGAGTTGGAAGTTCCTCAAGTGTTCATACTTTGCCCTTGGTGCTTGCTTGAGACCATAGAGAGCTTTCTTCAATTCGTACACATGTCTTGGATGTTTTGGGTCCTCAAACCCCGAAGGTTGTTCCACATAGACTTTCTCATTGATTTCTCCATTGAAGAAAGCACTCTTGACATCCATTTGAAAGAGCTTGAAACCATTGTGTCATGCATAGGCAAGTAAGATCTGAATAGCTTCAAGACGGGCCAGGAGAGCAAAGGTCTCTTCAAAGTCAATCCCCGCCACTTGAGAATATTCCTTAGCTACTAGGCGAGCCTTGTTCTTGACAATTTCTCCTTTCTTATCTTGCTTGTTCTTGAAGACCCACTTGGTGCCAACCACATTATGATGCTTGGGCCTCTCAACCAATTTCCATACTTTGCACCTCTTGAAGTTGTTCAACTCTTCTTGCATGGCAATAACCCACTTGTGATCATTCATAGCTTCATTAATGGTAGTGGCCTCAATCATAGAGACGAAGGAGAAATTCTCAATCTCAACATTGGTCTCATCATCATTCTCTTCACTCACAAAGTTAGGCTTATATTGATTTCTCCTTGTCTTTATCCCTTGAGATGGACTCCCAATGATCAAGTCTTGTGAGTGATTTTTGTTGATGGCTTTGGGTCAAGGATGGTATTTTGTTTGAGTGGGAGGAACTCTAGGTGAAATATCTTGTGCATCATGGATTGTTTGCTCTCTTGATATATGAGTGTCTTGGATCCTAAGAGAGGTGGAAGAGTCACCCTTATGCTTTCTTATTTTGGACTTTGAGCTTGAGGTGGATGGGAGGGTATCTTGTGAAGTGCTAGGAGAAGTGGTTTGTGGTGAAGTATGTGGGGGAGGTTTGTGGCTCACTTCTCACTTGGGTTTCCTCATCATTTGGTGAGTGAACTCTCAATGAATCTTGGGAGGAGATTGTGGGAGTATTTGTGGCATCTTGGGTTGTTTGCTGTACCTCAGAGGAGGGGGAAGGTTGAGGTGGTGGAGTAGAGGGCTCATCAATATCACCATCATTGGCCTCGTGGGGTAAAACCTCGCCCACGGGCATGTTTCTCAAGGCTTCCCTCATAGGCTCATCCCCAATGTTTACTTCATGAAATTCATCCTCCGTTTGAGACTCATTTGACTCATCAAATTGTACATCATAGGATCCTTCCACACATCTTGTGGCTGAGTTGTAGATCCTATAAGCTTTAGAAGTTCCAGAGTACCAAACAAGAATGCCTTCATAAGTTCTTCTCTCAAACTTCCCGGGCTTTCTCCTCTTCTTGAGAATGTAACACCTGCAGACAAAGACTCGGAAATAGGAAACATTGGGTTTCCATTCCACCAATAGCTCATATGACGTCTTCTTCAACAACCGGTGGAGATAGACACGGTTGGAGGTGTAGCAAGCCGTGTTGATTGCCTCCACCCAAAACCTCTCATGAGTTCCATACTCATCCAACATGGCATGAGCAAGAGTGATGAGAGTCTTGTTTTTCCTCTCCACTACTCCATTTTGCTTGGGAGTATATGTAGCAGAGAATTCATGTTTGATCCCTTTCTTATCACAGTATTCCTCCATTGTAGTGTTCTTGAACTCCGTCTCATTGTCACTCCTTATCTTCACAATGCTAGCATTGAATTCATTCTTTGCTCTCTTGGCAAACTTTCTGAAGATGCCACTGGTCTGAGATTTGTCCATAAGAAAGAAGGTCCAAGTGTATCTCATGAAATCATCAACAATCACCAAGTAATATAGATTGCCTCCTAGACTCTTGTAGTGTGTTGGCCCAAACAAATCCATGTGCAAGAGCTCTAGAGGATAAGATGTAGATATGAATGACTTGGTGGGATATGAAGATGCAACTTGTTTTCCTACCTGACAAGCGTTGCACAGTCTATCCTTCTCAAAGGCCACATCCTTGATTCCTTCAACTAGATTCCTCTTGATGATCTTCTTGAGCTGATTCATTCCAACATGTGTGAATCTTCTATGCCACAACCATCCCTTGGATGCCTTAGTGAATAGGCAAGTGCTTGATGTCATATTGCTTGACTTGAAGTCTGTGACATACAAGTTCCCATGCCTTACTCCATGAAATACTAGCCCTCTCTTAGCATTCTCAATCTTTGCACCGTCCTCATCAAAAGTGCACTTGAAACCCATGTCACATATTTGACCAATAGACAGAAGGTTGAAGTTGAGGGTTTCCACAAGAAAGACCTTGGATAGATGGAGGTCATTTGTGATGGCCACCTTGCCCGAGCCTCTAACTCTCCCCTTTGAGTTATTCCCAAAAGTCTCCTTCTCACTATCTTCGTCTTCATCAATGGTGGTGAACATGATTGGCTTCCCGGTCATATGTTGAGTGCACCCACTATCAAGAATCCAATGAGTACCTCCACTCTTGTAGTTGACCCTAGTGGTAGCCATAAGACAAGCACTAGAGGAAGGGGGGTTAGTATCCAAAGCATTACTTGAATGACTAGCACTAACCTCATCATGTCGAGCAATAAGACCATCCTCATAGATAGGGATTCTTGCAATCCCATCCAATAGTCTCCTCCTAATGGGATAGTGAGGAGCATGGTACCTCCAATGTCCATGACCATCCCCCATGTGCACATTGTCAAGATTGATGTAGTAATGGGGAGGGTCATAGAGTCCAGTGATGTGCTCAAGCACATGCCCCACTTGTGAATGAAGCACGAGTATCATCTCCATTGCTCTCTCAATTGAGAGGTCATGTCTCTGGTTGACTACCTCCTCAAGTAAGAAACCCCTCTCAGGAGTTCTGATTTGTTGGCGGAGCTTGTCAATCACTTCATGTGGTGCAATACTCCGAAGTCCCCTGAAAGAGTTTATCCTACACACAAGACCATATATGATCAATAGATTTTCACAAAGATCAACATTCAGATTTCTCACAAATTCATCGAGTTCAAAGAAGAGATCCTATTGGTGAGCTCGACGAAGATGCCAAAGATGATCTTGTGGTGGAGGAAGTGGACGAGCTGGAGGCGCTAGAGCCGAAGCCGCAAGATTGATCATCTCAAATGATCGAGCGAGCATTGTTGTTGGTGCTCCCCCTATGCCAATGCTCGGTCCACTTGAGGTGCTTGGAGTAGAACTTGGAATGGCACTTGAGGTAGAGCTTGACGAAGAGCCCGATGAATGTCTTGCCCCGAAGGGGTTGTAGAAGTTGTTGCAAGACAATCTTGTAGAGGGATCAAAGAAGTTTGAGCTCGAAGCTACTTCTTTCCCTTTGCTTGAAGATGCTTCATGGTTTGTGTTGGTCGTAATTACGCACCCAGTTTTATACCGCAAGAGGACGATGTATAGTTGTAGCACTTTTTCCCTCAGAGTATTCCAAGGTTATCGAATCCATAAGGAACGAGCGGAACAATTACTATTAAAGGGTTACTAACAAATTGAAATGGGTTGGTTGGTGTGAATGATGACGGTGAGAGAGTGGAAGGTGAATGTTATTGAAGAGGTAACAGGATAATGAAGGATTCTCTCCTTAGGATTGGTTCACTAGCATGCAACCTTATTCTTATCAACTTGAGTGATGACTCTAATATTCTACAAGACATGGTGGTTTCGTTCAGCCTGGCTGTCACTACAGAGGCTATTAGCTCCCCACTGGTTTCTTGCACTATGTAATGGGCAAAAGTGTGATACACTAATGAAGAGGATAGATAGATGTGCAATTAAGTTCATCACATAGATTAAATTCATCGAGAGAGTATCAATAAGTATGAGAGTTACATGACCAGATCCCCGTACCGGAGAAGAGAATATGAGACTACTCACCCATCCTTCCGCTAGACATAGCAGAGGGATGAGAAATAGCGCTGGAATGCGCACGAGCCGATCAGCACAAGTGTCGTGCTGATCGGTGCGATCTCCCTTCTGGTGGATCTCGTTGGTGTTGACCAACCTTCACTGCCAATATCCTGGAACCCTTAGTTCTAATAACTGATTCTCGTGATTGCCGTCTTTTGCTGTCCCCCCTTGGCTCTTGATAATTATCTTCCTTTTATACTTGATGGGATTAGGTCAACTTCCACCGACTCTAACTCATACTAGGCTAGGCCTTCATCTTTCTTGGACTCGGTCGTGTTTTCATCATCTTTCCCTTTCGTGCCGATCGGCGCAGGCCCGCGTCGATCGGCGCGGCTCCACATCTGGCCCATCTTCATTACTCTTTAGTTCTTCATCCATAATTGCCCTGTTTTACACCTGTTTCCTACGATTACATCCAAAATAGAACAACTATAAATATATGCAAATATGGGGTTAATTGTTAGTCCAAACCACCAATTTAAGATGCAAAACATCCCTTTTTGGTAGATAAAATAGGCATCTAGAAACCACCAATAGTTTGTCTTGAATGTCTTCTTCCACACCATGCTCGTGGTGATCTCCTCATCCTTGAAGAGCAGCTCAATCACATCCTCAACGAAGAGACTCTTCTCCATGAGAAGGTCAAGTGTGATGTAGAAGAGCTTACTGCTCAGAAGCAAGGAGAGAATCTTCTCAACTATCACAATCTTGGGAAGCTCGAAAGAAGTTGCCCTAATCCTGTCCACAATACCTCGCAAGCGAATAAGAGAGTCAAGTAAGTCCTCATTATCATTAGCATGAAAAGTAAAGAACTCCACAACAAGAGAACTACTAGCATGATCAATAGGAGGTTCATAAACATCATCAATACTAGTCATGCTAGTAGAGCAAGCAAGATCAAGAGACACATCAATATCAATCATCATATTAGGCACACTAGTAGAGCAACCTATCAAGTCATTGCTAGAAGAATCTAGGCACTCACTAGAACAAGGCACATCCACACAATCATCACAATCATCATATACATGATCATCGGTAAAGGTATTGGCATAGTCCACAAGAGTATCCATCAACTCATCCAGAATCATGGCATTTAGGTAGCTTTTAAAGTGATCCTTCCATGAGCCATGACTCGGCCCCAAATAGGATGACATCCCAACTCAATACGGTTACTACTCAAGGTGGTTAAGCCTTATAATAAGCACTTGGCTCTAATACCACTTGAAAGGACCAAGTGACCGAGACGCGAGGGGGGGGGGGGTGAATCGGGAACTTGCACTATGTACCAAATTCACTAAAACCGACCACTCAAAAACAACTCCTACACAATCCTAATGGTGATCACACTAGCAAGATAATAAACCTATGAAAGGAACAACATCTTATGTATACAACTCCTATGCAAGATAGTTACCAAAGATACGCAGAAGCAAACAACAAGCTAGCAAAGGAATCTACTCATGCAATGCTACAAGATAAGAAACTAGAACACACAAGCATGAGTAGCACAATATATACTAAGGTGATCAATCAAGCCAAAGCAACTCTATACATGCTAGTGATCAAGTATGAAGACAAAGTACTACTACCAAGTAAAGAAGCCTATTCATGCAAGTCTACAAGGTAATCAACTAGAGCAAGGTAAGCACACAAGCATGAATAGCACGGTATGTAAATGCGGAAAATAAAGCATCATAGTGAGGAGTAGAGTAAGGGATGGCTCATAATTTTTTCCCGAGGTCTCGGAAGGATGACGCCTTCCCTTTCCTCGTTGGACCACTCCCGCCGGAGTCCCTCCACCAGGTGGAGTTCTCGCCTATGAGCCTGCAATCACTCTTAGAGTGAAGACACGGTGTGTGTCACCGCTGCACAAAGCACAAGCTCCCCTCCCTCGAGAACTTGTTGGATTCCCCGAGCCAACACAGGCGCTCACTAGCGATGCCCCTTTCACCGGCGGGCTCAAACCGTGTACAAACGTGTGACGGCCTTTACAACCGATCACGATAGGCTCAATCACCGACACCTAACTGTTCTAGGTCTCACCATAGACCAAGAGTAAGAATCTAGATCACACCATCAAGGACACGTTAGCCTTAGATGTGCAAGATGCTCAAGTTACTCTCTACTAGCACTCTCAAGATATGCAATATCTCCTCCTAGTGCTCTCCTATTTTCCTCTTGTACCTTACCAAATGCTCTTAGGTATTCCACTGGCCAAAAGAGGTCTCCAAGACCCAACAACGAAGTTATATAGGCTCCCAACCTCAAACTAGTCGTTGCCTCACGAATTTGCCTTTCTGGACCCAATGACCGGACTATCTAGTCACTCCCAGACCGGACCATCCGGTCTCTCTGGAATGGTTCCCAGAACCGTTGGCTGCACTGTCCAGACAACTTTCCTGAACTGACCAGACTGTTCGGTCACTAGACCGGACCGTCCGGTCTGTTTCTCTCTCTAGTCTAAGAGCCTTTGCACAATTGCTTCCTCTCTGCCCTGTGCAAGTCTTACTGACTGGACCGTCCGGTCAGCAGACCGTACCATCTGGTCTGTATAGACTCTGGCACATGCAGATTCCTCGCTTCTCGCTAAAAGGCCCAGACAACTTCCCATAGTGACCATATAGTCCGGTCTCCACTGACCCCTCTGTCTGGTCTCTTTGTCCAGAAGCCGAAACTTGTCATCCTCGCTTGACTTCATTTCCTGGCTTCTCCAAACAACTCCTTGGCTTCTACACTGTATCCTAGTGCATGTGATTTCACCGAGCAACCTTGCACATCACCAACTAGACATGACCTAAGAGAATGACCTAGACCCCCTTGATAGTTCAGTTTTTTCTATGGACTCAAAGCCCTAACAACTAGTCAAGTGTTCCAAACACTTGCACCATAGCTTGTCCTCCACTTTGATCCATCTCCATCAACCCTTGGACTCTATCAAGTTCACAAGCCTCCATGCTTATGGTCATTGTCATCAATCGCCAAGGATGTTGTCGACAATCATCATAAGATAGAAAAGGTTTCCTATATGAACAACACCCGTATAGATGTTAATCACATTTCATGTTTGTCATTCATCACCAAAACATCATACCTTGGGGTGACCTCAATGGTCATGATCCTTACAATACTCCAAGGAAAAAGGGTCCATTTATAGAGAGAGAGAGAGAGAGAGAGAGAGAGAGGAGAGAAAAGCGGGATCCTACATATATAGAGTCAGTGGAGGCATGCGGAAGAAGGTGAAGCTTCGGGTCAGCGGCGTAGTCTTCGGTCCTAGTGGGTTCCTCGTCCTGGCCGCCGTGTCAGATGGAGGGCACTGTGCTCCGGCGTGCCCTCGTCTTCCGTTGATAGGCCGTGTCTTCCTTGTCCCTGGTGGTGGCGTGCTCCATCATGTGTGGCGAGGTACATCATGGGCGCTGTCACGTTGTCCGGACAATGAACATTCCTGCCACCCATCGGCTGTCCCGCACGTCCGCTGTGAAGGATGTCATCGGGAGTTGGCGCCATCGAGTGCCCTGTCACGCCTACTTGCGTCAGTAGGCGTGGGTAATGATGGGCACAGCAAGGCGTACAGGGGAATTTGACCCCCTGATACTGTGTGTGCATAGAGGGTACGACATTGAAGGCCGAGTGGTTGGTAGTTGATGACCATCGTCCCACTCATCCTTCTCCAGCCGGGGTTAGGACGCCGGGCCATATTTGCCCGGGCCCGCTTGGAGTTGGGATCTGTCTTGTCCTGACAGGGTAATTGAGTTTCTTCATCCCACCATTTCTGGTCTGGTTCGGGTCTTTCCGTCCCATCTCATCGGGGTTTGGATTCCTACTGGCGCGAGTCAAAGGTGGTAGAGCCCATCTGACAATCAGGTAGGGCCTGCGGTAAGAGGTCCCGACCCCATCGGGTTGAGCAGAGCGTGGCGTAGCGGGGCGCTCGACCTCTCGCAAGGGGTCGGAGGCAGCGGGTCGCACGACCCCCATCATGACCCCCATCGAGGGGTTGAGTGAGGCGCGACTGGTTCCTGACTACCCAAGGGTCGGGCGAGTCGGGAGCATGGCGCGACTGTCGCGGCTAAGGCGCAACTACCACGTGAATGTCTTCATATGGGGCCTATTCAAGTGGCACTCTGGCATTTATGGGATGCCACGTGGACCCCGACACTATTAGAGTAGACAAATGCTAACATCAGCAGGTTGAAACGCTATTACAGTGCATCTAACAATATCGGACAGGTGATGACATCAGCGAGAGCACCGATATTGTTGTGTGGGCTACACTCTAATATTGGACATGTGATGACATCAGTAATGTCCGATATTGATGCCTACCACTACAATATCGGACAAGGGATGATATCAGCGTGTTTGATATTGATCTCTGCCACTACAATATTGTTGCTAACGCTGACATCATATTGACCGATATTAATGTTCCGCCTATAAATCTCCGTCCCCTTCCTACAAGTGTATGAGTTTTTTAGAAAATATATATACAAAATTTCTATGTGCATAGGTGTATAGAATGTTCATCTATAATAAACAATTGTTCAAAAAATATTTTCCTTCCTAAATTTACGAAACTAGTAAAGAGATTGTTGAATAGTGACTATTAATAAGAAATTACTGCAAAATGGAACCATATCGCATATAAAATTTTATCCATGTTATAGAGATTTTTTTTAAGAGAGGAGAAAAAATCAATACATTTGGATTAAATATATAAAATATATGGAAATTTAAAAATTAAAATGTGAATTAATATAAATAAAAGAACCATGACTATGAGCTGTACTATAACTCATAACTCTCTTTTGTGGCTCAACGGCACCCAAAATGAAATATTAGTGTTTCAACATTTCTTCTATGCTTACTGACTTGTGGGGCCTTCTTTGAGATGTATATAAGTGCAGACGGTATCCTCACAACCCTAGCTCCCATCGCGCCGCCGCTGCCTCTGCTCCCTTTCTCCTCCTCCTCCTATCTCTCTCCACTCCCACGAGCACCTTCCATCTCCTCTCCCCCGAGCTCCTCCCTCCGGGCACCTCCCCTTCCCGGCGAGCTCCTCCCTCCCCTCCTTCGGTGAGATCCATGCGCCTCCCATCCCCCGTTGATCAGATCCTGCCGCCTCTCCGCGAGGCTCCCGAGCTCGCCCCTCCTCAACAAGGGCGCACGGCAAATGAGGCAACAACGCAGCGAGGGGCAGCTGCGGCGAGGAGTTGGCGGGCGGCATGGGTTCGGCATCCCCGATGATGGGCGGGCGCGACGAGGCGGCGGATCCTCCATGCGTTGCGCGAGAAGGATAGCGGCGTGGCAGGATCCAAGCCCCTTCTTCAGCGGCGCTACGTGAGGAGGCGGGTGGTGCGGCTGGATCCAGGGCCCCTCCTCGGCGGTGGGATGGGATCCAAGCCCCTCTGTTCCCTGCGTTCATCAGACTCGAGCCACCAACCTTAGATCCACGCATGGTCAGGTGATGTCTTGGTGCCGTGAGCCCTCTGCAATTTTCTGTGATTAATCCAGTTTGTGTCACTATGCGTCTGTTCACTGTTTTGCCTCTGAGGATTCTAAGTTACTGTCTGCAAGTGTTGAAATGCTAATATATGGTAACCTAGTTTAAGATGTGTGATGCCATGAATTTTGCCCCTGATTACAAATAGTAAAAGTCATAACCTCGAGAGTCATGTTGATCATTTGCTCTTGGTCCTGTTAGATAGAACAGTAAGAACACGGAATCAACGTGTGACATCCCCTGATTAGCTGGTACTGCAAATCTGTTTGAGAATTTTGACCCTGATTACAAATAGTAGAAGTCATAACCTCGGGAGTCATGTTGATAATGTGCTCTTTGTCCTGAGCATTTGAGAATTGTACTCTTCGGCCTTTTTGCATAGTGCTATTGCTAGCCATTTCAGATATCATGTTGACCAACATGTAAGTTTTACTAACTGATGGTTCCTTAACATAATATTCTGTTGTCCAATTGAGAAAATAGTTGTCTTCTAAGTACATTTGGTCATGTCCCATTATTGATTATCCATATATGCTTGTGCTATGAACATTATTATTCAATGTTATGTGCCCTGGAGGTCTGTGTTCTTGCTAATTAACTCCTATATCAGGGAGGAACACATTTAGCATAACTCAAAATATTGATAACTAAAATATTTAATTTACTCAATTTTAATATTCATTTGCAATTTCAGGAAGATGACACATATGACTGCAGCTCGACAACTCAAGAGTGGAATCAAGCATGATCTCTTAAATCCATTGCTATTTGTTTTGATTTTCTTGATTATTGATCAGAATGGATATCTGTTAATGACTGCAGATTAACCATAAGGTGTAATTAGAATAGATCACAGTAACATTATGAAATGATACATTTTGATGATATAGTGAAGATTTATCTCCTTTTTTATTTACTTATAAGCCTCTATTATCTCTAATCTGACACAAGGGCAGATTAGAGGTAATAGGGGCTTTTTTTTTATTTTTCTGAAAACTCATAGCAATATCGGACTGATGATGTCATGTTGCATAGCAATATCGTACTCAGTAATATTGGACATGATGACATTAGCATCTCTGATATTGCAGTTTCAACTACAATATTGGACACTAGTGGCCGATATTGCTGGGTGAAGCCAGCAATATTGTTAGAGCAAATAGCGCACTATTTGTCCGATATTATAGGGTCTTTTTGTCTGCTATTGAAGGCCTCTTTTTGTCCGCTATTGAAGGCCTAGTGATACTGAACTTGCTGGTCTGAGTAAATAAATCACCACGGTGAAGAAAGAACTGAGAAGATATTATCTTGTACCCTTAACAGAAACTAATCACTAACAAAAATCACCTAAAATTTGTCATCAGCCCATGTTTTCAAGCCCGTATGTTATCCGGTAATCTTCAAATGTCTTTACCATATGCATATTGTGATCCTTATTCTACATTCACCAATCATTTTAAGTTTATACAGCTTGAGCGTCTTCACCGTAATATCTATGTATGGTATATGTTATGTTACAAAAACTCTTGGTGGCTATAGAGAATGGTATGGCTAGTTTACCTGGTAATAACGAGAGAATTTCATGAGGCAATGCATGCTGATTAATTAACACTGAAATCGTCTTTGAAATAGGAACCAAAAGGACCCATAGAAATTATTTAGAGAGACAAAGACTATGATAAGAAAACAGACAACAGGGTGCTGACTAGTAGATCGGAATGTGCTATAACAACAAACTAAACAATAATAATTCTGATTAGCAATTACCTACTAGATAACCTGACCCTGTCATTGAAAAATCGTTTTACTCCAGGTATTCTTACTTTCCTCCTAATTCCTAAGAGAACTACCTATATTGTAGGCCCCTGAAAAGCAAATGTTTCATAGCATTTACTCCTGTGATGGTTATTCTTTCTCAAAAAAACTGAAAATTCTATCTTCCGGTGCTGCAAGTTACTAAAACAATGATACACAGCTCTTTTCCTCTGATGTAGCACAACCCCCCTCAGTTCGGTCTGGAGCGGTGTGGCAAAGTTTGTAAGGGACTCTCTTCTTTTTAATACAATGATACGTAGCTCTCCTGCATATTTGATTAAAAAAGTTATTAAAATATCACTGAAATATAAATACAAGGAAATAAATCAAAAGGTGCATAAAAATACCTTGTTTTCTTTGTCATCAACTGGCCTTGCAGTTCAAATTTATCTTATTTTAAGTAAGAAAACATCATGTCCATAAAGGCTTCAACACCTTTTAGAGAAATCTAAACCATTGTCATAAAGGGAATAATTAAGGATAGAAATTGTTCTATCATGCGGAATCGGGGGCAACCACAACAGGTGACACCTGACAGGAATCCTTGTTCAAGCATGATGCTATTGACACCAAGTCAACAGGTTATATGGCCATGATACAAGAAAGGGAAAATCCCTTCAGTGCCATTGGCATAACTTTTAATCTCTCCTCTGCCACCGATAAAACTCTTATCCCGCCGGTACCAATGATCATAAAACATTGTCCCGTCGGTGCCACTGGAGATCAGTTTCAGCCATAAAAAAAAATTTAAAGCCAATATTACCCATGTTTAGAGGGGAGCAGCAGCAGGTCGCCATGGTGTACGGACGGCTCGAGGCGAGCCCAGGCTCGCGTCCACGGCAGTAGGAGGGCAACGGCTCGGCGGACTACGGAGTGTCTAGTGCTCACCAAGTGGATGGGCCAGGAGCACTGCTGCGTCCTGGCATCGGCATGGTTGTCAACACCTGCCGTGAGCTCGAGAGCAAGTTTGTCAACATGCTTGAGCTTGTCCGATGGCCACAAGCACCCATCCCCCCCCCCCCCACCCCCAACCCAACCCAAATGGGAGTGCATGGGCACCAGCACAGAAGCGAACAGGCGTGCGGCACGAGTGCGTGGACTCGCTCGATTTCTTGATGTGACACTATGGCAAAGATGATCAAAGCCATATCTAAAGACGATTTGCTCACCATCATCCTGCAGCTCATCCTTAGCCTCCCAACAAACCAATGTCGTCACTAGCAACCTCCAATTTCTACCTTTACTTCCTTTCCCCATTTTGCAAACCTAATCGAAAATCGACAAAATTTCCTATTTAAACCATATATCAGGCTTTGATTGTGACACCCCAGGTGTCTCACTTCATTTAACCAACATGGAGAGCTTAAGTCATGAACAACATAGCATGAAATATTAGGACTCACTCCCTTTCAATTAGTTCTAGGCAAATAAAAACCCTGCAATCAAGTTATTGAAGCAATTCAAAAATTTCAACACAACTTATGCTAAATAAATTTATAATCATGTTGGTAATAATAAAATAGAATTTTATGAAATTATTGGGCATTTTATCTGCTTGGCAAGACTTAAGTAACTAATTAATGCATTTAATTAATTCTAAAAATATGTTTATGAAAATTTCAAATAAAATTCACCAAAGTGTTCTCTACTATTTAAAAAGTCAGTCCTCCAATTTTCACTAATTTAGGAAGTCCCTAGCTATTTTATTTTGAATTAATAAAAATCAGCTTTGACTAGGGACCTGTTTGCACTAAATCTAAAATATCAGGGGGCGCAGTGTAAATTCTTGATTTTCTTCCTCCTCACTGGCGCAGAGCCTGCCGGCTCCTCCCTGTCGCCAGCGCACCGCCCGGCTCACCTTCACTCTCCCTCGGAAACGCGCGCGCTACAGCGTCAACGCCTGCACCTCTACCCTCCGCCCTGTCCCCTCACCGCGAGCCTGCCCAATGGCCATCATTCTCCCTCTCTACACGCCACTGTCGTGACCGGCAAAACTTCAATTCCGCCTGCTCTCGTCGCTCCCACTCCCCCACTCACTCCTTCCCCTCTCCGCAACTTGAAAGTGAGCCCACGAGTTCACCAGCACACACTCTCTCTCGCTCTCTGCTCTCTGCCATTTCCCCTCTCCCTGCCATCTCGCCATTGCGGAGCTCAACCTCGACACGCTGCCCCGCTCTCCCACTGCCTTCCCAGCCCAGCCAAGAGCACCCACGCACCGCTCACTTCCCCTCTAGCTCCCCAGGCCACTTCCGCGACAACTCCCTACGTGAGCTCAGTCCAATTGAAGAAACACCGAGAGCCACAGTTCCGGTGACCTCCTCTGCTATCGACCGAAATTGGCCATCTCCGGTAAGCCCCGTTCCCTCTTTCCTCCTCTACCCTTTGCGCAAGTCTCGGCCGAACGATCTCGCCTTGACTCCTTCCTATTTTCATGTGCAAAGTCGCCGGCATTCTGTTTTTTTTCCCGGCCCCGAACCGTCGCCACCGATCACCGAAGCCGCCCCACAACGAGCTCCTACTTCCAGCCATCCCCGTCCAACGCCGACTTGATGCCGCTCTCCGTAGTGCTCTCGTGAAGCTGTAGGAGCCGATCCCGCCCGATTTCCTGCTCCAAGCCACCATCGCGAAGTCGACGAAGATCTTCCTCCACCGCCCCTCGCCGCTGACGGTCTTCCGGTGAGAACCACACATCGCGAACCCCTCCTCTCCCCTCGCCGTGATGCGTGCTCCATTTTCCCTCCACCGCGGCGAGTTGTTCCTGTGCTTAGCCACCAACAGTGAGCCCTCCGGCCGCGCGCCGCCCCGCTCCGATGAGCCTACTGCCCGTCCTTCTGTCACCGACGTGGCATCCATGTGTAGTCGACGTGGAGCTGAGGTGTCGCCTACGTGGCCTATCCCCAGAACAGAAAATGCCCAGAAATTGCCAGAAATTGTTAATAACTTTGAAAAACCATATCAAATCGAATTCAAATCCAATGGAACTCAAAAAAATTTGTTAGGATCATTTTGAATTGCTCTATTTTAGTAAATTTATGAATCATTGCCACTGTACTTGCATTTTTATTAATTCATTTAATTGTCCAAACACAAATTAATTCACCAGATATTCTAGGAACCAAATTTAATTCTGATTTTTGGCATGCTTAATAATTACATAATTATATATCACCACAATTTTTGGTTTAGAAAAATATGAATTATTTTTGGCTCTGGAATTTATTTAGTGTGGTTGCTTAAATTAATTCTAGTAATTATTTTATAATTAATTGGCCCCTGCCACTTGGCACAAAAATCACTCATACAAGCCTCTGTAATTAAATTAAATTAATTGCTCATACCACTATTTTACTTTAATAAATGCTAGTAATTAGAGTAATTATATCCAGCGGCTGTAAATTGGTAAAAATATAATTCATCTATGTCCCTGTTCATGATAAATCACTCAAGATCAGAATCAATTGGTTACTATTGCAATTGCTTAATTATTCTAATGGACTATAACAACCCTAAATAAATGATTAACACACATAAAATAATGAAACTCTAATTTGTTTCTTTGAAGCATATGACTTCGAAAACATTGAAGCATATGGCTTCGAGCACATAATAATAATCAACATTTGAAGACATTGAACATCATATCATTGCATGAGTGATGATGTGTGATGCTAGAGTGATGGTTCTTTGGGCATGAACCATTATTATGCTGAACCGTCGAGCTCGTAGCTTTATCGTAATTGCTTCCGCTGTGTTTTTAAAACATTATGAACTTGTAATATTCCGCTGCACTCTGATGACCAATTGATGTAATATTAAATTTAGATTTGAACCAATGTTGTATTTTCAAGTGTCTGCGTTATCAGCACTGTCGGGACCTCGATCCTCCGGGAAGGGGCGCCACAGCTGGTATCAGAGCCGTGGTCCATGATAATACAACAAATAAATCATATTTTCAAAAACCACGATGTTGCGAGTGAGGATACGTTAGTATTGCCCGTATAGATAGTAGGGTGGTAACAAAGCTAACCTGGGTTATGATTGTTTACATTATTGCATCTACGGCTTCTTCCAACGAAGGTACGTGCGTGCTTAACCGACACATGTGATATCGGTGTCTGTGCTCGCAGGCGGATACGAGACACTGTTGGCTCGTGACTTATCACGGGCGATCCTTTTTCATGGATCATTACTAGTAGAACTGTGCTTCTTTTTATAGTTTCTTTTGAATTTGATGTATTGTTTCTGCAATGAATCTTCTGTAGGTACGCTAACGCCGTTAGTATAACCTTTAGAATGACTTACGTGTTGAGTGCGGTTTGTCACCAAATATCCGTGCCGCTAAGTCTCGACAAGTTAGGTATTGTGTTGAGAGGAACGATAGGTTAATAAAATGAAGGTTTTGCATCATGCATCCCATTATAACTAAACTAAAATTTGGCTCTCTCCTTGCTCACCAACCTCGGAATAAAAATTTTCTAAACCTAATAAGTATAAAATTCTGAATAACAAAGTTAACAAGAATCTGTCCTATTTTTAGTTGCCAACTTCAAAAATTCATAACTAAAGATATACTTTGGATTTTTAGGTATTTAAATACAATCTGGAAAGCCCTAGAAGTCTATTTTCATCTCCAATAGGTTTCACCATCTTTCCAGTTTTCCCCTGTCCAGTAGAGCCAAAACATTAAGCCTATGTCAATGTGAAACTGAATTTGTTTTGAGATCCATTGTCGTATCATTGACCCTTGAGGCTGGAAAATGTGAACAAAAACTTTGTTTCTGTATTTCATAGCACTATATATGAAATGCATTTTTACTCATGGAACATTGTACTCACCATTGGGTTTATATTCCAGATGGATGACCACGGTTTTGAGGTGCTTTCACATGACGGGTGGCGCTACACCACCAGACTCCACCACCGTGGCTTTCCTACACTGTTGTGGGATCTCTTACGCTTGTTGGGCTATGACGAGCCACCCTCTTACAAGGGTCGTGAGGTCCGTCATCACGGCATGACTCTTGCTGAGGTGCACATCAGCGTGCCCACACACCCGCGCAACCTCGACATGGCGGGTATGGAGAGCACGGCGACTTGTGGGAGCCTCCGTGAGGGCTTGGAGAGAGTCGCCCACAGGGCTCTCACCCACTTTTGCGGGCACCACACAACAGCGCTCTCTGGGACTCCTTTTGAGATGATTCCCATCTGGCACCAGGCCAACCCGGTCTGGCAGAGGCGTGTGAGGCGCATTGGCCACGACGACTACCCGACGTACCACGCAGGGTACCACCATGTGTTCTACTACTCCGAGTACCTCCTCAACTTGGATGAGGAGGCTAGCAGCCACAGCAGTATCATACTGGCTGAGGTAGAGCAGGTCTGGGTTCAGAGGAATGACCTGAAGACACAGGTTGACGCACAGCAGAGAGAGATTCAGCGGCTGACCGCTGCTCTGGAGGCGAGTGAAACTCGCGTTACTGAGGTGACTGGACAGCGCGACACCCTCTCACAGGAGGTTGATAGACGTGGCGTGATTATGCAGCAGCGCGCCAACCACAACGAGTACCTGCAGCATCAGTTGACAGCTGCACAGCACGAGATGGAGCTTATGGGAGAGGATTTAGAGACCCTGGCTCAAGAGAACCAGGGCCTGTAGCAGCAGCTTGAGGCAGCCCTTGCACCACCGGCAGTACCGGAGGAGGAGGACCCGTAGGAGGATATGGACGAGGAGTCTGACGTAGACTATGAGGCACCCGCCCGAGGCAGGACCTAGGAGAATGAGGGTAGACTAGCCTAGTCTCGGCAATCAAGATCAGTGGGTAGGTAACTTTTGTCGAACCACGCGAGGTTGTTGTATATTGGGGTTGATGCGTGAGATGTTTCTGTAACTCGAGGGCTACATATTCGGAGTCATGTATGGAAACTATGATGATTTGCGCTGTGCATTGGATGTACCATTAGTAGCTATTGTTGTGGCAACAAAGTTAATCGTACTCATTGACTCAATCAAAGTACTTTCTTTGTAGATGGCTGAAAACAATGAACAACCCCCACAAGGTTGGGAAACTACCGATGGCGTGGAGTTCACAAGGATGGTTCACCTATTTTGGAGAGTTCTCCAGAGATTCGGATATTCCATTCCTCCCACCTATGTTGGCAAGGAATTCCAGGAACATGGAGTCCCCTCATGTATGATCCATGTGGCGGTTCCCGCCAATTACTCCGTCATCCCCGCATGGGAATCTTGGACCCTTAGTGTCACCGGGACCGATCTGCCTTCCACCTGAAATGTAGCTGCATTCAAGGCACTTACTCGGTTCTGTGAAGACCACAAGCATGATGTGGCTGGAACACCCATTGCCTTGCTACCCATTAATGATGTGATGGATTTCGAATGGATGAGGCGTGTGGATTTCATCTTTGATCCAAACCACCGCCACCATGATCCTATGCTGCCCATAATAGAGTATTATGGTTTGTCCACGTTCGCTTTGTGCACAAACTTGTGCTGGTGATTGGATGTGTTCCATTCTGCACTACGACTTTCTGAGGTCGAAAAACAAGCTAAAGATGAAGAAATTGCAGAACTGAACCAGCAAATCCAAGCCAAGAATAAAGAGATGGAAGCGATTCTAGAAGAACATGACCAAGCCTTGTAGGATGCAGCGGATTTTGAGCATGACATGATTGAGGCTCAAGATGACTTGAACGCATTCAAGGCTGCCCATCTTCCTATTGAAGGGAATTGGGATGTGATCTTCATAGAGTATGGAGAACAAGACGATGTGGAGATAGCACCTGCCAGTGTTGATGATGAGGAAATGATGGATCTGGAGAAACCAGGGGAACCTATGGAACAGGAAGAACTGGAAGAGCCGGAAGACTTAGGCCAGCAGTAGATGATTCGCTACCCCTGTGTACGATCATGTAGTATATGTATCCCTAGTTCGATGTAAAAGTGTGAATCTTGCATGTTGTGTCCGCAATACCGTAACTAGGCGATGGCACATATATGCAAGGAACCGTGTGACGATGTCCTTTAAGAGCCATGCAGATTGGATTGAATCAATGAAGATGGATGTCATTCAGAGAATTTATCGTACCACTTGCAAATTTACGTTTTGTGTATGTGATTTAATGGAATGTTATGAGAACCAACTAATGGGCAACCGTATAAATTGCAACATGCTGCGTACACGGAACCAGGAAGATCCGGAGAGCTCTCAGCAAGGAGCGAATGCTGAGCCTTCCTTAGCTGAAGTCCTGGCCGTTGCACCCAACAGGCAGTAGAATGACTCTGAGCTGCTCCGTCAGTTGGTCGACACCACGAGTCACCTGGCTGGACGTGGAGATAACCACAACAACCGTAACATCCAGCCCCGTCAGAGCACTTACTCAGAATTCCTGGGTACCCATCCACCCACCTTCGAGCGTGCCAAAGAAGCGCTGGACGCCGACCACTGGTTGCGCCAGACCGAGTCTAAATTCGGTCTACTGGAGTGCACCGAGCACCAGAAGGTGCTATTCGCCGCCCAACAACTCCATGGCTCTGCTAGTGCCTGGTGGGCCAACTATGAAGCTTATCTGCCCGCTAGACGTCGCGTGGAATGGAATGACTTCAAGGCTGCTTTTTGTGCTCATTTCATCCCCGCTGGTCTCATGCAGAGAAAGTTCCAGGAATTTATGGATCTAAAACAAGGAGGGAGGAATGTCCTCTGATATTCTGAAGCTTTCAATCATCTTGCCCAGTACGCCACTGAGTATGTTAATACTGAGGAAAAGAAGAGATACACATTCTTGCGTGGGATGAATGCCACACTCAAGAAACGTCTGACTTGGCAGACGACTGGTACATATAATGACCTAGTTAATGCTGCTATTGTCTAGGAAGACGCTATGCGCCAAGTTGAAGAAGAAGACCGCAAGAGAAAGGCCCCTGCTACTGCGTCTGCTGCCCCGCAGGCGAAGCATCGCCTGATATATACTTCACCCACCAGACAACGTTTCCGGGCAGCACCACAACAACAGTTTTAGTGACGATTTGGCCCGAACTACTCAAGATCACCACCGCAGCAGAACTTTCCACCTCGTGCACCTTATCAACAGCAGAACATTCAGCACCTGCGCCGTATTAGCAACAAGGGAGCCGGAGTGCTCATGCCCCACTGCCTGCTGATAGTGGAGGCAACTACCCTTGCTACAATTGTGGTCGTACCAGCCACTTTGCAAAGAACTACTGCACCAAGGTGCAACAACAACAACAACAACCAGCGTCAGAACCAGAGCAAGAATGTGAATGCACCATCACGTGGTGCCCAAGTGAACTACACCAATGCGGAAGATATCCCTCAGGGCGAACCCGTGCTGACCGGTATGCTCTCGCTCTATCGCCAGCCTATTCTTGCACTTTTTGATTCTGGTGCTATGCATAATTTCATTAGCCAAGCGTGTGTGCAAAAACTTAATCTTCAACCCCAGACTATAGAAAGATGCTACACAATTTGTTCCCCTGCTGGGCAAATTAGTGCCAATCAAATAGTATGCAAAGCCCCTTTGGAAATAAACAAGAAAATCTACCCCACGGATTTTATCATGCTTAGCCACCAGGGAATTGACTTGATTTTGGGCATGTTCTGGATGAAAACCCATAGAGCCATGCTAGACATCGAGCCCCGTATCGTTCACCTCAACTCCCCTTTGCATGGAGAGGACACATTTTCTCTAAACATCAATTCATCGAAAGCCCTGATTGTCCATCACTTGGAAGGGCAGTCACTCGAGAACATCCCAGTTGTTTGCGAGTATCCGGACATATTCCCCGAAGATATCTCTGGCCTACCACCTGACCGTGAAGTGGAATTTAAATAGAGCTACAGCCAGGAACTTCTCCGGTATCTCATCGACCTTATAAAATAGCCCCGAATGAGTTGGCCGAATTGAAAAGCAGTTGAATGAGTTATTGGAAAAGGGATTCATTCGCCCAAGCACTTCACCTTGGGGCTGCCCTGCAATTTTTGTAAAGAAGAAGGACAAATCTCTACGTCTCATTGTCGACTATCGACCTCTCAACGAAGTTACCATCAAGAATAAATACCCGTTACCATGAATTGATATCCTTTTTGATCAATTGGTTGGTGCTAAGGTATTTTCAAAAATTGATCTCCGTTTGGGTTATCATCAAATCAAAATCAGAGCAGAAGATATTCTGAAAACCGCCTTTTCTACTAGATATGGATTATTCGAGTATCTAGTAATGTCATTCGGATTGACAAACGCCCCAGCTCATTTCATGTATCTCATGAATTCGGTATTCATGCCAGAGTTGGACAAATTTGTGGTAGTATTCATGGATGACATCCTCGTCTATTCGAAGTCCAAGGAAGAGCATGCTAAACATCTTCGCATTGTTCTTCAACGTCTACGAGATCACCAGTTGTATGCAAAATTCAGCAAGTGTGAATTTTGGTTGGACCGTGTGCCATTCCTTGGTCACATAGTCTCTGTAGAAGGAATCTCGGTAGACCCTAACAAGATTCAAGACGTGCTAGATTGGAAGCCACCAAAAATAGTTCACCAAGTGCGCAGTTTCCTCGGGCTAGCCGGATATTATCGTAGGTTCATACCAATTTTTTCTCGGCTGACCAAACCCATCATGGAGCTGCTGAAAAAGGAGAAAAAGTTTAATTGGAAGAACAATTATGAAGAAGCATTTCAAACGTTGAGGAAATTATTGACAACTGCCCCGGTACTGGCTCAACCCGACATCACCAAGCCATTCGACGTATATTGTGATGCGTCTGGGACAGGACTTGGATGTGTACTCATGCAAGAAGGTCGTGTCATAGCCTATGCATCTCGGCAGTTAAGGAAGCATGAAGGGCACTATCCAACTCATGATTTGGAGCTAGCTGCAGTTGTACTTTTACTAAAAATATGGAGGCATTATTTGCTCGGCAACTTAGTGCACATCTACACAGACCATAAGAGCTTGAAATATATATTCATCCAGATTGATCTAAACATGAGACATCATTGGTGGCTAAAACTGATTAAGGATTATAACCTAGAGATTCATTATCATCCAGGCAAGGCTAATGTAGTCGCCGATGCGTTAAGCAGAAAGGTCCACTGCAACAACTTAGAGCTGGAAGTTCAGGGCCGAAATAACCACGAAACTAATTCGGAACCTAGCCTTCACATTTTACCTGTTGTAGTGGTTAGCAACCTAAGTGTGCACTCTACCATTCATGAAGAAATTGTTGCTGCACAGAAAAATGACGTTGGTATGAATCATATCAGACAAAACATTAAGGGTGGCAAAGCAAAATGCTTCACCCAAGACTCGAACGGTACTCTGTGGTTCAATAACCGTTTAGTAGTACCAAAGGACTTTGAACTTCGATGGAAGATCTTGAATGAAGCACACCACTCCAAATATTCTATCCACTCGGGTAGTAATAAAATGTACCAAGACTTGAAGAAGAATTTCTGGTGGACAAGAATGAAGCGAGAAATTGCTCGGTACATCACGGAATGCGATACGTGCCAGAGGGTTAAGGCTGATCATTTGAAACAGGCCGGATTACTTCAACCATTGAGTATCCCCGCTTGGAAATGGGAAGACATCAGCATGGATTTTGTTGTTGGTCTCCCTCTCACTTCTCGAAAGCATGATTCAATTTGGGTCATTGTGGACAGACTCACCAAATTTGCCCACTTCCTGCCAGTCAACAATAGACATAATGTACGACAATATGCAGAGCTATACATAGCAAGAATTCTATGTCTCCATGGAGTGCCCAAGACCATTGTTACAGATCGTGGCTCACAGTTTATTGCTTGTTTTTGGGAACAACTGCATGCATCTTTGGGTACCAAGCTGATCCGGAGTTCTGCTTACCATGCCACCACGGATGGATAAACTGAGCGTGTCAACCAAATTTTGGAAGATATGCTTAGAGCATGTGTCTTAACTCATGGTGGTAATTGGGATACGTATTTGCCTTATGCGGAAGTCTAAAAATGTCGCCATTTGAAGCACTCTTTGGTCGCAGTTGTAGAACACCGCTAAACTGGTCTGAATCTAGAAAAAGAGTAACCTTTGGTCCTGACCTTGTCAAGGATGCTAAAGAAAAAGTACGTACCATCCAAGCCAATCTCAACGCCGCTAAATGCCGTCAAGAGAAGTATGCAAACAGACAACGCAGACCACTATACTTCAACAAGGGCAATTACGTCTATCTCAAGGTGTCGCCTATGAAGGGTATCCAACGGTTTGGAGTCAAAGGAAAGTTAGCTCCCCGTTATATTGGACCATTCCAAATTCTGGAACAATGTGGAAACATGACCTATAAACTGGAGTTACCCGCTAATCTAACTGGAGTTCATCACACCTTCCATGTCTCCCAGCTTAAGCGATGTCTCAAGCCGCCC
Organism: Eleusine coracana subsp. coracana; assembly: GCA_032690845.1. Classification (NCBI taxonomy): domain Eukaryota; kingdom Viridiplantae; phylum Streptophyta; class Magnoliopsida; order Poales; family Poaceae; genus Eleusine; species Eleusine coracana. Next base: position 7,326,404 of record CM064432.1, read on the forward strand.
ATCGACAAAATTTTGGAAGAGTATGACCAACTCCAACCCGATCTCACGTACTCCGAACATCCCGTGAAGATCCTCGATGAGAAAGAGCGCACGACCCGTAATAGAACCCTCAAATTCTACAAAGTTCAATGGAGTAACCACTCAGAAGATGAGTCTACTTGGGAATCGGAAGAGTTTCTGAGAACTCACTACCCAAAATTTTGGTCGTCATACACAGGTTTGTTTTGACCACCGCACTTCCCTCTAGTTTGCCTTGATTCATAATCTCGGGACAAGATTTCTTTAAGGAGGGAGGGCTGTCACACTCCAGGTGTCTCACTTCATTTAACCAACATGGAGAGCTTAGGTCATGAACAACATAGCATGAAATATTAGGACTCACTCCCTTTTAATTAGTTCTAGGCAAATAAAAACACTGCAATCAAGTTATTGAAGCAATTCAAAAATTTCAATACAACTTATGCTAAATAAATTCATAATCATGTTGGTAATAATAAAATAGAATTTTATGAAATTATTGGGCATTTTATCTGCTTGGCAAGACCCTTAATTAATTAATTGATTCTTAAGTAACTAATTAATGTATTTAATTAATTCTAAAAATATGTTTATGAAAATTTCAAATAAAATTCACCAAAGTGTTCTCCTCCATTTAAAAAGTCCCTAGATATTTTATTTTGAATTAATAAAAATCGGCTTTGACTAGGGACCTGTTTGCACTAAATCTAAAAGATCAGGGGGCGCAGTGTAAATTCTCGATCTTCTTCCTCCTCACTGGCGTAGAGCCTGCCGGCTTCTCCCTGTCACCAGCACACCGCCCGGCTCACCTTCACTCCCCCTCGAAAACGCATGTGCGCTACAGCGTCAACGCCTGCACCTCTACCCTCCGCCCTGTCCCCTCACAGCGAGCCCACCCAACGGCCATCATTCTCCCTCTCTGCACGCCACCGCCGTGACCGGCAAAACTTCGATTCCGCCCGTTCTCGTTGCTCCCACTCCCCCACTCACTCCTTCCCCTCTCCGCAACTTGAAAGCGAGCCCACGAGTTCACCAGCACACTCTCTCTCGCTCTCTGCTCTCTGCTCTCTTCCATTTCCCCTCTCCCTGCCATCTCGCCATTGCAGAGCTCAACCTCGACGCGCTGCCCCGCTCTCCCACTACCTTCCCAGCCCAGCCAAGAGCACCCACGCACCACTCACTTCCCCTCTAGCTCCCCAGGCCACTTCCACGACAACTCCCTACGTGAGCTCAGTCCAATTGAAGAAACACCGAGAGCCACAGTTCCGGTGACCTCCTCTGCTGTCGACCAAAATTGGCCATCTCCGGTAAGCCCCATTCCCTCTTTCCTCCTCTACCCTTTGCGGAACTCTCGGCCGAACGACCTCGCCTTGACTCCTTCCTGTTTTCATGTGCAAAGTCGCCGGTATTATGTTTTTTTCCCCGGCCCCGAACCGCCACCACCGATCACCGAAGCCGCCCCACGACGAGCTCCTACTTCCGGCCATCCCCATCCAATGCCGACTTGATGCCGCTCTCCGTAGTGCTCTCGTGAAGCTGTAGGAGCCGATCCCGCCCGATTTCCTGTTCTAAGCCATCATCGCAAAGTCGCCGAAGATCTTCCTTCACCGCCTCTCGCCACTTATGGTCTTCCGGTGAGAACCACACCTCGCGAACCCCTCCTCTCCCCTCGCCGTGATGCGTGCTCTATTTTCCCTCGACCGCGGCGAGTTTTTCCTGTGCTTAGCCGCCGGCAGTGAGCCCTCCGGCCGCGCGCCGCCCCGCTCTGATGAGCCTACTGGCCGTTCTTCTAGCACCGACGTGGCATCCACGTGTAGTCAACGTGGAGCTGAGGTGTCGCCTACGTGGCCTATCCCCAGAACAGAAAATGCCCAGAAATTGTCAATAACTTTGAAAAACCATATCAAATCGAATTCAAATCCAATGGAACTCAAACAAATTTTGTTAGGATCATTTTGAATTGCTCTATTTTAGTAAATTGATAAATCATTGCCTCTGTACTTGCATTTTTATTAATTCATTTAATTGTCCAAACACAAATTAATTCACCAGATATTGAAGGAACCAAATTTAATTCTGATTTTTGGCATGCTTAATGACTACATAATTATCTATCACCATAAGTTTTGCTTTAGAAAAATATGAATTATTTTTGGCTCTGGAATTTATTTAGTGTGGTTGCTTAAATTAATTCTAGTAATTATTTTATAATTAATTGGCCCCTGCCACTTGGCACAAAAATCACTCATACAAGCCTCTATATCCAGTAATTCACACAAGTCCAGAAACCTAAGTTTACTTAATTAAAGTAAATTAATTGCTCATATCACTATTTTACTTTAATAAATGCTAATAATTAGAGTAATTATATCCATCGGTTGTAAATTAGTAAAAATACAATTCATCTATGTCCCTGTTCATGATAAGTCACTCAAGATCAGAATCAGTTGGTTACTATTACAATTGCTTAATTATTCTGAAGGACTATAACAACCCTAAATAAATGATTAACACACATAAAATAATGAAACTCTAATTTGTTTCTTTGAAGCATATGGCTTCGAGAATATTGAAGCATATGGCTTTGAGAACATAATAATAATCAATATTTGAAGACATTGAGTATCATATCATTGCATTCTATGGTATTTTGATAATACCAACAATTCAATTCTATCATATAGGCAACAACAACCCGGAGCAGGAAGAAGAGGATCTACAGAAGGACCTTGATCCCCAAGAGCAAGACATTGTAGTTGCTAGCACTAACATCGATCCAGGCAAGCCCCAGTTTACATTCGCCCTTTTATAAAGTTGCTAGGTTTCAATATTACTAGTGTCTGTGATTATTGCATTGGGTCATAGAAGTTGATTGGAACCCACTTGCATGTTACCCAAATGACCTACGCCACTGTCATTAGAACTTTGATAGTATCAGTACTGTGTCACTATGCTTAGTAATTGCTAGACGCGATAGATATCGTTACTAAGAAATTAACTTGACCACTGGAACGGGAACATAAAAAGAAGTTTATTTAACTGTTATGACCGGGCAGGGAAGATGTATGTGTAGGTTTGCAGCAATACATGGGTGTTGACTACGGTAGGTCTGCCTTGTCGAACCTAGGACCCGGCCGTGGTCGGCCCCTTGGTCAAGTATTGAACAGTACCGAATGCATGCTAGTCTATAGGCACTAGTAAACTGATGTAGCATTGGCATGGCAATGAGGACGGTACCTAGTACAGTGGTCATTGACCCTTCTGCTGCTGGAGTGGGTGGTTCATACCGTGAAGAACTGTTGGCAGAATGGCATGCCCACTCGCTGAGACTGGACCCGGACCAAGTTGTTTTTGTCCTTGCAAAAAGTTACCATATACGACCTTAACGGGTGCGTATGTGTCGTGTATCTCGGGTTATTCCAGCTGGCGTAAATCAATTGCAATTGTTGTCCCTTGCAGTAATGAATACCACTTGTTCATTGCGTCGTCACGTAGTTGAACCTGGTATTGGAAATTAACTATGATATTTATTATTGATGTTACAATTATTGCTCTTATGGTACACCTACTTATGTATTGCTCTATTATCTTGTTATTGCAACTAAAGTTACATTTATGCTCTACCCAGTTAATTTTGAGAAATAAAACTTGGTAGAACTAATAGGATGCTTAGTGCGAGACTTTCCAAATGAGCCACCTATTAGAGCCATTGCATGTCTAGGAGTCCGACGGGTAAGACTTGCTGAGTAATTAGTACTCAGGCTTTGTGCCACTATTGTTTTCAAGTAATGAAGAAGTAGAATTGCCTGTAGATGTGCTGCCCTGAGACATGCAAGTTCCTAAGGGTTGGACTGCCCACTGGGAGTCTGACTTCCCGTTGCAGTGATGATGTGTGATGCTAGAGTGATAGTTTTTCGGGTATGAATCATTACTATGCTGTACCGTAGAGCTCGTAGCTTTATCGTAATTGCTTCCCCTTTGTTTTCAAAATATTATGAACTTGTAATATTCCGCTACACTCTAATGACCAATTGGTGTAATATTAAATTTAAATTTAAACCAATGTTGTATTATCAAGTGTCTATGTTATCAGCACCGTCGGGACCTCGATCCTTCGGGAAGGGGTGCCACATTGATCACACCATCAACACGTGCAGATCCTAAAGTTTTCATTTTGGTGGTCACTGGACTCTTTCCTACTGATCTCACCGCCGGCGAGCAGTGAGCTCCCAAATGGCAGCAAGGCTTTTGTCACCTGAACCAGCATCCGAGCTCAGGAAGGGAGGGCATCAAGGTGTCGCTGCCAAACTCAGAAAGACTATGGATGGCGAGATGGTGGTCAGTAGGTGAGGAAGAAGATAGTCACCGTGACCCGGCGTCGTCATGCTCGATGAAAGGAATGGGCAAATATGTCATTTGCTGGGCAAGCCCGGTCTACGGTGGTATGGAGAGGATAAAGTTTTGTAACCAGTGGCAGCGAAGGGATAAGATTTTGGTCGGTGGCTGAGGAGGGATTAGGAATGATCTCAATGGTATTGAAGGAATTTCCCCTATAAGAAAAGACCACAAGATATTGCTTTGAATCAGATTTACATAGCCCTCAATACAAGGATCACAGCTCACAGGGCCATGACACCAGAAAAGATTGTGAGTCCATGCTTCCGAATATATTTGTGGAGCCCTCCGTGCTGGGAACAGAGCTCACTTGCCATTTCATCACACGGCAATATACTGGCAAGTGGAGCGGCAGCAGATTAGCCAGCAACCATGACGAAGTTCACTGCAGCCGTACACGGCAGAGCTCGCCAAGAACACGCGCGACTGGATCACTGAACCGAACCCACCATGCGCGTGTTTGATTCTCTTGTTTGTTTGTTTTTTTGCAAGAATAGTGTTGGATCCTCGCTGCTCCTAAGCAAGTTATCCGCGGAACTAATCATGAGATTGAACACGAAGCATCACAGATGAGCCAACATATTATTGTGTTTTTTTTTTAACTTCGTATTATTGTGTTTTCTGGCCTTCGAAAGACTAACGCCTCGTTCGTTTCCTTCGGAACGCCCGTTCCATCTGGATTATAGCGGTCCCCATTCAAAGCTAGCTCTGCCATAAATTCACCTTTCCATTTGGTTTACTTCAGAATAAAACTTTGTCCGGAACCAATTTTCCATCCACTCCAGGGCCCATAAGGCTAGTCTTAATGGGATGTTTTATTTTGATGTTTTTAAGAATGTCACATCATGCAAAATAATTTAAAATTATATTTAAAACAAGTTATATAATGCATGGTTTCATTTTGAAGTTTCATAACACTTAATTTTATGTAGTTTTATTGGTTATTCATAGGATGAAATGAAACAACTCTACTCCAATGCTAGTTTCTTGATATTTTAAATCTACGAAACTGTGTATATCCAGTTTTATCTAGATGAAATCGCTTCCCTCTCTCTATATATAAATCTCTATCATGTTATTAAAATTGCTTATGTAACACCATATTAAATAAAAATGAAACTCACATTAGGAATAGCTTAACGCATTCACTACTTCTACCCATCAATAGGTGTGCTCCATTGCATGGAGCAGAATACATGAAGACCAACCACCATGGCTCTTGTTGCCAAGACATAGGAAAAAAGTGTTGATGGTACCAAGTTTCACTCTTGTCAATCAAATGCTAAACAGAACTTGAGCTGGGACACAAACAGAGGAGAGAGCGTTCAGCTCACTAGCAGAACAGAAGAGCCTTTTTCTTTTCCAAAGATCACGCACACATCAGACTTACATGTCCACTTTAGGCCTACACAACGGACATAGCAAGCACCGACTTACTCAGATTTTTACAACTTACATGTAGCTGGAGTATTCTAGAGTTCATAGTACTACCATGCACCTATGGACTGCTACACTTTCTTCTCCTTTTTGACTTTGACAACAAGTAGAGCATGCAACACAATTCTAGAATAGTCGGTAGCTAGGAAATGAATTACGTGCTCTAACAAACTCCTCCTTAATTCATCTCCTGACACACCTATCAGCTCTTTATTGCTTATAAACTTCTCTCTCCGCCGAGCCTTTGTGAAAATATCAGCCAATTGAAGATCGGTTTGACAAAATTTCATTTTAATTTCTCCATGCTCCACCGCTTCCTAAATATAATGATACTTCATTAGAATATGCTTGGTCCTCTCATTAGTTACTGGGTTTTCTGCTATTGCAATTGCTAACTTATCATCACAATAAATTGTAGTTGCTTCATTTAGCTTCTCACCTATACCTTCCATTATTCTTTTGAGCCATATAGCTTGTGAAGCAGCTCTTGCAGTTGCTATACATTCTGCCTCTGTCGAACATTGAGCCACAATATTTTGTTTCTTACCAGACCAAGAGCATATATCTGATCCAAGTGAAAATATATAACCTGACGTGCTCTTCATATCATCAAGACAACCGGCCCAATCACTGTCTTTAGAATGGTTTTAGCATATTTCTTTTGACATATGAAAATGCCCTCATCATTTTGAAAAATTTCAATACCAAGAAAATACTGAAGCAAACCAAGATCACTCATTTCATATGTCTCCATCATCTCTCTTTTAAAATCTTGCATCATATATTCATTATTTCCTATATATATTAAATCATTAACATATAAAGAGATGATGAGAATATGTGTACCTTTCTTTTTGACATATAATGTTGGCTGGCTCTTCCTCTTGTCAAATCCATTCTTCATGAAGTATTTCTCAATATTGCTATACCAAGCTCTTGGGACTTGCTTCAATCCATATAATGCCTTTTTCAGTTTCAACACTTTATTTTCTCCCCCTTCAATAGAAAATCCTTCAGGCTGCTCAACATAAATTTCTTCTTCAAGGTAGCCATTCAGAAATGCTGATTTCACATCAAGTTGGTAGAGCTTCCATCTCTTTTGAGCAGCTAGAGCAATTATTGTATGAATTGTCTCAAGTTTTGTGACTGGGGCATATGTCTCAAAATAATCAATACCTGGCTTTTGTTTGTAGCCTTTAGCAACAAGTCTTGCCTTATATTTCTGAACTGACCATTAGGATTTAAGTTAGTCTTATAGTCCCATTTAACCCCAATTACTTCACAATCCTTGGGATGATCAACCAATTCCCAAGTATTATTTTTCTCAATCGTATGAATTTCTTCTTCCATGGATTTTTGCTAGTTTTCTTGCTTCTCAGCTTCTTCAAAAGATTGTGGTTCAATAACTGAAATATTACAAGACTCATAAATCTCAGATAGTGGTCTTAGTCTTACCAGAGTTGAAGGCATTTGCTCACTAGCACTTGGGCTTGGACTAGAGTCTGATCCATCTTGATTTGGGGGCATCACTTTGTTCCTGATCTTCATCATGATTTTGTGGCTCCTCTACTGTAACAATTTTGGGTGGCAATAATTGGTTCTTTTGGACCTTTTCTCCTTTCCAATCCTAGCAGGAATTCTCATAAAAAATAACATCTCTGCTAATGATAATTTTCCTTTTCTCTATGTTATAAAGTCGATAACCTTTTGTACCATTGGCATAACCAACAAATATGCAACACTCAAATGCAACCAAATATTTTCATATGGCTGATGACAGGTTTTTGACCAAACCAAGCTTAAAATGAAGTATGATTTGGAACAGCCTTGGTTGGGCTTCTATTTAAAATATAAACAACAGTATTAACAGATTCAACCCAAAAGGATTTAGGCATACCTTTTTCTCGAAGCATAGAACTTGCCATGTAATCAATCAACCGACTTTCCTCTCGGCGACACCATTTTATTGAGCATTATATGATGTTGTTAGTTGCCTTCTAATACTAACACTTTCACAATATTCTTCAAATTCATTTGAGATATATTCTCCACCTCTATCACTCTGAAGGACCTTAGTTTTCTGGTTGCTTTGATTTTCCACCATAGCCTTGAACTTCATAAATACCCCAAATGCTTCTGATTTTACCTTTAGAAAATATACCTAAATAAATATTGTATAATAATCAATAAGTGTGATAAAAAACCAATGATGCCCCTCTTACATGTTGGTACTTTACCAACTGTATCACTATGCACCAATTCAAGTGGTGTACGAGCACTCCATGCTCCTATATGTGGAAAAGATGCTCGAATTTGTTTACCAAAAATACAACCTTCACATGGATCAGACTTAATATCAATATAGGGAAAGTCATGAATCATAACTTTTGTCTAGAGCAACTTCAATGCTCTGTAGTTTAGATGACCAAATCTCTTGTATCACAAATCAGAGTTGTTAGCTTCACTTCTCAAAGCAAACTGAGTTGGGTGATTCATTCTTAATGAAAACAATTCCAATTTTTTCCATTTGCATGTTGGAAATAAGGCGATTTCCATTTTTACAGTCCAAAATCTTGCAGCAAAAATCCTCAAACTAAACTGCGTAACGTTCTAGAAGCTGCCCAACACTAGCAAGATTTTTTTTCAAATCAGGCACCAACAGAACATCTTTAATAAACTTTGGACCATCTTCAGTTTGAACAATAACAGAGCCCTTACCTTCTCCTTGGGCAATGGAGCCATTTCCCATACGTATTTTGGCTTGATGTGAGGAGTCCACATCTCAAAATATTTTCGGGTCAGAAGCCATGTGATTTGTACAACCACTATCAATGACTCAAACATCATAATTTTCTCCTTGAGCAGTATGGCAAGAATATACCGACTCTTCTGAACTTTCTTTTTCTTCAGAAAAGTTAGCCCGATCATCATTTCTGATTCTACATAATTTTGTAATATGACCTTTCCTCTTGCAGTTATTGCATGTCTTATTTTTCCAACATCTATCTATGGAGTGATTTGATTTTTTTTAAAAATATCACACCATAGATTTAAACCAGACGTACCTTTTTCTCCTTTCTTTTATGATGGGCTTTGTTTGCATATCTTGCCTTGAATTATCCTTGTTCTGAAATTTGCCATGAAACCTTGGATTTTGAGGCTTGAAACTCAACCTTGACAGGAATGCACTCTCCATAGAACTGCCGGAATTATTTGCTTCACGCTGCAATTTCCTTTCTTCATAGGACTCCAATGAACTCATTAATTGTTGAACTTATTAGTGTAGATAAATCTTTTGACTCCTCAATAGCAGTAGCAATGTACTCATATTTTTCTGGCAGACTAATCAAAATTTTCTCCACTATCTTTTGATCATTGATTCTTCTCCATAAGTACGCATCTGATTAACCACTTCAATTACTCTAGAGAAATACTCTTTTACCTTCCTTGTGTCCTTCATTTGTAAATTCTAAAATTGCCTCCCAAGAGTTTGTAGCTTCATAGTGAGTACCTTCTTAGAGCCTTGAAACTCCTCCTTTAACATGTCCCATGCCTCCTTCGATGTCTTTGCCCCAATAATCCGTGAAAATAAACTGTCTGCCAGACCTTGTTGTATTAGAAACAAGGCCTTGGCATCCTTTATTTGATCCTTAGACAAAGTTTTCTTTTGCTCTGCCGTAAAAACAAATCCTTCTCCATATGTCTCATGGCCTTCCTCAACAATTTCCCATAATCCTTGTGATAGTAGCAATGTGCGCATCTTGAATACTCCATATATCATAGTTCTCACCTGCAAATAAAGGCACTGTTGTTTGTGCCACCCCAATACCTGAACTTGAAGCCATCTTCTTTGCCCCAAAAAAATCTCGTGCATTGTGCTACCAAGCCAACGCTCAACCTAAAGCTCTTGATACCAGTTGGTGGTGCTACCAAGCTTCACTCTTGTCAATCAAATGCTAAACAGAGAACTTGAGCTAGGGCATAAACAGAGGAGAGAGCGTTTAGCTCACTATCAGAATAGAGGAGCCTTTTTCTTTTCCAAAGGTCACGACACACAACTTACATGCAACTAGAGTATTCTAGAGTTCACCCTACTTTGTTGACTTTTGCTTTTAGTAGCACATGCATGAACCAGCGCACACCACAAAACACAAAAATCTTACTACCATGCACCTATGGACTGCTACACTTTTACTTCTCCTTTTTGACTTTGACACCAAGTAGAGCATGCGACACAATTTTAGAATAGTCGGTAGCTATGAAATGAATTACGTTCTCTAACAAAATTGAACTGGAATGGCTCAGAAGCGACCTTTAACCAATGTGGAGTGTCACGCTGCGCTCCACCATGCAGCACACAAACCACGAACTTGTAGTTGTGTTCACCTTGGAACATGACCTAGAAACACTACAAGCCACACCTGGCCGCCAACGACACTGCTCCACTGGCACGCAGCTTTGTCACCTCGATCAGAGGCACCCCTAGGTGCCACTCTCTACCATCAAGCAACCAAAGAGGGGGAGGGAAGCTCTATCAATGACAACCATTGACCAAAAACAAGCATAGATTAACATAGGTGATCAATGAACTCATGCCACAACATGAGGCGACCCTTGGAGACCAATAGGAGGACGTATAATAACGCAAAACAACCTCACACATCATTTAGTTTAGCCACGACTAGATATGCCCCCTTCATGCTTGACTCCAACTGAGAACGCCCCTATTCTCTGATGATAGGAAGGAGGGGCAGAGCAAGGGTAGGAAACAACGGTGAATCTATGCCCTAGTAGTCGACTTAAATTAGAAGGGGCGGAATCCATGCCTAGGTGGCTGAATTCGGGCGTGAGCAGCTAAGGAGGTTTGACCGAGACCAAGTGGGTGGGTGGGCGGTGGGGGGGGGGGGGGGGGGGAGGGGGATCTGTGTACTGGCGTGGTTGGAGTGGTAGTGACCTTGCGATGAATGACCTTCCACTGATGACAAGGAACAGGATAGGAGAATGGCAATGATGGTGACTTACCACCATGGCTATGTGTCCATGGTGAGGGTTGGGGTGAGAATGCTCTTGGAATGAAGCGATCCCACTGTTGTTGTCCTTGTGCCATTCTTTGGTGTTGGCAAGGACAGGATGGGGGGTGGGAGCGACTAGGGTTTTGCCGAAGCCTCCTCGAAAGGAGCGCTTCATAGGCGCAAGGCTGGTCCTTAGACTTGGGGGACCCAGGGCAAATCCTGAAGTTGGTGCATGTTGGTATTTCTAACGAGTGTAGATAAATCCGGAAGCACATGGATACCACTATAGCACTTCACCTCTAGTGTATTCCAAGGGTATTGTAAGGATCAAGGAATACCAAGAGGTGGGGTGAATTGGATAGGTTATATGGATTGTTGACTCAATTCTTCACTTAGCCAAGTCTACAACTTCTATGGGCAAGTCCTATGCAATTCTATCGAGTCAAGACCCTAGCATTACTAGAAGTATGATGCAATGAAAGCGGTGCTAGGCCAATCAACAAGCATGCAAGCCTATGGCAACCCTATCTCTACTTACATACAAGTGCATAATTAAAAGACAGTAAGTAAGCAGAGAGTTTAGAGAATGCTCATGGATTTTAGCTCAAGGTGTTAGAAGGATGACGCCTTCCCCTAGTCCTCATTGGATCGACTCCCGCTATAATATTGATCCCTCCCGCCACTCAATGGTGGAGTCCTTGCACTCAAGCTCGCATCACTACCGGAGTGACGACGTGGTTGCATGACCATTGCTCCTTGAGCATGTTCCTCAAGGACTTGTTGTACTCTCTTAGTGCACATACGGGTGCTCTCTTCTTGATGCTCCTTTCGAAGGCGAGCTCCAACCTTTTACAAACTTGCGACGACCTTCACAACCAATTACTCCTGATAGGCTCGATCATCAATACCTAACCGGTCTAGGCCTTGCCTTATAACAAACGTAATAACACTAATCACTCTCTACAACCACCCTAGGCTAGAGACGATGAAGAGATGCTCTTGTTACTCTCCAAGACAGTCAAAGATAGCTCTTCAATCTTTGCTCAAGTGTCTTCTCTTTTCCTCTTGGCCCTCTACAGGTTCTTCCAACAATCCAAATGGCAAGAGAGGTCCCCAAGACCCCAACAACAGCTATATATAGGCTTCAACCACTCCAGTAGCCTGTTGTGCTACGAACCTATAGATCAAACTGCCATAAGATAGAATTATACATTATGGCGACTTCAGGAAATGATCACCATAAATTATTATGGCCTCCCATTCCTTCTTAGGGTCATTCATGATCTCCAGTGCCTCACTGCATGAAATATTCTTGGATCACCATACCATACGATGTCCTCACCGTATCTTCAATAGGGGCGTCCAGAATTTTGGCCAACTCTTCCTCTAGGTCACCATAGCTTACGGTGCTACAGTGATCCTGCCATACACTCAATGGCTTCCTCTTAGTCCATGCCAACTTCCTCACTTCAGGATCAGCATACCTTACGGCGACCCCACCGTCGGTTCACCATAGATGACCAATCTCTGGTCTTCGTTGCTCCTTGACTCACCGTATCCTATGGCGACCTTGCCATATCCTATGGTGACCTCGCCATATCTTACGGTGACCTCCTTAGCACCATCGACTTGCATACTTATCTAGTGGTTGTGCTATTGTTCTATAGTTGATTTGTTGTCTAGTCATCGAACATTACAATGTCCTCACTGACTCGTCCTGAAGCTGAAACCTGTCCTCCTTGACTTCATTTTCTTACTTCCAACCTTGGTCAATTCGTCTCCACTACCACTCCTAGTGTCAAAGAGCCTCACTTGAGGATCCCAACACCCCTAACACTAGAGAGACCTGAGAGATTGACTCATGCCCTCTTGATAGTCCAGTTTGTCCTATGGACTCAAGCCTACAAAGTAGTCAATTGATCACACACAATTGACCTAGCTGTCCTTAGCCTTGATCCATCTCCGTCACCATGACTCTCCATGAAGATCCCCGTGGCAACCCACTGACTCCACATCGATCACCAGGGTGACCATTCACCGTGTTCATTGTTTGAGTTGATAGGTTGGTTCTACATCCACAACAATAGATGTATGCATTAGCACATATTTTGTGTTGGTGCTCAATCACCAAAACATTCAAACCTATTAGGGGTAGCACACTCCAACGGCCATGAAGCATACATGTATTGAATTCAAAGGGAATGTGGGTGCCTAATCTTCTACTCTAGTCATCCAAGGTGATGAGGACATCCCTCATGACTACACCTATGAGAGACCAATGACTCAGGCCAAAGCAAAGCAATTACAACATGAGGTGAATCTTTTCCTTAATGGTTATGAACATGCATCTCATAAGATTCATGTACTACCTAATGGAGGTGCATTACTTGTCCTCAGGTTTGAAGCACAGGTTGAAGACATGGTGGCTACTTGATGCCCAAAGAGAGCAAGTTGAAGTCGATGTGCTGATGCCTAGATTCTGTCCTTCAACTTCATGGTGAATTCTGTATTAATCTAAGAGGTACCACCCTAACTATTATACATTGATGGAAATGTCTTGAAGTCTACTTTCATATGCAACAAACGATGCATCCATTGGATCTCTGTAGAGAGTTATGCCTGTTTTAGTAAAGATTGCTCCAGACTTTAGGGCGTGTTACTTTTGCTTAAGGCGTGTTACTTTTACACCAGAAGTGTTCCTTTTTCTAGTTCAGACTTGTACGATCTGAACTGCTGTTACTTTTTCTTATGGTGTGTTACTTTTCTCCGGGAGTGTTCCTTTTTAGTTTGGACTTGTCCGATCTGAACGGATTTTACTTTTTCATAGGGCGTGTTACTTTTTCTTAGCGAGTGTTCCTTTTTCCAGTTTAGACTTGTCTGTCTGAATGGATGTTACTTTTATTTGCCTATTTCGCAACAAGCTCATATAACTTCAGTTTGGCCCAGCTAGGAGGGGTGTTCCTATTATAAATAACCCTTGTAGGATTTCCTCAGTAGGATCTTTACCCCTTTGTATTCCCATTTTTGTCCCCTGTTGTTCACCATCGTAAACTGAAAATACCAAAAATTTCTACTACCCAAAACGCGATCTAAAATTTCAGTGAGTTTTGTTAGGTTTCAGTCCAATAGATCGAGTTTGGTTGCTGAATCTTTGTGTTTCCCATTGTATCCTGCCTCTGATTTGTTTTCCCCAATAGTTCCCCATCAAGATTTGTGTTTTCCCCTTCGTTTGTTTGTTCTTGTTCATGTTAACTTTCATCCTGAAATATTTTCGCGCTCAGATCTGAAATTTGAACACCATACACCAAAACGAGCATAACTTTTGCATCCGAAATCCGTTTTTGCTGTTCTTGAGCTCATTGGAAATTGAGAAACCATGTGGATATGTGCCATGGTTTGCAATATATGTGATGAGTAATTGACTTGAGCGGATTTGTGTTTGAGTTGAAATGTGGGAATCTTGGGATTACATGAGTTTGTGTATGTCATGGTTTTGACTAACCGGAGTTGGTGGAAGTATTGGTGAAGTTGCAGGAGTTGAGAAATGTGTTTGCTTGTCTCATGATGTGTAGGTCACTGGAGTCGACTTGGCGGGTCAACGGTGAGAGGATCCGGCACAAGTAGGGGACTTGGGGCCGGACGATCGGGATCCTGGGTGAAGTCAAGGGTGATCCACACCGTACACACGGAGAGGCAAGAAGCACGGACGGTTTCGCGGTTGAGCCTCAAAACCGTGGTGGTGATGAAGACGGTGTGTTGACCAAGTCAAGGTGAACAGGATGCCGGTGTAAGTGACAAGGGGGCCCAATGGACAGGGACTAGGAGAGACTTGCCGGTGGTCAAGATCGTAAGACAAGGTGACACACGTCGACATCGAGAAATCATGCTTTGAGAAGCGTGCAAGGCGGTTTCCCGGTTTGGGCCTCAAAACTGGTGGCGGTGGTTGGTGGTGCACGTGGAACCATCACGTAGCTTGCTTCAAGACGAAGCAAAGACGTGAAGCGTCTGATGGCATTCGGGCGATGAGGTGAAAGATGGATGATTATGCCCCCGGTGGTAGGTGGGTGTGTTATGTAGGTCAAGGGTAGAGTGGTCATGTGGACAATAGACCCTAGGCCTATATAAGAAGAGGTAAGGCTAGTGGAAGAGGTGCCTCTCTTCCTATTAGCCTTGTGTTAGGACTTCATTCAAGTGGCTTCCTAGCATTATATCTATGGATCTTGTAAGCATGTTTCCACGTCATGAGATTTATTTTTGTGCTCAAGATCTTCCTCTCTCCCTAAATCCCGAATTTCTCTTTTCCCCTATATTTAGAACTATTTTCATGGGAATTTTCGATCTCTTTTTGGATGAGTTTCTGGAGGGATTTCTTGGGGAACTTTGTGCTATGATGAGCTAGATCAATCCTACATAGGTTCATGACCAAATCAAGAGCTCTAGCACCTTCGATTTGAAAGATTTCTCAAGTTTTCCCTCTTTAGTGTTCTTGGCACAAGATCTGAAATTCGTGATGATTCCTTGAGCCAATTGAGTTGATTTTCTAGTATTAGGGTTGTGATGAGATGAGGATTCACTGGTCCAAAAATCGCATCATTTAGAGTTTGTTTAATTAGATTTTGACCAAGTTTTTGCTTAATCTTTAAACTTTTTCCTATTCTGTCGGGGTCGATTGGCACTGCCGATGACCAGGACCGGCACTGCTGGTGGGTCACAGTATCCCGCACCAGCACTGTCGATGGCACTAAGCGGCACTACCGATAGTGGTCTAGTAAGGTCTGGTTTTTGGTGAGTCTCTTGACTAGTTCGAGTCCTTGCTGTTTCCTGTTGTTTTCGTTGTGTTTCTTTGCTGTGGTTGATCACTCCTAGGGCTAGTACACCATGAGTTGGTATGTGTAGTCTTGGTGATTGGTTCGGAGGTTTGCTTGGGTTGTTTTTGGGATATAGGTCAAGTTCTCTTGGAGAATTTTGATTGGCTCCCATTCACCCCCCCTCTGGCCGCCTTCTCGGTCGTTCAATTGGTATCAGAGCCGGTTTGAATACTAGTTGACCTTTCCCGTCTTTGTGATCTGAAGGTGACATGGAGAAGCGTGTGATCAAGCTCTGGATGTTCGATGGAGAGGACTTCCCCTACTAGAAGTCATGGACCAAGGCTTATCTCCTTAGTCAAGGACATGCTATCTGGAACATCATCGAGCAAGAATACAACATACTTGCTGACCTCAACACCGCTCCAATGGGTGAGTTGAACAGGTATGAACACAACTCCAAAGCTGTGAACATTCTGCTCTCTACACTTGGTAGGAGTGAACATGATCACGTTGCACACCTTGACACTGCTCATGCTACTTGGGTTAAGCTATGCACATACCATGAGGGTACCAATCAAGTCAAGTCTATGAGTAAGGAATCTTATAATAGACAGTACCAAACCTTTGCACAAAAACCTGGCGAGTCACTAGATGACACCTTTCGTAGGTTTGAGGCAATTGTGTGCAACTTGCGGGCTTGTGGTAACCTTATGTACAGTGATAATAATAGAGCTAAGCAACTACTGTACTCACTTGATGAAAATGTTTGGGGGGTTAAAATTGCTACTCTAGAAGAAACTGCTGACTTCAATACCTTGAACTGTGAGAAACTGTATAGAAAGCTGAAGTCTCATGAACTATCTAGGAAATATCGTCCTAATCATGTTAATCCTGCTTCTAGCATGGCTTTGCTTTCTAGCATGCTTCTGATGGAACTAATCCCTGACTTGACAAATCTTCTTTAGAGTTTGCTCTGTCTTCTCTTGTTGCAGCATCCGATGAACAGATGGAGTGCATCCCTGACGAGGAGCTATCCTTGCTCACAAGGTAGTTTAGGAAGTTCTACAATAACCAAAAGGAGAGAAGAGGAGGTGGTTCAAGAACCTGCTTCGAGTGCAGTGACCCAGGACACTTCATTGCTAATTGTCCCATGATGAAGAAGAAGGCCAGGTACTGCGACAACAACACTGAAGACTTTAAGAAGAGGAAGAACCACTTCTACAAGAAGGGCAAGAACTCCAAGAAGTTCGCCAAGGCCATTGCACGCACCTCCGTTGCTGCCTTGAGCGATGTCAACCTCACATCAAGCGAAGGTCATACAAGCTCGGAGGAAGAGGTTGAAAAGCCACGAGTCAAGAGGAAGGATGACTTCACCGGGCTTTGCTTCATGGCAAAGAACGGTCATGACACTGACTCTGGATCCGACTACGACACAAGCGAGGTATCTCCCACTCTTGATGATCTCTCTTCTGAACTTGATCATTTGCGCAATGTTCTGCTATTGCAAGATGATAAGCTTCGCAGTGCTGTTCATGAGAGTAGAGAGCTTAAGTCTAAGTTGGAGAGTGCTGATTTTGAAATTGCTTCGCTTAGGTCTAAGCTTGCTCCAAAGAACCTTAGTGAGCGAGGAGAAAATTGAGAGTGACCAAGCAAGAGTCAAAGAGAGTGCTAGTAGGTCAACCTATAACTTGGGTTTGGGATTTGAGAGGTTTGACAAAGAGAGTGAAAATGTGGGTAAGTTTGTACCTAGCTCTAGCTACAAGGATGAGGAACAATCCATCAACCCACTAACACATACTATCCACCAAACCCCAAACCTTCATTTAACCCAAAGCAAACAGAGAAGCCAAAACCCAAACCTCATGTGCAAACAAAGCCTAAACATGAGAGTATCTACATTTGCATGTTCTGTGGTCATAAGGGTCACCTGGATGAGTACTGTTATAGGCATAAGAGGATTGAGAGGATGCAAGCTGAGTTAACTAGAAATGTGCATCATGGTGATTTTGATGGTTTTCAGCCTCGCTCTTTTTCTTGTGCCTATCGTGGACAGGGTCATTCCTCATATGGCTTTGATTCATGAAACAGAGGCTTTGCGTAGCAGCACTCTGGTGCCCCACGTTTTCCCCATCGTGGTGAGCATCACTCGCGTGGATTTGGTTTTCACACAGATGGTTTCTATTCTCACAACCTAAGGTTTGAGTCGAGACGCTTTCCCCATCGTGGTTCTCGTCCCATGCGTTCGAATGATAATGTCCAAAGAACTGTGATGACTACTACCGGTCGTATGGTTAAGTGCTGGATTCCCCAAATGCCTTTTGACTAACCCTAGCACTGAGCCATCGACTTTTCCTTCTTGTTCTTTGTAGGCAGCAGGTGGAGGATTGGGGAACAAATTGTTGATGGACTCCGGGTGTTCGCGCCACATGACCGGAGATGCAAAGTGGTTCTCCAGCCTCACTCTCTTGAAGCGGCGGGAGTATGTGACCTTTGGAGATGACAAGAGAGGGAGAGTGAAGGCAAGAGTCGCGGTAAAGGTAAATGAAAAATTCACTCTCAAGGATGTTGGTTTGGTTGAGCATCTCAAGTACAATCTCCTCTCTGTTTCTCAGCTGCTTGATGTTGGTTTGGAAGTGCACTTTAAGTCGAATGCTTCTTTGTGTTCTTGATTCGAGTGGATCCTTGGCTTGTGGGATTTATCACATTGGCAGAGTTTTTCAGGCTGATTTTGCTAGTTCTCCTGGTTCTCACAAGTGTTTGTTTGCCCAATCTTCTTCTGAGCTCTAGAAATGGCATAGGAGACTGGGTCACATGAGCTTTGACTTGTTATGTCACTTGAGTGGCCTAGGCTTGATCCGAGGATTGCCTAAGCTCAAATTTGATAAGGATTTGGTTTGTGCTCCTTGTCGTCATGGGAAAATGATTGCCGCTTCTCATCCACCAGTCAATTTGGTGATGACTGAACGTCCTGGACAGTTGATTCATATGGTCCTTCTCGGGTTCGTTCGGCAAGTGCGAAGTGGTATGTTCTTGTGATTGTTGACGACTACTCTTGCTACTCTTCGGTTTACTTTCTTGAGGGCAAGGATGAAGTGTTTCATCACTTTCGGAGCTTAGCTTTGAGGTTGTTCAAGGAACTCCTTGGTGCATTACGAGCAATCCACAATGATAATGGCACCGAGTTCAAGAACTCCACCTTTGATGCTTTCTATCTTGAGCATGGTATTGAGCATTAGTTTTCAGCACCTCGTGTTCCCCAGCAGAATTGTGTGGTAAAAAAAAGAACAAAACCATGGTAGAAATGGCCCGGACGATGCTGGATGAACATAGTACTCCGAGGCGGTTTTGGACTGAGGCCATTAGCACTGCTTGCTATGTTTCCAATCGGATTTTCTTGTGCTCAATTCTTAATGTGACTTCTTGTTGGTCGTTACTATGCACCCACTTGTATCCCGCAAGAGGACGGTGTATAGTTGTAGCACTTTTACCCTTAGAGTATTCCAAGGTATTATCGAACCACTGAGACCTTGCATGAGTAATTCAGTGCTAAAAAGATACACAAGGATTTGGCCATCCTAGTAAAGTTCATACCAAAAAAAAAATTAAATCTTAACCGAACTCAACCATCAATTTAATGTTTATCTTCATATCAAAGGTTCATGAGTATTGCTCAAAATATGGCATTGGAAGGTGAGGATCTTGGAAATAATAAATTCCAAAGTTCACAACATGAAAATTTATTTATAAAAAGATTGGTACTAAGTTATCATCACGAATTGGAAAATGCAAATGATGCACATGGGTATTCAGAATTGCTCCACATAAGAAATATTTGCTGAATAATCATTAAGCGTAAGTTTGAAATTTTATTCAATGCTCAACATTATTTGATCTTCATCAACACTTTTCAAGAAAGAATAGGTAATTCAATTCTTCTAAAAGAGCATAACCGCCACCATTATATTAAGATCAAAACTCAAATACATGGTGATGATTTTCGCACACACTTGCATTAAAATAAAACTACTACTAACACACATGCATGAAAATAAAACTACTACTAACACATCTGCATGAAAATAAAACTACTACTAACACACATGCATGAAAATGAACACACCCGATACATGGTTTCCCAACCCGCTCAAACACACATAAGCAAATAAAGAAAAAGATTGCAAAAGATAAAGAAAACGCAAATCAGGAAACCGATACATATGCCCACTCCTAGGCACTCTAATCAAGCGGAGGTGAAGACGGTGGCTGATCAAAGCCATACCACCACGCTTTGAGTCGCTCGAACTCCTCCACCATCATGTCGTGGTTGTTCCTCCATTGGGACGTGGCGTCCTCCACGTGCTTGATGTAGTGCATGTTGTTGTCGAGGTACCCCTGCATGGGCACGAAGAAGTCTGCACCGGGCATCAAAGGCACCACAAGTACCCGTCCTTGGTACCTATAGTCAATGCCTGTGCTGAAGTAGGGTGCACCGACCGACGCGCCGCCTGCGCCGACCGGCGCAGTGGGCTATGAACCGCTCGCTGCGTCGCTCCACCCTGTCTAGTACTGCTGAGGCTCTTGGCATGACCCCGATGAGTTCCACTCACTGCTGGCTGCTATAGATGTTGCTGGTTGTCGAATCCTCCCACGGTGGTCCCTGAGAACTCGGCCCCCCTCCAGGAGGCCTTCCTCAAGCCAATTTCCTCCCTCTAGCTTGCGAGGGAGAAAAACTCCTAGCTCCGCACATGGGAGCCTAATGTTGGTGCCGCCGACATGGAAGCCGGCGCAAACACTTCCCCTGACAATGTTGCCATGAGTCATATTCTCGCCAATCTCTGTCGCGAGCTCCCACTTGTCTTCGCATCCTCCCGGTCCGTCGTTGCCGCAGACGTGGGCTGCCAGGTGTTGAAGATAGCCCCCAAAGGCCAACATCTTGCTCTTCTTGCCCCTCTTCTCGAACCAACCCCGCACCATAACCGACATTGGGTTGCAGTGAGACGGGCTCACGATGGCGTTGAATAGCCATCGCAAGTTCGCATTGGTGACGTTGCTGGAGTCAACCTTGTCGCATGTGCGTGCCGCCAACCACCGATGGAAGATTTTGAGTGGTCGGGTTATGGATGTTGCCGTGCTTCATCTCTTCGACGAGCGAGAGCCGCCTCCAAAAGGAGTCCAACTCGCCACGTCCCAAGATGTCGGCCACAACGGCGTTGGTATCGAAGCCGAAGGCTTGAGCCGCTGCCTCCATGGTCACCATGTAGCTAATGTCGTGGACGCAGAAGTTGATGGCATTGTTGCCGTAGTCGTCGGAGCCGATCCTCATTGTAGAGGCAACCTTGGTGACGATGTCGATGTTGAAGTCCATGGGGAGATGGTTGAAGTCCACCCAGTCGAGGTTGTCTAGCACCCTTCTTATGTCCTCCCACACGCCGATCGTGGTGAGGAAGGTCTCGTCCATGTCGAAGTTGGGGACGAACCTTCCCCTCACCGTGAGGTAGTGCTGCTGTTCCTTCGCGCTCAGGAGGGTGAAGCCCTCCTCCACCGTGCGCGACATGAATGCCGGCGATGGTGGTGATCTGGGAACCCCACAGCTTCCCATCGTTTGGCTCCTCGTAGCACGCTCCGTCGGAAGGGGCGCACCGGAGACGGAGTGGCGGGCACGGATCTCATATGTTGCCACTGCCGAGCCAGTGGATGCACCACCCACCGACATGTCGCAGCGAGCACTGGAGCCCCCCCTAGCCGAGGAGTCACCGCTTGATTTGCCACTGCCACCGGAACAGCTTCCCCGGCGCAGCCTCTTGCCCAACATACCGACAGAGGAGCGGAGACAATCCATCTGCGAGGAATGCGGAACGTGTGCGAGATCGTGGGTAGTGGGGAAGGTGGAGAGATTACCAGGATGGTGTGCCGAACTGGGGGCGCCTGGCCTCCCTTTTATAGTGTGGGAAACTTTCAGGAGAAGGACCCACCAAAAATTTCCAAAATTTGGGATTGCGCTGATCGGCGCGGTCACTGCGCCGATTGGCACATTTCAAATTTTGAATTCTCTGACCACTCTGGTTTCTGATTTTCCTCCCTTTCATTGTTTCCATCCTTTTTGTCTTTTCCTGGTACACCGTGTCGGCTGGCAGGGGAACAACACAGAATCCCGTTGTCTTGATTGACTGCGCCGATCAGCTCTGGCCAGCGCCGATCGGCGCGCCATCTCTTTTTCAGCTTTTGTTCAATTCCATGACTCCTCTGCACTGGAAACCTGCATAGAAATCATACCTGTTCCTAAGAATCAGTGCCTGCCGAATATGTCACCAATTTGGTCACAGCATGGGTACCAACGCCGATCGGCGTAGGACTGTGCCGAACGGCGCAAGTTCCTTGCACCTCGTCTTCTGGTCTGGCTCTGATCTTGATGCCTCGTGTCATTTCTTTCACCTAATATCCACTCTTCCCAATGTTCCTGTAGCATTGGCACACAAAGTGGGGCCCATCTGGTGATAGCGCCGATCGGTGCAACGTCTCGCGTTGACCGGCGCGGTGTCCACTTTTGATCCTGGCCCCTTGCTTCTTCGCTAGATGTCGCTCTTCATCTTGAAACTAGCTCTATTTCTGAAAATTGATGTGCTGGTTGGCTTTCAGCTCCTCTTCCATTCCGGACATTGTCAGCCTTCTGTCCTGACTTGTTATCAATGCGCCGATCGGCGCATGAGTGCGCCGAACGGCGCAAGCTCTGTTCCTTCCTATTTTTGGTCTTTTTCTTTTATTCCTGTGTTGTTAGTTTACAATATATATATATATATATATATATATATATATATATATATATATATATATATAGTTTTGCATAAATACACAGACAACACAGGAGCACACAAGAATTAAGCACACACTTTTTCTAATTCTTTTATTCAGGAGATTATTTTTATTACAAGAAAGCAAATTAAAAACACCGGGTTGCCCTCCCGGCTAGCATTAATTAACTAAATGAGACGGGTTGCCCTCCCGCAAGCACTAAATAACTTCTAAATCTCCCGACAATTGGGTTGCCTCCCAAGAGCGCTCTAGTTATTTAGAGGTCAAAGAGCTTGACCTCCCCGCGAGCAATCAATCCTTAGTGTCGTAGTGCGGGGTGTAAGACCGCGACACTACAATGTTCACTTATCTTAATAGCTCATATACCTCGGACGACCTATCCTTACATCTCCTCCAATCACTCTCGATGCCACGTTGCCTCGGTGTCTTGTACCTCTTCACTTCATCAATAACACGACACTCTTCTCCCCTTGGGCAAAATTTGAAAGAGTAGGGAGTTCCACTTATATCAAAGCTAATCTCACCACTCCCAACATCAATACTTGCCTTTGCTATCCTCAAGAAGGGTCTGCCTAAGATCGACGGGGTTCTCGTCCTCTTATCCATATCAAGCACAATAAAATCAACAGGGACGATGTGATTTCTAATTTGAACAGGCACATCCTCAGCAATTCCATCAGGTAAGCGTACAGATTGGTCGGCTAACTCCAAACACATACCCGTAGGCTCCAATTCAGGCAAATTGAGACTTGTGAATATATGACGGGGCATAACACTTACACTTGCTCCAAGATCGCACAAGCATCTACCAAATATCCTTGTTCCGATTATGCATTTGATGCTTGGTGATCCAGGTTCAGGTTTCTTCTCAAGTGCAACATCATTGATCACCGCCGCAAGATCCTTAGTGACCTTCACAACCTTTTCAGAAGCTAGAGACTTCTTGTTTTGCATCATGTCCTTAATGTACTTGGCATAGGTAGGTACTTGAATAGTATCAACAGAAGGGACATTGATGTAAAGCTTCTTCATAACATCGATGAACCTTGCAAATTGCTCGTCGTGTTGCTGCACTCTCTCTGTCTTTGTCAGCAGTTGAGTATCCAAGAACGTGGTAGGGCCATGCTCCTCTGTTTCCATACCCATTTTCAGTCCAGAGAGGTCAATCTCTTCCTCGTGCCGATCGGCACAATAAGTGAGCCGATCGGTGCTAACAGTACCATCGCGCCGATCGGTGCCAGTGGTGAGCCGATTGGCGCGGGTCTTCCTTGCTCTCGCAGAGTGCTCTGGATCTTCTGTTTGCTTTCCTGATCATGTAGCTATTGCCTTTAACTGCTCTACAGACATTGTATTACCGGAAATAACCTCTTTGTTGCCTTGAATGGCCTGTGATAATTGTCCCATCTGTTGCTCCATAATCTTGGTATGTTTCAAAATCTGCTCATTGGAGCTCCCAATTTCTATCACCTTGTCATTAATCCCTTCAAGAACACGATCAACCTCCTTGAATTTAGCTTGATTGTCCTTGTTGATCTTTTCTTGAGCTTGAAAGAACTCATGAAATTGGAGACGAAGTGGGATAGAGTTTTGCATGGACAAACTAGGAGAGAAAGAACTCCTTTGTTGCTGATATTGGGGTTTCCATCCACTATTCTTTATATATTCTAGCATCTTCATCTCTTCAGGGCAATCTTTCTGCACATGGCCGAATTCTCCACACTCATCACAAGTAGGGTGTGATTCTGCTAGCCTGAGTGACTCTTCCTTAGGGATATGAAAATTATTGTCCAACCTTCTTTGAATAGCATCAAGGCGATCCATAACCAAGTCTCCATGAGTCCTCTCAATCACGCTCTTTGCTAATCCTTTAGAAGGTTGTAGGTTCCTTGAAATGCTATCCCATGATTGATTTTCAACTTGCAATTTGATCAATTCCTTAGCTTGAGTAGGAGTCATTGACATGAATGAACCCGCACCTGAAGCATCTAAGTGCTGACGGGAGGGGATATTCAATCCCACGTAGAATCTCTCAATAGTTTCACCAACTATAAGACCATGATGAGGGCATGCATCCATATATTCATTGTATCTTTCCCACGCTTCTCCAATGCTCTCATCAATATTCTACGTAAATCCAACAATCTTATTCTTCAAAGCTTGAGTCTTACCAGGAGGGAAGTATTTGGCTAAGAATACAACTGCTAAGGTTTCCCATGTAGTCTTTATTGCATTTTCCAAGCTATTGTACCATTGCTTAGGGCGTCCAACTAGAGAGAAGGGGAATAGTCGCACACGTGCTTGATCTCCGGTCAATCCTGCTACTTTGAATGTACTACAGACTTCAAGGAAGCGCTATAGATGCTGATTGGGATCTTTCGAACCTATGAACGATTGTTGTGCCACTAATCCGACGTACCTCTCTAGTTGATATGGAGCATGATCTTGAGCTTCTTGGAAATTTGTCTTGACAACCTTATCCAATTGAGGTTTGAAACTATTAACCAAGGGCTGGTCTGCCATCGCTCTTGCTTCTGGATCTGCAACTGTGAATAATACTCGAGGACTGGCACTGACTGGTTCTCCAGCTAAATCTCCAAGTGACTTGCTCCTATTTTCCGCTATTCTCTTCTTACGTAAGAGCTTTTTTGGATCATTGCTGTAATTAGAGGGTTTGTTTGACTTAGGACCATCCATACCTGTTAATTTCACTTAACAGCATATATGTACTAAAAAGACAAGTAAAGCACAATGACTAAACACTAATACATCAAACAATGGTTAAAAACCTGCTATGGTCCCCGGCAACGGCGCCAGAAAAAGATGCTTGTTGGTCGTTACTATGCACCCACTTATATACCACAAGAGGATGGTGTACAATTGTAGCACTTTTTCCCTTAAAGTATTCCAAGGTATTATCGAACTATTGAGACCTATGATCATCTTCTATAATTGATTCACAAGTCACTTCATTTCTTCACTTTCATCATCAATTCATACATGGCAACATATGACACCTTGTAGCTTGATCGGTACATGATTATGCTATGCTCACCCTTTACCATTGCATTTGGTCCCTCGGCGCCAAGACTCATCTTGCCCTTCTCCTTGCATGGTCCATCGCGGTCAAGTCAAGCCAATCACTTACCATCTTGCTAACTTGAGTCATACATTACTTTGCATCATCCACATGAATTCTTTTGTCATTGTGTAGACATTTTGATCACTTTGCTTTTGATAGAGTATCCAATTTTGAGTCCGCAAGCAATTGATCATCATCCTTTATTCATACATTCTTTGATCCTTGTGAACAAGCCATTTAAATGAATACCAAATCATACAATGAATATTCATGTCTCATAATTTGAGTTGGCGTACATTTCGAATAATAATATCCACGTTGAGACATACAATGTACATTTGTTAAATATGTCCTACCAAAATACTCACAAGAATTATTAGTTCTTTAATCACGTTGGCATTCAATACACCAAAACCCACTAGGGGACTAGATGCACTTTCAGTCATCCCCAGCTGGAGTCGCGCCCAAGAAAGCCTCGGTTCATGACCGGATTGGGCCTGACCGTAACGCGTGTCACACCCTTTGGGCGCACTAGCTCAAGAAGGAACGATTGAATAAAGAAAGGGGTCATCAACCCTGTTGCGGTGGCCGGTACAATGACACCGACGAGGAGGGGAGTCGAAGCCCTAGCTCGCCTGGGCCGTGGGTCTTCATCTCATGTATCCGCAGCGCTTTCGAGCACCCGCGACCGTCACCAAGTACGCGGCCGAGATAGACCTCATGCTCTGGCTCAAGAACTATTGCCTTGCTTGACAACCGGGGGGAGCAATCAATGAGCTCGCCATCATCTGCAACCTGCCATTGTACCTCGCCTACTGGGCTCACATGTGGCTCGAGCACCTCTGGGAGGGTCAGATCTATGATTGGGGCGACTTGAAGGACATCTTTGTCAGAAACTTCCGAGGGACCTATGTCCGTCTGAACAACCCCTAAGACCTCAAAAACTGCCGGTAGAAGACCGGTGAGTCCCTTTGGGACCACATCTGATGTTTTAGCAAGAAGTATAATGAGTTACCCATCATTGGCAACACAGACATTGTCGGGGCTTTCATCTCCAGAACAACCTCAGAGCAGCTCATCCATGAGTTGGGCCGGAAGGGTCTGCATACGGCTTGCGAACTCCTGAACATCGCCACAAGCTTTGCTTTTGGTGAAGAAAGCATAGGAGCGGTCCTCTGTAACACACTCCAGAGGCCAAGGGCAAGGGCAAGTGAGAGGAAGAAGCCGACAAAGGTACCTCTGACTGCCTAAAGAAAAGAAAGAACAAGTGGCGAGATAGACGCAATCCCATCGTGGCCGCCACTGAGCGCAAGCCGCCAAGGCCTACAGCTGGGGAGGCACTGAACCATTTTGAGAAGAAATGGAATGGGCCATGCCCAAATCATGGTTTTCCCATCAAGAACCTCCTCAAGGACTGTTCTATGACGAAGATGTTCTTTTAGGAGGATGGGAAGAAAGGAGAGCCCGAGAAGGCGTCGGAGCCGGGAGTCCACAAGTCCACAGATGACAATGATGAGCGAGGGGGACCGGTGTTCCCCAACCCCAAAGCTTGCCATATGATCCTCATGGGGCCCAAGGCTTGAGGGGGCCAACGCATGGCCAAGGTCGAATGTTCCAAGATTTTCACAGCTGAACCCGCCATGCCGTCCTTCCTCAAGTGGTCTTAACTGTCGATAACTTTTGATCGGTCCGACCACCCTCTTCACATGCCATGACCTGTTCGGTACCCGCTCGTGGTCGACCCTATCATTGTCGAGGTCCATCTCATAAATGTGATGATGGTCGGGGGTAGCTGCATCAACATCCTGTACGCCAATACTCTCAACTTGCTTGGGATTGATCGATCGTGCCTCCAACCAGCCGGCGCACCCTTCCACGAGATCATCCCTGGGAGACAAGCCGTCTCGCTCGAATGAATTAGCCTACCCATTACTTTTTGGACTCCATCCAATTTCAGGACTGAGACCCTTGTCTTCGAAGCCGTCGACTTCCTGGGAGCGTATCACGTCATCCTTGGGCGTCCATGCTACACCAAGTTCATGGCTGTCCCCAACTACACCTACCTAAAGCTCAAGATGCCAGGGCCGAATGAGGTGACCACCATAAGCGCGTCGCTCCAACATGCTTTCTAGTGCGAGACAGAGAGCAGTGACCTCGCCACCACGACGGTAGCCTCGGTCGAGGAGCTTGCAACCATCCACACTCACCTCAAAGAGGGGACTCCTGACGCCAGCCACAAGAACTCCGCGTTCAAGCCAGCATAAGATACCAAGCAGGTGTGGATCGACCCTGAGGGCGAGAGGGAAAAGACAGTGAGAGTGGGGATCTATATAACTCCCAAATAGGAAGCGAGCTCATTGATTTCCTCCATGCGAACACCGACGTCTTCACGTGGAAACCCTTCGACATGTCAGGCATTCCGAGGGAAGTCGCCGGGTACTCCTTGAACATTAGGCCGGATTCCAAACCAGTGAAGCAACATCTGCGCCGCTTCGACGAGGAGAAGCGTCGGGCAATCGGGGAGGAGATTGCAAAGCTGCAAGCCACCGGATTCATCAAGGAGGTGTTTCATCCCCGCCATTGAGGCGACGCATTCTTGGTGGCTGGAGGACTTGGGCCACATGCCAGGTTTCGTTGTTACAGGAGACGGGGTGTTAGAACTCGTCGACGAGTCGCTCCCTGACCCCATTGCTGTAGCCGCAGCCATCGCCAATGAGGCAATGCACGTGGTTCAGCTCACACCAGCCAGCCTAGGCGCCCATGGCCGCTTCATGCCATCAACCAACTATAGCGACCAACAATGGTACTATCTGTAGTGTTACTTGGGCCCTGTGCCCAACGAAGACGACCTCTAGCACGTCGCGTTCGCCCTGGCGAACACCCACGGTCAGCTCCTCGGGGGCGAACTCCTTCCCCCTGGACGTCTCTCTGAAGCCCCCCTGGAGGGCTATCCGTGTGGCCCGCAAAATGCCACAATGGATTTCCAGGACCTCATAGTCCGCTAGGGTATTCCTGCAGTAGCAGACGCTAGGTTTGTCGGTGCGATCAAACGCCTAAATGAATCCCTTTTTGACTTCCTCGATGTGGGATCTCTAGAAGATACGGATTTCAATTCCGGAAGTTGCATGGGGAGTTATGACCCCCCACACGAATGTCACATAGTGCAGCTCGCGCCTACGCCGGACGTGGGGGCGTCAGTACCTCAACTGCCGAAGCCTTGGCGAACCTTGAGATGTGCACTCCGATGAACCCGGTGACGGGTGCAAAAGTGGGGGAAACTCTCTTCAACGTTCCCATCGCTTCGGGCGTGGAACCACAACTCGCACCTCGCCTAGAAGATCGTTAGCAGCGGCTGAGGGTGAGATGTGCGAAGCTAGAGGAGACCTGAAGCCAGCTAGAGAACAAGAAGGAAGCAATAGACCGTGAGGTTGCTCGTGCCGCCACGGGCATACACCCTCACGCCATGGCTCCCGATATCAACTAGCGCATCGTTAATGACGACTAGGGACCCCCCCCCCCCCCCAATTCACTCGCGCGGGGCAGAACATAGCCGTAGTCGTCACACTACTTAAAACTCTCCCCAAACCCATGAAGCCGGAGGCCCGGCAGGCTGAGCGGGAAGTCGCAACTCTTCTAGCCAAGGTCGCCGAGCCCTAGGCGAAAAGTTCGTTGTGACGTGCCGCTCAATCTATCTAGCAGATGTCCATGTCACGACATGCTGGAGAGGGAAGCGCCGCTGACTTGCAACAACTCTCGGTTCAACAGCTGTCGCTAGTTGGAGGCGTGTCCAAGAATGCTTCGTTTCTAACCGGGTTGGGCCTCATCGCAACGCGCGTCATACCCTCATGGCGCACCAGCTCGAGAAGGAACGGCTGAATAAAGAAACGGGTCTCCAACTACACCGCGGTGGCTGGTACGATGACATCGACGAGGAGGGAAACCAGAGCCCGAGCCCTCCTGGGTCGCAGGTCTTTAGCTCACGTATCCACAACACCAAGTTCCCACAGCGCTTTCGAGCAGCCGCGACCATCACCAAGTACGCTTGTGAGACGGACCCTGGGCTCTGGCTCGAGAACTATCACCTCGCTTGCTAGGCGGGGGGAGCAATCGATGACCTTGCCATCATCTGCAACCTACCATTGTACCTTGCTGACTCGGCTCGCGCGTGGCTCGAGCACCTCCCCGAGGGTCAGATCTATAATTCTGGCGACCTGAGGATATCTTTGTTTTAAACTTCTAGGGGGCCTACGTCCGTCCGAGCAACTCCTAGGACCTCAAAAACTGCTGGCAGAAGACCGGCGAGTCCCTTTGAGACTACATCTGACATTTTGGCAAGAAGTGTAATGATTTGCCCAACGTTGGCAACGCAAATATCGTTAGAGATTTCATCTTTGGCACGACCTCAGAGCAGCTCATCCACGAGCTGGGCTGCAAGGGTCCGCGTACGACCCGCGAATTCTTGAAAATCGCTAGAAGCTTCGCTTCTGATGAAGAATGCATAGGAGCGGTCCTCCGTCGTACTCCAGAGGCCAAGGGCAAGGGCAAGCGGGAGGAAGAAGCTGTCAAAGGCGCCTCCGACTGCCTGAAAAGAAAGAACAAGTCAGGAGCTAGGTGCGATCCCGTCATGGCCGCCACTGAGCACAAGCTGCCAAGGCCTGCAGCTGGGGTGGCACCGAACCATTTTGAGAAGAAATGGAATGAACCATGCCCAAACCACGGTTTTCCTATCAAGCACCTCCCCAAGGACTATTTTCTATGATGAAGAAGTACTTCCGAGAGGGTGCAAAGAAAGGAGAGTCCGAGAAGGCGTAGGAGCTGGGAGTCCACAACTCCACGGATGACTATGACAAGCAAGAGGGACCGGTGTTCCCCAGCCTCAAAGCTTGCCATATGATCTTCAGCGGTGAGTGAGAAGAAGACTCCTTTGGCAGCAACATCGAGATGACCATGAGATATTGATTCCAACTCGTGGTAGAAGGTGGTCAAAATTAGCCAATCATCCATTCCATGATGTGGGCATGCTAAGATGTACTCTTGAAGCCTCTCCCACGCTCTAGTAATGGATTCCTCTTCTGCTTGCTAGAAGTTTAAAATTTTTCCACGAAGGGCATGGTTTTGCCTAGCGAAAAGAATTTCTTGAGGAACGCTATGGAACAATCAGGTAGCCACAACACTTGAGTTCGCATAAAATCATCGTCTCCCTTTCCCTAGGAAGGAAAAGGGAAAAAGACAGAGTCAGATGGCATCTTGAGTGAGTCTTTGAATGGACACAGTGTTGCAAATTTCCTGGAATTGTTGAAGGTAAGCATTTGCATCCTCATTGCTCGTCCCACTGAATGGGTTGGCCTGCACCATGTGGATTAGGCTGGCTTTGAGACTGAAGTTTCCATTCCCAGTTTTGACATTTGGCCCAATAGCCACATTATCAACAGAGGGAGCGCAGTACTCATGAAGCACTTTTTTGGCCATTGGAGTTGAGCTTGATGGTGTGAATGTAGCTGACTTTATTGTCAAGAGTATCTTGAGGATGGATGAATTGAGGTTGTGCTCTTCTCAAGATTACTTCCGGATTCGCTATGTATTTCTTCGACAGGTCAGGGCCAGTGGTACACTACCCTGTTTTCACATAAAGAGAAAACAAAGCAAAGGTAAACCTATCTAGACAACGGTAATTAATAGAAATATAATTAGGAACAATGCTAGTGATTCTCTTTTAACTAGTGCCTTCCCCGGCAATGGTGCTAGAAATGCTTGTTGACATCTGCTAAGTCACACCAAATAAATAGACCTAGGCAAGGCGCCAGAACTACTTGTTGGTAGAACTCAACAGATGGTTAATGTGGGCAAGTTAAATCCGTAAGTGCACGGACATCCCATTGTAGCATTTCACCATTGGATTACTCCAATATAACTAATAATATACCAAAGTCACATATAAGGGTAAGGATAATAAAGATAATGGGTAGGTGATGACACACAGAACAATCCAACCTAACATTAACACAAAGCCT
Organism: Eleusine coracana subsp. coracana; assembly: GCA_032690845.1. Lineage (NCBI taxonomy): Eukaryota > Viridiplantae > Streptophyta > Magnoliopsida > Poales > Poaceae > Eleusine > Eleusine coracana. The sequence continues at coordinate 7,357,974 of CM064432.1, forward strand.
AGGTTAAGTGGGTTAAAGGGGAGTCAAGCTAGATCTTTATGTACTTCTATATTACAATATATAGGTTAAATACATGCAACACATACAAGCCTAGGTCCTATGCTAAGCTAGAACAGGAAGGATTACGCACAACAGGGCTGTCACCACCTACCGGTTAATCTTATACTAGGACACATGACACTAGGGCTATTAAGTCCCTATGTCAGTCCTAAAGTCAATCCTGTTGATGGGGGGCAAACAAATACTCATAGCTATATACCAATCTAAGCACTATGCTTACATTGCTAAACAATACTCTCAATTCACTTGGAACTTTGACCCTTCGGATCACCAAGTCAGGAATAAGAATATACCTAACCTTGACCCGACGGATCAACAAGTCAAGTACTATAGCATGTATAACTCTGACCCTACGGATCAACAAGTAAAGGGCTAGGACATGCATAGCTTTAACCCTATAGATTAACAAACTACAAACGTAGCACACATAACTCTAACCCTAAGGATTAACAAGTCATGGAATAAAGCATGTCTATCCACAATATGCATTGCACGAGTATAACAACATAGGTTCACTAGCATAGGTATGTGAAGCGCATAATAACCTAACATGACTAGGCAACAACCATATACAAAGCACATGACTATCACACTAGTAAAAGGATAAGGCATAAGAAATAAAGAAGATAATAATATTAATAAAGAAATAAGTCTTACAAGAGAGGACTAGAGTAGAACTAACCCGAAAACTCTCCAAGACTAGGTCGAGGATCTCAAGACAGCTCTTCTCTCTCCTAAACTCTACTAGAACCTAAAGACTAAAGTAATACTAGAGAATGGATTCTTCTTGGTGTGTGGAAAATGAGAGGGAGAGAGACTCTATTTATAGTGGGAGATGACTTGAGTGAGTGGAGAAGCCTTCCTAAGAATAAGGGAATATTCCTTGGACTATTCCTCATCCTTAGAGGCCAAGTAATGGGCTTCCCCACTCAGCCAAGCAACCTGAACCGTCATTCTCTTCCCCTCCCACGCATGCTGATGTCATGCTGACATTAGTGTCGGTTCATCCCAAACACCTCATCTTCTGTCCTTTATAACTCTGACATCCAAAGTCCGATTTAGGCACGTTATATATGCGTTTCGATCGGCTCGATGAGAGCTTCAACATGGTGAGGTCTAATACATTATTTGACCAATTCTCACTTCATGTTTGTGGGCTTCAATTATTTCCCTCTTATAACTCTGATATTTCATTGAATTTGATTATAAATCACCTACATACAAATATTCATCAACACTTATAGAAATTGTTAGTAATAAACTCCTACCACTATATTGGTTATTTATTTTATATATTTTATGTAGACAATTGACGGTCGGATTTAGTATTTAAGGACCGTCAACAACACCCCCATTGGCTGGAATGGTATTATCACGGATCATGGAGCATTTCTCCACTCCTTTTTGTATATAATCTCTGCATGTACATAAATCTCTAATGACAAGTGGAATTTCATTATTCTTAGCTAACATGCATGTATGAAATGCTAAGTTTTCTCTTATTTATGGCTATATTCGTGCTCAGAATTTGTATTTGACGACCGGCAACAAATCCCCATATTCCTGTATTTCAACTCAAACACCAAATCAACCAAAGTCAATTACTCGTCACATATTGCAAACCATGGCACATATCCACATGGTTTCTCAATCTCCCCCTTGATGCGTACATTGACAACAACAAATGCACAAGATTAGAGATTTGAAATGCGAAACCAAATAAGCACATCCAAATGGCCAAACTCAAAGAAAAGGTGAAAAGTAGCCATCTATCATAAGAGGGATCACACAACCAAGAGTTGACAAAAAAATCACTCAAAAATGTAAAGACTGCAAAGATTGTGAAAAAATGCATGAAAGCGCTCAAGGACATGATATGCTCCCCCTCAACTTGTGGTAGTTCATGTGAAATGCAAAATGGGGTCATCTTAAGTTTTGTAGCATTATTTGTGCATGACCCACTATTTTCTCCCCCTTTGGCAATGAACTCATCAAAGAAGCAAAAGAACAAGTATGCAGTGCATGAAAATGCAAACCTAAGGAGCTTCAACAATTATGCAAACAAGAATTTAACCTTGCTAATCACAAGTATAGAGCTATGAAGTGTAAAAGCAATGGCTCACAATCATACAAAGATCAAAAATAGATAGCAAGGCATAAACACCAAGAGCTATACAAGCTAAGCAAAAAGATTGACTAGCTTAGATAGAATCAAATTTGCTTATCATGAGAAAAGTTGCCACCACATGTGTATGTACTCCCATCCAAGGCAAAACAGGCATCAAGTGAATCATAAGAATCTAGCTAGTCTCAATCTCAACCAAGGCAACAAGCATTCATAGAAATTAAGCTCTACAAACGCTGACATATGCAACAGAGACTCATAAGAAAAGACAAAAGCGTTATTCTTATGTGATCCTCATGTAGCTTCTAATCCATGCAGAGGATCGCACGACTGGGTACAGCAAACACCTCGAGGCTTCAGAGTATAGTTTTTGGATTTAGCATCTTTATGTTACTTCTAATCCATGTGAAGAGTCACACGACTTGTTATGGCAAACACCCTGAGGCTTTGAAGCACAATCAACTTATCCACAAATTAAAAGCATAAAGATGAGCATGCCTTTGTTGCAAAAGGAACAAACGTTCCCACAATGTTCCATCATGATCTAAACATCTGCAAAGCCACATTTCATGAACACAAGGTGTCAAAGCCAAGACATCCTCTAGACTAGCCTCAATACAAGTCTCCATAAGGATAAAAGAAATTATACTCATGGTGATGTGAACAAGGGTTCCCATTCTTCTGAAAGATTTTGGATAAGTTGATTTGGTCAGAGGCGACACACAAATCGATCCGGCTTCATAATAGCACGTTCTAAACCCCGCAATCACAGCACGACGTCTCCTCTGGTTATCAACCATCTTAAAATGATTGACCTTGCTGAGAAGGCTAATCTCTGCCTGTGAATCAAGAACACAAGAAAGAACAATGAAGAATGCAACACAATTGCAGATGTATTATGAATCTCACGAAGTTGGGGTCTCACAAACCGTCATGACGGCGAAACTGTTATGAACAGAATACTCTAAGCAAAACCCCAACCCTAATGGTGCGGTGGCGTCTGTATATAAAGACTCTAGGGTCGTGCAAGACCCTCTGGACATGCCCCTAATTGGGCTCAACTGGATACAAGGCCCAAAGGCCAAAAACGGGCAACGCAGCACTGACATAGATTCTAGACCGTCTCTTGTTTTAACGATTCCTGATGACTCCGGACGAATTTTAACATGAGACCGGCGTAATTGGAAATTTCTTCTTCTTATATTTCCGTGCATAGGTAGAACGTCCATATCCGAGTCCGTATGCGTCTTGGGCGTCTGTTTTAGTGCAGACTGGTACTGGGCCCCGAAACAAATTCAAAGTCGGTTTGGCTTGGGCCTCCACCTTTGCTTCCACGTCCTAGATGGTCCTCCACGTCTCTAAGTCTTTCTCCCATCATCTCCTGGCCCTCTCCATGGTTCCTAATTACAATATAATCATTAGGTAGCAAACCATTCTCAAAAGTGACATATATTGAAGAACGTAGGAACGAGCTCACCTCTAAATTTAGTACGTCATGCACGAGCTCTAGTCATTGGACCTTAGAAGTCCAGAATTGGAGGAGTGTTGTGTGTATCCATAGGAGTGATGTTCTCATAAAATGGTGAGCAAGTTTTAGCAAGATTAGTTCATAAGCTTCACAAAAAGCCAAGTTTACCTTTAGAATTAGCAAATTGCATAAAAGAGTCTATAACAGGCCATCTAGAAAATCTAAGCATGAGAGATTATCATCACATCCACACAACTTAGCTCAGTCTCAATCATAGTGAAGAGAAGTGTAAGAAAACATAAGAATCAAAGCTCATCTACCAATGCATATATTACATATGAGATGCAATGTGAAAAGGTAAGATACATATATATAAGAGAACACCAACTCCCCCTCAAATGATGCCATAAGGATGGCAAACACCAAGGTCCCCCCGAAGAAAAGAGAATTGTGAAGCATCTAGGGGCTTGGTAAGGATATCAGCCAGTTAGTTTTTGGTGTCGATGTATTTAAGCTCAACATCCCCCTTCTCAACATTGTCTCTCAGGAAGTGGAATCGCACATTAATATGTTTCACCTTACCATGTTAGATTGGGTTTTTGGCTAAGCATATGGCACTGGAGTTATCACACATGAGTGGAACACTCGTAAAGGTTAACCCATAGTCTCTCATGGTAGATACTATCCATAGGATTTGTGAGCAACAGCTAGTAGCAGCAACATACTCGGACTCTATGGTGGATTGGGCTACACTCGTCTGCTTACGAGAAGACCAATAAATCAAACAAGTACCTAAGAAATGGTAAGTACCAGAAGTGATCTTCCTATCAATTCTACACCCAGCAAAGTCTGCATCCGAATACCCAATGAGATCAAGAGATGAAGATGCAGAGTACCAAAGACCAAACTCAAGGGTGTATTTGAGCTACGTGAGTCACCCTTGGGGAAGCCTGAAAGAGAGCACAACGACACACTACAAAGTGTATGTCCGGTCTTGTCACCATCAGGTACAAGAGGGAACCAATCATGCTCCTGTACTCTCTTTCATCCACTACTTCACAATCTTCATCTTGGTCAAGTGCCATCGTAGTGGACATTGGTGTGGACAATGGCTTCACATTGACCATGTCGAACTTCTGTAGCAGATCATTCGTGTACTTGGCTTGATGTATGAAAGTACCTTGCTTCCACTGCTTAATTTGAAGTCCAAGAAAGAAGGTGAGCTCGCCCATCATCGACATCTGAAACTCACTTTCCATGGCTTCCTGAAATCTAGACACAAGAGCATGAGAGGAACCACCAAAGATGATATCATCCACGTATATCTGAACCATTAGAAAGTCATTGCCGTGCTTGAGAGTGAACAAGGTTTTGTCAACACACCCCGTGACATACCCACGCTCTAGCAAGAAGGTCTTAAGCCTAGCATACCATATCCTAGGTGCTTGCTTTAGCCCGTACAAAGCCTTCTGAAGCTTGTACACTCGGTTTGGGTATTTGTGATGCTCAAAGCCAGGTGGTTATTTCACATAAACCTCTTCCTCTATGAAACCATTTAGGAAAGCACTCTTGACATCCATTTGATAGAGTCTAATGCCCTTAGAGGCAGCAAATGCAAGCAAGATCCTAATGGTTTCTATACGTGCAATAACAGCAAAGGTTTCCCCATAGTCTAAGACCTCAACTTGGCTAAACCTCTGAGCAACAAGCCTAGCCTTGTTTCTCACAACCTCACCATCTTCCCCATGCTTGTTTTTGAACACCCACTTGGTTCCTATGAGATTGACATGAACAGGAGGCTCTACTAGGGTCCACACTCTGTTTCTCTCAAAGTTTTCCAACTCCTCATGCATGGCATTAACCCCATATTCATCAGATAGTGCATATCCAACATCCCGGGGTTCAAAGGTTGCAACAAATAGAGAATTGGTAAAGCGGGCGAGATGTGTAGACCTTGACCTTGTTTTTCTCTCATAGAGATTACCAATCATCTGTTGAGGTGGATGTTGACACTGAATGTTGTCAGGAGCCCCTCTCTCAGACCATACCTGCACCTCAACCACAGCTGGAGCTGGCTTGATAGCTGCTGAAGTTGATGTAGTAGCTTCTGGACCCTCTGCTGGATTGGTGGAAGTAGCAGGAACAAGCTCATCATCATCATCATCATCAAAGCCCTATAGATCCTCTTATACAAAGATGTTTTCCTCAATTTCCCTGCTACCTGTAGTCTTAATCACATTGCTTGCAGAAGAGTTTGATTCATCAAAGGTTACATCACAGGACTCTACGATGGTGTTAGTTTCCAAATTCAAAACTCTATACAAATGACCATGAAGGTTGTAGCCAAGAAAGATGCCATCAGAAGATCTCGACTAAAACTTATCAAGACTGTCATGCTTGAGAATAAAGCACTTGTAACCAAAGGCACGTAAATGAGAAATAAATGGCTTCCTACCAAAGCGTAGCTCGTAGGAAGTCACATTAAGAATTGAGTGCAAGAAAATCTGATTGGAAACATAGCAAGCAGTGCTAATGGCCTCAGCCCAGAACCACCTCAGAATCCTATGCTCATCGAGCATCGTCCGGGGCATTTCCACCAAGGTTCTGTTCTTTCTTTCGACCACACCATTCTATTGAGGGACACAAGGTGCTGAAAAATGATGCTCAATACCATGCTAAAGACATAAAGCATAAAAGGAGGAGTTCTTGAACTTGGTGCCATTATCACTGCGGATTGCTTCTAATGCACCAGGGAGTTCTTGGAATAACCTCAAGGCTAAGCTCCAAAAGTGATGAAACACTTCATCCTTGCTCTCAAGAAACTAAACCCAAGAGTAGCAAGAAAAGTTGTCAACAATCACAAGAATATACTACTTCTCACCTGTCGAACGAACCCGATAAGGACCAAAAGTGTCCATGTGAAACAGCTCTCCAGGGTGTTCAGTCATCACCAAATTAATTGGTGGATGAGAAGCGGCAACCATTTTCCCATGATGACAAGGAGCACAAAACAAATCCTTATCAAATTTGATCTTAGGCAATCCTCGGATCAAACCTAGGTCACTCAAGTGACATAGCAAGTAAAAGCTTATGTAACCTAGTCTCCTATGCCATTTTTAGAGCTCAAAAGAAGATTTTGCAAACAAGCACTTGTGAGAACCAGAAGAAACAGCAAAGTCAGCCTGAAAAACTCTCCCCATGCTAGAAATCTCACAAACAAATGAGCCAATCGAATCAAGAACACAAGAAATGTTTTTCTTAAAGCGCACTTCCAAACCAACATCAAGCAACTGAGAGACAGAGACAAGATTGTACTTGAGATGCTCAACCAAACCAACATCCTTGAGAGTGAATTTTTCATTTAACTTTACCGCGCCCCTTGCCTTCACTCTGCCTCTCTTGTCATCACCAAAGGTCACATACTCCCGGCGCGTCAAGGGAGTGAGGCTAGAGAACCACTTTGCATCTTCGGTCATGTGACGTGAACACTCGGAGTCCATTAGCCACTTGTTCTCCAGGCCTCCACCTCCTGCCTATAAAGAACGAGAAGGAAAGATCGATGGCTCAGTGCTGGGGTTAGACAAGAAGCATTTGGGGATCCAACACTTTACCATACGACCTATAGAAGTCATCACAGCTCTTTGCACATTACCATTCATACGCCTGGTACGAGAATCACGATGGGGAAAGCATGGCTGTTGGCAATCCTTATGCCTAACAGAGAAATCTGCAAGCGTACGGATGTCGATGTAGCTTTTATCCGGGAGTATTCCAAGGTATCGAATCCACGAGGAACAAGAAGTGAAATTCTATCCTAATAAAATCCTAGTGAACAAAAGAGAAGGATAACAATGGGTTGAGAGGGTCCTCCAGCCTTGGCTTCCTGTGGCAATTTATATCCAAATAATCATCAGACTCCAATATTTACTCTTGTTTACATCGGGGCATAGTTGTCCGAGGTACAGAATGGGATGAGAAGGGATCTCGGGAAAAACTACCATCAACGCCTACGAGCCCAACCCGAACGTGGTGGAATACATAGGATAGCTCGGTGCTCGACCACACAGCCCATGGGGATGCGAGCAAACTTAGAAATATACCTGGCCAATGGGCCATGCTGAGCCGGCACGGCACGAGCAGGTGACGGGTCGGGCCATTTCTTTGATGGGCCAGCACAGCCCTTCTAATTAACGGGTTGTGTCGTGCGTCCTGATGGGCCTGTGTTGAGGCCCAAGCATAGCACGGCTCGTCTTACACGGGCCATGCCGGCCCGGTGGGCTATTTGGGCCGTGCCAGCCCGGAGCCCACTTAAATTTTACATATTTGATTTTTCTCCAAAAAATGATATTTTTATAGATAAAATATCCTTTATCAATAAATTTGAACTAAAAATATATGATTTTTAGTATAAATATTGAAATATTAATCATTTTATTTGATGGATCGTGCCCTGCTTCACGGGCTAAGCGGGCCACCTCACGGGCTAAGCGGGCCACATTAAACGAGCCATGCTCGGGCTGGCACGACGAGCCTATGGGCCACGGGCCATGCCGTGCTCGGGCTGGGCCAAAATAGGCGGACCTCATGCTGGCCCATTTAGCCCGGCCCACTTGGCCAGATATACTTAGATAATTCTAAGTCTATACACCACGTATACACTTACAATTACCACTCTAACCTTGTGAACTAAAGGCAGAGCAACCATAGTCAAATAAAGTCAAATACTTTATCTAACATGGAACAAGATATAAATAAAGAAAGCATTAATGATTAAATGAACAAAAGAATGTCTACATGTTACCTGGCCGAAGGACGGGAACTCTACTCTTGGTAGAGAATCATCTCGGAGGTACAAGGTTGAGAAGGAGCCGACACTCACTCTCACTCCCTATTCTCCTCTTCAATTGTTGATCTTTTCTACCGAATTTCCCTTCTATTTATAGGTGGCAATGGGCAGGGGGGTACTGTTGGAGATATGCCCAAGAGACATTACGGATTTGATTCATATGTGAGGGTCATACGGATATTGATCTGTGAGGGATTAGTCCACTAATGGGCCAACTTGTTGAGGCCCATTAGAAGGGTCTATATAAGTGGAGGCGAGGCAAGGGGTGTTGCAACCCACCAGTCCATAACCCTAGCCGCCACGCTCCTCTCTTTCTCGCACACAACCCTAACTGTGTTGCCGGTGCTAGCACGCCACGCACGGCATTCCAACCCCGTACGTGTTGATACCGCGAGGAGGCGCTGTTGTTGCTGCGGTGCCGAACGGCTGGACTAGGAGGAGACGTTTGACGTGATCGACTACTTCCTCTATATCGACACGCGACTACGTTGGACGAGCTGCTCCAACATTCACTTCCGCTCCGCCTGCGCGTCTAGTGGTAATGATCCATGATCCCCTCTTGCAAGGTTTCCTGGTTGAATGGTAGAAATTTTATATGCTATCATAGCCTACCCGTTACCAAACAGTGGTATCAGAGCCGACCTTGTGTAGTTTGTGATCTGGATCTTGTGCATATAGTTGATATGCTGATGTATTAGATTAGATCTATTACATGTTTTTATGTACGGGTTGATTAGATCAATGGTGATAGGGAGGTTCACAAGGTAATGTGTAGATAGCGATACATGCATCATTGATTTATTTGTGTTTCTTCTCTGTGCGCGCACAACTTGTCCCTACCGGCTGGAATCACCATCGGGACTAACTGCATGTGTCAGTAGAGGAGCCAATAGTATCATGGTCATATACCGCAGTCTACTCATAAAAACCTAATGGAAAAATGAGGCATTATGAATGACTCGAAATCGGGTAAATATGATTTTCCCGATAGGATTTTCACTGTGATTTCATAGATACGATCTATGAAATCGTAAAGGACCGCCGTACGGATACGCCTAGATTGTTATACCCCTTTTTGGCCACACATTAGCATTCGCTTCTCGCCTAACTTGTTTTTGTGAATGGTATGGTCCAAGATATGCATGTGATGTATGTATGTGATTTGCATGGCCTACGTGTCATGATTAATTACAGCTGGGTTGAGGCTGTCATATTATTGTATAACGGCCCGCGTGTCAACCTGTGATGCTTGATATTCTCATGTAATTTATTTCTAGCTATAAGTTGTAGTAGCTAAATGTTAAATCATGGAGGTCTCAAGCATGATGATTGAAGGGACGGGAGACATGACGATGGCAATGGAGATGGAGATCACCAATTGAAAGGGCCATACTATTTCACAGTTAATATGATTGCCTGTGATGATGTTCCTGTCATCCTATTCTTTCATGTGTTATTTATATTGAATATGATTAACATGTTAGAATAGGTTCCCTCAAGAAAAAAATTAAATTATATGCCCTTCCAATAGCTGCACCTATTAAAATTATGATCGTTGTATAGTATGTCTGCCAAAGTAGAGTATCTCAACTATCTTAATTATTAGGGTAAATGTCGGACATTTACATGCATAGTATTGGTTTAATTAACAAAGCTATCAAAATGGGCTTTGGGGCATTATGTTGGTGTCGGGGCATGTGATGCTAGCCAACAAACAAGAGTCACATAGGGACGTGATTAGCAAAGTGTTGCTTACCTATGTCATTAGATTTCTAGCGGTGATGCCAAAGCTCACTAGGATCTAAGTTGAATATGGATCTTGAACCACTATATGTCATTTTGAGGGAAAACGGTTCCAAGCATATAGTGGAATAATGAACTTTTATTAAAATGTTTAATAAGAGTTTTACATTTACATAGTGCTTATATTCGCATAATTTCTGTTGTAGATCATGGCACCAACCGCTAGTAACACTTTCAATTTACGCTCGATTCTTGAAAAAGAGAAGCTTAGTGGAACAAACTTTATTGATTGGTATCGCAACTTGAGAATTGTTCTCAAGCAAGAGAAAAAGGAATATGTTCTAGAGCTTCCCTATCCTGATGATCTGCCAGATAATGCTACTGCCGCTCAGAAAAGGGAGTATGAGAAGCATACCAATGATGCAATTGATGTTAGCTATCTCATGCTTGCCACTATGTCCTCTGAGCTTTAGAAGCAATATGAGAATGTGAATGCCCACAATATGATTGAGGGACTCCGTGGTATGTTTGAAAACCAAGCATGGTCTGAGAGGTACAACATCTCAAAGTCCTTGTTTGCGTGTAGGCTAGCTAAAAATGGTTCTGTCAGTCCTTATGTGATCAAGATGATTGGTTACATTGAGAATCTGGAGAAACTTGGTGCTGCTCTACACCCTGATTTGGCCACAGATGTGATTCTCCAGTTGCTTCTCGTGAGCTATGAGCCTTTCATTTTGAACTTTCAAATGAATAGCATGGAGAAGACATTGGTTGAGTTGCATGGGACGCTTAAGACAGCTGAGGCAAGCATCAAGAAATTTGGTCCAAGTCAAGTTAACTTGGTTCAAATGGATAGCAAGAAGCGAAAGCGAAAGGCTAAGGCTAAGGCTATTGATGAGATCTTTGGCACTAAGCCTAAACCTCCAGCAGCTCCTAATCCTAAACCGACGGCTGGTGATCCTTGTTTTCACTACAATAAAATCGGTCATTGAAAGAGGAATTGCAAGCTTTATCTAGAAGAGCTGAAGAAGAAGCGTGGAGACACTTCTAATTCAGGTATCAATGTTATTGAAATTAATAATGTTGCTACACGTCCTTATGATTCATGGGTATTTGATACCGGATCAATGATTCATACTTGCAAATCATTGCAGGGGCTTAAAGAAGCAAGGAAGTGTGCAAAGGGCGAGGTGGATGCTCGCATCGGCAATGGTGCAAAGGTTGCTGCGTTGGCCGTCGGAACTTATCTACTTTCATTACCATCAGGATTAGTTTTGGAGTTAAATAATTGTTATTATATTCCTGCCATAGGCAAAAACATTATTTCTTCAAAGTGTTTGGAGGAACATGATGGTTATGAGGTCATAATAAGGAACAAGTGTTGTTCCATTTATTTGAATGATATTCTCTATGGTAATTGCCCATTGGTGAATGGATTATATTACTTAGATCTTGAGAATAAGCCTATTTATAACATTGATGCGAAAAGGCTCAACACTAATGATTTGAATCCCACATATACTTGGCATTGTCGTTTAGGTCATATAAACGAGAAGCGCATAAAGAAGCTCCATACAGATGGTCTTCTAAGTTCCTTTGATTTTGAATCAATTGACACATGTGAGTCTTGTTTACTTGGCAAAATGACTAAGTCGCCTTTCACAGGAAATAATGAGAGGGCGAGTGAACTATTGGGACTTATACATACGGATGTATGTGGACCAATGAGTTGCATGGCTAGAGGTGGTTTTTAGTACTTCATAACTTTTACCGACGACTTTAGTAGATATGGTTACATCTACTTAATGAGGCATAAGTCTGAATCCTTTGAAAAGTTCAAAGAATTTCAAAATGAAGTACAAAATCAATTGGGCAAGACTATTAAACTCCTACGATCTGATCGTGGTGGTGAATATTTGAGCCATGAATGAACATCTAAAGCAATGTGGAATTGTTCCACAATAGACTCCGCCAGGAACGCCCCAATGGAATGGAGTATCCGAATGGAGGAACTGAACCTTGTTAGACATGGTTAGGTCTATGATGAGCCAAAGTGATCTTCCATTATCCTTCTGGGGATACGCTCTAGAAACTACCGCTTTCACACTTAATAGGGTTCCATCTAAATCCGTGGAATGGACACCATATGAGATATGGACTGGGAAGTGTCCTGGATTGTCTTTTCTTAAGATTTGGGGATGTGAGGCTTATGTAAAACATATGACGTCTGATAAGCTTTCTTCCAAGTCTGATAAATGCTTCTCTGATACCACTTCTGTAACACCCATTTTAAGAAATAAAATGGGTGTAGCCGTACATGTGCCCAGGATCAAGTTACACACACATATGGTACATCATCAATGGTAAACAGAATAATTATCCATATCCTTTATTTATTACGTCATATCTTTATTACAAAAGGACCCGTGGGTCTAGAAGAAAAATACATCAAGGCAGCGGAAAGTATCTAGCGTAGACATCCCAAACTCCACAGGCATCGATTGGAGGATCATCGCCTAGTACTCGCTTCCTTCCTCTTAGTATTGGCTCCAATCTTCTCCTTGGGCTGAATATCAACGTGGTATAGCAAGGGTGAGTACATGTCGTACTCAGCAAGTGGGGGAAAAGATGATATGGGGCTATAGTCAAGAGAAGGCTTTATAGAGTGGGTTGCATGAGCTTTTAATTAACCTAAGCATCCTATTTACTAAGTGGGGTCATCCCAACCCTTCTTTCACAAGGTGCTGTACTAACCAAGTCTCAATCCATCCCACCTTTCCAACCATACCAACCCATCCCCAACTAATCTTGTGAGGATTCCAGGCCGCTCTTGACCGTGAGCACGGCTATCATGATAGTTTGATACTCTGCAGAGTTTGTACCACTTTACCCACAAGTCGTGATTCCCTTGGTGCCCGTGGACGCGACCCACATTACACACTTCCTTTGGTGTGTGGCAGGGTTTCACTACGAGGCTTTTCCAAAGGGTCTCCCAGTACATGCTAGCCACTAAGGTTCCACTCCCGTCCATAAGTGATAGCCCTTCAACAAGCAGCTCATCACCCCGGAAGCCCCCTCTTGAGCCATTCGGATACAAGGATAGTCCTCTCGACTTCCATTCCCCGCTCCACCAAATGCTGCACCGACACTGGGAGAACACCTAATTACTAGGCCAAGCCTTACCCATGTCGGTCTTGTGTTGGTACTGTTTTCCTGGGTTGTCACTCCAAGAACCGGTTCCTAGGATCTACAACAAGCCTACCACCACAAGCATGTGCCCACGGCACCACATCCTTTCCACCTGGCTTGCATAGATCCCTAAGCCATGTTACTAAAATACTTACCAAACATTTCCCACATGACATTGTTCATTAATCAAAATTAATATTAACCCACATCCCATAAGCCATCTTAAGCAATTTCTACTCATAATTCACCCATTGATTCAAGGCGACAAGGAACAGGGTAAAAACAATTACTAAGGAAAACCCTAACAATAGGTTCCTAATAAATTGACACAAGCATGCAATTCTATAGTAACATTTCAATAGGTGCAATATGCATCAAGGACACTTGCCTTCGTCCTATGCAGAAGGCTGCTCTAACCCTTCAAATTCCTGCTCTTGAAAATCCTCGTAGGGTGGTCCTTGTGTATGCTCGCCTTTATGTAACGACATACCAATACAAGCAAAACATACAAAATCAATACACTATATGCAACAGAGGAAAAACAGTATGTAGATGCAAGGGATGCAAAGGTTATGCTCCTGTAAAATTAAGTACAGGGATGTTCCTGTAAAAATTTAAGGCTAAAATAATATTTATACAATTAATAAGGATTAAGGTATAATTTTAAAATAATTCTGGGGACTAAAACATAATTAAAATCAGTCCAGGGGTGTTTTATAAAATTACAAGGTCAAATAATAATTTAAATAATGCATAGGGGTGTTTCTGTAAATTTTTAGGGCTAAAATAATATTTATACCATTAATAATATAAAAAGACTGGATTAAAATATAATTTAAAACAATTCCAGGGGTTTTCTACAATTTATAGGGCAAAAATATAATTTCTTAAAGTTTAGGGGCCTAAAAACAAATTTTTATTTGTTCTGCACAAAAACAGGGACCTAAACCTAATTTAAACTAAGCACATGGGCTAAAATGTAAAACTGCCATAATATCCAGGAATTAATTAAATTAATTTTAAACTAGAAATGCGTGGACCGGGTCTATAGGTTCTGTGGACCATTGGTCCACTGGTTCACGGTGGACCGATTACATAACCCGAAGGGGTATGTAATTTGGACGGTTGGATCAAGATCCAACGGCCAGAATTAAAGGGCGGGGGAAGGTCGTCGCCGGCGACCGGTTAGGCGGCGGCGCACGGCGGGGCTCACCGAAGACCGGCCGGAATGGCGCTCCGGTCGGCCATTCCTCGCCGCGAGAGTCCCGGGAGAGAGAGGGGAGGGAGGGGAGTCTCACCGGCAGGTCGCGCGGGTGCGGGAAGGCCGGGAGGGGGTCGGCGGCGCGGCTTGGTGGCGGCAGTGGTCGGAGCTCGGTGGGGGAGGTCGTCCGATGGTCCCGAGCGAGCAGGAGAGAGCGGAGGAGCGGCGGCAGAGCAGGGCGGTGCCGAGGGGGTTCTTTATTGGCGTGGAGGCGGGCGAATTGAGCCGGCGCGGGGCTCTCCGGCCATCAATGGCCACTAGCGCCATTGATGCGTGCGGGGGTTTGTAACGGCCGAAACGGCCGAAAGTTAGGGGTAGAAGGGAAGTGGAGGCGGTCGCGCGCGCTCGGGCGCCGGTTTCGGGAGCCGGGGAGGGAGATCGACGGCGGTGGCGGTGGCGGTTTCCAGCGGCGGGAGAGAGAGACGGAGGAGGGGATGACAGGTGGGGCCCATGTGTTAGTGAGAGAGAGAGAGAGCGCGGGAGGAGCGGGCCGCGCGCGCTGGGCCGGCCGGGAAGGTGGGCCGCGGGGGAGAGAATGAAGGGAGGGGAGGCGGCCTGGCCGGCTGTGCCGAAAGGAGGAGGTGGGGAGAGGGGAGGGGTGGGCTGAATGGTGGGTTTCAGCCCACTGTTCTAGTTCCTCCTTTTCTTTTCTTTTTCTTTCTCAATTCTTATCCTTTTCTAATTTCTATTCTAATTCTATTCCTAATATTCCTGGTAAATAAATAATAATTAAACTAAATGCATAATGCAATGAAAATCTATATGAATATGACATGTTATGCAAATGCAATAATTTAATTTAATTTATTATAAAAACAATTTGTCCTAGGTTATTTAATTAAACTCCTAAATGCTAATAGTTGGCATTTTTAGAATTTGCAAAAGTAGGGTGTTACAAACCTACCCCCCTTAAAATGAATCTCGCCCTCAAGATTCGGAAAGATTGATGAAGAGGTGGGGAAACTTGGCTTTTAATTCTTCTTCATGCTCCCAGGTGGCTTCTTCTTCCGTGTGATGATTCCAGAGCACCTTGCACATCTGGATCACCTTATTTCTGGTAACTCTCTCAACAACTTCTAGGATCTTGACTGGTTGTTCCGTATATGTGAGGTCTTTCCGAAGGTCTATTTCCTCAACAGGGAGTTGTTCTTCAGGCACTCTTAAGCACTTCTTTAACTGGGACACATGGAACACGTCATGCACATCCGTGAGATGTGAGGGTAGCTCCAACTGATATGCGACTTCTCCTCTTCTATCAAGAATCTTGAAAGGGCCGATGTAACGTGGTGCTAACTTTCCTTTTACTTTGAAGCGTCTAACACCCCTCATGGGTGATACCTTGAGATATACGAAGTCTCCAATCTCGAAGGATAGGTCTCTTCGCCTACGATCGGCGTAGCTTTTCTGCCTTGACTGTGCAACCTTTAGGTTCTCACGTACAATCTTAACTTGTCTTTCTGCTTCTTGTAGTATCTCAGGTCCGAAGACTTGGTTCTCTCCTGTCTCATTCCAGAACAGAGATGTCCTACACTTTCTTCCATATAAGAACTCGAAAGGCGCCATCCCTATACTTGCTTGATAACTGTTGTTATAGGAAAATTCAGCGTAGGGTAGACTCTTGTCCCAACTCTTGCCATATTTCAAAGCACAAGCTCTCAACATGTCTTCTAGTATTTGGTTCGTCCTCTCGGTCTGTCCATCAGTCAGAGGGTGATACGCAGAGCTGAAGTTCAACTTGGTGCCAAGAGATTCATGTACCTTCTCCCAAAACCTCGAGGTGAACTGAGAGCCTCTGTCAGACACTATCTTCTCAGGGACTCCATGTAAACACACTATCCTTGACATGTATAGTTCTGCCAGTTTCGCACCACTATAAGTTGTCTTGACGGGAATAAAGTGTGCCACCTTGGTTAAACGATCAACTATAACCCATATAGAATCGTATCCCGACTGTGTACGGGGTAATCCAACTATGAAGTCCATACCGACTTGTTCCCACTTCCACTCAGGAATCTTTAGAGGTTGAAGTAATCCGGCGGGTCGTTGGTGTTCTGCCTTGACACGTTGACATGTGTCACATACCGCAACATACTCTGCGACAACGCGCTTCATGCCATGCCACCAATAACGAGTCTTCAAGTCTTGATACATCTTAGTACTTCCTGGATGAATGGAGTATGCAGAATCGTGTGCTTCTCGTAGGATTATGTCACGAAGGGGCTTCTTGTCTGGCACACATATTCTTTTATCTATCCATATAATACCCTTCTCATCTTCTGTAAAGTCGGTAGCTTTGCCTTCCTTGATGAGCGTTCTGATCTCACTTAGCTTCTCATCTTCTAGCTGTCCCTTGCGAATTTCTTCGTCGAGAGTTGGTTCCACTTCCATTGCCATGGCCTCTAACTCATTCACAAATCCAAGGTTCAGTCGCTCAAACTCCTTACAGAGCTCTGGCGGTAGCCTTTCTACGACTAACTGACTACAATAGATCTTTCTACTCAGGGCATCTGCAACAACATTCGCTTTCCCTGGATGATAGTTAATACCCACATCATAGTCCTTAATCAACTCTAAACAACGTCGTTGCCTTAGGTTCAACTCTATCTGAGTGAATATGTACTTGAGACTCTTGTGATCCGTATAGATCTCACAACGATGACCAAGAATGTAGTGCCTCCAAATTTTCAGAGCATGTACCACTGCCGCTAACTCCAAATCGTGTGTTGGGTACTTCTCTTCATGCTTCTGTAACTGCCTAGAGGCATATGCCACAACGTGACCTTCCTGCATGAGCACACATCCTAGTCCTTGCCTGGATGCATCACAGTATATGTCAAAACTCTTACTGATGTCAGGTAAGATTAAGACAGGGCCTGACGTTAATCTCTTCTTCAATTCTTCAAAGCTGGTTTGACAACGCTGAGTCCATTCGAAACTCTTGTCCTTCCCTAACAGTGTCGTCATTGGCTTTGCTATTTTGGAGAAGTCCTTTATGAATCGTCGGTAGTATCCAGCTAATCCAAGAAAACTTCTAATCTCCCTTACTGTCTGTGGTGGTTTCCAATCTAGGACGTCCTTTACCTTGCCTGGATCGACTGACACTCCTCCAGCAGAGATCACATGACCAAGAAATGCTACCTCCTTCAGCCAGAATTCACACTTACTTAATTTGGCATACAGCTGGTGTTCACGTAGCTTCTCTAGAACTAGCCTGAGGTGTCCCTCATGCTCTTCTTCATTCTTTGAAAACACCAAGATGTCGTCAATGAAAACCTCAACAAACTTATCCAAGTACTCCATGAACACCTTATTCATAAGGTACATGAAGTAAGCCGGTGCATTGGTTAACCCAAATGACATTACCGTATACTCATATAACCCATATCTTGTTCTGAAAGCCGTCTTGGGTATGTCTGATGGTCTGATTTTCAACTGGTGATACCCGGATCGTAGATCAATCTTGGAGAATACACATGCTCCTTTCATCTAATCGAACAAGTCTTCAATCCGTGGTAGTGGATACTTATTCTTGATGGTTACATCATTAAGAGAACGATAGTCCACACACATCCTCTGAGTCTTATCCTTCTTCTCGACAAAGAGTACTGGAGCTCCTCAAGGTGAGGAACTAGGGCGAATGAAACCTTTCTTTAGCATCTCATGTAATTGCTTCTTTAGTTCTACCAACTCATTAACTGGCATCCTATAGGGCCTCTTAGATATAGGAGAAGTTCCTGGTATTAAGTCGATAACAAACTCTATGTCACGGTCTGGTGGCATACCTGAAAGTTCTTCAGGAAAGACATCAGGGAATTCACATACCACTCGTATCTCTTCTATGGGTGTGCCGGTGGTTTGGTTTAGTATGACTTCCTTGGTAGTAGAGTTGGCTGCTATGAATTCAACCTTGGTACCCTCTGCACTGGTCAATTGTACTGATTGCTTGGCGCACTGTATCACTCCATCATACTTGCGTAACCAATCCATTACAAGTATTATATCTATCCCCTTGGAGTCTAGGATTATGAGATTAGCTGAGAAGTCCACCCCCCCTTATTTTAAGGGCGACCTTTGGGCATATTTGATTGGTTCTCATTTCTCCACCAGGAGAGCTAACTAGCATGGTACGCTTCATAAGAGCAATCGATAAGTTGTGCTTTGCCACATATGTGGATGTTATGAATGAATGCGATACTCCCGAATCAAACAAAATGGTTGCAGGTTGAGAGTTAGCTAAGAACATACCGAGCACCACATCTGCAGCTTGCTCAGCTTCTTCCGTAGTGACATGATTGACGCGCCCTCGAGCGTAATTCTGTTGTCCTCGATTGCCTGAAGGAAGGTTAGTTGAAGCTTGCCTTGGTGCATTGTTCCGTTGAGGACACTGTCCCATGAAGTGACCTTCCTGTCCACAGTGATAACATCCGGCTTCACACCATTAGTGTTTCCAGTGGTGGGGCGGTTCTGGTTTTGTGGAGCTGTTGGGGCTGTGGGGCGGGGTGCTTGCTGATAGGTGGGACGAGGTGCCTGCTGCTGGCTAGGGCGGGGTGCCTCGTAGTTGGAATGTTGCATTGGAAAGTTTCGGCGTGGAGCTTGCATGGGTGGCCTGACAGTGCTGGGAGCACGGTAGTATGAGTTAGAAGATGGCATCATGCGGGGGCGAGTGTTGCTACCATATGATTGTCCTTGGAATGGCATCTTCCTCTTGCCTTCCCTCTCAATCTCATTGCGCTTATTCTCCACAACAATGGCCTTGTCCACCAGTTTCTGGAAGTTGACATAGTCATTGTTTATCAACTGAAACTGGATGTCATTCTGCAGTCCCCTCATGAACATGTATTGCTTCTTCCCATCGGTGTTCACATCCTCGGGAGCATACCTGGACAGTTGGATGAACCTATACAAGTATTCACTTACTGACATGTCCCCCTGTCTCAGGTCCTAAAATTCCTGTCTTTTCAGCAATTTGATGCCCGTAGGAATATAGTGGGAGCGGAAATTATCCTTAAACTCAATCCAAGTGATGCTTTCCACATCAGCATTAGCATTGCAATAAGCTTCCCACCAGTCTGCGGCTACACCATACAGCTGATGAGCTGCAAAGAGAACCTTCTCTCGATCATTGCATTGAGCGATTATCAACTTCTTTTCGATTGCCTTGAGCCAATCGTCAGCTTCCATCGGATCCTTAGATTGGGAAAAGGTAGGTGGCTTAGTCCTTAGGAACTCCCCCAATCTATTCTGGGGTGGAGGTGGAGGTGCATTGTGGTTCTGCTGGTTGTTGTGGTTCCGCTGTATAGCGCCCAAAGTTTGGATCATTGTTTGCATGAGCGGAGTCTGTACGGCCAAGAATTGCTCAAGGTTCGAAGCATTATTGCCCTCCTCGTTGTTCTGATTGCTACCTCCAGCGTGGCCTCTAGTGTGAACCATCTGATTAGAGTAGGTGGTGGAAGTAGTGTGAGACAAGGTGTGGTAATAACGAAAAGAAAGATCCCCATCTAAATGTATCAAGGAGTGATAAGTAAAAGATAGTTTATTTTAATAAGCAAACAAACGATGAGATTGTGGACAAGGTGCCAAGGCATTCTACAACCCACATCAAGCACACTTATTAAGCAAGCCAACGAGTTCATTACATCACACCATGAAAGTAAATCGATGTAAGCGTTTGATTATTACAATCTTTATTCACGGGTAAGGGAATCTCCTAGGCATGGGAGTTCAATTCATCGGAGATCGAAGGTATGGAACTTGCACGCTTCGGGGAGTTTGCAGTCCAAGTGCGGATACCCGATGAGTAGAGGTCACTCTGCTCGCCCATTTTGACTCGCTGGTCGCGCTTTATGTAATCCTTGGTATCGCACAGCCTCTTCCGAAGGGCGTGGTTCTCCCTCTGTAGTGCCTCTATAGTGCGGCTTAAGTCCACCGCTATTCCCTGAGTCTCGTCCATCTCCCTAGTGCTCACATACCATTCTGTAGGAGCGACGGTGTACTTCTCCGTGCCTGGCTTCCGACGGGGAATGTGTGCAAAACTTGTGCTTGCTATTCCATGGCGTTGAGTGTAGCAGAGGCTAGTGAGAGCCCTCCAAGCAGCGTCGTCTATTGCAGCCCCACGAGTAGCCCTAGGGGTGCGGCCACGGTGCGTAGATATGACACGGTCGCCGTCGTAGATGTTGACCTCCGCTGTCCATTCCTCACGAGAAGGACGATCCACTTTCTTGATGAAGTACTGAGGCTTGTTGGTGATGCCAATCTTCTCAAGTAGCTTTCGTAGAGTCTTGGAGAAGGTCTCACCCTCTAGTCCAAAAGAGCGATACTTCTCGGCCATACGGACGGCTAGGTCTTCGTCCTCATCCGAGTAATCACCATTCTTAGGCTCTTCGAGATATTCGGGCTCTTCTGGGTCTCCTTCCTCTTGTGGTTCCTCAGGGTCCTCTTCTTGCTCATATTCTTCTGGTTCTTCTTCTTCTTCAGGTTCCTCAGGGTCCTCTTGTGGTCCCTCTGAAAGCGTCTCATCCCTTACTGGGGTCTTCTCGCGTTCAGGTTGATTTGCTTCTTCACTTTCTTCCCTTTGAACACGCCTAGAGTCAAGGAGTCCATAGTGGCGTCTAGTCGTACTCTTACGAGCGGTTTGCTTGGTGCGGGCCATCTATATTTTAAAATCACAAGGCATGAATAAGCAATGGTTAAAGAAATCTGAAATTCAACAAAAGCAACAAAATGAGAAACGACAAGGATTAGTATTTTGTTAAAATAGTTTGTATTGATGTAAGACAAAATAGGGTCCCTAAATGCGTCCATGGCTAACTAGGCTGACGTCCTGCAGTCAATATGGCTCTGATACCACTTCTGTAGCACCCATTTTAAGAAATAAAATGGGTGTAGCCGTACATGTGCCCAGGATCAAGTTACACACACATACGGTACATCATCAATGGTAAACAGAATAATTATCCATATCCTTTATTTATTACATCATATCTTTATTACAAAAGGACCCGTGGGTCTAGAAGAAAAATACATCAATGCAGCGGAAAGTATCTAGCATAGACATCCCAAACTCCACAGGCATCGATTGGAGGATCATCGCCTAGTACTCGCTTCCTTCCTCTTAGTATTGGCTCCAATCTTCTCCTTAGGCTGAATATCAACGTGGTATAGCAAGAGTGAGTACATGTCGTACTCAGCAAGTGGGGGAAAAGATGACATGGGGCTATAGTCAAGAGAAGGCTTTATAGAGTGGGTTGCATGAGCTTTTAATTAACCTAAGCATCCTATTTACTAAGTGTGGTCATCCCAACCCTACTTTTACAAGGTGCTGTACTAACCAAGTCTCAATCCATCCCACCTTTCCAACCATACCAACCCATCCCCAACTAATCTTGTGAGGATTCCAGGCCGCTCTTGACCGTGAGCACGGCTATCATGATAGTTTGATACTCTACAGAGTTTGTACCACTTAACCCACAAGTCGTGATTCCCTTGGTGCCCGTGGACGCGACCCACATTACACACTTCCTTTGGTGTGTGGCAGGGTTTCACTACGAGGCTTTTCCAAAGAGTCTCCCAGTACATGCTAGCCACTAAGGTTCCACTCCCGTCCATAAGTGATAGCCCTTCAACAAGCAGCTCATCACCCCGGAAGCCCCCTCTTGAGCCATTCAGATACAAGGATAGTCCTCTCGACTTCCATTCCCTGCTCCACCAAATGCTGCACCGACACTGGGAGAACACCTAATTACTAGGCCAAGCCTTACCCATGTCGGTCTTGTGTTGGTACTGTTTTCCTGGGTTGTCACTCCAAGAACTGGTTCCTAGGATCTACAACAAGCCTACCACCACAAGCATGTGCCCACGGCACCACATCCTTTCCACCTGGCTTGCATAGATCCCTAAGCCATGTTACTAAAATACTTACCAAACATTTCCCACATGACATTTTTCATTAATCAAAATTAATATTAACCCACATCCCATAAGCCATCTTAAGCAATTTCTACTCATAATTCACCCATTGGTTCAAGGCGACAAGGAACAGGGTAAAAACAATTACTAAGGAAAACCCTAACAATAGGTTCCTAATAAATTGACACAAGCATGCAATTCTATAGTAACATTTCAATAGGTGCAATATGCATCAAGGACACTTGCCTTCGTCCTACGCAGAAGGCTGCTCTAACCCTTCAAATTCCTGCTCTTGAAAATCCTCGTAGGGTGGTCCTTGTGTATGCTCGCCTTTATGTAACGACATACCGATACAAGCAAAACATACAAAATCAATACACTATATGCAACAGAGGAAAAACAGTATGTAGATGCAAGGGATGCAAAGGTTATGCTCCTACGAGAATTTTGGCGCAAGAATCACCTAAATTGGAGTTATGAGTAAAAAGTTATGCTAGTTTGAAGTTTTAGGGGCAAAAGGGTAAAAACAGAGGCTTTTAAGGACCTATATGTAATTTTATAAAATTACAGGGACTAAAGTGTAAATTATTAGGGCTGAAAAGTAGTTATTAAAAGTATAAGGTTGTTTTTGCAAAAATTCTAGGACTCAAACATAATTAATACTAAGTGCAGGGGTTTAAGTGTAAAAAGACAGGGCCAAAAATCTAATTAAAATTAAGTACAGGGATGTTCCTGTAAAAATTTAAGGCTAAAATAATATTTATACAATTAATAAGGATTAAGGTATAATTTTAAAATAATTCTGGGGACTAAAACATAATTAAAATCAGTCCCGGGGTGTTTTATAAAATTACAAGGTCAAATAATAATTTAAATAATGCATAGGGGTGTTTCTGTAAATTTTTAGGGCTAAAATAATATTTATACCATTAATAATATAAAAAGACTGGATTAAAATATAATTTAAAACAATTCCAGGGGTTTTCTACAATTTATAGGGCAAAAATATAATTTCTTAAAGGTATAGGGGCTTTTTGTAAAAATGTAGTGCTAAAAATAATTATTATAAGTTCAGGGACCTAAACCTAATTTAAACTAAGCACAGGGGCTAAAATGCAAAACTGCCACAATATCCAGGAATTAATTGAACTAATTTTAAACTAGAAATGCATGGACCGGGTCTATAGGTTCTGTGGACCATTGGTCCACTGGTTCACGGTGGACCGAAGGGGTATGTAATCTAGACGGTTGGATCAAGATCCAACGGCCAGAATTAAAGGGCGGGGGAAGGTTGTCGCCGGCGGCCGGTTAGGCGGTGGCGCACGGCGGGGCTCACCGGAGACTGGCCGGAATGGCGCTCCGGTCGGCCATTCCTTGCCGCGAGAGTCCCGGAAGAGAGAGGGGAGGGAGAGGAGTCTCACCGGCAGGTCGCGCGGGTGCGGGAAGGCCGGGAGAGGGTCGGCGGCGCGGCTCGGTGGCGGCGGTGGTCGGAGCTCGGTGGGGGAGGTCGTCCGATGGTCGCGAGCGAGCAGGAGAGAGCAGAGGAGCGGCGGCGGAGCAGGGCGGTGCCGAGGGGGTGCTTTATAGGCGCGGAGGCGGGCGAATTGAGCCGGCGCGGGGCTCTCCGGCCATCAATGGCCACTAGCGCCATTGATGCGCGCGGGGGTTCGTAACGGCCGAAACGGCCGAAAGTTAGGGGGGGAAGGGAAGTGGAGGCGGTCGCGCTCGCTCGGGCGCCGGTTTCGGGAGCCGGGGAGGTCGGGGGAGGGAGATCGACGGCGGTGGCAGCGTCGGTTTCCAGCGGCGGGAGAGAGAGACGGAGGAGGGGATGACAGGTGGGGCCCGCGTGTCAGTGAGAGAGAGAGAGAGCGGGAGGAGCGGGCCGCGCGCGCTGGGCCGGCCGGGAAGGTGGGCTGCGGGGGAGAGAATGAAGGGAGGGGAGGCGGCCTGGCCGGCTGGGCCGAAAGGAGGAGGTGGGGAGAGGGGAGGGGTGGGCTGAATGGTGGGTTTCGGCCCACTGTTCTAGTTCCTCCTTTTCTTTTCTTTTTCTTTCTCAATTCTTTTCCTTGTCTAATTTCTATTCTAATTCTATTCCTAATATTCCTGGTAAATAAATAATAATTAAACTAAATGCATAATGCAATGAAAATCTATATGAATATGACATGTTATGCAAATGCAATAATTTAATTTAATTTATTATAAAAACAATTTGTCCTAGGTTATTTAATTAAACTCCTAAATGCTAATAGTTGGCATTTTTAGAATTTGCAAAAGTAGGGTGTTACACTGATGGTTTTGTCGATCCACAAAATGCTAGGAAGATATGCAAGCTTCAAAAGTCCATTTATGGACTAAAGCAAGCATGTCGGAGTTGGAATCTTCGCTTTAATGAGGTAGTCAGAGGGTTTGGTTTCATTAAAAATGAAGAAGAGCCTTGTGTTTACAAAAAGGCTAGTGAGAGCGCGCTTGTCTTTCTGGTCCTTTATGTGGATGACATATTGCTGACCGGTAATGATATTCCAATGCTTGAAACTGTTAAGGCTTCTTTGAGAAATAGTTTTTCTATGAAGGACTTAGGAGAGGCAGCTTACATTTTGGGCATTAAGATCGATAGAGATAGATCAAAAAGGTTAATTAGATTATGCCAAGACACGTACATCGACAAGGTATTGAAACGGTTCAATATGCAAGATTCCAAGAAAGGTTTCTTGCCCATGTCGCATGGCATTACTCTTAGCAAGACTCAGTGTCCTTCGACACCTGATGAGATAGAGAAGATGAGAGTGATCCCATATGCTTTGGCTATCGGATCCATCATGTATGCCATGATATGTACGTGCCCAGATGTAGCTTTTGCTCTAAGCGCTGCAAGCAGATTCCAATCAAACCCAGGAGAAGCTCACTGGGTGGCTAGTAAGAATATCCTAAAGTACTTGAGAAGAACTATGGATATGTTCCTAGTCTATGGAGGTGAGGAAGAGCTTGTTGTAAATGGTTACACTGATGCTAGCTTCCAAACCGACAAAGACGATTCGAGATCGTAATCTAGATATGTGTTTTGCCTCAATAGAGGTGCGGTGAGCTAGAAGAGTTCCAAGCAAGATACGGTTGCTGACTCAACAACGGAAGCCGAGTACCTTGCCACTTCAGAAGCTGCAAAGGAAGCTGTTTGGATCAGAAAATTTGTTTCTGAGTTGGGTGTGGTTCCTAGTGCGTCCAGTCCAGTGGATCTCTATTGTGACAATAGTGGTGCCATTGCGCAAGCCAAGGAGCCTAGAGCGCATCAAAAGAACAAACACGTACTACGGCGTTATTACTTCATCAGGGACATCATTGCTCGAGGTGATGTAAAGATATGCAAGGTGCACACGGATTCAAACATCGCTGATCCATTGACAAAACCTCTCTCTCAGCCCAAGCATGAGGCACATATGAGATCCATGGGTATTAGATATCTACATGATTAATGTATGAGAGATTGTGTAATGTCTATGTTTATGTATGATTAATAAAGTGTTATTCTGTTCCATGGATAATAATTATTGCATTGATTGACAAGTACGTGACTTGTTTATGAAACTCATTGTTTTTCATAATATTATCCTAAATGATCCCTAGTTCCTAATCATTATGTGGGACAATAATGATTCATGGACTAGCACATGTATTGGTTGATGATCATGTTTCACAGATCATTGATATGGAGATATCAAATCAATAATGTGGACACATGTTGGAGAACACGGTGTTGGATTGACCCACTAAAAGACTCTGCCAAGATGTTATATTTGTGCCATCAGTCGTTGTCTTGAATGATGTACCTTCGGTATCCTTAGACCTGAGATCGTCATTGATTTCCAGAATGCGTAGTAGCATACTTAGGGGTTACCAAACGCTACTCCGTAACTGGGTAGTCATAAAGGTAGTTTTTGGGTATGTTATGAAACATGTCGTGGGATGTGAGCGGTCAAGACGGAATTTGCCCCTCCTAATAATAGGAGAGATATCTCTAGGCCCCTCGAGTTAGATGGATTTAGAAGTGCATGGCCATGCCAAAGTGATTAAAAGTTAATCACGATGACTAAGAGTTAGTCATGATAAATCCACTAGACGTTTGAGTGAATGGTCGAGCTATCACAGGGATGGCACATATCTCGCCTTGAGCTTGACTGATATCGTGAGGCAAAGGGATCGCTGAATGCGTATGTCAAAGGTTCAGCCGATATGATCTTTATGTGTACACGAGAATCAGTATGTGCTGCTAGGTGCCGCTATTGATTTATGATTTGAAAAGATGTTTTCACATCATTGTCATGTACATATGAACCTAACGGGTCACACACTTAACGGGTTAGAACATCGCTTGCCTATGTGATTGTCTCTAGTGCAAGTGGGAGATTGTTGGAGATATGCCCAAGAGACATTACGGATTTGATTCTTATGTGAGGGTCATACGGATATTGATCCGTGAGGGATTAGTTCACTAATGGGCCAACTTGTTGAGGCCCATTAGAAGGGTGTTGCAACCCACCAGTCCATAACCCTAGCCGCCGCGCTCCTCTCTTTCTCGCCCACAACCCTAACCGTGTTGCCGGTGCTAGCACACCGCGCACGGCGTTCCAACCCCGTACGTGTGGATACCGCGAGGAGGCGCTGCTGTTGCTGCAGTGCCGAACTGCTGGACTAGGAGGAGAAGTTTGACGTGATCGACTACTTCCTCTACATTGATGTGCGACTACATTGGACGAGCTGCTCCAACATTCGCTTCCGCTCCGCCTGCATGTCTAGTGGTAACGATCTATGATCCCCTCTTACAAGGTTTCCTGGTTCAACGGTAGAAATTTTATATGCTATCGTAGCCTACCCGTTACCCAATAGGTACTTAGGTGAAGGTGAGCCGGTAGGTTAAAGTTGGTCCACCGGGCGGCGGGCAAGGCTGGGCGGCCACGGGCGGCGGCCTAGGTCGGGTTCCAACCCCCGCCAGGCGGCACAACTCACCGGGTGGCAAGGCCCACTGGGTGGCGGCCTAGGCTGGGTGTTGACCCCATCCTGGTGGCCCCTTGACTTCTCCTGGTTAGGCCACTTGGTGGCCCCCTCTTCCTTAGTCATATTTCGTCATTCTTAATCTGGGAGGAGAAAACGGCATCATGGTGAAGTGTTTTTTGCAAAACCAGCCGGGTCGGATGATCAGCCTGAAAAACGACTCTGGCTAATCAGCCGGGTGGCTGATTTCAGCCGTATATGACCCTGTCGGCTGGTTCCTGATTTCTACCTGAAAACGACCCTGTCGGCTGGTGAAAATGGCTGTTTCATAGCCGTGATCAGCCGACATGGTATTTTCATAGGTTTTTGCATATTTTGACCCTATAACACCTGCAGCCACATATTTCACCAAAACTTGTTTAACTCAAGAGTATAAAGATTATTTTCATTACATTATTAATTAAGATCCACCTTTTTATTGTAAATTGGCAGTCAAAAAAGGGAATTTACGACTATCAACACACCCCCATGCTTAGGACTTTGCTCGTCCCAAGCAAAGTAATGAATGAAGACTAGGAATGAGCAAGATCTAAGGAAATTCTCATCATACTTTTCATATATAAAGATTACTCCATGACTCCTCATGCCATAGGATTTAAGTGGCTAAATACGTTGTCTTGAAAAGTTGAGAGATGGAACAACATAGAGAATCTTACCTTTTTTCCCAATGAACTTCAATTTTGTTTGCTTTTTTCAATAAAAATAGAGCTCCAGATCACAAGTTATTCTCAATTGATGCTCTCGAATTATTCAATGTGGTTTTGATTCCTCACTTAGGCCAGTGGCCAAATTTTCCCTGTATACTAAGGCTTATGTGGAGCTCAAGGTAGGGAATATTAAGGCCGCATACTTGTATTTCATATATCACTAAGTCAAAAACCAGACCCAAGGAGGAAACAAGTCATGAATTATGATCAAGCCATGTGCACAATTATGAAATGTATGGATGGATGATGGACGACGGGTGCTCCGTTTGGAGTGATCTCTCTCTCTTCCATTTGATTTATTTTTCTTTACATGGGCTATTCTAGCACTCATGATTCATTTTTTTCTTCTTTCTTTTTTTTCAAATAGCTATATAGCCCATATCTCTTTTGGAATGATTGTTGGAGAGGGATCAACAAATATAGTGGAGCACTTTATTCAATGAGTGGATTATGGGGATGATGGATAGGAACTTCCAGTATAGAAGTTCCAACGTATGGAGTGGTTTGGGTGTGCACATGAACTTGACCAATAACACATAACAAGCATCTCACAAGGGTCACAACAATTTGACAAAGTTCAATGAAAATAGAAGTAGCAAATGCAAAAGGTTTTTAGCAAGATCATCATCTGGCTTTGGTAGGAATAAACTCATCATTAAAAATATTGTTAATCTGGAGTTTTTATTTATTAGCTTTTGAAAATTAAAAATCAAGGAAGTTCGCTTGGTTCCAAGAAAGGTTAAGCTCTCTATGGTCATATCACATCTACCAACAATTTAGACAAGGTTTTCCTACGCAATGAGGATTTCCCAAGGGCGATGAAAGAAAACAAGGAACAATCTTTATATATCAATCATGAGTGAGAAGGAAGTTATATTTTAGTTGCCATTTATCGTGCTTGTCAAAAAAAATTCAGTTCATAGAAAGACATGAAAACAGTAAGGGGTAGGTGATACGAGGAATAATCAAATAGTTGTTCTTTCATACCTTGTCCTCTTGTTCCTTTTGATCTTTAACCTGCAAAGGTTAGCTAACAAAATACCCGAAGGAACAAGCCAAAAGTTGTGCCACTATTATTGCCGAGTAAATTTTATTGTTTAGAAGGAACAAAGTATTTTTTCAAATGAGAAACTAACAAATCCTAGTAAAGGAAAACAAAATGGGTTACCTCTCATTAGTACTTATTTAAGGTCGTAAGTTTGACCATGGGAGCACTAGTTCATATTCTAGCTTGGGTTGGCAATGTGGCTCCCGCCATCACCAAACATTCATTAATCATTGCACAACTAAGGCATATGACATGGATACCAGGATTTGCAATGTTTGTGATAAACAAAAGTATCTACAACCGCCCATTTGAAATTACTATGTCTAAACAGGGTAGAGCGGTTGTAGACCTCTTGTGCACCACCATCATAAATCTTTGTTGTGGTGGGTGTCGATGCTCAAGACCGGCAGTAAATATATAGGGCTACGTCAAGACCAAGAACTACGATGGTTACACAAGACGCTGAATTATACAGGTTCGGGCCCTCTCAATGAGAGTAAAAACCCTACGTCCTGTGTTCTATATTGTATTGATTGTCACGAGATATTGTGTCTCTCTAGTTGTGTCTAATTGCCTCCCTCCCTCGATGGGGGGTACCCTGCCACCTTATATATCCAGTCGACAGGGGGGGTTCAGGCAGAGTCCTAGTCGTACTCTACAAGGATTCTATATGGCAAGTCTAATCTTTCTTATCTTGCACTCCAAGCCGATTTGGTCAGCTTCCTTGTTGATGAAGTACCCGGTCAACCACCGCCTTAGCCTTGTATGAGGATACCCGTAAAGCAAGTCTCCCACAGCAGCCCCCGAGTGCTTCCTAATTTTGAGCTTTAATACTTCGAATGATCTAAAGATCATAAATTAGGAAGACCTTGTTATCGAAGTTTTTGATAGATCTGGTGCACCGGTTAGGTGCACCTGATCAGGTGTAGCCCCTGACTCTTGTATAATTTGGAGATTGACAAATAATGCAAGAGTCTAATTGTATTAGCTCTTACTAATTTGTTTACAGATATTCAAACCATCAAGTTTGAATCTTTCAGACCTTTGGTTATCAAACCCTTGGGTCCTATTGTTAAGTGACCACTTTGCCGACCGATCATGAAAACGGCCGAGTGGCACATATTATTTCCGAGTGATGGGTCGGTCGGAATTTTATGACTCTAGTCATATTCAATATTAAGCTAAATGACTTTAGTCATAATATAGCTTTTCCCTAATTCCAATCACCCGTTTAAGTCCAAATTTGGTAAT
This sequence comes from Eleusine coracana subsp. coracana, assembly GCA_032690845.1. Taxonomy (NCBI): domain Eukaryota; kingdom Viridiplantae; phylum Streptophyta; class Magnoliopsida; order Poales; family Poaceae; genus Eleusine; species Eleusine coracana. The sequence goes on from CM064432.1 coordinate 7,388,623, forward strand.
TCTGGTTATTTGACTTTAGTCAGTACCATAACCTTTGAACTTGTAACCATATGACATCACGTCCTTTGCCACATGATCATCAAATCACATAGATATGGTGAAATAATTCTCGGGTACTTCTCATCAAAGAAGCCTCCGAGCCTCATTTTTATGGGTTTGTAACCCTAATGGGCTTAAGCCCTTAATTAACCTTTAAGTTAATATTAGGGTCGCACTATAGTACGTCCGACCCCGGCCCATGGAACCCTTAGGTCAAAAAAGGCAAAGGTATAAAAGGCTGCACCAGGTTGACCTTCAGTCCACGCCGCATTTGCCTGCGAACTCTTTGTCTTCCTTGCGTCTTCTCTGCTCCCGCGACTCCTCTGCTTTTTCGGCTAGGGTTAGCTTTCTCGCTTCTGGCCGCCATAGATCCCGCCGCGTTTAGCCCCCGAGCTTTGGCGAAGTTTCTCAAACTTCTTTACCGCGTCCAATCCTGTTCACGATGGGTCGCAAGAGGACTTCCATTTCAATCCCAGCTTCTTCCGCCGCGCTACTGCCGCGTCGTCCTTGTCGAAGGTTGACATCCCAGAGCAACATCGGGAGTTCTCAAAGAGCAGCCTTTCACAGGCTGACATGAACGAGATGGTGGTGGATGGCGTCCTTCTAGAGCAGGCTCGGATCAACTGGAAGGTACCTCGCGAATCCTACCCCATCCCCATTCACCAGCAGACGTAGTGTTTTGCTTATTCTTTGAGCATGGCTTTGGAGTTCCCTGCTGCAGTTTTTTGCGCGGGCTCTTTTTTTCTATGGGATTGAGCTTGTCAACCTCAATCCCAACTCCATTCTTCATATTTCCATCTTTGTACATTTGTGCGAAGCTTTTCTTGGCACTATCCCCCATTTCAATCTCTTCCGCCATCTGTTTGTCCTCTGACCATTACCAACCAAGGATAACCAAGTGGCCATAGGCGGAGTTAGTGTCCAGTTATGCAAGAAGGAGGCCTACATAAACGTCCCATTGAAGACCGGAAACAAGAATTGGAAGGATGAGTGGTTCTATTGTGACAACCCTCCCCCTGTTCTTGCCGACTTCACTGGTGCGAAGGATATTCCCCAAGCGCATTGGACAGAGAGGCCCGATTCGACCGATCCTCAAGTGGTCGCTCTGCTTAATAAAATTGCCGGTCTGAAGGCTAAAGGGGTCGATGGCATCACAGTCGCAAAAAGTTTTATCATCCGACGAGTTTAGCCCCTGAAGCTTCAATGTCACCCGGCATGGGACTATGTTAATGAGGATGAGACCAGGAAGGTGCCAGACCCACCGAATGGTGAACTCCGCCAAAGACGCTTGTTGAAGATGTTTGAAGGGGATATCCTTCAGGACCATTCTTTGGTCAAAAAGGCGTATAACAAGAGCACAATGCGAGCCCAAGTAAGCCTCAATCTGCCTTTAGCTATCCCGTGTTATCCTATCTTGATGTTGTAGTCAATGTTTTGATCTTTATGCAGGTGCTGGATACTTATGTATCTCATCCCCCGCTCCCTCAGACTGATACCAAGGGACCTGATTATGTCAAAAAGACATCGCTGACCGGCGTTGTGGGTTCAAGTTCCTCCGTAGGCGCTCGGCCAGTCAGCATCACTCCCGTCGTTACTCTAGCCTCCCGTGACAAGCTCCAGAAGTGGACTATCGGGCGCCGACGCCAATATATGGGGCACCAGGACGATGATGAAGAGATAACTGCTGTAGATGCTGGTCAACCTGCTCCTGCAACCTCTAACCGACCTTCAGACCGACCGGAGCCCCCGAGCCCAACTCAGAGGTCAACGGAAGAGGTGGTGCAGACTGGCAAGACTAACCAGCCCTCTCAAAACAGGAAGGAGACTGATTTTCGGTCGACTTCTTCAAAGAAGAGGCTATGCCGGATCAAGCTTAAGAAGGCTCCCATGTTTAATCTTTAAACCCTATACTCCTTGTCTATTATTGCTGATCTCAACATTCCCTGATCTCTTCCTTCTATGTTTTTTCCTTGGCAGTCGGACAAGTGATTCTTAGAGTGCTCAGGGATCTGAGGATACTCGGTCTGAGCTCCCACCTCGTCCGACTGGTGTGTCCCATTTGGTTGGCAAGTCTTCAAACACGTCGATCAAAGTGGATAAACCGTTTGAAAAGACGGTTCCTGCCTCCACTCCCGAGCCTCTGCCTCAGACCACTCCAACTAATGTCTCTTTGCCTCTTGACAAAGGTAAAAAGACTCTTCCTGTAGATATGCTTGGTCGGCCTGAGGTGGAGGATGTGGAGATTTTGCACCAACACCGGGAGTCCAGCAAGGTAAATCAACATTATGCTTTTACCTTGCTTCACTGTCATCTTTTAGCTCATTTATCTTCTGCATATCAGAAAGTGTATGCTCTTGTGGAGCGAAAGCAGGCTAGAGTGGAATATCTTGAAGCCGAAACTTTTGGTATGTCCTTGATTGCCTAATCTTCTTGTCTTTATGTTTTAGACTAACTTCTTATTCATTGTCTTGCTAGTCACCGGTCAGCAACTCTCCAAGGCCCTAGAGGAAAACAAGAAGCTGTTGGCCGATCGACAAGAGATAAACAAGGTCTTAGACCAAGTTCGTACAGATCTGGCTGGTAAGTTTTCCTACCATCCATATTTAGGCAATTTGCTGACCACTCTAATGCTAAAAGTTTTACTTTTAGCTCACGATCGAAGAATCACCGATCTGGAGAAGTTGACTTCCAACCAGCAGAGGTTCGTTGACGCCTTGAAGGTTGAGAAGGAAAGCCTCTCCAAATTGGTTGAAGACCAGAAGACCGAGATCTCTCGGCTGCAGGAGGAGCTGAAGGGGACTAAAGCGAAGATAGAGGAGGCTAAGACTATCTCCAAATGCTTCAAATGTAAACTCGCCAGTAAGCCTTCGACTTCTTCCTTCTGCTTGATTCTTCTGTTGATCATACTGACCAATAATTATTATTTGTAGCTCTATCTTATGCCGCTCGGCAAGCAATGAACTATGTTCATGCTAACCGAGTAGAGCAGACTGGTCACTCTATGGACTACTTGTTGGAGCATGCATCGGAAGCCATTGCTCATAACACTTGGCGAGTGCCGACCGAAGCCAGGAGTCAAGTGTTGGTGATTTGCCAATCCTGGTCTCCTGCTCTGTCATTGGACAAGATCAAAGAGAGCTTTAACCCCGACCTGACCGATGACCAATGTCAGCTGCTCCTGGATTCTATGATAGAGACTTCCCAGGCCTTGGTCGAATAGAAATCAATCCGACCGTGCCGACTCCCCCAGCAACTCTAGAGGTCGAACTTCGGGCTGACTCTTCCTCTCCTTCAAAGGAGATATAATCCTATAATAGTGTAAAACATTAGTAGTGTTTTAGTAATGATACTTGTGTATAAACTAATCTTATGCTTTTATCTCTTTAGAAGTTTGACAAAGATATCATTGACATGTTTCTATCAAGAAAAACAAAGATTGCATCGGTCTGCCATAACATATTAGGTTGTAACCCGTAACCGCGTAACAAACGGAATCGACCAATCGACACATGACCTCTCACACTTTTGGCTCTGGGTTTAGTGTAGTGGTAGTCTGATGTGCAGCACAAAGTATTTAACCATGATGTATAAGCCTAAGACCAAAACTCAAGATCTCAAGATCTCATGATAATAAGTCGGTCAAAAAATAGGCCAAAAACCAAAATATGGTTAGACCGAGATGGGACATTATTGCTAGCCCCCTGGCTCGATTGTTTAATAGTATAAATTAAGGAATCAAGACAAATATAGAATGAAAATCATCACAAAATCTTTCATTAAAAAAGACCGAAGTTTCATTCATAAATAATGTATAAATACACAAAATAGTAGCTAAGTATAGAAACGACGTAGCTAATTTATGTTCCAGGAGTTTGGAATATCATCGCCGTCTTCATACTTCAGTCGGTAAGCCCCCGGGCAAGTGACTTCCTTCACTACGTACGGTCCTTCCCACTTCGGAGAGAGCTTATGCTGATTCTTTGTCGATTGCGCTCGGCGAAGCACTAGGTCTCCAACTTGAAAGTGGCGACTACGGATGTTCTTATCATAATAACGATGCAAGCCTTGTTGGTAGAGTGTTGACCGAAACAGAGCATGATCACGCAACTCCTCTCCCGCAATCAAATCAATCTCTCGGTTCTCCACAGAAAGCTTTTCATCGTACACTTGAACTCGTGCCGAGACAAGACTGACCTCAGTCAGCAACATAGCTTCTGAGCCATAGACAAATGAAAAAGGTGATTACCCAGTAGCTCGACTGGTGTTTGTCCGAAGCCCCCAAAGGACTGAAGGCAACTCTTTGACCCACCGATCGGCATAAGGTTTGAGTCTATCAAATATCCGCGGCTTTAATCCTTGAAGAATCATACCATTGGCCCGTTTGACCTGCCCATTGCTTTTCAGATGAGCCACTGATGCAAAGTGGATCTTTATTCCCATCTCATCGGCAAAGTTCCAGAACTCCACTGAAGTGAATTGAGTGCCATTATCGGTAATGATATCATGAGGAACTCCAAACCAAGTGAATATATCTTTGACAAACTCGATCGCCTTCTTGGATGTAATCTTGCTGACTGGCTTTGCTTCAATCCACTTGGTGAATTTGTCGATAGCAACAAACAAAGGAGTGAAGCCGCCTGGCGCTTTCTTGAAAGGACCGACAATATTAAGCCCCCAAACAGCAAAAGGCCAAGTCAATGGTATCATGTGAAGTTGCTGTGAAGGCACATGTGTTTGTTCAGCGAAGAATTGACAACCCTCACACTTCCGAACAGCTTGGTGTGCATCTTTGACTGTCGTGGGCCAATAAAACCCTTGCCGAAAAGCTTTGCTGACCAAAGTCCTGGAAGCTGCATGATTGCCGCATATTCCCGAATGAATCTCTTCTACCAACTTCTAGCCTTCAGGAATTGAGATGCATCGCATCAAAATGTTGGAACCACCCCTTTTGTAAAGTTGGTCCCCCACCAACAAGTATCCTCGAGATCGGATCTTCAATCTTTGCTGCTCATCAGGATCCAAGGGCACCGTTCCCTTATCCAAATACTGAATGAGTGGGTCACGCCAGTCGGTCTTAGAGACGTCATCGCCAACAAGATCAGCAACAATACTCATCAACACGCCGACCGAGGAGAAATTGTTGGGGAATCTAGAACATGTAGGAAAACACGCGGCGGTACTGCAGACCGAAATGATCCTATCTTGGCTAACTCATCAGGTGCCTGGTTATTATCTCGGAGAACATGTGTGAACTTCAATCCATCAAACTTGTCTTCGAGTTTTCGCACTTCTTGGCAATAAGCACTCATGTTATCATCTACACAATTCCAATCCTTGGTGACCTGATTAATGACCAAGGCCGAATCACCAAATATGTCGATGCGCTTAATGCCATGTGACACAGCAATGCGTAGACCATGTAGGAGAGCTTCATATTCTGTAGCATTATTAGATGCGTGAAACATGATTTGAAGGACGTATCGAAGCCTTTCTCCAGTAGGCGAGATAAATACAACTCCCACACCTGCCCCTTGTAATTGAAGGGAACCATCAAAGTACATTTTCCAGTACTCGATATCTTGGGCAGTAGGAGGATTTTGAATCTCTGTCCACTCGGCAACGAATTCAGCTAATGCTTGTCCCTTTATAGCCGACCGAGGCACGAACGTAATAGTATACTGACCAAGTTCGACTGCCCACTTGGCTATTTTTCCTTCAGCTTCTTGGTTATGTAACACTGTCACGAGTGCAAAAGAAGTTTGAACTTCAATTGGATGAGCTTGGAAATAGTGCTTCAACTTCCTCGAGGTGATCAATAATGCATATAACAACTTCAAGATCTGCTGGTACCTTGTCTTAGAGGCGTTGAGAACCTCGCTCACAAAGTAGACCAAATGCTGTACTTTTTGCATGTGTCCCTCTTCTTCTCGGTCGACTGTCAAAACAGTACTCACAACCTGGGTCGTGGCTGAAATGTAAAGCTGAAGTTTTTCTCCTGGCTCCGGAGACACCAACACTGGAATACTGCTGAGATGAATCTTTAATTCGTCTAGTGCCGACTGCGCCTCCTCAGTCCAAACAAAGTCATCCTGCTTTTTAAGCAATCGGAAGGGTGGTAACCCCCTAACCCCCAATCGGGAAATAAAGCAACACAAGGATTGCCTTGATTTTATCTGGGTTAGCCTCTATACCTCGTTTCAAAACGATGTAACTGAGTAACTTTCCCGATGGAACCCCAAAAACACACTTTTTAGGATTCAGCTTCATTGAATAATGTCTCAGATTATCAAAGGTTTCTGCCAGGTCAGAGAGAAGTTCTTTGACTTTCCGAGTCTTGACAACGATGTCGTCAACATATGCTTCAGTGTTCCGACTGATCTGAGTGGCAAGGCAGCGTTGAATACCTCGTTGGTAAGTCACGCCAGCATTTTTCAGACCGAACAACATAGTGATATAGCAATAGGTGCCAAAGGGTGTAATAAAGGAAGTCTTGATCTGATCTTCGACTCTTAGTGGGATCTGGTGATAGCCCGAATAGGCATCCAGAAAGCTTAAAAGCTCACACCCGGCTATCGAATCTACAATCTAAGCAATACGAGGACGAGCGAAGGGGTCTTTTGGGCAGACCTTGTTGAGATCGGTATAATCAACACACATCCTCCACTCTTTATTCTTTTTAGGTACAAGGACTGGATTTGCTAACCAGTCGGGATGATACACCTCCTTTATAAACTTAGCTTCTAACAATCTAACTATATCCTTCTTCATAGCGTCCTTACGGTCTTGCGTAAATCTTCTAAGCCTTTGGCGAACGGGGGTAGGCCCAAGAGGTACCCTTAACACGTGCTCAATCTTTTTCCTAGGAACTCCCGGCATGTCAAATGGTTTCCATGCAAAGATATCCCTATTTTCCTGGAGGAAAAGAGTGAACACGAGTTCCTATTTTTCATCAAGGTTGACCCCAGCATAAGTCACCTTATCGGGGTCCTCAGGATCGAGCGAAATCTCCTTGGTTTGGATGTCATCGGTCTGGATCTTGTCCTTGGTAGGTTTCTTTATCGGAACCTCCGTTCCAGTCTGCTCCTGTATACCGACTGCCTTCTGGATCTCCTTTTGGTCTGACAGCATCAACTGTTTGGTAGCCATCTCACAACTCTGCACATCGCAATCAAAAGAATTCCAAAGATCAGAGTGGAGGGAGATTATTCCGTTCGGGTCTGGCATCTTGAGGGTGAGATACGGATAGTGCGGAACAGCCATAAACCTAGCCATCGCCGGTCGACCGATGATAGCATGGTATGCTGACTCGAAGTCTGCCACCTGGAAGAGGATACGCTCTATCCTAAAATTATCACGGGTGCCAAAGGTGACTGGCAGACTGATTTGTCCAATTGGGACTGAAGTCTTGCCAGGCACAATCCCATGGAAGTGTGAAGAACTCAGTTGGAGGTCATTGATTGACAGACCGAGCCCTTGAAGAGTCCTAGTGAAGATTAGGTCCAAACTACTTCCTCCATCGATGAGTACTCTATTGAACTTCACCTCCTTCATAGTCGTAGCAAGCACCAATGGGTAGCGACCTGGTTTTGGTAGATCTTTTGTATGGTCCGACCGATCAAAGGTGATTGGCACCTTAGACCACCTCATGTACTGAGGCATAGCTGGCTCCACCGAGTTAAACTCTCGAAGCTCTAACTTTTGCTTGCGCTTGGATGTATAGGCATCCGGGCCTCCGAAGATGAAGTTTACTTCTTTGCGGGGCTCCTAGAACTCTCCTGAATCATCCTTGTCATCATCATCCTTGGGTTTGTCTTTGTTGCTGTTGTTGCGCCTCGGGGGATCTTTGGCCACCTTGAGCGCAGCTGTTGCAAAACCCTTCAGATAATAGCAATCCTTTGCTTTGTGGTTTCCCTTGTGGTGCCAACGTCAAAGGCCACTTAGCAACTCATCAGTAGACGACTGGTTCATCTGAGGATTCTTCCAAAACTGGTCCATTATGTTGACAGCATTGTCTGGTTTTCTCTTCTTGTCCTTCTTGGAGGACTCTGGCTTGTCTGAACGCTTCTCCTTGCCCTTTCCTCGGATATCATCAAGTGCAGATTCTCCTAATGCATACTTATCAGCAATCTCGAAGCACTCTTGAGAAGTGAGCTTGAGATCATGGTTCCTCCGACCGATTCCCTGGACCAGATCATCACCGTGAATTCCACCCAGGAAGGCAGTAATGATTTGCTGATCGGGGATGTTGGGAATCTCAGTCTTCTTAGCGCAAAACCGCTTGATGTAGTCGCGAAGAGGCTCGTCTCCTTTCTGCTTGATCTGAGTGAGGTCGAAGTGGTTGCCCGGTCGGTTGCAAGTTTCTTGGAAACTTTCTATAAGTTTCCTGTTGAGGTCTCCCCAAGATGTGACTGACTCCTCGGGTAGAGATGTGAGCCATATCCGAACGGCAGGATCTAAGCAGACCAGAAGGTAATTAGCCATTACGTAGGAATCACCTCCAGCCGACCGGATTGCTGTGCTATAGAGTTGTATCCACTCTCGGTGGCTGGTTTGTCCATCATATTTTTTGATGGGAACCGGCTTGAATCCTTTTGGCCATGGAGCAATGCGAAGCCGAGGGACGTAAGACTTGATGCCATCGATCTCATCATCAGTCAGCGTTGGTGACTGCCTTTGCCGGTCTGGGGATGTAGTTGGGCAATGACGGTGGCGTGGGCCAACATCCTCATCATGACAACGTCGTCGATTGCCATCATTATCGCGTCAATCCCGATCCTCATGTCGATGTTGGTCGTCACGGTTTTGTCTTAGAGGAGGATTCCGACGATCGTCCCGTTGGTTGTCCCATCGGTCTTCTCGTTGGTCGTCCCATCGGTCTTCCCATCGGGCATCCATCCTTTGTTCACGCCATTCTTCCTCATAGCGTCGGTTGTCCCAAGCGCTCCTCGTGATGAGAGTTGATGGTGTCTCGTCCTTCACGGAGGCTGAGAGAATTTCTCAGGTCTTCACGCCTACGTCGACCCTAAGGAGATGCATGGCTAGAACTTGCGACCGACTGAGACTTTGCAGCATCTTGCGCTGCTGCGGCCTTGAGCATAGCCACCGCCTTCTGCATAGCAGGAGTTTGATAGTGGGTGTCAACCATTAAAGTGTGAAGCAATGTCTTGGCCCCGGTGATGTTGTTCTATGGGGTGTGGTAGACCTTAACACCATCCACTTCAAGGTCAGGGCCGAGATCCAGTTGGCGTGCATTACGTGATCCGCGCGACCCTCTTGGTCGACGGCGGTGACCGACCGATAATTCATCAGCTGGCGGTTTATCATCCTGTCGGCCTCCTTCGACCGACTGGTTTTGGCGACCACCGGCTAGATTCCCTTCTTCTTCGACATCTGGATCCTCATCCTGGTTTCCAGGAGCAGGATCTACTATATCCACCATGTTGACTGTATGGGGATATGAGTAGGTCGATCCGACCATGTCCTCATCAAAAGATCGATCTGTCATCAAGTCATATCTGAAGGAAGAGTCTTCCTGCTCGGATCCGAGTGGGATCAATGCAGGGATAATGTCAGATGGACTCGAAGATCGTGCCATGGGACTGGCTGCGGTCGAGTCTAATCTGTAGTCATTCATAACTAGGACTCCATTGTCACCGACCGTGAAGTCGAGCAATCCAAAGGAGATCTTGAAGTCCGACGAGTATTGGATGATGGGAAGTTCGGCCATCATAGTCGACGGAGAATCCCGGCGAGCCTTGTCCCCTACCTGGCACGCACACTGTCGATGCTCAAGACCGGCAGTAAATATATAGGGCTACATCGAGACCAAGAACTACGATGATTACACAAGACGCCGAATTATACAGGTTCGGGCCCTCTTAATGAGAGTAAAAACCCTATGTCCTGTGTTCTGTATTGTATTGATTGTCACGAGATGTTGTGTCTCTCTAGTTGTGTCTAATTGCCTCCCTCCCTTGATGGGGGGTACCCTGCTGTCTTATATATCCAGTCGACAGGGGGGTTCAGGCAAGTCCTAGTCGAACTCTACAAGGATTCTATATGGCAATTCTAATTTTTCTTGTCTTGCACTCCAAGCCGAGTCGGTCAGCTTCCTTGTTGATGAAGTACCTGGTCGGCCACCGTCTTAGCCTTGTATGAGGATACCCGTAAATCAAGTATCCCACGGTGGGAACACTTTTGTGTGAGTGAGGAGTATGTGAATTTTCTAAAGTACGACTCCTTGGCATGGTGGGAGAATTCCCTTTTAACTCTAAATTTGAAGCTTCATGAATTTCTATCGACCAAACTTTGTATTACCCTTCATGCTTCATAGATTAATCTCGTTCAAAGTTTTCCTTCTGTAGATCATTCTTTGGTTGCTTCGGTACCTCCTTTCCATTGGTAGTTGATAGCCTTGCGGCGCCTCCACTAGGTAGAACACGGATCCTTGGGGGATTTGGGAGGATTGGTGCAGGATGGCAAGGCCTGTGGTTCATGGATTGGTGTAGTATTGGCCGATGAAGCAAAGTATGGCTCATGGTCTTTTCTCTCAACTTTTGCCACGTGGTTCAAAATTGGCTTTTTAGTAGCAATTGAAGGTCTTTTGCAATGGGTGAGTCTGGTAATATGGTTGATAACAGCCCACGTGTCTTCCATGCTTTTTCTATGGAAGGGAGCTTGAGAGCATTCATTTAATAGCTTGGCACTCCTTTTGTGAAGACCATGAACAAAATAGGACAAGAGCCTTTCTAGTGGAGTGTCAAGGCTAGGACCACTAAAGACAAGGGAAATAAACCAACCCCAACAAGCTTCTATGGGTTCTTCATCCTCTTTCTTAATGTTTTTGATATTTTTCATTATATGACAAAGCTTTTCATGAGGAAAAAGACTCTAATAGAAATGGTACTTTAGTAGTTCCCATAGACCTTTCAAGGGATGTGGTGTTTCAATGATATACCACTCCCTATCATCGATGAACCTTAGGTACCAGTCCTTGGCACGACCATCTAATGAGTAGGAAAGGAGCCTCCACATGAGCTCTTCACGTAACAACCCAGTACTTAGGAAGGTGGAGCAAGTCTCCTCAAAATTACAAAGATGGGCATAGGGGTCTTCATGACTTTTCCTAGCGAAGAGGACCGCTCGAACCTTAGCTTTGAGGTTTGGGTATAAATCCAAAAATGGAGCACCATTTTTGTTTGTAAGACTCCTTTCTATGATTTTAGTCCATGGTGCATTAGGGAGATCAAGGATAATTGGACCATTAATAGAAGGGGAGTTCTTGGAAAGTTCCTTGGCATCCATTATGGGAAATTCGGATGACTCCTTGAACTGTTCTTGCCTCTTCACAACAGAAGGATTTAGCAACAGATCACCTTGTTTCCTGTTGTAATCCTATCCACTACACTCTTCTTGATTAACACTGGCTCTCTTCACCCATTCCATGTTACGAGTGTTTCCGAAATCAGGAAAAGGTTCATCGTCGAGTTCAAAGGATTAAGGTGGGAGAGAAAGTGTGTGTCTTCTTCTACAACATCAGTGTGTGGTGAGTGGAGTGAGGCTATCATAGGAGCTTCGGCCTTTTATGGGAGACACTTGTCTTCTATTTCTTTGGATTGGCTAGAAGTTTGGGTGCTTTGGTTGGTAGGGTCTGGGGAGATGGATGACTTATCTATAAGATTTTGGATGATTTTGCTTAGGATCTCCATTCCCTCTGATGGTGTTCTACAAAGAAAGCACCTTCGGTCGCATCATTTAAATAATTTGCACTATCGGGCCTTAGACCAAAGAAAAAAGTGTTGTAGCCTTATAGGCTCCTCTATACCTAAACATACCCCTGTTTTGGTGTAGGATAGGAACCTATTCCATGATGCTCCTAGTGATTCGTGGTCATGTTGCTTAAAATTGATAACCTTTTTCCTTAGAGAAATTATCTTATAGAGAGGAAAATATTTGCGCAAAAATACTCTCTTAAGGTGGACCAAACTCCATCTACTTCACCTACATGGTTAAAATACCATGTTTTCGCTGCTCTGCCTAATGAAAAAGGGAACAACTTCATTTCACGGTTTCTTGAGGAAACCCTTCAATGGCAAGAGTGGAGCAACAAAGGTCAAACTGTTGTAGGTGAGTATATGGATTTTCATTTTCTACCCCTATAAATGGTGTCTTCTGACTCAAAAGTATGAGATCTAGATGAATCTCATAGCTCGGGGCTGTGATTGAGAGTGATGAGGATATGGGTTCTAGGAATTCGCTCCTAGGGGCTACGAAGTCGCGGATGGATGGGGGATTCATGGAAGGAAAGAAAATAAGAGAAGAAAATAAAAAGGAAAGGTAAAAAGAATCAGGTTCGGATAAATGTCAGCTACCGTTCCCCGGCAATGGCGCCAAAAAGCTTGTTGGCAATCCTTATGCCTAACAGAGAAATCCGCAAGCGTACAGATGCCGATGTATCTTTTACCCACGAGTATTCCAAGGTATCGAATCCACGGGGAACAAGAAGTGAAATTCTATCCTAATCCAATCCTAGTGAACAAAAGAGAAGGATAACAATGGGTTGAGAAGGTCCTCCAGCCTTGGCTTCATGTGGCAATTTATATCCAAATAATCATCAGACTCCAATATTTACTCTTGTTTACTTTGGGGCATAGTTGTCTGAGGTACAGAAAGGGATGAGAAGGGATCTCGGGGAAAACTACCATCAATGCCTACGAGCCCAACCCGAACATGGTGGAATACATAGGATAGCTCAGTGCTATCACCACCTAACTATGGACCACACAGCCTGTGGGGTTGGGAGCAAACTTAGATAATTCTAAGTCTATACACCATGTATACACTGACAATTACTACTCTAACCTTGTTAACTAAAGGCAGAGCAACCATAGTCAAATAAAGTAAAATACATTATCTAACATGGACTAAGAACCCATAAACAAGATATAAATAAAGAAAGCTATAATGATTAAATGAACAAAAGAATGTCTACATGTTACCTGGCCGAAGGACGGGGACTCTACTCTTGGTGTGGTGGAGAATCATCCCCGAGGCACAAGGTGGAGAAGGAGACGACATCCCCGGCTCCCTCCCGAACTTCTACCACTCACTCTCACTCCTTATTGTAATACATTTATGCAGCGTGGCGCTTGTTCTTCTCCTCTTCAATTGTTGATCTTTTCTACCGAATTCCCTTTCTATTTATAGGTGGCAATGGGCAGGGGGTACTTGTAGGTGAAGGCGAGTCGGTAGGCCAAAATTGGTCCACTGGGCGGCGGACAAGGCTGGGCGGCCACGGGCTGCGGCCTAGGCCGGGTAGCAAGGCCCGCCGGGGAGCGGCCTAGGCTAGGTGTCGACCCCCTCCCGGTGGCCCCTTGACTTGTCCCGGTTAGGCCACTTGGTGGCCCTATCTTCCTTAGCCATATTTCATCATTCTTAATCTGAGAGGAGAAAACGGCATCATGGTGAAGTGCTTTTTGCAAAACCAACCGGGTCGGATGATCAGCCTGAAAAACGACTCTAGTTAATCAGCCGGGTGGCTGATTTCAGCCATATATGACCTTGTGGGCTGGTTCCTGATTTCTGCCTGAAAATGACCCTGTCGGCTGGTGAAAACGGCTGTTTCACAACCGTGATCGGCCAACATGGTATTTTAATATGTTTTTGCATATTTTGACCCTATAGCACCTGCAACCACATATTTTCACCAAAACTTGTGGAACTCATGAGTATAAAGATTATTTTCATTACATTATTAATTAAGATCCACCTTTTTATTGTAAATTGGTAGTCGAAAAAGGGAATTTATGACTACCAACAGTGGCCTGTCAAAGCATCTCGGCACAAATCTTGGGTTGTGAGTATAGAAATCATCTGTGTGAAAGCCAAATACACGCGCACGATGCTCACCACGATGGGGAATATGTGGGGCGTCAAAGCGTAGCTACGCAAAGCCTCTGTTTCATGAATCAAAGCCATATGAGAGATGACCCTGTCCATGATAGGCACGAGAAAAAGAGCAGGACTACAAGTCAACAAAATCATCATGACACACATTTCTAGTTAACTGAGTTTCCATTCTCTCAATCCTCTTACGCCTATAACAGAATTCATCCAAATGACCTTTGCGACCTCAAAACATGGAAATGTAGACATTATCATGTTTAGGCTTTGCTTGCATAGGAGGTTCGGGTTTTGGCTTCTCTGTTTGCTTTGGGTTGAAGGAAGGTTTGGGGTTTGGTGGATAGTACGTGTCAGTGGGTTTGATAGATTGTTCCTCATCCTTGTAGCTAGACCTAGGCACAAACTTACCCACATTTTCACTCTCTTTTCACACCTCCCAAATCCCAAGCCCAAGTTGTAGGTTGACCTACTAGCACTCTCTTTGACTCTTGCCAAGTCACTCTCAATCTTTTCCTCACTCACTAGGGTACTTTTGAGATGATAGATTAGGTAATCATTTTCTTGAACTAGGTTCTTGTTTTCCTCTCTAGTGATTGCAAGCTTATCCTTAAGAGAGCCACACACTACACATGGTGGTAGGAAACCTTTCGAGCGAGTCTCATTTAGCAGTTCAGACTCGAGCTCTTTGACTTTGAGGGATTGAGCTTCCAACTCACTAGTGAGCTAGGGGCACTACTGACATGCACCCAAAAGAGTTGGTCTAGCCTTGAATTCATCAAGCTCTTTAAGTGCACTCTCAAGCTGACTGGCAACTTGAGCATGCACACTTTCCCTCTGTGCAAGATCATTCATCACAACTTGACAAGACTCACACTCTACAACAGTGTCATCTATAGCAAGCTTAGACCTAAGCGAAGTGATCTCATACTCAGCACTCTCCAATTTTAACTTAAGCTCTCTACTTTCACGAACGGTGTTGTGAAGCTTATCATCTTGCATGAGCAAAACATCGCGCAAATGATTAAGTTCAGAAGAGAGCTCATAAAGAGTGGAAGGTACCTCGCTTGTGTCAGAGTTGGAGCCAGAGTCGGTGTCGTGATCGTTCTTTGCCATGAAGCAAAGCCCGGTGAAGTCGTCCTTCCTCTTGACTTCTAGCTTCTCAACCTCCTCTTCTGAGCTTGTAAGACCCTTCGCTTGATGTGAGGTCAACATCGCTCAAGGCGGCAACGCAGGTGCGTGCGACGGCCTTGGCGAACTTCTTGGAGTTCTTGCTTCTTTTGTAGAAGTGGTTCTTCTTCTTCTTGGAGTCTTTAGTGTTGTTGTCGTGGTACCCGGCCTTCTTCTTGTTCTTGGGGCAATCATCAATGAAGTGTCCAGGATCACCACACTCGAAGTAGGTTCTTGAACCATCTCCTCTTTTCTCCTTGTGGTTGTTGTAGAACTTCTTGAACTTCCTTGTGAGCAATGACGGCTCCTCGTCAGGAATGCACTCTATCTGTTCATTGGAAGCTACAACAAGAGAAGATATGGCAAACTCCAAAGAAGACTTGTCAAGTGAGGGGTTAGTTCCATAAGAAGCCCCACTGTGACTACCTTTTGAGAACTAGAAAGAAAAGCCATGCTAGAAGTAGGATTAACATGATTAATACAAGATTTATTAGATAGTTCATGAGATTTCAGCTTGCCATACAGTTGCTCACAGTGCAGGGTATCAAAATCAGTAGTTTCCTCTAGAGCAGCAATTTTAACCCCCCCCCCCCCAAAAAACATTTTCATCAAGAGAATACAATAATTGCTTAGTTCTATCATTATCATTGTACACAAGGTTACCACAAGCCCTCAAGTTACACACAATAGCCTCAAACCTACAAAAAGTGTCATCTAGTGATTCGCCAGGTTTTTGGGCAAAGATTTGGTATTGCCTATTGTAAGAGTCCTTATGCATAGACTTAACTTGATTGCTACCCTCGTGATATGTGCAAAGCTTATCCTAAATTGCATGAGCAGTGTCAAGATGTGCAACACGATCATGTTCATTCCTACCCAGAGCAGAGAGCAGAATATTGACAGCTTTGAAGTTGTTTTTAGACTTGTTCAACACACCTACTGGCGCAGTGTTGAAGTCTTCTGCTATGGCATAATCCTGCTCAACAATCTCCCAAATTACACGTCCTTGGCTTAAGAGATAAGCCTTGGTCCATGACTTTCAGTAGGGAAAGTCTTCTCCATCGAACATCCAAAGCTTAACCGCATGCTTCTCCATGTCGCCATCGGATCACAAAGCCAATTACGATCACCGAGTATGAGCCGCTCGTGAATAGGCTTAAGATTGCCATCGAGCTCGGTATATGGCGACTAGAGATTCGAGGCGACTCCCAACTCGTGGTCGACTAGATCATGAAAGAGTCTAGCTGTCAGACTGACATCATGTCGTTGTACTGCTAGGAGGTCCATAAGCTGAAAAATAAGTTTGATGCACTCGAGCTCAAGCATATCCCCTACTGCCTTAATGAGGCTCCCGATGCACTGACCAAGATGGCATCCGGGCGGGGGCTGAGCCTCTCGGGAGTCTTCGCCAACAACCAACACCAGCCCTCAGTTCGACACAAAGAGGCTGCAGGGCTTGAAGGAGGCCCAAGCAATCCCATGAAGCTCGATGAAGGGTCAAGCAATCCAATCCTGAAGAAGCGGCCACCCACAACCCTGCAGTGTGTCGATGTCATGTAGATCGATCGACCCGACGATTTGAGCAAGCCAGATGACTGGTCGGACGACCCTGAGTTCGAGCAAATCGATCCACAGGTTGAAAAAGCCAAGCTCCCAAGCGACTGGAGGGTTCCGTACATCGAGTACTTGGCCTGAGGCACGCTTCCCGTCGATGGGACCGAAGCTAAATGACTCTATTGCCACGTCAAGTATTTCGTCTTAATCAACGGGTAGCTTTATAAGCGTAGCATTACCAAAATTTTGCACTGTTGCATCCCCATCAGCAAAGGCATCATGCTACTCATCAACATCCACAGGGGGGGGGAGGGGGGAGGGGTCTGCGGTCATCATGTCGTGCCTTGAACCCTCATAGGCAACATGTTTCAGCTTCTATTGGCCGACTGCCGTGGGCGATGCTAGCCATATAGTCAAAACCTACAAAGGCTGTTAATACTATGCTCGCCAAACACATCTGCCGGCCCAGGCCCTCCAAACGATCCCCTTACATGGCCTTTCATGTTCTGGGGATTGGACCTGGTTGGCCCACTCAAAAAAGTGCCCAAGGGCTACACCCATTTGCTTGTTGCAGTTGACAAGTTCACCAAGTGAATCAAAGCACGCCCGCTCGCCAAAATCCGATCTAAGCAGGCGGTTGAATTCTTCCTCGACATTATCCACCGATTTGGAATCCCAAACTCCATAATCATAGATAATGGCACGTAGTTCATGGGAAATAAATTTCTGAAGTTCTGTGATGATTACCACATTCGCGTGGACTGGGCCACTATCGCCCACCCTAAGACGAACAGCCAGGTCAAGCGAGTGAATGGTATGATACTTCAAGGGTTTTAGCCCTAAATTTTTTTTACCCTACTATGATCTGTAACCGTCTAAAATAGTTCAGCAGTCTATAGGCAACCGAGCCCCACGCCGTGCTCTGGAGCATCTGCACATGATGAGGACATCCTCCACTATTACCCGCTGGGGCGGCGACCGTGTGAGCCTCTGAATAATCCCATCTTGCTTAGCTCGGGAGGTGGAAGCCACCTTAAAAGGGAGAGCCACCCTTCCCCTATCAGACTAGTCTTTTAGGGAGATTGGGCCTTTCCCTGAGTGGGGGCACCGGAGTTGTGGTGCTAAGACTGCGGATTCAGGTCGCGGACCTAGAATCAGGTCGGTGTGTCGGGCTTTCGGCAGGAGTTGTGGTGCTAAGATTGCGGGATTCAGGGAATCCGGATTGGTGTGTCGGGCTTCATTCCACCCTACCTGGACTGGATGTATCATTTGGTATCAGAGCTGGTCCCTTGTTAAGAAGGGGAGAATGATGAGGACATCCTCCACTATTACCCGCTGAGGCGGCGACCGTGTGATCCTCTGAAAAATCCCATCTTGCTTAGCTTGGGAGGTGGAAGCCACCTTAAAAGGAAGAGCCACCCTTTCCCTATCAGACTAGTCTTTTAGGGAGATTGGGCCTTTCCCTGAGTGGGGTCGCCGGAGTTGCGGTGCTAAGACTGTGGATTCAGGTCGCGGACCTAGAATCAGGTCGGTGTGTCGGGCTTTCGGTAGGAGTGCGGTGCCAAGATTACGGAATTCATGGAATATGGATCGGTGTGTCAGGCTTCATTCCACCCTACCTGGGCCAGATGTATCATTTGGTATCAAAGCTGGGCCCTTGTTAAGAAGGGGAGAATGATGAGGACATCCTCCACTATTACCCGCTGGGGCGGCGACCGTGTGAGCCTCTGAATATTCCCATCTTGCTTAGCTTGGGAGGTGGAAGCCACCTTAAAAGGGAGAGCCACCCTTCCCCTATCAGACTAGTCTTTTAGAGAGATTGGGCCTTTCCCTGAGTGGGGGCATCGGAGTTGCGGTCCTAAGACTGCGGATTTAGGTAGCGGACCTAGAATCAGGTCGGTGTGTCGGGCTTTCAGCAGGAGTTGCGGTGCTAAGATTGCGGGATTCAGGGAATCTAGATCGGTGTGTCGGGCTTTGTTCCACCCTACCTGGGCCGGATGTATCAGCACGTCCTAGAGTCAAGCGACTGGTTTCATCCCCCTTCTTCATGGTCTATAGATCCAAAGCGGTCCTGCCCACAGAACTCAATGACAGTGCCCCACGAGTACGCGCCTCCAGCAAGTAGGGCAACGAAACCATGCTCGAGGATGTGATGGACCAGTGAAATGAGGCGCGAGACGTTGCACTCCTTCACTCAGCCAAGTACCAACAGATTCTCCATTGATGCCATGACCAAAATGTGAGGGATAGAGGCCTACCTATCAATGATCTTGTCTTATGCAGGGTATAAGACAACAGAGGTCGACACAAGCTCTCACCACCATGGGAAGGACGGTACGTCATCTCTCAAGAAATCCAACCCGGCACCAACAAGCTCAAGACTTTGGAAGGCGAGGAATTCAATAACGCATGGAACATCTCATAGCTACATAAATTCTACCCTTAGAATTTCTCCTAGTTCAATTTCCATGCATTTTGCCTGCTCTTCAGCGACACTCACCCCCCCCCCCCCCCCCTCTCCGGGGGATAAGCGTCGCTCGGGGGCTAGAAGGCACACGGCACCGTGCACTTTTTTCTGCTAAAAAATCGCAATTTTATTTGACCCAATTTTTCGGCCCAAGCCTCACTGTGGCAACAAGAAAAGTAGACCACAAGTAGAGCAGGTTCATGGTTGACTCGGTCGGATGGCACAACGTCATGCTAGCCTCAGAGGCCATGACAATGATGACCACCGACGAGGCCAAACCTCGAAGGGCTCGGGGGCTCAAACTTTGCAAGTCAAAATAGAAAGGGGCAACGGGCCGGCCACTTGAATGATTAAGAAAATCACGAACTAAAATTCTTTAGGGCCACCACAGGCCAACGATATTAAACAAACATGAGTCAAAACATGAATTGTTGCATAATTATGGGCATGATGACCCACCAAATGAACAACTAAGCCACAACTAATTATTTCTCTTCATCCGCCTTAGGAAGTGTTTCGTCCTCGTATGCGCTTGCTAGGACATCCACGTGAGGATTGGTGCAGGCGCAGATCGCATCCATTTGCTCGGGAGTGTGCCCTCTAACGTTACCCACACTCACTGCCTCAAACTCGGCCTCCACCAGGTTGAAGTGACTGGGAAACACGCTGAAGATGTCGCGTACGCTGAAGCGCACACCCTGCCTGATTCACTCACGACCCGTGGCCATCATGCTCCCGACCTGCTCAGCGAGAGCAGCGCCAGGAGGCAGGTCCACTTGAAGTTCCCAAGCTGCCTATCCCACTACGACACGCAGCACGTCCTTCTCCTTGACCTCCCGACGAAGGGAGCCCTCCGCTGCTGCCAGCTTCGACCCCAGATCTATTCAAAGCCCACCAAAGCTAATAAACCAGCAATGCAATCAATGAACTTGCATTAGCAAAGGAGAATAGGGGAGAGGTTACATGCCTCCCTCTAGTGGGAGTGTTGCAACTATGCCAGGTAGCCAGCCGTCGCTTCGGCGGTGGTTGTGGCCGCCTCCTCATGGCATGACTTCGCTTGCCACAGTGCAGCCCTGAGCGTCTCAACCTACATGATGCTGGACACTGCCCTCGCCATGGCACCGTCCCGTTCCCCCCTAGCGGAAGCAAGGTCACGCTCCGCACTGGCTAGTTGAGGCCCGATCTGTTCCAAAGAGGCCTCCGACTCCGTTGCCCTTGTGCTCAATTCCTCGTTGTGGTGGTGCTCCTCCCCCAACTCCTGATGAGCGGCGGTCAAGGCTCGCAAGCCTGGGATGAATGAGGCCTCACACTCAAACTTCAACACTTGGCACACGACAAGGACTTGTACCCTGACGGGATCACACAAACTCTTCATCCTCTTGAGCTCCTCCCCCACGATCACACGTTAAGCCCTTGTTAGAGGCACGACCGCTTGCCCACCCGAAGCCGCGTTGGGCTCCATGACAGTAGCCTCGGGGGCCACAGCCTCGGTGGTCACCACCCGCATCGAGCCTAGCAACCCTTGGTGCACCACCACCCGGAATGCTACCACCGACGCCTTTGGCTTCTGTTGTTCATGCGCGTGCACCAGAGGCTGTTGTGGCCGCAGCAGCTGCTGTAGCATCACGTGCCCTCGCTTTGGTTGCGGCGTTCATGTTGAGTGTCTTTGCCATAGACAGCCACAACCGGCGAGGCATTGGGACGACGGCCGGTCGCTACTCACTCGGCACGTCGCTGCTCCATGTCGCTTCTCACGTCCACTTCTCCGTGGCCGCCGCACAAGGCGCCACCTTGGTCTTGATCCTGATCAGAGAGATCCCAGTTCACGATGGTGCTACATCCTCCATGGACTTTAGCGGCTTGACCGCTTGCTCGTCCGTGCCACTCGGCCTCATCGCTCGGGGCTCCTCGGTGCCCCGCTGCCACCTACCGGAGACTCCGCCCACCGAACTTGCACGACCGCCGTGATCTCCACAGGCGTCGGTGAATAGGGGCCCTCCGTCGAACCCCCTCGCTTCAGCACCACCTCGTCGACTAGATGAGGGCCCACAGGGACCTCCAACTGGGCTGATGATGCCGAAATTAGTAATGACCCCATCCCTAGGGTTGGTCACGCGAATGACACGTAACCGACCCTACGGCTAGCCCGGCGTCGCCATTGAGTTCTTTGTCGTCATCGTCATCATCGTCATCATCACTGGAGGCTCCGCCAAGGTCCTCGTGTCCGCTGATGGCTGCCCCACTGTTGGACGCGTCATCATCCTTACCTTCATCCTCCTCCTCCACCTCCTCCGTCGACTCGGTTGACAGGGTGTCCGGGTTCTCCCCCCTTCGCTCCTTCAGCTACCCTAGCGCCTGCCGTCACCATGATCTTTCCTTCTTCCCTCGCTTCGCCAGGATGTTAGCATCCTTCTTCTTCCTCATCTCCCGCTTAATGTCCTGCCGCTCCACTTCCCTGAAGCAGGTGGTGGACCGCTGCACCACTCCCTCCGACAGCCAAAGGGTTGGGGTGTGGATTAAGCACGTCCACTAGGACTGAAAATAGAATACAGCAGAGAGGTCGGCTTCTTTTGCGACTGAAAAGGCAAAAGTGCGGGGAAAAGAACAAGGAGACGGGATTACTTACCATGTCAACCGCCTGAGGGTCTAGATGCATCACCGGCCCATTCAGGATGGGCCAGGCCTAGACAACAGTCAATAACGCTGCCCTCACCCGCTTCGTGACCCCGTCGTGGGGCAGCAGGTCCTCAACCATCATGTTGTCCGGCACAATGTAACTGTTGTCCTCTACAAGGAACATAGGGAGCCAGCGAGCGGACAGTGGTGTGAACAGCCACTTGTGGTACCACCCGACCCTGGCACCATCGAGACTGCGCTGCATGAGGTGGGTAATTGCATCAAGGGTGTCCTTGATCCATCTCTTGCCGGACTTCCCCTTCCCCCAGTTTCAGCTTTGCCTCGCCTCAGGGATGTCCTGATTGGTGAAATCTAGAAGGGGGTGGAGCTCGTCATTGCACGGATAGAACCACCTCTTCTGCCACCCCAAGTGGTTGGTCGGGGTAGGCATCAGGATTTACTTTGACCTGCGCTCGCCGTGGAGTCGGATGCCAATGCACCCAATGGTGCAGGGGAAGGGCTCACCCCTAACATTGCGTCGAACGCAGGTCGTGAGGAAGAACTGGCACCACAGATGAAAGTTGGGTGCGATCCCAAGGGACCCCTCACACAAGGCCATGAAGGCCGAGATGTGCTGAATCCCATTGGGATTCAAATGTTGTAGCTTCACATGATAATGAAAGAGCAGCGCGCGGAGGAAGTCATGCACCGGCACCGCCCAAGCCCATGCTCATGGAAAGGCATGAATGACACCACGTACCCCCTAGGAGGATCCGTCCGAACATCATGTCTTGGCACCAGCCACTCCCTCGCTCTGATGAGAGGGACCAGGAGCCCGGTGCGGACCAATCCGTCCAAATCCTTCCTCATCACCATGGAACGTGTGAACACAGACATGACGGTGGAAGAAGAGCTGCAGTGAAGGAGGGTGGCAGCAACCCCTAGGCTACAGTGCATGCAGGAGGGCGTGTGGGCGAGAGAAGGGAAAGGAAGAAATAGGCCCCAATACTCGGAGTTAAATAGGTGAACTGTCTAAGGGAGTACGGGCCCAACCGACTACGGGAGACAGCTCGTGACCCACCAGAGGTAAACCTCTTAACTCCACGTGCCGAGAAATGTTCGGACATGGTTGCCCCACGCCATCCCATCACTTTGCATCTCCCACGACTCCGCACCTTCCGGAGCCTTAAACGACTCCATGCAAGCAGGACCCACTCTCGCCACCCCTCTGACGGGGAAAGCGCACCCACGACTGCCTCGTCATAGAAGGTAGAACAACTCTACGGTCCGTCCAGGACCACAATGATGCATGCGCGAGGTAAATACGCCAGTCTCCACTCGACAATGGTGAAACGGCTCAGAGCCGCCCAAATTACAACATTGAGTTTTAAATTTCAAAATGTACAGGAGAATGAATCTTATAACCCCCATCATAAACATCGCCGTCGGGAGGAGTCGACTGAAAATGGCCTCAACTAACCCCGTTTTGCAGCAACGACTCGATTGACTCTGTCGAGTCTGACCAACGTCAACCCAGAGGAGGACAAGGCAAACTGCAATTCGAGTGACACAGGTAAGGTGGGATAAGAGGATGAATACTGCCTTGATGTCCCAAAAGCACCACAGTTCTAAGGCTGGCCCGTTGAACGGGTTCGACAACCGCCAATTGTGTGACACAGAGCGAGGGGCACGAGCAATGGGCACACTTTGCGGCCGACACCCAGATCCTTAAAGGTCAAGGGCATCGTGGAATTGTGTTCGAGTCCTATTCAAACCTGTCCATTGGTATCTCTCTGAAGAGAGGCGACTAGCCGCCACAGCCCATCGAACGGTCGCGGTAACCAGACGGGTCGTAAAAACGGATATATGAAGCCAACCACCAGCTGGTTCGCTGGGACCCCATCGATAGGGAACCAGGGGCTTCACTCGACAGACAGCTCGACGAGCACCGTGTTTCAACCACCAAGGCCAAAACACGGCTTGGCTCTATCCTCCGCCTCTCGATCGAGGCGTAGGAGGAGAACACGACAAAGCCGAAACGGTTGCTCGACATGTCCAACTGCATCGAGCGGGGATTCGAGAACCGACATCGCCAACAGAAATCCGACAACGGGATTGCATGACATATCTCTTTGTTGATAAGTGACACTCAAGGTTGATCCATACAAAAAACTTATACAAATGAGCGTTTGCAATTCACAAAGTACAGGAAAGAGAAAAATAAAAATTGACCCGGCTAGCACGCTATAAAGAGAGTCGATGCCCACACTTTGGTGGTGGCGTACGAGATGAAGCAGTTATAATGCTTCATCATCGCGAGAAAGACACCCTCATATGAGGTTGCAGTATCCCTCTGACCGACGAAGCAAGCAGATTACCCGTGCCCTGGGGACGTGAATGCTGCTAATCATTGGGACTGGGGCCCCCACACGAACAAGAGGGCCAGTGCGGCGCCTCTTCATGCCCCCATCCTTACTGATGCCATCTAAAGCGCACGGGGGAGCATCTAAGAAACCATCTAGGCCTTCCATGAGAGGGACCCTTACTTCTCACCAAGTACTGGCAAGCGGTGGAGAGTATAAGACCCGAATCCCCTGACCAGCTACCATCGCTACGAGCATGGGCCATAGCAACGGCGTCTTCATGAAACATCGGACCGCTCCCCACTCTACTGTGATGGCCATCAACGGGAAGTACCAGGCCATGCGACTTCAAGTCATCATCTTCGCTCTCACTCTCGTCCCCGTCGCTTCGTGGGCACCCGTATCGGGCAGCCATACCAGCATCGGGACCCTCCACAAGGAATTTGCCAGACAACACTAATCTAAGGGGTCTGACTGAATCTGATGAAAAAGAGACTTTGGCACAAGCAGGGATGGGGGGAGCACTGCCCTGGGACTACCTTAAATAGCCGCACCACCTTAGGACACAACCTCAGATCCACCCTAGCACATGACAAGCCCGATAGAGAGATGCTCCTGCACCTCACACGCCAAGTGAAGAGAAGAGCCTGCCACCTAGACAGCGTTGTGCCTCGCCTTTTGAGGAAAGGAAGATTCACTCCATCACTAGGGTGCCACAGGCGATATCCGCCCAACACGTCCCGTCGGAGGGCCCTCAACAGCACCCGGGACCGCCTGGCTTGTCGAGGTAACGGGACCTGAGGAACTCGGGCATGGTAGCATTCCCGTTATCATCTCAAAAGGATAAAGCCAGAGCCCGAGTCCATTTGGACTCACCCTCTGGCTCGTGGGGCTACATCCAACGGGTGCGATCGCGCGCACCCTGTCCGAAACACAAACCGACCGTCCTAGATCAAACAAAGGCAAGAGCGCCGAGTTTCTTTGAACTCGCCCTCTGGCTTGGGGGCTACACCCGACGGGTGCGCTCGCACACACCCCTCCCAAAAACTGGGCGAACGGAAAACAACTTCTCTTTCACCCGTCTACATCAATATCAACATCCCCCGAATGACTCACCGACTTGCTAAGGGGCTCGGGGGCTACTGTCGGGGGTAAAAAATGGAGATGCCACATGGCACCGACCACGTGGCACCGATTAAACCCCCCAAAACTGAAACCTTGACCGACAACCCTAGGTCCCACGATGGGCCTAAAGGACCATGACCCACACGAATTTAGGTTGGCACGCACGGACGGGTTCATGCCCCATGAACCGCATGACATAACGCGTGCCCACCCTACGCGGCTTCCATCAAAGGGGCCATTGAACTTCCAGCGTGCTCGACCCCCGCCAGAGGGGTCAAGCCCCGTCCTCCATGCCGCTCGACCCTTGGAGAGGGGGTTGAGCTCAAACCACATGATGCAAAGCAAATAAGCTTGCAGGGACTCCGTCCCACTCGAATCCCATGAGAGAGGGCCGAACAGAACGATTGCCCCACGGTGGCCGTCGTATCCACCACATGGGTACGCATTACTCAGAAAGCACGAGTGAAACTATGGCCGCTGATTAAGCTCTGCTCTTGCCAACTCCTATCAGTGGGACCCATCCCAGTGATGGATGACTTGACGGACCACTGACCGGGCTGAGATGACGGGGTGGAGAAACTTGATTACTCTACCAAGATGTGACGGATCCCAACCCCAAGCAGGCCCGGACAAGCACAACCCGACGACTCGATGCTTGACAAGGGGGTTGAGCGGGGCGACAGTCAACAACCACCAACCGCCTCACCTTAAATGCCGCACCAAGCATGCATCCATAGTATCAGGAGGTCAAATCCTTCTAAGCACCTGCTCCCGTCATCATTGCCCACTCCTACTGACGAAAGCAGGCACAGCAAGGCATCCCATGCTGTGTTTGCTTGATGACACCCTCAATAATAGCGACATGGGAAGATTTGAAAGACAAATTGATTGGACTATGCTTAATTGACATGATGCTACCTGTGTTGCGTCACCTCCATTCGGCGAAACAGGCCATCTATAGGAACAAGGAGGCTCGACCAAGTGACAGTAAACGGGGGCACACCCGGTTACAGTGCCCTCTGACACGGGGCTAGGATGACGGGGCCCAAGAGGACTGAAGACCATGCCATCAACTAGAGCCCATGCTGTCTTCCATATGCTCTCGCTAACTCCACGTGTAGATATCAGTCTCTCTCTCTCTCTCTCTCTCTCTCTCTCTCTCTCTCTCTCTCTCTCTCTCTCTCTCATGCAGGCCCAACCCCTTGAGATATAAAAGGGGAGGCTTCCTTCTTCCTCAGGGCAGAAGCTAAGCGACGACACACACTCACTCATGTTTCGATACTAGGAGATCCCTCCTCCCTCACCACCGTTGTACTCCTCCACCGGTACAAGCAACACGAGCAGATCTAAGAACTGGACAAAGGGGGCTTCCTCGAACCAGTATAATCTCTGTGTCCTCTTGCATAGCCATCACCGAACGTGAAATGCGCATCCCCTAGAATAAATTCTACTAGCCGGTGATCTAAGCACCGACACCTTGTCTCAAGCCCTTTTGAGTTGGGAAATATGGACCAATATCATCGTTCACCTTTACCCCCACATGCAAAATAGAAGCATTGGATCCATTGACACCATTTTGTAGAAAAACCTTTCATGCGCAAAGCTTGATAGAGGAAAGACCATTTGACTTTGTCATAGGTCTTTTTAAAATCAATCTTAAGTACTACTCAACTTTTTATTTTTTCTATGCAATTCATCAATGGTTTCATGTAGGATTACTACACCTTCCATTTTATTTTGACCTGACATGAAAGGGGTTTGATAAGGATGGATTATATTTTGGATTACTAATCCAGTTCTCTTTGTTGCCATTTTTGTTAGTATTTTGAAGCTTACATTTAGCATTTTAACACCATTGCAAAAGATGGTCTGTGTGAGATAATACCATTGCAATAGCATTTTAACGCCACTGCAAAAGATTGTCTATGTGAGATAATACCATTGCAATAGCATTTTAACACCTGAGCTTTGCATGAGGTTCCCAAAAGCAAATTCTTGCACGTGATTTTTTTCCTATTCTACTACTGTTTATTATGTTTAGTGCATATCCATTTCTGAGTTCTCTCTTATGCCATGTTTTCCCATAAAATCTTATGGCATGTTTTAAGTATATGTCCTGTAACATGTGAGCCCAATTTAGTCTCTGCGCCAGATCACTAGACTTTGTTTGTGGTCATGCTCTCAAGAAATCTGTAGTCATATATGTGAGGGTAGTGCCAAGGTTAGGAACTGTGACAAGCTAACGTTTTACCGGAAGAATACCATGACATACGCTAGGGTCAAATTCACATGTTACGTGGTTCACTGCCACGGTTTATGTTCCGTTTTCACGTGTGTGTGTATATATATATAGAGAGAGAGAGGTAATTCCATTCTACTCCTAAGTGTAGTTACTCCCATGTTCAAAAAACCACCTTGGGTATGTGTTCATACCCATTTATTATTTTGAGTATATACACACACTTAAAACATGATTTTTGAGAGTGATAACCATAATTTTTTTTGAAGGGTCTTTAAGTTATAAATATATGAACATATATCATATTTACTGCTATATAAAATTAAATATGCCTTCATAATTTATATATCATAATAAAAAAAAAGTGAGTATGTCCACATACACTCTAGTATAACTACATACTATATTTAGAAACATCAAGTATATAATGATACTCTCTAGATTGTGAGATATACATGTAGGAGTAGCTACTCCTAGAAGTAGAAAAAATGCTTCCTCAAAATGATAAATGAGTATGAACACATACCCAAGATGGTTTTTTGAACATGGGAGTAACTACACTCAGGAGTAGAATGAAATTACCATATATATATATATATATATATATATATACATGACGTCATGTTTTGTATTCCAATTCTTATAATCACTATTACCTGCACAATTTAGGTATTCAATATTATATTAACGTATATATATTTAGTTAATTTCTCACCACGCACACAAACAAAACTGATGTGATAATTTCACGATTCAGTGGTCGTAGTCCACTTTGATTTCTTGCAATGAAATTGGATTGCTAGCAAGCACTGTATTTCATTGAAGCACCAATATAATGTTATAATACATAATTACACTTACAGTAATATAAGTTCATGATAAAATGGTTCTTTTGTGTCGATATGGGGACCATATTGAAGTATATCTGTGAACCTGGAGGTTTATTGAACCCCATTTGCGCACAAGCTTTAGTCTGTGCTTGCTTTGCTTCTAGCTTATTTGGTTAAGGATATATATAGTAGCATGATTCTAATTATAACGCGCTTCATTTCTCTCTCTTTCTAACTATCACCTTGAGCCCGTTCTTCATCTGCAGAGTACACGAGAGCTTTGGCTCGACGCTCTGCCCTTCCACCATCTCAACTTCAAAGTTCCATATCACCGCGGCAACAATGGTCCTCATCTGTGCCATTGCTATGTCCTTGCCGAGGCACATCCGTGGTCCTGAGTTAAACGCCATGAATTTATGAGATGGGACATACCTGAGCTTGGATCCATCCTCAGAAAGCCACCTCTCCGGCATGTACTCATGGCAATCCTTCCCCCACACACTCTCCATTCTACCCATAGCGTATATGGAGATCAGTACGATTTCGCCGGCGTGCAATTTATGACCGCTTGGCAGCAAGTCATCAGCCAGAACCTTCTTCCTCTCGAACGGGCCAGGCGGATGCAGCCTGAGAGATTCATACAAGGCTGCTTGAAGGTACACAAGATCTTTAGTCTCCTCCTGCTCAAAAAATAACATAGTGCTGGTACCATTATTAGAAATGCATGCTGCAGTCTTGAGAGATGCGATTGGCGCCAGTTCCTTGCGGATGGCAGAGACCACGCGGGGATTCTTGGCGAGGTTGTAAAAGACCCACGGCAGCGTTGTGCCAACCGTGTCCCTGCCAGCGACCATGTAGTTGAGGAGAGTCCTACTCAATAGAGAGCCATCACTGTAAGCCGGGTCAGCAGAAAGAATAATATCCACGGCAGACACCTCGTCCTGCTCGGTGCTCCTAGCTTTCATCTTCTCCATCATCTCCCTCACAAATCCATGGAGCTGTTTGTGCGCAGTGGCCAGCTTACCTTCCGGGCCAATATTTAGCCTTCTCATCATCTTCCAGCAAGAAGGCGGCAAGATGTGCCGGATCAAGCCGACCTCCATGACTGTGTCCATGGCGTTTGCAACATGCATAGATGGCATGTCGGCAGATAGGCAACAAGGGTCGACGCAGAATATGGGGATGGCGGTCAGGTCAAAAATCAACCTGTTGATCAAGCCCTGCATGTCGAACGGGGTCCTGGTACTCGCCATGCGGATCATGAACGGGAGGAGGCCGTTCACCATCTTGTCGCGACTGCTTCTTTCCATTAGAGCAACAACCTGTGGATTGCTCATGAAGCTCTGAAACATTGCTCGTTGCTGGCGGCAGAGCTCACCGTCAACGGTGAAGATGCTGCCACCATAGATGTCGAATATTTCAGCGAATTCCACTCCCTTAGGGTAGTTCGCATGGTTGGTGGTGAAGATGTGCCGGACATTTGCCGGGTCACAGGTGGCAAAGTACCTCATGCCACTTGCTATTGGCCCCTGCGCCTTGAGGTTACACCCATAGGCCGCAAGGAAGGTTGTGATCTGGTCGTTGAAGTTGTGGATCCTGCCAATGAGGGAAGGGAGCACGCCCACCACTGGCCAGTCCATGGGGCGCCACTGGTTCCTTGATCTCCAAGACTTGATGTACAGCAGTGCAACAAGTAGCGCAAGTGTGGAGATGAGTAGTTCTTGCAATAAGGGGAACGCCATTTTTTTTTTGTATTGCCACTGTCAATTTCTGCGCATGGACACCTTGATTTATATAGAAGTTTCCATTCTTCTGAACAGATGGGGGCCGCCATGAATGGCTTTTGTAATAATACTCTTTGTATGATTGTATATGGGCTCGCCATTCTTGTGATGGGTTTATGCATGGCACCATGTATTTCTTTTTTGGTATTCAGAAAAAATAAATGTGAATGGTTTGGCGCTGATGGTTGGTTAGATGGACATTAAATGATTTCCTTGACATCCATTTAGTTAGGGTGGACACCTTCCCGTACATCTTTCGTAAGATAAGTACAACCATCTGACAGCACTCACTAATTACTAGTTCATGCTTTAATTTACTCAGTCATGTTCATATCACTATGGGAAACGGTTATGTGCCGTGTGCCAAATTTTGTGCTGTGTGTATTATATCAGGCACACGGCACAAGGGATCTTATGTCGTGTGCCAGGAAAATAATACACAGCATATATATAGCACATGGTATAACATATTTTGCTATGAGTAAAAAAGGAGCACATGGCACAAAAAATGGTATGTCGTGTGCCACATAGGGGACACACGGTACACATTTGTGGCTGTATCTAGCATTTATGCCGTGTGTAAAAACCATGACACACGGCACAGATGCAGTTGCTAGGAACCATCTGTGTCATGTGTAGAAACCATAGCACATGGCACATATTATATTTGTGCCCTATGTCCCGGCAACGGGCACACGGCACATATTTCATTTATGCCTTGTGTCCTGGCAGCGGGCACATGGCACATATTTCATTTGTGCCGTCAGGTTGAATGACCCGGAAGCCTTTTCACCGTCGGCTGCCTCGACCCACGGTACAGATTATACCGTGGGTCCGACATTTGACCCACAGCACACACTTATTTGCCGTCTGAGAGGTGCCGTCGGCTTTGTGCCGTGAGCGGCCCACAGCAAAATCGGTGCTGTGGGCTAGGATGGTTGTGTCACACAGGCACACGGCACATAAGGATTTTTCCG
Organism: Eleusine coracana subsp. coracana; assembly: GCA_032690845.1. Lineage (NCBI taxonomy): Eukaryota > Viridiplantae > Streptophyta > Magnoliopsida > Poales > Poaceae > Eleusine > Eleusine coracana. Next base: position 7,419,686 of record CM064432.1, read on the forward strand.
TAGTGTATTGCTTTAGGGAGAAAAGAAGATGATCCATAAAAAAGGACCGTAATTTCTTAGTGTTATTTTCGGTACAAAATAACAGAGAGCAAACATGACAGCTTAGAAATATCTCTATTAGATCCGGAGGAGTTTTACTATCCAAAATATTGGTTATTAGTTTTGAAAAACTATTAATCAATAATTTAATCTAATAGTTTAGATTTGATAATCTAAATATATAACTAATGGTCAATAGTTATCAGTTTGAGGATAATATCGGAAAAAATAACATTTCTAGATTTGTGGGACTGGAACTAAAAGTTGTGGTTTTGTGCAATAAACAACGCAAATACTTGTGGTTATGTGAAACTGATTTCAAAAGTTGTGGTTCTTTGCAATAAGGGATCAAATAGTTGTGGTTTTATAAAATTATCTCTAGTTAATAATTAATGTTTTATTTTTTAAAAGATCAACTAACATTTTAATAATTTAATAGGTTTAAATTTCTATTATAAAATAAATATATAATTATTTATAATAGTATAATTATGAAATTACTTTTAAACTATTGGTCACTAGTTTCTCAAAATTAGTGACCAATATTTTGACTAGTTAAACTCCTGTAGATGTAAGGCAAATTTTAAACGCTTAAATAGCAATATTTTAGGAGTGATGGAGTACATTAACAACAAAGGGCAAAAGTTTACGAAGCCGTAACTTTATGGAGTCTGGCTAAAAATTCTGTAGCATAGTGCATATCTTTACTTCTGCGCCCTTCTTCGCTAACAGGTGGGCCCGACATCCACTGCGCCCACCAATTTTCGCCCCTCTCCCGCAAAATCGTGAGTACCCCAAAATCAGCACACCTGAGCGAAAGGAGAGGATGGATATGCCTTTCGGTCGCAGTTCGGATTCAAGGCTCCGAACCCACTCCCAGCTACTCACAAGGAGCATCTTGATGTCAGTTTGCAGCTAGTCCATTTGCGCATAGAGCAAGCGGGGATGCGTGAAGATATATCAGAGTCAGACGTAGGGGACGTAAATGCCCGTTCTCTCCCGCACGGGTATATCAGGAGGGAGAGAGAGAGTCTGAGCAAGGTTGACATAATCGACCGGGCCGGTATAACCGGCCGGACCCGGTTCAGCGGTTAATCGGTTAACCGGTGTAATTGGCCGGTTAGCCGGATAAAAATTGATTTTGGCTGGCCACAGTCGCCGGTCGTTTATCCGACCGGTTACATCGGTTAACCGGCCGGTCTGGGTGGTTAACCGTTTACAGAAGTAACCAATTTGAAAAATTGGAAAAAAAAAGAAATTAATCCGTAAAATAGTAAAAATTTAGGCATGATGTTTCTTAAATATTTAGCATAATCTTAGACACAAATTTGTAATACATTTAGTTCATACAACATAACATATCTATATAGTTCAATACAAAGCATCGAAATATAGTTGTTCTACAAATAATTATACAATGGGTTTCCCTAAATATTAGTGTGAGATAGATAAAATTTAAATAATTGCACTCACACCCATGGACGCGAGTACCATGCGGAGTGATACTCTTCACTTGACATGAGCGTAATACCACGAGTGACAACAATGCCGCCTTGTAGTCATTCCAAGTTTGTCCAGTCCATGCCGTAGTTGTTTGTCATTCATTGAGCAACAGGTTATAGAAATCAGGATCCTGCCACTCATAAACCCATTGTGGAGGAGGTTGGGTGTCCGGCGGCGGAGCAATGTATTAGTCATAACCATGGGCATAGGGAGAAGAACTACCTATGCTGATTGAGGACTCACTTACATAAGGAAAAGAGTGGATTCCTAGATGATGTTGCCTACGCCTTGTAGTCCCCCCCCCCCCCCAATGCATGGTCGTTCTCTGAGAATGTGGAGCACCATGGTCCTGATCCTGGGTAGCATGAGTGAAATCTTCCTCGCCTGTAAAACAAGGGATGAGTGAGTGAACCGTTTATGAATTGGTATGATACAATAATTATTATTTTTGTTACCTGTAAAATGGACACTTGTTGAAGGTGGAATAGAGGTAGGACCACCAGGTCCACCACTAGTACCGTCCGAGTCACCAGCAGAAGAGGCTGAACTGCTATCATCTGACTCTTGATAGGTCGGGCTCCCATTGGCACTCTCAGTAGAATCGTTACTACGCACTGGTTTTCCTTTAGTTGTCTTCTTCTATTTCTTTCCTTTTTCCTTCTTTCTCATACTTAACAATTTACGCTTTCCTATATGTGTGTCACCCACATGTTTATCTGCCCACTCAGCAAGAGAACTAGTCCCAGTAATTCTTTGTAACTCCGACGGAGTGTCATCTTCGATCACTATTCTTGACTAAATAGGGGTGTCACTCTCGGTGCTCTCCTCATCAAGTAATGGATCAGCATTGGACCTACCGTGCTCCATCCATTCTCGTATCGGATTTGCTTGATCATATATAGAAAGTTCCATTAATCGGTCGAATGGATAATCTTCTACTGGCTTGTATAATTCAGCTTGTCTCAAACGAATGCGTAGGTTGTAGTTGACATACACCAATTTATGGAGTTTCTTATATGACAACTTGTTGTGCACCTTTGTGTGGATCAAAGCAAATGTACTCCAATTACGCTCACAGATGCTAGAGAAACAACACTGAGATACAAGACGTAGTGCAAGCCTTTGGAGAGTTGGGGTGTCACTTCCAAACATATCCCACCATTGTGCTGCAACAAATAAAAGTGTAACATAAGTGTGAATGTTTCACATAAAATGTAGATAACGTAAGAATGTAACATAAGTGTGAATCTTTCACATAACAATTAAAAGAATGAAACAATAACTTACAAGGTGAAGTATTACTACCACATGCCATTTTACGAGCCAACTCTGAAGCAAAAGCACCCTCTTTTCTTCTATAAGTCTCAGCTTCATGCAGCGCCAAAATACATGTGTCTATATCTGTCATAAACTAAAATGTCGTGCGAAGGTCATTTAGAACATTATTTGATATGCCATAGACATAGTGACATCTGGGAGGCAAAGCAGCAGCTGCATTGACATAAGTATTGCTTGCAATATCACCCATCCTAGGATTGATCATTGCCATAAATCTTTCAAGTTTCCGGGGATTGCCCTGAAATAAACTTTCATATTCATTCCTTACTATATGAAATTTTAGCAAGACTTCACTCAAATTTGGCTTCTTGTCCTGATCTGCAAATCGAAGGAATGCATACAAAGGTTTCACAGACTTGACCACCAAGCTCATGTTATCCCACCATGACAAGCTAGAAAGACATGAATGTGCATATCTTCCCTCAGGCATGTTGGCAAAACGACTTTCTAAGAATGTGCTTGAAGCCACCCATGTCATGAATTTATCTTTGCGGCGAAGCATGCTCTCCAAAAACATATAATTGATGCCAAATCGAGTAGCATTCCATCTTACCAACTCACCTCCAATAGCGGTCCTCATCATGGCATGCAACTTGATATGATTGTACAACCATCAACAAATTCTCCTAGCAGCCTCAATCATAGCTTTGTGCTCCAGAAACTCACCAATAGAATTAAGAATCAAATTAATAGTATAAGCAACATATGGCTGCCACACAATATTGTACTTCTTGTTCACCATTTTGCATGCCTTCTTGTAGTTTGAGCCATTGTCAGTGATGATTTGAATAATATGTTCTGGACCTAGCACTTTGATTATCTTTTCGATTTCCTGTCAATGACAAAATTATTTAGTAACATGACAGGAGAGTAGGGGACATATTCACAAGTTAATCAAATGATATTGACTTACCCCAAAAACAAACTTTGCGTCCTAACTATATGCAGTGGCATCAACTGATTTGTGGAAATACATTATCCCATTGCAATAGACCATGAAGTTGATGACGCTCATCCCTGTTGGTCCTGTCCATGAATCACACATAAGTGTAATACCATGAGCTGGCTAATCACGCTAGAACTTCTCAAACTGCTTTTTTATTTCAGCCTCATTCTCATCTAAATATACTTCATCAATCTCATATCCAGTTGGGACTGCAATACCCTCACCTACAACATCAAAAAATATAAATTAGTTCACTGCTTTACACACATGCAACAAAAACAAATAAAAATCAACTCACCCCATCTTTGAGTCTCCTTGACGGCGACTTGAAAGTAAGGATTATCCGCCTTCCTACCGGGGATGCCTTCAATGTGGAACCATTTTGATCAAACCCTGTCAATTGCATTTTTCCCAGACTTGCACTTTGTTGTCCATGGCCCAGTATCAATCCTAGTTTGAACCTTCTCCTTCGTTCCCTTACGGACGTGGACCGTCTGAGCATACCTAGCAATCCGCCACCGCTCTGAGGTTGAGATGAACCACCTCCATGCTCGTATTGCCCACCTTGATCACGAATACGCCTCGCATATGCCTCCTCCTCTCGAGACATATCCATCGCACGCTGCAACATCTCATCCTCATCATCATTAATATCATGGACCACATGTCCTTCTCTAGCAACTTCCTCCCTTCTCAAATTATCTCATTTGTATGTCTTTCTTTCTTGCCACAATTCTATCCAGCTCACGACGATAGTAGTCATGAACATCTGGTGGAACATTACTATAATGTATCACGTTACCACCTCTTCCTGCCAAATGATGCTTGAATCGATTCGCACCACCCCCCCTTTCTTGAAATCTTGTAATACTTGCATAACCATCCTGGAAATTGGTTTACACCATGCTCCCACACACCATCACTTTGATTATGGTCTGCCATATTCACCATATATACAATTTATTACTTCAATATTACAATTACAATAAACCCTAATATTCTACATATTTAGTATCATATTTGCTATCTATATTCTCTATGCTTTCAAGTCCTACATGGGTACCTAAATTAACTACATACTTATAACTTGCCTACCTAAATTTACTATAGAATCTATGGATAATATAGATTACCTGGAAAAAAAATGAAAAAAAAACTTACCTCACTATGGCGCGGCTAACCGGAAGCTTCCAGCGGTTAACCGTGCAATGCCGCCGGTTAACCGACCTAACCGGCCAGCTAACCGACCTCAAGCCAAGGCGTAGATCTGCGCATCGAGGCCGGCTAGCCAACCGGCTATTCGCTCCGGCCGGGCGGGTTAACCGGGAGAGGCGGGCGGCTAGCCAGGTCACCTCCTGTCTCGGTCGGATGCGCCCGCCGGCGCTGACTGTGGCCGACGGCAGCGGTGATTCCGTCGGGGAATGGGGGCGGCGAGCACCGAAGGATGCGACCAAGGGAGAGTTGTCAGGGTTGTGGTCACGGGAGCGTTCGGATAGGTGGATTCCAGAGGATAAGGTATGGTTTTTTTTTCTTTCTTTTTTCTTTTCTTTTTTTATTTCCATCATTTTTTTTCAATGTCAAATGACCTAGGATTTAGATGTTCTCTTCACCATAAATATTCATTTCATCTCTAGTTTTTACCAAATTTTTTATATAATTTTTTTCAAATTTCAAAAAAAATTCAAATTTGGACCGAGGGTTAACCGGCTGACCGGTGTAACCGGATCGCACCGGTTATCTGATTAACCGGGTTAACTGGCCGATTAACCCCGGTTATGTCAACCCTGAGTCTGAGTCGAGGGGACGGAGAAGAGGGAGAGGAGGAATGAACAGTCTTATGCGGACTGGATGCTTCACGTTCCAATTTAATTGTGGGCCCATGTGGAAATTAGGTAAATTCCTCTCGCACGCAGTTTTGGTCTATAAATTGCATAAAGTTGTTTTGCGTTACTTACTTTTTTAAGAAATATTTTAAGGTATAATTCAAATATTCAATCATATTGATTAACTAGCAGTTTCAAAAAAAATTTCTGAACTTAGACATCACCATAGATTTGGTAGTTTTGGTCTATAGTTGCACAAATTTTGGGACCATTCATAGGGATTTTTTACGAAAAAGATATATAAAATTTTGTATATAAATTTAAATATATTCACCGAGAAAAGTCAATGCCTTAAAAGATTACTATATACATAAAAAAGTATATATTATAGTGAGATAAGCCGTAGAAAGACATGGGCATATGTGCTAGTAAATACTAGAAACAATAGACACGGCGGATCCGCCGTGCCGATCCAGTATATGCATCTTCTATCTATACTATAAAAACTAAACATCTACCCATCTAAACCCACTATAAAATACATTTAGCCACACCATCCTATCCTTGATTTCCTAACCCGTTTAATTTTAAGCTTTATATTAATCCTGAACCCACAGTGACAAATGACATTTCGTGTCGTTTGCCACCTAAATACTGACTTTTTTCACTGTGCCGATTTCTACCCGCCCGCGCATCCCACCCAGTTTTTCCGCCTCCGCTCCGCGTGATTTCCTTTCTCACTGTGAATCAAGCTCGCGCCTTTCTCCTTCTTACCTTCCCTTCTCGATCCAAATCTCTGCACATAAACGCGAGCGCGAGAAGGAGCCTAGTGGAGGGCAGACAATCGTAAACGTCATTGTGGTAGCGATCCCCATGCCGCCTGTCATCGCCATGCCCCCATTGTCGTCTGCTATCTCCTCATGCCCTCACATCATAGGCAAACGGCGGCGATGTCATGACATCCGCATCAATCTGCCTCTGCACGTCCTCTTCCGCGATGGCCGGCTGTAGATAAGCCCCGCGCGACCCGTGCCTCCCTGATCTGCTCATTGGTGCTATGTATCATAGTTACATATATAATAAAAGTAGTTTTTATTAAATAAACATAGTCAATGATAAAATTTCAGCGATAAAAAATATATCGGACCTCACTGATAAATATGATATATCGGATATTTCAATGAAATTTCGCCAAATTTTTTTTCCTAGGGGACATGGTGGCGTTCCCATCTTTAGATTGAGGGAAACATCCTGATTCATGCCAGATCTAACCTGCTGTCCTCTTGGAGTTTCAGCGGTATTGTATGCAATCAGTAAGGTATAGTTACTGTATGGACTTTGAATGCATTTTTTGGCCAGAATTAGGACAGGACTTGTTCACATGTTTGTTGGTTTGATTTGATGTGCAGTAGGGAGCAAGCGTGGAAAAATCCTGACAACAATTTCAGACTTCAGGTGAGAACTGTGTCTTTGATAAGCACTGCATTCTTCTATCGTCCGACCAGTCTTTAGAGTTCAACAGTTCACTATGCTGGAGCTTGCACAAGGATGCCTATAATGTGTTTGATGCAATGTCAATGTCAGTAACACTTCTAAATTTCCACTTTATTATTACTAATCATGCTACACTGTGTGGGTCTTGGAATTCCTGGCTATATTCATAATTTCATATATTGTTTTTAGAGATACTTAACTTTCCTTTTGTTTCTCTTTCTTTTGTGGCATACACTATGTTCTGAAAGGATACATATGCTACAAAACATAGATTGTACTTGAAGTCTATAAAAAACTCTCAAATAAAGGATACATATGCTACAGACAGCAACAGTCAAACAGTGCAGCTACGCTAAAAAAATATCAGCTTGGAAAATGTACGTGTATACATTCAAATTCTGAAAACATGATTGTTGTTATCCAGTAATTTTTCATAGAGATTGTTTTGCAATTCTTATTATCCAGAAATTTACTTATTTTCATAGAAATTATTTTGACATTCATTGGTGATCAACGCATACGTTGGAAGAAATAGTTCTCTTTTTAGGGAAAAAGGTAGACAATCAACTCAGCTCTAACCTCAATCCTTTTTCATTTCCTCCCATCTTGGCCCATCAGTGAGCGGATGCATAGCTGCAACCTGTCTCTAATCTTGAGCTGCACCTTGGTTATCGGTGAGTGAACCCTCCATAAATTCTTATTGCTCATTGATATTCACATTAAATCTATGAGCAGTTTTACGTGATTATTTAGATATTTACATGCAGTGCCATTGTTTGGTCTGCGTTGCGTCTGCCGCTCTCCTGCCTTGCCCGCACCACGTCGCCGCCGCCGCTTTAAGTCTCGGATCCATGTCTAGCTCATTCAGCTTCAGCCCCGCATGCTCGAACCCTTTACGTGAGAATATATTCGTGCACAGAGACGACAGACGGTGGCATGTGACTAGAGGTAGCCTCGAACGACAGCGATCAAGTCGGCAAGTCACTCCGTCCTACGCTCGTCCATGGCAGGATAGAAAACGGACGTGCAAATGTAATAGGAGGTTGTCGCTGGAACCCACAATTTAATTCCAGATACTCTTGCCATCCTCGATTTTCCATGCATGATCATTCGTCTTTTGGTCGTCTCTTAGAAATCCTCTCACTTTTCCAATAATCCATCCTCGGATGTGAAACAATACATTTTATGCCATAGAACAATTGATTTTGCGTGCTCCAACAATTGATTTCTATGATTAGAGCATTTCAATTTTACACTCAGTGTTGGGATCGGCAATGGCGGCCAGCGGCGGAGAACGTTTGTGCTGAGGTTGAGATTCACGTGGACTAAAAAAAAAGAGTGGGAGCAAATCTATTAATAAAAACCATTACATTATGTCATTTTTGGTTTTCCAATACTACCCTAGTAAAATCATTACTACTTCAAATTACTGGTGTAATAGGAGTGAGTAGATAATAATCTGGACCGTTGGATTTTAATTACCATCAATAATTACTGATGATAATATGTACTATAAAACTCCTCAAATCTATAACTAAAAAGTACAAAACTGTTGATCAGAAGTCCCTTATAATTTTTTTTTTGCGAGGAAAAGGGGCTTTCATTACTCAACAGAATGATTACACTCCTGAGAAATCAGGATTTCAACACAAACCGGCGCTTGCTGACGCCACACAGCAGAGTGCCATGCCCGCTTCGCAAGCTGTGCTAATTCGTGAGCTACCCTATTCTGCTCCCTTTTTGTGAGCTTGATTGCAAACTCAGGCAGAAGCCTACTTGCCTCCAGCCCTTCAGACACAATAAAACTAAGACTCGATTTTTGACTAGAGCCTAACTGGAATAACTTAACCACCGACGCATAATCTGTCTCCAGCACGGCCTTCTCCCTGCACCATTCAGCTGTCAGTCAGACTCCTTCCCGAGCCACCAAGGTTTCAGCCTCCTCAGCACTTGTTGTGGAAGCCAAAGCCCGCCATGAGCACAGAAGAGCTTTTCCACACGCATCCCGGATCACCACTCCAAGACCCGCTCTGCCTGTACCCTCATCAAAACCAGCATCTACATTAATCTTAATCCATCCTTCCGGTGGTGGCTCCCATTTAGGATACTCTTTCTCCCTTCGCACCTGGTTCATACTTCTATTCTGGATCAAGGAGTATAGTACTGGCTTTTTGCCTTTCGCATCCACCAAATTTGAATTCTGTGTTGCAGCACACAACTCCAGCCAATACTTAGATAAAAACCTCCCTAAACTTTGTACGTCTGGCCTCGCCCCTCCACACGTAATTTCGTTTTTGACGAACCACATGTGCTAGAAAAGCAGTAGGAGTTGAGCCCCTAGATCCCCGTCCAGCTCACCCACCAGAATCAGGAGCCAGTTCGGTCCATTGTATCTTAACTGTTCCTCGTCCGGCAATAACCATTCCGCCCTCATAGCACTTCTTAACCAGACAGCGTGAGGGCAGTCTACCATGGCGTGATGTCCTGATTCCTCTGCCATGCCATATACTTCACATGTTCCCACCACTTCAAGTCTCCTTTTCACTTTGTTCTGCTTAGTCGCTAGACCATTATTTATCAAACGCCACGCAAAGATCTTTACCTTTTTTGGTACCTTAATTGCCCAGAATTTCCACCACAAACTTGTGTTGCACGACCCAGTAGAACCAGATACTGCCCGACCTTGATGTCCTGCAGATCAGCAGCAAGACGATAAGCACTTCTTACAGTGAACTGTGACATCCCCGCCCCACGAATGAGGGGGTAGTCGAAGAATCGAACATCGGGTGACATCTTGACGAAGCAAGAGTCCAAAAGTACACACATATGAGCATAAAAGATTATTGTGAAATGTTAAAATTTGATTTATTACAACTTGAGTTCAGATTTGGATATGTAAACAAATTTGAAATTCGGTAACATAATTAGCGGAAGCAATATATCTTATATTAGAATCCTATCATGAAGCACATCAAACCCATAGACATGCTCCATTATTAAGAAGAACACCTGCACAAAACCACATAGAGCAAAGCCCTGAGCAACTAATACTCAGCAAGACTTACCCGTCAAAATGGCACGCTAAGGCCGACACCTAGTATGCAGGGGGCTGACCACAGGTTACAAGAATAGTTGCAAAAACAGCACTAATAATTGATCTTTATTTTCATATTTTTAACAAATTAATAGGGTTCTTGCATAAAATAACTGTTGTGCAGCTATACTACAACAATCATGGTTGCAATACATTTAATAGAAATACAATAATGTATAATCCTCATCATCATTTAACTTTTTACTTCGATGTGACAACGGCTACGATGTGACAGCAATCACAAGTGGTACTCAATAACCGCGAGGGACGGCGACTCGAATCGATTTACATCCTGCAGAAGAAACCCAAATACACGGCACACACACACTCCGAGGAGTCACGTACGACAACCTTTCATGAGATACAGTAGGATCAGTCCGAGTCCCACTTTTCTCGAGTACACGTCACCCCATGCGATTCTTCCGTCGAAACAATCCATGGGTAGCCCATGCACTCTCCCTTCTAACACATACCCACATTCCATCATACCCGCTTCATCAGCAGAAGAAGAGTAGGGTATCGTCCCACCACTGCGGTAATCAAGCTATGTTGGTTTACTAGTGCCCATATCACTAGCATGCACTTGGTACTGTTCAAAATTGCTCAACAGGGCCACACTCGAAGCAGTTCCCAACCAACACAAATGGCGCTATGGCAAACAAGGGCCAACCTTGTCACCTCAACCTATATATGCACTTCCCCGTTCGGTCTCAAATTGATCCATCATTATCATGTGAGAGTTGCAAGTAATAAAGTCCCAGATCATCCTACATCAAGTAGTCTCCATACCACTCGATTTTGCTACCGATGACTCGATATTAAGCATAGTAATCTATCGAATAGCTGCCCAAGTAGACCTATACCCATAGGATTTATCCTTTCCTACATGCAACTAGGGTTCCAATCAATTTCTACACATAATGCACAATCATAACACACATATGTATGATACAAAATAAAAATTTGAAAACATAGGAGTGCACCGGGGCTTGCCTTAGGCTCGAGTAATATTAGGAAACTTGAAATCCTAGATATATCCAGTAGCTATCTCCTGGGCTCCAGTCTTCTCGTTCGTACCCTTAATCCCGTTTTCCTAATTGATGAAATTAGATGCAACACAAGAATTAGTTATAACGAAGACATGAATCTTTGTTAATGGAATGAGTGTAATGACATGATGTTTCGAGAATGCAATGCTCAACATTATAAGTTAGGAGTTTAGTTACTTCAGTTTTGCATATTTTCTTTATTCAATAAACAATTACTTAACTAAACAATGCAAAGCGGTGATTTATTTATTTATTTATCAAAGAATGGTGCAAATGATGCGGCAATTTTATCCAACAAAATGAGCATGGATATGATCAGAGGCAAACTAATTTGAAAAGAAAACCTAAAACAACAGAGAGCAAAGTGCACATACACTTGTATTTAAAATACATATAAATCTAAGTTACTTAGCTAAACAATTAGGCCATTCATTAGAGATGAAACATTCTATCAACATTTAACCTTGTCCCTGAAGACATGTGCTTCCGGGAAAAAAAATATATGTTACAGGAAACATTGTTTGAGATTTATTCAATAAAGTTGAAGGCAAGAATATGCATTATTATTTTCTTTTCACTAAAAGAGTGAAAATACTAAAATGCTAATTACAGAGAAGCTACTTGGAATTTAAATATGGCATTTGATAGGATGCATGGAAAATAGTGAAATGAGTTTGCATGCAAGAGTTGAATATTTAATAATGTTGTGATAAGGAGTTATGATTTTATTTCTCTTTTTGTTTAATAAATACACTAATAAAAGAATATTTGTATTCAGAGTGTTTTATCATTTTTACAAAATGAAGCATGCTGAGAAGAGTGCAACCAATTTTAGTTTGCATAAGTATGAGATTCATTTCACTTTGTACGTATTTTCTAAGTTGAGAGAATGAACTAGTACTAATTAGGAGTAGCTAGCTAGCTAGCTCCTGCTCTTCACGAGAACAGAGTGGTGGCGAGGTGTCGGCGGCAACAGAAAAGCAAAAATCCAGTCTGCAGAACTTGGGAACCAGGGGAAATAGGCCCAAATCGATGCGCTGGGGAGTCAAGCACCTGTGAACTGCGAGAGGGGAAATCTGGGCTCACCCGAACTGGAGCAAATGACGTCGGGGTGGCGGCAGCTCACTCGGCCGTGGTTGAGGAAGAAAGCTCGATTGGGGGCAGCTCGTTGTGGGAGAGGATGGGGGATGGAATGGAGTCGACGAAGGACCTTGCTGCGGTCTCTGGGTGGCAGCGCGACGACCGGGACAGCCCCTGCAGCCGAGACGGTGCTGCGGGACCGACACGGCCTCGGCGCCAGGCGGCGGCGCGGCTGCTGCGGCCGGAGTCGGGGCTGGCAGGGCTCGGCCCCCCTCGGGCTGGACCGGAGGCCGACGAAGGCGGCGCGGCACGACGAGTTGGACGGGGAGGCTGACTGGAGGCGCTGCGCAACACGGCAAGGCGGGGACCGGCGGGGCCGGGCGGCCGATGGCGGCGGACGCCGCGTTCCCGACGTACGGATGCGAGAACCTGAGCCGAGCAGAATCGAACCGGTGCGCAGAGCCTTGGGGAGATGGCCGGAGGCAGGAATCGAGGAGGGTGTTGAGTTGGTGGCCGGAATCGAAGTTCCGATGGCGGCGCCGACTTCAGGGAAGACGGTCGATTCCCGGCGTTTGAAGGCGAGAGGGAGGGATTTGGTTTGCACGAAGAGGGATGATGTCCAGGCGACAAGGTGGGTGGGTTCGGCCCGAGCAGGGAGATGCCAGGCTGGCCGGGCGACGCGGCATTGCTTGGCTGCCATGGCGGCGAGCTCTGGAGAAACAGAGTGAGAGAATGGAGAGAGAGAGGAAATGGGAAAGGATAAGGCGTCCGGAGGGGAGACGTTCGGACGAAGAGCCGGCCAGGGCGGGTCATCAACCCGTCGGCATCGCCCACGCGGCGTGCGTCGGCTTGGCAGGGCGGGCGGCGCACAGTGCAGCACGCACTGTGCGGCTGACAGGCGGGGCCCACCATAGCTTGAATCCCAGAAAATAGAGACGATTAGGTGCTTTCAGTGACTGTTTTGGAGCATTAACACAGGTTAAAATTTAAATATTTTTATACCCTTGTAAAGCATTATTTGATTTAGTGATATGCACAAAAAGAAAAGAAACGGATTGTGAGATATTGCATTTCGAAAATACTATCATGGTCATAGGAACTTAGGAAGATTTCTGCCTGGAAATTTCTTATTTTTTAGTGTTATTATAAATTTAATTTGGGGTATCCAATAAGGTCCAAATTTAAATTTGGCTTCACATGCATGCAAATCAAGGTTTGTAGTAGCTAAAAGTTGAGGATGTCGTTCTGGGAGTGAAATTATGTAGGAGTTATTTAATTTCAAATTTGCTTAACAGTTAAGTCTAAAATCTGCTTAAAAATTGATTTTTAGAAAAATTCCAAAAGTAACTCTTCCTGACTTTATTCAATTAATAAAAAATTATATTATGTTCATAAAGATTGGATATCAATTATGGGTATGACCTAGTTCAGTGATTCCTTACAAAATTTGAAATTTGAATTTTTAAACTAAACTTGTTCCTGAGCTTTGTTTGATTTATTGGACCAACTTATATTTAATATAAAATTATCAAAAATTCTCCAAAAGTCTAATTTGAGTAATGGATCAAGAATATAAAATTTAGTTGGGTCACTTATATTAGAAAATTTGAACTTCTAGTTCAAGGTCTATTTGATTCAAATTCAAATAAATTCGAACTTGAGTTTTAAAATTGTTATTATTCTTTTGTTTTTCCTCCTTGGCTATCTAGGGTTGCTAAAGTGACACCAGGGGTGTCACAGCCCTGCCCCCTTAAAGAAATCTCGACCCGAGATTAAAGGAAATGAAAAGGTTCAAGTTTGGTCTACGGCCTATGAACTTTGGCTAATGGTTTCGTAGAAACTCCTATGATTTCAAGGTTGCCTCATCATCGATATGGTTGCTTCATAGCACCTTGAATAGCTAGATTGTCTTCTAGTGAGTAAATCATTTGCTTTCATCAAGCACTTTTATCCGGTGCTCGGTACCGGTCAATTCAGGTTGTAGTGGTTTGTTATCATCCAAGGTGACGTCCACTTGTGCCTTTGTTCTTGAGCGATGACACGTGGAATGTATCATATACTCTAGCAAATTCGACTAGCAGCTGAAGCTTGTAAGCTAGGAGTCCAAATCTTGCAGGGATCGGCTATGTACAAGTGTAGCGGCGTGCTAGTTCTCATTTCTCATCTAGCTCTAATTTGTTTTATACCTTTGGTGGGTGACATGAAGGTATACGATATTGCCAATCTTAAATTCGAGCGGACGATGTCTTTCATTCGCGTAACTCTTTCGTCTCAACTTTGCTGTCCGAAATGTCCAACAGTCTGGAAGGTAGTAGGGAAAATGGATTCTGACATGGTATAAAAGTTTAACATAACAACAAATAATACAATCAGAAACTTGGACCGCTATCAAACCTAGTGATGAAGGGTCAAAATCTGGGCAATAACAAAACGGTGACTTAAGGTGACTAGGATAGTGGTGTGAAACAATTCAAAAATTACTTTTGGCCGATAGGTTATCAAAAGGAGATCATGACTTGAGGCTCTACAAGGCTGACAAACTAAATGGAATCAACCTTGTAAACAACTATTCTAGCACACAATAGTAAATAATTTCAGGTGGGTTTGAATCAAATGGCCATCAAATGAAATTAGGCCAGCAAGGTCTAGAGTCTCTTGGTTGTTCCATACTGACAATGGTTCAAATTTCACATTCTTGCTTATTATTAAAGGTTATTCATGCATATTGGCCCTCAATGCCTATAGGAATGCTTCCCAATGAACACCCAAATGTCATGGTACATGTGCATGGCATGCGTGCGTGATGATCATGAATGATCATGCATATGCAATGATGCACTTGCATAATGATATGTTGCACATGAATGATGTCGAATGGTGCATATGTCATGATGTATATGTGCATATGAGATAGTGTGCATGTATGATGCATATGTTTGCACATGCACATGTAAATGATTATAATATGGTGCGCATGATATGGTGCATACATGTTGCTTCATGCATATTAGTGATGAACATGAAGAATTATGCAATGCAATTATGTGATATGGCAATACAACAATTTATTGATGTATATTATTGGGTTATATAAATGCACGTGATTTATGTATTCAAAATTTTATGTGCTTGAGCATGAATATGATATGGCACCGGTCAAGTATCATAGGAATAACTTTGCTCACGGAGGGGAATCTTCAGGAATTGATAACAAGAGAAAGACATTCTAGGATTGAGGGTAACATTCTGGTCTGTCCTACAAAGTAATGAACATGTAACAGACTGGGAATGGTGATATCAATTCACCTCGACAATAAACAATAGTCAGAAAAACTAGAGCGGGCAGAACTAAGTATAGAATAAATATTCTACACACCAATCTTGTAGGGTACTTACATAGCTTTTCATCACATATTTATATGTCCTCATCCGATGAGTAAAACTCAAGATACCGTTGCTTAGAGTTGATGCTACTATACTGAAATTCTAGGCCTTTACTGACAGTTAACACAAGCTTCAAAACTGCTCTTTTTGGGTGCAGAATTGGCATTTTGGTTTCATGCCAAAGTTAAAGGGGATTTCTATAGCTTTCCAACACCTACTCATACATCTTCATAGGGTCAATGGTTTAAGAGTGATAGCGTTTTTTAAGTTCAAGTTGGCTGCTAAAATTTTGTTCTCGACAGAAATAGGTTGGACTGAAGATGAGCTCTAAAACCTTGTTCCAGGGCTTCAAATTTACAAAATCAGGACATGAAAGTTGTAGAAGATTTCACAACCTTTCCAAAAAGTATTATAACACAAAATCTGGTCAAGTAGTTTAAGATTTATGTATTTTTGAACTTGACTGAATTTTCTGAATCTTCAATTTTCAGATTATGTACTACTTCACAATTGAGATTTTTAGCATCATTAAAATTCTAATCCAAGGTACTAGGAGATAGTTTTAATTTGGTAGATGCACATTAGGCTTGTTGAGAGTATTGTTTTACTCTAATTGCATAGTAATTTCTTAAATCTTTAAAGTAAGAATTTGATAGATACAACATACAAATGAATATAGAATGATGAAACATTATGTCGTCCTATCATCCTCACCAACACAAAAATTGGTCAATATACGACCATACATGACCTTGGTGACAAACACGGTATCTCAACTTTTAGTTAGTCGTTTTGCTAATGAGCTAAGTATCTGTGGTTAGCGTACCTGCAGAAGATGCATTCCAGAAATAATACATCAAATAGAAAAGAAACGAGCCAAAAATAATCCCTTGTTATCGCCCGAGGGCAGGGGCACTGATGTTAAACGCAATCAGCCCACGTTCACACTATTGGGCTAGCTTTCCATGCTATTGTCCATATGGCGGGACACATACCTTCGTTAGCGATGCCGTAGATGCAAGTATTTAAACAAACAACCTCCTATAGTTAGCTTGCCACCTGAATCATCATCAATAATATTCTTATACAGGTTTACTAACTCGTACCTCACTGTATGTGTGGTTTTCAAAAATAATGCTCATTAGTGTGGTACTAGCCCCGACCTAGCTCTGATACTAGCTGTGACATCCCCACTCCACGAATGAGGAGGTAGTCGAAGGATCGAACATCGGGTGATATCTTGACGAAGCAAGAGTCCAAAAGTACACACATATGAGCATAAAAGATTATTGTGAAATGTTAAAATTTGATTTATTACAATTTGAGTTCAGATTTGGATATGTAAAGAAATTAAAAATTTGGTAACATAATTAGCGAAAGCAATATATCTCATGTTAGAATCCTATCATAAAGCACATCAAGCCCGTAGACATGCTCCATTATTAAGAAAAACACCTGCACAAAACCACATAGAGCAAAGCCCTGAGCAACTAATACTTAGCAAGACTTACTCGTCAAAATAGCACGCTAAGGCCGACACCTAGTACGTAGGGGGCTGACCACAGGTTACAGGAATAGTTACAAAAACAACACTAATAATTGATTCTTATTTTCATATTTTTGCCAAACTAATAGGGTTCTTGCATAAAATAACTGTTGTGCAGCTATACTACAACAATTATGGTTGCAATACATTTAATAGAAATACAATAATGTATAATCCTCATCATTATTTCACTTTTTACTTTGATGTGACAACGACTACGATGTGACAACGATCACAAGTGGTACTCAATAACCGCGAGGGACGGCGACTCGAATCGATTTACATCCTGTAGGAGAAACCCAAATACACGGCACACGAACACTCCGAGGAGTCACGTATGACAACCTTTCACAAGATATAGCAGGATCGGTCCGGGTCCCTCTTTTCTCGAGTACACATCACCCCATAAGATTCTTCTGTCGAAGCAATGCATGGGTAGCTCATGCACTCTCCCTTCCAACACATACCCACATTCCATCATACCCGCTTCATCACTAGAAGAAGAGTAGGGTATCATCCAACCACCGTGGTAATCAAGCTACGTCGGTTTACTAGTGCCCATATCACTAGCATGCACTTGGTACTGTTCAAACTTGCTCAATGGGGCCACACTCGAAGCAGTTCTCAACCAACACAAACGAGGCTATGGCAAACAAGGGCCAACCTTGTCACCTCAACCTACACATGCACTTCCCCGTTCGGTCTCAAATTGATCCATCATTATCATGTGAGAGTTACAAGTAATAAAGTTTCAGACTATCCTACATCGAGTAGTCTCCATACCACTCGATTTTGCTACCGATGACTCGTTATTAAACATAGCAATCTATCAAATGGCTGCCCAAGTAGACCTATACCCATAGGATTTATCCTTTCCTACATGCAACTATGATTCCAATCAATTTCTACACGTAATGCACAATCATGACACACATACATATGATACAAAATAAAAATTTAAAAATATAGGAGTGCACCGGGGCTTGCCTTAGGTTCAAGTAATATTAGAAAATTTGAAATCCTAGATATATCCAGTAGCTATCTCCTGAGCTCCAGTTTTCTCTTTCGTACCCTTAGGGGGTGATTGGTTGGCTGCTTTTGCCGCATCCAGGCTCTCCAGATGCAACCTGGGTGTGATTGGATGGCCGCAGCATGTCCGGAGCCAGGCTCCCGCGATGCAAGTAGCTGATGTGAGCTAGGCTGAGGAGATGCAGAAAAATTGGTCACATCCCACAAGCCTGGCTCCTGCGGTGCAGCCTGTATACGTGATGTGAGAGGAGAGGTGCATACAAGCAGCCAACCAATCAACTGATCCATTGAGCCAGGCGCTGTCGATATGCGAACCAATCAACACCATCTCGTGTTTGTTCAGCCCGGCTGATGAGAGCCGGTTCCCTCATGCAAGCCAGGCTCGGCAGAGAAGAAAATTAATCACGCCCTTAATCCCATTTTCCTAATTGATGAAATGCGATGCAACACAAGAATTAGTTATAACAAAGACATGGATCTTCGTTAATGGAATGAGTGTACTGACATGATGTTTCCAGAATGCAATGTTCAGCATTATAAGTTAGGAGTTTAGTTACTTCAGTTTTGCATATTTTCTTTATTCAATAAATAATTATTTAACTAAACAATGCAAAGCGGTTCATGTATTTATTTATTTATTTATCAAAGAATGGTGCAAATGAAGCATGCTGAGAAGAGTGCAACCAATTTTAGTTTGCATAAGTATGAGATTTATTTCACTTTGTACGTATTTTCTAAGTTGAGAGAATGAACTAGTACTAATTAGGAGTAGCTAGCTAGCTAGCCTGCTCTTCACGAGAACAGAGTGGTGGCGAGGTGTCGGCGGCAACAGAAAAGCAAAAATCCAGTCTGCAGAACTTGGGAACCAGGGGAAATAGGCCCAAATCGATGCGCTGGGGAGTCAAGCACCTGTGAACTGCGAGAGGGGAAATCTGGGCTCACCCGAACTGGAGCAAATGGCGTCGGGGTGGCGGCAGCTCACTCGGCCGTGGTTGAGGAAGAAAGCTCGATTGGGGGCAGCTCGTTGTGGGAGAGGATGGGGGATGGAATGGAGTCGACGAAGGACCTTGCTGCGGTCTCTGGGTGGCAGCGCGACGACCGGGACAGCCCCTGCAACCGAGACGGTGCTGCGGGACCGACACGGCCTCGGCGCCAGGCGGCGGCGCGGCTGCTGCGGCCGGAGTCAGGGCTGGCAGGGCTCGGCCCTCCTCGGGCTGGACCGGAGGCCGACGAAGGCGGCGCGGCACGACGAGTTGGATGGGGAGGCTGACTGGAGGCGCTGCGCAACACGGCAAGGCGGGGACCGGCGGGGCCGGGCGGCCGATGGCGGCGGACGCCGCGTTCCCGACGTACGGATGCGAGAACCTGAGCCGAGCAGAATCGAACCGGTGCGCAGAGCCTTGGGGAGATGGCCGGAGGCAGGAATCGAGGAGGGTGTTGAGTTGGTGGCCGGAATCGAAGTTCCGATGGCGGCGCCGACTTCAGGGAAGACGGTCGATTCCCGGCGTTTGAAGGCGAGAGGGAGGGATTTGGTTTGCACGAAGAGGGATGATGTCCAGGCGACAAGGTGGGTGGGTTCGGCCCGAGCAGGGAGATGCCAGGCTGGCCGGGCGACGCGGCATTGCTTGGCTGCCATGGCGGCGAGCTCTGGAGAAACAGAGTGAGAGAATGGAGAGAGAGAGGAAATGGGGAAAGGATAAGGCGTCCAGAGGGGAGGCGTTCGGACGAAGAGCCGGCCAGGGCGGGTCATCGACCCGTCGGCGTCGCCCACGCGGCGTGCGTCGGCTTGGCAGGGCGGGCGGCGCACAGTGCCAGCATGCACTGACAGGCGAGGCCCACCATAGCTTGAATCCCAGAAAATAGAGACGATTATGTGCTTTCAATGACTGTTTTGGAGCATTAACACAGGTTAAAATTTAAATATTATTACACCCTTTTGTAGAGCATTGTTTGATTTAGTGACGGAATGACATGGACAAAAGGAAGAGAAACGGATTGTGAGATATTGCATTTCGAAATACTATCATGACCACAGGAACTTAGGAAAGATTTCTGCCTGAAAATTTCTTATCTTTTAGTCTTATTGTAAATTTAATTTGGGGCATCAAATGAGGTTTAAATTTAAATTTGGCTTCACATGCATGCAGATCAAGGTTTGTAATAGCTAAACGTTGAGGATATCGTTCTGGGAGTGAAATTATGTAGGAGTTATTTAATTTCAAATTTGCTTAACTATTAAGTCTAAAATCTGCTTAAAATTTGATTTTTATAAAAATTTCAAAAGTAACTCTTCCTGAATTTAATAGATTAATACAAAACTATATTATGTTCATAAAGATTTGATATCAATTATGGGTATGACCTAGTTTAGTGATTCCTTACAAAATTTGAAATTTGAATTTTTAAACTAAACTTGTTCCTGAGCTTTGTTTGATTTATTGGACCAACTTATATTTAATATAAAATTATAAAAAATTCTCCAAAATTCTAATTTGAGTAATGGATCAAGAATATAAAATTTAGTTGGGTCACTTATATCAGAAAATTTGAACTTCTAGTTCAAGGTCTATTTGATTCAAATTCAAATAAATTCAAACTTGAGTTTTAAAATTGTTATTCTTCTTTTGTTTTTCCTCCTTGGGTATCTAGGGTTGCTAATGTGACACCAGGGGTGTCACATGAACATACCCAGTTTTTAATAGTGCCATGCCACAAAATCCGGCCTGGGCGTTTCAGGAAGCTTAATCTTCAAAATTATTTCAGCATCTTGTGCGTGAAAATATCTTCTAAGTAACTCTTGCTTCCATTCCCTCCTTTCCGTGTCAATAAGTTCAGAAACCCAATTCAATCTGCATGGTCTAGCCTTGCCCAACACCCTCATTGAACGCTCGCATGGGATCCATGGCGACCGCCAAATTCGGATCTGGTTGCACGTCCCCACTCTCCAAATGATACCTTACTTCAAAAGCTCCAAACCATGGACAATAGCGCGCCAAGTCGGGGAGTAAGTCTCCGTTCGGGTAATATTTCGCCTTCAGAACCCGCGCACACAGGCTGTTCGGTTTATCCACAAGCCTCCAAGCCTGTCTTGCTAATAGTGCTTGATTAAATATCTTCAAGTCCCGAAAGCCCAAGCCCCCTACCTCCTTAGCTCTGGTAAATTTCCCCCATGCCAACTAGTGTGTCTTCCTCTGTCCCTTTGCTGCACCGCACCAAAATCTGCGTATGCATCTTGTCAATTTCTCGCATGTAGTACCAAGGAGCTGAAATACAATCATAATATAAGTGGGTATTGCCTGCACAACAGACTTTATAAGTACTTCCTTTTCCCCCATTGACATCAACTTCTCCTCCCAGGCTGAGCATCTTTTAGTTAGTCGTTCCGTAGTGGCCTGAAACCTTTCTGCCTTTATACGGCCTTCCGGTGTAGGAAGCCCCAAATATTTTGCCTCAAATGTACACTCTTGTACTCCTAAACATTGCCGCTATTGCTCCTTAGCCTCATCACCCATGTTCATATTGACCATTAGGGAACACTTCCCTTTATTTATCAGCTGTCTCGTACTCCTAAAGTATGTGTGCAATGTCTCCTTCACTCTACAAGCTTGATCAGGTGTGCCTCTAAAAAATAGCAGACTATCATCTACGAAGAGAAGATGAGAGATTTCTGGCGCATTTCGGCAAACCCGCATCCCCTGTAATCTTCCATCCTCGGTCTCCTTGCATAAAAGCTTCGATAACCCATCAACAACAAATACGAATAGATAAGGCGAGAGCGGATCACCTTGGCGAAGTCCCCGGGTAGGTCGGAAGGCATCCAAAGGGACGCCATTGAAGCGAACTGAATACTGCACAGTTGTTATGCACTGCATAACCCACTGCACCCAGTTCTGATGAAAACCCAACTTCAACAATACTGCTTATAGATAATTCCAATCCACCCAATCATAAGCCTTGGTCAGATCCAACTTATATGCACAAAAGGTACTCCTATCTGTATTATCTTGCTATATGGCATGTATACATTCAAAAGCTATCAACGCATTATCTATGATTAATCGCCCCGGGATGAAAGCACTCTGATTCAGAGATATAATGTTATTCAAAATAGGTCTGAGTCAATTTACCATGCACTTCGCTACGATCTTGTAGACCATATTGCAGAGACTTATAGGTCGAAAATCCTTTAAGTTTGCAGGATGGGAGGATTTTGGGATTAACACAATTGTTGCATCATTAACACCCGTTGGCATAACACCTGTCTCAAAAAACCTCCTAACTGCTGCAATGACATCGTTCTTTAACATGGCCCAATTTTGCTGGAAAAATCTTGTCGAAAATCCATCAGGTCTCGAGGCCTTCAAAGGTCCCATCTGAAATAAAGCATCTCCAATTTTCTCCTCGGTGAAAGGCCGACAAAGGTCTGCGTTCATCTCCTCCGTAATACAGTGATCAAAGAGATCCACCACCCTTTCCAGCTGCACTCCTTCGTCACTTGTGTACAACTCTGCAAAGTACTGAGTCACCATCTCTTCCATGTCCTGCTGCCCCATGCATTAGTCGTCATTTGCTCTCTACAAACGCCGGATCTTATTCTTTCGAGCCCGCCACGCGGCGCGCTGGTGGAAGAATTTTGTGTTCTTATCTCCCTCCTTTAGCCATGATACCCTAGAGCGCTACAGCCACATCATCTCCTCTCTATACTGCATTTCATTCATTTTTTGAATGTTTTCCCGGATATGCTGCTCATCTGCCCCTTGCAACTGCAGTTCTGCTAGCTCTTCCCTTAGCCGTTCTATTTCCTTTCTTACAGACCCAAAATGTTCCTTACTCCACCTCTTCAGCTCCTGCATAACACCTTCGAGCGCTGCAACCACACCGCCTAGGTCCCCCTTTGTATCCTGCTTATCCCATGCATCCCAGACACACAAATCTAGGGTGGGATCCCTCTCCCACATTATTTCATAATAGGCCTGTCAGGGTCCTCTACGTTGATTGTCCTCCTTCTACACACAGAAAAGCATCAGGCAATGATCCGAGGTCGGCGAAGTGAGATGATGGACAGACGCATCAAAGAACCTCATCATCCACTGATTATTTGCCATAGCTCTATCCAGCCTCACCTTGACATTGCGCGTTCCTTTCTTTCTATTATCATACGTCCATGGTGTGCCCATGAAGCCCAAATCCTTCAGCTCACATTGTGCCAGTGTATCTCGAAAGATTTCCATTTGTCGTTCTCCTCTCCTTGTCTCCGAAAAGTGCTCAATCTGCCACATTGCCTCATTAAAATCCCCAGCCACTACCCAAGCTTCATCCAGACGTGCTTTCAACCGTTGCAAAATCTCCCATGTCTTGTACCGGTCTTCCACCCTGGGCTGGCCATAAATGAACGTAGCTCGCCAAGGTTGTTCCCCATCCTCTTCTTTGATCTGCACGTCAAAGTACCGCTCTTCTTTCTCTAGTACATCCAATTGAATATTCTCATTCCAGAGGAGCGCAATTCCCCCTCTCTTCCCATCACTATCCACTGCAACACAATTCTTAAATCCTAGCCTCCACTTCAATTTTCATACTCGTACCGCACTAACCATCGTCTCACTCAGGAAGACGATGGTGGAGTTATACCGACGCACAAGGGCGTCAAGATCCTGAACTGTCCGGGAGTTCCCCACCCCCCGGTAGTTCCAGCACAATAGACTCATTCATCCTAGTGGGGCTCCTGCGGAGCGCCCACCAGGGTTGACATACCAGCTAACAGAGAAGGGTCGACCCTGCTTCACTTGGACGTAGTTCCCTCCGCCATTTCACTTTCCGTCAGGTCCTCCTCTTTGATAATCATCTTCTCGCCATCCACTTCCATATCACTTCTTTCTACCTCATAAAATTTTCCTTCTGCACTCTTGATCCTATCCGGATGAAAGCGTGGCAACATCTCGTGGGAATCTACCTCTTGTTCATATGTTGAGTCCTCGCTGTGGTTGTAATCCCCACTAAACGAGACTCTGTCTTTCCCTGCCATCATTTGCATGTTAGCTCGCATTGGCTTCACATGTAAGAGGTTAATCCTGTGTTGCAATGCCTCACTGGTCTCCTGTGGTATAACATATTGTTCACTGCCCTCAGCTTCTCTCATTTCCATCTCCTTCGCATTACCTGGGTCCTGAGTACCTAGCTCTCCTCTCCCCCTCTTCCTAGGGCTTGCTTCCTGCTTTGAGCCTTTAGAATAGCTAGATGCAGCCAGAACCTTCGCTTTTTGGGCTTCAAAAAAGTTGATCGCTCGTGCAGCTGCCGGCTTAGCAACAGGAACCTTAATCTCCCGGATTCGACTACGCTTAAGT
The DNA here is from genome assembly GCA_032690845.1 of Eleusine coracana subsp. coracana. NCBI lineage: Eukaryota > Viridiplantae > Streptophyta > Magnoliopsida > Poales > Poaceae > Eleusine > Eleusine coracana. The sequence continues at coordinate 7,444,352 of CM064432.1, forward strand.
GGTGAAGCACGTAGTTCCACCCCGAATCGCATACCACTATCCACCTCCGGGCAATCCCTTTCCGAATGTCCCATCACCCCACACCTAAAACAAAAAAAGGAACATTCTCATACTTGATCGAGAACGGGACATACACTCTTCCTTGGTACTTAACCTTCAAACTCTTCTTCAAAGGTTTCTCTAGCATGTAGTTTAATCAAACACGTAGGAAGTCATTCACCGCTCCCCCTACTTCAACCTCCTGCCCCAGCTGAAGACCCAAAAATCTAGTAAAGCCTGTAGTTATCATAGACTCTGGCAAATCATAGATCCTCACCCACAGTCGTATGGAATCTATGACAATCTCCGACGGCCTCGTCATGCTGTCGCACGGGACAACAATGACGGCGTCCCCATTGTATCTCCATGGGCCTCCATTCAGCACAAAATCATATATCTGCTTATATGGGAACTCGAGAAAGAATCTATTTCCACCTAAATCATGAGCAGGCACCGCATCTTGTATACCTCACGCTCTGCCCATCTCTTGAAATAGCTTAATAACTGAAAAAGAGTATCTAGAAAAGTACCAATCCACCGCCATCCACTTCTCCGTGACTTCAAATCCTAGATCCTCCAAATCAGCATCAATGATATCATCGTCATCCTCTTCACCCACTTCCTCTTGCTTTCCAGTAAATGGTATAATCTCCCTGCCATGAACATCCCCCATACTCATCCCGCCAAACCTCGATCTCATGTCTCCTTGTAAACCACCCTCAGCACCACGAGATCCCCCAGGCGTATCCTGATTCACAACCTTCCCACGGTCACCATCCGGCTGGTATGACGCCATGTTCCAGCACAGTCCAGAGGTGTATGTATCTAGATCGCACCCACCAGATCGTGGCTTCGGGTGGGCAGAATCCTCAACAGATTCCCCTAGTTCACCCCAACCAGAATCAAGCAAGCGCCGATCATCGATACTCATAACCTAGAACTACGTGAACACAGAGCCAAACCCTAGAAACCACAAAACAAACTCTGGCAATGAAACACATGGCAAAACAAGGTAATATGGCAATACGGACGTGTCCAACTCGGAGAAACCTCCTAGCTAACATAGGATGATCGGACTCTATCTGCAATCCATGCCCGATCAGGATTCAAGACCTCACGGCCCGTGAGAACCCTAATCGCCATGCCGCCACCACTCGTGCTTTTTTTGCCAGCTACAGCGAGACGATGACATCCTTGCAACAACCTAGAAGTCCCTTATAAGGAATAGAGTTATTGGCTATTGTTCATATATATCTATTGTTGTATATCCACATGTTTTTTAGCAGCACAGCTACTGATGATTCGACCAAGTAAATGGAGACATCAAGTAAAAATAATTTGTCCACTATGATTGAGATGATTACTGTTAGGATGGATTGAGAAGCTATCATTAATTTTAAAAGATGACCCCAAGCCATATTTTTGGCAATTAGATGATTGAACTTGTCTTGACAGATTTTTAGTGGCCTTATCACAATAAGTAATGTATTCAGTTATCACATTAGTATAAGCATGTTTAGTTTGGCTTATCTTATCTTATCATATAGTAAGATAAGCAGGTTGAGGTAAGAAAACAAATGCAAAAAAAAATATGTACCAGGTTCAAACACCTATTTAAGACTAACCTTTTAGGCCTTCTTTTCCATTCACCGAAAGGCTTCCTTACACTCTTTCTCAAGTAGCAGTCTGCTAACTTGGTAATTTGCTTGGCTGTAGCATGCTAACCTGGTAATTTTAGAGGCTTTGACATAGAAACCAAGCTATTTCATCTCCATATGTCAATCTTAATGCTACATGGCTGAGTATTGCATTTCAATTATTTTTTTCCTTGCTCTTGTGCCTTAATTTTTTTTGTTCGTTTGTCTCTTTTAGCAAAATGTTGTGACATTTCATTTTGTTTTTTTTTCTTAGTCCAGATACTGTTACTTTTAATGAACTATTGATGTGATATGTTAAGTGATAGGGAAGAAACTTGACTCATATTATCATTTTCAGGATTATTCTTCATTTGTTTTAAAAAAGAATGGTACAGACCTTGAAAATCATGTCAGCAGAAATTTCGAATTCAGTGGAGGTTTATAAACAGAAAAAGTTACAGCAAGGAATGATGTTTCATTTGTATGTATATCCATGCTTTTTTATTTTATTCTTTATATCCAAGGATTTGATTTCGTTGAGATACATACAGTTGGTGATGAACAGTAACTTCAAGAAGAAATGTCAGAGGTGGTTGCTGGCCTGATGCTCGATCAAATTCTGAGCTGTATATCTGTTCCATTTTCCTACTTTTTATCTTTCATTGATAATCTACTTTTTAATTTAACTTGGCTGCTATTATTCCTAGCCGAGCTGGTTAGCCAAATCAGAATCATATATGATATTCTCATATTGTTAATCTTACGGCATGCCTCCCATGACATTATCTCTTTATTTTCTTAAAACTAACGTGCTACTTGACCATGGTATTTTATAATATGTAATACCTCTTATGCACTGTTATCATAGTTTAACATGTAAAGGAGGTCTCACTGGAATACTCTAAGTTAGGAATCGAGGTGTTCAGCGTATTTTTGGATCTTTCTTGCATGCATACGTTTATCTAGATAATAGTTGTATTTTTTTTATAGTCAATATATATGCATTCAGAAAGCAGCGTATTCACCTGGTGTAAAGGTTTCACAGGAGGATCACAGGAAAATAGATAGATTAGAAACAAAGGTATTTATAAATGGGCATGTATGTTCAATGATTTACATATATTAACATCTTCCTACTATATACATGGAAACTAAATATCATTTATCATTGTTTTTACATAATCGTGTATCTATAATTCTCTTCACTAAGAAACACATGTTTCCATTTAGTATAGAATAGCATTATAGAACAAAGCATCATACGTGCAAAAAAACTAGTGTGTTTAAATACTAGAAAAAATAGGCGCGCCGGTCCGGTGTATGCATGTGTTTATTTGCAAATGAGCACTCGCCAAAAGCTGAATTCAGCAAGCACCACGGTCACGTTAAAAAGCAAAAACAAGTGAAAATTAGCCTGGCTGATAAACGACCTGACCTCTGCTATAGTTCTGCCCAAAGCAAGCATTATGGTTTTATTAAAAAAAAATAGCAAAGTCTATACGTGGAAGGGCAAGGTCCATTCATTCTCGTTGGCCTCTGTTCTTTCGGCCGCTAGCAGTAGAGTAGAGCCACGCGGCAAGCCCTATTCTTGGTAACTCCTGCCCTCGTTAACTATCTCTTGCCTGACCAAAACGCACAGCACAGTGTCATAGTTCTCATCCTTATTTTCTCCGTCGTAGAGTCCCATCCATCAATGAAGAAGGTGATACAAATATAGACGGTCGGTTAATAAAAAAAATGCGGGTCGGATCATCAATGAGCAGTCACGATAACGCTTCTCAAAAATTTGATATGTGCCCTATCTCGTGCAAGAACACCAGGAGACTTAGGCTTCAGAGACTTACTCTCTCGACACCAATGCCATGTCGGCAGCAGGATAGGGATGATGATGTGGTGGCTCAATAGGAAAATGATGAGAGAGAATGGAAAACCGTATGTTCTATAGGCGACGTGTCACACCCGATTTTAAGGTCAAAATCGAATGCTTCTGTATACGTGTCCAGGATCAAGTTTTCACATATACCAGACAAAAGTAAAATAATAATAAATAACCAATGTTATTATTATTATATCATACCATTATTACAAAGTCTGAAATACATCAAGAAGATAAAAGAAAACAGCGGAAGACTCCAAAATGCCACAGTCAGTCCATCGGAGGTTGCACGCCTAGTCGTAGTAGTCCTCATCCACGTAGTCCATCTCTCCAGCATCGTCTGAGCAGCAGTAATATGGCAACAACAAAACAGGAAAAACTATAATGTATGAGTACATAAAGTACTCAGCAAGTGGGGGAAAGTAATGACATGTAGGTTAAAACAAGAATAGGCTTAACACGGGTTTACTGTACTATGCATCATATGACTCAATTATATAAGCATCTTATTTACTAGGTGAAAAGTAACCCAACAGGTTAACCACCTGTCCAACACTATCGATTACCTACCGATAGCAAAACTATGAGTTACCCACTCATACCAGAACACTATAGGTTACCCACCTGTAGTACCACCCAAATCTGGTTACCCACCAGATTCATCCAAGTATCCATCTAATCGCGTGAGGATCGAGACCACTCATGACCGTGAGCACGACTGTTATAACAATTTTACACTATATAGAGGTTGCACAACTTTACCCATAGGTTGGTAATTTCATCACTATTCAGTGACTAAAGTCTCCATGTTGCCAACACACTACCGTAGGTGTGAGGCCAAGAGATCACCACATGATCTTTCAAAGCGCTTCCTAGCTTGCAAAATATCCACACTAAGGTTTTATCGATGCGGGATTAACCATCCCTATACCTCTGGCACCGTGGCTAGAAGTAACCCTTCATCACCTGAGGCCGAAAGTAACCCTCTCATCCTCCTTCCTCGAACGCCCGCAAAACTGGGAAGACATCTAATACTAAACCATGCCTACCCATATCAGCCCTGTGCTTTACACTGTTTTTTAGGGTGGCCGTTCCACGAATTTGATTTATATGACCACAAGCAGGCACTACCACAAACCAAATAGTACATTATACGTACTTGCGTATATCCGCACCATCCTCAACATCCTCCTACTTGGGTCATCTAAATTGCCCAAATAATAATTAGGTTCAAGTGAATATTAGTCAAGTTTATTATTATTCAATTTTAATCCCAAAATACTGCACTAGCATGACTAACCCAAAATCCTTACACTAAACCGTAACCCAGGCGACAAGGAAAAATCAGGAAGGGTAAATGATACGGGATCCAAATTTAGACAAGCATGCATCAAAATAAACTAATCCTTAATAGGTACAATATGGTCAAGAACACTTGCCTTATTCTCCCGCTAGCTGCTGCTCAAACTCAAGGCCTTAGAAATTCTGGAGCTGCTCCTCGTCTAATACCGATAAATACTAGAAAAGGAAATCACAAACAAATAAGGAACAGTATACCAAACATTTTCTACTATGAAAATAGTACTAAAAGATAGTTCGCATTCCTACGATTCCGTGAGCGTAAAAATCACTTAAATCGGAGTTACAGTTAAAAAGTTATGCTAGTTTGAAGTTTTAGGGGCTAAAAGGTAAAAATAGCAAGGTTTAGAAACCTATTTGTAATTTTATAAAATTACAGAGGCTAAAGTGTAAATTATTAGGACTGAAAATTAATTACTAAAAAGTATAAGGTTTTCTACAAAATTTTAGGACCTAAACATAATTTTAAATTAAGTACAAGGGTCTAAGTGTAAAAAGACAGGGCTGAAAATATAATCAAAATTAAGCTCAGGGGTGTTTCTATAAATTTCCTAGGCCAAAATAATATTTATAGAAAGTTCAGGGGCTAAAACATAAATATCTAAAGCTTCTGCAAAAAATTTGGTCTAAAACTGATTAAGATAAAGCTTAGGGGCTTAGGTGCAAAATTAACATGATTATGGGATTTTCTAGAATTAAAATAAATGCTATAATCGATGAGCCGGGTCCATGGGGATCGTGGACCAGCGCAGGGCCCTGGTCTATGGTCCATGGTGAACCAAAACCCATACCCCTTCAGGGCTTTTATTCTAGGCCACAGATCTAGAATCGGACGACAGAGGGGAGATGAGGCGGGGCAGGCGGCTGTCAGCGGCGATATGGGCGGCCACGTAGAGCCAAGGGCTCACCGGAGTTGGCCATGGCGGCGCTCTGGTGGCCCAATCCTTGCCGCGAGAGGATGGGAAGGGAGAGGGGAGCACGGGGGTTCTCACCGACGTGACACGTGGGGTCGGGGAGGATCGAGAGGCGCTCGGCGACGGAGGAAGGCAGTGGCGAGCGGCGGAGCTCAGCGGGGAGATTGCTCCGGGGGTCACGGGTCGAGGGGGAGGAGAGGTAAAGAGGCGGCGGGTGATGGCGATGCTCGGGGGGGGGGGGGGGGGGTCGATTTATAGGGGGGGGGGGGGGGAGGAAGGGGTAAACGAGCAGGCGCGTATGTCGAATTTAATGGCTGGCGGCGGCCATTGCTACGTGGTAACACGCGGGAGTGCGTCACTAGAACGGGGAGTGGGGGAAGGGGAAGCGGGGAGGCGCGCGGTGTGCTCGGGTGCATTTTCGGGAGCCGGGGAGGCGGGGAGGGGGAGATCGATGGCGACAGTTTTCGGTGGGCGGCGGGGAGAGAGAGAGGCGGGAGGTTGGGGATGATGGGGTGGGGCCGAGCTGTCAGCCTCAGCGGGGCGGGGCAGGCTGCGGGGATGAGCTAGGCTGGGCTGGCTGCGCGCGCGGGCCGAGCAGGAGCGGTTGGGCTGGCAGGGCGCGCTACTACTGCTGGGCCGGGCAGGGCAGACGGGAGCTGGGCCAAAAGAGAAAAGGGAGGGAGAAGTGGGCTGTGGTGAGGAGTTCTGGCCCAAGGCTGAAAGAGAAGAGAAGAGAGAAAGAGAAAAGATGGGCCTCGGGGAAAATTCCTTTTCCTTTTCCTTTTCCAATTACAATTTTAAAATTCTAACTAATTGGTAAACGATTTCTACTCGAAATTTTAAATAATTTTTCACACAATAAAAACCTACTATATTTCTACTCCAGCATGAATGCAACATACAAAAATATAATAATTTTAATTACTTAATAAATCCTAAAAATAATCTTTTTAGTTAAAGAAAAAAATATTAACACCCTAATTAATAATAGGAAAATTAATAATTTGCAAAGTATTAAAAAAATAGGGTGTTACAAACCTACCCCGCCTTAGGATGAATCTCGCCCTCTAGATTCGGGCTGGTCGGAGAAGAAGTCTGGAAAATCTGCCTTGAGCGGGTCTTCTTGCTCCCAAGTGGCTTCTTCTTTCGTATGATTGCTCCATTGCACTTTGCACATACGATACTTCTTGTTCCTCGTGACTTTTCTCTGATATTTCTAAAATCTTGACGGGATACTCTTGATATGTAAGATCTTTGCCAATATCCAACTGTTCTATAGGCATTTGCTGCTCTCGAACTCGGAGACACTTCCGTAACTGTGAGGCATGAAAAACTTCGTGCACATCCGACAGCTGTGATGGCAGTTCCAATTGATAAGCAGCTTCACCTCTTTTCTCTATGATCTTGAATGGACCAATGTACCTTAGTGCAAGCTTTCCTCGAACCTTGAAATGGCGAAGTCCTCTCATTGGAGACACTTTGAGATAGACATAATCACCAACTTCAAAGCTCAAGTCTCTTCTTCTACGGTCGGCATAGCTCTTCTATCTAGACTGTGCAAGCTTCAAGTTCTCTCTAACAATATGAACTTGTCTTTCAGCTTCCTGGAGAATCTCTGGCCCAAAGACTTGGTTCTCACCAGTCTCATTTCAGAACAAAGGAGTCCGACATTTACGTCCGTATAAGAACTCAAAGAGAGACATCTTCAAACTTTCCTGATAGCTATTGTTGTAGGAAAACTCTGCATATGGAAGACATTTTTTCCCAACTCTTGCTATCCTTTAGTGCACAAGCTCTCAACATATCCTCAAGAATTTGGTTCACTCTTTCCGTCTGTCCATCTGTTTGGGGATGATAGGCTGAACTAAAATTCAGCCTTGTATCCATGCACTCATGTAACTTTTCCCAAAACTTTGAGGTGAATTGAGTTGCTCTATCGGATCTATCTTCTTTGGTACTCCATGCAAGCATACTATCCTAGAAATATACAACTCTGCAAGCTTGGGTCCGGTGTATGTGGTCTTGACAGGGATGAAATGAGCAACCTTGGTCAAGCGATCCACAATAACCCATATAGAATCATAACCAGCTTGTGTTCTAGGTAAACCCACAATGAAATCCATGCAAATTTCTTCCCATTTCCATTCTGGTATCTTCAACGGTTGCGAGAGTCCTACAGGTCCTTGATGTTCTGCCTTGACTCGTTGACAAGTGTCACAGAGTGCAAGATGTTCACCTACAGCTCTCTTCATTCCGTACCACCAGTATCGACTCTTGACGTCATGATACATTTTGGTACTTCCTGGATGAATGGAGTAAGCTGAATCATGGGCTTCTCTTAATATCAACTCCTTGATCTCCTTGATATCAGGCACACACAACCTTTTCTTATACCATAAGGTTCCTTCATTATCGACTGTGAAACCTGGAGCTTTGTCCTTCTCAATGAGTTACTTGATTTCTTGGATCTTAGCATCTTCAAGCTGTCCTTTATGAATGTCATGCTCCAGAGTTGAATCAACTTCCATTGCAATGACTTCTGTGTTGGACACCCATCCTAGGTTAAGCTTCTGAAATTCTTCGCAGAATTCAGGTAGCAACTCTCGTGTTGATAGCATGTTGAGATAAGACCTTCTGCTCAATGCGTCTGCTACAACATTGGCTTTGCCTGGATGGTAGTTGATTCCCAGATCATAATCTTTGATGAGTTCCAACCATCTGCGCTACCTAAGGTTCAACTCTGGTTGGGTGAATATATACTTCAAACTCTTGTGGTCTGAATATATCTCACACCTTTTGCCAATGATATAATGTCTCTAGATCTTGAGAGCATGAACCACTATGGCTAACTCCAAGTCATGGGTTGGATATTTCTCCTCATGCTTCCTCAATTGCCTTGAATCATAGGCAACAACATGGCCTTCTTGCATGAGCAGACATCCCAAACCTTGCCCCGAAGCATCACAATAGATTGAGAATGGCTTCTCCATGTTAGGCATGGTTAGGACAGGTGCTGAGGTAAGTCTTTTCTTTAATTCTTGGAAGTTTGATTCATGTTTTGGTGTCCACTCGAAAGTCTTTCCTTTTTCTAGCAGCTCAGTCATGGGCTTGGCTATCTTGGAGAATCCCTCAATGAATCTTCTATAGTATCCTGCTAGTCCAAGGAAACTTCTGATGTCTGTAACACTCCGGGGTGTATTCCAACTCAACACATCTTTAACCTTGCTAGGGTCCACAGACACTCCTCCTTTAGAGATAATATGACCAAGAAATGAGACTTCCTTCAACCAGAAATCACATTTGCTAAGCTTGGCATATAGTTGATTCTCTCTTAGCTTTTGCAATACCAGACGAAGATGTTCTTCATGTTCCTCCTCATTCTTTGAGAAAATAAGGATGTCATCGATGAACACCACAACAAACTTTTCCAAATACTCCATGAAAACTTTGTTCATTAGATACATGAAGTAGGTAGGAGCATTGGTCAATCCAAATGACATAACCGTATACTCATATAAGCCATATTGAGTGATGAAAGCAGTCTTGGGAATGTCAGTCGCCCTTATCTTCAATTGATGATATCCCGATCGGAGATCAATCTTGGAGAAAACACATGCTCCTTTAAGCTGATCAAACAAGTCATCAATCCTAGGCAAGGGATACTTGTTCTTGATGGTGACCTCGTTGAGAGAACGATAGTCAACACACATCCTCTGAGTACCATCCTCCTTGGGAACAAAGATAATAGGGGCTCCCTATGGAGATGCACTAGGACGAATATAACCCTTATCCAACAACTCTTGGAGTTGTTCTTTGAGCTCAGCTAATTGGTTAGCAGCCATTCTATATGGTCTCTTAAAAATAGGAGCTGTACCAGGGACTAATTCAATAATAAACTCGATGTCATGGTCGGGTGGCATACCTGGTAATTCCTCTGGAAAAACATCGGGGAACTCATTGACAATCCTGATGTCTTCAATTGAGGTAGCATCAAGTTGATTCAACACAATGCGATTTGTTGCTCCTTTGCTAGTGATGAGTGGTTCGACTACATACTCCAATTCTTTTCCACTACTATCTATAAGTTTGACTGCCTTCTTAGCACAATCAATAAGTCCCTTATGCTTTCTTAGCCAATCCATGCCAAGGATCACATCAATTCCCTTAGACTCAAGGACTATGAGATTTGTAGAAAAGTCTACCCCCCCCCTTATATTAAGGTTCACCTTAGGACAGACATGCTTTGCATTCATCTCTCCACCAGGGGAACTAACTATCATTCTACTCTTTAGCATAGCTATGGGAAGATTATGTTTTTGAACATAACTAGCAGATATGAATGAATGAGATGCTCCTGAATCAAATAACACAACTGCATTATTATCATTAACAAGGAACATACCAAGAACGACATCCGGAGCTTCCTGAGCATCCTCAATAGCCACATGATTCACACGAGCTTGATTCTGCCTTGCTGGAGTTGGTGCAGAATTAGCATTGCGGCCTGGGGTAGAATTTGCTCCCTGAGTTGGAGTCTGATTTACGCGCTTCTAGGGACACCTGTTAGCATAGTGCCCCATCTGACCACAGTGGAAATAAGCACCATTTCCACCAGTGTTCTGAGCAGGAGTTGTCCTCTGAGGGGTTTGCTGAGCGGTACGAGGCGTCTGAAAGTTGGGACGCTGGATCTGACGCTGAGGAGTACTAAAACCCTGACCAGTGGGTTGAGACCTCTACTGGCCACTCTGCTGTCCAGGGCGGAAAGAAGGCCCAGATGATGAAGAACCCAAACGAGGCCTAGAGCTACATTCTTGCTGACCCTGGCGTACCATCTTGCGCTTGCGATCAATAATTCCTCTTTTGTTCTCCAGCACAAGAGCTTTGTCCACCAAATCTTGAAAACCATTGAAATCATGAGCTTCTAGAGAATAAGCAAGTCCATCATTCAAGCCATTTATAAAGTGAAAGTGCCTAGAGGGGGGGGGGGGGGGGGGGTGAATAGGCAATTGTCCCTGAAAATCTCTTAATAATAAAAGTCAAATGCGCAGTGTCGGACTTGTCCGACGATAGTGAGGAAAGTCCGATGACACGAGATAGAAAAGTAGATCGGCCGATTAGAACTTTAAACTAATAGAAGGCAAGCTAGGATCTAGTAATTACAAGCTAGAGGAAGTTATAGAAATGAGGGGAACAACTAGCAAGCAACCTACACAAGTTAATTTAAGAGAAACGAGGCAAACCCTATCTAGCAAGTTATGAGTAAGGGCAAGTAAATAACAAGTATACAAAAGAGGACAAGGGGAGACACAAGATTTGTTCACCGAAGTTCAGCTCCACAAAGAAGCCTACGTCTCCGTTGAGGGATCCACAAAGGACCGGGTTTTTTTCAACCCTAACCTCTCCAAGGGACCACAAAGAACAAACTTGGCTTTCCACTAGCAAACTCCACGAAGAAGGGGTCAATACAAACTTCCCGAGGTGTCACCACACAAGTTGGGAGCTCTACGGGTACCTCTAACCGTCTAGGGGATGAATCCCCAAGAGTAACAAACACAAACGTGGTCGGCGGTGAGGATGAAATAAGACCTTGAGACAATGGAAGCTTGAAGTCGATGGAGCTCTTGAATCTTCTCTCAGTCCCTTCACAAATCAAGATTGGAAGTAAGGGAGGAGAAATTTGGAGAGCAAAGTGAGCTTGAGAGTGTTTTTGAGTGGAATGAGTGACCTACGAGACAAGGGACGAAGTGGGGGTCTATTTATAGCTCAAGAAGAAAAAGAGCCGCTTGGATGGGTATTTCTCAGATCTCCATCAACATCAATGTTATAGCACCTATCATATCCTTTGCTAGTGGAAGCATGAGAATTGTTGGTGGAAGTGGATGTGAAAGTTGAAAGAGTTTTGTATTGTTCTTCAAGGGACATATGAGTCTTTTCCAAATCCTCATATTTCTCTTGAAGTTTATCTTTATCACTTTTAACATTTTCACAAGTATTCTCAATTTTAGTGATAGACAAGGTTTATTCTTCATTTTTATTTCTTTCAACTTCAAGAAGCTTCTCTAGTTCAAGGTTTCTTTTCTTTTCAAGAGTAAGCAAGTCTTCTTGTTTTTCAAGAAGCTCCTCTTGTCTATCATTTTCTTCCTTTTGTTTCTCAAGCAATTGCATGAATTCAAGCATTTTAGGAAGTGAAGCATTTTCAACATCATCATCATCATCATCACTATTACTAGCATAAGAGGAACGCTTGTGTTTAGATTTTGTTACCTTCGATCCTCTTGCCATTAGACACTTGTGAGTGTTGTCATCATCATCACTCAAGCTCCCAAATAGTGAGGTGTTGGTGGGAGTAACGCCGATGGCAAGTAAGGCAATGCCACCATCATCCGAGTCAGATTCGGAGGAGGAAGGTGATGAGGAGGATGAATCATCAGAGTTCCATTCTTGACCAATATGAGCTTCACCTTTCCTATGCTTCTTGTATGTCTTGTCTTTCTTGTGATGCTTGTCTTTTCTTCTTTCATCCTTGTTCTTCTTCTTTGGACATTCCGTAATAAAGTGTCCTTCATCACCACATTCATAGCAAGTCCTTTTTGACCTTCTTGCTTTGCCCTTGTCGAAGCTTTTCCTCTTGTACCTATCCTTCTTGAGGAATGACTTGAACCTCCTTACAAGCAAGGCCATCTCATCGTCACTATTTTCACTACTAGCATCAACAACTTTGTTCTTCTTCTTCTCTTGCTTCTTTTCACTTGTGGCGTTGAGTGCCACATCATTCTTATCACCGTTGGCTTCCGTAATTTGCTTGATCAACGTATTTATCTTGTTGGCTTGATCGTTTTGTTGTTTTTGGGATAGAAGCTTCCCAAGTACCTCATTGATGGAGAAGGTTTTGAAATTGTCCTTCTCTCTAATGTTTGAGCAAATGTTGCAATCCCATGGTCTCAATACTTGTAATAGTCTCTTGTTGATATCCAAGTCGGACATTCTAGCTCAAAGTGCTCTTCTTTGATTCACAATTCTCATGAGTCTATCATGAACTTCTTTTGGGCCTTCTCCCGGACCCATGATGAACAAGTTGAACTCATTTTGCAATTCTTCAAGCCTTGCATCTTTCACGGAATCAATACCCTCATAGATAACCTCAAGCTTTCTCCATAATTGATTGGCATTCTTGATTCCGGCTACTTTGTCATATTTGGTGGCACTAAGTGCGGAAACAATTGCTAGCTCCATCATGACTACCGCTAGCACCATCTTTGATTGGGAGAGCGGTAGTTGGTTCTTCTCCCGGATTTGACATCTTTAATCTTCAAGCGGTTAAGTTTTTTAGAAGATCCTCGCTCTGATACCAATTGAAAGTGCCTAGAGGGGGGGGGGTGAATAGGCAATTGTCCCTGAAAATCACTTAATAATAAAAGTCAAATGCGCAGTGTCGGACTTGTCCGACGATAGTGAGGAAAGTCCGATGGCACGAGTTAGAAAAGTAGATCGACCGATTAGAACTTTAAACTAATAGAAGCAAGCTAGGATCTAGTAATTACAAGCTAGAGGAAGTTGTAGAAATGAGGGGAACAACTAGCAAGCAACCTACAGAAGTTAATTTAAGAGAAACGAGGCAAACCCTATCTAGCAAGTTATGAGCAAGAGCAAGTAAATAACAAGTATACAAAAGAGGACAAGGGGAGACACAAGATTTGTTCACCGAAGTTCAGCTCCATAAAGAAGCCTTTGTCTCCGTTGAGGAATCCACAAAGTACCGGGTTTCTTTCAACCCCAACCTCTCCAAGTGACCACAAAAATCAAACATGGCTTTCCACTAGCAAACTCCACGAAGGAGGGGTCAATACAAACTTCCCGAGGCATCACCACACAAGTTGGGAGCTCTATGGGTACCTCTAACCGTCTAGGGGATGAATCCCCAAGAGTAACAAACATAAACATGGTCGGCGGTGAGGATGAACCAAGAGCTTGAGACAATGGAAGCTTGAAGTCGATGGAGCTCTTAAATCTTCTCTCAATCCCTTCACAAATCAAGATTGGAAGTAAGGGAGGAGAAATTTGGAGAGCAAAGTGAGCTTGAGAGTGTTTTTGAGTAGAATGAGTGACCTACCAGACAAGGGATGAAGTGGGGGTCTATTTATAGCTCAAGAAGAAATAAAGCTGTTTGGATGGGTATTTCTCAGATCTCCATCGGACAAGTCCGATGGAACAAGTTGGCGTCGGTTCTGGAGTCCGAGGGACTTACCCAATGCCTCGGGCAAGTTGACCATCGGACAAGTCCGATGGCTAGGGTTTGACACAGGTACTGGAGTCCGACAGTGAAGTCCGATGGGTCGGACTTGCTGGTCATTGGACATGTCCGATGACCGTCGGACAAGTCCGACGACCCAGAGTGGCAAAGGTTTTGGAGTCCGATGGACTTGTCCGATGGGTCAGACAAGTCCGATGATTTTGCCCTGGAAAAGTGTTTTGGCTGTGGAATTTTGGATTTTGCTCTTAGTTCATCATTGCTTCACACTTTTGTGTCCCTCTTAATAGTACGACTTTTCCTATACTCAAAAATAAAATAAAAACTCCATGAGCTTCATATTTGAGCAAATTTCTGAGTATCATCTTGAAATTTTATAGCCACTTTGTTTTCTCCTTTTCTTTGAGTATTTGAGCTTCTATGCATTTTGTCATCAATAATTGAACCATCTTCTACACACATGCTCATTGAAACATTAGTCCATTCTTAATTGTATTGGCGTCAATCACCAAAATAAAATTAGGGGTCTAGATGCACCGTCATAAAGCAATATTGCTTCTTCTCATCTGTGTTCACCTCGTCAGGAGCATAGCGAGAAAGCTGGGTGAAACGAGTGACATACTCACTCACAGACATAGAGCCTTGCTTCAAGTCTTGGAATTCCTTCTTCTTGAGTTTCATCACACCCAGAGGCACATGGTGTGACCTAAAGCTGTTCTGGAATTCCTGCCAGTTGATGCTTTCTAGCTCTTCATGAGCCTCCACATAAGCATCCCACCAATCAGCAGCAGGACCTTTAAGCTGGTGAGAAGCAAAAAGAACCTTCCCACGATTGTTGCACTGCACCACCTGCAACTTCTTCTCGATGGTCTTTAGCCAGTCATCAGCATCCATAGGCTCCACAAAATGAGAGAAAGTGGGAGGCTTGGTCCTCTGGAATTCTTCAAGCTTGTCTCTAGGTGGTGGAGGTGGCTGATTATGACCCTGTTGCATTTGCATAATGTTCTGCTGCATAGTGTGAAGAAGTTGAGTTTGTATAGCAAGAATTTGCTCCAGAGTTGGAGGAGGTGGTGGTGGCGGATGCACATTGTTGCGCCTAGTGTTCACCATTTGATGAGAATTCTGATATGTTCAGTAGAGAGTTGGATAGATGATAGAATTCCTAATATTAACCCAAGTCTTAAGTTCTAATAAGAAATAAATTTTGAAAAACAAATCTTTCACTCAAGCAAAGATCCAAATCAAACATGGCACACCACACCAAAACATAGCAGATATGCTTGATAGAGCTAAACGAAACTAATGAACTTATAACTCTATAAGGGAAGACCTTAGAAAATAGATCATACCATCTATCGAATTTTGGAAAAGTGTTTAATAGAAATGAAGGAAAGACAAGAAAGCCAAATGGAAGGGATAAGTAAGCAAGAGATTATAATTTATACCAAAAATAGTTTTGTTAAAAACCTTAAAACGACCATTTCTAACTAGGGTTGCGTCCTACGGTCGACATGGCTCTGATACCACTCTGTCACACCCGGTTTTAAGGTCAAAACCGAATGCTTCTGTATACATGCCCAGGATCAAGTTTTCATGTATATCAGACAAAAGTGAAGTAACAGTAAATAACCAATATCATTATTATTATATCATACCGTTATTACAAAGTCCGAAATACATCAAGAAGATAAAAGAAAATAGCGGAAGACTCCATAACGCCACAGGCAGTCCACCGGGGATCGCACGCCTAGTCGTAGTAGTCCTTATCCACGTAGTCCATCTCGCCAGCATCGTCTGAGCAGCAGTAATATAGCACCAACAAAACAGGGAAAACTATAATGTGTTAGTACATAAAGTAATCAGCAAGTGGGGGAAAGTAATGACATGCAGGCTAAAACAAGAATAGGCTTGACACGGGTTTACTGCACTATGCATCATATGACTCAATTATACAGGCATCCTATTTACTAGGTGAAAAGTAACCTAACAGGTTAGCCACCTGTCCAACACTATCGGTTACCCACCGATAGCAAAACTATGAGTTACCCACTCATACCAGAACACTACATGACCGTGAGCATGGCTGTGAGCATGGGTGAAAAGTATCCATCTAATCGTGTGAGGATCCAGGCCGCTCATGACCGTGAGCATGGCTGTTATAACAGTTTTACACTCTATAGAGGTTGCACAACTTTACCCACGGGTTGGTGATTTCATCACTATTCAGTGACTAAAGTATCCATGTTGCCAACACACTACCGTTGGTGTGAGGCCAAGAGATCACCACATGATCTTTCAAAGCGCTTTCTAGCTTGCAAAACGTCCATGCTAAGGTTTCACCAATACGGGATTAACCATCCCTACATAGGCCCCCTTTGGCGCCGTGGCTAGAAGTAACCCTTCATCACCTGAGGCCGAAAGTAACCCTCTCGTCCTCCTTCCTTGAATGCCCGCAAAACTAGAAAGACATCTAATACTAAACCACGCTTACCCATATCAGCCCTGTGCTTTGCGCTGTTTTCCTCGGTGGCCGCTCCATGAATTTGATTTGTATGACCACAAGCAGGCACTACCACAAACCAAATAGTACATTACACGTACTTGTGCATACCCGCACCATCCTCAACACCCTCCTGCTTGGGTCATCTAAATTGCTCAAATGATAATTAGATTCAAGTGAATATTAGTCAAGTTTATTATTATTCAATTTTAATCCCAAAGTACTGCACTAGCATGACGTACCCAAAATCCTTACACTAAACCGTAACCCAGGCGACAAGGAATAATCAGGAAGGGTAAATGACATAGCATCCAAATTTAGACAAGCATGCATGAAAATAAACTAATCCTTAATAGGTACAATATGGTCAAGGACACTTACCTTGTTCTCCCGCTAGCTGCTGCTCAAACTCATGGTCTTGGAAATTCTGGAGCTGCTCCTCGTATAATACCGATGAATACTGGAAAAGAAAAACACAAATAAATAAGGAACAATACACCAAATATTTCCTAATGACTATGAAAACAGTAATAAAAGATAGTTTGCATTCCTATGATTTCGTGAGCGCAAAAATCACTTAAATCGGAGTTACGGTTAAAACGTTATGCTAGTTTGAAGTTTTAGGGACTAAACGGTAAAAACAGCAAGGTTTAGGAACCTATTTGTAATTTTATAAAATTACAGGGGCTAAAGTATAAATTATTAGAACTGAAAAATAATTACTAAAAAGTATAAGGTTTTTTCTACAAAATTTTAGGACCTAAACATAATTTTAAATTAAGTACAGGGGTCTAAGTGTAAAAAGATAGGGCTCAAAATATAATCAAAATTAAGCTCAGGGGTGTTTCTATAAATTTCTTGGGCCAAAATAATATTTATAGAAAGTCCAGGGGCTAAAACATAAATATCTAAAGCTTCTACAGAAAATTTGGTCTAAAACTGATTAAGATAAAGCTTTGGGGCTTAGGTGCAAAATTAACATGATTCTGGGATTTTCCAGAATTAAAATAAATGCTAAAATGGATGAGCCGGGTCCATGGGGATCGTGGACCAGCACAGGGCCCTGGTCTATGGTCCATGGTGGACCAAAAACCATACCCCTTCGGGGCTTTTATTCTAGGTCGCAGATCTAGAATCGGACGACAGAGGGGAGATCAGGCGGGGCAGGCGGTTGTCGGCGGCAATATGGGCGGCTGCGTAGAGCCAGGGGCTCACCGGAGTTGGCCATGGCGGTGCTCCGGTGGCCCATTCCTTGCCGCGAGAGGATGGGAAGGGAGAGGGGAACGCAGGGGTTCTCATCGAGGTGACGCGCGGGGTCGGGAGGATCGAGAGGCGGTCGGTGGAGGAGGAAGGCGGTGGCGAGCGTCGGAGGTCGGTGGGGAGATTGCTCCGGGGGTCGCGGGTCAAGGGGGAGGAGAGGTAAAGAGGCGGCGGGTGATGGCAATGGTCGGGGGGGGGGGGGGGGTCGATTTATAGGGGGGAGGGAGGGGTAAATGAGCAGGCGCGACTTGCTGGATTTGATGGCCGGCGATGGCCATTACTGTGCGGTAACGCGCGGAAGTGCGTTACTAGAACGGGGAGTGGGGGAAGGGGAAGCGGGGAGGCGCGCGGTGTGCTCGGGTGCATTTTCAGGAGCCGGGGAGGCGGGAAGGAGGGGGATCAACGACGGCAGTTTCTGGTGGGCAGTGGGGAGAGAGAGAGAGGCGGGAGGTTGGGGATGACGAGGTGGGGCTGAGCTGTCAGCCTCTGCGGGGCGGGGCAGGCTGCGGGCTGCGGGGACGAGCTAGGCCGGGCTGGCTGCATGCGCAGGCCGAGTTGGAGCGGTTGGGCTGGCAGGACACGCTGCTGCTGCTGGGCCGAGCAGGGCAGGCGGGAGCTGGGCCAGAAGAGAAAAGGGAGGGAGAAGTGGGCTGTGGTGAGGAGTTCTGGCCCAAGGCTGAAAGAGAAGGGAAGAGAGAAAGAGAAAAGAAGGGCCTCAGGGAGGAAATTGGCCTAGTGGCCAGGAAAATTCCAGTTCCTTTTCTAATTACAGTTTTAAAATTCTAACTAATTGGTAAACAATTTCTACTCAAAATTTTAAATACTTTTTCACACAATAAAAACCTACTGCATTTCTACTCCAGCATGAATGCAACATACAAAAATATAATAATTTTAATTACTTAATAAATCCTAAAAATAATCTTTTCAGTTAAAGAAAAAAATATTAACACCCTAATTAATAATAGGAAAATTAATAATTTGCAAAATATGAAAAAATAGGGTGTTACACGTCGTCTCATCCTTGTATATACACACAGCACGACACAATTGTGGTAATTAATCCGTAATTAAGTAGTGCATTAATCACCATTAAAAAAATAAATGCTTACCATATATGGTCAGCGTAATTATCTCTTGCATAACAAAAATCTGAATAGCAAAAGAAAACTGCAACCCCGCACACGCAAGCCTCAAATTTTGCCAGACCATTCATGTGCATGTTGTGCGCCCGCACCCTTTGCCCCGCTCGGCCCGACGAAGCGAGGCGTGGCGAGCGAGCGCATGCGTGTTCTTCCTCTTATCTTCTACTAGCTTAGTTAGGTGGAAACAATTCAAATATTTAAATTGTTCTTCTCCTTCTTAGACTAGCAATATGGACTAAAGCCCCTCACCATGTCATGCATGTGTATATGGGTTTTTAGGATTTAGTGGGATTATAAACTGGGCCACAGTCCAAAACTTCTAACAATGTCCCACCAGATCCTAGAGACTCATGTTGTTTTTCCCATCATATCAAGATATTATTGATATACCAGCATTTTGGTGGAGACCAATGAAGGTTGAACATCCACCTAGTGCTACAAGACACACTCATCGATAACTGTGCAATGGACTATGCCTTAAATTGACAGTTTGGTGTGAACATGTTTCACTAGTAGCCTATCTCACTTCATGAGTTTGTTAGAGAACTCTAATTCTTATATATCGCGACTAATGATCAATCTCATATAGGTATGTTCTTGTGATGATACTTTGTAGAACAGTATCTTGCACATGAAAGAGGCTTAGAAAATTAAGACAAAGTCATCCTTCCTAACAGATATGAGAGTACTGCATCTCCAACGAAGCGGGTGTTGACGCCAGGTAGCGCATCATTTTATATATCAAAAGCACCCTATTTTAGAGCTTACATATCACTATTATAGGCCATTAACCCCTAAAATGGTAGAATATTTCTACAATTGTTGTTCTGTAGAAACAGGTGAAAAGATGACAATTTGGGACAATTATAATGGACTTGGACCTTGAAGAGGTGAATTGTAGCAGAAAAGGCCCGGGTGCCGACCGACAAGTCCACTATGTCGATCGGCACAACGGTGACCTGGGCTAATCAAAGCTGATCCACTCTTCAGGACATTCTAGAAAGAAGATATTTGCACAAATCTTAGAGATATGCTTTGTAAAGAGATAAAAGGAAACTCCAAGATCTTAAATGCATAATACAAGACTTTACTTTAGAGAACCTGATGGGAGGACCCACATGGAAGTTATAGAAGACTTGGGAACCAACTTATAAGAGAGATCGGGCCAAACACATTGTGTGCCGATCAGCACACTCGTCATGTCGATCGGCATGTGGCCCTCTTCCCAAGAAATTGACTCGATCTCGAGTTATGCCCATATAAATACTTATAAATCCTAAGGCCAGAAGGGATGCTGCCGAGGGACACCAGATACCATGAGTTTAGAGCCATTGAGGCTTTACCTCATTCTTTACATCTCTAGTTGCTAGATTTAGCTTGGCTAGCCTAGCCAAGTTGATGATCGCAAGGTCGTAGGCTTGGTGTTTCAAGAAACCACTAGTGCTTGAGGTGATTCATCAAAGTAGGCCTACTAGATGGTGATGAATCTTATACTATGTATCATATTAAAATAATATCTAGTATGTTGATGAATGGTTTTGGTTACATGATCACGTTGGTTTGATGATTCTTGCATGTACATAGGCTAAGTACCTAGATGCTATCTTAATCATGGTGATTAGGGTAGTACTCCGGATCTTGTAATGAATCAGATTTGCACGTATAACTACTTATGCATGGTAGGAGGTACGTGCAGAGGAGAAGTTGTAGACCGGGCACTTCTTGTGATAGGAGACCCTCGGGAAAGTCTCTCCTTTACTCGTCTTCGGCTTCTTGTACCAAGTAATTCCATTTATGATGCTACTAGACTAAGCTTTGTGGTTATGATCTCAGCTAGTAGATTAACTGGTTAAACTCACTAAACACTAAATAGTTTTCTTTATGCCAGTCTATGAACTTAAAAATCCTTCTTTGAAAAAGCTGAAAGGATCGAGTGACCGAGAGGGGGGGGGGGTGAATCGGGAACTCGCCATATGTACCAAATTCACCAATTTCTAAATCGATCACTCAAAGCAACTCCTATAGCAGTTCTAGGGGTGATCACACTAACAAGATAATAGCCCTATGAAAGGAACAACAACCTAAGCATACTAGTAGATCACACAAGGCAACCAACTCCTATACAAGCTAGTAAACAAATACACGCGAATGCACACAACTAGCTTGCAAGGGGTCCTACTCATGCAAAGCTACTGGATCAACAAACACATGGTAAGCACACAAGCATAAGTAGCACGATACATACTATGATGATCAAACAAACCAAAGCAGCTCCTATACATGCTAGTGATCAAGTATAAAAGCTAAGCACTACTAGCAAGTAAACAAGCCTATTCATGCAAGTTTACAAGGCAATAAACTAGAGCAAGACAAACACACGAGCATGAATAGCACGGTATGTAAATACGGAAAGTAAAGCATCATAGCAAGGAGAGGGTCAAGGAATGCTCATATTTTTTTTTCCGAGGTCTTGGAAGGATGACGCCTTCCCCTACTCCTCGTTAGACCACTCCCGCCGGAGTACCGGTCCCTCTCGCCACCAAGTGGAGTTCTCACACACGAGCCCACAATCACTCCCGGAGTGAAGACACGGCTACATCACCACTGCCACCAAGGCACAAACTCGCCTCCCTCGAGAACTTGCCAGACTCACCAAGCCAACACGGGCACTCACTATTGATGCTCCTTCCATCGGTAGGCTCAAACCAGGTACAAATATGTGACAGTCTTCACAAACAATCACGATAGGTTCGATCACCAACACCTAACCGGTCTAGATCTCACCATAGACCAAGAGTAACAATCTAGATCACACCCTAAAGGACACCCTATCCTTTGATGTGGATAGATGCTCAAGTTACTCTCCCTAGCACTCTGAAGGTATCCAATATTCTCTCCTAGTACTCCTCTCTCTTCCTCTTGTATCTTAACAAATGCTCCTAGGTATTCGACTGGCCAAGGGAGGTCTCTAAGACTCTAGCAACGAAGTTATATAGGGTTCCAACCTAAAACTAGTCGTTGCTCCACGAAATCAACTTTTTGTGCCAACTGACCATACAATCCGGTCACTCCTAGACCGGACCATCTGGTCACCTCGGAAATGGCTTCTCTAGAGCTGTTGGCTCTCTGCCCAGCTGACTTCCTGTACTGACCGGACCGTCCGATCTCTTCACGTCCTGTGATTCCAGAGAGCACCCAAAATATGCACCTCTATCACGAGCCCCATCCATACAGACCGGACGGTCTGGTCTTCTGACCATATCGTCCAGTCAGTATCGGCCTTCGCGGAAACAGACTCCTCACAGACTGCTCTCTGATCTTGTAGTGACCGTACAGTTTGGTATCCTCTGACACCTCTGTCCGGTCACTCGGTTCAGAAGCTAAAACTCCTCATCCTCGCTTGACTTTGTTTCTCGGCTTCTCTGAACAGCTCCTTGGCTTCTCCAATGTCACCTAGTGCATGTGATTTCACTGAGCATGCACACACATCATCGACTAGCATGACCGAAGAGACATGACCTAGACCCCCTTAATAGTCTCGTTTTTTCTTTAGACTCAAAGCCCTAACAACTAGACAAGTGTTTCAAACACTTTCTCCATAGCTTGTCCTTAGCCTTGATCCATCTCCATCAATCCTTGGACTCCATCAAGCTCATCAAGCCTCTATGCTTGTAGTCATTCGTCACCAAGGAAACCATCTACAATCATCATAGAGTAGAAAAGGTTTCCTACATGTACAACACTCGTGTAGGCATTAGTTACATTTTATATTTCTCATTCATCACCAAAACATTCATACATTGGGGTGACCTCAATGGTCATGATCCTTACAAAATCTTTCTTGCCAATTGGAATAGTGATGCGCCAATCGGCACACCCTCAACCCACCGACAAATCAACCTCATCTTTAGAAGCATAAATAGATCTTTTATTAATTTCTTTGCTTGATTCCCACTAGTCTATGTGGATTTGATTAAACCTTGAAATACTCTAAGTGAAAACATGCTATAACTATACACCGTTCTCTTGCGGTATATAAGTGGGTGCGTATCTATGACCAACAGTGGGTTATTCTTCCTAGGTCTTAGTTCACAGGATCTCCGATCACATAGGTTGGGTTGCCACTATAGTGTAACTTATGTGGGTCTCAATCCCATCTTCTTTAATGCATTATCTATCACAATATACGATAATCCCTTAGTAAAGGGATGTGCTAGGTTTTTAGCTATTTCAATAAATTTCTCCGATCACATAGGTTTGGTTGCCACTATAGTGTAACTTATGTGGGTCTCAATCCCATCTTCTTTAATTCATTATCTATCACAATGTACGATAATCCCTTAGTAAAGGGATGTGCTAGGTTTTTAGCTGTTTTAATAAATTTCCTAGCTATAATACTGAAGCTCCTTTGTTTCCGGATAGACTACAATCTGTGCTTCACATGTTTGTTGAACTTCATATTATCCTGATTGATAGTCACCTTCCTGATAATTGTTTGATTATCACAGTTTATGAGAATAGCAGGGATTGGTTTTTCAACCATTGGCAAGTCCATCAAAAGTTCTCTCAACCATGCTACCTCAGTTGCAGCTGTTTCCAGAGCAGTGAGATCTACCTCCATGGTTGATTTAGTCAAAAGCATTTGATTGCATGATCTCCATGAGATAGCATCACCACCAAGTGTGAGTAGGTATCCACTAGTGGCCTTCAGCTCATCAGCATCTGTTATTCAGTTTGAATCACTATATCAATCAAGTACACCAGGGTATCCTAAATAGTGAATCCTAACTCATTGTGCTCTTAAGATAGCGCAAGACTCAAACAATACCACACCAATTATCATCTCCCAGATTAGAATTAAATCGGCTCAATTTGCTAACGTCAAATGCGATGTCCAGGCGGGTTGCACTAGCTAGGTACATCAGTGAGCTAACAATTTGAGAGTATCATAATTGATCATTTCCTAGTCCTTTATTCTTTCGAAGCATTAGACTATGATCATACAGGGTTTGAGAAGGTTTGATTTTCATGTAGCCAAAGCGACTCAAGACCTTCTCAACATAATGGGATTGCATAAGAGTAATCCCATCCTCATTCTTGTTAAGTTAAATATTAAGGATCACATCTGCTTCTCCCAAATCCTTCATGATGAAATTTTGGGATAACAATGATTTTACATCATCATCTCATCCATACTAGTCTCAAAAATTAGTATGTCATCGACATACAATCATAGTATAACTCCTTTACTCCTATCATAGTGGTAGTACACGTAGGTGTCAGCTTCATTTACAACAAACCCAACAGATGTTAAAGTTTTGTCAAACTTCTTATGTCATGCTTGGGTGCTTGCTTTAGGCCGTACAAGGACTTTAGTAACCTACACACCTTGCCCTCTTGTCCAGGCACTACAAGTCCATCAGGCAGATCCATGTAGATTTCCTCATCCAACTCTCCATTAAGGAAAGATGTCTTTATATCCATCTAATTGACTAGAAGACCATGTGAGGCAGCCAATGATAGTAATATCCAGATGGTGGTTAATCTGGCAATGGCTAAGTATTGAAATAATCCTTGCCTTCTTTTTTTGAATATCCCTTAGTCACAAGCCATTCCTTGTACTTTTCAATGGTACCATCAGGCCTAAACTTTTTTGTAAATACCCACTTGCAACCAACTGGTTTGCAACCAATTGGTCGATCAGTTACTTGCCATGTTCCATTGGAGATGATGGATTCCATCTCACTATGGATTGCATCCTTCCAGTATTCTGCATCAGGTGATGCATATGTCCTCGAGATGGATGTGGGAGTATCATCGACAAGGTACACATTGAAGTCATCACCAAAGGATTTTGCAACCCTTTGTCTCTTACTCCTTTGAGGGGCTTCTTCACTATCATTCCCGTCGCTCTCATGTGGATGTTCCGGTGGAGTTGTAGGTTCTAAAGTTTAATCAATATAAGAACTAGGTATAGAGTATGTATCATTCATAGGAAAAATGTTTTAAAAAAAGTTACATCACAAGACTCAAAAATTGAATCAACTAAGACATTAGGCACTTCAGACCATATCACCAAAAAGTTTATATGTTGTGTTGTGGTACACATATCCTAGAAAGACATAATAAACCATTTCAGATCCAAGTTTACATTTCATATTTATTGGTACACTAACCTGGCCAAACAGTCCCATGTACGTAAATATGAGAGTGAGGGTTTTCTTCCTTTCCGTCCTTCATATGGAGTGATATCACTATTCTGAGTGGGAACTCTATTCGGGACGTGACATGATGTTGAAACATCCTCTCCCCTCCATGCTTTAGGTAAATCAAAAGTTCCTAACATGGCATTCACCAAGTCCATAAATGTCTTATTCTTCCTTTCAGCAACACTATTAGATTATGATCAGTAGGTAGGTGTTCTTTCGTGAATAATTCCATTCTTTGACAGAAAAGATCAAACTCAATGGGAAAAATACTTTCCTCCATGATCAGACCTAACATGTTTTATTTTCCTTTCTAGTTGCTTTTCTAGCTCAGTCATGTAGGTCTTAAAACATTCAAACCCCTCATCCTTAGTTCTTAGTATAAACACTAGGTAAATTACCATACCCAGATATTCCACTTGAGTCACCAGTAGTCAAATTGGCAGCCTTCTGCCCTTGCCGGATTTTTTTGCTTTTGCGGTTGCGATAGTTCTTGGCAAAATTCCCATTTTTTGCCACATATAAAGCACACAGCCTCATCCATGTTCATCTTCTTCTTCTTCTTGAATTGAGTAGTCTGAATAGCCTTTCCTTTTTTCCTTCTAGTTCTTCTTGCCAGCGTGTTGCATCACATAGGCATTGGAGTGACCTTTGGGTGCTCTCAATGGTGCATCCTTTGCCTGAGCTTTCTCCTTAACATCAAGACCAACCAACAAATCCTCGACAAAGATGTTGTCTTTTATGCTTTAGAGATGTGGCGTAGCTCCTCCAAGATGAAGTTAACTTGGCAATAATGCCCCCAACCACAAAATTGTCAGCCAATTTGCAACCAAGCTGATCGAGCTCCCTCACAATGAGTTAAAGTTCATGGGCCTGCTTGACTATAGGACGGTTGTCAACCATTCTGAAGTCGTGGTGCTACTTCATGACATACAGCTCACACGCAACATCCGAGGCCGAGAACTACGTTCAAGTGTCTCCTAAAGTTCAACAACACTTTTGATGTGCATAGACACATCACACAGCTGGTCAGAGAAAACGCTAAGGACGTATCCGACGAAAATCATCGTAGCCATGGAGAACTCCTACATTTCTATCGTAGCTGGTCAGAGGTAATGTGGGAGGATTCCCCATGACCCAAAACACACCAATAGCCGAGAGTCATAACTAGACTCTCGTTTGCAGTCTCTTGAAGTTCACTCCATTGAACTTCTCAGGTTTCATCGCATCAACAAAACCAGCGATCACTAAATGCCTATCAGGTTTTTGGATTTTTGGAAGTAACAACAGTTTAGTGATAATAAATCTAAAACCAATAGGTGCAAATACTAGATGAACTACACATAATCTAGGCATGCATATCATCAAGAAAGCACCTATCTCAGTTATGTGTACTAGTATGTCATGAGACATAAACGAAGAACATACGCTAATCATAGTGACTAGAAACATCCTAGGGACAAAGCCTAGATCACTCGATCTAATCACCAGTAGTTGTTAAAGGACGACTTGCAAGGACGCTCCAGTGATGGTCACTGTAGAGTCCGATCCGTCGATAAAGAAGGCGATATAGATGTAGGCGATCGGTCGATGAAGAGGATGTGGGTAGGATCTCCAGTGAGCAGTTGTAATGTCGCTTTCCAAAAACCTGATACGTCCCCTACCTCGTGTGAGGACACTAGAAGACATAGGCTTCGGAGACCTGCTCTTCCGACACCGATGGCACATCAGTAGCAGGATGGGGAAGATAATGCGGCAGTGCAGTAGGAAAATGGCGAGAGAGCCTGGAAAACCGTATGTTTTGTAGGTGACGTCTCACTCATATATATACACATAGCATGACACACTTATGGTAATTTAATTCACAATTAAGTAGATGCTTTAATCACCATTAAGAGAGAATAATTACTTACAATATATGGTCAGCGCAATTGTCTCTTGCATAACAAAAATGAGTAGCAAAAGGAAGTTGTGATCCCGCATATGCAAGGCTCGAATTTTGCCTGACCATTCATGCAAGGCGAGCGAGCACATGTGTATTCTTCCGCTTCTCTTCTACTAGCTCTACTAGCTCAACTAGGTGAAAATAACTTAAGTATTTAAGTTGTTCTTCTCCTTCCTAAACTAGCAATATAGGACTAAAGTCCCTCAGCATGTTATGTATGTGCATGGGCCTTTGGGATTATAAATTGGGCCACAGCCCAAAACTTCTAACATGCACCACCACAGCAAACATTAAGGCGCTTGGATCAGTTTCTGTAATTTTTGTTTGCAATTTCTTATAAGCTCACAAGTTACTAGTTCCTCAATGTAAACAAATTGCTAACGTGATGCAAATAAATTTGTAGCACACGTATAAACTTTTTTGAACATCTTGTTATTCTTTACCTGATCTAGTGTTCATAAGATTTATCTGAAATTTGGCGTTTGCTGATCAGGACCGCGGTGGCGAGTTGTACCACCACCTGATCCGACGAGGGACGAGTGAGCATGTGTACCACGAATTTAAACCTATGTTCTTCAGGTGTACCACAAATTCTTTGTATGTAACAAGTATGAGGGAAGTTTCTACCAGCAAGTGTATCCACATGAGTATGAACACTGAATTTTTGTAGCTTTTTGGCTCGTGTTCTGTCCTTAGTTTTTGTGTCATTTGGCTCAGTACTTTGAATTATGTAGGTAGTACAAATGATGGAAAAAGATTATACTAGTAGTACATGCTGATGGTACACGAGGGACATGTTCGTGTTCATGTAATCTAAACCCATCAAAGGTACATGAAAGGGAGCCCTCCTGGGCACCCGCATCGACACAATGATCCTGTCCGTCAACATCAGTTTGCATCGTCCGGCTCGGCAGCAGCCGCGTTGACCTGTTTTTTGGTCCACAAAATATCCAATTTTGCATGTAGAAGATGATGCCCACGTTAGAATATATTTCCTTCATTCTTTTCTGCTGAAGGTTGAGCTCCTTTTCTGTTTTCATCATTTCTTTTCTTTCGTGCCTATCTATTCTTTCCCGTTCTTGCATCTGTAAGATTTCTGGGTGTTGTGTTCTTTTTTGCATGTTCTATATACAAGTGGGTGACTGAATATTTCTGGTGCCGCCTTTTGTTATTCCATGGGTGGCCTATTATTTTCTCCCTAGAAGGTGTATAAATTCTGCTCATGTGTATGGATTTATCTTCGACTTACTCTGTGCTCTTCCTGTTCCTAGAGATGATCTAAGCTGTTCCAAGTTGCATGATTTTACTCCATTGAGTAAGAATTAGGTTGTTTGTGCTTGTGTTGCTTGTTTATGGGAATTCTATATTGGACGAGATGATCAGCCTCCTCTACATCTTGATTTGGTTCTCCTTGATGAGCAGATTATCCGTTCATTATTTTCTTATTTCCTATGTCTTCTATTCATTATTGATGTTGTATTGTGATTCTTATGTTGAGAGAATTGCAATATCTTGATATGGGCCTTATGGAGTTGGTCAGCTTATTAATGAGTACTGTTTTTTTTTCTTATGATGCTTTAGAGGTTTTGATACAATATAATTTAGTTACTTGCATATGTGCTGATGTCTTGCGGAGCTTCTGGTGCTACTATAGGGTTATTAAATCAGAATTCCTCCACTGATACATCTACTGGAAATTTGTGTAACGGATAGAAGGATGGCCGTGATGATAAGGTTTGCTTGATACTTGTTTGTATTATATATTTTTATTGCTTTTCTACTGCCTTTTAAAACTTATGTATGATCCTCTCATATCACCATTTGGATAAGAAAAAAAGTTTTTATGTGTTTCTTTTCTTTGTAGTCATCTGTAGTTCCTTCATGTTTTTATTTACTGCCTGCTTGCTTTGTCAAATAAGGCTTTCAAGAAGGAGCAGAAGATGGTTTTCTGTTTTAGAGTGAAGGTGGGGTAGCGATATCAGAGAAGGAGGCATGATATTCCAAGCCTATATATTAGTTTAAATTTACATGTAAAAGAATATGGATTATTTTCAAACATGTTAGATTGAATCTACTTGTACAATAAGTGTGGTTTTAGTTTCTGTATCCATTTCATTGATAAACTTGTAACACCCCGGAATCCACAAACACCCCGGGATGTCACTAAAACCACACAACCAAACACCCGAACAAATAAATAGTAAATTTGACAAAATCTCCTTTGTATTTATAAGTAACACGGAAGCAAGAATACATAGATAACAAAAGAATTAACACATCACACTAGCATTAATAGAAAATCCTAATGAAAGGTAAACATAACTCCAAAATGAATAAGTTTAACATTAACACTCCTTTAAGCATCAAGCACAAATCTCTAATAAAAAAACTTTATTTATTAAAATTAAGTGAAGTGCAAGATGTGCAGCTAATCCCTCTTCCCCTCCTAGCAATCATCAAGCACCTGGAGAGAGTAGAACAAGAGTGAAATAAAAATCTCAGCAAGCAAATATATTTTGATAAGCTATTTAAATCACAAGTTGGGATTAAGCAATGATTTAGCATTAAATTTCACTTATAGGATAATCAAGATATGACATTCATATAAAGTAAATAACTTCTAATAGAATATAATCAGATAAAAGAGATTCAAAAATAATAACACATCATTTCAAAATACTCCATATAAATACATATGAATGCAAATGCATATGTCTCCTGTCTGCATACCCAACAAGGTATGGAGCTGCATCCCATGATGTTGTACCGGTACGGTCATGACCATTGGTCAATGACATAACTTCTAATGCACATGAATGATGTAATACATATGACATGCTGTAATAATAATAATATAAACTTCAACATGCTCTAAGAATATGGATTAACCATATAAACTATGCTCCAACGATAAAAGGTTATATAAAGACAATTAAGTATCAATTAATTATAATTGAGTGAATAAATAAGACAAGAGTCAATTTTTAGTAGTAAGACATGATTCTGAACATTATAGTGTAGGTGATAAAAATAACAAGTCAAAACGGTAGCACAACCACCGCTACATTCACTTGCCTCAACCGAAAAAGATCAAAGTACTACTGATGACTTGGAGCACTACCACCTGTTTGGAACAAATAGTTCAGTACAAACACTCCATAAATAATTTACAATCAACACTACTACTGATGACTTAGAGCACTACCACCTGTTTGGAACAAATAGTTTAATACAAATACTCCATAAATAATTTACAATCAACACTCATATCATTTCTACGCCCCAACCGATAATCGAAAAAACAGCAACACCTCTCTTTGATAAACAGCAGCAGTTCTGCTTATCTTTTTTATAGCATTAAATATATAATAGTAATGACAACAATAAATATTATACAGACATCTACACTTCATAATCTACAACTTTTGTATTTATTACCAAATTTAATTTTGAAGTTTAACAATTCTAAATGGCTTTACAAAGTGACTGACATAAACTATCGAATAGCAGAAGAGCACTGACTTTTGAGACTCATAACTCCATGGTTAGTGAGCCAAATAAAGCATCGAAGCACTCTATGGAAACAGAAAATAAAGGACTACAAAACACTCCACATAACCATGCATAAATTCGGTCTCTAAGGTATTTTAAAATACCACTCAAAACTGAATGTCGAAACTGAAAATCTGTCAATCAGAAAACTGACTGGATTTCGACAGTCATATTCAGACAGCTACAATTCTAATTCTACTCAACTAAAAACAGCATATAAATATGCATAGGAAAGGTCCTTCAATATTCTACAACTTTTCTTATATGGCCCTAGTCAGAATCGGCCTATAAAACGCTGAAAATCGATCGCAAACAGGTACTGTCTAAACTGATAGCACAACACAGAAACAGTCAACTTTAGAAGGCCATAACTCCTAGAATACTCAATGAAAAAATACGTATGAGTACTCGTTGGAAAGGTATTGGAAAAATATACAACTTTTATTATATTAGAATATTCTGATTCATCCATTACAACCCCTAAAACTACACTCGAACAGATGCTGTACCAAAACTGATACTGTAAAAACAGACCATTCGATGCAATGCCTATGCGGTAATCCTAACCAGCAATTCAGCGGGAGAAACACACAAGACAATTGAGTTCTTTCATTACCTGAAACAGGTTACAGTCTCTCCCCTCCCTCTCCTCCTTTCCGATTCTTATTTGTGGCAGAAAACATGGCTAATCAAAAGAAAAAAATAGAATTTAAGAGCTAGACTCAGCAAAGTCAGGGAATAGGGGTTGAGATGCGATCGTTTTGACCTCTCCTTGGCGTGGCTGCTACGGGGCGAAGCAGGATCTGCCGCTATGATGTGCAGCAGCAGGGACGTCCAAGAGAACGGGAAGGGAAGGCGGTGGCGTTCAATTGATCGAAGGAGAAGGGGGGAGGTACGTGGAGAAAAAGGATAGGGTTCAGCTGGTTTATTTTTGGGCTCCAGTTGGGTTTCACTTTGCCACAAGGCCCAATAGGGCCAGCTCTTTTTTTTTTATTTTCAGACATCACATTCTACCCCCCTACAAAAGAATTCATCCTCGAATTCTGCCACTTGTATAACAACTATCAAACACGAAGCAAAGACAATAACAACATAAAACTCACCGGTCTCAAAAAGATAGGGATACTTCTTGTGCATTTGCTCCTCAAGCTCTCAAGTAGCCTTGCGCTCGAACTGGTTGATCCACAAGACTCTCACATATTTGATTGTCCTTCTCCTCATAACACTCTCTAATGATTCTAGAATATGCACTGGGCGACACTCCAAAGTCAAATTCTGTTGTACCATGATCGGCTCCAATTCGACTTTCTGCTCTGGATCGTGCAAATACTTTCTCAACATGAAGACATGGAAGACATTATGTACCCCTTTCATGGACTCTGGCAACTGCAAGTGATAAGCCAAACTACCCCAACTCGGGCTATAATATCAAAGGGTCCAATATACCGTGGACTAAGCTTTCCCGCAACACCAAAATGCACAACTCCTTTAGTAGGTGATACTTTGAGAAGCACTTGATCATCCACTGCAAACTCGAGCTCTCGCCTCCTCTTATCAGCATAACTCTTCTGGTGGCTCTGAGCAGTCAATATATTCTATCGTATCTCCTCTACCTTCCCAGTTGTCTCATGAATCCAATCTGGACCAACCAATGATCTTTATGAAGATTCCCAACACAACGGAGACACACACTGTCTACTACACAAAGCCTCATATGGTGCCATCTTTATACTAGCGTGATAGCTGTTGTTATAAGCGAACTCAACCAATGGTAAATGATCTTCCCAATTGCCCTTCCAAGAAAGGACACAGGCCCAAAGCATGTCCTCTAAAGTTTGAATGGTACGCTCTGACTGACCATCGATCTGTGGGTGGAAAGCAACACTGAGTGAAATTGTTGTACCTAAAGCAGTGTGAAGACTCTCCCAAAATTTAGAAACAAATTTGGAGTCCTGATCTGAAACAATAGACTTAGGAACACCATGAAGTCATATCACTTCCTTCATATATAAAGGAACCAATTCATGAGTTGCATCTGTTGTCTTCATTGGAATGAAGTGTGCCGACTTAGTGAGTCGATCAACCACAACCCACATAGCATCTCTACCTCGAGGAGAACAAGATAGACCAATCATAAAATCCATAGTGAAATGCTCCCATTTCTATTTTGGAATCTCCAAAGGCTTTAATAAACCTGCAGGCCTCTTGTGCTCAGCTTTTACATGTTGGCACACATCACAAGCTGCCACATAGTTAGCTACATCGATCTTCATCCGTTTCCACCAGACATTCTACTTTAGATCTTTGTACATCTTGCTCTCACCAGGATGAATGGTATAACAAGTTCTATGATCCTACCTTAAAATGTCCATCCTCACTTCTGATTTCTAGGGCACACAAATACGTCCCCTAAAGAGGACAATGTCATTCTCACCTATACTGAATTCCCGAGGTTTATCATCACCTATCCTCTTACGAGCCTCCTGAATCAAGCGATCATGTTGTTGTGCCTCGCGCACCTTCTTGACAATCGAAGACTAAATGAGCATCTGAGTCTCCTCTCTAGCTACGCCTGCATAACACAAAGCGACACCCATACTATCCAAATCTGCAATCAAGGGCATTGCCACTTTAGGAACACTAGTCCTACTAAGAGCATCTGCCACCACATTCACCTTCCCATGGTGATACTAAATTGTAAGGTCATAATTGCTAATCAATTCAAGCCATCTTCGCTGCCTCAGGTTTAACTCTTTCTGAGTGAAAATGTATTTGAGACTCTTATGATTAGTAAAAATATCACAAGACTCACCATAAAGATAATGCCTCCAAGACTTCAAGGCAAACACCACAACTGCTAACTCCAGATCATGAGTAGGATAAAGTCTCTCATGCTTTTTCACCTGCCTAGAGCCATAAGCAATGACTTTGCCATCCTGCATCAACACACAAACAAGGCCAATATGAGAAGCATCCGTATACACTATGTAGCACTTCCCACTCTCAGGTAAGGTCAAAATAGGAGCATTCACCAACTTATCCTTCAATGTCTGAAAGCTAAGCTCACAATCATTAGTCCATTTAAAGGTAATACCTTTCTCTGTCAATTTAGTCAACAACTTTGCAATGCTAGAGAAATTCTGAACAAAACGCCGATAATAACCAGCAAGACCCAAGAAACTATGAATCTCTATCACACTAGTAGGTCTTTCCCACTCAACAACTAAAGCCACATTCTTGGGGTCAACAGAAATACCATGCTCATTAATAACATGACCGAGAAAAGCCACTTCAGAAAGCCAGAAGGCACACTTCTTCAATTTACCATAGAACTATTTTTTTCAAAGCATCCAGAACAAGAGCAAGATGTCTCTCATGCTCCTCCTCGGTCTTGGAATAGATCAAGATATCATCAAGGAAGACAACAACAAAGTCATCCAAGTACTCATGCAACATCCTATTCATTGCTTCCATAAAAGCGGCAGGGGCATTTGTTAGTCCAAAAGACAACGATATATTCATAATGCCCATACCTTGTACTAAAGGCCGTCTTCTCA
Source organism: Eleusine coracana subsp. coracana (assembly GCA_032690845.1). Taxonomy (NCBI): domain Eukaryota; kingdom Viridiplantae; phylum Streptophyta; class Magnoliopsida; order Poales; family Poaceae; genus Eleusine; species Eleusine coracana. The sequence continues at coordinate 7,478,590 of CM064432.1, forward strand.
ATATCCTCTTCTCGTATCCTCAATTGATGATAGCCAGAATTCAAATCAATCTTCGAGAATACCTTAGCACCATTCAATTGCTCAAAGAGCACATCAATGCGAGGCAAAGGATACTTATTCTTGATAGTAACCTGATTAAGGGCACGATAGTCAACACATAGCATCTTACTCTTATTCTTCTTCTCCATAAATAACACCGGGAAAGCCCAAGGTGACTTGCTAGGTCTGATAAAGCTCTTAGCATGAAGATCATCTAACTGTCGCTTCAACTCCACCTGCTCCTTGGGAGCCATCCGATACGGAGCCTTATGGATAGGCTGAGTACCAGGAATCAACTTTATCTCAAAAACTACATCACGCTCAAGCGGAATACGTGGAAGCTCAACAGGGAACACATCTGGATAATTGCACACCACCCAGATGTCCTCCACTCGCAAGATAGCATCACTACCATCCATCATAGCAAAAAGAATTCCAGATTTCCTTGTCCAATGATCAGGGAACAACTGATACAGCAAGGCAAGAGAATACTTCATAGCACTACCAATAAAGATCATCTCTCTCCTAGATGATGCCTGCAAAGACATTGTCTTCCAGAAACAAGATATAATAGCCCGATACTAAGAAAGACAATCCATTCCCAAACTAACATCAAAAGACTCAAGAGGAATCACCACTAGATTAGCAACAAAGGTCTCATTAGCAAGAAAAATAGAACAACCCGGGCAAACAAAATAACTAGATATAGGACCTTTAGCAGAACTAACCACAATAGACTCTGTAATCCTCTGCATATAAAGTCTAGCATGAGCCACAAAACTCTCCGACACAAACAAGAAACTAGCACCGGAGTCAAAAAAAGTATTTGCATCAAATGAATCAACTAAGATAGTACATTTCTCCACATTTCCAAGATCTCTGCCATCAGTAGAGGGCAAAGAGTAAGCTCTTGGAACACCAGTAGAAGATGAAGCACTAGGTGTAAAGCCACTAGAAGTCCAAGGAAGTGAAGGCGCTGAAGGGACAGTAGCTTGGGGCAGTCAAAGAGCCCCAAACTATGGTGTCAAAGGAACGGTCGGTGTAGAAGGTGCCGTCAGATACAAAGGGTAGAACGGTGCAGGCAAGAACTGCTGAGAAGGTGGCACTAGAAACTGCATTGTGTAGAGGCCAACACATTAGCAGTGCCACTAAGAGCTGAAGAAGACACTGGCTCCCAACAAAGCTTTGCATTCGGATTCTTCCTACACACCATATCCTTATAGTTCTTGCTACAAATAGAACACCTCCCACTCCACTGACAATCAGTACGATGATGTGCATCACCACAACGGAAACACACCAGCCCTATGCTAGGCTTAGGGACAGCCCGGTACAGTGGAACACCTCCTCCTGAGCTACTAGACTGAGCGGACTTGCCAGGATATGGGTGATGATGCTGAGATTTTCCCTTCTTATGAACAGGGCCACCAGACTGGCCCTTCTTGTCATCTTGACTACGAGACTGATCAGCACCTGAAGGCTTCATTTCATTAGTGTACTGATGTTGCATCTCTACATCTAAAGCTTGTTCCACAGTAGTGCAAAAATCTACCAATAGAAGAGCTCCCTAAATGTGCCTAATAGAAGACTTAAGACCCTGACGAAACTGACTCACTTTGTCCAACTCATTATAAGCCACATGTGGAACAAAACGCACAATCTTGTTAAATCCCACCTCATACTCAGCCACTGTCTAGTTATCCTGCTTATAGCTTTGCAGGTCTATCTTCATCCTCTCAAGGAAAGTGGCTGGGTAAAACCTCCTCTCAAATTGCCTAACAAAGATGTGTTAGGTCAAAAACCCAGGTGCGGCATGAGCGTTAGCACTCTGCACACCTTTCCATAGCGAATACGATCCCCATAGACCACCTCAAAAACCTCCATCTTGTCCTCCACATAAGTGAGCCAATCCGCTACATCAACTGGAGAGCCACTACCATCAAAGTGATCCAACTTGATGCCAATCCATTACATCAAAGAAATCTCGCTAACTGGGAGTGGCTCCTGACGAGCACCAGTAGCAATAGCACCTGCAGCAGAAACATTCCATGTAGTAGGAGCACCTCTAGTAGCTACAGTGTCACCACCAATAGGGGCATTAGGAACAGCTTGCCTCAAGGTTGCCAACTCCTGCTGCATTGCCTGCATCACAGAACGCATCGTCTTTGGACTATCAAGATCAGGAGCCTGATTCTCAGCCGTTTCATTGCCACCCGTATTACTATTACGAGCCGGTCGGCCATGATTCCCTCTCTTAGGCGGCATAACTGCAGCCACCACAACAAGCAAACAAAACTCTCATTAACTTCAAACAAAACAATAAACAACTTCAACAAACATATCAAACAACATGAAGTAAATAGATAAACAATTACCCCATCCTATAAGTGAAAGTGTGTCAATTTAAGTTTCTTTTATAACTAGAATCTATAACCTATGCTCTGATTACCAACTATAATACCCCAGAATCCACAAACACCCTGGAATGTCACTAAAACCACACAACCAAATAGCCGAACAAATAAATAGTAAATTCAGTAGTATCTCCTTTGTATTTATAAGCAACGCAGAAGCAAGAATACATAGATAACAAAAGAATTAACACATCATACTAGCATTAATAGAACATCCTACTAAAAGGTAAAGATAACTTCAAAATAAATAAGTTTAACATTCACACTCCTTTAAGCATCAAGCACAAATCTCTAATGAACAAACTTTTTTTATTAACATTAAGTAAAGTGCAAGACATGCAGCTAATCCCTCTTTCCCTCCTAACAATCATCAAGCACCTGGAGAGAATAGAACAAGGGTGAGATAAAAATCTCAGCAAGCAAATTTGTTTTGACAAGCTATTTAAATCACAAGTTGAGATTAAGCAATGATTTAGCATTAAATTTCACTTATAGAATAATCAAGATATAACACTGATATAAAGTAAATAACTTCTAATAGAATATAATCAGATAAAAGAGATTAAAAAATAACAACACATCACTTCAAAATACTCCATATGAATGAAAATGCATATGTCTCTTGCATGCATACCCAACAAGGTATGGAGCTGTATCCCATGATGTTGTACCGGTACGGTAGTGACCATCGGTCAACAACATAACTTCCAATGCATATGAATGACGCAATACATATGACATGCTACAATAATGATAATGTAAACTTCAACATCCTCCAAGAATGTGGAGTAACCACATAAACCATGCTCCAATGATAAAAGGTTATATAAAGAAAATTAAGCATCAATTAATTATAATTGAGTGAATAAATAAGACAAGAGTCAATTTTTAGTAGTAAGACATGGTTCTGAACATTATAGTGTAGGTGATAAAAATAACAAGTCAAAACGGTAGCACAACCATCGCTACATTCGCTTGCCTCGAGCAAAGAAGATCAAAGTACTACTTATGACTTGGAGCACTACCACCTATTTTGGAACAAACAGTTCAGTACAAACACTCTATAAACTCCATAAAGACTCTAAAGTATTCATTACCAAATTAAATTTTGATGTTTAACAATTCTAAATGGCTCTATAAAGTGACTGACATAAACTATCGAACAACAGATGAACACTAACTTTTGAGACTCATAACTCCATGGTTAGTGAGCCAAATAAAGCATCGAAGCACTCTATGGAAAGAGGAAACAAAGGACTACAAAACACTCCACATAACCATGCATAAATTCGGCTTCTAAGGTATTTTAAAATACCACTCAAAACTGAATGTCGAAATTGAAAATCTGTCAATCAGAAAACTGACTGGATTTCGACAGTCATATTCAGACAGCTACAATTCTAATTTTACTTAACTAAAAACAGCATATAAATATGCATTGGAAAGGTCCTTCAATATTCTACAACTTTTATTATATGGCCCTAGTCAGAATCGGCCTATAAAATGCTTAAAATCGATCACAAACAGGTACTGTATAAACTGACAGCACAACACAGAAACAGTCAACTTTAGAAGGCCATAATTCCTAGAATATTCAACAAAAAAAATACGTATGAGTACTCATTGGAAAGGTATTGAAACAATATACAACTTTTATTATATTGGAATGGTCTGATTCAGCACTTACAACCTCTGAAACTATACTCGAACAGATGCTGTACCAAAACTGATACTGTAAAAACATACCATTCGATGCAATGCCTATGCGGCAATCCTAACCAGCAATTCAGCGGGAGAAACACACAAGACAATTGAGTTCTTCTATTACCTGAAACAGGTTACGGTCTCTCCCCTCCCTCTCCTCCTTTCCGATTCTTATTTGTGGCGAAAAACTTGGCTAATCAAAAGAAAAAATAGAATTTAAGAGCTAGACTCAGCAAAGTCAGGGAATAGGGGTTGAGATGCAATCGTTTTGACCTCTCCTTGGCGTGGCTGCTGCGGGGCGAAGCAGGATCTGCCGCTGATTATGTGCAGCAGGAGGGACGTCCAAGAGAACAGGAATGGAAGGTGACAGCGTTCAATTGATCGAAGGAGAAGGGGGGAGGTACGTGGAGAAAAAGGATAGGGTTCAGCTGGTTTGTTTTTGGGCTCTAGTTGGGTTTTACTTTGCTATAAGGCCCAATAGGGCCAGTTCTTTGTTTTTTTTATTTTCATACGTCACATTCAAGGAGGAGCAGAAGATGGTTTTCTGTTTTAGAGTGAAGGTGGGTAGCGATTTCAGAGAAGGAGGCATGATATTCCAAGCCTATATATTAGTTTAAATTTACATCTACAAGAATATGGATTATTTTTAAATATGTTAGATTGAATCTACTTGTACAATAAGTGTGGTTTTTGTTTTTGTGTCTGTTTTCTTGATGAACTAATATGGAAAATAACCTTATAATAATACACTTTCTATTAGTATAATATCTTTATATTTTTCAAATAACATTCAAGATGTGTGTTTCTGAAGTACACACAAATAAGTGGGCCAACGATCCTTTTATACTCATCCAAAAGTAACAAGACATGGAAACAAAAGGACGTATGACCCATATACTCACGCACGTTTTTTAGAGAAATGCTGCCATGGCTATCTTACTTCTACTGACCGCGTGTCGTGCTTTCCAGTTCAGGTTCTCATAAGTAATAACATTACACGTGGATTCGTAAAGTAACTATATTTGAGTAACAAAAGAAAATAAATCTAAAAATAAATGAAAGAGTAGAGCAAAAAAGGATGCAACATAAGAACTTTCCATGAGGTCACCCATCCTAGTACTACTCTTATTCAAACACGCTTAACTTCAAAGTTCTGATGGTATTTGATACTTTAGTACTGGTATGATTATATCCAACCTAAATCATATTCTTTTTTCTTTTAACCACAACTCCTACGATACCACGTATAAAGCAAGACTATGTGTTAACATTATGTGTGTAACACGAGGAAAAGGAGCATTAATTAATTGAATATTTTCCATAGATGCTATTCTCTTTTTTTTTCAGAAGCTCTTTTTTTATTGTCATCTAACTTTAGTGGAACAGATATCGAGAACCTACAATAGTTGATTTGCGTCAGCTTAAAATATGGATCATAAAGTTTATTGGGGATAAGGATAGAAAATAGTACTTATATGTTGACCTTTGTTGCTCTGAAAAAGAAAAGTATAAATACATCATGCGAATATTATTTATACATGCACGTTTTCTCCTTTCTTCATTGCTCATGACGACTCACAACGGTTTTGGCCTGTTCGAAAAGGTGAGAATACATACGGACGCACACCTAGACGTTTATAGAAAAGAAACAAAACAATCACGTTCTTTTGGCCTGTAACTTTATATGTACAAATAAGAACGAACGTTCATGTCTCTTAGCCATTAAGAAACTAAAAACCAATATTGGTGCCGAACCAAAATATGAACGAATTTATTGCATGCATACGGATCAGAAGGAGAATTTTCCTCTCAACGTGCACCAAGTCACAGCAATATACTATGTAGGAAGAAAAATCAATGTGACGAAAATTAATAGGGCAGGTTTTTAATGGCTCATTTTATCTAGCGGCCCCTCATGGAATCCTCACAAGAAATGAGATGGACCAAATATTATTTGCGTTGGTACACTTAAACTAGTCTCAATGGAGAATTTTATTTTGTTGTTTCCAAAGTGCCACATAAGCAACAAGGATGATTGAAACCATAACTAGGCCAGTCTTAGTGCATAGTTTTATTTTACTATTCTCAAGAGTGATACATCAGATTTAGACTTTTGATTTGATAGATAAAACTATCTCTCTCAATGCAAAATTTCATCTCACGGTTTCATAGAGAAGTCATATCATTAAATTATTGCATTGTGATTGGTCCTAATAAGTTTGGATGAACTTTTTGTTCTTCATGAAAGTTTCAATAGAGTTTCATGCATATGAAACTGTATCAAATGAGTTTCATTCTAATAAAAACCTATTTCATCTCTTTCATCTTAATTACTTTGTTATGTCATCGTTTTAGCTGATGTGGCACCTTATTTAATGCTTATGAAACTCCCATTGAGACTGGTCTAGTGTATAGTTTCATTTTATTATTTCCTAGATAACACATGCAAGAGAGAATTACCTTGGAAACAGTGTAAACATGATTTCACCTAGATAAAACTCCTTTCTTCTCTTGTCTTATTAATTTATTGTCACATCATCTAAAATGGTGACATAGCATTCACACTCTGTATGAAAAGGTTTTAGATTTGAGAGATGCACCATTGTGCACTTAAAATCAACATTCAAGAAAAATCAACTAGGAGCGATGAGTTTTCTTAGGCAAGAAAGATCCACCACGTAGAGATATGAGTGCCACTTCCTTCTCTATTCTTTTTCTTTCCTCTCCAAATAACCGAGAGAAAAATATAAGATATCAAAGTGCGTGCTGATTTTAAATAAGTGGAAGGTAAATATTATTTGATCCATAGTCAAATGATATTTGAGCAGCCATCTCAATATTATGGATGAAGATTTGAGGCCCAAGCTCGCCTATAAAATAGGTGCATACACGGACATGTCCAAAATCAATGACAAGGGCAACCTGCTCTCTTATATGTATAATAATGACGTAACATACAACATAAGAGCACTAAAGGGTTCTTATACATGAAAATTGAAGCATAAGAACGAGGGGCACACAAAGATAAAAAATTAATTCTCTGAGCATTAAGAGAATGATAATAGTAAGAAGTAAGAGAGGGATAGAAATACCCCAATCTTTCATAATGCAAGGTGCAAACTTATATCCCAAAACCAAGGTATGGTTGCCTAATATAGTACATGAAAAGAGGTATGTGTGCCAATTTTTATGCTAATATGATCTTATCAAACTTTCATATTAAATTTTTAGTTGCTTACAGGAAGGAGTAAATTTACTACTTTTAAGTTGTCACATCATTCTTATGGACCTATTCAAGGCCATGGCATAAGTCTTGGACTCCTGGGTCAATTCTAGGCCGATTCTCATTGGGGTAACATATTTTTTCGCCACCAAATCAATATCAAATATGTACTCAAAGTAAGTTAACTTAGATTGGTACGATGGACTGTGCTTTTATGTTTCTCTCTTGTAAAGGATAAAGTCTTGATGTAATAAAATAATTTATGTCAAGAAGATGAACAATGCTTTGTAAACAACAATCTGATATCAGATGGCCACTTAATTTATGAAAAGATATAACATGTGTAGTATACATTATAAACACTAGATCTGTTAATGTGTCATTTATATTCTGATAACCACAAGAGCAGGTGCGCCGTTGGCGCGCCATAGCTTTTAGTCTAAACTCATCAAAGGTGCAGGAAAGGGAGCCCTTTGAGACACCCGCGTCGATAGGTTGATCGCTGCCATTTGGTCAATCTTAATTGTGACAGAAAGGTCTCTGATGAGTCCATGGTGTCGCTTTCAATAGTGTTGTTCTGTTGCATTTGATTCGTGCTTGTTTTCGGTTGTGATAATATCGAGTCTGTGTTTTTTCATATATGTGTGGGCTATTGAATTTTTCAATGTCGTCTTACGTTTTATTCTGGTTAGACTATAAACTGAAGATTCCACTAAATAATCCATGTGCTTTGTTGTGGAATTTTTCAGTAGATGAGTGCTTGGAGGACAAACTCATCTACTAAATAACTATAAACTGAAGATTCCACAAAAAAAATGTTTCAGTTGCGTTCATTTCGATTTGATGGATCAAAAATCAACCGGACTTTATTTCTTTTCTAGAATCCAGATTTGGTAAGAGACTATGAGCTGAAGTTGTTGTTGCTCACGTGCCTGGTGCTCCAAAACTTCAGGGGTACCACGTTCGCCTAGACAAGTTCATTCAGAATCAGCTCTGGAAGCATGGCTAACCGATGCTGCTCCTCTTGCCGCAGCATGAAGGCTGAGGGAGAAGCATAAGAGCAAGTTTATCGCCTGAAGGTGAGTTCAGGCTGAGCTGTGATTGGTTTGCCTTGTTTTGTTGTTACAGGATCATGAAAAAGCTTACTGAACAATGATGCGATGATATCAGACTGGCCGATACAGTCTGTCCTGGTTTGGCCAAGTTGTAGTGGCGTGGTTGGTGTATGTTTGTTCAAACTTTCATGTGCTCTCACAGAGCGTTCATGTACGACTCTTATGTATGATGAACACCAGCAGAAAGTAGAAACCAGGAAAGACCAATTCCCTTGTAAATATGTAAATGCCATTCTGAATATCAGATAAATGAGATTCAAGGATCCAATATAAATCATAGTATTCTAGAAGTGTATCATCCAAGAAAAAAGATTGCAGTTGAAGATTTGGCACAATGGAGACAGAACCTGGGTGCATGTCGTTTGATATGTGTATGAGCTATCTTCTCCTTTTTTTAGGAAAGGAGCTATCTTCTCTCATGTGGCTGAAATATCCTTCTCCTTTCACTTTAAAAGAAATAATTAGACATTCGTGTATAAATATCATATGCATGTGTAAAAGAAATTACTCATAAAGGCCAAGAGTATTAATGGAAAGAATTAGGTGAATTATTCTCCATGCCACTTCACATGCAGTATATATGAATGAAGTAAAATAATGGCCTTCGGGATTAGAATTTTGCAGTGTTGCATAAGACCCAAAATCTTGTAGTGCCTCTATTTCACGGTAGTGGCAGAGGAGCTTGTGAAAATTTGAACCAATGGCACACAAGGGATTTGAACTTTTTCAGGGACAAATTGAGGATTGTGGTAACTTTTAATGGCATAGAAGGGATTCTCTCTCTCTCTCTCTCTCTATATATATATATATATAGAGAGAGAGAGAGAGAGATAGGACCTATACTACTTTTTGAGATTTCAAAATGGTCCATTTTGTTAGAACAAGATATGTACTTTCTCCCTTCTTTCTAAAATTGTTGTCGTCATTGATTTTGACTATTTGTCTTATTTAAAAAATAAAAAAATAAAATATATTTTTTATTATTTAATTTATCACTAGATAAAATTTAAATATAACTTATAATATTTTATATTTGAATAAATATTTTAAATAAGACGAATGGTCAAAGGTAATAAAAAAAGTCAATGATGATAACAATTTTAAAACAGAGGAAGTACATGATATAATATAAATACTACCACCGTTGCATCATGTTTTGAGTCTTGTATGCATGGTCCTTTATATTTTACACGCCATGCCAAGATGTTGGATGCACACATAGGCGTGTTATGTGCACCCATGACTTCAAACTGAGGATGAAAGTCAGATGCAGCATGGAGATTGATGAGACAAGCTGACTTGCATTTATTATTATCTTTGTCTGGCAAGGTATTCCTTCTAATATCTTCAATACTAGTTTATTTGTCTCTCTACTGCAAAGTAACTCAAACAGTGATAGATGTTTTGACAATTCAGACCAACAACTGTTTTGACAATTCATACCAATAACTGAAAGTCAACACTACAAGAAATTTGCAGATCCTTCTCATCACTAATGACCATTAGTGACAAAAACAAACTATTTTAGTAACAATAAAAATTCATTGGCAGTCGTGCGTTGTACATCATCAATAGTGCAAAAAAAAAAGACCAAACCAGTTTTTTTTTTGCAAAACCATGATGGAATTTATCGTCATAAAAATCATCAGTAAATTTCTGCCATGTCAGGTCCGATGTGGCGATAATATGTCATCATGCACCTGATGAAAATTTCAATTTAACCTATTTACATCTAGTTGTTACTAGGTCGGACCTATCATTTTTCATCACAAATAGACATCTAACCTTGAACACCCATTTCCTAATTGGCCAAGCCTGGTCCAAAAGTAGCTAGCTGTCGGTCCAGGTTTGCTCAGTCAAGCCATTACTGCTTTGGCCCTTATAGGTTTCCTCACAATTGTAGTTATCCAAATATTTTGTTTCTAAGATCCAATGTTTTTGGGCCTCACCCAGTTGTGGCCCATGTTATGTTTCATCATACTAGGTACTATGCCCTACGGCATGTACGTGCCAAAACTTAGTCATATAATATATGTTGAGATAAGATGATTCTTGCATGCATATGAAATATATCTTATACTAGTAAAATGTCCGTGCGTTGCAACGGAAAAGCTAATGAGACATGAGATATCTTATTTCCATGTATACAATTAGGCCAAGTGCTATGAAGACAAATAAAAAGAATCTAAAACAATCTAATAAACTTGGATTGATGCATAACATCTTAAGCAGTTAATTCTTTATATAAGAGTGCTATGAAGACAAATGAAGAGAATCTAAAATAATCTAATAAACTTGGATTGATGCATTACATCTTAAACTGTTAATTCTTTATATATTTTTCCAAAATAATCATTCATAAATCAGGAAGACATGAAATCTCAACAATAATGGTTAACAAAGACATTACCTCAACTTATGTCTAGTTAGTAACGAATATAGTAAAAAACCAAGTCATCTTGAATAGGAATTTCACAGATTGTCTGCTCGTATACCATATTTGGTAAAGCGCTTGAAACAAAGTATCATTGTATAAAAAAAAATCTAATACTTATTCTAAATAATTGTAGAACTATATCCTATTATGTGGCACTTACAACAAAGTATGTATGAAGAATGTGGTGAACTGCACAATAACATTATCAAATCATATCCAATTTTTTTCTTGTGTGGAAGAAAAAAATGATTTGAAATTGGAAATTCAAAAACTGAAAGGCTTTGTGTACTATGGATTTTCTGACATGCAACCATCTTACATTTCCTGATCATGCCAATGTTTCATTTAGGCAACTAATGGACATTTACATATATATGGTGAACTTGGACATGGTTCAACTTTCTACCCTGCATCGTAGAAGCCCATGCCCATCCCTGTATGTTGTCCATATATAATGGAACAATATTATGCTGGTATTGATCATACACCATATTCAGTTTATATATAAGCAAATCTGGAACTGTATAACAAATATATTAATAAATTGATCCTATTTGTGTAGCACAGAATAACTTTGGAGTACCTAAAACAGTAGCAATAATATCAGGTAACTGAGAATACCTTCATACAAACGAAGCAAAAAACACAAGTTTCAGTCCTAAAACAGTTAGCTGTTAGTGTGCCAGATCAAATTCTGATTATTTCTATATATCCAATAGGAATAGCCCAAAAAATAACCTCAGTTGAATATACTTTACAACCAGTTTCTTCTATCCCAAAACAGTGAAATGATTAAACTGTACAAAAAACAATACCATCTGCTCTGGAATTCCAAACATTATTAGCTATACTTACTAATTCAATACGAAAGTTTCACCTTGTCATCCATTGCTAGGAGCGATCTCATCTTGGCCTGAAAACATTGGTGAATTTCACCATTGCTTCACCCTAAACAAAACAAGATAAAAAATTTGAGAAATTATTCAGTTTGAGATAGGGTCTTGAGCATCACACCTAATACTCCGGTTGAGTATACGAGCCCAGTATTATTGATTATTCAGTTTGAGATGTGGGAAGTCCTCGATGGGAATGACAACTTGGCAAGAATACGAACGCATCGTCTCTTCTGCTTTGCTTTGCTTCTCTTTTTCTACAATTATTATTGCCTCTCTTTTATTTTTGACATCCATAAGACCAGATTAAGGTCAGAGATGGTATTGTTGATGTGCAATACTTTTAGTAGTAGCATGTCATAATATAATCAGGCATCATATCTACTGAGAAACCATGTGGATATGTGTCATGGTTTGCAATACATGTGATGAGTAATTGACTTGAGCGGACTTTGTGGTTGAGTTAAAATGCGGGAATCTTGGGATTGCATGAGTTCGTGCATGTCATGGTTTTGACTAACCAGAGTTGGTGGAAGTATTGGTGTAGTTGCAGGAGTTGGGAATTATGTTTGCTTGTCTCATGATGTGTAGGTTACTAGAGTCGACTTGGCGGTCAACGGCGAGAGGATCGGGCACAAGTAGGGGACTTGGGGCCAGACGATTAGGATGCCGGGTGAAGTCAAGGGTGATCCACACCGTACACGTGGAGAGGCAAGAAGCACGGACGGTTTCGCGATTGAGCCTCAAAACCGTGGTGGTGATGAAGACGGCGTGTTGACCAAGTCAAGGCAAATGGGATGTCGGTACAAGTGACAAGGGGGCCCGATGGACACGGACTGGGAGAGACTTGCCAGTGGTCAGGATCGTGGGACAAGGTAACACACGTCAACATCGCGAAGTCACGCTTTGAGAAGCGTGCAAGGCGGTTTCCCGGTTTGGGCCTCAAAACCGGTGGCGGTGGTTGGTGGTGCATGTGGCACCATCATGGAGCTTGGTTCGAGACAAAGCAAAGATGTGAATCATCCGATGGCATTAGGGCGATGAGGCAGAAGATGAATGATTATGTCCCCGGTGGTAGGTGGGTGTGTTATGTAGACCAAGGATAGTGTTGTCATGTGGGCAATAGACCTTGGGCCTATATAAGGAGAGGTAGGGCTGATGGAAGAGGTGCCTCTCTTTCCCTTAGCCTTTCCTTAGGTCTTCATTCAAAGTGCTAGGGAGGTCTTCATGTTATAGAGGAGAGTAGTGGGTGTGTGAGAGACATCTCTTGCTCTTCCAAATAGTGGGAGGAAGAGGGTGGCTTCCTAGACATGTATCCATGTATCTTGACTAGATGAATCAATGATATGGGATTCAAATTTGTGCTCAAGTTCTTCCTCTCTCCCTAAATCCTGAATTTCTCTTTTTCCCTATTTTTGGAGCTATTTTCATGGTGATTTTTTATCTCGATTTTGAGTGAGTTTTGGGATGGATTTTGTGGGGTATCTTGATGATATGATGTGCTAGAACAATCCTATATAGGTCATTGACTGAATCAAAAGCACGAGCACCTTCGATTTCAATGTTTTCTCAAGTTTCCCCTTTTCGGTGTTCTTGGCACGAGATCTGAAATTCATGATGATTCCTTGTGCTTTTTGAGTGGATCTCTTTAGAGGAGTGTCGTGATATATTGGGGATGATCTGGTCCAAATTTTGCGATTTTTGGAGTTTGTTTGATAGGGTTTTGGCAATTTTCTTTCCCGAACAGAGCTGATGTTTTGACCAGGACATAATTTCCATGGCCAGGACAGAACTTCCATGACCATGACGGAACTTCCGTCAAGAACCACAAAACTTCCGTGACAGTTCTCCTGTCGCCTAGAACTTCTATGATTGACAGAACTTCCGTCGAGGGCTTCGGAACTTCCGTCGGGCACCACGGAACTTCCGTCAAGCTCAGTTTTGTGATCTCTCAAATCTTCCGTGTTTCCCTTTTGTGGGATACTTGCCTTACGGGTATCCTCATACAAGACTAAGTCGGTAGCCGACCGGGTATTTCATCAACAAGGAAACCGACCGACTCAACTTGGAGCACAAGGCATGTAGAGATAGACTTTCTATGTAAATCCTAAGGGGTTACGACTAGGACTCTTCATGTACCCCCCTGCCGACCGGATGTATAAGGTGGCGGGGTACCCCTCATCGAGGGGGAGGTAGACAAGTTCACAAGTTTTGCAACATCAATACAATACATAGAACACAGGACGTAGGGTTTTTACTCTCGTCGAGAGGGCCTGAACCTGTATAACTTGACGTCTTGTGTCACTTATCTGTCTCGACACTGCCGATCTCAAGCTTCGACAGTTGGCGCGCTAGGAAGGGGACAAGGTCCGCTGGGATTCTCCGTCGACTACAATGGCTGAAATTCCCATCATCCAGTACTCATCGGACTTCAAGATCTCCTTTGGTTCACTCGACTTCACAGTCAGCGACAACGGATCCCTAGGTCTGGAAAACCACAGATCCGACTCGGCCGCAGCCGTTTCCATGGCGTGATCACCGAGTTTGTCTGGCATGATCCCCTCATTGGTTCCACTCGGATCTGAGGAAGAAGATCCTTCCTTCGGGAACGATTCAAAATCAGATCGGTCTTTTGATGAGGACTCGGTCGGATCCACTTACCCATATCCCCATACTGTCAACATGGTGGATATAGCAGATCCCATGGATGGAGACTAGGATGGTGACCAAGACGGTGAACATAAAGATAACCCCATTGATGGCCACCCGAATCAACTAGCCAAAGGAGGTCAACAGGAGGAGGACCCTCCAGCTGATGACTTATCGATCGGACACCGCCGTCGATCAAGAGGGTCGCTCGGTTCATGCAACACACGTCGACTGGATCTCGGTCCAGAACTCGAAGTGGATGGCGTCAAGGTCTACCACACTCCTCAGAATAACATCACAGGGGCCAAAACTTTGCTTGACACTCTAATGGTCGACGCGAATTATCAGACCCTGCGATGCAGAAGGCAGTGGCTATGCTTAAGGCCGTTGCGACTCAAGAGGCCGCAAAATCTCAGTCGGTCACAAGCTCTAGTCACGTATCTTCGCGAGGTCGGCAAAGGCGTGAAGATCTAATAAATTCTCTCAGCCTCCGTGATGGACGAGATACCTTCAACTCTCACTATGAAGAATGTGCTCGGGACAACCGACGCTATGAGGAAGAACGCCGTGATTAGAGAACGGACGATCGATGGGATGACTGACAAGAGGACCATCAAGATCCTCCTCCAAGGCACGACCGTGATGACCGACATCGACGTGATGATCGGGATCGGCGCGATAATGATGATAATGACCATCGACGTCGTCATCATGATGACGATGTTGGTCCGCGACATGGCCGTCGTGCAACTCTGTCCCCAGAATGGCATAGGCGGTCGATGACACCGACCGACGATGAGATCGATGGCATTAAAGCTTACATCCCTAGGCTTTGCATAGCTCGATGGCCAAAAGGATTCAAGCTGGTCCCCATCGAAAAATATGATGGTCAGACCAACCCCCGAGAGTGGCTGCAGCTTTACAGCACGGCGATTCGGTGGGCTGGAGGTGACTCCTATGTAATGGCTAATTACCTCCCGGTCTGCCTAGATCCAGCTGTTCGGATATGGCTCATATCTCTTCCAGAGGAGTCAATCACATGTTGGGGAGACCTCAACAGGAAGCTCATAGAAAGTTTCCAAGCTACCTGCAATCGACCGGGCAACCACTTCGACCGCACTCGGATCAAGCAGAAGAATGGCGAACCTCTTCATGACTACATCAAGCAATTTTGCGCTAAGAAGACTGAGATCCCCAATGTCCCGGACCAACAAATCATTGCCGCCTTCCAAGGAGGGATCCGTAGCGATGATTTGGTTCGTGAGATCGGTCGGAGGAATCATGACCTCAAGCTAACCGCTCAAGAGTGCTTCGAGATCGCTGACAAGTTCGCGTCTGGTGAGTCGGCGTTGGATGATATCCGGGGAAAAGGCAAAGAGAAGCGGTCGGACAAGCCCGAGTCCTCCAAGAAGGACAAGAAGAGGAAGCCTGATAACATGGTTCATATGGTGCACCGACTTCAGAAGAACCCTCGAACAAGCCAACCGTCCACGGACGAGCTGCTGAGTGGCCCGTGCCTTTGGCACCCAAAGGGAAACCACAAAGCAAAGGATTGCTATCGACTGAAGGGTTTTGCAACGGCTATGCTCAAGGTGGCCAAGGATCCCCCAAGGCGCAATAGCAAAGACAAGACCAATGATAATGGCGACAAGGATGACTCAGGAGAGTTCCAGGATCCCTGCAAGGAAGTCAACTTCATCTTCGATGGCCCAGATGCCTATGTGTCCAAGCGCAAGCAGAAGCTGGAACTTCGGGAGATCAACTCGGTGGAACCGGCTGCACCTCAATTCATGAGGTGGTCTGAGATGCCAATCACCTTTGATCGGTCGGATCACCCCAAGCACATCCCAAAGCCGGTCGATACTCGCTGGTGCTTGTTGCTACAATGAAGGAGGTGAAGTTCAACAAAGTACTCATTGATGGAGGAAGCAGTTTGGACTTAATCTTCACCAAGACTCTCAAAGAGCTCGGTCTGTCAATCAATGATCTTCAGCCGAGTTCTTCACCTTTCCACGAGATTGTACGTGGCAAGACTTCAGTTCCTATTGGACAGATCAGTCTGCTGGTCACCTTCAGGACCCGTGAGAATTTCAGGACCGAGCGCATTCTCTTCCAGGTGGCGGATTTTGACTCAGCATATCATGCTATCATCGGTTGATCGGCTATAGCTAAATTCATGGCTATCCCGCATTATCCATATCTCACCCTCAAGATGCCAGGCCCGAATGGAATAATCTCCCTCCACTCTGATCTTCAGAATTCTTTCGATTGCGATGTACAGAGCTATGAGATGGCCAATAAACAGTTGATGTTGTCTGACCAGAAGGAGATCTAGCAGACAGTCAGCACGGAGGAGCAGACCGGTGCGGCGGTTCCGACAAAGAAGCCTACCAAAGACAAGATTCAGACCGATGACATCCAAACTAAGGAAATCATGCTTGATCCTGAGGACCCCAATAAGGTAACTTATGCTAGGGCCAACCTCGACGAGAAATAGGAACTCACACTCACTCTTTTCCTCCAGGAAAATAGGGAACATCTTTGCATGGAAACCATCTGACATGTCGGGAGTTCCAAGGGAAAAGATTGAGCACAAGTTAAGGGTACCTTTTGGAGCTACCCCCGTTCGGCAGAGGCTTAGAAGATTTGCACAAGATCGCAAGAACACCATGAAGAAGGAGATAGTTAGATTATTAGATGCTAAGTTTATAAAGGAGGTGTATCATCCCAACTGGTTAGCAAATCCAGTCCTTGTACCCAAGAAGAATAAAAAATGGAGGATGTGTGTTGATTATACTGATCTTAACAAGGTCTGTCCTAAAGACCCCTTCGCTCTTCCCCGTATTGATCAGATTGTAGACTCGACAGCTGGGTGTGAGCTCTTGAGCTTTTTGGATGCCTATTCAGGCTATCACCAGATCCCACTGAAGGTCGAAGATCAGATTAAAACTTCCTTTATAACACCCTTCGATGCCTACTGCTATATCACAATGCCTTTCGGTCTGAAGAACGCTGGCATGACTTACCAACGAGGTATTCAACGCTGCCTTGCTGCTCAGATCGGTCAGAACACAGAAGCGTATGTTGATGACATCGTTGTCAAGACTCGGAACATCGAACAGCTTATTTCTGACCTGGTAGAAACCTTTGACAATCTGAGGCATTATTCAATAAAGTTGAATCCTAAGAAGTGTGTTTTTGGGGTTCCTTCAGGAAAGCTACTCGGTTACATTGTTTTGAAATGAGGTATAGAGGCCAGCCCGGATAAGATCAAGGTGATCCTTGGTATGGGGCCACCTAGTTCTCAAAGAGATGCACAGAAGCTGACCGGATGCATGGCGTCTTTGAGTCGTTTTATTTTCCCACTGGAGGTTAGAGGGTTACCACTTTTCTGACTGCTCAAAAAGTAGGAAGACTTCATTTGGACCAAAGAGGCGCAGTCGACATTGGACGAGTTGAAGGTTGACCTCAGCAGCATTCCAGTATTGGTGCCTTCGGAGCCAGGAGAAAAACTACAGCTTTACATATCGGCCACAACTCAGGTTGTGAGCACTATTTTAACGGTCGACCGAGAAGAAGAGGGGCATATAGAAAAAGTACAACACCCGGTCTATTTTGTGAGTGAGGGCCTTGGCGCCTCTAAGGTAAAATATCAACAGATCTTAAAGTTGTTGTATGCATTGTTGGTCACCTCCAGGAAGTTGAAGCATTATTTTCAAGCTCATCCGATCGAAGTCCAGACCTCCTTCGCACTCGACACAGTGCTACACAATCGAGAAGCCGAAGGCAAATTCGCCAAGTGGGTAGTCGAACTTGGTCAATATACCATCACGTTCGCGCCTCAGTCGGCTATAAAGGGACAAGTGTTAGCTGATTTCGTTACTGAGTGGACAGAGATTCAAGACCCACGTACTGCACAAGACATCGAGTATTAGAAAATGTACTTTGATGGGTCTCTTCAATTACAAGGAGCGGGTGCGGGAGTCGTGTTTATCTCACCCACTGGAGAGAGGGTTTGATATGTCCTTCAGTTGATGTTTCGTGCGTCTAACAATGCTGCAGAGTATGAAGCCCTTCTACACAGTCTGCGCATTGCCGCGTCACTCGGTATCAAGCGCCTTGACGTCTTTGGTGACTCGGCTTTGGTTATTAATCAGGTCACTAAGGATTGGAACTGTGTGGATGATAATATGAGTGTTTACTGTCAAGAAGTAAGGAAGCTCGAAGACAAATTTGATGGATTGATGTTCACGCATGTTCTTCGAGATAATAACCAAGCGGTTGATGAATTAGCCAAAATAGGATCATCCCGGTTTGTGGTCCCGCCAGGTGTTTTCTTACACACTCTAGATTCCCCTATGATTTCTCCTTGGTCGGATGTATTAATGAGTGATGTTACTAATCTCGTTGGTGATGACAACATGGAGACCGATTGGCGTGACCCGCTCATCCAATATTTGGATAAGGTAACGCTGCCTTTGGATCCTAATGAGCAACGGAGGTTGGAGACCCGATGCCGAGGGTATTTGTTAGTGGGAGACCAACTCTATAAAAGAGGAGGTTCAAACATCTTGATGAGATGCATCTCGATACTAGAAGGCCAGAAGTTGGTAGAAGAAATTCATTCCGGGATATGTGGCAATCATGCAGCTTCCAAGACTTTGGTCGGCAAAGCATTCCGGCAAGGGTTTTATTGGCCCACGTGGTTGAAGATGCACACCGGGTTGTTCGAACGTGTGAAGGTTGTCAATTCTTTGCTCAATAAATGCATGTGCCTTCACAACAACTTCGGATGATACCTTTGACTTGGCCCTTTGCTGTTTGGGGGCTTGATATTGTCGGTCGTTTCAAAAAGGCGCCAGGTGGGTTCACTTATCTGTTTGTTGCTATTGACAAATTCACCAAGTGGATTGAAGCAAAGCCGGTCAACAAGATTACGTCGAAGAAGGCTATCGAGTTTTTCAAGGATGTCTTCACTCAGTTTGGGGTTCCCCATGATATCATTACGATAATGGCACTAGATTCACTTCAGTGGAGTTCCGTGATTTTGTCGATGAGATGGGAATAAAAATCCACTTTGCATCAATGGCTCATCCTCAAAGCAATAGGCAGGTCAAACGAGCCAATGGTATGATTCTTCAAGAATTGAAACCTCAAATACTCGACAGGCTTAAGCCTTATGCCGGTCGGTCGGTCAAAGAATTGCCTTCAGTTCTTTGGGGGCTTCGCACAAACACCAGTCAGACAATTGGTCAGTCACCTTTCTCATTGGTCTATGGCTCAGAGGCTATGCTGCCGATCAAAGTCAGCCTTGTTTTGGCACGGGTTCAGGTGTATGATGAACAACTTTCTGAGGAGAATCGAGAGATTGATTTGATTGCAGCAGAGGAGTTGCATGATCGCGCTCTGTTTCGGTTGGCACTTTACCAACAAGGCTTACGTCGTTATTATGATAAAAATGTACGTAATCGCCACTTCCAAGATGGAGATTTAGTGCTTCGCCGAGTGCAGTCAATGAAGAACCAACATAAGCTTTCTCCAAAATGGGAAGGACCATATGTTGTGAAGGAAGTCACTCACCCGGGGGCTTACCGACTGATGTATGAAGACGGCGATGATATACCAAATTCTTGGAACATAAATCAGCTACATCATTTCTATACTTAATTATTCCTTTGTATACTTATACATTATTCATGAATGAAACTTCGGTCTTTTTAATGAAAGATTTTTTGATGATTTTCATTCTATATTGTCTCGATTACTTAATTTATTTTATTAAACAATCGAGCCAGGGGGCTAGTAATAATGTCCCACCTTAGTCTAACCGTATTTTGGTTTTGGACTACTTTCTTACCGATTTCTTCTCTTTGAATACAGTCTTTATTTTCTTGGTCTAATGTCTATACATTATGGTTATATACTTTACACTGCACATCGGACTACCACTACACTAAACCCAAAGCCAAAGTGCGAGAGGTCATGTGTCGATTGGTCGACTCTGCTTGTTACGCAGTTACGAGTCACAACCTAAAATGTTAAGGCAGACCGATACAATTTGAGTTTCTCAATGATAGAAACATGTTTATGACATTTTTATCAATCTTTTAAAGATGATAAGCTTGAAACTAGTTTACATACAGGTAATATTGTTTCATTATATAGATATTGCTAATGATCTATAATATTACAGGATTTACATCTCCTTTGAAGGAGAGGAAGATTTAGCTCGTAGCTCAACCTCAGGAGTTGCTAGAGGGGTAGGCACGGTCGGATTGATTTCTATATTGTCGACCAAAGTTCGGGAAGTCTCCAGCATGGAATCCAAGAGCAACTGGTATTGGTCGTCAGTCAAGTCTGGGTTGAAGCCCTCCTTGATCTTATCTAATGGCAGAGTGGGAGACCAAGATTGGAAAATAGCCAGAACCTGACTCCCGGCTTCGGTCGCCACTCATCGAGTGTTATGAGCAATATCTTCCGACGCATGCTCCAGCAAGTACTCCAAGGAATGGCCAGACTGCTCCACTTGGTCGGCCTGAACATAGTCTATTGCCTTTCGAGCGGCGTAAGATAGAGCTGCGAGTGATTATTTCTAGTCAGTATGATCAAAAGAGGAATCAAGCAGATGTGAGAAATAATGAAGGGCTTACTGGCAAGTTTACATTTGAAGGATTTGGAGGTGCTCTTAGCTTCCTCTATCTTGACGTCAGCCTCCTTCAGCTTCTTCCGCAGCCGAGTGATCTCGGCCTTTTGGTCCTCGACCGACTTGGAGAGGTTTTCCTTCTCAGTATTCAAGGCATAGACAAACCTTTGCTGATTGGAAGTCAACTTCTCCAGGTCGGCAACTTTCTGGTCATGAGCTAAAAGACAAATATTTGAATCTTTAGCGCTAGAGTGATTGGTTGGTTATTTAAACACAGGTGGTGAGTGATCTTACCAGCTAAATCTTCTAGGCCTTGGTTTAAGGCTTTGGTCATTTCTCTTTGGCCGGTCTGCAGCTTTTCAATCTCCTTCTGTGCTTTGGCAAGCTGCTGACCGGTGACTAGCAAAACACTAACAAAGTGTTAGTCTTATTTAAAGACTTGAAGATCAAAGAGTTTAGGACATACCAAAAGTCTTGGCTTCAAGGTATTCTACCCTAGCCTGTTTTCTCTCTACGAGAGCATACATTTTTTGTATACAAAAAGGGGTTAAGCTTAAAGGCAAGATTAAGACAAAGCAAAAGCAGAGTATTGAAGTACCTTGCTAGCTTCTCGATGTTGATGCATGATTTCCATGTCCTCCACCTCGGGCCGACCGAGTAAATCTGCTGATAATGTCGCCTTACTTTTGTCAAGAGGTGAAGGGACGACGGTAGGAGCAGGTTGGGGTACTGATGCCGGAATGGGGGCAGGAATTGCCTTGTCAACTGGCTTATCCACCTGGGTTGGCGTGTTTGATGACTTGCCGATCGACTTGGGCAGATCAGTCGGGCGAGGAGGAGGCCCAGACCGAGTGTCTCCGGACTCTTGGGCACTTTGAGAATCACTCGTCCGACTACTGTCAAAATGAATATGGAAGAGATTAAGATGTGTTACGGATGGCAATAAGAGATAAGGAGCATAAGGTTAAATAATTAATCTAGGAGCCTTCTTGAACTTGATTCGGCACAACCTCTTCTTCGAAGAAGTCGACTGAGAATCAGTCTCCTTCTTCTTGTGGGCAGATTTTTCTGCCTTGTCGGTCTGATCCATCCTCCCAGCATCACTCTGAGTTTAGCTCGGGGGCTCTGACTGGCTTGAAGGTCGGTCGGAGGGAGTGGGGGTGAGATGACCAGCGGCAGCAGACATCAACTCTTCATCATCATCCTGATCTCCTATATATTGCTGTCGGTGCCCAACGGTCTGCTTTACTCGCCGACTTGGGGGAGGCAGTCTGGAGACTGGAGACTGCCTTCTCAACATAGTCCGGTCCCTTGAAATCGGTCGGAGGGAGCGGAGGATGAGAAATATAAGTATCCAAAACCTACACACGAATCAAAATATCTAGCAGGACATCAAGACAAGAACATAAAGGATTGCTCAAAGTAGACTGAGGCTTACTCGGGCCCGCATAGTGCCCTTGTTATACGCCATCTTGATCAATGAGTCATCCTGAAGGATATCTCCTTCAAACATTTTTGACAGGTGTTTCTTACGGAGCTCACCATTCGGCGGGTCAGGCACCTCCCTGGTTTTGTCATGATTGACATAATTCCACGCCGGGTGACTCTGTAGCTTCAGGGGATGCACTCTCATACTATGAAGCTCTTAGCGATGGTAATTCCATCAATACCTTCAGGCTTCAAGTCGGCTATCTTTTTCAGCAGAGTGACCACCTGAGGATCGGTCGGATCGGGCTTCTTTGTCCATTACGCCAGAGGAATCGCTTTGGCACCGGTGAAATCGGCAAGAACAAGGGGAGGGTTGTCACAATAAAACCACTCATCCTTCCAGTTCTTGTTCCCGGTCTTCAATGGCACGTTGATGTAGGCCTCCTTCTTACGCAACTGGAAGCCAACGCCGCCTATAGCTACTTGATTGTCCTTGGTCGGCAGCGGAAGGAGGACAAATAGATGGCGGAATAAATTGAAATGGGGGAGGATTCCCAAAAATGCTTCACACATGTGCACGAAGATGGTGATGTGAATGATGGAATTGGGATTGAGGTTGACAAGCTCAATCCCATAAAAGAAAAGAAGCCCGCGCAAGAAGCTACAGCAGGGGACTCCAAAGCCATGCTCGAAGAATGAGCGGAATACAACTATCTGTTTATGAATAGGGATGGGGCAAGATTCACGGGGTACCTTCCAGTCGATCTGCACTTGCTCTGGAAGGATGCCGTCGACCACCATCTGATTCATATCGACCTGGGAGAGGTTGCTCTTCGAGAACTCCCGAAGATGCTCCGGAATGTCGATCTCCGATGAGGAGGACGCGATGGCGGCAGTGGAAGTGGCAGGGATCAAGGTGGAAACCTTCTTGCGACCCATGGCGATGATTGTTTTGGGCATGGCGGATCAAATGCTGAACCCTAGCAAAGGCTTGGGGGCTAAGCGCGGTGAGATCTGCGGCGGCCAGAAGTGACGGTGCTAACCCTAGCTGGAAAGTTGAGGAGTCGAGAATAGAGGAGGCACGAGGAAGCGAAGGGTTCATGCGCAAATGCGGTGTGGACTGAGAGTCAACTCAACGCTGCCTTTTGTACTCCCGCTTTTTGACCTAAGGGTTCCATGGGCCGGTGTGGGCCGTACAGTGATGACAATTTTTTGCTTAAGCAAAGATTAATTAAGGGCTTTAAAATATGATTAGGGTCTAAAGACCTTGAGAAATAAAGCTTGGGGGCTTCTTTGATGAGACGCATTTGAAAAATATTTAACCATATCTATATGATTTGATGATCATGTAGCAAAAAACTTGATGGTCATATGGATATAAGTTCAGAGGTTATGGTATTGATTGAAGTCAATAACTAAATTGTCAAAATTGGACTTATGGATAATTAGAGTGACTAATTATTAGGAAAAGGCTGTATTATGATTGATGTCATTTAGCTTAGTACCATTATATGATTGATGTCATATTGGTCCACATGAATTGAATACGATTGAAATCATAAAATTCAGACCGACCAGTTACTCGGACATGGTGAATGTCACTCGGCCTATTTAATAATCAGTCGGCAAGGCTGAAGCTTTGAAAGTTAACTTGCTGGTTTGATGACCAGAGGTCTGTTAGACTCAAGCTTGATGGTTAGAGTAAAATACATACAAAATAATAAGAGCTAATAAAATTAGACTCTTGCATTATTTGTTAAGTCTCTAAATTATACAAGAGTCAGGGGCTACACCTGATCAGGTGTACCCAACCGGTGCACTAGATCTATCAGGAACTTCGATAAAGAGGTCTTCCTAATTTATGATCTACATTGAATATCATTTTTGAGAGTTGAAGCTCAAAATCAGGAAGCACTCGGGGGCTGCTGTGGGATACTTGCCTTCCGGGTATCCTCATACAAGACTAAGTCGGTAGCCGACCGGGTAGTTCATCAACAAGAAAACCGACCGACTCAATTTGGAGCACAAGGCATGTAGAGATAGACTTTCTATGTAAATCCTAAGGGGTTACGACTAGGACTCTTCATGTACCCCCCTACCGACCGGATATATAAGGCGGCGGGGTACCCCTCATCGAGGGGGAGGTATACAAGTTCACAAGTTTTGCAACATCAATACAATACACAGAACATAGGATGTAGGGTTTTTACTCTCATCGAGAGGGCCCGAACCTGTATAACTCAGCGTCTTCTGTTACCATCGTAGTTCTTAGTCTCGACATAGCCCTATACATTTTACTGCCGATCTCATGCTTCGACACCTTTTTGTTCCTCTTGTGCTTTCGCTATGTGTTCTTTTGGTTTGAGTCATTCCTAGGGTTAACATATCACAAGTTGGTGTGTGTAATCTTGGTGACTCGGTTAGAGGTTGGTTCGGGTTGTAATTGGGACATAGGCCAAGTTCTCGAGAAGAATTTTAATTGGCTCCCATTCACCCCCCCCCTCTGGTCGCCTTCGGTCCTTCAATTGGTATCAGAGCCGGTTTGATCACTAGTTGACCTTCACCGGCTTTGTGATCCGAAGGTGACATGGAGAAACGTGCGATCAAGCTCTGCATGTTCGATGGAGAGGACTTCCCCTACTGGAAGTCGCGGACCAAGGCTTATCTCCTGATCAAGGACATGCTATCTGGGACATCGTCGAGCAAGAATACAACATACCTGCCGACCTCAACACCGCTCCAATAGGTGAGTTGAACAGGTATGAACACAACTCCAAAGCTATCAACATTCTGCTCTCTGCACTTGGTAGAAGTGAACATGATCGCATTGCATACCTTGACACTGCTCATGCTACTTGGGTTAAGCTTTGCACGTACCATGAGGGTACCAATCAAGTCAAGTCTATGCGTAAGGATTCTTACAATAGACAGTACCAAACCTTTGCACAAAAACCTGGCGAGTCACTAGATGACACCTTTCGTAGATTTGAGGAAATTATGTGCAACTTGTGGGCTTGTGGCAACCTTGTGTACAGTGATAATGATAGAGCTAAGCAACTGCTGTACTCACTTGATGAAAATGTTTGGGGGGAGGGGGGGGGGGGTAAAATTGCTGCTCTAGAAGAAATTGCTGACTTCAATACCTTGAACTATGAGCAACTATATAGCAAGCTAAAATCTCATGAACTGTCTAGGAAATCATATCCTCATCATGTTAATCCTTCTTCTAGCATGGCTTTGCTTTCTAGCTCTCAGAAGGGTAGTCACAGTGATGCTTCTTATGGAACTAACCCCTCACTTGACAAGTCTTCTTTGGAGTTTGCTCTGTCTTCTCTTGTTGTAGCTTTCGATGAACAGATGGAGTGTATTCCTAACGAGAAGTTGTCCTTGCTCACAAGGAAGTTCAGGAAGTTCTACAACAACCTGAAGGAGAGAAGAGGAGGTGGTTCAAGAACCTGCTTCGAGTGCGGTGACCCGGGACACTTCATTGTTGACTATCCCAAGAAGAAGAAGAAGGCCGGGTACCACGACAACAACACTGAAGACTTCAGGAAGAAGAAGAACCACTTCTATAAGAAGGGAAAGAACTCCAAGAAGTTTGCCAAGGCCATTGCACGCGCCTGCATTGCCGCCTTGAGCGATATCAACCTCACATCAAGCGAAGGCCTTACAAGCTTAGAGGAGGAGGTTGAAAAGCCATGAGTCAAGAGGAAGGATGACTTCAGCGGGCTTTGCTTCATGGCAAAGAACGATCACAACACCGACTCTGGATCCGACTCCAACACAAGCGAGGTACCTCCCACTCTTAATGATCTCTCTTCTGAACTTGATCATTTGTGCGATGTTCTGCTCTTGCAAGATGATAAGCTTCGCAGTGCTATTCATGAGAGTAGAGAGCTTAAGTCTAAGTTGGAGAGTGCTGATTTTGAAATTGCTTCGCTTAGGTCTAAGCTTGCTTGTGATGTCACTGCTATAGAGTGTGAGTCATGTCTAGTTGTGATGAATGATCTGAGTCAGAGGGAGAGTGTGCATGCTCAAGTTGCCAGTCAGCTTGAGAGTGCCCTCAAGGAGCTTGATGAATTCAAAGCTAGGCCAACTCTTTTAGGTGCATGTCAGAAGTGCTCCAAGCTCACAAGTGAGTTGGAAGCTCAAACCCTCAAAATCAAAGAGCTTGAGTCCAAGCTGCTTATTGAGACTTGCTCCAAGGTCCTTCCACCACCCTGTGAGATGTGTGTCTCTCTTAAGGACAAGCTTGTAATCACTAGAGAAGAAAACAAAGTCCTAGTCCAAAAAAATGACTATCTTGTTTCTAGGCTCCAAAGAACATTAGTGAGTGAGGAGAAAATTGAGAGTGACCTAGCAAGAGTCAAAGAGAGTGCTAGTAGGTCAACCTACAACTTGGGTTTGGGATTTGAGAGGGTTGACAAAGAGAGTGAAAATATGGGTAAGTTTGTGCCTATCTCTAGCTACAAGGATGAGGAACAATCCATCAAACCCACTGACACATACTATCCACCAAACCCCAAACCTTCCTTCAACCCAAAGCAAACAGAGAAGCCAAAACCCAAACCTCCTGTGCAAACAAAGCCTAAACCTGAGAGTGTCTACATTTGCATGTTCTGTGGGCATAAGGGTCACTTGGATGAGTACTGTTATAGGCGTAAGAGGATTGAGAGGATGCAAGCTGAGTTAACTAGGAATGTGCATCATAATGATTTTGATGGTTTTTAGCCTCGCTCCTTTTCTCGTGCCTATCATGGACAGGATCATCCCTCATATGGTTTTGATTCACAAAACAAAGGCTTTGCGCAGTAGCGCTATGGCGCCCCTTGTTTTCCCCATCGTGGTGAGCGTCACTCGTATGGATTTGGCTTTCACATAGATGATTTCTATCCTCACAACCCAAGGTTCAAGTCAAGACGCTTTGATAGGCCACGTTTTCCCCATTGTGGTTCTCGTCTCATGCGTTCAAATGATAAGGTGCAAAGATCTGTGATGACTACTACCGGTCGTATGGTTAAGTGCTAGATTCCCAAATGCTTTTTGGCAAACCCTAGCACTGAGCCATCGACTTTTCCTTCTCGTTCTTTGTAGGCAGCAGGTGGAGGCCTGGAGAACAAATGGTTGATGGACTCCGGGTGTTCGCGCCACATGACCGGAGATGCAAAGTGGTTCTCCAGCCTCACTCCCTTGAAGCGCCGGGAGTATGTGACCTTTGGAGATGACAAGAGAGGGAGAGTGAAGGGAAGAGGCACGGTAAAGGTAAATGAAAAATTCACTCTCAAGGATATTGGTTTGGTTGAGTTTCTCAAGTACAACCTCCTCTCTGTCTCCTAGCTTCTTGATGTTGGTTTGGAAGTGCACTTTAAGTCGAATCCTTCTTGTGTTCTTGATTCAAGTGGTTCCTTGGTTTATGAGATTTCTCGCATTGGCAAAGTTTTTCAGGCTGATTTTGCTGGTTCTCCTAGTTCTCACAAGTGCTTGTTTGCTCAATCTTCTTCTGAGCTCTGGAAATGGCATAGGAGACTGGGTCACATGAGCTTTGACTTGTTATGTCTCTTGAGTGGCCTAGGCTTGATCCGAGGATTGCCTAAGCTCTAATTTGATAAGGATTTGGTTTGTGCTCCTTGTCGTCATGGGAAAATGATTACTGATTCATCCACCAATCAATTTGGTGATTACTGAATGCCCTGGAGAGTTGCTTCATATGGACACTATTGGTCCTTCTCGGGTTTGTTCGGCAGGTGGGAACTGGTATGTTCTTGTGATTGTTGATGACCACTCTCGCTACTCTTGGGTTTACTTTCTTGAGAGCAAGGATGAAGTGTTTCATCACTTTCAAAGCTTAGCTTTGAGGTTGTTCAAGGAACTCTCTGGTGCATTACGAGCAATCCGTAGTGATAATGGCACCGAGTTCAAGAACCCCTCCTTTGATGCTTTCTGTCTTGAGCATGGTATTGAGCATTAGTTTTCAGCACCTCATGTTCCCCAGTAGAATGGTGTGGTTGAAAGAAAAAATAGAACCTTGGTGGAGATGGCCCGGACGATGCTCGATGAGCATAGGACTCCGAGGTGGTTCTGGGCTGAGGCCATTAGCACTGCTTGCTATGTTTCAAATCGAATTTTCTTGCGCTCAATTCTTAATGTGACTTCTTATGAGCTGCATTTTGGGAGAAAGCGCTCAGTTTCTCATTTGCGTGCCTTTGGTTGCAAGTGCTTTGTTCTCAAGCGTGGCAATCTTGATAAGTTTGAGTCGATGTCTTCTGATGGCATCTTTCTTGGTTACTCTCTTTATGGTCATTCCTACAGAGTTTTGAATTTGGAAACTAACACCATCATAGAGTCCTGCGATGTAACCTTTGATGAATCAAACTCTTGTGCAAGGAATGTGATTGAATCTGTAGGTGATAAGGAGCTGAAGGAAAGCATCTTTGTAGAAGAGGACCTACAGGGCTTTGATGATGATGACGATGATTCACTTCATCTCTCATCTGATCTTGTTCCTGCTGCTACCACTACTCTAGCAAAGGGTCCAGAAGCTTCTACATCGACTTCAGCGGCTGTCGAGCGAGCTCCAACTGTGGTTGAGGGGGAGGTACACTCTGAGAGAGAGGCCCCCAGCCACATTCAGCGTCAACATCCACCTCAACAAATGATCGGTAATCTCTATAAGAGGACAACAAGGTCAAGGTCTAAACATCTCGCCTGCTTTACCAATTCTCTCTTTGTTGCAACCTTTGAACCCCGAGATGTTGGACATGCACTATCTGACAAACATTGGGTTAATGCCATGCATGAGGAGTTGGAGAACTTTGAGAGAAACAATGTTTGGACCCTAGTAGAGCCTCCTATTGGTGTCAATGTCATAGGAACCAAATGGGTGCTTAAAAACAAGTATGAGGAAGATGGTGAGGTTGTTAGAATCAAGGCTAGGCTTGTTGCTCAGGGTTTTAGTCAAGTGGAGGGCTTAGACTATGGGGAAATCTTTGCTCCTGTTGCACGCATAGAAGCCATTAGGATCTTGCTTGCATTTGCTGCCTCTAAGGGCATTAGACTCTATCAAATGGATGTCAAGAGTGCTTTTCTAAATGGTTTTATAGAGGAAGAGGTTTATGTAAAACAACCACCTGGCTTTGAGCACGACAAATACCCAAATCGTGTATACAAGCTTCAGATGGCTTTGTACGGGCTAAAGCAAGCACCTAGGGCATGGTATGCTAGGCTTAAGACTTTCTTGCTAGAGCGCAGGTATATCATGGGGTGTGTTGACAAAACCTTGTTCACTCTCAGGCATGGCAATGACTTTCTAATGGTTCAGATTTACGTGGATGATATCATCTTTGGTGGTTCCTCTCATGCTCTTATGTCCAGATTTCAGGAAGCCATGGAAAGTGAATTTCAGATATCGATGATGGACGAGCTCACCTTCTTTCTCGGGCTTTAAATCAAGTAGTGCAAGCAAGGAACTTTCATACGTCAAGCCAAGTACACGAAGGATCTCTTCAAGAAGTTCGACATGGTCAATGTGAAGCCGTTGTCTACACCAATGTCCACTATAACGGCACTTGACCCTGATGAATACTGTGAAGCGGTGGACCAAAGGGAGTACAAGAGCATGATTGGCTCCCTCTTGTACCTAACGGTGACAAGACCTGACAAACACTTTGCGGTGTGTCTTTGTGCTCGCTTTCAAGCTTCCCCAAGGGTGACTCATCGCAAGGCTGTCAAGCGCATCTTCAGGTATCTCAAATACACCCTTGAGTTGGTCTTTGGTACACTGCATCTTCATTTTTTGATCTAATTGGGTATTCGGATGTGGACTTTGCTGGGTGTAGAATTGAATGGAAGAGCACTTCTGGTACTTGCCATTTCTTGGGTACTTCTTTGATCTGTTGGTCTTCTCGTAAGAAGTCGAGTGTAGCCCAATCCACCAAAGAGGCTGAGTATGTTGCTGCCTCTAGCTGCTGCTCATAATTCCTATGGGTTGTATCTACCATGAGGGACTATGGGTTAACCTTTAAGAGTGTTCCACTCATGTGTGATAACTCTAGTGCCATATGCTTAGCCAAAAACCCAATCCAACATGGTAAAGTCAATAACATCAATGTGCGATTCCACTTCCTGAGAGACAATGTTGAGAAGGGGGATGTTGAGCTCAAATACATCGACACCAGAAACCAACTAGCTGATATCCTCACCAAGCCCCTAGATGCTTTGAGACATGCTTTTCTTCGGGGGGAACTTCCTGTAGGTCATCCTTATGGCATCATTTGAGGGGGAGTTGGTGTTCACTTGTATATATGTATCTTACCTTTTATGCATAGCATCTCATATGTAATATATGCATTGGTAGATGAGCTTTGATTCTTATGCTTTCTTGCATTTCTCTTTGCTATGATTGAGTTTGAGCTAAGTTGTGTGGATGTGATGGTAATCTCTCATGCTTAGATTTTCTAGATGGCCTGTTATAGACTCATGTGAGCAACTTGCTAATCTTAAAGGTAAACTAAGCTTTTTGTGAACCTTATGAACTAATCTTGCTAAATCTTGCTCACTGATGAGGACATCACCACGCTGGATACGCGCATATCATGGCCTTCCCCAAGTTACAAGTCGTCACCAACTCGGTCGCCGCGTTCGTCTCGGATTCAGCCGACACCCCTTCACGGTTTTGATGATATCTCCCACATCCGACGTCCAAACGAGGCGTTCTTTGATGCGTTGGAAAGGGGACAACGACGGCGAGTTCCTCAAATTCGAGTTTATCCCCTTACCTCTCGGAAGATCGGGCCATATCTACATCACTCACCATGTGTATAATTGCTTTTATCCTTGTTGAAACTTGCATTGAGGCTAGTCTAGAGGATATCTTGGCTTTGGCACCTTGTGTTTGCGAAATGGAAGGCTACGCAAATGTTTAGCTCATGATGGGACATTGTGGGAACGTGTGTTCCTTTTGCCGCAAAGGCATGCTCTTTTGTCTTGTGAATAAACTGTAGATAATCTGTTACGTGCTTTTGATCAAGAATAACTCTAAAATGCTAAATCCAAACACTGTGACTTGAGGCCGTGCTTTTGATCAAGAATAACTCTAAAATGCTAAATCCAAACACTGTGACTTGAGGCCTCGGGGTGTTTGTCGTACCCAGTCGTGCGACCCTCCGTATGGATAACAGGACATATGAGGATAAACAAGAAACACCTGATCAAATGAGTCTTTATTGCATATGTGAGCATTTGTAAAGCTCATTTTCTGCGAATGCTTGTTGCCCTAGTTGAGATTGAAACTGGCTAGATTCTTATGATTCACTTGATGCTTGTTTTGCCTTGGATGGGAGTACTTACACATGTGGTGGCAGCTTTTCTCATGATAAGCAAATTCGATTCTATCTAAGCTAGTCAATCTTTCTGCTTAGCTTGTATAGCTCTTGGTGTATATGCCTTACTATCTATTTTTGATCTTTGTATGGTTGTGCGCTATTGCTTTTACACTTCTTGGCTCTATGTTTATGATTAGCAAAGACTTGTTTGCATTATTGTTGAAGATCCTTAGGCTTGCATTTTTAGGCATTGCATGTTTGCTTGTTCTTTTGCCTCTTTGATGAGTTCATTGCCAAAGGGGGAGAAAATATTGGGTCATGCACCAATTATGCTAAGAAACATAACATGATATATTTTGCACTACATGAGACCTACCACAAGTTGAGGGGGAGCATATCATGATCTTGTGCGTTTCCTTGCGCTTTTCATATTCTTCACGTCTCAAGTCGCTTTCTTGCCAACTCTTGGTTTTGTGATCCCTACTTTGCTAGATGGCTTGTTTTCACCTTTTCTTTGGGTTTGGCCATTTGGATGAGCTTATTTGATTTCGCATTTCACTCTCTAATCTTTGTGCATTTGAGGTTGTCAATGTACTCATCAAGGGGGAGATTGAGAAACCATGTGGATATGTGCCATGGTTTGCAATACATGTGATGAGTAATTGACTTGAACGGACCTTGTGGTTGAGTTGAAATGCGGGAATCTTGGGATTGCATGAGTTTGTGCATGTCATGGTTTTGACTAACCAGAGTTGGTGGAAATATTGGTGAAGTTGCAGGAGTTGGGAAATGTGTTTGCTTGTCTCATAATGTGTAGGTCACTGGAGTCGACTTGGCGGTCAACAGCGAGAGGATCAGGCACAAGTAGGGGACTTGGGGCCGGATGACCGGGATACCGGGTGAAGTCAGTGGTGATCCACACCGTACACGTGGAGAGGCAAGAAGCACGGGCGGTTTCGCGGTTGAGCCTCAAAACTGTGGTGGTGATGAAGACGGCACATTGACCAAGTCAAAGCGAACAGGATGCCGATACAAGTGACAAGGGGGGCTGATGGATAGGGACTGGGAGAGACCTGCCAGTGGTTAGGATCGCGGGACAAGGTGACACGCGTTGACATTGAGAAGTCACACTTTGAGAAGCATGCAAGGCAGTTTCCTGGTTTGGGCCTCAAAACCGGTGGTGGTGGTTGGTGGTGCATGTGGCATCATCACGAACCTTGCTTCGAGACGAAGCAAAGACGTGAAGCGTCCGATGGCATTCGGGCGATCAGGCAAAAGATGGACGATTATACCCCCGATGGTTGGTGGGTGTGTTATGTAGACCAAGGGTAGTGTTGTCATGTGGGCAACAGACCTTGGGCCTATATAAGGAGAGGTAGGGCTGGTTGAAGAGGTGCCTCTCTTTCCCTTAGCCTTGCCTTAGGTCTTCATTCAAAGTGCTAGGAGAGGTCTTCATGTTTTAGAGGAGAGTAGTGGGTGTGTGAGAGACATCTCTTGCTCTTCCAAATAGTGGGAGGAAGAGGGTGGCTTCCTAGCCATGTATACATGTATCTTGACTGGATGAATCAATGATATGAGATTCAAATTCGTGCTCAAGTTCTTCCTCTCTCCCTAAATCCCGAATTTCTCTTTTTCCCTATTTTTGAAGCTATTTTTGTGGTGATTTTCAATCTCGATTTTGAGTGAGTTTTGGGATGGATTTTCTGGGGGATCTTGATGCTATGATGTGCTAGAACAATCCTAGATAGGTCCTTGACCGAATCAAAGGCACGAGCACCTTTGATTTCAATGTTTTCTCAAGTTTCCCCTTTTTGATGTTCTTGACACGAGATCTGAAATTCATGATGATTCCTTGTGCTTTTTGAGTGGATCTCTTTAGAGGAGTGTCGTGATATAGTGAGGATGATCTGGTCCAAACTTTGTGGTTTTTGGAGTTCGTTTGATAGGGTTTTAGCAATTTTCTTTCCTGAACGGAGCAACTGTTTTACCCAGGACAGAACTTCTGTGGCCAAGACAGAACTTTCGTGACCATGACAGAACTTCCGTCAAGAACCACAGAACTTCCATGAGTGACAGTTCTCCCATCGCCCAGAACTTTTGTCGGGGGCTTCGGAATTTCCGTCGAGCACCACGGAACTTCCATCAGGCTCAGTTTTGTGATCTCTCGGATCTTCCTTATTTCCCTTTTTGTTCCTCTTGTGCTTCCGCTATGTGTCCTTTTGGTTTGAGTTATTCCTAGGGTTAACATATCACAAGTTGGTGTGTGTAATCTTGGTGACTCGGTTAGAGGTTGGTTCGGGTTGTAGTTGGGACATAGGCCAAGTTCTCGAGAAGAATTTTAATTTGCTCCCATTCACCCCCCCCCCCTTCTTGTCGCCTTCTCGGTCCTTCATCTACTTTAAAAAAACATGCATGATATAACAAAGTAAGCATATATCTTGGCAACTAAAGGAATCTCAATGACTAAAAGTCTGAAGGGATGATCTAATTTGGAAGTGAACCATGAAATTTATCATGCATATTGATCTTTATCAGATCCATGTGGATTTAATATTAGCATGTATGACCATGGTATGCCCTGCAACAATTGTGTGGTAGTATAAAGTTGAAACAACATTCAACATTGCAACAGTATGTAATTTCACATGCCATCGATTAACCCAAACAGCTACTGGGATTTGATCAAATAGTAGATTGTTTACTTTGAAGGGCAAAATACAGAGGTACGGATTGGACTGCTCATGTTGTAGAACTCCACCAGGATTGCTTTGACCTTGCAGCCCTACAACGTGCGATTAAATTCTAGTTTTAACAGCACTACTAACATATACCATTAATGACCTAGATGAAAAAATAGAAGTCAAGTTATTAAATCAATTCTTTATATGAAAAAAGGTAATTCTTTATATGACAAAAGGTAACATAATTGTGGCTTGGCTTCATGTAGATGCAACTATATGAGATGGTAAATTATCCTATAAAAGAAGAAATAAAATACCAACTTAGGTATTCATGCTATCAGGCCAACTGAATTTCTTAGCCCAATTACATCATTGTACATATGTGTCACCTAAGCCTTGCAACTTCAGTTTCATCAGAAATTATAACTCTTCTATGGGCCTTGCTGAGATGTTATGCGTCACTTGAACAAAAATATAAGACACTAAGAAAGGTGCAAAAGTACAGATAGGAAAGCATGCATTAAATTTCTTATTTCAAGGCAAGAACACTGCAAAGGAATGAACAGTATAATGAATTAGCTCAAAAAACATCCCTCGTTTCTCAAGCAAGTACTTATACATGTGATTAACTGATAACACGGGTGCATGTATTCAGAAGCTAAATATTTCATTCCGTACACAATCAAATGCCCAATGATGATCAGATGCCAAGGAAGTAATTACTTGGCATATAGTGCATAAAACTGCATAAGAAGGAACATGTTGTATGTGTAGAAAATTCGGGATTGGTTGTCCCGGCCTCATCCCTAATAATAACAGAACAGAAGCAAAGCAAGTAACAGTGGCAAGGAGGAAAGAGATCAGCGGCAAGGGTTAAGTGTGCAAGGCGATAAACAAAGGAAAAAAGCAGAATGTACAGGAACACAGATCAATTTTTACCTGATGTGTGGGAATCAATGGCAAGCGGCAAGGGAAGCATTCAGGCCTGACGCTGGCCCAACGTCGTCTGATACTCTGATCGTGTTTTTCCTCTGAACTGATCGGGCTGGAGTTCGATAGTATTCATTGCTGAGTCCCGCATGTGTGCTCGCAATGACGAAGCTAGGAGCCCAAGATCATGGCTCAATCAATGGCCTTCTTCCCAGGTAAGGTGAAGGACTTCCTGATATAGGCGCGACAAGTTCTCTGTTGAAATCTTGATCTACTATGGCCTAACGCTAGGAGGTAGGACGCTGTCGTAGGGTTTCTGAAGGATCGAGAAGGCGACCAGGGGGGGTGAATGGGAGCCAATCAAAATTCTCCAAGAGAACTTGGCCTATATCCCAAAAATAACACAAGCCAACCTCTGAACCGATCATCAAGACTACACACACCAACTAGTGGTGTACTAGCCCTAGGAATGGTCAACCATAGTAAAGAAACATAGCAGAATCAAAAAGAAATAAGGAGCACTCAAAACAAGTCAATTCTGGACTCTCATCGGTAGTGCCGACCACAGCCATCGGCAGTGCCGGTCCACCAACCACCGCCACCGGTTTTTAGGCCCAAACCAGGAAACCGCCTTGCATGCTTCTCAAAGCACGACTTCTTGATGTCTACACGTGTCACCTTGTCCCGCGATCCTGACCACCGGCAAGTCTCTCCCAGTCCCTGTCCATCGAGCCCCCTTGTCACTTGCACCGGCATCCCATTCGCCTTGACTTGGTCAACATGCCATCTTCATCACCACCACGGTTTTGAGGCTCAACCATGAAACCGTCCATGCTTCTTGCCTCTCCACGTGTACAGTGTGGATCACCCTTGACTTCACCCGGCATCCCGATCTTCTGGCCCCAAGTCCCCTACTTGTGCCCGATCCTCGCCAAGTTGACTCCAGTGACCTGCACATTATGTGACAAGCAAACACATTTCCCATCTCCTGCAATATCACCAATATCTCCACCAACTCCAGTTAGTCATAACCATGATATGCACACCCATGCAATCCCTGGATTCCCACATTTCAACTCAAACATCAAATCCGCTCAAGTCAATTACTCATCACATATATTGCAAACCATGGCACATATCCACATGGTTTCTCAATCTCCCCCTTGATGAGTACATTGACAACACCAAATGCACAAAGATTAGATATTGAAATGTGAAGCCAAATAAGCACATCCAAATGGCCAAACCCAAAGAAAAGATAAAAACAAGCCATCTAGCATGTAGGGATCACAAAACCAAGAGTTGGCAAAGAGAGCAACTTGAGACGCAAAGAATGTGAAAAGCGCAAGAAAATGCTCAAGACATCATGATAAAGAGAGCGACTTGAGACGCAAAGAATGTGAAAAGCGCAAGAAAATGCTCAAGAGATCATGATATGCTCCCCCTCAAGTTGTGGTAGGTCTCATGTAGTGCAAAATGGATCATACAAGTTTCTTAGCATTATTTGTGCACCATTATTTGTGCCTGACCCCAAAAGATTCTCCCCCTTTGGTAATGAACTCATCAAAGAGGCAAAAGAACAAGCAAACATGCAATGCATGAAAATGCAAACCTAAGGAGCTTCAACAATTATGCAAACAAGCATTTAACTTTGCTAACCATAACAATAGTGCCATGAAGTGTAAAAGCAATAGCTCCAATCATGCAAAGATCAAAAATAGATGGCACGGCATAAACACCATGAGCTATACAAGCTAAGCAGAAAGATTGACTAGCTTAGATAGAATCAAAGTTGCTTATCATGAGCAAAACTGCCACCACATATGTAAGTACTCCCATCCAAGGCAAAACAAGCATCAAGTGAATCAAAAGGATACTAGCCAGTCTTAATCTCAACTAGGGCAATAGGCATTCATAGAAAATGAGCTCTACAAACGGTCATATATAAAACAGAGACTCAGTTGACCAAGTGATTATTGTTTATCCTCGTGTGTCCTCTTATCCATACGGAGGGTCGCACGACTGGGTACGGCAAACACCCTGAGGCTTCAAGTCACAATGTTTGGATTTAGTATTTTAGAATTATTCTTGATCAAAGCACTTAGCAAATTATTCCAGCTTATGCACAAGACAAAAGAGCATGCCTTTATGGCAAAAGGAACACACATTCCCACATTGTTCCATCATGAGCTAAACATTTGCAAAGCCTTCCATTTCGCAAACACAAGGTGCCAAAGCCAAGACATCCTCTAGACTAGCCTCAATGCAAGTTCCAACAAGGATGAAAGCAATTATACACATGGTGAGCAAGTTCTAGCAAGATTAGTTCATAAGGTTCTCAAGAAGCTTAGTTTACCTTTAAGATTAGCAAGTTGCCCACATGTGTCTATAACAGGCCATCTAGAAAATCTAAGCATGAGAGATTACCATCACATCCACACAACTTAGCTCAAGCTCAATCATAGCAAAGAGAAATGCAAGAAAGCATAAGAATCAAAGCTCATCTACCAATGCATATATTACATATGAGAAGCAATGCGAAAATGGTAAGATACATATATACAAGTGAACACCAACTCCCCCTCAAATGATGCCATAAGGATGACAAACACCAAGTTCCCCTCGAAGAAAAGCATGTCTTGATGCATCTAGGGGCTTGGTGAGGATATCAGCTAGTTGGTTTTTGGTATCAATGTATTTGAGATCAACATCCCCCTTCTCAATATTGTCACTCAGGAAGTGGAATCGCACATTGATGTGTTTGACCTTACCATATTGGATTGGGTTTTTGGCTAAGCATATGGCACTGGAGTTATCACACATGAGTGGAACACCCTTAAAAGTTAACCCATAGTCTCTCATGGTAGATACAATCCATAGGATTTGTGAGCAGCAGCTAGCAGCAGCAACATACTCAGCCTTTGTGGTGGATTGGGCAACACTCGACTGCTTACGAGACGACCAACAGATCAAGCAAGTACCCATTTGGGCCTCAAAACCGGTGGTGGTGGTTGGTGATGCACGTGGCACCATCACGGAGCTCGCTTCGAGATGAAGCAAAGACGTGAAGTGTCCGACGGCATTCGGGCGATAAGAAAAAAGATGGACGGTTATACCCCCGATGGTAGGTGAGTGTGTTATGTAGGTCAAGGGTAGAGTGGTCATGTGAACAATAGACCCTAGGCCTATATAAGGAGAGGTGTGGCTAGTGGGAGAGGTGCCTCTCTTTCCATTAGCCTTGTGTTAGGATTCTATTCAAAGTGCTAGGAGAGAACTTCATGTTTGAGAGGAGAGTAGTGGATGTGTGAGAGACATCTCTTGCTCTTTCAAATAGTGGGAGGAAGAGGGTGACTTCCTAGCCTTGTAACCATGCATTTTGTAAGCGCCTTTCTATGATATGAGAAGTATTTTCGTGCTCAATATTTCCCTCTTCACTTGAATCCCGAAATTCCCTTTTTCCTATTTTTGGAGCTATTTTTGTGGTGATTTTTTATCTCATTTTTGGATGAGTTTTTGGCTCGGATTTCTTGAGAAACTTGTTGCTAGGATGAGCTAGAACAATCCTCTATGGATGCTTGACCGAATCAATAGCTCTAGCACCTTCGATTTGAAGGATTTCTCAAGTTTCCCCTTTTTGGTCTTCTTGGCACAAGATCTGAAATTTGTGATGATTTTTTGAGCTACTTGAGTTGATCTTCTAGGATTAGGGTCGTGATGTGCTGAGAATTCACTGGTCCAAAAATCACATCATTTGGAGTTCGTTTGAATAAGTTTTGGAGAAGATTTTACAAAATCCCGAAAGTTTTCCTGTTCTATCAGGGTCGACCGGCACTGCCGATGTCTAGGACCGGCACTGCCGATGTGGTTCGACTGGTCATTTTTGAATTCTGAGAAACCCGCACCGGCACTGTCGATGGCCAATAGTGGCACTACCGATGCGCTCTGAGTCATTTTTCTTTAAGTCCTGAGATTTACGCACCGGCACTGCTAGTGGTTGTGGTCGGCACTACCGATGAGAGTTCAGAATGGACTTGTTTTGAGCGCTCCTTATTCCTTTTTGTTTCCGGTCATCGGCAGGGCAGCGGGAAGGAAAAAAATGGAATTGAAAACCACAACATGTCAGCTTCATTAGAAACTATCCAACACAAATTTGAATAACAATCTACAAGTATTGCATGACATCAAGCCCACTACGGGATGTTTGGCCAACATTACAACAATCTACAATCTACTAGAAGTTAAACATGAATCAACAAAGAGGAAGAAAGGTACTGAAAAACTGACCTTTGAAACATTTCATCAAGCACTTCAGGTGCACTATCCATGGAAGCGTTGCTTGCTTCGTTCTGCGTGGGGGAGATGTCATGCACACCTGCTGAAGGCATGGGGAGAGAGAGAGAGAGAGCGGGGGGGGGGGGGGGGGGGGGGAGGGGAGAAGCCACCGGCGTCAAGCCCGCCATCGGCTTCCTTTTCTTGCCCACCGGTGGGGCGGAGTGGACGGTTGGACCTCACTGAGGCTGCATCATGCTCGTCAATGGTGGGGTTGTTCCATGGCCGGTCCTAATCAGAGAAATGTGCTTCAAGGGGCGCTGGACGATGAGGTCGGGGCAGGAGAGGTCAGGTCTGCGGTGAGGAACTCCAGCCAAGTTCTCCTCCATCATGCTCTTCCTCCTTACCACCCACCCTTCAACAGATTTGCCACCCGCCATATCTGTTGCCATCATTTGGACCCACCAAATGTTGCGAGCAAAGGCGGCGCAGATCAAGCAAGGGCAGAATGTAGTAGATGGATGAATCACCGAAAAAAGGAAAGGGGAGAGAAATCTGGGAGGGTACACGATAACTTCGGGCGAGTACGCGTAGGTGGGTAGATTTTAGATGGGTGAGAAAAGATTTAAATTAATCTATGACACATAACTAAAAAGTTATCATTGAGGAGAAGGATTTCTGTCACACCCGGTTTTAAGGACAAAACCAAGTGCTTATCATATGTGTGCCCAGGAACAAGTTTCACACATATCAACAGTAAAGTGAATAACAGTAACCAATGTCATTAATAAAGTATACCATTATTACATGGATAATTGTATTTAAAGACTATAACTACTCTCTCGATAAATAGCAGCAGAAAACACCATAACACCATAGGCAATCGACCGGTAGCACACTCACCTAATAGTAGTATTCATCAATGTAGTCCATCTCTCCATCTTCTGAGCAGCAGTTTATAGTACAACAACAAAGGGAAATAGCAAGGGTGAGCACATGCCGTACTCAGCAAGTGGGGGAAAATATGACATGCAAGCTTAATATAAGAAAGACTAACACAATGGTTCATTTGCATAAATGAGCGCAACACCTAAGACCATTTGAATAGCACTCCTATTTACTAAGTGAAAAGTTCTCCCAAGTTATCTCATCTATCTAACACTACAGGTTACACCGCCTGTAGCCAACCATGGGTTAAACCGCCCATAAGAAACCACACTATAGGTTGCACCGCCTGTAGCAAACCATGGGTTACACCACCCAAACGAAACTTGGCTACCCACCAAGTCCACCCATAATCAACCCACTAATCGTGTGAAAGGTCCATGCCGCTCATGACCGTGAGCGCGGCTGTTATAACAGTTTTACACTCTGCAGAGGTTGCACAACTTTACCCATGGGTTGGTGATTCTGTCACCCATCAGTGACTAAGAGTCTCCATGTTGCCCAAATGACTACTTTCATTCCCGACATAGCAAACTAAGCATGACGTACCCATACTAGTACCCATATCAGGTACCAATACTACTAAACGACTTCCTTAACATTCAACATGAAGCAAGGAGACTAAGAACTCACTCGGATGAACATGTGAGTCAAGGTAAAAAGCCGCCTCGGTCCTCAACAAATGATATGAACTATGGAGACTAAGAACTCACTCTATGAAGCATATGCGAGTTAAGGTAATACCGAGAGTCTAATGCATCATGATTATGCAGAAAGAAATCATCCCTAAGTTAAAGAACCTACGACCTTTAATTAGATGAATAAAACTGAAATTATAAAAATACTTAGCTGCTTAATGTCCATCGAGCTAAAGACGAGCCCCCGACATAACAGCTCAAATGGTCCGAGGGATCGGAACTCCAGAAACCATGAGTAGTTGATCATGGCCGAGTGATCCAATGACTCGGCGCTCCATGACTGAGTGATATCAATGAGACAACTGTAATACAAGAATACAAATAATATAGTTATATGTAAAATTAATATAAAGCATTAATGAAACAACATTTTTAATATCTAAGTCTGTTGGATTTCTATTGTTCATCTAAGGCTTATGTTTGCTTAGAGTACTGATCATTCAACCAACAGACATAAAAAACAAACAAGGTTCATTAGAAGAACGATGTGCACGATGATTTCGACAGATGACATGAGCCATGGAGCTAGACTGACCAACTTGGGTAATGGCAGTCAGACAGGCAACTAAGCGAAACAGCTGAACTCCTCCTAATACTACTTGTGTACTGCTACAACTCATTCGGCCAAACATGTACAAGTCAAAATCATTCAAGAAAAATTATTGACCAATATTGTCAAGGCAAAAAGAGGAGTTCAAAAGAAACTCAAAACTATCACCGTAAGATGAAGAACCTACGGCCTTCATATCAATATGGTATGAATAAAATAAAAAACTATAAAGTTTACTTAGCTTTGTTAAACGAATTGTAGATGAGCCATATGCAAACCATAGACAAGCCCCCGAGCATGCAGCTTGATTGTTGATGCGAGTAACCCAATCACCATGTTTCCTTGCTGAGTGATTAATTGAGTCATCAAATAGCTAAGTTTCATTGGTTGAATAGTTACATCATCAGCTGAGTGGCCAAGTCAACCCCCAAGTCTCCAACACGACCCAGAGTATGAACTTCATGTCACACACGTCCATGCAAAAGAAACCATGAATCGTGATGAGATTTAAATAACAAGACCAATTGGTATAATGTGTAAATAATAAAATAATATGGAAGATTAAAGATAAACAGAAAACATCCCTGATGTGTACTCGATCTGAATTCCTTCAATTTTGGAGCAACTTGGCAAGACGATCGTGTTGATTGGTTAATCACATGCAATGGTACACATTGGCCGCCGTGATTCATGCCGAGTCGCCGATTAGCTGTGTTGTCGAGTCAACGAGTGGCTTTGAATGCTAAAGTGACTCAAAGCATCACCAGTGTGTTTGTGCCTTCAACCGTGTAGACGAGCCATTGCGTCGCCGAGTTGCTGACTCATTAGCCGAGTGGACAACCGGCCTCACCATCTTAATTACCCGCCTTTTTCACAGCAACAAACACCTAATTTGATACAAATGTGATATAGCTAACCACAGTGTAGATGGTCAACTCATAGATGCAAAATAATAAGTGCAAAATAAACTCAAACCTATCACCGCAAGATTAAGAACCTACGGCTTTCAAATTGAGTTTGTACAAAAAAAATTATAAAAATAACTTAGCTTTTCAATAATCGATGATCCGTCAAATCACAAGTTGCCGAATTGGCACACCAAGTGATTGGTCACCACACTGAGTGATTGGTCAAGTCAACCAAGGCATCAAATTGGTCGAGTTACCGAGCTATTGTGTTGCCCAGTCGTCGAGTCATTGCCTCGTTGGATAGTTAACTTGACGGTTTGCCGATTGCACCGATATTGTGGCCGATGGAAATCTCCAGGAGACAACCAGGCGCAATTGTGATCTGGAAGCGCGCAGCACCGGCCAACTTCGAGAACGTCTATGTCGCAGATCGGTCTCCACTGATGGACACGAAAAGTGTAACAACTCGTACATGCAAAAGGATCAATCATGTGATGAGCAGTATACTAATCAGATTGATTAGGAAATAAAGTAATGCGGAAGAAAATAATCAAGGTAAATAGGTTTCCCTGTTGCGGCACATGGGACGTTCAGATCCGTACTTGCTTGCAACATTAGCATGTAGGAGTAGTATACGAGATAAACTAAGGAAAAAGGAAAAGAAAACTTCCCTCGCGTGACATGCGCACCTCCAAGACCTGGTTGCTCATGAAATTAATCATGTCGTCGATGATTTACTGGATGACACCATAAGCGACGAGATCGGCCGGCAATCACAATCCGACGTGTAGCGCGACACATCCAGTAGGTAGCAACAATAACATCCAGTAGTAAATCATTCATGGAAGGCAAAAAGAATACAAAAGCATTACATGACCAGTATTGTTTGACTAATCATGTCAATTAGCAAAGTAATGGACAAAATAAGATAATACGGAAAGGATGAAGAAGGAAAAAAGAAACTTCCTTGTGTGCATTGTTTCCATGG
The DNA here is from genome assembly GCA_032690845.1 of Eleusine coracana subsp. coracana. Taxonomy (NCBI): domain Eukaryota; kingdom Viridiplantae; phylum Streptophyta; class Magnoliopsida; order Poales; family Poaceae; genus Eleusine; species Eleusine coracana. Next base: position 7,522,424 of record CM064432.1, read on the forward strand.
AGGGAATTGACTCGGACTTCATTAGACTCCAGGCGTGTAAAAGCTGAACTCGCCGAAACACATTCCTTGATTAGCCTGAACCATAAACTCGCCGACTCCCATCGAGTTGCCAATAACAAGCCCGCGATCACTAAGCATCTCCAGTCCATACCAAAAAGTATCACGTGATGCGTATTCCATTAATCAGAATGATTAGTATATATGAAATATAATAATATAGAAAGAATAAAAAGAAGGACCGAGCTTGTCCCTGGTGATCACGTGGACGTGTTGTTTGCAGGAAACCGAGTATGGGACTCAGACTTGGCCTCCGTGTACAAGGCAAACTCGGCGAGTATGGTAACTGCCTGATCGGCTTAAAGATGAACTTGCCGACATCATATCCAATACGATCATCATGTCCAGCGGCATCACACGACATGCCGGAACTCAATGTCAAAGGCTCATGCAGAGCAGCTCACGAAATAGATTGATTAGTGTGTATGGAATAAAATAATGCAGAAAAATAAAGAAAGAAAGACGATCTGGCCTTCTTTGACTTCGAATTCTTTGTCGACTCGTGATCAACGTCAGAACAACACAACGCGGCATTATTCGTGTAGCATCACCAACATGTTCATACGCATGTCGCTTCGCTAGATGAAGTTGCCTCCGCTCAATCACTACCGACGAAGATCCATATTTTTTTTTCCCAAAAGCTTGGCCATTGAACTTGACAAGCCGATCAACGCACACCCTTTCCTGGCGCGCCAACTGTCAACACTAATATCGGCAGTGGATCATAAGGCTACCCATGATCCTTGTGTATCGGTAAAGGCATACGCGAGATCGAGAGTCGATGGACACACAAGACGTAAGATTTAGACAGGTTCGGGCCTCCTGAAGGATAACAACCCTACGTCCTGTGTTCTGTGTTGTATTATTCCGGGTGTCAATGAGAGAGCCCCCGCCCCTCCTTATATATCCGGGGGGCAGGGTTACATGGCAAGTGTCCTAGTCGGTTACAACATGATTTCCGACTAGGATTCTATCTCTACTTTCTATCTCTAGTATTGACTTGTCGTGTACTCCAAGTAATGATCCAAGTAGTTATCTTCATGGGTCTTTATCTTTATTGGACCCCGGTCCACTCGGCAATATATCCGAGTGGTGAGGTATCCCTGGTATATATATCCCACAAAACTGAAACGACCTCGAATCGGGAATTGAAAAATAATTTTTCAACTAATAAAACCTAATGCAACTATTCAGTCATGAAATGCAGCAATCAAATTTTTAAAATAGTCTATATTTAATTATTTTCTTTTGAGAATACTTCTTTTTCTTAGCAAAATATTAATAACTTAATTAATTCTAGAAAATTTTAAAATATTCTAAATTTTGAAAAATTAGGGTGTTACAAATCTACCCCCCTTAAAAGGAATCTCGTACTGAGATTCGGACAAGATTGGAAAGAAAGAAGGAAACTAGGCTCTCACTTTATTAGGTGCATGTCCAACCTTTCCTTGTCGAATGACAATGCTTTGGCCACATATTCCACCTCTGCTCCATTAGGATATGTCAACATGACCGCTTTTCTAGTACAGTCTATGATTCCCTTGTGCTTGGTAAACCAATCCATCCCGAGTATCACATCTATACCCTTGGAATCCAAAATGATGAAGCTCGTAGAAAAGTCTACCCCCCTTATGCTAACACTTAATTTATGACATCCATGTTCTGCTTTCAATTCCCCTCCAGGTGAACTAACTATCATCTTATTCCTGAGCAAGGTGATGAGAATGTTGTACTTGGCCACATACTTGGATGATATGAATGAATGTGATACTCCCGAATCAAACAAAACTATAACGGGGTTTGAGTTTACGAGTAACATACCAAGAACAACGTCTGGAGATTCTTGAGAATCTTGAAGAGCAGCCTGGTTGACTCGACCTCTAGCATAGTTCTGCCTGGCTGCTATCGGGGCAGAGTTTCCATTGCGGTTGGGTGTTGGGGCAATATCTTGGGTTGGAGGTTGGCGCGTCTGCAGATTGGGGCATTGGTTAGCGGAGTGACCCTTTTCTCCACACCTATAGCAGTTCCTATTGATTGTTGGGGTTTGATTGCCATTGGTCCTCTGCTGAGTTTGAGCTAACAGGGAAGGCGTCTAAGAGTTAGGACATTGAAACTGACATTGAGGGGTGACGAAACCATGACCTACAGGATGAGTTTTGTGTTGTCCACTCTGTTGTCCAGAATAGAATACGGGTCCACCAGAAGATGATCCAAGGCACAGCCTAGTGTTGCTGCCTCCTTGCTGACCTTGATGCTCTAGCTTGCACTTGCCATCCATCCTCGACCTTCTGTTCTCCAGGACTAGAGCTTTATCCACCATTTCTTGAAAGTTTGCATAGTTACGAGCCTCAAGTGCATAGGCAAGGCCATCATTCAACCCATCAAGAAAACACTCACACTTCTTCTCATCCGTGTCCACTTATTCTGGGGCATACCTAGATAGCTGGGTGAAGCGAGCAACATACTCACTCACGGTCATGGATCCCTGCTTCAGATCCTGGAACTCCTTCTTCTTGAGCCTTATTACCCCCTGAGACACATGGTGAGAGCTAAAGCTGCTCTGGAACTCATGCTAGTTAATACTACCAGGCTCCTCATGGGCTGCAACATAAGCATCCCACCAACCAGCAGCGGGTCCAACAAGCTGATGTGCGACAAACAACACCTTCTCCCTGTTGTTGCATTGAGTGACTTGCAGCTTCTTGTCAATAGTCTTTAGCCAGTTATCTACATCAATGGGCTCCAATGAGTGAGAGAATGTTGGGGGCTTGGTCCATTGGAAATCTCCAAGCTTGTCTCTAGGTTGGGGAGCAACTCTTGCTTGTTGTTCTATTGCTGCACCAGGGTCTGGTGCATGCTCTGGAGAAGTTGTTTCTGCATGGCCATGAGTTGTTCCATAGAGAATTGCGGGGGTGGCTGCTCCTGTTCCTCGTGGTTGTTGTTCATGTTGCATTTTCCACCTCTTACCATCTGATGTAGGTCAGGATACGGTAAGCAAAAATGGGTGGAAGATATAGGTAAAGTGCAAGGATATGATAAGGTAAAGCAGGAAACGAGGTGTGAAATAAAAGTGATAGATAAAAAGATACCCCAAATTAACTAATCTATATTAAAAAAAAAGTAAAAGTATAGTATAAGGATGTGGGTGCAAGACAAGCCTTGCATCACATCGGCAGTCATTACAAAAGATTCAAATTACACTCATCACACCAATCAAACTAGCAAACCAATCAAAGAACATGCAAACACTAAAACTCTCTCGTTACACTATTACATTTATTCTACTCGATATAACTACTCGATGCCTATGAAGCCACTCAAAGCTAAGCTTCCTAATCCTCGTCAGAGCTAGGAATGATGTAATCTGGTGGGGCACGACTAGCCATTGTGCGAGGTGGTGAGGAAGGAGTCGCATCCTGTAGCTCCTCTTCCAAAGGTAGGTCCACATCATCAAGTAAACATCGCTTGAGCTGGCGAACGGTCTTCATTGCCTCCTCATATTTCTTCTGCCAAAACCCTAGTTCCTCCATGGTTGAATCCAACTCCCTAGAAATCACCGTGCTAAAAGCGACTTGCTTCTTAAACTTCTCTTGTTCTTGTCCAGATACAGGCTCTGTGTGAATATAGGTGGATCCACTTGCGCGCTGAGGGAGATACGCATACTTTGTATCTTCAAAATACTGGTGATAACGGGAGCGAGTGACCATGCAAGCTTGACGAGCAGCATCACGAATCCCAATGGAGGAAGTCTTTCACGGAGCAATGGCCTCATGAATCCTTTCCACCTCAAAAGTTCCTCTAAGCGGTCTTGGAGCAGAAATGTGAACTTGAACCTTCCATAGAGGCTCGGACACTTCATAGGTCACTTGGGTACCACAATACTCTGGTTGCTTCTCGTAACCTAACTGATGTAGCATCTCCCAAAGTATGTGAGGTAACCTTCCAGCATTATTTCCTGCATTCTTGAAGAGTCGAGTGTCATGATAAGGTGGTGGATTCAATGGTAGCACCATCTCTTGTTCAGCCTCTTCTATCCCAAACTTTTTTTCCGATCCCAGTGGAACAAGCTCTGGTGAAGGCCAAACACGTGGGTACTGATCACATATGTGGCAAGTCTTCTTGGTACGGGCCATCTAAGCAATTTTGAATAGGAGAGGTGAATTAGTAAAAGGGTTTTGTAAGTCGAATGGTAAAATAAGACCAACAACAGAAGTGAATAAACAAGAATATAATTTTAAGCCAAAGAGTTTTGAAAATAGTTTTTTTGTTTGTAAAATAGACCTTAGAACACGACCACTCTATCTAAGCAAGCGTCCTATGGTCGACACGGCTCTGATACCACTTCTGTCACACATGTTTTTAAGGACAAAACCAAGTGCTTATCATATGTGTGCCAAGGAACAAGTTTCATACATATCGACATTAAAGTGAATAACAGTATAACCAATGACATTAATAAAGTGTACTATTATTACATAAATAATTGTCTTTAAAGACTATAACTACTCTCTCGATAAATAGCAGCGGAGAACACCATAACACCACAGACAATCGACCGGGGGCACGCTCGCCTAGTAGTAGTCTTCATCAATGTATTCCATCTCTCCATCTTCTGAGCAGCAGTTTATAGTACAACAACAAAGGGAAATAGTAAGGGTGAGCACATGCCGTACTCAGCAAGTGGGGGAAAATATGACATGCAAGCTTAATAGAAGAAAGACTAACACAATGGTTCATTTGCATAAATGAGCGCTACACCTAAGACCATTTGAATAGCACTCCTATTTACTAAGTGAAAAGTTCTCCTAGGTTATCTCATCTATCCAACACTACAGGTTACACCACCTGTAGCCAACCATGGGTTAAACCGCCCATAAGAAACCACACTATAGGTTACATCGCCCAAACCAAACTTGGCTACCCACCAAGTCCACCCATAATCAACCCACTAATCGTGTGAAAGGTCCATGCCACTCATGACCATGAGCGTGGCTGTTATAACAGTTTTACACTCTGCAGAGGTTGCACAACTTTACCCATAGGTTGGTGATTCTATCACCTGTCAGTGACTAAGAGTCTCCATGTTGCCCAAATCACTACCGTAGGTGTGAGGCCAAGAGATCACCACAAGGTCTTTTAGAGAGCTTCCCAGCTTGCAAATCACCCACGCTAGGGTTTCATCGATGCGGAATTAAACCGTTCCTGCAGAAGCCCCCTCTGGCGCCATGGCTAGGAGTAAACCGTCCCGTCCTCATCCCTCAACTGCCCGCAAAACTGGGAAGACATCTTGATACTCAACCAAGCCTACCCATATCAGACCTGTGCTTTGCGTTGTTTTCATGATTACATGTTCCACAAGCCTATCCTTGTGATCCCAAGCAGGTACCACCACAATCCCATAGTACTATACCGAGTACACGTGCATACCTGCAGCAGCATCATCATCCTCCAGCTAGGATCACCCTAGGTTCCATGTGGCTAAAAATGATTACTCATCCCTCATAATTATGTCCAAGTGCCATTAGTCAAGATTAATATTAGACACTTCCATTCCCGACATAGCAAACTAAGCATGACGTACCCATACTAGTACACTACACCAAAAACCCAGGCGACAAGGAATAATATGGAACAGGATATGACACATGGGATTCAATATTAACAAGCATGCATAGAGATAGAGAGAATGTAAAACATAGGTTCAATATGCATCAAGGACACTTGCCTGGTTTCCCTTGGTGCTGCTCAAAGTCTTCGGGCTGGAGGTCCAGAAAGTTCTCCAGCTGCTGGTCATCTACTAATGCCACACCGGAACGACAAGCATACAATCAAACTAAGAAACATAACACCACACAATAACAAACTACAATGAAATCTATACTACAAAAAAGTATGTGTTGCCACGATCGCGTGAGCGTAAGAATCACCTCAATCAAAGTTACGAGTAAAAAGTTATGGAGGTTTGAATTTCTAGGGTTAAAATAGTAAAAACAACAAAGTAAATGGCCTAAAAGTAATTTTAGAAAAATAGAAGGGCTAAACTGTAAATATAATTATAAAATATAATTTATGGAAGTATTAGATACCAAAAGTGTAATTTATAAAGAATACAGGGACCAAAATTTAATTTATAACAAGTATAGGGACTTAACTGTAAAATGCTAGGACTAAAATATAATTAATAAAAAGACTAGGGGTGTTTCTATAAAACTACAGAACTAAATATTATTTAGAAAAAAAAGTTTAATGACTTAAGTGTAAAATAGCCAGCTGAAATAATAATTTATTAGAAAAATTAGGGCTAACAATCAAATTACTCAAAAGCACAGGGAGGTTTATATAAAAATTCAGGACCTAAAACAAATTACACAAGAGTCCAGGGGCCTATTTGCAAAATACTCAACTTTATGAGGATTTAATTAATTAAAATAAATCTAAAATCCCATGGACCGAGTCCATGGGTCTACGGACTAGCTTTGACCCATGGTCTACATGTCCACCGTGGACCGAGGCGGCGGCGGCCATTGGAGGCCCAGCCGGAGCTCGTGGGGGCGGCGCTCCGACACGTGCGCAACGGTGGGAAGGGGTGCAAGCGAGGCGGGGGTGGGAGGCAACCTCACCTAGGGTGTCGCACAAGCACGGGAAGGGCCAAAGAGGCCGGGCGACGGCGGGGAGTCAGCAGTGGAGCTCGGCGGCATGGCGGCTCGCGACGATGGCAGCGGCGAGGCAGAGGACGCGGCAGGGAAAGGGGAAAGTGGTGTGGAGGGCATGGGGCCTGCCTTTTATAGGCACGGTGCCCTATGCTTGCCTTGGTACGCACGCCAAGGCGGTGACGGCGGCCGGGCTAGCTAGCTGCTAGGGTTCGGGTGGGGGAGGCGCGCGGGGCTGCTGGGTTGGTGGGCTAGGCCGAGCGGGTGCGGGAGCGGGCAGACAGGCCTAGCAGGCCAGGGGGGAAGAGAGGGGAGAATTGGGCCGTGGGGAAAATTCGGCCTAAGGCCAGCGCTGGCGGGAGAGAAAAGGAGAGGGAGGGAGGAAGGGAAGGAGTGGGCCTGCGGGATGAAAACCGGCCCAAACCGAGGAGGGGGAGCGGGAAAGAGGAAGGAGAAGTAGGCTCGAGGGAATTTGGCCCAGGCCGGGGGAAAAAGGGAGAGGGAAGCTGGGCTGAGGGAAGAGATTTCGGCCCACAGCCCAGGGAGAGGTTTTCTTCTCCTTTTTAAATATATTTTGTTTTTTTCTATATTCAAAACCAAACCGAAACGACCTCGAATCGGGAATTGAAAAATAATTTTTCAACCAATAAAACCTAATGCAACTATTCAGTCATGAAATGCAGCAATCAAATTTTTAAAATAGTCTATATTTAATTATTTTCTTTTGAAAATACTTCTTTTTCTTAGCAAAATATTTATAACTTAATTAATTCTTAGCAAAATATTAATAATTTAATTAGGGTGTTACAATTTCATTCATCACTTATTGTATGGTTAGATGTAATGTTCCCACTTTAATCCGAGGCTCCAGATTAATGGGTACATATTGTCTTTGGTGAGTAGATTGATCGCACGGATTCGTTCTTTATTAGTTTAGATAATCACAAGACACAAGCATTTTCTTTATTATTTATTTTGGGCCTAGCCCATTAATTGCCCATGTTTGATATCATCAAAAATATCAATGCTTCATCACTTCATAGCAATATCTGACATTCACTGTTTCAGCACTGTTTTCAAGAAGGCAGCAATTCACCACCAACTCACCAAGCATTGATAGAATGATTCTACAAACAACAACAGAGGGAACGGCTCATAAAACATATAAACAAGCAAAATCATAACCACACACCCAAGTAGTTCATATTGTTAACCTTCTTGTATATCAAACTGAGAACCACTAAAGGCTGTTGCAACTTTTCAATCAGAGGTGCCAAGAACTGGTTGAAATCCTTAGCTGGAGGAATTAGGTCTACGATTAGTAAGGTCATCATCAAGTGTGACTACTTGTAGTGCCCAGAAAACAAAATAATACAACCTTTTCTTTTGGGCTAGATGGTTGGTTCGGCCTAAGCTGAGTCCATCTGGTGATAGAAAAGAAGTCCAGCTAAAACCTTGTTTTCCCCTCATGTTGCAGCCCTCCCCTTGTAATCGATCATTCCTTCCTTAAAAAATGAGAGGCGGTGCTCCTTCCCTGACCTTCACCTCTACAGCTCAACGCCTTGGGAGTTTTTTTCTTTGAGGTTCAATCCATTCTAATGTTAGGAAGAGAAATGAGTTCCTGTTGGTATTCTAAATAGTTCTACCCTTCATTGACTGCAGTAGCATCAGGGCAAAGGTAGGGCGCCTGGAGTTATCGTGGGTGCAATAGAGAGAAATTCCTGATCTTATCTTAGGTAATGATCCATAAAAGACATTTGCTGCCTATCTTTTGGGTCAAGATCTCCGCTTAGCTCCGGTCCTAGTCTCTAGGATAATCTGGATTTGTCGAGACTTGATCTCGGAAATAAATTTATAGGGCTACATCGAGTCTAAGAACTATGATGGTTGCAAAAGACGCCGAGTTATATAGGTTTGGGCCCCCTTGATGAGAGTAAAAACCCTACGTCCTGTGTTCTTTAGATTGTATTGCTTGTAATGTTGTGTTGAATCGTGTCCTCGATGAGGGAGTCCCTGCCGCCTTATATATCCGGTTGGCAGGGGGTATATGAAGAGTCCTACTCATATTCTACAAGGATTTACATAGAAAGTATATCTTTAATTGCCTTGTGCTCCAAGCCGACTCGGTCGGTTTCCTTATCAATGAGGTACCCGGTTGGTTACTGACTTAGGCATGTCTTCAGATACCCATAAGGCAAATATCCCACAGCAGCCCCCGAGTGCTTTCTGATTTTGAGCTATTAATCACCGAGTGATTTTCAATATTGTTGTGAACTACGGTCATAAATTAGGAAAACCTCATGACCCAAGTTCCTAATGGATCTGGTGCACCGACTAGGTGCACCTGATCAGGTGTAGCCTCTGACTCTTGTATAATTTAGAGACTAACAAATAATGAAAGAGTCTAATAATATTAGCTCTTAACATTTTGTTATATGATTTCACTCAAATCATCAAATTTGAGTAATAAATCCCTGATCATCAAACCAGGCACTCGGTCTACCCAACATCAATTGTACCGACCGATTGTACTAAAGGTAGAGTGATCTTCACTCTTAGCCGAGTGATCATTTGACCCCCATGACATCTATCATGTGTGGAATCAAGAAATAATTTTGACATCAGTCATAATAAGGTACTAAACTATAATGACATCAATCATAATATAGTTTTTCCTAAAATATCACCCAACTCAATGCAAGTTCAATCTTTAAGAATTATTCACGGACATCAATCATAAACTTATCCTTAGAACTTGCCCCCGTACGAACTTCCAATTCTTTGCTATATGATCATTAAATCATGTAGATACGAAAAATATGTTTAAGTGGCTTTGCCACTGCTTGTCATCAAAGAAGCCCCCGAGACTATTGCTCAAGGTAAATAGCTCCAATTCTTTTTAAAGAATAAAGCCTTTTATATTTTAATTATTATTATCTTTAGGTAGAAAATCCTATCATCGTGTGGCCCATACCAGCCCATAGGACCCAAAGACTAGGTCAAAAAGGCGAAGGTATAAAAGGGCAGGAGATTTTTGACTCCAAGTCCACGCCGCCATTTGCACGCAGTGCTTCATCTTTCTCACATCTCCTCTGCTCCTGCGACTCCTCTGCTCCCAGAGCTCGGGCTAGCATTCTCTTCATCACCGCCACAAATCTTCGTCACCCTCAAGCCCCCGAGCACTAGCTAGGGTTTAGAACCATTGCATTGCTTAATTTCCTGAATATGGGTCGCAAATCCTCTAAGAAAGTCGACACCACCGAGTCGTCTTCCTTGGAGCTGGAGATCCCAGAGCAACTGTGGGAGTTCTCCAAGAGTAGCATCACCACTACAGATCTGAACACGATGGTGATGGGTAGCATCCTCTCGGAGCAAGCTCGTGTCGACTAGAAAGAGACCCGCCCCCTCCCAATCCATAAGCAGATTGTAGTTTTTTGTTTTTTTTCTGAGCATGGATTTGGAGTACCTAGTTGTAGCTTTTTGTGCGGGCTCCTATTTTTCTATGGCACTAAGCTCGTCAACCTCAATCCCAACTCCATCCTCCATACTGCTATCTTCATACATTTGTGCAAAGACTTTCTGGGCGTTCTGCCCCATTTCACTCTGTTTCGCCATCTCTTCGCCCTCTGACCGCTGCTGACCAAGGATAACGAAGTCGCCATTGGAGGAGTTGGCTTCCAATTGTGCAAGAAGGAGGCATACATCAATGTGCCTCTGAACACCGGGAACAAGAACTGGAGGGATGAGTAGTTTTATTGTGATAACCCTCCCCCTTCTCTTGCTGATTTCTCTGGTGCCAAGGCCACTCCCCAACTATGATGGTCAGAGAAACTAGATTTGACCGACCCTCAGGTGGTCACCCTACTGGAAAAGATTGCAAGGCTAAAAAGCGAGGGGGTCAACGGCATCACTATAGCAAAGAGCTTCATAGTTCGCCGAGTACAGCCCCTGAAGCAGCAAAGTCACCCCGCCTGGATGTATGCCACTGACAATGAAACAAGGGAAGTGCCTGATCCCCCAGACTCTACTCTGCGTCGGTCTCGACTATCGAAGATATTCGAAGGAGAGATTATTCAGGACCACTTCTTGATAGCGAAGGTGTACAATGTGGGCACTCTGCGAGCCTTAGTAAGCTTCGGTCATCTTTAAATTCCTGATATTGCTTCTGATCAGACTGATTATAATATAAAATAACTCATTTTGTCCTTAGGTTCTGGACACCTTTGTGTCACATTCCCCGCTCCCCTCGACCGATACTGAGGGAGTGGATTATGTCAAGAAGCCATGGCAGACCAGTGTTGGGGGCTCAAGTTCATCAGCAGGCGCTCGTCCATCTGGGGCTGCTGATGCTACCACCCCATCTCCTATCAACCTACCTACCCCCAGCCGACGAGTGAAGAACACTACCCACCATCGTAGGCAATATGTGGGAAACCAGGATGATGAAGAAGAAGAACTCTCCCAAGGCACCAGTCTGCCAACTCCTGCACACTCCGATCGCCCATCAAGCCAGTCGGAGCCTCCGAGCAAAGCGTCGAGTGATGCAAGAGCGACAAAGAAAACCGATGAAGTCAGCTAGTCTTCCCAGAAGAGGAAGGAAACTGACTCACACACCACTTCTTCAAAGAAGAGGGTCTGTCGAACCAAAATCAAGAAAGCTTCTAGGTTAGCCTCCTTGATCTCTCGATCCTTTATTTACATGGTTAATAACCACGGTTTAGTATTTAACACCATATTCTCTGACGAACATAGCGGTTGGTTGAGCGATGCTCAAAGTACCCAAGGATCTGAGGATACTCGGTCAAATCCAACTCCTTGTCCGACCAACTTTCATTGACCAGTCAGTAAGCCATCAGGCACTCCGACCGAGCCAAGGAAGTCTGTCGAAGCAGTAGCTCTGAGCTGACACCTCAGATTCTTGACCCTTCCCTGACCAGCGCCCTTCCCCTCTTAATAAGGGCAAGGCCACATTGGTCAGGGATGCGGTAGGTCGGCCTGAAGTTGACGACATGGAGATAATACATCAACACCGAGAGGCTAGCAAGGTACATCAATACCAAGTTTCTTTTTTTACTTAGTCTTTATCCTTAGCTTAACCATCTTCTCCTTATTTAGAAAATATATGCTCTTATGGAGAGGAAGTAGGCCAGGGTTGAGTATCTCTAAGCCGAGACCTTTGGTATGTCTCAGATTCCTTTTATATTCAATCCTTTCTTTAAGATATTGACTTGTTCTTGGTGTTTTGCTAGTTACCGGCGAGCAGCTATCCCTGACCAAAAAGCAGATTGACAAGCTACAGAACCACAAGGAGATGACCAAGGCTTTGGAACAAAGTCGGGCTGATGTTGTCGGTAAGGTCGCATACCAACTTTTACATACTTCCTAATCACTCTATCACTAAAGATTTGATATATGTCTTTAGCTCGTGACTAAAAAGTCGCCGACCTATAGAAGTTAACTTCCAATCAGCAAAGATTCTTAGATGCTCTGAATGCTGAGAAGGAAGACCTCTCCATGTCGGTCGGAGAGCAAAACACCGAGATCGCTCGGTTGCAGAAGAAACTAAAGGAGGATGAATTGAAGATAGAGGAAGCTAAAATCATCTCCAAATACTTCAAATGTAATCTTGCTAGTAAGCTCACCATCGTATCTTTATTATTCTTGAATCAGCCTTTTATCTTGATGACCAAAAATATTTCTTGCAGCTCTATCTTACGGCGCTCGGAAAGCATTGGATTATATCCATGCTAACCAAGTAAAGCACACCGGCCACTCCCTGGAGTATCTGCTAGAGCACGCATCAATAGTTATTGCAGACAACACTCGGAGAGTGGTGACCGAGGTCGGGAGCCAAGTACTAGCTATCTGCCAATCTTGGTCTCCTGCATTGCCATTGGATAAAATCAAGGAGGGCTTCAACCCAGAATTGACCAAAGACCAATGCCAACTGCTTATGGACTCCATGCTAGAGACCCCCTGAGCCTTGGTCGACAATGTAGAGGTTGATCCGACCGCACCTACTCCTCCAGCATCTCCGGAAGTTGAACTGCAAGACGACGCCTCTTCTCCTTCAAAGGAGCTCTAATATCTGCAATGTTAGAAAACATTTGTAGTATCTATGTAATAAGACAATATTACCTTTATGTAAATAATAATTTTGATGCTTGTTTAGCTTAAAAAATTAATAAATAGATCATAAGTGCATTCTTGTCTCTTGAAGACAGAAATTGCATCGGTCTGTCTTAACACATTAGGTTGTAACTCGTAACCGCATAACAAGCAGAGTCGACCAATCGACACATGACCTCTCGCACTTTGCCTCTGGGTTTAGTGTAGTGGCAGTCTGATGTGCAGTATGAGATATATAACCATGATGTTTAGACATTAGACCAAAAAATCTGGAAACCATGTCAAAAGATGAGAAATCGGTCGAACAAAATCCAAAACCAGATTCATTAAGGTTAAAGGAGTAGTGGGACATTATTACTAGCCCCCTAGCTTGATTGTTTAATATGATGGATTAAGGAATTGAGACAATTAAGAATGGAAATCATCAATAAATCTTTCATCAAAAAGACTGAAGTTTCATTCACTAATAATGTGTGAGAATACAAAATATAAACTAAGTATAAAAATGACATAGCTAATTTATATTCCAGGATTTTAGTATATCATCGCCATCTTCATACATCAGTCGGTAAGCTCCTGGCTGAGTGATTTCTTTCACCACATAAGGTCCTTCCCACTTTGGAGAAAGCTTATGTTTATTCACCGTTGATTGCACTCAGCGTAGCACTAAATCTCCAACTTGAAATTGGCGACTGCGTACGTTCTTATCATAATAACGTTGCAAGCCTTGCTGGTATAGCACCGACCGAAATAGAGCGCGATCACGCAACTCCTCTACTGCAACCAAATCAATTACTCGGTTCTCCTCAGAAAACTTCTCATCATATCCTTTGATTCATGCTGAAACGAGGCTGACCTCGGTCGGCAGCATAGCCTCTGCGCTATAGACTAATGAGAAGGGTGATTGGCCAGTAGCCCAACTGGTATTAGTACGCAGCCCCAAGAGAACTAAAGGCAACTCTTAAACCCACCGACCGGCATAAGGTTTAAGCATGTAAAATATCCGGGGCATCAACCCTTGAAGAATCATACCATTGGCCCGTTTAACCTACCCATTGCTTTGAGAATGAGCCACTGATGCAAAGTGGATTTTTATTCCCATCTCATTGGCAAAGTCACGGAACTCCCTAGATGTAAACTGAGTACCATTGTCGGTAATGATATCATGAGGAACCCCAAACCGAATGAAGACATCTTTGACAAACTCAATTGCCTTCTTTGATGTTATCTTGCCAACCGGCTTCGCTGTCAATAGCAACAAATAAATGAGTAAACCCGTCTGGCGCTTTCTTGAAGGGACCGACAATATCAAGCCCCCAAACGGCAAAAGGCCAAGTCAAAGGTATCATCTAAAATTGCTGCAAAGGCAGATGTGTTTGTTGGAAAAAAATTGACAACCTTCACACTTCCGAATGACCTGGTGTGCATCTTCGACCGCCGTAGGCCAATAAAACCCTTGCCGAAAGGCCTTGCTAACCAAAGTCTTAGAAGGTGCATGATTGCCACATATTCCTGAATTGGTTTCTTCCATCAACACTTTGCCTTCCGGAATTGAAATGCATCGCATCAGGATGTTCGATCCTCCACTCCTATAAAGTAGATCGTCCACCATAAAATATCCTCGACATCTAGCTTTCAACTATTGTTGCTCATTAGGATCCGTAGTGGTTGTCATCCATCACCAAAAAGGGGGAGATTGTAAGGTTCATGACCATTGAGGTCACCCCAAGGTATGATGTTTTGGTGATGGATGACAAACATGAAATGTGACTAATGTCTACACGAGTGTTGTTCGTGTAGGAAACCTCTTCTATTTTATGATGATTGTCAATGGCGGCCTTGGCAATTGATGATAATGACCATAAGCATGGAGGCTTGATGAACTTGATGAAGTCCAAGGGTTGATGAAGATGGATCAAAGCAGAGAACAAGCTATGGTGCAAGTGTTGGGTAAATTTGTCTAGTTGTTATGGCTTTGAGTCCATAGGAAAAACCGAATTATCAAGGGGGTATAGGTCATTCTCTTAGTCATGTCTAGTCAGTGATGTGCAAGGTTGCTCGGTGAAATCATAGGCACTATTTGACAGTGGAGAGGCCAAGGAGCTGTTCGGAGAAGCCGAGAAACAAAGTCAAGCGAGGACGAGGAGTTTCAGCTTCTGGACGAAGTGATCGGACAGAGGTGTCAGAGTGACCGGACTGTACGATCACTAAATGGTTTTGTTCGGAGACTACAGCGAACAGCGAGGAAACTGTTGAGTCTGGAAGCTCTAGTGACCGGACGGTCCGGTCAGTAGAGATAAGAGTTGGATAGCAAGGAAGCCAGCGCCGAAATGTTTCTGGAATGGAGAGAGAAGCTGACCGTACAGTCCGGTCAGCAGGAGTTTAGCACAGGGGTCAGAGCCATTTGAGCTCGAGTTGCAGTGATCGGACGGTCTGGTCAGGGAGGGACTGGACTGTATGGTCAGTACGCCCAGAAAGCTAATTTCTGGAGCAACGGCTAGTTTGAGGTTAGGAGCCTATATAACTTTGTTGCTGGGGTCTTTGTGACCTCTCTTAGCCAGTAGAATACCTGAGAGTATTTGCTAAGGTCCAAGAGGAAAAGAGGAGAGCACTAGAAGGAGATATTGCATATCTTGAGAGTCCTAGTGGAGAGTAACTTGAGCATCTTGCACATCTAAGGCTAGGGTGTACTTGAGGGTGTGATCTAGATTATTACTCTTGGTCTATGGTGAGACCTAGACCGGTTAGGTGTTGGTGATCGAGCCTATCGTAATTGGTTGTGAAGGTTATCACACGTTTGTATACGGTTTGAGCCCGCTGGTGTAACACCCTACTTTTCACAATTTATAAAAATGCCAATTAATAGGATTAATCAATTAATAAATAGTCTAGTACAAATTATTTTCCAAATAATTACTTAATTGCATTTGCATATCATGTCATTGCCATGTAGTTGCATTATGCATTTAGTTTATTCATTAAATAGTGACCAGGAAAATTAGGAATAGAAATTAGAATAGGATTTAGAGAGGAAAGGAATTAGAAAAGAGAAAGAAAAACAAAGGGAAATCAGAATTTGGGCCGTACCCAACATTTCAGCCCACCCCAGAGCTCTTCCCTCCCCTCTCCCCACTCCCCTCTCTCGGCCCAGGCCGCGCCAGCCCAGGCCGCCAGCCCACCCGCACCTTGGCCAGGCCGCACCAGCGTAGCTGCCCGCCTCCCCGCGCTGAAGGCGCCCCGGCTGAAGCCACCTCCCTCCTGCTCTCTCTCTCACTGGCAAGCGGGCCCGCTCCATCATCTCCTTCCTCCCGCTAATCCCGCCTCCCTTCCCTTTCTCGCCTCTGGCCAGTTCAAATCAGTGCCCGCACGCGCTCGCCCCGGCCCCCTCGACACCGCGTGCGTGATCGCCGCAACCTTCCGCACTCCCTTCCCCCACATTCCCCATTTCTCCCGCGCCGCCACTGATGAATTTTGGGAAGCGTGAGATTCTCGGCCGCTCTACCCCCGGCCGATTCTCGGCAACCCTAGCTCCGCCCCTCTATAAAACCCGAGCCATCGCCCCCCTCCCCCTGCAACCATCCTCGCCGCGCTCGAGTCCTCCCTCTCTCTCATTCGCTCTAGCGCCGCCGCGCGAGCTTTTTGTTGTCGCCGGTAAAAGCTCCGCCGCCACCACGGGCACAAAGGGAATCACGACTTGTGGGTAAAGTGGTACAAACTCTGTAGAGTATCAAAACTATCATGATAGCCGTGCTCACGATCAAGAGGAGCCTGGAATCCTCACAAGATTAGTTGGCTATGGATTGGTTGGGATGGTTGGATGGTTTGGACTTGGATTGGATAGTGCCATGTGGATTGAGGGATGGGATGCCCCCACTTAGTAATTAGGTTGCATAGGACATTAAAAGCTCATGCAATAAAACCCTTTTTTAGCCTTCCTTGACTTAGCCTCATGTCATCTTTTCCCCCACTTGCTGAGTACGGCACATACTCATCCTTGCTATACCATATCGCTGCTCAGCCACTGGAGAGGAGTGGAACCACTATGAAGACGATGGAGGCGAGTACTAGGCGATGGTCCACCAGTCGGTGCCTGTGGAGTCTTGGGACGTCTACGCTAGTTTATTTTCGCTGCATTGATGTACTTTTCTTTTAGACCTACGGGTCCTTTTGTAATAAAGATACGATGTAATAAATAACGGATATGGATATTTATTCTGTTTACCATTGATGATGTATCGTATGTGTGTGTAACTTGATCCTGGGCACACGTACGGCGGCACTCGTTTTGCTCCTTAAAATGGGTGTGACAGAAGTGGTATCAGAGCCATATCGACTGTAGGACGTCAGCCTAGTTAGCCATGGACGCATTTAGGACTCTATTTTGTTTTACATTTATACAAACTATTTTAACAAAATATTAATCCTTGTGGTTCTCTTATTTTTTCTTCTTTGGTTTATTTTTCGATTTCTTTTAAACCATTGCTTATTCATGCCTTGTTATTTCAAAAATGTAGATGGCCCACACCAAGTTGACCGCTCGTAAGGCTACGTTTGGACGCCACTGTGGACGTCTTGCCCCTAGACGTGTTTGGAAGGAAGCAAGTGAAGAGGTGAACCAGCCCGAACGCGAGAAGACCCCGGTGATAGATGAGGAGCTCCCAGCGGCACAGGAAGACCCCATAGAAGAAGAACCCGAGGAACCTGAAGAGCATGAGCAAGAAGAGGATCCTGAGGAACCCCAAGGAGGAGACTCTGAAGGAGGAGAAGACCCTGAAGAACCTGAGGACCTCGAAGATCCTGAAGATGGTGTTGAGGAGGACTCAGAGGAGGAAGACAAAGACCCGGTCGTCTGTCAGGCCGAGAAGTACCGCACTTTTGGACTAAAGGGTGAGACCTTCTCCAAGACTCTACGGAAGTTGCTTGAGAGGATTGGCATCACCAACAGGCCACAGTACTTACTCAAGAAGGTGGATCGCCCTTCCCGTGAAGAATGGAGGGCAGAGGTCAACATCTACGATGGTGACCGCGTCGTATCTACTCACCGCGGCCGTACGCCTAGGGCTACTCGTGAGGCTGCAGTGGACGACGCTGCCTGGAAAGCCCTCACTAGCCTCTGCCACACTCACCACCGTGGAATAGCAAGGACAAGCTTTGCCCATATTCCCCGTCGGAAGCCAGGCACAGAAAAGTACACCGTCGCTCCTACAAAATGGTATGTGAGCACCAGAGAGATGGACGAGACTCAGGGAGTCGCTTTGGACTTAATCCATACTGTGGAGGCCCTACTGAAGGAAAACCACGCTCTTCGGAAAAGGCTGAGTGAGACTGAGGATTATCTAAAGCGCGACCAGCGAGTCAAGATGGGCGAGCAGAGTGACCTCTACTCCTCTGGCATCCGTACTTGGACCGCAAACTCCCCGAAGCGTGCAAGCTCCCTACCCTCGATCTCGGATGAAGTCAGCTCCCGTGCCTAGGAGACAACTTGCCCTATGAATAAAGATTGTAATAATCAAATGTTTAGATCGATTTGCTTTCATGGTGTGATGTAATGAACTCTTTTGCTTGGTGTGCTCGATGTGAGTTGTGGGATGCCTTGGCACCTTGTCCACAACCTCATCTTTTGGTTTGCTTATTTAAAATAAATTATCGTTTTACTTATCATTCCTTGATGCACTTAGTTGGGGTTCCTTCTCTCTCACTATTATCCCACCTCGTCTCACACCCCTTCCACCATTCATTCTCTCAGATGGTTCGCACTAGGGGACACGCTGAAGGTAGCCACCAGAACAACGAGGATGACAACAATGCTCCAAACCTCGAGCAACTCCTAGCCATGTAGACTCAGCTTATGCAGACGGTGATCCAAACCTTGGGCGCCCTCCAATAGAACGCCCAGTAGAACAAACATGCCCCTCCACCTCCACCTCCACCCCAGAATAGGTTGGGAGAATTCCTAAGGACTAGGCCACCTACCTTCTCCCAGTCCAAGGATCCTATGGAAGCTGATGATTGGCTCAAGACCATAGAGAAGAAGTTGATGATCGCCCAATGCAATGATCGAGAGAAGGTTCTCTTTGCAGCGCATCAGCTGTTTGGTATAGCCGCAGACTGGTGGGAGGCTTATTGTAATGCCCATGCTGATGTGGAGACCATCACTTGGAATGAGTTCAAGGCTATCTTTCGCTCACACTATATCCCTATGGGCATCAAGTTATTGAAGAGACAAGAATTTCAAGATCTGAGGTAGGGAAGCATGACAGTGAGTGAGTACCTGAATAAGTTCACCCAACTATTCAGGTATGCTCCTGAGGATGTGAGCACAGATGAGAGGAAGCAGTACATGTTTATGAGGGGACTATAGAATGACATCCAGTTCCAGTTGCTGAACAATGACTATGCAAACTTCCAGAAACTGGTGGACAAGGCCATTGTCATGGAGAACAAACGTAATGAGATTGAAAGGGAAGGCAAGAGGAAGATGCCCTTTCAAGGACAATCATCAAGTACCCGTCCCCGCCTGATGCCATCCCCCAACCCCTACTACCGTGCTCCCAACACAGTCAGGCCACCCATGCAAGCTCCACGCCCCAACTTCCAGATGCAACATCCCAACTATCAGGCCCCTCGCCCCACCCCCCAGCTGGCACCTCGCACCACCCTTCAGCAGGCACCTCGCCCCGCAGCCCCAATAGCTCCACAAGGCCTAAACCACAACACTTCTGGCAGTGCTAGTTGTGCGAAGAGAGTCTGTTATCAGTGTGGACAGGAGGGTCACTTCATAGGTCAGTGTCCCCAGTGGAACAGTGCACCAAGGCAAGCCCCAACCAACATGCTGCAAGGCAATCGAGGACAACAGAATTATGCTCATGGCCGCATCAACCATGTCACTACTAAGGAAGCCGAACAAGCTGCAGATGTGGTGCTCGGTACGTTCTTAGCTAACTCGCAACCTGCAACCATTTTATTTGACTCGGGAGCATCACACTCATTCATAACATCCGCCTATGTTGCAAAGTACAATCTGCCAATTGCTATTATGAAGCATACCATGCTAGTTAGTTCTCCTGGGGGAGAAATGAGAACCAATCAAAAATGCCTAAAGGTCGCCCTCAAAATAAGGGGGGTAGACTTCTCAGCCAATCTCATCATCCTAGACTCCAAGGGAATAGATATTATACTTGAAATGGATTGGCTACACAAGTGTGATGGAGTGATACAGTGTGCCAAGCAAACAGTACAGTTGACTAGTGCAGAAGGTACCACGGTTGAGTTCATAGCAGCCAACTCTACAGCCAAGGGAGTAGTACTAAATTAAGCCACCAGCATCCGCATAGAAGAGATACGAGTGGGTTGTGATTTCCCTGACGTCTTTCCAGAAGAACTTCCAGGTATGCCGCCTGATCGTGACATAGAGTTTGTTATCGACTTAATACCGGGAACTGCACCTATATCTAAGAGGCCCTATAGGATGCCAGTTAATGAGTTAGTAGAGCTTAAGAAGCAATCACAAGAGATGCTAGAGAAAGGTTTCATTCGCCCTAGTTTCTCACCTTGGGGAGCTCCGGTGCTCTTTGTGGAAAAGAAGGATAAGACTCAGAGGATGTGTGTGGACTATCGTTCGCTTAATGAGGTGACCATCAAGAACAAGTATCCACTCCCACGAATTGAAGATTTGTTTGACCAGCTGAAGGGAGCTTGTGTTTTCTGCAAAATTGATCTACGATCGGGGTACCACCAATTGAAGATCAGACCATCAGACATACCCAAGATGGATTTTCGGATAAGATATGGATTATATGAGTATACCATGATGTCCTTTGGACTAACCAACGCACCAGCCTACTTCATGTACCTTATGAACAAGGTGTTCATGGAATACCTGGATAAGTTTGTTGTGGTGTTCATCGACGACATCTTGGTGTTTTTGAAGAATGAAGAAAAGCATGAGGAACACCTGAGGCTAGTTCTAGAAAAGCTACGAGAGCACAAGTTGTATGCCAAGTTAGGCAAGTGTGTATTCTGGTTGAAGGAAGTAGCTTTCCTCGGTCATGTTATCTCCGCCGGAGGGGTGTCAGTCGATCCGGGCAAGGTGAAGGACGTTCTAGATTGGAAACCGCCCCAGACAGTGAAGGGGATTTGAAGTTTCCTTGGGTTGGCTGGGTACTATCGGCGATTCATAAAGGATTTATCCAAGATAGAAAAGCCAATGACTACGTTGTTAGGGAAGGACAAGAGTTTCGAGTGGACTCCACACTGTCAAGCCAGTTTTGAAGAATTGAAGAAACGATTGACATCAGCCCCTGTCCTGATCTTACCAGACATCGGCAAGAGTTTCGATATATACTGTGATGCCTCAAGGCAAGGACTTGGATGTGTGCTCATGCAGGAAGGGCATGTTGTAGCATACGCCTCTAGGCAGTTACGGACGCATGAAGAAAGGTACCCAACACATGATTTGGAATTAGCAGCCATGGTGCATGCTCTGAAGATTTGGAGGCACTACATTCTTGGTCACCGGTGTGAGATCTATACGGATCACAAGAGTCTCAAGTATATCTTCACTCAAACAGAGTTGAACCTACGATAGCAACGATGGTTGGAATTGATCAAGGACTATGATGTGGGTATCAACTACCATCCAGGGAAGGCAAATGTCGTCACAGATGCCTTGAGCAGAAAGACCTATTGCAACCAGATAACGGTCGAAGAACTACCCCCGGGGCTATGCAAGGAGTTCGAGCAATTGAACCTCGGGTTCGTAAATGAGCTAGAGACCATTGCCATGGAAGTGGAACCCATTCTCGAGGAAGAAATCCGCAAAGTACAGCTAGAGGATGAGAAGCTAAGTGAGATCAGAAAGCTCATTAAAGAAGGAAAGGCTACCGACTTCACAGAGGATGAGAAGGGCACCATACGGATGGGTAAACGGATATGTGTACCAGACAATAAGCCCATTCACGACATGATCCTGCGGGAAGCACACGATTCTGCATACTCCATTCATCCAGGGAGTACTAAGATGTATCAAGACTTGAAAACTCGTTACTAGTGGCATGGCGTGAAGCGCGATGTCGTAGAGTACGTTGTTGTATGTGACACATGTCAACGTGTCAAGGCAGAACACCAACGACCCGCCAGATTGCTTCAACCTCTAAAGATTCCTGAGTGGAAATGGGAACAAGTCGGCATGGACTTCATAGTTGGGCTACCCCGTACACAGTCGGGATATGATTCTATATGGGTTATAGTTGATTGCTTAACTAAGGTGGCACACTTCATCCCTATCAAGACAACCTATAGTGGTGCAAAGTTAGCAGAGCTATACATGTCAAGGATAGTTTGCCTACATGGAGTCCCCAAGAAGATAGTATCTGACCGAGGCTCTCAGTTCACCTCGAGGTTTTGGGAGAAGCTACATGAGTCCCTGGGCACCAAGTTGAACTTCAGCTCCGCTTACCACCCTCAGACTGATGGGCAGACCGAGAGGATGAACCAAATATTGGAAGATATGTTGAGAGCTTGTGCTTTGGAATATGGCAAGAGTTGGGACAAGAGTCTACCCTATGCAGAATTTTCCTATAACAATAGTTACCAAGCAAGCATAGAGATGGCACCCTTCGAGTTCCTATATGGAAGAAAGTGTAGGACTCCCCTATTCTGGAATGAGACAGGAGAGAACCAAGTCTTTGGACCAGAGATACTACAGGAAGCAGAAAGACAAGTTAAGATTATGCGCGAGAACCTGAAGGTCGCACAGTCAAGGCAGAAGAGCTATGCCGATCGTAGGCGAAGAGACTTATCCTTCGAGATTGGAGATTTTGTATACCTCAAGGTATCACCCATGAGGGGTGTTAGACGCTTCAAGGTCAAGGGGAAGTTAGCACCACGTTACATCGGCCCTTTCAAGATTCTTGAGAGGAGAGGAGAAGTTGCATATCAGTTGGAGTTGCCCTCTCATCTCACAGATGTCCATGACGTGTTCCACGTGTCACAACTGAAGACGTGCTTAAGGGTGCCTGAAGAGCAACTCCCCATCGATGAAGTGGACCTTCGGGAAGACCTCACATATGCGGAACAACCGGTCAAGATCCTAGAGGTTGTTGAGATGGTTACTAGAAATAAGGTGGTCCGAATGTGCAAGGTGCTCTGGAATCATCACACAGAAGAGGAAGCCACTTGGGAGCGTGAAGAAGAATTGAAAGCCGAGTTTCCCCATCTCTTCACTGATCTTTCCGAATCTCGAGGGCGAGATTCATTGTAAGGGGGGTAGGTTTGTAACAACCTACTTTTCACAATTTATAAAAATGCCAATTAATAGCATTAATCAATTAATAAATAGTCTAGTACAAATTATTTTCTAAATAATTACTTAATTGCATTTCCATATCATGTCATTGCCATGTAATTGCATTATGCATTTAGTTTATTCATTAAATAGTGACCAGGAAAATTAGGAATAGAAATTAGAATAGGATTTAGAGAGGAAAGGAATTAGAAAAGAGAAAGAAAAAAAAGGGAAATCAGAATTTGGGCCGTACCCAACATTTCAGCCCACCCTAGAGCTCTTCCCTCCCCTCTCCCCACTCCCCTCTCCCAGCCCAGGTCGACAGCCCACCCGCGCCTTGGCCAGGCCGCACCAGCCCAGCTGCCCGCCTCCCCGCGCCGAAGGCACCCCGGCCGAAGCCGCCTCCCTCCCGCTCTCTCTCTCTCTCGCTGGCAAGCGGGCCTGCCCCGTCATCTCCTTCCTCCCGCTAATCCCGCCTCCCTTCCCTTTCTCGCCTCTGGCCAGTTCAAATCGGCGCCCGCGCGCGCTCGCCCCGCCCCCCCCCCCCCCCAACACCGCGTGCGTGATCGCCGCAACCTTCTGCATTCCCTTCCCCCACTTTCCCCATTTCTCCCGCGCCGCCACCAATGAATTTTAGGAAGCGTGAGATCCTCGGTCGCTCTGCCCCCGACCGATTCCCGGCAACCTTTGCTCCGCCCCTCTATAAAACCCGAGCCATCGGCACCACCTGCAACCATCCTCGCCACGCCCGAGTCCTCCTTCTCTCTCATTCACTCTAGCGCCGCCGCGCGAGCTTTTCATCGCCGCCGGTAAAAGCTCCGGCACCGCCGCGATTTCTCTAGTCTGACACCTCCCAATCCGACCTGACTCGATGCCGTGCATTGCAGGTGATCGAGGACCACTTCCAGCTGATCCCGGCCACCTCCCGTTGCCGTCGAACCCCTCCCCATCGTTGTCGACAAGCCAGAGCCGCCCCTCGTCGTCGTGAGCCCACCCCAACCTTCAAAACTCCCGCGCGACGCCTCTGGTGAGTCCGCCATGTCCCCCTCTCCCCTTTGGTAGCCTCCCGGCCGAGCCCCGGCCGCCGGAGTGCCGATTCCGGCAAACTCCAGCCAGCTCTGCCGTGCGCCGCCGTGCTGGCCGCCGATAGCCCCGCCTCCCCCTCTCGTTTGAATCTGGGCCGTTGGATCTCGGTCCGACGCGCCAGATTACATACCCCAAAGGGGTATGTAATTGGTGCACCATGGACCGGTAGACCAAGGGTCCACAGGGCCCATAGACCCGGTCCACGGGTTTTAGGATTTAATTAAATCAATAATTCCTGGATTTTAGTGATAGTTTAGCATATAGGTCCCTGCGCTTAGTTAAAATTGTGTTTATGCCCTTGTTTTTGTCCAGAAACTTTAGAAAATTGTTTTTAAGCCCCTGGACTTTATAATAATTATTTTAGCACTATATTTTAATAGAAACACCCCTATACTTTATTAGGGTAATTATTTTGGCCATGTAAATTTTACAAAAACACCCCTGGACTTAATTTTAATTATATTTCAGCCCTGTCTTTTTACACTCTAGCCCCTGAACTTGTTATAAATTACATTTTAGCCCTTGGATTTTTACCTAAGCTATTTTGACCCTGTTATTTTGCAGTTAGGCCCCTATAGTATTCTGAAATTACCTTTTTGCCCTCAAACTAGCCTATTTTACCATTTTACCCCTAGAACTTCAAATAGCCATAACTTTTTACTTGTAACTCCGATTTAGGTGATTCTTGCGCCCAATTTCTCATAGAAGCATAACCTATGCATTCATGGCATTTACATATTGTTTTGTTTCACTGATGCATAGTTGTGTTTTGATTGTTATGCAATTGCTTGTGCCGGTATCTTACGTAAAGACAAGCATACACAAGGACCACCCTATGAGGACTTCCAGGAGCAGGAATTTGAGGTGTTTGAGCAGCCTCCTGCGTAGGACGAAGGCAAGTGTCCTTGATGCATCTTGCACCTATTATAATTTTATTGTAAAATTGCATGCTTGTGTCAATTGATTGGGAACCCATGTTTAGGGTTTACTAGCAATTGTTTTACCCTGTCCTTGTCGCCTTGAACTAGAGTTTTAATGGGTAGACGTGCTTAGGTTGCTTATAGGATGTAGGGTTAATAATAATCTTAATTAATGAACAATATCATATGGGAGATGATTGGTAATTATTTTAGCAACATGGCTTAGGGATCTATGCAAGCCGGGTGGAATGGATATGGTACCGTGGGCACATGGTTGGTGGTAGTAGGCTTGTTGTAGATCCTAGGACCCGGTTCTTGGAGCGATGACCCAGGAAAACAGTGCCATCACAAGACCGATATGGGTAAGGCTTGGCCTAGTAATTAGGTGTTCTCCCAGTGTCGGTGCAGCATGTCGGTGGAGCGGGGAACGGAAGTCAAGAGGACTATCCTTGGATCCGAATGGCTCAAGAGGGGGCTCCTAGGGTGGTTAGCTCCTTAGTGTTGGGCTAACACTTATGGACGGGAGTGGAACCTTAGTGGCTAGCATGTACTGGGAGACCCTTTGGAAAAGCCTCGTAGTGAAACCCTGCCACACACCAAAGGAAGTGTGTAATGTGGGTCATGGCCACGGGCACAAAGGGAATCATGACTTGTGGGTAAAGTGGTACACTCTCTGCAGAGTATCAAAACTATCATGATAGTCGTGCTCACGGTCAAGAGTGGCCTAGAATCCTCACAAGATTAGTTGGCTATGGATTGGTTGGGATGGTTGGATGGTTTGGACTTGGATTGGATAGTGCCATGTGGATGGAGGGATGGGATGCCCCCACTTAGTAATTAGGTTGCATAGGACATTAAAAGCTCATGCAATGAAACCTTTTTTAGCCTTCCTTGACTTAGCCTCATGTCATCTTTTCCCCCATTTGCTGAGTACGGCACGTACTCACCCTTGCTATACCATATCGCTGCTCAGCCGCAGGAGAGGAGTGGAACCACTATGAAGACGATGGAGGCGAGTACTAGGCGATGGTCCACTAGTCGGTGCCTGTGGAGTCTTGGGACGTCTACGCTAGTTTATTTCCGCTGCATTGATGTACTTTTTTTTAGACCTACGAGTCCTTTTGTAATAAAGATACGATGTAATAAATAAAGAATATGGATATTTATTCTGTTTACCATTGATGATGTACCGTATGTGTGTGTAACTTGATCCTGGGCACACGTACGGCGGCACTCGTTTTGCTCCTTAAAATGGGTGTGACAGCCGGTGAAAGGGGCATCAATAGTGAGCACCCGTGTCAGCTCGGGGAGTCCGGCAAGTTCTCAAGGGAGGCGAGCTTGTGCTTTGGTAGCAGCAATGACGCACACCATGTCTTCACTTGGGGAGATTGCGGGCTCGTGGGCGAGAACTCCACTTGGTGGCGGGAGGGACCGAAACTCCGGCAGGAGTGGTCCAACGAGGAGTAGGGGAAAGCGCCATCCTTCCGAGACCTTGGGAAAAAAATCATGAGCCATCTCTTACTCTACTCCTTACTTTGATGCATAATTTTCTGCATTCATATACCATGTTGTTTATGCTTGTGTGCTTGTCTTGTTCTAGTTGATTACCTTATAGACTTGTATGAATAGGCTTCTTGCTTGCTAGTAGTGTTTGAGCTTTCGCATTTGATCACTAGCATGTATAGGAGTTGCATTGGCTTGATTGCTTACCCTTGTATGTGTTGTACTACTCATGCTCGTGTTCACTAGTTCCTTATCTTGTAGAATTGCATGAGTAGGCTCCTTTGCTAGCTTGTGGTGTGCTTTTGCTTTGCTTTATTACTAGCTTGCATAAGAGTTGTATTGACTTGAGTGATCCACTAGTATGCTTAGGATGTTGTTCCTTTCATAGGGCCTTTATCTTGCTAGTGTGATCACTACTAGAACTGTTATAGGAGTTTTTTGAGTGGTCGGTTTTGCAAATTGGCAAATTTGGTATATAGTGCGAGTTTCCGATTCACCCCCCCCCCCCCTCATCTCGGTCACTCGGTCCTCTCAAGTGGTATCAGAGACAAGTGCTCATCATAAGGCTTAACCGCCTTGAGTAGTGACGGAATTGAGTTGGGATGTCATCCCATTCAGGGTCGGGTCATGGCTCATGGAAGGATCGCTTTAAAAGCTATCTAAATGTAATGATCCCGGATGAGTTGATGGATACTGTTGTGGACTTTGCCAATACCTTCACAGATAATCATGTGTATGATGATTGTGACAATTGTGTGGATGCCCCTAGTACTAGTGAGTGCCTAGATTCTTCTAGTGTTGACTTGATAGGTAGCTCTACTAGTGTACCTAGTGTGATGATTGGTAATGATGTGTCTCCTGATCTTGCTTGCTCCTCTAGCATGACTAGTATTGATGATGTTTATGAGCCTCCTGTTGGTCTTGCTAGTAGTTCTCTTGTTGAGGACTTCTTTGCATTTCATGCTAATAACAATGAGGACTTACTTGATTCTCTTATTCGCTTGCGAGGTACGGTGGACAGAATTGTGGCAACTTCTTTCGAGCTTCCCAAGATTGTGATAGTTGAGAAGATCCTCTCATGTCTCCCAAGTAGCAAGCTCTTCTGCGTCACCCTTGACATTCTCATGGTGAAGAGTCTCTCCATCGAGGACGTGATTGAGCTGCTCTTCAAGGATGAAACGATCACTGCAAGCATGACCAGAAGGAAGACATCCAAGGCAAATGATGCAGCATCCTCAAGCAAAGGAAAAGAAGTAGCTTCAAGCTCAAACTTCTTTGACCCCTCCACAAGATTGCCTTGCAACAGCTTCTACAACCCCTTTGGAGCAAGACCTTCATCAAGTTCATCGTCGGGTGCTTCGTCAAGCTCTACCTCAAGTGTCATTCCAAGTTCTACTCCAAGCACCTCAGGTGGACCAAGAATTAGCGTAGGGGGAGCACCAACAATAATGCTCGCTCGATCATTTGAGATGATCAATCTTGCGGCTTCGGCTTCGGCTCCGGCGCCTCCACCTCCTCCACCACAAGATCACCTTTGGCATCTTCGTCGAGCTCACCAATTGGATCTCTTATTTGAACTTGGTGAATTTGTGAGAAATCCGAATGATGACCTTTGTGAGAACCTATTGAGTGTTTATGATCTTGTGTGTAGGATAAACTCCTTCAGAGGACTTCGGAGAATTGCACCACATGAAGTGATAGACAAGCTCCTTCAGCAAATCATAACTCCTAAGAGGGGTTTCTTACTTTAGGAGGTAGTCAACAGGAGACATGAGCTCTCAATTAAGAGAGCAATAGAGATGATACTCATGCTCTATTCATAAGTGGGGCATGTGCTTGAGCACGTCACTGGCCTCTATGATCCTCC
The DNA here is from genome assembly GCA_032690845.1 of Eleusine coracana subsp. coracana. Classification (NCBI taxonomy): domain Eukaryota; kingdom Viridiplantae; phylum Streptophyta; class Magnoliopsida; order Poales; family Poaceae; genus Eleusine; species Eleusine coracana. Next base: position 7,550,921 of record CM064432.1, read on the forward strand.
CCATTACTACATCAACGTTGACAATGTGCATATGAGGGATGGTCATGGACGTTAGAGGTATCGTGCTCCTCACTATCCCATCAGGAGGAGACTTCAGGATGGGATTGCAAGAATTCCTATCTATGAGGATGGTCTTATTGCTCGACATAATGAGGTTGGTGGTAGTCAATCAAGTAATGCTTTGGATACTAACCCTTCTTCCTATAGTGCTTGTCTTATGGCTACCACCAGGGTCAACTACAAGAGTGGAGGTACTCATTGGATTCTTGATAGTGGGTGCACTCAACATATGACTGGGAAGCCAACCATGTTCACCACCATTGATGAAGACGAAGACAGTGAGAAGGTGATTTTTGGGGATAACTCAAAGGGGAGAGTTAGAGGCTCAGGCAAGGTGGCCATCATAAATGACCTCCATCTCTCCAAGGTCTTTCTTGTGGAAACCCTCAACTTCAACCTACTATCTATTGGTCAACTATATGACATGGGTTTCAAGTGCACATTTGATGAGGATGGTGCAATGATTGAGAATTCAAAGAAAGGACTAGTATTTCATGGAGTGAGACATGGGAACTTATATGTCACGGACTTCAAATCAAGCAATATGTCACCAAGCACTTGCCTATTCACTAAGACATCCAAGGGATGGTTGTGGCATAGGAGACTGGCACATGTTGGAATGAATCAGCTCAAGAAGATTGTCAAGAGGAATCTAGTTGAAGGAATCAAGAATTTGACCTTTGAGAAGGACAGACTGTGCAGTGCTTGTCAGACAGGAAAACAAGTTGCATCTTCACATCCCACCAAGTCATTCATGTCTACATCTCATCCTCTAGAGCTCTTGCATATGGACTTGTTTGGGCCAACACACTACAAGAGTGTAGGAGGTAATCTATATTACTTGGTGATTGTTGATGATTTCACGAGATACACTTGGACCTTCTTTCTTGCGAACAAATCTCAAGCCAGTGGTATCTTTAGAAAGTTTGATAGAAGAGCAAAGAATGAATTCAAGGCTAGCATTGTGAAGATAAGGAGTGACAATGGGACTGAGTTCAAGAACACCACAGTAGAGGAATATTGTAACAAGAAAGGCATCAAGCATGAATTCTCCGCTACATATACTTTCGAGCAGAATGGAGTAGTGGAGAGAAAGAACAAGACACTCATAACTCTTGCTCGTGCCATGTTGGATGAGTATGGAACTCATGAGAGGTTTTGGGCAGAGACAATCAACATGGCTTGCTACACCTCCAACCATGTCTATCTCCATCAGTTGTTGAAGAAGACATCATATGAGCTATTGGTGGGATGGAAACCCAATATTTCCTATTTCTAAGTCTTTAGCTGCAAGTGTTACATTCTCAAGAAGAGGAGAAAGCCCAGAAAATTTAAGAGCGGAACTGATGAAGGCATTCTTGTTGGGTATTCAGGGACTTCTAAAGCATATCGAGTCTACAACTCAGCTACAGGATGTGTAGAAGAATCTTATGATGTGCAATTTGATGAGTCAAATGGTTCTCAGAAGGGAGATGAATTTCATGAAGTGAACATTAGAGATGAGCCTATGAGGGAAGCCTTGAGGAACATGCCCGTGGGCAAGGTTTTACCGCCACGAGGCCAATCATGATGATATTGATGAGCCCTCTACTCCACCACCTCAACCAACTTCTTCCTCTTAGGTGCAAGAACCAACCCAAAATGTCACAAATACACCCACAAGTTCCTCCCAAGATTCATTGAGAGTTCACCCACCAAATGATGATGAAACCCAAGTGGGAAGTGAGCCACAAGCTTCTCCACATACTTCTCCACAAACCACTTCTCCTAGCTCTTCACAAGATGTTCTTCCATCCACCTCAAGCTCTAAATCCAAAATAAGAAAACATAAGAGTGACTCTTCCACCTCTCTTAGGATCCAAGATACTCATATATCAAGAGAGAGAGAGAGCAATCCATGATGCACAAGATACTTCACCGAGAGCACCACTCACTCAAGAAAAATACCATCCTAGACCCAAGGCCATCAACAAGGATCATTCACATGACTTGATCATTGGGAATCCATCTCAAGGAGTAAAGACAAGGAGAAATAAATATAAGCCCAACTATGTGAGTGAAGAAAATGATGATGAGGCCAATGATGCAATTGAGAACTTCTCTTTTGTCTCTATGATTGAGCCCAGTACCATTGATGAAGCTATGGATGATCACAAATGGGTTATAGCCATGCAAGAAGAGTTGAACAACTTCAAGAGGTGCAAAGCATGGAAATTGGTTGAGAGACCCAAGAATCATAATGTGGTTGGCACCAAGTGGGTCTTCAAGAACAATCAAGATGAGAAAGGAGCAATTGTCAAGAACAAGGCTCGGCTAGTGGATAAGGGATATTCTCAAGTGGTGGGGATTGACATTGAAAAAACCTTTGCTCTCGTGGCCCGTCTTGAAGCTATTCTGATCTTACTTGCCTATGCATCACACAATGGCTTCAAGCTCTTTCAAATGGATGTCAAAAGTGTTTTCTTGAATGGAGAGGTCAATGAGAAAGTCTATGTGGAACAACCTACAGGGTTTGAGGACACAAAACATCCATGACATGTATACAAGTTGAAGAAAGCTCTCTATGGCCTCAAGCAAGCACTAAGGACATGATAGGAACACTTGAGGAACTTCCTTCTCAAGAATAGTTTCAAGATTGGAAGTATTGATAGCACATTATTCACAAGACAAGATGGGAAGGATCTCTTTGTGTGCCAAATCTATGTGGACGATATCATCTATGGGTCAACCAATGAGAAGTTCAATGAAGAGTTTCAGAAAATGATGGAAAAGGAATTCCATATGTCAATGATTGAAGAGTTGCATGTGTTCCTTGGTTTCCAAGACAAACAATTGAGAGAAGGAAACTTCATCTATCAAAAAAAGTATACCAAGGATCTTCTTAAGAGATTCAACATGGAGAATTGCAAGCCTTTGCACACACCTATGGCAACAAGCAAACCCTTAGATGATGATGTGAAAGGGAAACCGGTGAATCCCAAGCTCTATAGATCCATGATTGGTTCTTTGCTCTATCTCACCGCTTTGAGATCAGACATCATGTTTAGTGTGTGCTTGTGTGCTTGCTACCAAGCAAATCCAAAAGAGTCACACCTGAAGGCCGTGAAGAGGATAATGAGATACCTTAAGTACACACCTACCATGGGCTTATGGTATCCTAGAGGAACAAGCTTTGAGTTACTTGGGTATTCGGTTTCTGACTTTGCGGGTTGCAAAGTGAATAGAAAGAGTACATCAGGAGGTTGCTCATTTCTTGGAAGATCTCTAGTATCTTGGAGCTCAAAGAAGCAAAACTCGGTGGCTCTATCGACAGCTGAAGCGGAATACATGGCGGCGGGAGCATGTTATGCTCAACTTCTCTATATAAGGCAAATGCTCTCAGATTATGGCCTCAATTACACTCAAATGCCACTGTATTGTGATAGTGAAGTGGCAATCAAGATGGCTCTCAAAACTGGAGATCATGGTCATGCGAAGCACATTCAAGTGAGGCATCACTTCATAAGGGATCATGTTGAGAAAAAGGACATCGAGTTGGTGAGTGTGTGAATTATGAACAATTGGCGGATATCTTCACCAAGTCACTCGATGAGAAGACCTACAACAAGCCAAGGGGAGAACTCAATGTTCTCGACCCCTCCAACTTCACATGAGTAACCCTTGAGCTTGTCTTTTGTAAATATGTATTTTGTTTGTTTGTTTTGTTGTTTGTGTCCTTGTTTTGTGCTTGTTTCTCTTCTTTTGTAGGTTGACTTTGGACCTTCTTGAGATAGCAATGGACATGGGTTAAGCTTGGGAAGGTGGTTCATGGTGTACCCAAGGCTTTGAAGAATCGTCCATTGTGAGCAAGCTTGAGAAGGGAACAACTCGTTGCTGACACTTTGGTTTGTAGTGATTCTTTCTCTTTTCTTTAGCATCGCATCATGCATTGTATACTTGTTGTATTTGCATTCTTTGCATTCATGCATCTTTGCATTGTGATACCATACATGCTCCCAAGCATGTATCTAGGGGGAGTTGATCATTTACAATGTGAGTACATGACTCTCTAGATGATCAAATAGTGATAATTGTGCTTCATGCTCATTGAGCCATGTTCAACCAAGCTCCAAGGTTCAAACTACTCGCGCGGCCCAAAGACAAGTGGCTCATACATTCCCACCTCTCAAATGACTAACTCTTGCGTATTTGAGAAAATATTTTGTTGAGTCGTAAGAGTAGGGGGAGCTACGGTGGAACGCCATTACTACCAAGGAAGAGCACCATGAAAGGGTGAGTTATCCTAACTCTTGCCAACTATCTTTTACCTCTTGGTTTTGTTATGTTTTGGTGTGGTTTTTGGTGATAGGTGACAAAGGGGGAGAAGGAACATGAAGATCCAAAAGCCAAGCTTAAGTTTAGAACATGAAAAAGGAGAGAAGAACATGAGATCAAATGAAGATGACAAAGGGGGAGAAGTTCATATGAAGATCGTATCAAGATAAACATCTACACAAACATGAAGAAGAATAAAGACGGTGCATGTCTACGGCGACAATGTACATCTTCACCGACATGAGCATCTACGTCCTTGGTGCGTGTCTACTTCAACAAGATCATCGACCATGACACCAAGACGGGCGCAAAATTTAACTCAAGAGTGACATTCAAGTGCGCTTAATAAGAGGGTAGTTCTCCCTCAACACCTAGCATATCCAAAGGGGGAGATTACTTCCAAGGTTAGGACCAAGGTATGCTTTCCAATTCCTTCTTTTCCTTTGGTTCTTTCTTGCTCATCCGTTTTGGATCATCATAAGTAGTGGTTATCATCCATCACCAAAAAGGGGAAGATTGTAAGGTTCATGACCATTGAGGTCACCCCAAGGTATGATGTTTTGGTGATGAATGACAAACATGAAATGTGAGTAATGTCTACACAAGTGTTGTTTGTGTAGGAAACCTCTTCTATCTTATGATAATTGTCAACGACGGCCTTGGCGATTGATGACAATGACCATAAGCATGGAGGCTTGATAAACTTGATGGAGTCGGGTTAATAAAGATGGATCAAAGCAAAGAACAAGCTATGGTGCAAGTGTTGGGTACACTTGTCTAGTTGTTAGGGCTTTGAGTCCATAGGAAAAATCGGACTATCAAGGGGGTCTAGGTCATTCTCTTAGGTCATGTCTAGTCGGTGATGTCAAGGTTGCTAGGTGAAATCACAGGCACTAGTTGACAGTGGAGAAGCCATGGTGCTATTCGAAGAAGCTGGGAAACAAAGTCAAGCGAGGATGAGGAGTTTCAGCTTCTAGACGAAGTGATCAGACAGAGGGGTTAGAGTAACCGGATTGTACGGTCACTAAGTGGTTTTGTCCAAAGACTATAGCGAGCAGCGAGAAAACTGCCGAGTCTGGAAGCTCTAGTGAATGGACGGTCCAATCTACTGACCGGACGGTCCAGTCAGTAGAGATAAGACTTGGGCAGCAACGAAGCCAGCGCTGAAATGTTTTTGGACTGGAGAGAGAAATGGATCGGACAGTCCAGTCAACTGATCGTATGGTCCAGTCAGTAGGAGTTCAACACAGGGGTCAGAGCCATTGGAGCTTGAGTTGCAGCGACCGGACGGTTCGCTCAGGGAGTGACCGGACTGTACGGTCAGTAGGCTCAGAAAGCTGATTCCGTCGAGCAACGACTAGTTTGAGGTTGGGAGCCTATATAACTTTGTTGCTTGGGTCTTTGTGACCTCTCTTGGCTAGTGGAGTACCTAAGAGCATTTGGTAAGGTCCAAGAGGAAAAGAGGAGAGCACTAGGAGGAGATATTGCATATCTTGAGAGTGTAGTGGAGAGTAACTTAAGCATCTTGCATATCTAAGGCTAGGGTGTCCTTGAGGGTGTGATCTAGATTGTTACTCTTGGTCTATGGTGAGACCTAGACCGGTTAGGTGTCGGTGATCGAGCCTATCATAATTAGTTGCGAAGGCCGATGTTTGTACACGGTTTGAGCCCGCCGGTGACAAGGGCATCAATAGTGAGCGCCCGTGTCGGCTCGGGGAGTCCGACAAGTTCTCGAGGGAGGCGAGCTTGTGCTTTGGTAGCAGCGGTGATGCACACTGTGTGTTCACTCGGGGAGTAGGGGAAGGCGCCATCCTTCCGAGACCTCGAGAAAAAAAAAATCATGAGTCATCTCTTACTCTACTCCTTACTTTAATGCATTATTTTCTGCATTTATATACCGTGCTATTCATGCCTGTGTGCTTGTCTTGTTCTAGTTGATTACCTTGTAGACTTGCATGAATAGGCTTCTTGCTTGCTAGTAGTGTTTGAGCTTCCGCATTTGATCACTACCATGTATAGGAGTTACATTGGCTTGATTGCTTACCCTTGTATGTGTTGTACTACTCATGCTCGTGTGCACTAGTTCCTTATCTTGTAGAATTGCATGAGTAGGCTCCTTTGCTAGCTTGTGGTGTGCTTCTGCGTTGCTTTATTACTAGCTTGCATAGGAGTTGTATTGACTTGAGTGATCCACTAGTATGCTTATGATGTTGTTCCTTTCATAGGGCTTTTATCTTGCTAGTGTGATCACCACTAGAATTGTTATAGGAATTTTTTGAGTGGTCGATTTTGCAAATTGGTGAATTTGGTACATAGTGTGAGTTCCCAATTCACCCCCCCCCCCTCTCGGTCACTCGGTCCTTTCATGCCCACTTAGCAATTTTTTCTTCAGCTTGTCGGTTGTGAAGCACTGCACCGAGTGCAAATGATGTTTGGACTTTGATAGGATGTGCTTGAAAATAATGCTTCAACTTCCTCGAGGTGATCAAAAGCGCGTATAGCAGCTTCAAGATCTGTTGATATCTTGTTTTAGAGGCACCGAGAACCTCACTAACAAAGTAGACTAGGTGTTGTACTTTCTTTATATGACCCTCTTCCTCTCGGTCGACCATTAAAATAGTACTCACAACTTGAGTTGTGGCCGATATGTAGAGTTGAAGCTTTTCTCCTGACTCTAGAGGCACCAAGACTAGAATATTGCTGAGGTGGACCTTCAACTCACCCAATGCCGACTGCGCCTCGTCAGTCCATACGAAGTCATCCTGCTTTTTAAGTAGTTTTAAAAGCGGTAGCCTCTTGACCCCTAATCGGGAAATAAAGTGACTCAAGGATGCCATATATCCGGTCAGCTTTTGAACATCCCTTTGAGAATTAGGTGGCCCCATATCAAGGATCACCTTGAATTTATCTGGGTTAGCCTCTATACCCCATTTTGAAATGACGTAACCGAGTAGTTTTCCCGAAGGAACCCAAAAAATGCACTTTTTAGGATTCAACTTCATCAAGTAATGTCTCAGATTGTCAAAAGTTTCTGCCAGGTCAGAAAGAAGTTCTTCGATGTTCTGAGTCTTACAATGATCTCATCAACATAGGCTTCTGCGTTCTGACCGATCTGAGCAGCGAAGGGCAGCGTTGTATACCACATTGGTAAGTTGCACCAGCGTTTTTTAGACCGAAGGGCATAGTAATGTAGCAATAAGCGTCGAAGGGTGTTTTAAAGGAAGTTTTGATCTGATCTTTAACTTTCATTTGGATCTGGTGATAGCCTAAATAGGCATCCAGAAAGCTTAAAAGCTCACACCCGGCTATTGAGTCTACGATCTGATCGATATGTGACATAGCGAAAGGGTCTTTAGGACAGACCTTGTTCAAATCGGTATAATTCACGCACATTCGCCATTCTTTATTCGCCTTGGGTACAAGGACTGGATTTGCTAGCCAATCAGGATGATACACTTCCTTTATAAACTTAGCATCTAATAACCTAGCTATTTCCTTCTTTATGGCGTCCTTGCGATCTTGAGCGAATCTTCTAAGCCTCTGTCGGATAGAGATAGCCCCAGGAGGCACCCTTAGTTCATGCTCAATCTTTTCCCTAGGAACTCCCGGCATGTCAGATGGTTTCCATGCAAAGATGTCCCTATTTTCCTGGAGGAAAAGAGTGAGTGTGAGTTCCTATTTCTCGTCGAGGTTGGCCCCTGCATAAGTAACTTTGGCAGGGTCTTCTAGGTCGAGCGCAATCTCCTTAGTCAGGACGTCATCCGTCTGTTTCTTGTCCTTGGTGGGCTTCTTCATAGGGACCGTTGCGTCGGTCTGCTCCTGTTTGCCGACTATCTTCTGGATCTCCAACCGGTCGGACAACATTAGCTTCTTATCGGCCATCTCACAACTCTGCACATCACAATCAAAAGAGTTTCAAAGATCAGAGTGCAGGGAGATTATTCCATAGGACCTGGCATCTTCAGGGTGAGATATGGATAGTGCAGAACGGCCATGGACTTTGCCATTGCCGGTCTACCGATGATAGCATGATATGCTGACTCGAAGTCGGCCACCTGAAAAAGAATGCGCTCGGTCCTGAAATTGTCACGGGTTTCAAAAGTGACAGGCAAAGTGATCTGTCCTATGGGAACTAAAGTCTTGCCGGGCACGATTCCATGAAAGGGTGAAGAACTCAGCTGGAGGTCATTGACCGATAAACCGAGCTCCAAGAGGATCTTAGTGAAAATCAAGTCCAAGCTGCTTTCTCCATCGATGAGTACTTTGTTGAACTTGACTTCCTTCACCGTAGCTGCGAGCACCAGCGGGTAGCGACCTGGCTTGGGCAGGTGCTTGGGGTGATCCGACTGATCAAATGTAATCGATACTTCATACCATCTCATGAACTAGGGCGTGGCCGATTCTACCGAATTGATCTCACGCAACTCTAGCTTTTGCTTGCACTTGGATACATAGGCATCCGGGCATCCGAAGATGAAGTGGACTTCTTTTCAGGGCTCCTGAAACTCTCCTACTTTGTCCTTTTTGTCACCGTCCTTATCTTTGTCTTTGCCATTATGCCTTGGCGGATCCTTGGCCACCTTGAGCGCAGCAGTTGCAAAGCCTTTTAGTCGGTAACAATCCTTCACTTTGTCGTTCCCCTTAGGGTGCCATAAGCACGGGCCACTTAGCAAGTCATCCATGGTTGGTAGGTTCGTCTGAGGATTCTTCTGTGATCGGTCTACCATAGCAACCATGTGTTTAGAGTTCCTCTTCTTGTCCTTCTTGGAGGACTCTAGCTTGTCCATCCGCTTCTCCTTGCCTTTTCCATGAATGTCGCCCAGCGCCGACTCACCAGATGCAAACTTATCAGCAATCTCGAAGCACTTCTGAGTGGTCAACTTGAGGTCATGATTCCTCCTGACCGATTTCCCGAACCAAGTCATTGATGTGGATGCCTCCTTGGAAGGCAGCAATGGTCTGCTGATCTGGAATGTTGGGGATCTCGGTCTTCTTAGCACAGAATCGCTTGATGTAATCATGGAGGGGCTCGTCAGACTTCTGCTTGATCCGAGTGAGGTTAAAGTGATTTCCTGATCGGTTGCAAGTAGCTTGGAAACTTTTAATAAGATTCCTGTTGAGGTCTTTCCAAGAGGTGACTAATTTCTCTAGAAGAGATGTAAGCCATATCCGAACAGCCGGATCAAGGCAGACTGGCAGGTAATTGGCCACTACATAGGTATCACCTCCGGCCAATCGAATCGCCATACTGTGGAGCTGAAGCCACACTTGGGGATTGGTCTTACCATCATATTTTTTGATGGGGACCGGTTTAAATCCTTTCGGCCATCAGGCTATGCGAAGCTCAAGTACATAGGCCTTCATGCTGTCGAACTCTTCATCGTTCGGTGTAGGTAACCGCCTATATCGGTCAGGAGATGGAGTTGGACGACCATTATGTCGCGGACAGACATCATCATCATGACGACGATGGCGATTGCCATCATCATGATCATTACGCCGATCCCGATCATCTCGTCGATGTCGGTCATCACGGTTGTTTCTTGGAGGGGGGGGGGGGGGGGGGGGCGGGTCGCGTCAGTCTTCTCACCGGTCGTCCCGTCGGTTGCCCCGTCGGTCATCCCACCGGTAAGTCCTCCGATCACGGCGCTCCTCCTCATAGTGTCGGTTGTCCCGAGCGTGTTCCTCATAGTGGGAGTTAATAGTATCCCGATCATCACGGATACTGAGGGAATTTCTCAGATCTTCACGCCTTCGTTGACCTCGTGAAGTCACGTGACTGGAGCTCGTTGCCGACTGTGATTTATCCCCAGCCATGTCCTGAGCTGTAGCAGCCTTGAGCATAGCCACCGCCTTCTGCATCATAGGGGTCTGATATGTTGCATCGGCCATCAAGGTATCGAGCAACGTTTTAGCCCCGGTGATGTTGTTTTGAGGGATGTCGTAGACCTTGACACCATCAACTTCAATGTTCTGGTTCAAGATCTAGTCGGCGTGCGAGGCGTGATCCGCATGACCCTCTTGGTCGATGGCGGTGTCCTGCCGACAAGTTGTTGTCTGGAGGGTTATCCTCCCTCTGGCCTTCTTCTGCAAGTTCTTCTGTATGACCATCTTCTTCGTGACCGTCTTCTGGGTCACCCTCCTCATTGTCGTCCCCTGATGGATCTTTCTCTATATCAACCATGTTCACGGTAAGAGGGTATGAGCGAGCAGATCCGACCGAATCCTCATCAAAGGATCAGACTGACTTTGAGACGTACCCTGAGGATGGATCTATTTCGTTGAATTCAAGTGGGACCAATGCTGGGATCAGATCAGACGAGCTCGATGATCGTGCCATAGGAACGGCTGCGGCAGAGTTGGATTGGTGGTTTTCCAGACCTAAGTCTCTATTGTCGCTGACTTCGAAGTCGAGTGATCCAAAGGAGATCTTAAAGTCCGGTGAGTACTGGATGATGGGAATTTCGGCCATCGTAGTCGATGGAGAATCCCGGCGAGCCTTGTCCCCATTCTAGCGCACCAACTATCGAGACTTGATCTCAGCAATAAATTTATAAGACTACGTCGAGACTAAGAACTACGATGGTTGCAAAAAATGTCGAGTTATATAGGTTTGGGCCCCTTCGATAAGACTAAAAACCTTACATCAAGTGTTCTATGGATTGTATTGCTTGTAATGTTGTGTTGAATCGTGTCTTCGATGATGGGGTACCTGCCGCCTTATATATCCGATCGGCAGGGGATACATGAAGAGTCATACTCATATTCTACAAGGATTTACATAGAAAGTCTGATGTGAATAAGGGTTCCCGATCTTTCAAAAGGTTCTAGATAAGTTGATTTGTTCGGAGGCGACACACAAATCGATCCGGCTTCAGAACAACACGTTCTAAACCTCGCAATCATAGCACCACGTCTCCTCTGGTTATCAACCATCCTAAAACGATTGACCTCGTCGAGAAGGCTAATCCCTACCTACGAATCAAGAACACAAGCAAGAACAAAGAAGAATGCAACATAATTGCATATGTATTATGAATCTCATGAAGTTGGGGTCTCACAAACTGTGATAACGGCGAAACTGTTATGAATAGAATAATCTAAGCAAAACCCAAACCCTAATGGTGCGATGACGGCTGTATATAAAGACTCTAGGGTCGTGCAAGACCCTCTGGACGCGCTCCTAATTGGGCTCAACTGGATACAAAGCCCAAAGGCCAAAAACGGGCGACGCGCATCGACATAGATTCTAGGTCCTCTCTTTTTTGGATGATTCCTGATGACTCCAGATTAATTTTGATATAAGGCCGGTGGCATTGGAAAGGTCTGCTTCTTATCTTTCCGTGCATATGTAGAACGTCCAAATCCAATTCTGTATACGTCCTGGGTGTCCGTTTTAGTGCAGATTGATTCTGGACCCCAAAACAGACTCAAAGTCGGTTTTGGTTGGGCCTCCACCTTGGCTTTCACGTCCTTGCTGATCCTCCACGTCTTCAAATCTTTCTTCCATCATCTCCTGGTCCTCTCCATGGTTCCTAATTATAATATAATTATTAGGTAGCAAATCATTCTCAAAAGTAACATATAATGAAGAACGTAGGAACAAGCTCACCTCTAAATTTAGTCGTCGTGCACGAGCTCTAGTTATTGGACCTTGGAAATCCAGAATTGAAGGACTGTTGTGTGTATCCATAGGAGTGATATTCTCATCAAAGTCTATCTCTAATTATCTTGTGCTCCAAGGTGACTCGGTTGGTTTCCTTATCAATAAGGTACCCAGTTGGTTACCAACTTAGGTATATCTTCAGATACCCGTAAGGCAAGTATTCCACAGGATTACATTGCAAGTCTAAGTTCTGTGTTTCAGCATTTCCTTTAGACCCAACATTAGAAGATTACGTTGCAAGTCTCCAAGTTTTTCGATTGACATATTTTTAGTTTCAGCATTTAGTTTTGAGTGGTATTTTAAAATAACTTAGATGCCGAATTTGTGCTTGATTATGTGGAGTGTTTTATAGTCCTATGTATCCTCTTTTCATAGAGTCCTTATATGTTTGATCTGGCTCATTAAGTTTGGAGTTATGGTTCTTCAAAGTCAATACTTTGTGTTTTTGGATGCTGAGATTGATTCTTAATGACAATTATTGTTGACGTTAGCAAAAACCACCACTGATATTGATTTCTAATTGGGTATTTTCAATGACGTTAGTTATAGATCTTATAATGGCAGGTTTTGGTTCACCGTCGCTGAAAAAAATATCTAACATAACTAAAGGTCTGTTTTCTACTAGTGCAAGACTGCACAGGAGAGATAGAATAACGGGTTTCACTTTCTAGTTCTGCTATGGATCGTGTGATATTAGTAACTAGTGGACCAGAGAGAAGAAAGAATCTTACATAAAAAGGAAAAGAAAAACTAAAGAAGAAAGAACTATACCACCGTGTCATACAAAAAAAAAAGAATCTTAGGGGACCAGAGAGAAGAAAGAACTATACCACCGTGTTTTCTCGGGAAAAAAAGAGGAAGAGAAAATAAAAAGGAAAAGAAAAAGAAAAACTAAAGAACGGTAGGGGCTTTGAGAAAAGTGTGCCTGTCCGCTCAAGAGACAGCGCCCGAAAACGCGGATTTATGATTTCAGTGGCCGACAAGCGGGCCCCCGCACTCTCACTGTCCACTTTCACCACCACCGGAAACACGCACTAGTGGAGGGAGCCCAGCTCTATCCCGACTCCCCGCCGCCGCCGCCGCCGCTACCGCCGGCCCTCGTGACCGATGGGTGGCTTCGGGACCTCGCGTCCCGCCTCCGTGGTCCTCTGCATCATCCTCACCTTCCTCAACCTCTTCGCATTCCTCCTCGCCGTCGGCGCAGAGCGCCGCCGCAGCACCGTGCGCCCCCCTCTCGCCGTTTCCTTCCTCGCGCGAGGTGCTAAGATCACAGCTGAGATATTTTTCGTGATCTGGTTTTGGATGCAGGGGAAGGTGGTGCCGGACGAGTACGACGAGCGGTCCTATTGCCTCTACGACAGCGACGCCTCCTCGGTGTACGGCGTCGCCGCCTTCTTCGTGCTGATGCTCCAGCAGGCCATCGTCACAGCCGCCACCCGGTGCCTCTGCTGCGGACCCGCGCTGTCCTCCCGCGGCTGCGCCGTTGCCTTGTTCGCCCTCTCCTGGTGCGTGCGTTAAACCCGACCTCAGCAAACTAAACCCTAATTTATTTCCCTATTATTCTTCTTTCTTGGATGCGGACGCGGCGTCATTCGGCGGTGGTACGTGCCGGGTGTAGATTGCGCCGGTGGATTTGGTTCAATTTGGGTGGAATTTGCTGCTAGAAGGCAGCAGGCACAAATAATTTGAGGATTTATATGTTGTAAATCTGATTCGTTATGTACATTAGTCACCATGCATGCCTTTCGTAAGCGTGATTTTGGGACAGATCGTGCTCTTGTGACACTTGAAAGAGACGGGGTAACAGCAGGTTTAATAATTGTTTGGTAGTGGTTATGTTTGGCTCGTTAACTGACAAAACTGTTGCTGTATTGTAAGATTCAGAATACTTAGTTGCGTTGTTGATCCTTACCCGCTACTGAGAAATTCTAGAGTATACTTTGTTTTTCTATGAAGACAGTGATGTGCTTATAGATTGGTTGGTGGCCTTTTGTTAGTGTTATTGTCTCAAGATCAGCTTAGGATCTTTCATTTGGACAAGTATCGTGGCTGGATGTACATTCTTTTGTATCCATAGCACTGAATGAATGCAGAGGGAATTTGAGCATAACTATTTGAAATACACTAATCTTCCATAAAGAATGTCGTTGTCTTAGCCACATTCATTTGGTATGCAATGAATTAGCTCTGCTGGTTGAATTGTAAGGTTCAGTATCCTACAAAATGATGTGTCCTCAAATGCTGAATTTTTTATCTGGCATCCACATTCACATTCAGAAGAATAACATTGTAAGTTTGTAACATAAGTTTTTCTTTGAATGACAAGTGGTTGTTGTGACATCCAAATTGATATCAATGTTGTAATGGATGGCATATTATCTTCGTTTCTGGGATCTATCTGTCACCAAACCCATGTTTTTGAAATGTCTGTGCATGTCAGTGCCTTCCTTTGTTTTGTGTCTTAGATGTTCTATTCTTTTCCCCTTTATGTTATTCCTTTGGGAAAAAATAAGTACTATTGAATCCACATCATGGTTTTGGAGTGAGCTGTTTGATATTAGTTTGCTTGGGCACCAATGAGCTGATTAATCATTGACTATCTGCATTTCACCACAAAAAAAAAAATTATTGACTATCTGCAATTAGTCACTTGATGATTTACATGATCTGCCACTGACCAGCTTTAAACCATGGATACACATAGCAGAGAGGCCATGTCCTAATTGAATTGATAGAACTGTAACAAATTGTTTTTAATGGTCAGTTATCAGTTCCAGCAACTAATCCAAATGTTTTTTCTTCAAGAATCACAAACAAATCTTAATATCAAGTGCTACCTTAGAAAAGTGCCAATCTTCACAAAGGTGGTCCTTTGTCAGACTAATGACCTCAGTTGCTTAATTGTGCTTAACTTTGCCATGTTTGGAGTTGAGTGTTTTTTCTTCTAGTCTTACTGATATCTAAGCTGCTTTGCTGTGACACCAAATCTCAAGTTAAATTACAGTCATAACATAAGGTTCAAAGAGAAAACACCATGCCCTATCTGACGAGGTTAATGGAATCCCATGGCTTGATGATTAGATCCAGATTAGGGCGCTCCTCTATTATTGTAAATTAAATCCGCCTGTGACATCTATCCAAATGCTGCCAAAATGTTTTTGAATCAGCCCATGACATCTATCCAAACACTGCCAAAGTGTGTTTTGATTAAGGTCTTGTTTCGATAAATCTGATGTCCATAAAGCTTGATGATTGGGTCTAAGCACCAGTACGCATTAGTTAACCTTTTGTGCTTTGTAATTAATACTCCGAGTAGCCTAGTCAAGATGTTTTTCTAGACATTTTCCCACAGTGATCTATTCACCAATCTAACCGTGATTAAATACTAGTGATGGATAATTTCAAAACATGTACAGAGGCACGTCTGTTTAATTTTGTATTGGCAGTAGTGGATAATTTATAAAATGTAAAAAGGGCATTTTGTGATTATGTTTTTCGTTATGGCACTGGTGGGTAATTTTGGGTTCTTATTTTTCTCTGATCAAGGTGCTAATATAATTTCTAGCACCTAAGAGGAAACATGATGACTCATTTTCTTTGTCAACTATTCAGTTAATAGATTGTTTTGAATCATGAGCAAGTAATATGATCTGGTAAAAACATTTTAATCTGTAATATCAAATGTAAATCTTGAATTCCATCCTCAGTTGGTTTGGTTTGACACTGACATTCGATGGTCCATGGATTTAGTTGAAATATGTGAATCTGAAAGTCTCATTTGGAAACAGTTATATCATCCCATTACATGATTTTCTTGTTCTCAGGTTAACATTCCTCATCGCGGAAGCTTGCCTTATTGGAGGGTCAGTGAGGAATGCAAAACACACCAAGTATTTAGGCTACTACATGAAGCATGACCTGGTATCATGCGCTGGGCTTCGGAAGGGAGTCTTTGCGGCCGCTGCAGCTATGATGCTCATCAACCTTCTGGTGTCTATAGTGTACTACTGGAGCTACTCCAAATCTGTGACAGGCGGATTCATGAAGCACCGGAACGAGGTCGGTGTGGGCATGACAGATTATGGTCTCGACAAGGGCGTGTCTGGGCCCTAAGTTGGCATCCTCTTGCTGTGTGTTTGCGCTAGGGGTTGTATCTAGGGTTGATGTCTTTCAGGTGCCCCTATACGTGAAAGCAATGTTGTTGCTCTACGCAGTGAATGACACCAAAACTGTACGCTAATATGCCCTCAAGTTGGTGGTAATGTTATTGTATGATTAATGAGTTTTGCCCTGGAGGGTGGCACCCTTCATTTCTATTTTTTTTTTCTGTTGCACGACATGGATTTCTGAGGCCTGGACCCTATTTGAGTCACTGGTGTAGGGTTGCAATTATGCATTGTTGATAACTGCAGAAAAACTTTGCAAGGGTAGTCTTAACAGCCTCGTACATGGTACATAGTCCCGTAAATGGGCCACATAATTACGACAGTATCTATTGGATTTGCAAGGACAAGCTGCGATGGAATTCATTCAGCACCGAAAGATAGTACGTGTTCTATGTCCGGAATATACATCACATGCTCGCATTTACTGGACATAAATGGTGACCTGGTACCGGTTCAGTAACCACTTTTGCCTCTCTTTATCATGGAGCCACATAAGGTACCGATAGATCCATTCTCGTGCGCCACCGCTATTCCTGGCACACCATCTCCATTCTCCCAGGAGTTACGAGTTCAGTTAAGGTAAAGCAAGAAAGTGCGTGCATATCACATTTCACAAATACAATTGTGAACTGAAAAAAATACTAGGAAATTACAATCAGCATATGAATGGATATTTCAATCAAGTAGAAGGCTGTAAAAAAGAGCTCTATGAATGGAGGACTTCTCTGCTTCTCTTTGTGATTCTTGCACGTGACCGGTGGGATGCCTTTTTCTTCACGTGAATGATCTTTTTGTTCTTTTGGAGTAGACTGCTTTTTCTTGTGTTGGAAGTTTTACGGTCATCCATGCTTTATTAGATCATTATTATGCATTATTTGACATTCATTATATAAAGAAATGTGTAGTTTTGAATATTCCAATCCTTTTGGGTTTTCATATTCTGGTCTCTTTTATTTGTGTAGACGAATTGTTAAGTCAACAACTTTTTCAAGTGTTGAAGTTCTCTTTGTAATTTACTTACCAACGAATTTATTTTGTTTTATATATTTGAATTTCTAATAATAGTGATAAAACTTTTATTTTTGGTTGCAGACTCTACATTCCTTCAATTCTACAATACTTATAACACTGAAATTTTCTCAAGAGGAGGCGTGTTACCGATTCTAAACTGTTGATCAATCTTCATGAAGCTTTACTATAGAGCAGTGTTCACTACATGGGCATACTCCATAAAACTGCATCAAGCTTGTTTCAACCATACTAGGCTTATTTTGCCTAATGTACATATGCTCCTCTCTTCTCTTAACATTCACCATGAGACCATTCTTGATCTGCAGAACAACCGAAAGCATGGGCTCTACGGCGTGCCCCTCCACGACCTCGACGTCAAAGTTCCACATCACCGTGGCGGCGATGGACATCATCTGCGCCACGGCTATGTTCTTGCCAGGGCATGACCTCGGCCCCGTGTTGAACGACACGAACTTGTAGGACGGCACGTAGCGCAGCCCGGCCCCGTCGTCGGTGAGCCACCTCTCCGGCCTGTACTTCCGGCAGTCCTCGCCCCAGACGCTCTCCATCCTCCCCATGGCGTACACGGAGACCAAGACCGTGTCCCCGGCGTGAACCTTGTGGCCACTAGGGAGCACGTCGTCGGCGAGAACCGATTTGCGTTCGATTGGGCCTGAAGGGTATAGCCGCAAGGACTCGAACAAGGCCGCTCGTAGGTACACAAGACCTTTGGTCTCGTCTGGCTCAAAGATCACAATGGCACTGCCATTGGAAGCGGCGCGTTTGCGCGCAGCGATGGGCGCCAGTTCCTTGCGGATACGGGACACGGTGTCCGGGTTCGTCGCTAGGTTGTAGTTGAACCACGGAAACGCAGCACCGACCGGATCTCGTAGGGCGACCAGGAAATTGATGAACGTCTTGTGCAGGAAATCAGTGGGTTCTCCAGAGTTGTTTAGATTGTCTGGATCACTGATGTAATGGGATAAGATGTCGACTGTGTTGGTGTGCCGGCTGGAAGCTATCCTCCTCTGGATCAATTCCGTGACAAATCCGTGCAACACAGATTCCGCCTTTGCGAGCTTCTTCTCGGGCCCGATGCTGAGCCGTCTCATCATCTTCCAGCATGAGAACCGAGCGGCAGCTCGGATGGCCAGCAGCGCTGGTTGAGCGCGCGCCCGCCCGGGTTCGATTCCTAGGAATCGTGCCCGGGTGTCTCACCTGGCACTGTAGCGAACAGTAACGTGAGTGGCCTGTGGAAAAAAAATCCCACTCGCTGTGCTCGCTGGCCTGTGGTTTGGATGCGCATAGCCTAGGTATGAGCGCGTCAGTGGGCTGCTGCCGATCTCTGTCTGTGCTAGGTCGACCCAGGTTGGTTTGACCTGGCTTCGCCGGATATGGATCAGGGTTCGGGAGGTTTTCTCGGCCAGGAGTCGAGGATTCTTCTCCTTAAAGAATGTGGTGGGGGCGGTTTCTATCCCTCACCGGTTGAGTTTTTCATTATTTTCTAGCATGAAACTGGCACGGTGTGACGGAAAAAGGCTACCCCATGAGGGTATCCAGCGCCGCCGCAACGGGCACTGGTGGCATGCCTTTGGACAAGCAGCCCGGGTCCTCGCCGAAGACCAGCTTGACAGTCAGGTCGAACACGAGCCTCCCGAGCATGTCATCCATGTCGACCGGTGTCCCGGTGTCCGCCATGCGGGTGAGCAGCGGGACGAGGCCTCCTGCAACCTTGTCACGGCAGCTGCGTGACATGAAGTCGAGCGGGGGGGCATTGGTTCTGCAAGGGAGAGAGCCATTGCTATATGGTGGAATCCGACTGTGTCTGTGGCCGCGCTTCCGTCGTCGTGCTAACAAGGATATATATGCCCTCTCCTTTTATGTATGTGCAGGTCAGAGAACACGAGAGATGCATCGTGCAGCCTTGTCAAGTAAACTTCCAAATTGGTACACTTTTTCTATTTCTGAAAAAAAGGTAGAGTCTTTTTTTTCTCTTAAGAGAACTAGTTGGTGGCCTGCCAACAAACAAATCAATTATATCATCAACAATCTAACATGATACATTACGGGCTCCTTTAGAATACAGGAATTTTCAGAGCAATTATATAGGAACTTTGTTCAATTTTATAGGAAAATGCAGAATTCAGTAAAAAATTCTGCAATCCAAAGGAAACCGGCTTATCTAAAAAAATAAGAAATGGATGCTTCAATCTAATGTCATATTATAATTATTTTTTCTATCATTACTATCTTCAGCCAAAACGACTACAACATTCATTTGCAGTCAGGGGCGGAGCCAGGTTCAGACCAACCTGAGAGCTCCGGCCCCCCTGCTTTGCACAATTCTTTGAAGAGATTGGCAGTGGCAGATTATTAAGAAGAAAATTAGCACTTAGTCACCATGAAATCAGCTTAAATTTCAACTTGGCCCCTACTTTCCTTCGGTTCTAGCTCCCCTAGTGTTTGCAGTGCATGTATCTGATAGTTTAAGTCTTTATGTACCCCATCTATGTCTACCATCTAATTTGGAATATTTCTATATGGTCTATATATGTGTACACCTTCAACCCTTTAATGGGTTGAGACAATAGCACTGATCTCCTTTAGGCCAACAATTAGTACTAGAGCCAGTTTCTAGAAAAATAACAAAATTGCCACTGCCTCCCCAAACCCTAACCCTAGCTAGCCTCTCTCCTCTCCCGTGGGGCTACAGTAGCAGCGGCGGCGGCGCATCCACCTCCCCTTGCGTGCATGCCCTCCTAGGTTCGCCGATAGCATGGCTCTACCCAGTGGCGCGCAACCCCGACCCCAACCCACGTGGCGGCTCCGACCAGGGCGCGGTGGCGCACGGCAGTGGCACACACATTCTAGTGGCGGTGCTCGGCGCTCTGCATGACCATAGCCGGAGGCGGTTGTGGATCCTAGCGCACCAGAGGTGGTGGTGGCGCAACTTGACCCTGGCTTGACCCAGCTCATCCTCAATTCGTGCGTAGGCACGTGACCCCGACCGTGCCCTCCACGATCCACAAGCACGCACCCCTCCTTGGCGGTGGCCCATCTTCTAGCTACAGTGCGCCCTCCATGATCCGTAGGCACGTGCCCCTCCTAGGCGCCACGCGACAAAGCGGCAGTCGAGGCAGTGATGGCAGCGGCGACGTGACTGGCCATCCAGGTACGTAGGGAGGCAAAGGAGTGTGAGGTTACGGTGATGTGAGCAGCGGGCATCACTGCGGTGAAGGCCGCGATGACACGCATGGCTAAGGCAAAGCGGCTGGCCGCGGCGACAGCTCAGGCGGCGGTGGCTAAGGCCGCTCTGTAGCGCTAGGTGGCGGAAGAGGCGTTAGAGGCCCTTGCGGTGCTGGAGGCGTAGGAGCACTCAGTGGCCACATGAGAGGACTAGCACACAGACGTGGACCAGTGGGTCATGGATCCACGCCAGAGTTAGGGGAGCTACATCCATGACTCTGATGACGACTACCGCAAGCACGCCACTTGGTCCACTCTGAGGCGGCGCTATGTCTCCCGCTCTCCAAAGCGGCGTCATGGTCGCCATGGTCGGTGCAACTCCCCCATTGTCATCTGTGAGACCGCTAGAAGAACGCAGTGGCCGATGCTCACCATGACCAACTATACCAAGTGGAGCGTTGTCATAAAGGTTACATTGCAGATTCGGTGGATGAGGGATGCGGTTGAGGATGGTGATGTCGACGACCAGGAGGACTGGCGGGAGCTGGAGGTGCTGCTCACCGTGGTCCCGATAGTGTTGGCGGCAACCTTTCCGGAGAAGGCGACCATTAAGAAGGCTTTGGACGGTATCACTGCATCCCGGGTCGATAGTGATCACACTTGCAAGTCCACCCTGCAAAAGGATTTGCAAGGAGTGGGATTGTCTAGCGTTCAAGCCGAGCGAGGACAATGATGACTTCGCCCTCTACCTCTCGAGCCTAATGCAGTAGATGGCACGGTACAGTGATGATGACATCACCGAGGAGAAAGCCAACAAGAAGTACATCTACGTCATCCCCAAGAAGTACTCCCAGGTTGCCATCTCCGTAAAGACACTCTTGGACCTCTCTGAGTTGACGATAGAGGAGGGGACAGGGCGGCTCAAGGCCGTCGACGACCATGAGGAGCTGTCCCTCACCGAGCCGGTGACCTCGTGCAGCAAGCTGCTTCTCACCAAGGAGCAGTGGTGCGCTCTATAGGGGGAGCGGAAGAAGACGGAGGCCTCAAGGTCATCTTCCGGTCATGCACGACGTCCACACAGGAAGGGCAAGTGTAAGCTTCATGACCATTGATGATTAGATCTCCAAGGTATGAATGTTTTGGTGATAGATGACAACTATGAAATTGTGGGCTAATATCTGCACGAGTGTTGTCTATACAGGAATCATCTCTAAACCCTATTAAATTATATGGATGATGGTTGCCTTGGCGATTGATGACAATGATCATAAGCATTGAGAATTGTGAACTTGATGGAGTCCAAGGGTTGATGAAAATGGATCAAAGCGGAGAACAAGCTATGGTGCAAGTGTTGGGTACACTTGTCTAGTTGTTAGGGCTTTGGGTCCATAGGAAAAACTGGACTATCAAGGGGGTCTAGGTTATTTTCTTAGGTCATGTCTAGTCGGTGATGTGCAAGGTTGCTCGGTGAAATCACAGGCACTAGGTGACATTGAGAAGCCAAGGAGCTGTTCGAAGAAGCCGGGAAACAAAGTCAAGCGAGGACGACAAGTTTCAGCTTCTGGACATAGAGACTGGACAGAGGGGTCAGTGGTGACCGAACTGTACGGTCACTATGGGGAATTGTCTGGGACTTTCAGCAAGGAGCAAGGAATCTGTCTGTGCTGGAGTCTATGCAAACCGGACGTGATGTGAACAAGGGTTCCCAATCTTTCAAAAGGTTCTGTATACGTTGATTTGGTCGGAGCACACAAATCGATCTGGCTTCAGAACAACACATTCTAAACCCTGCAATTGCAGCACGACGTCTCCTCTGGTTATCAACCATTCTAAAATGATTGACCTCGTCGAGAAGGCTAATCCCTACCTATGAATCAAGAACATAAGCAAGAACAAAGAAGAATACAACACAATTGCAGATGTATTATGAATCTCATAAAGTTGGGATCTCACAAACCGTGATGATGATGAAACTGTTATGAACAGAATAATCTAAGCAAAACCCAAATCCTAATGGTGCGGTGGTGGCTGTATATGAAGACCCTAGGGTCGTGCAAGACCCTCTGGATGCGCCCCTAATTGGGCTCAACTAGATACAAAGCCCAAAGGCCAAAAACAGGCGACGCAACACCGAAATAGATTCTGGATTCTCTCTTGTTTTGACGATTCCTGATGACTCCGGATGAATTTTGACATGATACCATCGGAATTGGAAAGGTCTTCTTCTTATCGTTCCGCTCATATGTGGAACGTCCAAATCCGAGTTCGTATGCATCCTGAGCATCTGTTTTAGTGCAGACTGGTCCTGGGCCCCAAAACAGACTCGAACTCAGTTTTGGTTGGGCCTCCACCTTGGCTTCCACGTCCTTGCTGGTCCTCCACATCTCCAAGTCCTTCTCCCAACATATCTTGGTCCTCTCCATGGTTCCTAATTATAATATAATCATTAGGTAGCAAACCATTCTCAAAAGTGACATATGATGAAGAACATAGGAACGAGCTCACCTCTAAATTTAGTCGTCGTGCACGAGCTCTAGTCATTGGACCTTGCAAGTCCAGAATTGGAGGAGTGTTGCATGTATCCTTAGGAGTGATGTCCTCATCATCCTCCCCCTCTTGAAGTGGAGTCGTTCTCGACTCAAGCTCATCCTCTTCGCCCAAGTATGGTTTCAAATTTGAAATGTTAAAAGTAGGACTAACCCTGAACTCGGGAGGCAACTCAAGTTTGTATGCATTATCATTAATCTTCTCAATTATTTTGAAAGGACCATCAGCTCTAGGCATTAATTTAGATTTTCTCAAATCTAGAAATCTATCTTTTCTCAAGTGTAGCTATACTAAATCTCCTACATCAAGTTTTACTTTTTTTCTACCTTTACTACCAGCAATTTTATACTTGTCGTTCATCTTTTCAATGCTAAGTCTAGTGGTCTCATGCATTTGCAAAATAAATTCAGCACGCTCCTTAGCATCAACATGAACTCTCTCATGAATAGGTAGAGGAAGTATATCAAGTGGAGTATGGAGATCAAAACCATACACTACCTTGAAGGGACTTACCTTGGTAGTAGAATGTGTTGCCCGATTATATGCAAACTCAACACGAGGCAAACATTCTTCCCATTGCTTCAAATTTTTCTTTAAAATAGCTCTCAACATAGTATCCAAAGTGCGGTACACCACCTCAGTTTGTCCATCAGTTTGTGGGTGACAAATTATAGAAAACAACAACTTTGTACCCAACTTATTCCAAAGCATGCGTCAAAAGTGACTCAAGAATTTTGCATCACGATCTGAAACAATAGTAGAAGGCATACCATGTAAACGTACAATTTCTTTGAAAAAGAGGTCAGCAATATAACTAGCATCATCAGTCTTATGACATAATATAAAGTGTGCCATATTAGAAAATCTATCTACAACAACAACAATACTATCACTCCCCCTCTTAGTCCTAGGTAGTCCTAAAACAAAGTCCATAAAAATATCCGCCCAAGGAATAGAAGGAACAGGAAGTGACATGTATAAACCATGTGGATTCAAGCGAGACTTAGCTTTTTGATATGTAGTGCAACAAGTAACAAAGCGCTCAACATCTTTCCTCATCCTTGGCTAAAAGAAGTGTGTGGTCAAAATATCCTCCATCTTCTTGGCACCAAATGACCCATCAATCCACCTCCATACGCCTCCTGTAACAACAAAAGACGAATGAAACCAACTAGAATGCATAGGCGGTTAGCTCTAAACAAGAATCCATCATTCAACACAAATTTGTTCCATACATGACCTTCTTTACAATGCAGCAATACATCCTTAAAATCAACATCAGTAGCATATTGTTCTTTAATTGCCTCAAGTCCAAAAATTCTACAATCAAGTTGAGACAACAAAGTATAGCGCCTAGATAAAGCATCAGCGATCACATTATCCTTCCCTTTCTTATGTTTAATAATGTAAGGAAAAGACTCAATAAACTCAACCTATTTAGCATGTCTATGGTTCAAATTACATTGAGAACGAATATACTTTTGTGATTCATGATTAGAATGAATAACAATTTTTTTGGGCAATAAATAATGATGCCACGTCTCTAAAGAATGTACAAGTGCATATAATTCCTTATCATATGTGGAGTAATTCAAAACAGGCCTAGTAATTTTCTCACTAAAGTATGCAACAGGTTTACTACCTTGCATCAAAACACCACCAATGCCTATACCACTAGCATCACATTCTAGCTCAAAAATCTTATCAAAATTAGGTAATTGTAGTAATGGTGCATGTGTAAGTTTATCCTTCGAAGCATCAAAAGACTCATGATGTAACTTACCCCAATGGAAATCAACACCCTTCTTTGTCAACTCATGCAAAGGTGCAGCAATAATGCTGAAATTTTTGACAAAGCGGCGATAGAAACCTGCAAGACCAAGAAAACTCCTCACCTGTGTGATAGTTTTTGGTACAGGCCAGCTCTTTATGGCTTCAATCTTCACCTCATCCACCACAATTCCCTGTGGAGTCACAACATAGCCAAGAAAAGAGACTCGATCCGTGCAAAAGGTGCACTTCTCAAGGTTACCAAATAAACATGCATCTCGTAAAGCATCAAAAATAGCAGACAAATGATTCATATGTTCATCTATTGATTTGCTATAAATCAAGATATCATCAAAGTAAACTACCACAAATTTGCAATGGAAGCTCTTAAAACCTCATTCATCAAGCACATGAAAGTACTAGGTGCATTAGTTAAACCGAAAGGCATTACTAGCCACTCATATAACCCGAATTTGGTTTTGGAATCTGTTTTCCATTCATCTCCAAGTTTCATTCTAATTTGATGGTAGCCACTATGCAAATCAATTTTAGTGAAAACTATAGCACCACATAACTCATCAAGCATGTCATCTAGCCTAGGAATAGGATGACGATACCTAATAGTAATATTATTAATGGCTCTACAATCTACACATATACGCCAAGTACCATCTTTCTTAGGAACCAAAAGTATAGGAACAACACAAGGACTAAGTGATTGACGAACATACCCACAATCCAAAAGGTCTTGAACTTGTCGTTGTATCTCCTTAGTATCCTCAGGGTTGGTCCTATAAGCAGCACGGTTTGGCAAAGTAGCACCCGAAATCAAATCAATTTGATGTTCAATCCCTCTCAAAGGTGGCAATCCCGGGGGTATCTCAGCTGGAAAAACATCCTCATACTCCTGCAAAAGGTTAGTGACAGCAGGAGGCAAAGCACTAGAAGCAATATCATCAAGCGAAAACAAAGCTTGTTTGCATATCAAAGCATAGCAAATATCATCATCAGCAGAAATTTCAGCAAGCTCAGATTTTGTTGCAAGATATGAACGACCTTGTAATTTAATTCTAGCACCCTTAGAACTTAAAGAATCATTAACATTGCTAGGTGTAGAATTAGAATTAATAGGTTGTTGAATTTCAGGACCTTTATTTTTCAAACTAGCAGCTCTTTCTAAATCAGCTTGTACAATTTCAGCAGGGGTCACTGGTAACAAAGTAATTTTAGTTCCTTTGTGCATAAAAGTGTACTTATTACTTCTACCATGGTGTACAACATCATTATCAAATTCCCAAGGTCTACCCAATAAAAGTGAACATGCTTGCATGGGTACGACATCACAGTCAATAGAATCCACATAAGAACCAATAGAAAAAGGAACTCTGCAAGTTTGTGTTCCCTTAGCTTTTCTAGAGTCATTTAACCACTGAATGTAGTAAGGATGTGGATGTGGGAGTGTGGTCAAATCAAGTTTGTTGACCATGTCAGAACTCACCAAGTTATTGCAGCTTCCTCTATCAATGATGACACATGCTCAGCGGTTCTTGATGACGAAGAAAATCTGGAACAAGTTATGGTGCTGCATTGTCTCGGGCTGCTGAACTTATGTGCTAAGGACACGCTGAACAATAATGTTCATGTATCCCGTGGTGTCTCCACCTCCAAGGATCAGGTCACTGCTGGTGGCAGCAACATCCTCCTCCTCATCCTCCACATCGGAGGTGCTCATGTAACCGCCATCGTCTGTCGCCACATATGCCTGCCTACTTGGGCAATCTTTTTGCACATGACCAAGTCCATGGCAGCGGTGGCACTGAATCCATGTAGTGCGCCCCATCGAAGCAACAGAGGAGGCACTACTAGCTGGTACCTGCACAGAATTTTTACCTGAGTGCGTAGAAGGTGCAGGGGCTGATCTTGGTGCTGCCGAGGGCACACTGGCAGCTGCTGGTGGGGGCGGCCAAAAAGATGGCTTGGGCAGCCCTGAAGTCCCCGTCGACCGTGCAGAGTAGAAGTTCTTGGACTTGATGTACTCAAAAGCCTAGAAAAGTCCCTACGATTCTTTCTTTACAAGGATAGCATACTGGAAACACTGGTTGAGGGTATAATATTCTTTAAAATCAAGGATGTCCTGAATTTCTTTTCTCAAACCAGAATAAAAGCGGCAAATCTGATCCTCTACTTTTTTAACTACAGCACAACGAATCAAACCCTTCTGAAGCTCACTAAAGTACTCCTGAAAAGTTTTTATCTCCTTGTTCTAAACGCTGCAGTTTATTACGAATCTCTCTATAAAAAGAAGGAGGAACAAAATGATCACGCATTGCTACCTTAAGTTCTTCCCAAGTAGTAGGCAAATCAGTTTCAGCAGCTAGACCACTCCACCAAACAATAGCAAAGTCCTTCAATTCACTAGTGGCTTGTCTAACTCTATGTTGTTCAGGAACAAGATGGGCATTAAATTTTTGTTCTACAATCATCTCCCAATCAAGATAAACATCACCATCATACTGACCCAAAAACGAAGGAATTGAAAACTTAATTTTAGCATACGGGTCATCTAGAGCATAGTTACCGTGTGGACGATTATTCTAGTTATGAAACCACCCATTCCTTGAGTATTACGTTGCAAACAACGTCGTAATCTTGCAGTCCTTGTAGCTGACCTATCCACGGTGCCATCAGCCATATACACCGTGTCGTCATCATGGTCGTCTTCAACGTCGTTGTTGTTATTGGTGTTCGTATCATTGTTCTTGGGAGCAGTCTCCAACATGACAACCTGATCGGTTAACTTAGAGACCCGCTTCTCCAACTGCTCGATGCTTTCTCCAATGTGAAGCTTGCCGACCGCATCAGTAACGGCTCTAGTGATCGTCTTTGCCAAATCACTCTGAGCAGCCTACAAAGCCTTCTCGAGATACTCTTGGCACACACACTCAGCAAATTGTGAGGGTGAAGCCACCTCTCCGTCATCACTTCCTGCCATCACAAACACCAATACAGGAAATAAGCAGTGAAGGTTATCCCTACAAAACAGCTAAGCAGTGATGCCTCTCAACATAGCAAAAAGAAACTCCTTACAAAGCTCTTACAAAGTTCTGAAAAGCAAAGCAAAGGATACCAGGGAGGTGTGTTCCGAGGTGTTGACGGTGACGGTGTTGACGGTGGGTTTAGGATGGGATTAGTCCGAGGTGTTGACGGTGGGTTTAGGATGGGATTAGGCTAGGTGTGTCGATCAATCAACCCTAGCATAAAAAGCCAACAAAACAGAGGATGGTGAAGGGGATGGCGGCTAGGGTTGCAAGGGAAAACACTGCTGACAACAAAACACAAATTAAACCAGTGACTAAACAAGAACTAGGGCACCAACTCAACACTATGGACTCTGAAATTGAAATATGCAAAGGCTAAACACGTGGTTATGGACGGGGGGGGGGGGGGGGGGTTTGTGGGCTTTTCTGTGGACGATAGGATGAACACAAAACGAAATTAACTAAGGGTAGTGCAAACCTGATGGTGCATCTGATGCTCTGATTACAACTTGATGTGAACAAGGGTTCCCGATCTTCCGAAAGGTTCTGGATACGTTGATTTGGTCGGAGGCGACACACAAATCGATCTGGCTTCAGAACAGCACATTCTAAACCCCGGAATCACAGCACGATGTCTCCTTTAGTTATCAACCATTCTAAAATGATTGACCTCGCTGAGAAGGCTAATCCCTGCCTGTGAATTAGCAGTGGTCAGAGCCGTTGGTGCACAGTGTTGTAGTGACCAGACGGTCTAGTCAGGCAGTGACCAGACTATGCGGTTAGTAGGCCCATGAAGCTGATTTCATAGAGCAATGACTAGTTTGAGCTTGGGAGCCTATATAACTTTGTTGCTGGGGTCTTTGTGACCTCTCTTGGCCAATGGAATATCTGAGAGCATTTGGTAATGTCTAAGAAGAAAAGAGGAGAGCACTAGGAGGAGATATTGCATATCTTGAGAGTGCTAGTGGAGAGTAACTTGAGCATTTTGCACATCTAAGGCTAGGGTGTCCTTGAGGGTGTGATCTAGATTGTTACTCTTGGTCTATGGTGAGATCTAGACCCGTTTGGTTGTGATCAAACCTATCATGATTGGTTGTGACGACCGTCACACGTTTGTATACGGTTTGAGCTCGCCGATGAAAGGGGCATCGCTAGTGAGAGCCCGTGTCGGCTCGGGGAGTCCGACAAGTCCTTGAGGGAGGTGAGCTTGTCCTTTGTGCAATGGTGACGCACATCGTGTCTTCACTTGAGGAGTGATTGCGGGCTCATGGGCGAGAGCTCCACTTGGTGGCGGGAAGGACCGGAACTCCGGCGGGAGTGGTCCAACAAGGAGTAGGGGAAGGTGCCATTATTTCGAGACCTCAGGAAAAAAATTATAAGCATTCATTGACCCTCGCTTTACTATTCCGCAATTGTGTGCTCTAGTAACTAGGTTGAATTGTGGCTTGCATAGGCTAGTGTGTTTGGGTTCCGCGCTTTCTTTTATCACGAACACTAGCATGTGTAGGATCTTGGCCTACTAGAATTGTTTAGGTTGCTTCTCATATTAGACTCAAGTAGTGTAAATTAAAGTATTTGGGTTTGTGAGCGGCTTACCGATTCACCCCCCTTCTCGGTATGCCTTCGGTCCTTACAAGTGGTATCAGAGCCAAGTGCTCATCTTTGAGGCTTCAACGCCTTGAGTAAGGAAGCCGGGACAGGCAGGGAGTGTTCCCATATTCAACGGGGAGGACTATGCTTATTGGAAGGCTCGCATGCAAGCCTACCTACAGCCCCTTAAGCCAGAGATATGGTCGGTCACTTACGAGTCCGATGCGGATGTGAACCTACTTGAGCCTGATTTCATTAAGTGCAATTCTAAGGCCAAGAATGCTCTATTTGCATGCATTTACATGGATGTTTTTGCTCAATTGGATGCTAGTTCCACAAGACTGAGATTTAGGGGCTCCATGAGGGCACCAGTGATGTCAAAGAGGAAAGATACTATGTGTTGAAGAACAAGTATGATAACTTCACTAGATTGCCACATGAGAGAACTAACACTCTCTATTCTTGTTTTCATGTACTAGTGGAGGAGATCAATGCTCTTGGGGATAATTTTAAGATGAAGCCTGTTGAGGTGATAACAAGATTCTTGAGGCTATTCAAGGACCCCAAGTATGAGTCCATCATCCCCTTCATCTTGCAAGGTGACCTCAAGACCAAGACCATGAAGGATGTACTTGGGAAGATCACTGCCTTCGAGAGCTACCAGTTGAGGATGGATGATCCTCAACCATCCGACCATGCTCTACCGGCTGACAAGCAAGAATCTAGCAAGAGCAAGAAAAACAAGAAGAAGGTCTCTTGCAAAGCCCACTCAAGTGATGAGTGATGAGTCCACTCATAGGAGGGTGGACAAGCAACAACTCAAGTGATGAGTCCTCTTCCTCAAGTGATGAAGAAGTGGTCGGCCTAGCCATGATCAATACCACACTCCCACGAGCTCTTCCTCCACCTCCCACGTGCCTCATGGCCACAAGCCAACTTAGGGAGAGTGAGGATGAGAGCAGTGATGATAGCAATGACGAGGAACACACGTGTGCCGGGTTGTGGAGTATGCTTGAGCAAGCCCACGACATCGCCGTCAAGAAATCCAAAATGTTGGAAGTGGTAAGAAAAGAGTGTAAGTTGGCTAAGTACCATGTTGGTGAGCTTGAGAGTGAGCTCAAGGACCTTGTCACTTCTCATGAGACCCTAAACAAGAGTTATGACAAACTCAAGGGTGATCATGTAGAGCTACGTGAGAAGTATGAGGCCCTTGAGATTACTTATGAGGCCATCAATGTTGAGAACCTTGCCTCTCCCTCCTCTAGTTCATCTAAGAGTGATGCTTCTGCTATGTGTGATGAACTAACCACCTCGGTCGAGGTTTCTTCTCTTGAGCCATTTGTTTTGGAGGAATATGAGAAACCATGTGGATATGAGCCATGGTTTGCAATATATGTGATGAGTAATTGACTTGAGCGGATTTGGTGTTTGAGTTGAAATGCGAGAATCTGGGGATTGCATGTGTGTGTGCATGATTATGGTTTTGACTAACCGGAGTTGGTGGATGTATTGGTGATATTGCAGGAGTTGGAAAATGTGTTTGCTTGTCTCATGATGTGTAGATCACTGGAGTCGACTTGGCAGTCAATGGCGAGAGGATCGGGCACAAGTAGGAGACTTGGGGCCGGACGATTTGGATGCCGCGCGAAGTCAAGGGTGATCCACACCGTACACTTGGAGAGGCAAGAAGCACGGATGGTTTCGGGGTTGAGCCTCAAAACCGTGGTGGTGATGAAGATGGTGTGTTGACCAAGTCAAGGCGAACAGGATACCGGTGCAAGTGACAAGGGGGCCCGATGGACAGGGACTGGGAGAGACTTGTCGGTGGCCAGGATTGCGGGACAACGTGACATGCGTCAACATCGAGAAGTCGCACATTGAGAAGCGTGTAAGGCGGTTTCCCGATTTAGGCCTCAAAACCGGTGGCGGTGGTTGGTAGTGCATGTGGCACCATCTTGGAGCTTGCTTCGAGATGAAGCAAAGACGTGAAGCGTCCGATGGCATTCGGGCAATGAGGTGAAAGATGGACGGTTATGCCCCCGATGGTAGGTGGGTGTGTTATATAGGTCAAGGGTAGAGGGGTCATGTGGACAATAGACCCTAGGCCTATATAAGGAGAGGTAAGGCCAGTGAAAGAGGTGTCTCTCTTCCCATTAGCCTTGTGATAGGACTTCATTCAAAAACCTTGTATCTATGGATCTTGTAAGGATGTTTACATGACATGAGATATATTTTTGTGCTCAAGTTTTTCCTCTCTCCCTAAATCCTGAATTTCTGTTTTTCCCTATTTTTGGAGCTATTTTTGTGGGAATTTTCAATCTCCTTTTTGGATGAATTTTTGGGGAAAATTTCTTGAGCAACTTGTTGCTATGATGAGCTAGAACAATCCTTCATAGGTCCATGACCAAATCAAGAGCTCTAGCACCTTCGATTTGAAGGATTTCTTAAGTTTTCCCTTTTTGGTGTTCTTGGCACAAGATCTAAAATTCATGATGATTCCTTGTGCTTTTTGAGTGGATCTCTTTACAGGAGTGTCGTGATGTATTGAGGATGATCTGGTCCAAATTTCATGATTTTTGGAGTTTGTTTGATAGAGTTTGGGCAATTTTCTTTCCCGAATGGAGCTGCTGTTTTGCCCAGGACAGAACTTTCATGACCATGACGGAACTTCCGTCAAGAACCACGGAACTTCCGTGAGTGACTATTCTCCCATTACCCAGAACTTTTGTGATTGACGGAACTTCCGTTGGGGGCTTCGGAACTTCCATCGAGTACCACGGAACTTCCGTCAGGCTCAGTTTTGTGATCCCATGGATCTTCCTTGTTTTCCTTTTTATTCTTTTTGTGGTTCCGCTGTGTGTCCTTTTGGTTTGAGTCATTCATAGGGTTAGCACATCACAAGTTGGTGTGTGTAATCTTGGTGACTCGATTAGAGGTTGGTTTGGGTTGTAGTTGGGACAGAGGCCAAGTTCTTGAGAAGAATTTTAATTGGCTCTCATTCACCCCCCCTCTGGTCGCCTTCTCGGTCCTTCAGTTGGTATCAAAGCCGGTTTAATCACTAGTTGACCTTCACCGGCTTTGTGATCCGAAGGCGATATGGAGAAGCGTGCGGTCAAGCTTTGGATGTTCGATGGAGAGGACTTCCCCTACTGGAAGTCGCGGACCAAGGCTTATCTCCTGAGTCAAGGACGTGCTATCTGGGACATTGTCGAGCAGGAATACAACATACCTGCCGACCTCAACACCGCTTCTACAAATGAGTTGAACAGGTATGAACACAACTCCAAAGCTATCAACATTTTGCTCTCTGCACTTGGTAGAAGTGAACATGATCACGTTGCACACCTTGACACTGCTCATGCTATTTAGGTTAAGCTTTGCATGTACCATGAGGGTACTGATCAAGTCAAGTCTATGCATAAGTATTCTTACAATAGACAGTACCAAACCTTTGCACAAAAACCTGGTGAGTCACTAGATGACACCTTTCGTAGGTTTGAGGCAATTGTGTGCAACTTGTGGGCTTGTGGTAACCTTGTGTACAATGACAATGATAGAGCTAACTGCTGTACTCACTTGATGAAAATGTTTGGGGCATTAAAATTGCTGCTCTAAAAGAAACTGTTGACTTCAACACCTTGAACTATGAGCAACTGTATAGCAAGCTGAAATCTCATGAACTGTCTAGGAAATCTCATCCTAATCTTGCTATTCCTGCTTCTAGCATGGCTTTGCTTTCTAGCTCTCAAAAGGGTAGTCACAGTGATGCTTCTTATGGAACTAACCCTTCACTTGACAAATCTTGTTTGGAGTTTGCTTTGTCTTCTCTTGTTGCAGCTTCCGATTAACAGATGGAGTGCTCCTTTGGGTGCATGTCAGAAGTGCCCCAAGCTCACAAGTGAGTTGGAAGCTCAAACCCTCAAAGTCAAAGAGCTTGAGTCCAAGCTGCTCGCTGAGACTCGCTCTAAGGTCTTTCCACCACCATGTGAGGTGTGTGTGTCTCTTAAGGACAAGCTTGTAATCACTAGGGAGGAAAACAAAGTCCTAGTCCAAGAAAATGACTATCTTGTTTCTAGGCTCTAGAGAACCCTAGTGAGTGAGGAAAAGATTGAGAGTGATTTGGCAAGAGTGAAGGAGAGTGCTTCTAGGTCAACCTATAACTTGGGCTTGGGATTTGAGAGGTGTGACAAGGAGAGTGAGACTGTGGGTAAGTTTGTACCTAGCTCCAGGTACAAGGATGAGAAAGACACCATCATACCCACTGACACATACTATCCACCTAATCCAAAACCCTCCTTCAACCCAAAGCAAACAGAGAAGCCAAAACCCAAGCCTGCCATGCAAACCAAGCCTTATCCTAAGGGTGTCTACATTTCCATGTTTTGTGGTCGTAAGGGCCACTTGGATGAATTCTCTTATAGGCGTAAGAGGATTGAGAGGAAGCAAGCTGAGTTGACTAGGGATGCTTTTTATGATGATTTTGTTGACTTTCAGCCTCGCTCTTTTTCTCGTGCCTATCGTGGACAAGGTCATCCCTCATATTGCTTTGATTCACAAAACAGAGGTTTTGTGTAGCAGAGCTTTGGCGCCCCATGTTTTCCCCATCGTGGTGAGAGTCACTCGCGTGGATTTGGCTTTCACACAGATGATTTCTACCCTAACAACCCAAGGTTCGAGTCGAGACGCTTTGACAGGCCACATTTTCCCCATCGTGGTTCTCGTCCCATGTGTTCAAATGACAATATGCAAAGAACTATGATGACTACTACCAGTCGTATGGTTAAGTGCTGGATTCCCAAATGCTTTTTTACTAACCCCAGCACTGAGCCATCGACTTTTCATTCTCGTTCTTTGTAGGCAGCAGGTGGAGGCTTGGAGAACAAATGGTTGATAGACTCAGGGTGTTCGCGCCACATGACCGGAGATGCAAAGTGTGACAACCCTACTCCAAAAAGTAGAGTATGTCGTACAGGATCGCCTTGGGAGATGGTTAACGAAGTAACCATACACAGCATTCACACATGAACATTCATCATTTACAACATTGCATCACTTAGGTGCATAATATTACAAGTTCAGAGGTAGAATATAATTAAGTTCAGATCTGATACAATACATATGTCCTTAGTACATACTACATAATTTAGCGGAAGCGATACAATGACAAAACACGATGTCAAGCCCTACATGAACCATGCCAGCCCTATGGCGATGGCTCACTCATCACAGTTAGGGGATCTAGGGACCCATTCGATGGTCCAGTTTTGAGGCTCCTCACCTTTCCACACAACCTTGTTACAACAATCACAATATGTGGTCTGAGGAAAACCTGAAAAACAACATCAACGCAAAGCCTGAGTATCTAACATACTCCGCAAGACTTATCCGTCAACCGGTTTACTAAAACCGACTCCTAGTATGCAGGGGGCTGACCGGGTTTATTTGATAGTTGCATAAAAGCTCCTATTAGTTCTATGCTGCGCTTTCAATTTCCTTAAACAAGATTTTACTTTGCTTATCGTAGAACACAGCTACGGTGAGTCTAGCTAGCTGCTAAGACATGAATATAGCTAAAGAGCAATACATCATAGCATTGTGTATCCATAGCATAAATAAATTTCAGAAACATAACCACACTTCACTACTTAACATATCATTGCCGCTGCTCGAACAAGAGGTACTCATAACCGCGAGGGACGGCAATTCGAATTGATTTACATCCTGCAGGGAAAACCCAAATACACGACATACGCATCATTCAAGAACATGTATGGCCACCGTTCACAAGATTGCTATAAAGTCAGTCCGGGGCCATCGATCCCGAGTACACGTCCTCCCCGCGATACATTACTTCGTATCCGAGGTTTAACCCATGCACTCTCCAGCGGTCCTCAAACCCGTGCAACCCCCGTGCTATTCACATCACCTCTGGATCGATGAGTATGGTCGTCCAACAATACGGCACCCAAGTTACTAGGTTTACTAATTCCCATATTAAAGGTATGCACTTGGTACAGTTCAATACTTGTTCGCGGAGTTGCAACGATAGGTGCTCTATTTTATCAAGTTCATCGACCAATTGAACCATATTTGAATCTATACCCTACCATTGACTCCACTAGTTTAAGCATAGCATTTACTAACGGAGAAGCTTACTAACATACTACTCATAGGTCATTACTGGAGTATGCAAGTGTGTTTCATCCAAGTCCTACACTTAATGCACAATACAATATTCCTAACTTGTGATAAAGAAAAAAAGGACTCGAAAATTTAATGGGTTATGCACCGGGGCTTGCCTTGGGTGTGATCGTAGTTAGCGTCTTCACCAAAGTGTACTTCAGCTCCTTGCTGGTCCGGTGGGATCTCCTCGGTCTCGATTCCTATATGGAATGGACATGCATCAATGCTAAGGAATACACAAGGTTTCATGGAGTCTTTCTTAATTCAAGATGGAATGCATGGCATGAAGATTCGTGGTACTTCCTTAGCAAATAAATTAATGAACTAATCACTCATTCATGAATATGGTTGCATACTGAAGTATGACATGATAACCACTGAATTTGAAGGGGACAAACTTCTAATTACTAGAATGCAACTTTTAATTATCACATTCTTAGTGTATGTCTACTCTAACATGAGCATGGCCTAGATGTTGATCATATGACATCACATGCTGATGATGATATGACAATGTAGTACTTAGGGTCAAATTTCAGAAAGTTCATTTTGAGCCACTTAGCTAAAGTGACCATATGCAAACAAACACTATACATAAAAATGGCACTTTAATTGCATAACTAATTCTAGCTCATGTAGTTAATTAAGAACCAAGAGTACAAATGCACATGAGAATTTCTACTGCAATGGGAAGATGAATGATTCTCCATGAATTTCCAAAAACTAATTTATTCCTACTCTCATTAACTATGCACATGAAGTAACATCTATATGAGGAAATTCCTAGTTAATTAACAAATGATCAGTTTCGGCAGAGAATTTATAATTAGGTAGCTTCAAATTTTCATTGGAATTTTACTTAAGTGTACAAATGCATAAGGAACAGGAATGCCAAATTTCATAAATAAATCCCTTGCCAATAATTTATATAAATTCAATTACTGAAAATGAGGATTATGCAACAATATTGAAAATATGCAATAAAATGGAAATATGCTTTTGCAGAAATTTTATGGATGCTATGAAATGACTACTGAGCAAGTTTCATGAATTTACCATTTATATTTATTTACTTATGAATTTATTAAGCAATTTAGGGTTGTAACTTTAGGGAATTAAATAAATTAATTTACTGAGCTACATTGGACTTGAACTTGTTTTTCTGGTAGAGGAGGATTTTAGGAGTCGAACAAAATTGATTTCATCATTTTTGGACCTTTATTCCTCGAGTTATTGAATTTCAAAGTTTAATCGAAGTTTACTGTTATTTTCAAGAATGCCACCGAGTTCATATTCTCCCCAGGCGCGCGCTCGCACCCGCACGGCGGCCGGCGACGGTGAGCTTGGCCCAGCGGCCGATCGGCGGCACGGCTGGGGCTCGCGTGCTAGTCGAATGATCTCCATGCCAAGGGGATCTCGAGGAGGGGGTCGGAGGGGAGAGGGTCTCACCGGAGGTTGCCGGCGGCGACGCACGACGGCAGAGGCAGCTCCGGCGATGTCCACGCGACGGTGCCGAGGGGGAGGCAGGCTGGGGTTCGGTCAGCGAGCTTCGCTGCACCTCGGGGAAGACCGGCGTCGAGGAACTCGTCGAGGGGAAAGGCCGAAGGTGGGTTCCCGTCAGAGGGAGGGGGGGGGGGTCGGATCCGACGGCGGCAACTCCGGCTTCATGAATTCCGGTGAGAGCACTGCACAGGGGAGCGAGGGAATCAGTGGGGAGTGGGGTGTGGTTCTTGCGCATCGATTTGCGAAGAAAAGGGGGGATGGAGAAGTTGCCTAGGCGGTGGTTGGCGCGATGGCGGCCATGGCGGGGAAAAATAGAGCGGCGCTCGGGTTTCGCCGGGGAGGGAGAAAGAAGAGAGGACAGCGGCACTTTTGCGTGGCGGAGGAGTTCCCTGGGAGGTGCGCAATGCGTGCAAGCAGAGAGTGCAAGAAATGGGGCTCGGTGAGCTGCGGTTGCCCTTTTGATTTGGCCGGCGGTGTGAGAGCCGAGAGAGGGAGAGAGAGAGAGGACGGTGAGCTGTCGGCTGGAGGTTGGTTCGCCGGCGAGGAGGCTTCAATGCAGCCGGTGGCACAGGGGGAAAAGGTGGTGGAGCAGTGGCCGGCGTGGGGCGCCAGTGATCGGCGGTGGCGACAGGACCCGGGTACAACCCGGTGTCGGGTTGGGATTGGCCGGGGGAGAGAGAAGGGCTCGACCCGATTTAACTCTGGACCCCGACTCGGGTTTGCTCCATTTTGCCACGTTCCCGTGCTCCAAATTGGACACCAATTTTTGTGTGGGCTTAGGAAAACGTGTGCTCCAACTTTGATTTTGGGTGCACCAGCTAAATTTGCATTGATAAATTATGAAAATTCCAAACCCGAAATACACTTTTCTGACTTTGGGGGAATTTTTAAGGGTATCAATTAGTTACCAAAAATTCTAGTAAAATTCTCAAAATTCTCTTTTGATGTGGCCATTCAGGATATGCAAAAATATTGGGGGTACTTCCATGGGCTTTGGTAATGTTTGTGAATGACCCATATTTGATTATTCTAGAATTTAATTAAATAGTTTTCCTCTTTTTATTCTTTGGCACATGGATTAATTCTAATTTTTCTTAGCCCATAATTGATGTTAGGTTTAGTTAACTTCATTTTGTGACATGGAATGTCACACAAAGTGGTTCTCCAGCCTAAGTCCCTTGAAGCACCGGGAGTATGTGACCTTTGGAGATGACAAGAGAGGGAGAGTGAAGGCAAGAGGCGCGGTAAAGGTAAATGAAAAATTCACTCTCGAGGATGTTGGTTTGGTTGAGTATCTCAAGTACAATCTCCGCTCTATCTCTCAGCTTCTTGATGTTGGTTTTGAAGTGCGCTTTAAGTCGAATGCTTCTTGTATTCTTGATTCGAGTGATTCTTTGGTTTGTGGGATTTCTCGCATTGGCGAAGTTTTTTAGGCTGATTTTGCTAGTTCTCCTTGTTCTCACAAGTGCTTGTTTGCTCAATATTCTTCTGAGCTCTAGAAATGGCATAGGAGACTGGGTCACATGAGCTTTGACTTGTTATGTCGCTTGAGTGGCCTAGGCTTGATCCGAGGATTGCCTAAGCTCAAATTTGATAAGGATTTGGTTTGTGCTCCTTGTTGTCATAGGAAAATAATTGCCGCTTCTCATCCACCAATCAATTTGGTGATGACTGAATGCCCTGGAGAGTTGCTTCATATGGACACTGTTGGTCCTTTTCAGGTTTGTTTGGCGGGTGGGAAGTGGTATGTTCTTATTATTGTTGACGACTACTCTCGCTACTCTTGGGTTTACTTTCTTGAGAGTAAGGATGAAGTGTATCATCACTTTTGGAGCTTAGCTTTGAGGTTGTTGAAGGAACTCCCTGGTGCATTATGAGCAATTCGTAGTGATAATGGCACCGAGTTCAAGAACCCCTCCTTTGATGCTTTCTGTCTTGAGCATGATATTGAACATCAGTTTTCAGCACCTCGTGTTCCTTAGCAGAATGGTGTGGTCGAAAGAAAGAACATAACCTTAGTGGAGATGGCCCGGACGATGCTCGATGAGCACAGGACTCCAAGGCGGTTCTGGGTTGAGGCCATTAGCATTGCTTGCTATGTTTCCAATCTGGTTTTCTTACGCTCAATTCTTAATGTGACTTCTTATGAGCTACATTTTGGGAGGAAGCCATCTGTCTCTCATTTGCGTGCTTTTGGCTGCAAGTGCTTCATTCTCAAACGTGGCAATCTTGATAAGTTTGAGTCGAGATCTTCTGATGGCATCTTTCTTGGCTACACCCTTCATGGTCATTCCTATAGAGATTTGAATTTGGAAACTAACACCATCGTAGAGTCCTGCGATGTAACCTTTGATGAATCAAACTCTTGTGCAAGGAATATGATTGAGTCTACATGTGATAAGGAGCTGAAAGAAAGCATCTTTGTAGAAGAGGACCTACAGGGCTTTGATGATGATGATGATGATTTACTTCATCTCTCATTTGAGCTTGTTCCTGCTGCTACCACCACTCTAGCAGAGGGTCTAGAAGCTTCTACATCTACTTCAGCAACTGTCGAGTGAGCTCCAGTTGTGGTTGAGGGGGAGGTATGCTCTGAGAAAGAGGCTCCTCACCACATTCAGTGTCAACATCCACCTTAACAAATGATTGGTAATCTCTATGAGAGGACAACAAGGTCAAGGTCTGCACATCTCGCCTGCTTTACCAATTCTCTCTTTGTTGCAACCTTTGAACCCCGAGATGTTGGACATGCACTATCTGATGAACATTGGGTTAATGCCATGCATGAGGAGTTGGAGAACTTTGAGAGAAACAAAGTTTGGACCCTAGTAGAGCCTCCTGTTGGTGTCAGTGTCATAGGAACCAAATGGTTGTTTAAAAACAAGCATGGGGAAGATGGTGAGGTTGTTAGAAACAAGGCTAGGCTTGTTGCCCAGGGTTTCAGTCAAGTGGAGGGCTTAGACTATGGGAAAACCTTTTCTCCTGTTGCACGCATATAAGCCATTAGGATCTTGCTTGCATTTGCTGTCTCTAAGGACATTAGACTCTATCAAATGGATGTCAAGAGTGCTTTCCTAAATGGTTTCATAGAGGAAGAGAATGTAAAACAACCACCTGGCTTTGAGCACCACAAATACCCAAACCGTGTGTACAAGCTTCAGAAGGCTTTGTACGGGCTAAAGCAAGCACCTAGGACATGGTATGCTAGGCTTAAGACCTTCTTGCTAGAGCGCGGGTATGTCATGGGGTGTGTTTACAAAACTTTGTTCACTCTCAAGCATGGCAATGACTTTCTAATGGTTCAGATTTACGTGGATTATACCATCTTTGGTTGTTCCTTTCATGCTCTTATATCCAGATTTCAGAAAGCCATGGAAAGTGAAATTCAGATGTCGATGATTGGTGAGCTCACCTTCTTTCTTGGACTTCAAATCAAGCAGTGCAAGCAACGCACCTTCATACATAAAGCCAAGTACATGAAGGATCTTTTGAAGAAGTTCGACATGGTCAATGTGAAACCGTTGTCTACACCAATGTCCACTACAACGGCACTTGACCCTGATGAAGACTGTTAAGCAGTGGACCAAAGAGAGTATAGGAGCATGATTGGCTCCCACTTGTACCTGACGACAACAAGACCCGACATACACTTTGCAGTGTGTCTTTGTGCTTGATTTCAAGCTTCCCCAAGGGTGACTCATCGCAAGGCTGTCAAGCGCATCTTCAGGTATCTCAAATACACCCTTGAGTTCGGCCTTTGGTACTCTGCATCTTCATCTCTTGATCTTATTGGGTATTCGGATGCGGACTTTGCTGGGTGTAGAATTGATAGGAAGAGCACTTCTGGTACTTGCCATTTCTTGAGTACTTCTTTGATTTGTTGGTCTTCTCGTAAGCAGTCGAGTGTAGCCTAATCCACCACAGAGGCTGAGTATGTTGTTGCTGCTAGCTACTGCTCACAAATCCTATGGAATGTGTCCACCATGAGAGACTATGGTTTCACTTTTAAGGGTGTTCCACTCATGTGTGATAA
This sequence comes from Eleusine coracana subsp. coracana, assembly GCA_032690845.1. Classification (NCBI taxonomy): domain Eukaryota; kingdom Viridiplantae; phylum Streptophyta; class Magnoliopsida; order Poales; family Poaceae; genus Eleusine; species Eleusine coracana. The sequence goes on from CM064432.1 coordinate 7,591,988, forward strand.
CTTTAGTGCCATATGCTTAGCCAAAAACCCAATCCAATATGGTAAGGTCAAACACATCAATGTGCCGATTCCACTTCTTGAGAGACAATGTTGAGAAAAGGGATGTTGAGCTCAAATACATCGATACCAGAAGCCAACTAGCTGATATCCTCACTAAGCCCCTAGATGCTTCGAGACATGCTTTTCTTCAGGGGGAACTTGGTGTTTGTCATCCTTATGGCATCATTTGAGGGGGAGTTGGTTTTCACTTGTATATATGTATCTTACCTTTTATGCATTGCATCTCATATGTAATATATGCATTGGTAGATGAGCTTTGATTCTTAAGCTTTCTTGTATTTCTCTTTTCTATGATTGAGCTTGAGCTAAGTTGTGTGGATGTGATGGTAATCTCTCATGCTTAGATTTTCTAGATGGCTTATTATAGACTCATGTGAGCAACTTGCTAATCTTAAAGGTAAACTAAGCTTCTTGTGAATCTTATGAACTAATCTTGCAAAAATTTGCTCACCATGTGTATAATTGCTTTTATCCTTGTTGAAACTTGCATTGAGGCTAGTCTAGAGGATGTCTTGGCTTTGGCACCTTGTGTTCGCGAAATGGAAGGCTTTGCAAATGTTTAGCTCATGATGAAACATTGTGGGAACGTGTGTTCCTTTTGCCGCAAAGGCATGCTCTTTTGTCTTGTGCATAAACTTGAATAATCTACTAAGTGCTTTGATCAAGAATATCTCTAAAATACTAAATCCAAACATTATGACTTGAAGCCTCGGGGTGTTTGCCATAACCAGTCGTGCGACCCTCCGCATGGATAAGAGGACACATGAGGATAAACAATAATCACTTGATCAACTGAGTCTCTATTTCATATGTGAGCGTTTGTAGAGCTCATTTTCTGCAAATGCTTGTTGTCCTAGTTGAGATTGAGACTGGCTAGTATCTTTTGATTCACTTGATGCTTGTTTTGCCTTGGATGGGAGTACTTACACATGTGGTGGCAGCTTTGCTCATGATAAGCAAATTTGATTCTATCTAAGCTAGTCAATCTTTCTGCTTAGCTTGTATAGCTCTTGGTGTTTATGCCCAGCTATCTATTTTGATCTTTGTATGGTTGTGCGTCATTGCTTTTACACTTCATAGCTCTATGCTTATGATTAGCATAGTTAAATGCTTGTTTGCATAATTGTTGAAGCTCCTTAGGTTTGCATTTTCATGCATTGCATGTTTGTTCTTTTGCCTCTTTGATGAGTTCATTGCCAAAGGGGGAGAAAATTTTGGGGTCATGCACAAATAATGCTAAGAAACTTATATGATCCATTTTGCATTACATGAGACCTACCACAACTTGAGGGGGAGCATATCATGATCTTGAGTGTTTTCTTGCGCTTTTCACATTCTTTGCGTCTCAAGTCGATTTCCATTCCAACTCTTGGTTTTGTGATCCCTACTTTGCTAGATGGCTTGTTTTCACCTTTTCTTTGGGTTTGGCTATTTGGATATGCTTATTCGGCTTCGCATTTCAATCTCTAATCTTTGTGCATTTGGTGTTGTCAATGTACTCATCAAGGGGGAGATTGATAAACCATGTGGATATGTGCCATGGTTTGCAATATATGTGATGAGTAATTGACTTGAGCGGATTTGGTGTTTGAATTGAAATGCGGGAATCTGGGGATTGCATGTGTGTGTGCATGATTATGGTTTCGACTAACTGGAGTTGGTGGAGATATTGGTGATATTGCAGGAGTTGGGAAATATGTTTGCTTATCTCATTATGTGCAGGTCACTGGAGTCGACTTGGCGGTCAACGGCGAGAGGATCGGGCACAAGTAGGGGACTTGGGGCCGGAAGATCGGGATGCTGGGTGAAGTCAAGGGTGATCCACACTGTACACATGGAGAGGCAAGAAGCATGGACGATTTCGGGGTTGAGCCTCAAAACCGTGATGGTGATGAAGACGGCGTGTTGACCAAGTCAAGGCGAACGGGATACCGGTGCAAGTGACAAGGGGGCCCGATGGATAGGGACTGGGAGAGACTTGTCGGTGGTCAGGATCGTGGTACAAGGTGACATGCATCGACATCAAGAAGTAGCGCTTCGAGAAGAGTGTGAGGCGGTTTCCCGGTTTGGGCCTCAAAACCGGTGGCGGTGGTTGGTGGTGCACGTGGCACCATCACGGATCCTGCTAGTGGAAGAGGTGTCTCTCTTCCCATTAGCCTTGTGATAGGACTTCATTCAAAAACCTTGTATCTATGGATCTTGTAAGGATGTTTTCATGAAATGAGATTTATTTTCGTGCTCAAGTTTTTCCTCTCTCCCTAAATCCCAAATTTCTCTTTTTCCCTATTTTTGGAGCTATTTTTGTGGGAATTTTCGATCTCCTTTTTCGATGAATTTTTGGGGCGAATTTCTTGAGGAACTTGTTGCTATGATGAGCTAGAACAATCCTTCATAGGTCCATGACCAAATCAAGAGCTCTAGCACCTTCGATTTGAAGGATTTCTTAAGTTTTCCCTTTTTGGTGTTCTTGGCACAAGATCTGAAATTCATGATGTATTGAGGATGATCTAGTTCAAATTTTGTGATTTTTGGAGTTCGTTTGATAGGGTTTTGGCAATTTTCTTTCCTGAACGGAGCTGCTGTTTTGCCCAGGACAGAACTTCCGTGGCCAGGACAGAACTTCCGTAACCATGACGGAACTTCCATCAAAAACCACGGAACTTCCATGAGTGACAGTTCTCCCATCGCCCGGAACTTCCGTGATTGACGGAACTTCCGTTGGGGGCTTTGGAACTTCCGTCAGGCACCACAGAACTTTTGTTAGGCTCAGTTTTGTGATATCTTGGATCTTCCTTGTTTCCCTTTTTATTCTTTTTATGCTTCCGTTGTGTGTCCTTTTAGTTTGAGTCATTCCTAGGGTTAGCACATCACAAGTTGGTGTGTGTAATCATGGTGACTCGATTAGAGATTGGTTTGGGTTGTAGTTAGGACATAGGCCAAGTTCTTGAGAAGAATTTTAATTGGCTCCCATTCACCCCCCCCCCCTCTGGTCGCCTTCTCGGTTCTTCAGAATATCTCAAGCTCAAGGAAGAGAGGAATATGGTGATGAATGGCTTTGAGAGGCTCACACGTGGTAGAGCCATTCACAAGGAGATTCTTGGGAGGAACCTTGTGAACAATGTCTCCCATCAGGGACTTGGCTCATATCCCGCCGCCATCGACATCATAGGGACGAGTGACTCCATCCCCGCATGGATCAAACCCCTTCTCGCCAATGACTACTACTGCGAGAGGTGTTGCAAGGATGGCCACGCCACCAAGGATTGTCCTATGGTGAGAAGTTCCATGGTTTTCCCTAATGCTAACTTGTTCCATGTGAACACACATTTCAAGCTTTTTAGGAACAAGGATGGCAAGGTGAATGCTAAGGCCTTGGGACCACCAAACAAGAAGAGAAAGGTAAAGAGCATATGGGTGCCTAAGGGCATTGTTGATCTTGAGAGATCATCTACGTACAAGTGGGTGCCCAAGAATAAGACCTAGATGGTGGTGGTGGTGGACTGAGCGCTTTCATGAAGATCATGTGAAGTCCACCACAAGTGACATGGACCTCAACGCCCTATCTACTCATGAGGGAGGTAACCGTGTTTGTTCTTGGTAGTTGTAGTGTGTTTTTCCTCTTTTGCATTGCATGGTAATTAGGACTCCTTTGTGACTAGCATGCTTGCATCCATGCATGTGTAAATAACTAAAAGAAAAACACATAAAAATTAGTCAATGTTTAACCCATCCAAGATAGCTATAAGCAAGGGGAAGTGCTTGAGATGGTGGTTTGACTTCTCTCAAGGCAAGGGCATGGCTTATAGTGAGTAAGCTTGGGAGGGGTTCAAACTTGACATTGTTAGGTTTCCTTTGTGTCTTGTTTAACATTGCTTGCATTCACATGGCATGTTTACTTTCTTTGCATATGTAAAATGCTTGTTGCATGCATCATATAGGAAACACAAAGGAGGCTTGTCCCACTTGGAGATATTTGTGCCTCATGCTCTATATGAGACTACATCTCCATAAGTGTGATCAAAGGAGATTGTGCTTCATGCCCATTGAGCAAGCTCTTATGAACTCCGAGGTTAAATCTACTCACGCGGTTTATGGACTAAGGCTCATACATACCCATTTGGTTCTTAATTGCCTTGGTTCTTATTTGCTCGATTCTTCATTTGGCATTTGTAAAAATTATAAGGCCATAAAGTGCCACTATTTGAAAATGAGTGTTTGAGAGTTCGTTCTATATTCCAAGTGCAGTGTTTATTTGAGTGTTTAGCGAGAGCACTTGGAAAATAGAGAAATTCCTTGATTCATCGAATTTCCATGTAGTGACCGTACCGTCCGCTCTTCGGACCGTACCGTCCAGTCAGTGCCCATAGGCATAGTCTTCCGGAACATCTGGTCATAGAGATCGGATAGAACGATCCTAGTGATCGGACCGTCTGGTCTGCATTGCTACCAACAGACCCCGAATAGACCGAACCGTCCAGTCTAGAGACCATACAGTTCGGTCACTATACTTGATCGCGCGATGCAATTCTGATCTGTGACCGTTGATCTGTTCATTGGTTGATCTCGGCCGTCCGTGGGAGTTTTGACCTAGGTCAAAATCATTAGAGACGTTTTGGTCTCTTCCCTATTCTTCTCGACCACGCCGAGTTCACGAACCTGCCACTCCCTCGCCTTCTCTCCCGCCATCGGCGACGCCGTCGTTGCCCCACCCTTTGCCACCGACATCGCTGCACAGCCACACCCGCTTGCCCTCACAGCCGCTTGTGCTTTCCCTCACTCCCGCGCACGCCCGCAACCCCAGCGCCGTCGTCATGCACCAGAGCCACCGCTGCCGATTGCAAGAGCTGCCACACCGTCCTTCACCGACGACGATCCTACGCCTCTGCCTCCACTTCCTCTCCCACGCGCGCAAGCTCTAGGACTCACATTCCCCACCCCTCTGCCAATTGCTAGAGTGAAAAGATTTAATCTTTCACTTTTCCCATTGCCGGCAAGCAAAAATCTGGGCTTTTAGGCAATCGGTTGTGTTCTTTGCTCTTGTCACATCAATTGATGCCCTAATTTTGAGCAATTCAGTTAATTGATGCATTTAGTACAAATTCCCATCATTAGTTGCATTAACTAATTAATTGTCTCAACCTAGATGCAATTAATTCATTGACTATCTGTTAATTGCACGTCTGGGTTTATCTCCTGTCTGGTCTATAGTTAGATTTTATTGCAATTATTTGACTATACACTAGATGACTCGCACCAGCCACATATAGTCGATGATCACTGTTGTTGCTTTGCATATTTGCCTAGTAATCATGTCCTTCATTCAATGCTAGGTTTTTTATTGTAGATTCTTTCCTAGCGGTGCTTTGCTTGTAGATGTACTAGGATTCTATGCTTATCTTGTCTATACCTACGTGCGTGTAGTGACAGCAGCTTGCAGCAGCAGAGATGGTAGATTTAGGACAGGACAAGGGCAAAGGGAAGATGCCTGAGAACCCAAAGAATAAGAAGAGACCGAGACTGGACCTAGAGTCAAAGAGGGACAGGAGGTTGGCTCAACACTTGGATGCTATGGAGCAGTCACGTAGGACTCCAGGGACACAGCTGGTCCTAGAGCCATCTCATGACATAGGGACTCAGGAGGAGTACCAGGCGGAGGACAGCACAGGGGTTGGCTACAGGTGTGACTCCAGCACCTTGGTCGTAGAGTACTCCGACTTCCCGTCAGGGGAGGTCATCGAGACCTGTGGAGCAGGGATTGTCCAGGCAGCAGGAGGAGTCTGAGCAAGAGGAGTCAGATTCTAAGGAGAGCTCTGAGTACGAGTCAGAGGAGCTGGAGGAGGAGACTAAGGAGACATAGCAGGCAGAGTAGGTAGTTCCCTAGAGAACAGCTCACCGGGCAGGAGACCTACAGTGCACCTGTAAAGGTTCCCGTAAAGGACCTTAAGGTACTACGTCTGGTTCCCTTCGAGCAGTGGGTTCTAGTCCCTAGGGACCCCGCTGCTAGAGAAAGGTACTGGACAACCCTCCAGAGGAGGATTGGAGAGGGACTTAGACGTTGTCTGGCCATGAGGGGCAGGGATAAGATGTTTGTGCCATAGCAGTACACCACCTACCAGACCATGAGGAGGGCCACCGGCACTGACATGGAGCAGTACTTCACGTACTTGCCAGGACTAGCAGAGCTAGTTAGTGCTCCATTCAGGTACAGAGAGGATGTAATGCTTGAGTTCTATGTTATGTTGTGGATAGCCAGAGACCGCTCAGAATTCTGGTTCTTGTTCAAAGGGTAGCCACAGCGTGTGACCAGAGAGGATCTGATTGCTAGTTTTGGGTTCCTCGCTTTAGACCTCCAGCTCTACAGGAGTGCTTACCATTCACTAGAGCCACCCCGCTGACCACATGGAGGGAGATTACCTACAGATGACATAGTGTTGATTGCCTTTCCACCACCACAAACCCCAGGCTTTGAAAGATGCCCTGCAAGACTCACCACGGAGGCTAAGGTGGTGAGAGCAAGAGTCACCAGGACTATCATCCCCAGGTCTGGTTATAGAGAGGAGTTCACTCTTCTTCACTAGTGGGCAGTTGCAGCGATACTGAGGAGATAGCACTTTGACTTGGCAGATCTTCTGATAGGAGAGATGGAGAAGGTTATCTCTGAGAGAGTGGGAGGACGTCACCTGGTCTATGGTCCATATATTTGCTATCTCTTGAGGAGGATGGGCCTAGTGACAGAGGAGCAGCACGAGGCATTCCCTAAGGTGACCACCATCTACGCACCTAGAGTCCCCAGGGGATCTCAGTCCACCTCGAGTCAGCAGACGGGAGAGGAGGAGCAGGAGTCACCGCCAGTCCCTCACGAGCAGGCAGCTCCCCCCTAAGACGGTGGTTCCTGAGTCAGCCAGTACAGGAGCACCTCCCCAGCCTACAAGTGCATAGTCAGAGGATACTGTCACTATAGCAGCACTTGTAGGACGCTTGAATGAGTTCATTCAGAGCATAGCTGAGAACAGGCGTCAGATGATGGAGGTCATCAGGGGACAGGCAGAGCTTCAGAGACAGCAGTTGATGGTGATGTCCAACCTGATGGCTCAGATGGCAGTGATGACTTAGAGGCAGGCAGGTCAGTAGCCAGGACCCGCAGTGTTTCCCCAATTCCAGCAGCTACTGACTCAACCAGGACCCTTCACTACCTTGACGACAGCTCAGTCCAGCGGACTGTCACTTTCAGGGGTCATACCGATAGGGGGAGCAGGACAGACACTCTCTTCAACTCAGCTCTCCCCCGTCTCAACTTTCTCTGTGTCTGTGTTGTTTGTCTCTCCTTCACACTCTTCAACTTCGTAGATGGCAGGACCCTCCACCTCCCAGCACTCACCAGTCAGGAGCATGTTCTCAGAGATAGTGAACACCACTCATGCAGACTCCCAGCCAGCTCCAGAGTCAGTTACAGCTACAACTCCACCTCTTACTGCCACAGTCAGCACTCATACTCCTCAGGTAGCAAAGGATCTTGTTTGTGGAGGTTTCTCACAGCAGGACGTGGTGGATCTCATTCTTCTCCAAACTTCAGCTCGGGAGACTGTCACAGTCACACCAGCAGCACAGGACAGAGGGTTTGAGTCGCCTGTAGACCTTGACTTCTTTGAGCAGCTGGATGCTCAGGTGACATAGACTTAGGGAGCACAGCAGGATCCAGCACAGGAGCAGCCCAGAGCAGAGCCTTCAGAGAACGTCGCTGCACCACTTCCTTCAACCACAAGCACTTAGATGTTCATCTTTTTCCCTCTTTTTGGTGCTAGTTGCCGAAGGGGGAGAAGAGTCCTAGGTCTAGGGGGAGTGGGGTGTGATCCTGCGTGATCGAGAGTAGCATGTATCTAGGGGGAGCATACGTGGATTTTGGGAGTTAGATACATTTGGATCTTCTTTTGATGGAGTTATTTGATGTTCGTGGATTTTGATGAGTCATGGTTTCCTTTCTCGCTTGTGTTTGCCTCATTTTAATCTCATTTGGTTTATTCTCATATAAAGTGCCTTGTATTCATTAATTATCTGATATGTCTGTGTATGATTTCATGATGATGATTGCTTGCCGTTATTTCCTATGCATTCTCGTGCTTACCTGTTGCATATCATCATTCATGTCTTGCATTGCATGTCTTTATGTGTTCTTTAATATCCTATCATGACATGCATGCATTATCATCTAGAGTGTGCTTTTCTCTTTTTTCCTTGTATCTCTAGATGATATTTGATTGAGTAGGACCATGTACATTTCTCTCTTATGATGTTATGGTTCCTCTCGATTATAGTGTAGCTCTTTTAGCCCGGTTGTTTCTTGTTAAGATTATGATAAATAGTGGTTGTCATCAATCACCAAAAAGGGGGAGATTGTAAGCTTTATGACCATTGATGATTGGATCCCCAAGGTATGAATGTTTTGGTGATAGATGACAACTATGAAATTGTGGGCTAATATCTACACGAGTGTTGTCTATGCAGGAATCATCTCTAAACCCTATTAAATCATATGGATGATAGTTGCCTTGGCAATTGATGACAATGATCACAAGCATTGAGGCTTGTGAACTTGATGGAGTCCAAGGGTTGATGAAGATGGATCAAAGCGGAGAACAAGCTATGGCGCAAGTGTTGGGTACACTTGTCTAATTGTTAGGGTTTTGAGTCCATAGGAAAAATCGGACTATCAAGGGGGTCTAGTTCATTCTCTTACGTCATGTCTAGTCGGTGATGTGCAAGGTTGCTCGGTGAAATCACAGGCACTAGGTGACAGTGGAGAAGCCAAGGAGCTATTCGGAGAAGCCGGGAAACAAAGTCAAGCGAGGATGATAAGTTTTAGCTTCTGGACATAGAGACCGGACAGAGGGGTCAGTGGTGACCGGACTGCATGCTCACTATGGGGAGCTGTCTGGGACATTCAGCGAGGAGCGAAGAATCTGTCTGTGCTAGAGCCTCGGTAGACCGGAAGGTTTGATCTACTGACCAGACAGTCTGGTCAATAGAGCTTGCACAGGGTAGAGAGGAAGCCAGCGCCGAAACACCGAAACATTTCTGGACTGAAGAGAGAAACGGACCGGACGGTCTGGTCAGTTGACCATACGGTCCGGTCAGCAGAGGAAGCAGCAGTGGTTAGAGCCGTTGGTGCACTATGTTGCAGTGACCGGACGGTCCGGTCAGGCAGTGACCGGACTATACATTCAGTAGGCCTAGGAAGTTGATTTCATGGAGCAACGGCTAGTTTGAGGTTGGGAGCCTATATAACTTTGTTCCTGGGGTCTTTCTGACCTCTCTTGGCCAGTGGAATACCTGAGAGCATTTGGTATGGTCCAAGAGGAAAAGAGGAGAGCACTAGGAGGAGATATTGCATATCTTGAGAGTGCTAGTGAAGAGTAACTTGAGCATCTTGCACATCTAAGGCTAGGGTGTCCTTGAGGGTGCAATCTAGATTGTTACTCTTGGTCTATGGTGAGATCTAGACCGATTAGGTGTTGGTGATCGATCCTATCATGATTGGTTTTAAAGACCGTCACACGTTCGTACACGGTTTGAGCCCGTCGGTCAAAGGGGCGTCGCTAGTGAGCACCCATGTCGGCTCAGGGAGTCCGGCAAGTTCTCGAGGGAGGCGAGCTTGTGCTTGGTGCAGCGGTGATGCACACCGTGTCTTCACTCGAGGAGTGATTGCGAGCTCGTGGGCGAGAAATCCCCTTGATGGCGGGAGGGCCCGGAACTCCAGTGAGTGGTCCAATGAGGAGAAGGGGAAGGCGCCATCCTTCCGAGACCTCGGGAAAACATCATGAAAATTCCTTGACCCTCTCTTTACTATTCTGCAATTGTGTGCTCTAGTAACTAGGTTGAATTGTGGCTTGCATAGGCTAGTGTGTGTGGCTTCCGCGCTTTCTTTTATCATGAACACTAGCATGTGTAGGATCTTGGCCTACTAGAATTGTTTAGGTTGCTTCTCTTGTTAGACTCAAGTAGTGCAAATTGAAGTATTTGGGTTTGTGAGCGACTTATCGATTCACCCCCGCTCTCGGTACGCCTTCAGTCCTTACAGCAAGGCAGGCCCACCTCACGATGGTGACGATGCCGGTGGTGGCGAGCGCAAGGCCACCCGTAACGTCACCTATCACAACTGTGGCAGGAAGCGCCACTAGGCCAAGGACTAAAGGTAGGCAAAGTGTGGTAGACAGGCTCACGTCATCGAGGCATAGGAGCTGGCGCTGTTCCTGATGCACGGGAGTGTCAAGCTTCACTCCACTACCAGGCAAGCGACCACTGTACAACTCCACCTCTATGAGTCTCGTGCTCACACCTTCCTCGGGATGGGTTTGAGCGATGAGAAGATTGACGGATGGTACCTTGACACCGATGCCACCCACCACTTGACCTATCGACGTGAGTTATCCTCTGACCTGGACACCACCGTGCGAGGCTTAGTCAAGTTTGGCAATGCCTCCATTGTAGTGATCAAGGGTGTCGGCTTCGTTATCTTCGTCGCCAAGAGCGGCGAGCACTAGCTGCACACTAGTGTCTACTACATCTCTGCGCTGAGAAACTCCATCATCGGCTTGGGACAACTGGATGAGAACGGCTCGCGTGTGTAGATCAAGGGCAGTCTCTTGCATGTCTGGGACACCCGCGGTTGTCTTGTCACCAAAGTGAACAAAGGGAGAAACCACCTCTACGTCCTCCATGTCGAGGTGGCACAAGCACTTTGGGCACCTCAACTTTGAGGCCCTAAAGCAGCTCGGTGCCAAGGAGATGGTTTGAGACCTGTCGCACATCGATCATGTCGAGCTTCTTTGCGATACCCTTGTGCTGATGAAACAGAGGTGGCTTCCCTCCCCTCCTCCAGGCAAGATATTGAGCCAAGGAGAGGCTTGAGCTTGTGCACGGCGACCTGTGCAGGTTGGTGATGATAGCCACTCTAGGAGGCAGGCGCTACTTCCTCCTACTCGTTGATGACCTCTCCTGCTACATGTCGACGGTCCTCCTCCACACCAAGAAGCTGCTGCTGTGGATGCCGTCAAGCACCTTCAGGCTGTTGCAGAGAAAGAGTGCAGTGGCAAGTTGTGAGCGCTATGCACGAACAATAGTAGCGACTTCACGGTGGCCGAGTTCGTGGAGTACTGCATCGAGGAGGGGATCCAACACCACTTACACTCGATAGCAGAACGGCATCATCGAGTGTTGCAACCAGATAATTGTGGCCATGGCGCATTTCCACCTCAAGTATTGGGGCATGTCGGTGGACTACAAGGGGGAGGCGGTGATGACAGCAGTTCACCTCCTCAACCGCTCACCCACCAAGGCTCTCGATGGCAAGACGTCATATGAGGATTAGCATGGTCACAAGCCAGTGGTTGGCTACTTCCACATCTTTGGTTGTCTGTCATTCGTCAAGGAGCTCAACCACGTCGGCAAGCTCTATGATTGGAGTACGTCTAGGATCTTCATCGACTACGTAGACAGCGTGAAGGGCTACCGCATCCTTGACCCTTGGATGTACACTACAATGTTTTAGGGCTAATGTTCTAACATTAATCGCAACAATGTGATTTTCATTGCAATAGATATGGGTAATTGCAATGAAAGGTGATTTTGGTTTCGATAGATCGGATATATCACCACGCTTGCATGTGCGTTGTAATTTGGGTGATGTTTTTGGAACACTTCCCTATAATTGTCGCAATAAGGTCATGTCATAATAGAGAAATGTGGTGTTGCAATAAGAGACATAGGTATAGCAACAAAAATCTATGTGGTTGCGATTGCGTCTTAGATATTGAAATAAAATTTTTAGTCGTTGCAACAATGCATAGATATAGCAATGAAACTTTAAGTCGTATCGTGTGTGAGTGGCATGTGACATTGTGTTCGATGAAGGGAGAGGTTGGGCGTGGGGCAAGGTGGTGGGAGACGGGATGCTGTCGACCACCAACGACTTCACAATTGAGTACGTCCACTTCAAGGGAGCCAGGGGAGCAGGCAGCTCTACTTCACCAAGCGAGCCCCCCTTAGCTCCGGCATTGCTAGCGGCCTCACCGAGTCCCTCTACATCGACTCGTCAGGCTCCGCCAAGCTCTCCTACACTAACTCCTTAGGCTTCACCCTGTACCCCTGCACCAGCACCCATGCCTCCAGGGACAGTATCGGTAGCATCGGTTCACAATGAGCCAAACCCTGTGGAGTTTGTCACGCCGCTCCCCGATGATGATCACTACATCAATGTGTATCATGATGAGGGGCCATTGTGGTACCATACGATGGAGAACATCCTCGCCGACTAGCCTATACCAAACCAGTGTAGCGAGGTGTGGACGAGTACCTGCACCTGGCACACGACGACAATGAGCCCCACCCCTTCATTGAAGCAGAGAAGGATGCAGCCTGGCGCGCCGCGATGCTGTCGATACTGTCCCTGGAGGCATGGGCGGGAGTTAGCAGATCTTACTGCCGTCCACCGCGCCATCACCATTAAGTGGGTCTTTAAGCTCAAGAAGGATGAGGCTAGGGAGGTCATCAAGCTCAAGGCATGTCTAGTGGCGCGTGGCTTCGTCCAGTAGGAGGGGATCGACTATGATGACGCTTTGCCCCCTCGAATGGATGGAGTTCGTGCATCTCCATCTCGTGTTGACGGCCCAGGAGGGTTGGCACGTCCACCACATGGATGTCAAGTCGGTCTTCCTTAATAGTGAATTGAGTGACGAGGTCAATGTGCACCAGCCACTAGGATTCGTCATCTCCGGACAGGAACACAAGGTCATTCAGCTGCGCAAGGCCCTCTACGGTCTGTGATAGGCGCCATGGGCATAGAACATCAAGCTAAACACCAAACCATGTGCGATGGCCTTCTAGGAAACCCCACACGAGGTGGCCGTCTACCAGTAGGGCCAAGGTGGTTGTGCCGTGCTGGTGGGTGTCTATGTCGATGACTTGGTCATCACCGGTGCTGATGAAGCAGACATGAGGCATTCAAGGATGAGATGAAGGCCACCTTCTAGTTGACTTACTTGGGGCCTATCTCCTTCTACTTGGGGATCGAGGTGCACCAGGACGACTTTGGCATGACACTTTGACAGACCACCTATGCCAAGCACATCATTGAGCTAGGTGGTCTCACTAGCTACTACCCGTCTCACACTCCCATGGAGGAGCGGTGAAGCTAAGGCACAATGCAATACCGGTGCCTTATGGTGAGTCTCTACTACCTCGTCCACACACATCCGAACCTGGCATTCATCACCAGTTACATCAGTCGGTTCATGCAACGACCAATGAAGGAGCACCTGCAAGCTATCTAGAGAATCATTTGGTACATGGTGGCACCTCGATTATGTCCTGCACTACCCGAGATGCCCTAGCATGATACACTTCATTGGCTATACTGGCAGCTACCACGCCGGCAACATCGACATGAGCAAGAGCATGAGTGTGACAATCTTCTTCCTCAACAATTGTCTGGTCAGTTGGCAGTTGATCAAGTAGCAGGTTGTGGCTCAGTCAAGAGTACATTGCCACCAACACAGCTTCGACCCAGGGTCTGGCTAGCTCGGCTGCTTGGTGACCTACTTGGTCGAGACACCGAAGCAGTGGAGCTCCGGGTGACCAACAAGTCTACCCTTGCCTTGGTAAAGAACCTCGTCTTCCACGAGCAAAGCAAGCACATTCGCATCAAGTACCACTTCATCCAGAGCTGCTTGGAGGAGGAGAGTGTCAAGGCCGACTACATCAACACCAAGGAACAGCTTGTTGATCTACTTACCAAGTCACTTGGGGGATCAAGTTTTAGGAGCTTCGATTGAGGATCAGGATGGTCAAGTTACCACGCAATACTTAGGGGGAGAAAGATAGTTTAAGTCTTTTATGTGATCATGGTGCACTTGTTTAGCACCCAATTAATATCTAGCATCTAATTTGGAATATTCCTATGTGGTCTATATATGTGTACCCCCTGAACCCCTTAATGGGTTGAGACAATAGAATTGATCTTCCTTGGGCCGACAGTATCTATACCTCATCATCCCCAAATCCAAGACTAAGTGTTTGAGCTAGTCAAGATTAGTACTTAAGCTTGAAAGATTAGGAATTTGTTTATCCCTTTGTGGTCACATGCATGGCTAGAACTCGATTCCCATGGAGTTCATGCATCTGACATGTTGGTCATGGCCCATCCTAGGTTCGATCGGTGGTAGATAGTCGCATATCACACATACAAAGGGTTCTTGTTTGAAACCTGGATTCTGATGGAACACACAGATCAATTGTGAATCGTGTGCTACTAAAATTGAACAAGGAGACCTTGCTTGTCAATAAATCACATAACTTAATGATAGATAGATCTTTTCCCATCACTAAATGAGTCGATGCAACTTGGTAGAGGGTCACAACTATGGTCCGCCTCTAAGTCACACCACCATTTATACAAAAAAGAGCGTGGGGGAGTGTAACCCTACCACTTTTCATAACGACCCCTTCATTCTGCTGCTACTCCTTCCCCTTCTACCACAGTCGATGATGGCATCCTCCTACAACACCTGCCCATTTGTGAGGTGCATATGTCGGTTTCTGGCACAACACCGCAACTGTGCCGTCACACGCCCGATGCCACTGACCAACATGGCCCACGTAAAGAAGTGCAAGACACCCCTATCCATCGTTACGAAGACGACGTGCACGACAATGGCTGTTGTGCCACTACCGTTGCCAACACCTTCGCTTCCGTGCCAACGAGAGTGGATCTTGAGGAGAGGATAGCAACCACCTGTTGACGGTCGTTAACTATCATTTCTAACCATCAATATTACTCAAAATAAAGGAGAATTCAATATTCCCGCCATGCATGTTAGTTAGAAATAATAAGAATCCACTTGTGCTTGGAGAAATGCTCACATGCAGGAGATACAACAAAAGAGAGGAGGAAACACACCTATGTGACGTAGCAACACAACTTCCACCAATCAGAGCTTGCCAATAGGGATTTCCACAGATCAAATGGCCCACTTGCAGCACCAAACTGACATATAGAAGGGCTAAGCCATAGAGGAGTCAAAGGGGCCCACCTACTAGTGTGCCAGAAGAATCAAGGGACCATTGGGCCCCACCCCTATTCGGCCGAATAGGGGTGTTTGGCAAACAAGAAGTGGGCCCACTAGGGCCCATCTTCCTTTTGCAGTTCTCCACCAACTCTCCAAAGGCATTTATCCCCCTTTGGGTGGCAGTTACCGAGCTCAGAACCGCCTTTGGACACTTATAAATAGAAGAATGTGACTTCACTTCTCAACACACACTTAGAAGCATAATTCTCTTTGTATTTTGAGTTACTCTCTAGTTTTAGTGGAGTTAGGCTTAGAATAAAGTCTTCTTCAGTTCCTAAGTCTTCTTCGGAGTTGCGGTATGGCTCTAGTATCTTTCTCCTTTTGTAAGACTTTGTTCTATCTAATATATTTAGTATTTCTACATATTTGTGCTTGGGTCATATGTTTCTTGTTTGATTATGTGATCCATTCATATATGTGGTTAGTATGTTTACATGCTAATAGTGTAGTTATACTATACTACCATGTTAGACATAGGCCTTATGATAGTCTTTATTTAAATCATTATAGTGATGCATGATTAATGTTTGCCTTAGATCATTTCCATGTGCTTAGTGTTCATTTCAATGTGATTACTCCTTTTTTAATCCATCACTAGGGGATTAGAGGTAATGTTCTAGAGATATAAGCATGGTGCTTAGATCAATAGAATGCATTATTTGTTGTATAGCCCACAGATTGCTAGGGGTAGGCAGTAGGTGGTGGCAGTCCTATCTGTCCTTTCAATCCCCCACGTCCAGCTATGGAATAGGCTTTTGGCCAGAATTGGACTGTGGATGCAGGGAAAAACCGGATGCCGAAGGTGTGATGATCTAATTTTCTTACATTGCTTATATATCTGTATAATAGTATATAATGTAGACTATGCAATTGTATAAAAGCAACATATGAACTTAGCTCTTTCTTTGTCCTTCTCCACTAGACTAGTCATATTTATCTTGAGTATGCTATCTGTGTGTCTACTACCCATGATTATTTATCCTTACCCCTATGAGGACTTTGCCTTATAATCTATCATGCATGCTTAGAACATGGTAATTACCTTGATCAATCCATCGCCTTCTTTTTGGATAAAATAAATACGATACCCTGAATACTGCCGGGCGAAATGCTACAACGGTATTCTCTATGTGCTTGCGGAATATCTGCATTCGTAAAAAACCAATACCACCATGACTACGGAGATTGCCACACCCGCCAAGGCAACCACAAATATCATGATAGCGGTGTCCTTGGTCATGACTATGGCAGTGGAAGCGCTAGAGGCAGAAAGGGCAACAGATGCAACCGAAGACGCGATCATGATGGCCCTCAAGCCCACCTTCAATGTCATTGGTGCTATAACCAAGGCGGAGGCGACAACAAAGGAGGACGTGGCGGTAGGCTTTGAGACGGTGGTGGCGACAATCGCAGCCTAGGCCTACAGTTATGGTTTTGTAGGGCCCAACACCTTGTAGTGAGGGTCCACATTTCTATTGTCTCTACAAAGTCAGCTGTAGTAACGGGTGCCGCACGTCATTACCCCCTGGTTTTTTATTATAATAGTACATACTATGTGATGGACATTCGATCCGTCACTAATTTTAACCTCAAATAGCAATAGTATGCTAGTAGCGGATAGAAAGTACATTACTACAGCCGCTTACGGCATGTTGCTAGAAACAAGCAATGTACTAGGGAATGACAATGGTGGACAAATTTTTTACATCAATATGGTAGTTCATAAGCCTTGAGAACAAATGTGATTGGAAATATTTTTTAGATAATGAAACAAAGTCTTCCCGGCGCTGCTGATTCTCAGGGAATACAAAATTAAACTGGACAAAGTGTACTATTAAATTTCCATTCGATGAATACATCTAATGTTGTGGTTTTTAATATTCTACTGACCCGTCAGAAGAAATCCTTTGTCGCATCCTCAGGTTCCAGCTGCGCCCAAAACTGTATCCACTATGTTCCTTAAAGATAGCCTGTATTAATGATGCATGGCAGCAATTTTCAAAGATAATATACTTATGACAAGTCCAAATTACCTAACATATAACAAAAATCCCAATCAGAATCTTGCATTTCTCTTTCGAATCAGAATTAGAAAGTCTGATAGAATTTGAGATGGAGATAAGGTTAGTTAGTCAGTTAGATCATGACTCGTTGGAGTAGGCACGCTGTGACCATGTCGTGCATGTGTGCACACTCATGCAGGGCATGTCCTGCTTATGGCCCGATCTTCCGAGAGGTAAGGGGATAAACTCGAATTTGGGGAACTCGGCGTCGATGACTCGGCTTGAATCAGGCACGATCCAACCCCGCAACCGTTACACCAAGCACAACTTGATTGTTCCTGCAAGTGAAATCGAGAACACAAGCAAGAGAGGATAAACACGCAATCTGAAATTACAAATATGGATGAAGCAAATCACAAGAAAAGGTTCAAGCTCTGAACACAAAAGGACTAATCGCCACAGTGGTGTAGAACAAGAACAAGAACCCTGGATTACTGTAAAAGGACTTGTCGCCATAGTTACAATAATTCGATCAAGTTTCTCTCTGGAACACTGAACTAAACAAAACCAGAAACTAAACGATGGTGGCTACTGAGTTTATGTAGGAACTAGGGGTGTCCTAGCGTTGGGGGCGACCAGGGGGGGCGCCCACAACATGGGCTTAAGGCCCGACACGATACATGGCAAGTTGGCCCAAAATACATGGCGCAGCACCTTGTCATGGTCACATATTATGACTCACGACCCTTCTGGAGCTAGGACCAAAAACAAAATGATGGTGTCGTCGTCCCCTTTCCAACGCATCAAAGAATGCCTCGTTTGGACGTCGGATGTGGGAGATATCATCAAAACCGTGAAGGGGTGTCGGCTGAATCCGAGACGAACGCGGTGACCAAGTTGGTGACGACTTGTAACGTGGGGAAGACCATGATATGGTGATGTCCTCATCATCCTCCCCTTCTTGAATTGGAGTCGCCCTTGACTCCATCTCATCATCAATCTCCTGCAAAAGGTTAGTACTAGCAGAATGCAAAGTATAAGATACATGATCATCGATAGAAGATATATCACGACAAAGCAAAGTATAACAAGGTGCATCATGATTATCACAAAGTTCAGCAACAGTAGATGTCATAGCAAGAAAAGCACCTCCCTTTAACTGAATAGCCTTATGTTTAACATCAGAAAGTTGTTTGTTATCATGTTTATTCTCAGTATTTTCAACAAGCAATTTAAAATGATTTCTAATATCAGCAGGCAATAATGGACGCAAAGTAATATTCCTGTCCTTATGCACGAATGTATATGTATTAGTTCTACCATGGTGGGCAGCATCCATATCATATTCCCATGGATGGCCTAATAAAAGCGAACATGCTTGCATAGGTACAACATGAAAATTAGCAGATTCTTGATAAGAACCTACTGAAAAGTGTATGCGTGCTGATCGAGTTACCTATGCCGTACCACTATTGTTGAACCATTTGATGTGGTAGGGCTGATGTAGTGCATGTGTGGTCAAGCCAAGTTTGCTTACCAAATCAGAACTTACCAAGTTGTTACAGCTCCCAGTATCAATGATGGTGAGAACACGGCGGTCCGCAACAATGAGGTACATGTAGAATAAATTATTGCGTTGTTGTTCTTCAAATGTCCCACCTGAGTGGTCAACACACGATGTACAATGAGACTAGGAAAGCCCGCAGTGGCAGCAATGGAATCAATGGAGGTAGTCTCCTGCTCCTCCGTTGAATTTGCAACAAGGTTAGGCATATGAGCAAATTCATCTTTAACATCACTACAACTTTCATACCCATTAGCAGTAGCGATGAAAGCACGACGACTAGGGCAATCCTTCATGACATGTCCCATGCCCTTGCAGCGGTGGCAAATAATGGCGGTGGAGGTGCCACTCCTAGTACCGGAAGTAGTAACCTTCTTCTGGTGTTGGTGCTGCACACTAGACGATTGCGCTGCAGAAGTAGGCGCAAGTGGAAGAGTTGTTGCTGGTGGCTCAGCAACATGACTCTTCAAGTTCTCTACTCCAGTGCGTTGCTGGAGAGATTGCTCAGTGTTGGACCTGCAAGATTGTTGTGGAAGGCGTCCTTGTACTTCTCGTTCAGCCTTAAGAGCAATATGATACAATTGGCTGAACCTATTTCACTCTTTATAGTCAACAATATTCTGGATATCACAGTTTAAACCACCAAAAAATCTAGCACTAGTTTCAACATCACCTTCATGTATATCATAACGTGCTAAACCAATAAGCAATTCCTGATAATATTCCTCCACAGTTTTACTACCTTGTGTTAAAGATTATAATTTCAAACGTAAATCACGTTGGTAATAAGGAGGAACAAAATGAGATTTCATACGTTGTTTCAAAACAGGCCAAGTGGCAGGTCTAGCAGCATTAGTATTGCAAAGATCATTCCACCAAAAGAGAGCAAAATCTATAAACTCACTAGTAGCAAGTCTAACTCTATGCTCAGTAGGAACTAAATGAGAATTACATTTTTGTTCAACAGTAAGTTCCCAATCTAAGTATGCTTCAGGATCAGCACTACCAGCAAAAGGTGGTATGTTAAATTTGGGCTTAACAAAAGTATCAGTATTACCACGATTGTTATTACCTCCCATACCATGTCGATTACGAAGACGGTCTGCATCACGGTCAAAATCATCATCATCAGCAGCTCGTTGAGGTGGAGGTCGTCGTTCAACATCCTCAATGCGGTGGACAACAGTGTTGATATGACCCATCAACTCGGCAAATTCATTTCCATGAATGTACGCTGGTCCGCAAGAAGCTTCGTGAGCTCGGCCTTGGACACACAATCATTGAAGTCTGTAGGGGACTCCAACTCTCCAGGTGTCCCTTTCCCTTTCTCTGACATGGTTAAAAGCAAAAGACTATGGTCCTTGCTTGCCCTAGTCAATAAGATGAGACCAAGATGTATATGCTCTGTGAGTTACAAAGCCCATCTTAATTGTGTTGTTTGAACAATGCAGCTCATGATTGATGCTTGGATCATGGGGCCATCAACCTGAAATAAAATCGACTACATGTAATACAATACTTCCTCCGGTTCAAAATGTAAGCATTCCAAGCATTCACAAAATTGTTCATAATGTAAGCATTTGTAGGGATAAGACAAAATCTGGTAGGTTGGTGGGTGGATGAGGAATTGGTAAGATAGTGTAAAATGAGGGGTATATATAACTTTTCTTACCTTGACTATTTTGAAGTTTGAATGCTTGGAATGCTTATATTATGAACCAGAGGAAGTAATGGAGTAACCGATAACAGGAAAGGAAGAGCTAGAAGCAATTTTTTTCTAGAATAAATATGGTGGTCCCAAGGTTGCACTAAATGACTAAATCATAGATACTGCATGGATGACAGTTTTGCCAGAGCAACGAGCAAAAAGTTATGCTGGGTCACCTCAACTTTGAGTCAAAAATCTGCTGTAAAAATTTCAGCCCAATCGGAGCAACAGCGAAAAGTTATGTCTGTTTTACCAAAGGTATGTCAAGATCGGATTTGAGGGGTGAGGGGGGGGGGGACAGAATCGGGTAAGGTTTTTTTGTTGGCAATGAATTGTGGGTGTGGTGGGTGGGTGACATGATGGTGAATCCAATGGAAAACACGATGGTCATAGTGGTGTGCAGCGGAGATCAAAACACAAACCGAATCAAAACACAAATTCAAACCAGCAACTGAACTCGACTAGGACACAAACTCAACACTACGGACTCTAAAATTAAATTATGCAAAGGCTAAACAATGTCTGGGATGGTGGGGAAATATTTTTTTGTAGGCTTTTTTGTGGACAAAAAGTGATGAACACAAATGAATCTAAAGGGAAGAACACGATAATACCTCACGGGGAACCTAGGAATCTGATACCACTTGATGTAGATATGGCCCGATCTTCCAAGAGGTAAGGGGATAAACTCAAATTTGGGGAACTCGGCGTCGATGACCCGGCTTGAATCAGACATGATCCAACCCCGCAACCGTTACACCAAGCACAACTTGATTGTTCCTGCAAGCGAAATCGAGAACACAAGCAAGAGAGGATAAACACACAATCTGAAATTGCAAATATGGATGAAGCGAATCACAAGAAAAGGTTCAAGCTTTGAACACAAAAGGACTAATCGCCACAGTGGTGTAGAACAAGAACAGGAGCCCTGGATTACTGTAAAAGGACTTGTCGCCATAGTTACAATAATTCGATCAAGTTTCTCTCTGGAAAACTGAACTAAACAAAACCCAAAACTAAAAGACGGCGGCTACTAAGTTTATGTAGGAACCAAGGGCATCCTAGTGTTGGGGGCGACCAGGGGGGCGCCCTCAACATGGGCTTAAGGCCCGACATGATACATGGCCAAGTTGGCCCAAAATAGGTGGCGTAGCACCTTGTTATGGTCACATATTATGACTCACGACCCTTCTGGGGCTAGGACTAGAAACAAAATGACGACGTCATCGTCCCCTTTCCAATGCATCAAAGAATGCCTCGTTTGGACGTCGGATGTGGGAGATATCATGAAAACTGTGAAGGGGTGTCGACTGAATCCGAGACGAACACGGCGACCGAGTTGGTGACGACTTGTAACTTGGGGAAGGCCATGATATGCGCGTATCCAGCATGGTGATGTCCTCATCAACCCCCTACTCCGCAATCTCCAATGCTTCCACATCCACCCAGTTCAGCGCAATGCCTACGCCATCGATCAATCATGTGATCAACATCAAGCTCACGCAGGACAATTACCTGCTCTGGTCGGCTCAGATCTTGCCGTACCTCAGGAGTCAAGGTGATGAGGACATCACCATGCTGGATACGCGCGTATCATGGCCTTCCCCAAGTTACAAGTCGTCACCAATTCGGTCGCCGCGTTCGTCTCAGATTCAGCCGACACCTCTTCACGGTTTTGATGATATCTCCCACATCTGACGTCCAAACGAGGCATTCTTTGATGCGTTGGAAAGAGGACAACGACGCCGTCGTTTTGGTTCTGGTCCTAGCTCCAGAAGGGTCGTGAGTCATAATATATGACCATGACAAGGTGTTGTGCCACCTATTTTGGGCCAACTTGGCCATGTATCATGTCGGGCCTTAAGCCCATGTTGTGGGCGCCCCCCCCTGGTTGCCCCAACCCTAGGACGTCTTTGTTTCCTACATAAACTCAGTAGCCGCCGTCTTTTAGTTTCGGGTTTTGTTTAGTTCAGTTTTCCAGAGAGAAACTTGATCAAATTATTGTAACTATGACGACAAGTCCTTTTATAGTAATCCAGGGCCCCTGTTCTTGTTCTACACCACTATGGCAATTAGTCCTTTTGTGTTCAGAGCTTGATCCTTTTCTTGTGATTCGCTTCATTCATATTTACAATTTCAGATTGCGTGATTATCCTCTCTTGCTTGTGTTCTCGATTTCGCTTGTAGGAACAATCAAGTTGTGCTTGGTGTAACGGTTGCGGGGTTGGATCTTGTCTGATTCAAGCCGGGTCGTCGACACCGAGTTCCCCAAATTCGAGTTTATCCCCTTACCTCTCGGAAGATCGGGCCATATTTACATCACAAGGCATTGTCGATTTCATCGACGGCTCATTGCCGGCTCCGGCTCAAACCATCACCGTCGAGCCAAGCACTAAGAATGGCGGCAGAAGAATTGTCGTCAACCCGGAGTATACCAGCTGGTACCACCAGGATCAGCTTGTTCTTAGTCTGTTGATCTCCTCCCTCGGCGAGGAAATTCTCTCCTCAATGGTGGGAATCACCACCGCCCGCGATGCCTGGAGCATGCTGGAGAAGATGTTCGCATCAAGCTCGCATGTGCGAATCATGCAGATCCGCATGCAACTGGCCATGATCTAGAGGAATGATCTCAGCATCCCCAACTACTACCGCAAGGTCAAGCGCCTGAGTGACACCCTTGCCGCCATCTGCAAGCGCGTTGAAGAGGAGGAGCTGATCTCCAACATGCTGCGCGGTCTCAGCCCCAACTACAACTCGCTCATCACCAGCATTACAACACGCATTGATCCTTACATGATCAGTGATGTGTACTCCTACATGCTAGATTTCGAGATGAGGCAGGACCTCTACAACTCTACAGGTCAGGTATCAGCTAATGTTTCCAACAGGAACTTTGGCCATGGAGGAGGCAATGACACCCGCAACAATCGTCGGCGTGGAGGCCGCACTGGCCGCGGCGGTGGCGGTTGCCGCAATCAAGGTGGAAGCAACCCTCGTCCACCTCAGCGTGGCGTCAACAACACCAATGGGCCGCTGTGCCAAATCTGTGACAAGCCAAACCATAACGCACTCCAGTGTTGGCATCGGTTTGATCAGGCGTATCAGGCCAACGACACCGTCAAGTTCGCTGCTGCGGCAGCCACCTCCAATGATGCAAACTAGTACGTGGACACTGGGGCCACAGACCACGTCACCAACGACATGAACAGGCTCACGATGAAGGAGCGCTACGATGGCGGTGATCAGATCCACGTCACAAACAGAGCAGGTTTGTCCATTACTCGTGTTGGACATTCTTCAATTGCTGGTTCCACTAGGCCTTTACATCTGAATAGAATTCTTTATGCTCCCAAAATCAATAAGCATCTCATCTCTGTTAAGAAATTAGCAACTGATAATCATGCCTTTGTTGAATTTCATCCCAAATATTTTTGTGTCAAGGACCAAGCAACGAAGAATATCCTCCTCACAGGCAGGTGTAGGAATGGACTCTACATTTTGCCAGCCAATAGTCGCCAAGCCCTCCTGACATCCACTATCTCTCAAGAACAATGGCATCAAAGACTTGGACATCCAGCCAC
The DNA here is from genome assembly GCA_032690845.1 of Eleusine coracana subsp. coracana. NCBI lineage: Eukaryota > Viridiplantae > Streptophyta > Magnoliopsida > Poales > Poaceae > Eleusine > Eleusine coracana. Next base: position 7,616,023 of record CM064432.1, read on the forward strand.
TCCTGTTGTGCTTCGCATCCTTCAGAAAAATAATGTAGCTATAGAAAAAAATGTTCTTCCTTCTTCAATATGTAATGCCTGTCAGTTAGGAAAGGCACATCAGCTTCCCTTTTATCCTTCCACACATGTATCAACTGCTCCTTTATAGTTGATTCACACTGATGTTTGGGTACCAGCTCTCCCATCAGCTAGTAATTCAAAGTACTATGTTTCATTCATTGATGATTTCAGTAGATATGTGTGGGTATATTTTCTGAGATGCGAGTCTGAAGTTGAAGCAGTTTTCTTACAGTTTCAGAAACATGTAGAACACATGCTAGATGCCAAAATCATTCAGTCCAATCTGATTGGGGTGGTGAATACCATCGTTTACATAAATATTTTCAAAACACTGGCATTGATCATCACATCTCCTGCACACACACTCACCAGCAGAATGGCTTAGTAGAGAGAAAGCACAGGCATATTGTTGAGACCGGCTTAACTCTGCTAGCTCAAGCATGCATGCCGCTTCGTTTTTGGGATGAGGCGTTCAATACTGCTTGCTATCTCATTAACCGAATGCCTAGCAAAACAATCAAAAATGACACACCTATCCACAAACTTCTCAAAAACAAGCCAGATTACTCTATGTTAAAAGTGTTTGGGTGTGCCCGTTGGCCCAACCTGCGTGCTTATAATGATAGAAAGTTGAATTTTAGAACTAAACAGTGTGTGTTCCTAGGGTACAGTTCTTCCCACAAAGGTTACAAGTGTCTTGATAGGAGCACAGGCAGGATATACATCTCTCAAGATGTGGTATTTGATGAGTCCGAATTTCCCTTTGCATCTACACCTTCACATGATCAAGCTTTTCTGAATTCTAATCATCCCACCATCTTGCCCAACTTAGCCAAAACCTATCAGTATACTGAAGATGCTCTCATGCTTCCAAATCCAGAAACACCAAACCATACACCAAACCCAAACCTAGAACCAGCTGTTGATAATGTTCACATGACTAATGAGCAGACTAATCCAGTTGTGAATGCAGAATCCATTGCTACTACTGCAGGGTCTCCTGAAGCTGCTCAACAGTCAGTCCATGATGGTTCAGTTTCAAAGGAGGGAATTGATTCAGAACCTGACCCAGAACCTGTCAAGCAACACCAGATGCAGACAAGGCTGCGCAACAACATTGTGAAGCCCAAGGAGTTTCATGATGGAACAGTCAGATATTCAGTGAACAGTCACGGCTTTGCTGAAGAAAATACGACAACAGCATTTTCTGCTAAGAAAGTTCCTGCTGAGACAGTTCCAGTGTCTGAACCACAAAATCTTGAAGAAGCTTTGAGTAATCCTGATTGGAGGAAGGCCATGGACATTGAGTACTCAGCACTGATGAAGAATGAAACCTGGTATTTGGTGCCACCTCAGAAAGGTATGAATTTGATTGACAGCAGATGGGTCTATAAAGTGAAGAGAAAAGCATATGGCAGTGTGGAAAGATTTAAAGCCAGATTAGTGGCAATGGGGTTTAAACAGAGACAGGGTGTTGATTATTTTGAAACTTACAGCCCTGTAGTCAAACCAACAACTGTCAGAGTTATATTATCACTAGCTGTGAGTCAAGGCTGGAGCATGAGATAGATTGACATTCAAAATGCATTTCTACATGGAGTCTTGGAAGAAGAAGTGTATATGAAACAGCCTCCTGGTTATGAGAATACAAATAAGCCTTCACACTATATATGTCGTCTTAAGAAAGCTCTATATGGGCCAAAGCAAGCTCCAAAAGCTTGGCACTCAAGGCTCACTAGTAAACTGCAGAATCTTGGATTCAGAGGTTCAGTGGCAGATGCCTCCCTGTTTGTTTTCAGAGAAGGTGGCATCACAATAAATGCTAATTTATGTAGATGACATCATAATAGTGAGCTCTTCTCACAAGGCCACTAATAAACTGATTCAGAATTTGAGTCAAGACTTTGCAGTCAAGGACTTGGGGCCACTTGATTATTTTCTGGGCATTGAAGTAAAGTCAAGTGACAATGGGATTTTGCTCTCTCAAAAGAGGTATGCACTGGATCTCTTGAAGAAGGCAAACATGGAAAAATGCAAGTCTATCTCCACTCCAATGTCATCCTCTGAAAGGCTGTCAAGAAATTTTGGCAAGTTGCTATCAGGAGAAGAACAGTTCAGATACAGAAGTATTGTTGGGGGTTTACAATATCTGACATTGACTAGACCAGACCTGTCCTTTTCAGTCAATAAGGTGTGCCAATTCATTCAGTCACCAACTGATATGCACTGGGTTGTAGTGAAAAGAATACTCAGGTTTCTCAAGGGAACTGTTGATGTTGGCCTAAAAATTCAGAAATCAAGAAATGTGTTACTGTCAGGCTTCTCTGATGCAGATTGGGTAGGTTGTCCAGATGACAGGAGATCAACCAGTGGCTTTGCAGTGTTTCTGGGAACAAACTTGGTGTCATGGAGCTCTCGGAAACAGGCTACTGTATCTAGGTCGAGCACAGAGTCTGAATATAAAGCCATTGCAAATGTGACTGCTGAAATGATCTGGATTCAGTCGTTGCTAAAGGAACTCGGTGTATTCATGCATGATCGACCTCGACTCTGGTGTGACAATCTTGGAGAAACCTATCTAATGGTAAATCCAATGTTTCATGCAAGAACAAAACACATCGAGGTTGATTTTCATTTTGTGAGAGAGCAAGTTGCAAGAAAAGCAATGGAGGTAAAATTCATCTCATCGAAGGATCAGGTAGCAACATCTTAACCAAGCTGTTGCCTAAAGCTCTATTTGCAATTAACAGTCGCAATCTCAACATCCAAAGATCTCGTTGTGATTGAGGGGGACTGATAGAATTTGAGATAGAGATAAGGTTAGTTAGTCAGTTAGATCGTGACTCGTTGGACTAGGCATGCTGTGACCACGTCGTGCGGGTGTGCGCACTCATGCAGGGCATGTCCTGCTTAACCGGATCATGGATCCGTTCATGTAATCATGTAATCATTCTTGCCTATAAATACAACATGGCCTGAAGAGGTCAGTGCGTTTTGGCAATTCTTTCAAACTTCCTATAACATATGTTTGTTGGTCAAATATACATAGATAATAGATGTGGTAGATGTTAGTAGCATGTGCCTAATTGTGCCTGCACTAGTGGTTTGGGTGGATGGATGAGATCTGCATGGCTGGAACTGTGTTCTCACCAAAAGTGAGGCTTCATGGTTCCTAGACTCCTGTAGGCCACGAGTTTGAACATGTTCCCTCCTAAATGAACTTCTGTAGACCACGAGTTCAACTGTGGGCTATTCTTTTCAATTTGTCCACAGATGAACTAGTGTTCGTTAGTGTCGACCACCGACACTAAATACGTGAGAGAGCAAGGCAACGACCAATCTGATGTGAACACATAGTAAGATCTGAAACCCAAGCAACACCTTATATAACGAAATAAAAAAGCAGCTCGGGTGCACGCCACAGATATTTATATAACTAAATACGTGAGAGAGCAAGGCAACAACCAATATGACTCAAAGTATAGAAGACAGGCCGTGCCTCCGTCGTCGTACTCACAAGTTTATATATGCCCTCTCCTTTTATGTATGTGCATGTCAGCGAGATGTATCTTATAGCTTTGTCCAAGACACTACCACAAAAATAGTCAATAGGGGCGACACTTAAAATGTCATAGAGTCGGCTATAAAGAAACTGAGTCCTATAATTGGGACTCACAAGTTTATGAGGCCCAATTATTTTTCTTTTGCCAATTTGGCCTAAGTGAGTCCTATAAAATTCAGCCTTTCCAAACCCTAACCCCATTATCCTCCTCGCTTCTCTCTCTACTTAGCCGTCACCACCACCTACTCCCTTCTCTTCTTCCTGAGCGCGCCCTCCCTGGCTCCTCGTCGAGCGCCCCCTTGAGTATTGCCCGCGGCCGAGCACCGCTTCGCCCTCGAGCATCGCCCCTCCCCAACCTCTCATCGAGCGCTGGCCTCTCCCTCAAGCATCGCCCCTCCGCAGCCCCTCGCCGAGCGCCGCCTCTCCCTCTAGTGTCATGCCCTCCCCGGCCCCTCGTCACGTGTTGTCTGCGACCAAGCGCCTCCTGCTCCTTCGGTTCGAGCGCTGGCCTCTCCCTCCAGCATCGCCCCTCCGCAGCCCCTCGCCGAGCGCCGCCTCTCCCTCTAGCATTGCGCCCTCCCTGGCCCCTTGTCGAGTGTTGTCTGTGACCAAGCGCCTCCTGCTCCTTCGGCGTTGAGTGACGACAACGAGGCACCCAGATCTGGCCTCGGTGCGGTGAGCTGCGGCCCAGGGACGGCGTCAATGTTGCAGGGTCGACTCCGGTGGTAGCAGCTTTGTGCAGCGACGTGGATCCGCTCCTCGGGCATAGTGGTGCATGAGCTCCGGGAGCGGGCGTGCTCCTGCGGGTGGGTAGAGGATCTGGCCCCGAGGATGAGGGCAGCAGCACTACTGTCGGCACCTCTCCTCCCCGCCTGGATTCGGACCCGAGGTGGGCGCGGCCTCTTGCGGGTCAGTGAGCTCTTCTCTTTTCGGGTTGATGGGTAACGACGGGTGAAGATGTCACCCACTGCTACTAATATTTTTATAGTTGTGATTGGTTCCGTCCATAGGATATCCGTCGCTACAGTCTTTTATTTTTATCTATGAGAATATAGCGGTGGACCAGCAAACCCGATGCTACAGTAGGTTTTGGCCCGCCACTACAGACCATTTTTGTAGTAGTGAGAGCAGCCTTTCAAAAAACTAGATGTTTTCTGTTTCTGTAAAAAGGATGGCAGTGCCTTTTTTTTAATAGAAGTAGTTGGTGGTCTGCCAACCAACAAATCAAATATATCGTCGACAATAATCTAACTTAATACATTACGTATACGAGCTTCTTTGAAATGCAGGATGTTCACAGCAATTATACAGGAATTGTGTTCAATGTTAAAGGAAAAATGCAGAATTCGGTAAAAGTTCCCACAATCGAAAGGAAGCCTACATATCTCAAGTAGATAAAAAATCAGGGGACTCAATTTTGGGTGAATCGGATAAATGTCAAGAACCAGTTTTTAAGTTTTGGTAAATTTGTGGTGCAAGATGATAAAAACATTAGATTCTGGAAAGACAAATAGCTTGGAATAACTACTTTGAAAGAACAATACCTAAATCTATATAATATTGTTAGAACAAAGAGTGATAATGTAGCGGACATCATGAATATTGTGCCTCTTAACACCTCTTTTAGGAGATCCTTAGTGCATTTTAATTTATATACTTGACATACTTTGGTTGCATGCATTGCTGATTCACATTTAAACAATCAACCTGATGTTTTTAGATGGTCTTTACTTTCGAATGGCAAGTTTTCGGTTAATTCAATATATATGGCAATGCTAAACTCTCAGATTGTGCCACATCATAAATATATATGGAAAAAACAAAGTTCTATTAAAGATTAAGATCTTCATTTGGTTTCTGTTCAAGGGAGTAACCCCAACCAAAGATAACCTTCCTAAAAGAAATTGGCATGGAAGTAAAAATGTTGCTTTTGTGACTGTAATAAAACCATACAACATCTCTTTTTCAATTGTGTTCTTGCTAGGTTCATCTCAAGAATAGTTCAGATGACTTTCGGTTTAAGCCCCCCTTTGAATGTGGCTCACGTAGTTAGTGATTGGCTACCAAATCACTTGTTTTGGTAGGTGCAAGCATCATATGTTGAGCAATATGGTTAAGCTGCAATGATATTGTTTTTTAATAAAACGCTGAACATATTGTATGCAGGTCATCTACAGAGGATCTCAATGTTTCAGAACTTGATCACTGTTCCAGAAGGAAAGGGAGTGCAACCTATTAAGAAAAACATGCCTTCTCTTAGAGACTTTTACAATGGAGGTCTTTGCCAGCCATTGGTGGAGGTTTAGTAATAGATTAAGTTTTTATTGAACTTCTTTACTACGTCCGAGTCTTTTACGTTGGCTGATGGGTGTGTGCATCATATGGGTGACGGAGTCTATCCATGGTGCTTCTGTGTAATAAGATACGGTCACATACATCTTGGTATGTAGAGACCGGGATCATTTTATTTAGTGGATGAAATATATTCCCTTTCTATAAAAATCTCAAAAAGAAATGGATCATCATTATTTTTTCTATCATTACTATCTTCATATCTTAGTTCTTAAAAAATGACCTTGGGAACTGCACATGATGATGTATATAGATTCCTCTAGAGATATATAGGACAAAACAAATGTTTATGAAGGACCGAGAAGACGACCAGAGGGGGGGTGAATGGGAGTCAATTAAAATTCTTCACAAGAACTTGGCCTATATCCCAATTACTACCCAAACCAACCTCTAACCGAGTCACCAAGATTACACACACCAACTTGTGATGTGCTAACCCTAGGAATAACTCAGACTAAAAGGACACATAGCGGAAGATCAAGATGAATAAAAAGGGAAACAAGGAAGATCCGAGAAATCACAAAACTGAGCTTGACGGAAGTTCCGTGGTGCCCGATGAAAGTTCCAAAGTCCATGGCAAAGGTTCTGTCACTCACGAAAGTTCCAGACGATGGAAGTTTTATCACTCACGGAAGTTCCATGGTCCTTGATGGAAGTTCCATCATGGTGATAGAAGTTTTGTCCTGGTGACGGAAGTTCTGTCCTAGGTGAAACAGCAGCTCTGTTTTGGAAAGAAAATTGCCAAAATCCTATCAAACGAACTCGAAAAAATCACGAATTTTGGACCAGATCATCCTCAATACATCACGACACTCCTCTAAAGAGATCTACTCAAAAAGTAGTCATGAATTTCAGATCTTGGGCCAGGAACACCAAAAAGGAGAAACTTGAGAAATCTTTGAAATCGAAGGTGCTAGAGCTCTTGATTTGATCAAGGACCCATATAGGAATGTTCTAAATCATCATAGAACCAAGATCCTCAAAAATCCAACCCAAAAACTCACTCAAGATCGAGATTGAAAATCCCCACAAAAATAGCTCCGAAAATAGAGAAAAAGAGAAATTTAGGATTTAGGAAGAGAGGAAGAACTTGAGCACGAATTTGAATCTCATATCATTGATTCATCAAGTCAAGATATATGGATACATGGCTAGGAAGCCATCCTCTGCCTCCCACTATTTGGAAGAGTAAGAGATGTCTCTCACACACCCTCTCCTCTCCTCTATTACATGAAGACCTCTCCTAGCATTTTGAAATGAATTCCTAACACAAGGCTAATGGAAAGAGAGGCACCTCTCCCACCAATCACACCTCTCCTTATATAGGCCTAGGGTCCAAGACACTTCTACCCTTGACCTATATTACATTGCCACCTACCATCAGGGGCAAATCCGTCCAACTCCTTTTCCTTCACCCGAACGCCATTGGGCCCTTCACAACTTTGCTTCGCCTTGACGCAAGCTCAGCGATGGTGTCACGTGCACCTCCAATTGCCACCACCGGTTTCGAGGCCCAAACCAGGACTCCGCCTTGCACGCTTCTCAAATTGTGACTTCTCGATGTCGACGTGTGTCACATTGTCCCATGATCCTGATCACCGGCAAGTCTCTCCCGGTCCCGCTCCATTGGCCCCCCTTGTCAATTGCACCGGCATCCCGCTCGCCTTGACATGGACAACACGACGTCTTCATTGCTCCCACGGTTTTGAGGCTCAACCACGAAACCGTTCATGCTACTTTCCTCTCCACGTGTACAGTGTGGATCACCCTTGACTTCACCCAGCATCATGATCGTCCGGTCCCCAAGTACCCTACTTGTGCCCAATCCTCTCGTCGTTGACCGCTATGTTGACTCTATTGACCTACATATCATGAGACAAGCAAACACATTTCCCAACTACAACATCACCAATACCTCCACCAACTCCGATTAGTCAAAACCATAGCAATGCACAAACTCATGCAATCCCCAGATTCCCGCATTTCAACTCAAACACCAAATAAACCAAAGTCAATTACTCATCACATATTGCAAACCATGGCAAATATTCACATGGTTTCTCAATCTCCCCCTTGATGAGTACATTGACAACACCAAATGCACAAAGATTAGAGATTGAAATGTGAAGCCGAATAAGCACATCCAAATGGCCAAACCTAAAGAAAAAAGTGAAAAGTAGCCATCTAGCACAAGAGGGATCACAAAACCAAGAGTTGACAAAGAAAGCCACTCGAGAACGCAAAGATTGTGAAAAGTACATGAAAAACGCTTAAGAACATGATATGCTCCCCCTCAACTTGTGGTAGGTCTTATGTAATGCAAAATGGATCATTTTAAGTTTCTTAGCATTATTTGAGCATGACCCAATAGTGATCTTTTTATGTTTCCTAGCATTATTTGTGCATGACCCAATATTTTCTCCCCCTTTGGCAATGAACTCATCAAAGAAGCACAAAAAGAAAACATGCATGAAAATGCAAACCTAAGGAGCTTCAACAATTATGCAAACAAGCATTTAACATTGCTAATCATAAACATAGAGCCATGAAGTGTAAAAGCAATAGCTCAGAATCATACAAATATAAAAAATAGATAGCAAGGCATAAACACTAGGAGCTATACAAGCTAAGCAAAAAGATTGAGTAGCTTAGATAGAATCAAATTAGCTTATCATAAGAAAAGACACCACCACATGTGTAACTACTCCCATCCAAGGCAAAACAGGCATCAAGTGAATCATAAGAATCTAGCCAGTCTCAATCTCAACCAAGGCAACAAACATTCATAGAAAACAAGCTCTACAAACGCTCACATATGCAACAGAGACTCATAAGAAAAGAGGAAAGCATTATTATTATGTTATCCTCATGTAGCTTCTAATCCGTGCGGAGGGTCGTAGGACTGGGTACAGCAAACACCCCGAGGCTTTGAAGTACAATTTTTAGATTTAGCATTTTTATGTTACTTCTAGTCCATGTGGAGGGTCGCACGACTGGGTATGGCAAACACCCCGAGGCTTCGAAGAACAAACTTATTTGCAAATCAAAAGCATAAGGATGAGCATGCCTTTGTGGCAAAAGGAACAAACATTCCCATAATGTTCCATCATGAGCTGAACATTCGCAAAGCCACATTTCGCAAACATAAGGTGCCATGGCCAAGATATCCTCTAGACTAGCCTCAACACAAGTTTCAACAAGGGTAAAAGCAATTATACATATCATGAGCAATTTTTAGCAGGATTAGTTCATAAGATTCACAAAAGGCCAAGTTTACCTTTAACATTAGCAAGTTGATCAAATGAGTCTATAACAGGCCATCTAAAAAATCTAAACATGAGAGATTACCATCACATACACATAACTTAGCTCACGCTCAATCATAACAAAGACAAATGCAAGAAAGCATAAGAGTCAAAGCTCGTCTACCAATGCATATATTACATATGAGATTTAATGCAAAAAAGATAAGATACATATATACAAGAGAACACCAACTTCCCCTCAAATGATGCCGTAGGGATGGAAACACCAAGCTCCCCCAGAAGAAAAGCGAATCGTGAAGCATCTAGGGGCTTGGTAAGGATATCAGCCAATTGGTTTTTGGTGTTGATGTATTTGAGCTCAACATCTCCCTTCTCAACATTGTCTCTCAGGAAGTGGAATCATACATTAATGTGTTTGACCTTACCATGTTGGATTGGGTTCTTGGCTAAGCATATGGCACTGGAGTTATCACACATGAGTGGAACACTCTTAAAGGTTAACCCATAGTCTCTCATGGTAGATACTGTCCATAGGATTTGTGAACAACAGCTAGTAGCAGCAACATACTCAGCCTCTATGGTGGATTGGGCTACACTTGACTGCTTACGAGAAGACCAATAAATCAAATAAGTGCTCAAGAAATGGCAAGTCCCAGAAGTGCTCTTCCTATCAATTCTACACCTAGCAAAGCCTCTGAAGCTTGTACACACGGTTTGGGTATTTGTGGTGCTCAAAGCTAGGTGGCTGTGTCACATAAACCTCTTCCTCTATGAAACCATTTAGGAAAGCACTCTTGACATCCATTTGGTAGAGTCTAATGCCCTTAGAGGCAGAAAATGCAAGAAAGATCCTAATGGCTTCTATGTGTGCAACAGGAGCAAAGGTTTCCCCATAGTCTAAGCCTTCCACTTGACTGAAACTCTGGGCAACAAGCCTAGCCTTGTTTCTAACAACCTTACCATCCTCCCCATGCTTGTTTTTGAACACCCATTTGGTCCCTATGACATTGACACCAACAGGAGGCTCTACTAGGGTTCATACTTTGTTTCTCTCAAAGTTCTCCAACTCCTCATGCATGGCATTAACCCAATGCTCATCAGATAGTGTGTGTCCAACATCTCGGGGTTCAAAGGTGGCAACAAATAGAGAATTGGTAAAGCAAGCAAGATGTGCAGACCATGACCTTGTTGTCCTCTTATAGAGATTACCGATTATCTGTTGAGGTGGATGTTGACGTTGAATGTGGTGAGGAGCTTCTCTCTCAGAACGTACCTCCCCCTCAACCACAGCCGGAGCTGGTTCGGCAGCTACTGAGGTCGATGTAGAAGCTTCCAGACCCTCTGTTGGAGTAGTGGAAGTAGCAGGAACAAGCTCAGATGAGAGATGAGGTGAATCATCATCATCATCAGAGCCCTGTAGGTTCTCTTCTACAAAGATGCTTTCCTCCATTTCCCTGCTACCTATAGTCTCAACCACATTGCTTGCACAAGAGTTTGATTCATCAAAAGTTACATCTTAGTACTCTACGATGGTGTTAATTTCCAAATTCAAAACTCTGTAGGAATGGTCATGAAGGGTGTAGCCAAGAAAGATGCTATTGGAAGACTCAAACTTATCAAGATTGCCACGCTTGAGAATAAAGCACATGTAACCAACAGCACGCAAATGAGAAACATATGACTTCCTCCCAAAACATAGCTCATAGGAAGTCACATTAAGAATTGAGCGCAAGAAATCCCAATTGAAAACATAGAAAGCAGTGTTAATGGCCTCAGCCCAGAACCGCCTCGGAGTCCTATGCTCATCGAGCATCGTCTGGTCCATTTCCACCAAGATTTTGTTCTTTCTTTAGACCACACCATTCTGATGAGGAACACGAGGTGCTAAAAACTGATGCTCAATACCATGCTCAAGACAGAAAGCATCAAAGGAGGAGTTCTTGAACTTGGTGCCATTATCACTGTGAATTACTCATAATGCACCAGGGAGTTCCTTAAACGATCTCAAAGCTAAGCTCCGAAAGTGATGAAACACTTCATGCTTGCTCTCAAGAAAGTAAACCCAAGAGTAGCGAGAAAAGTCATCAACAATCACAAGAACATACCACTTCCCACCTACCAAACAAACCCGAGAAGGACCAATAGTGTCCATGTGAAGCAACTCTTCAGGGCATTCAGTCATCACCAAATTGATTGGTGGATGAGAAGCAGCAATTATTTTCCCATGACGATAGGCGGCAGAAACCAAATCCTTATCAAATTTGAGCTTAGGCAATCCTCGGATCAAACCTAGGCCACTTAAGTGACAAAGCAAGTCAAAGCTCATGTGACCTAGTCTCCTACGCCATTTCTAGAGCTCAAAAGAAGACTGAGCAAACAAGCACTTGTGAGAACCAGGAGAGACAGCAAAATTAGCCTGAAAAACTTTCCCAATGCTAGAAATCCCACAAACCAAAGAGCCATTCAAATCAAGAACACAAGAAGCATTTTTCTTAAGGCGCACTTCCAAACCAATATCAAGCAACTGAGAGACAAAGAGGAGATTGTACTTGAGATGCTCAACCAAACCAACATCCTTGAGAGTGAATTTTTCATTTACCTTTACTATGCCCCTTGCCTTCACTCTCCCTCTCTTGTCATCTCCAAAGGTCACATACTCCCGGCGCTTCAAGAGAGTAAGGCTGGAGAACCACTTTGCATCTCCGGTCATGTGGCGTGAACACCCGGAGTCCATTAGCCACTTGTTCTCCAGGCCTCCACCTGCTGCCTACAAAGGACAAGAAGGAAAGATCAGTGGCTCAGTGCTGAGGTTAGTCAAAAAGCTTTTGGAAATCCAACACTTCACCATACGACTAGTAGTAGTCATCACAGTTATTTGCACATTATCATTTGAATGCACGGGACAAGAACCATGATGGGAAAACGTGGCCTATCAAAGCGTCTCATCTCAAACCTTGGGTTGTGAGGATAGAAATCATCTATGTGAAAACCAAATCCATGTGAGCGACGCTCACCACGATGGGGATAATGTGGGGCACCAAAGCGCTGTTGTGCAAAGCCTCTGTTTCGTGAATCAAAGCCATATGAGGGATGACCCTGTCCATGATAGGCACGAGAAAAAGAGAGGGACTAAAAGTCAACAAAATCATCATGATGCATATTTCTAGTTAACTCATCTTGCATCTTCTCAATCCTCTTACGCCTCCAAGTGGGTTTTTCGACCACAGAACAAGCAAATGTAGACACTCTCATGTTTAGGCTTTGCTTGCATAGGAGGTTTGGGTTTTGGTTTCTTAGCTTATTTTGGGTTGAATGAGGGTTTTGGATTAGGTGGATAGTATGTGTCAGTGGGTTTGATGGATTATTCCTCATCCTTGTAGCTAGAGCTAGGCACAAACTTACCCACATTTTCACTCTCTTTGTCACACCTCTCAAATCCCAAGCCCAAGTTGTAGGTTGACCTACTAGCACTCTCTTTGACTCTTGCCAAGTCACTCTCAATCTTCTCCTCACTCACTAGGGTTCTTTGGAGATGAGAGATGAGGTAGTCATTTTCTTGAACAAGGTTCTTGTTTTCCTCTCTAGTGATTACAAGCTTATCCTTAAGAGAGCCACACACTACACATGGTGGTGGGAGAACTATTGAGCAAGTCTCAATAAGGAGCTTAGACTCGAGCTCTTTGACTATGAGGGTTTGAGCTTCCAACTCACTTGTGAGCTTGGGGCACTTCTAACATGCATCCAAAATAGTTGATCTAGCCTTGAATTCATCAAGCTCTTTAAGGGCACTTTCAAGCTGACTGGCAACTTGAGCATGCACACTTTCCCTCTGTGCAAGATCATTCATCACAACTTGACAAGACTCACACTCTATAACAATGTCATCTTTGGCAAGCTTAGACCTAAGCATAGTGATCTCATACTTAGCACTCTCCAATTTAGACTTAAGCTCCCTACTCTCACGAACAGCACTGCGAAGCTTATCATCTTGCATGAGCAAAACATCACATGAATGATCAAGTTCAGAAGAGAGCTCATCAAGAGGGGGAGGTACCTCGCTTGTGTCGAAATTGGAGCTAGAGTCGATGTCGTGATCATTCTTTGTCATGAAGCAAAGCCTGGTAAAGTCGTCCTTCCTCTTAACTCGTGGCTTCTCAACCTCCTCCTTCGAGCTTGTTAGGCCTTCGATTGATGTGAGGTCAACATCACTCAAGGCGGCAACACAGGCGCGTGAGACGGCCTTGGCAAACTTCTTGAAGTTCTTGCTTCTCTTGTAGAAGTGGTTCTTCTTTTTTTTGAAGTCTTCAGTGTTGTTGTCATGGTACTCGGCCTTCTTCTTCTTCTTGGGACAGCCAGCAATGAAGTGTCCAGGGTTACCACTCGAAGCAGGTTCTTGAACCACCTCCTCTTCTCTCCTTATGGTTGTTGTAGAACTTTATGAACTTCCTTGTGAGTAAGGACAGCTCCTCGTCAGGAATGCACTCCATCTGCTCATCGGAAGCTACAACAAGAGAGGACAAGGCAAACTCCAAACAAGACTTATCAAGTGAGGGGTTAGTTCCATAAGAAGGACCACTATGACTACCCTTTTGAGAGCTAGAAAGCAAAGTAATGATAGAAGCAAGATTAACATGATTAGGACGAGATTTCCTAGACAGTTCATGACTTGCTATACAGTTTCTCACAATTCAGGGTATTGAAATCAACAGTTTCCTCTAAAGTAGCAATTTTAACCCCCTAACCATTTTTATCAAGTAAATACAGTAGTTGCTTAGCTCTATCATTATCATTGTACACAAGGTTATCACAAGCCCTCAAGTTATAGACAATTGCCTCAAACCTACGAAAAGTTTCATCCAGTAACTCGTCAGGTTTTTGTGCAAAGGCTTGATACTGCCTATTGTAAGAACCCTTACGTATAGACTTGACTTGCTTGGTACCCTCATGGTACGTGCAAAGCTTTTCCCAAATTGTATGAGCAGTGTCAAGATGTGCAACATGATCATGTTCACTCCTACCAAGAGCAGAGAACAGAATATTGATAGCTTTGGAGTTGCTTTCATACATATTTACCTCATCAATGGGTGCAGTGTCGAGGTTGGTAGGAATGTTGTATTCTTGCTTGATGATGTCCCAGATAGCATGTCCTTGACTCAGGAGATAAGCCTTGGTCTATGACTTCCAATAGGGAAAGTCTTCTCCATCGAACATCCATAGCTTGACCACATGCTTCTCCATGTCGCCTTCAGATTACAAAGTCGGTGAAGGTCAACTAGTAATCAAACAGGCTCTGATACCAATTGAAGGACCGAGAAGGTGACCAGAGGGGGCATGAATGGGAGTCAATTAAAATTATTCACAAGAACTTGGCCTATATCCCAATGACTACCCAAACCAACCTCTAACCGAGTCACCAAGATTACATACACCAAATTGTGATGTGCTAACCCTAGGAATGACTCAAACCAAAAGGACACATAGCGGAAGCTCAAGATGAACAAAAAGGGAAATAAGGAAGATCGAGAAATTACAAAATTGAGCTTGACGAAAGTTCCATGGTGCCCGATGGAAGTTCTGAAGTCTACAACAAAGGTTCCGTCACTCACAGAAGTTCTGGTCGATGGAAGTTCTGTCACTCATAGAAGTTCCATCATGGTGATGAAAGTTTTGTCCTGGCGATAGAAGTTCTATCCTAGAAGAAACAACAGCTCCATTTTAGAAAGAAAATTGTCAAAACCCTATCAAACATACTCCAAAAATCATGAAATTTGGAACAGATCATTCTCAATACATCATGACACTCCTCTAAAGAGATCCACTCAAAAAGCAGTCATGAATTTTAGATCTTGTGCCAAGAACACCAAAAAGAGGAAACTTGAGAAATCTTTGAAATCGAAGGTTCATCATAGCACCAAGATCCTCAAAAATCTGACCCAAAAACTCACTCAAGATCGAGATCAAAAATCCCCACAAAAATAGCTCCGAGAATAGAGAAAAAGAGAAATTTGGAATTTAGAAAGAGAGGAAGAACTTGAGCACGAATTTGAATCTCATATCATTGATTCATCAAGTCAAGATACATGGCAACATAGCTAGGAAGCCACCCTCTTCCTCCCACTATTTGGAAGAGCAAGAGATATCTCTCACACACCCTCTCCTCTATTACATGAAGACCTCTCCTAGGACTTTGAAATGAATTCCTAACACAATGCTAATGAAAGAGAGGCACCTCTCCTTATATAGGCCTAGGGTCCAAGACACTTCTACCCTTGACCTATATTACATTGCCACCTACCACCAGGGGCAAATCCATCCAACTCCTTTTCCTTCACCCGAACGCCATCGGGCCCTTCACAACTTTGCTTCGCCTCGACGCAAGCTCTGTAATTGTGCCACGTGCACCTCCAATCGTCACCACCGATATTGAGGCCCAAACCAGGAAACCGCCTTGCACGCTTCTCAAAGCATGACTTGTCAATGTCGATGTGTGTCATGTTGTCTCGCAATCCTGACCACCGGCAAGTCTCTCCCAGTCCCACTCCATTGGGCCCCCTTGTCACTTGCACCGGTATCTCGCTCGCCTTGACTTGGTCAACATGCCGTCTTTATCGCTCCCACGGTTTTGAGGCTCAACCATGAAACTGTTCGTGCTACTTGTCTCTCCACGTGTACGGTGTGGATCACTCTTGACTTCATCCGGTATCACGATCGTCTGGCCCTAAGTCCCCTACTTGTACCTGATCCTTTCGCTGTTGACCGTCAAGTCGACTCCATTGACCTACACATCATGAGACAAACAAATACATTTCTCAACTCCTGCAACATCACCAATACCTCCACCAACTCCGGTTAGTCAAAACCATAGCAATGTACAAACTCATTCAATCCCTAGATTCTGGCATTTCAACTCAAACATCGAATAAACCAAAGTCAATTACTCATAACATATTGCAAACCATGGCATATATCTATATGGTTTCTCAGTTTATTAGTTCCTTCTCTGGCCCAACGTTGAGTTGTATCATCATCTTCCAGTAGGGGGTCATTGACTTGATTATTGTTCACGTCGCAGCTTTGTCAAGGGATGCTGGTTTGTTACAGGTTTAATCGGACCGCCCAGGCCTATCTTCCAGCATGAAACCGGTCGTATGACGGGTGAAGTCATACGTGAACAATTAACCGGGGAGGTAGCATGGTCAAATGCAACCCAGTTGATTCTCCCACATGCATTTTTTCTTCAATCATCACGCATGACAAATAATACATGTAAAACAAGATCAAAATTTTATACTAATATCAAATAAATAAAAAAGAGGATTTTCCCCAGATACACGATTTGGATTCCATGGTCATAGTATACAAGAAGCGATTCCTAATCCCTCAATCCAAGAATGCAAAATTTGAACAAGAATCAAATTAAGGAGAATAGAAGGCATATTAACTTATATGTACGCTTGGTGCATATTAACAACCCCTATTGGCTTCTTTATCAAACATAGTATATTCCCATCTGAAATCCATATGGATGAAAAACATTGCAATACCGTGACCAGTCAAAAACTGCAACCAACCGCACAACTGACTCATTCAACACAACACAACCAAAAATAACGGTTGCATGACAGTTCAGATGTTCTTCATTGATGTTAGTTTGCACAAACTTAGAAGGTTTTACCTGCAGTAACATGCAAAAGGAGTAAATCAATGCAGAAATCTGTAACAGGCATGAAACAATATATCAACCAGGATCCCAAATATATTTCAGAACAGCAGGCTGTTTGTTTCCATGTCTATTAAAACTGAGAAATATCAAACATGTGAGAATGAAATGATTCATTCAGCATACAAATGTTATTTCAGCATTTGCTCCTACAAATAACAGTATGTTAGTTAAGCTATAAAATTAATATGGACCAAACTATGTGTTGAATGGGCCGAAACTAGACTTGTGAGCGCTTCAGCTAGCGGAGAGCCCACGCAGCGTTCGGCACTGTCCTCCACCACGTATTTGTCAAACTCAAGTTTGAGCATTGGGCTTTAAACGAAGTCTAAAACTGTCCAGACCGAGGCTTAGAATTGTAGCTCAACATTGGGCTTTATACGAAGTCTGAAAATGTCCAGCCAGAGGCTTTGAACTGTAGCCCAGCCAACGTATTTGTCAAAGTCAACAACCAGGCCTTTCCCATGTGTTGCCCAGTTCAACGGTTTCCCTCCAATGGCCGCCTCTTTCCCCTCCAGGCCCAATATTATACTAACACCCTCCCCTGCTTTTCCCCTGCTTCCTTCCTCCACACTCTGCGCAACGTTCATCGGCAATGGCGCGGCTGGGTTGCAGCAACGCCGTCTTCGCCTCCTTCAACGTCCTCACCCTCCTCCTCGGCGCGGCCGTCCTCGCAGGGGGCATATACCTCGGCGCGCCCCACCGCGGCAGCTCCGGCGCCGCTGACTGCGAGCGCTTCCTCCGCGCGCCGTCGCTGGTCCTCGGCGCCGCCCTCATCGTCGTCTCCGCCGCCGGGATCGCCGGCGCGTGCTGCCGCGCGTCTATCCTCCTCTGGCTGTACCTCCTCTCCGCGCTGCTCATTCTCGCCGCCGTCGGGTTCACGGTGTTCGCGCTCGTCGTCACCAACGCCGGCGCGGGTCGGGCCGTGTCGGGCCGAGGGTTCAGGGAGTACCGCCTCGGGGACTACTCGGGGTGGCTGCGGCGCAGGGTGGAGGACGATAAGAATTGGGGCAGGATCAGGAGCTGTCTCGCGGGTGCTCGCGTCTGCCGGAGCTTGCAGAGCAACCGGACCTTCGACGACTTTGTCAACGACAATCTCTCGCCGGCGCAGGTCAGTTACACTTGCTAGTTCTTTGTTAAAGATTGTTTCTCTTCTTTTTTCTACTAGCACTCACTTAGCAATATCTCTTCACTTAGCGCCATTTTGTGATCTAATATGGGATTGTGATATTGAGCGTAGAGCCACTTCACGGATAAGCTAACTGTTTCGTGAAAGAAAAAAAACTGATAAGATAACTATTGAAAAGTTTCAATTACACGCCTAAAGTATCTTTATGGTCGAGTTCGTGAAATAGCTGCTACTTTGTTGAGTAAAAGAAACTCTGTGCTAATTTTATGAACTTGTTCATAAGTATGGTATAGTCTCTGATATGCCTTGTCCTGCTCTGAACAAGTTAATGTCCACTAACGCCTGTATTCTGAAATCAATCGGACACCTTCACCTGAACCACTATCAGATATTTATGGAAAAAATACATTTTCTTGATTCATTGGATTGCTCAAATACCTTATTTTAAAGATCAAGTGTTGCTTAGACGATACTTTGTTGCGGGCAAATTCGTACGCTGACAGCATCGTTATGTATTTTATGCCCGCCCCAATGATCTCACATTTCGAACTGCGTTTGACTTTTACCCACCCAAGGAAGTTGCCTGGTTTTTTTCCACTGAATGGAGAAGATCAGAAGAATGTGTTGCGTATTAAATGTTGTTCTTCCCTTAGGCACATATTTTCCAAAGTGTTACTCTCCTGCAGAGCATCATGTTTGCTACCTAAATTAGTTCCATGTCAGTTTATAAATATAATCCAGATTCTGCACTTGTACCATCTTTTTTTTTTTTTTTTGCGAAGAGCACTTGTACGATCTGATCCAATGAGGACAATCTAGGTGGACAAAAGTCATCGTCCAAATCATGTATACCGTAATTAGCAGTAAACAATATGGGCATTGCCCTGTGATTATGTATTTATGTTGCCTCCAAATCTCTTCACGTACGGTGTAAATGACAGCAACAATAAATTTAATTAATTGGAAATATACATAATGTCAAATGGTATGACTATACGAGGGACTAGATCGATCAAGTTGCACTGACGATGTGATATCTAGGAATCTAGCTACCAAGGACTTCTTCAAAGTCATAAACGTAACATTGGAAGCTCTTGTAAACTAATGCTACAACTTTAGGAAAGAAGATAGCGACGGTAACAACGAATCAACGGCCTGTGTACAAACAGCCTTGCGGGCGCATGCGTTTACAGTCCAATCACGTGCTTTTTCAGAAGATCATTAGCATATTTGCAAGTTGCAGTGTAGAAAGTCAACTCACTTGAATTCATCCGAGATCATGCATTTTCTGAAGAAAAGCAATAGTGTGACCTCAATTTCATTGCAAGCTGAACTTATCCATCTCGTATCTTCAGTCTGGATGCTGCAAGCCCCCAACTGACTGCAACTTCGCGTACCTGAACGAGACATACTGGATCAAGCCCCCAGGCCCCAGCAACTCTTCAAACCCGGACTGCGACACATGGTCGAACGACCAGTCAGAGCTCTGCTATGGCTGCCAGTCTTGCAAGGCCGGCGTCTTGGGAAACCTCAAGAACAGCTGGAAGAAGATCGCCATCATCAACGCTGCCATCATCGTGCTCCTTATCGTTGTCTACTCACTCGGATGCTGCGTGCTTCGGAGCAACCGGCGGCACAAGTACACCCTGGTTGGGAAGTGATGAGAGGCAGGGTTCGATGAACAAGATGTGTGCCGTGTGCGTGTGTTCTCTTATTGACCACACGAGCGAACATTTTTTTTTCTTTTGATGTTTTTTGTGGAAAGAAAATGATATATGACTGTAACTATCGCCTTACATGTAAATATGGTTTATACTTGTGAGTTTGATTGTGAACTTTCTGGTTCAAATTCACTCTTCCTAACAGAAGTGGTAAAAGTTCTGAATTTCATTCTGGCAAATCATACACTGATCAGTATCATATTATTTACAAAATTATTCTGATTTTTTTTTTGAAAAACAAAAGTTCCAAAATCGCCAACCTGTTGTATATTTTGGTAGAGGATAAATTTTTTACACAGACAAAACCAACCTGTTGAATATCCTATTTCAAACAGTTAGTTTTGTCGGTAAATAGGCTATTTGCATTATCACAGCTGCAAGACAGACCTTGCATTTAGGCAAGTCACATGTTAAAACAGGGTACTCCTCGAAACAGAGTACTTCCTGGAAGTTATTACACGTGTAACAGTTGCTGTATGCTCCTGAATAACGGTTTGTTACTTCCACATGTTCAAGATCTGACGGTTTAAAGCACTTATTAAAAATTGTTCAAACTTTCAGTCAGCTGAAAATTAACAAGTCCCTAAGAATTTAGTTATGTGTTTCTACAAATAAAAAAGAGTTTGCAATAGCAACCAAAGGAGGCATCAATTTTGACTCTACACCTCTTTGAATGCCCGTTTTTGGCAACCGAAGAGAGCAGATTCCCTACAGTCTATGATATATATTTTAACGCCTTTTTTTTTCATTCCACTACATACGTTCAAGCAAAACCAATCGCGCCATATGCGGATCTGCTTATTCTAAGACATCAGAAAGATCTCCATTTGATTAAGATTGGAGACTACACATGAGTCATTAAGCTTCCCCATTCCAGAAAAAAGAAGTGACAATAAATCGACACAAAAACTTTTTTAACTGAATGGACAATAATGGCTTGTTTATATCCTATCTTATAGGAGATATATTCCTAAGCCAAGGCCCACCTTTGCACTGACATATACTTGCACGATAGTTACAATGTTGCTGCTGGTACCAGTAGCTAGCTATAGTACGTTGGATCCCTGAGGCATTTGATTTGAGCCCTCCCATCCATCTATACGGATTTAGGTGCAGTGATGAAGCAGTCCTTGTGCATGAATGTGGTGGTAAAGCAATTCAGTGAATCCTCTCACACCTTTCATGCAGGCCCGGCGGCTGCAGTTTAGCAGTGGCTTCTGCCTGTCATTAAGAACATGAGCATGTTATCCACTGCCAGGAGTATATTTTGCCATTCTTCCGGTGAAGGTATAAAAACAGCGAGCAAGAAAAGCTGGGGGGGAGGGGAGTGAAGCACCCTATAAATGGATAAAATAAAAAAAGAAAAACAAAAGGAAAGGCCCATTACTAAACTTAGTAATGCATCTTGAACTCAGGCAGAAAGTTTAAGGTGAATGAAAACAGAGGAGCCTGACATTTTTTTTAAAAAAAATATGAAATCCATGCTTTCTGAAAGAAGAAGTTAAAGACAAAAACGAAATACTAAATTTGGAAGTTAAGTATTTTTTTGTACTGTGACTGTGAGTGCACTAGCACTTTGGAACTGTCCTAAATGTACCCCAGATACATTGTAACACTAGTTTAAAAGAAAAAGTTGCATGTGAATCACTAAAAGGTGGTACAGTACCAGCTAATTATCAGTAATGATCAACACCAATTAAAAACCATGGCTTCAGAAAGAGTCGGCTACTCCAAAGAAGAAAAAAAAAAGAACCATAAAAAGCAACACATATGTACATTTTTATGCAACAATGAAACTAAATCTCATATGAAGATATGAATGAACAGAAGCTACACAATTTATCATAGAAAATAGATGGAATTAAGAAACAAGATCAAGAGTCACATCACATACCCTGAGATGAGAATGAAACCACCAGCTCCTTAACCCAACCGGGAAGAACGGGATCCTTTGCACAGGCATTGCATGAGCTCCACCTGTGTCTTGAGGCAGGCAACATAGTCCAGCGTCTCGCTGAGCAGGGAGAAGCCGCGCAGCCCGTCCGCTCCCGGCACCAGCGTCCTCAGCACCCGCATCCTCGCCTTCACCATCCTTCTCGCCGCCATTGCGCCGCCGCCGCCGCTCGCCGGCGCCGTCCTCATCAACGCCCGGCGCGACCTCCTCACGATCCTCCGACACCGCGCCGCCTTCCTGCTCCTCGTCCCGGCCGCCGCCGCCGCGGCCACCTCGTAGCCGGCGCCGCCCATGATGCGACGCATCAGCGCCTCGTTGCGCCGCTCCGCCGCGTGCCTGGCGACGAGGCCGCGCGCCCACGCCGCCGTCGTGCGTGGGGACGACGACGACGACGAGGCCAGCGCCATGGCCACGTCGGAGGAGAGCCGCACGGCGTCCCGGCGCTCGCGGAGGCCCATGGACTTGGATGCCTGGCCCGCGGCCCGCAGGCTGACCAGGAGCTGGGCCATGAACGCCTTCTTGAACCTTCTCGGCGGGTGCATTGCTGATTCTGCTTTGCTCTGTTGGTTCTTTGGAAGGAGGAGGACGAAACTGGGGGATGGGTTTGTGCTGCTGCTAGAAAAAAGCTATGGGAGGGGAGAGGGGTTTATGTGTGTGAATGAATATAAAGCACCAGGTGGCTAGGTGCGCCCAAGAAAGCTGCATGTGGCCTTACTCAGCTGCTATTCATTACGCATCGTGCAGGGCGTACGCATATTTTTCGTGTCTCAACCGTCCATTTGGGTTTTGTAAAAGGTAGTGCCCTGTTCCTGAGACCAGTATACTAGCCTGATGTTGGAGAATTTTGTAATGATGAGTACCGTCATTGACATATATGGTTCTCAGGTGGCAAATTATATTTAATTTCTAAGTGTAACAAAATACTTGTGCATAAGTAATCACAAGTTCGGCTTGGCTCATTCAAACACGGCATCTATTTTGGATGACGGAAAAGCTTAGTTGTCATGTCTATTCGTCAGATAATTATATTTCCCCTATTCACTATCAGCAGGTTAGCTACGTTGATCTAATATACTCAAGAAAGGTACTTCAAACTTTTTAGAATATTTGGTGCTACGCTCTTGCATGCTATAAAACCCTTTTCTTTTTACCATTATACTATATAACAATTTCTTCAGAATGCCATATGTGCGCTGTGTTGGAATAAAGCTAAATTTTGCTATGCACAAAACTGAAGAAATAACCAAACTTAGAGGGTCCCATCATGAACCATCTTTTTTAACTGTCAACAGAAGGACAGTTATATAACTTCCATTGGAGGGCCTATTATCGTTTCATTATATTATTTAATGTAAATAGCCTTAGAGGGTAAGAAACGACAGGTCTGAGGTATGAAAGACGATGGGAGAAAGAAAAGAAGAGGAGAAAGAGTTCACCTTTTTGGGGGCATGTTAGAAGAGGGTTGGGAAAAGGGAAGGTGAGGCAGACCATGCACATGCCTGCACATGCTGGACCAGCCCCACCTGGACCGCGATAACATCCAAATAGTCCTCATAAATCAATGCTAAATATTGTTCCCGGAGGAAAGGAAGGCCCCTCCATTCTCAAAAGACTCCTCCTGCTCCTTAATCTGTTTTTGGATTTTTCTTTTCTTGGTAATAAAAATATATGACTAATGTGCTAATGTTAATTGATTATATGATTAATGTGTACATATGACTAATGTCCTAAACTTTAATTTATTATTATTGCATCCTTTGTACATGGTATTCTCAACATAAAAAAACGCAATATAGTACAAATTACATGTATATTTGCATATCTCGATGCACATTGACCATTTAAAATGCAACACGGCTGAAATTCTTATTTTTATTGATCTTATAGTGGAGGAATGAATTGATATAAAGAATCACAGGACAAGACATAAAAATCATTTTACTAAAACTACAGAGTGCATATGGGGTGTGAGTTTTTAGTTGTCTTCATTAAATTGGCCTAAAAATGTATGTCTTTTATTGTAAAAAAAATGTTGTCTGCTATCTTTGTGCATTTTGCCTAACGGCTCCATAATCCCAAGACAAAGTACGAGGCCGTCTAAATGTTTATTAGTAGAAAATATATTGCTAATTATTTCTAGTCATGTAATATATCAAATCAAATTAAAACATAATACCATTCGACAAAAAATCTTCACTTGCTAAAAGTGTCTTACTATTCTAACATCATATTAATAAACATTTTTCTGCTCAACTATAATGAAATGTTAATTGTGTAACGTAACTTTCATAAGTTACTAATAGCTTGGTGCTATATATATTTTTTGCCATGTGAATGTCAATTTCGCTATAACCATATATGTAAGGTTTCGATTATATCATGGCAACGGAAGTTATAAAGTCTGTTAGAGCGTTCGTGCTCATCAGTGGTATGATTCTAGCAGCAGCAGCTTTGCATGTGTTTGCCTGGTTGCAAGATGTTCCTGCACAGTTAGGGCATTTGAGTGCAGCGGTAGTGAGGTAGGGGTAACATGGAAGCATGATAGTTTGTAGGTGCAGAGGCGTACATGCCCAGTAGTGTGCCTTTTCTTCCGGACCATCCCTCCTTCGTCTTCCCGCCAAAACATAACGAGGGTGGTCATTCACATGGCAGCCACATGCGCATTACCATTTACCAAGATCCCAAAACAGTTATATGAGAATTCCGTCCCGATTTTATCTCTGTTACTTTGAGCCAAAACAGAAACGGAAATGTTGTCCTTGACACTGTTTATTTCAGGAGATAATAACCATGTCTTCTACATGGGAGCTAAAAGTTTTTTATGCTTTGGAGAAATGTTCCTAATTTTGTGGAATTGGAAATAATATAGTGTCAACCTAAACACATGCCTACATGTTCCTATTCATGCCGGTTGAAAATAGTTTCGAAAGGTTACACATACTGTTCTGGGAAGATTCAAACACATGCCTACTTTATGCACACATGGGAGTGATGTAGGCATATAACAGGATGCTCACTGTGCCATATGTGAGTATAGTTGACGTGTTGAGTGTTGTTTATCCTTGAAATATAAAAAATAAAGGAAACTCTGTAATTCCTTACTATCTGTCTCGGGATTATCCCGTGACAAAGTACGAGCCCATCTAAATTGTACTACTATTCAGCTTTTTCAATGATCCTTTTGATTCAGCCAAAACTATCTGTGGTGCAATTGATCGATCTGCTGGCCAGCATTTTGCTAGTTTACCAAGGAAAGATTGTCATTTCTGCATAATTAGCATATCATATTCAACATTGGGCCCATAATAATAAGACAGAAAGCTAGAAGCAAACCTGAAACCCGAAAAAGAAAAGATTGTGTCTTCAAAACTATTTTCTCGCGCAATCTAACTAGAGCCTATGTTTGACTACAACAATCAAACTGGACCCACTTTACAAATGCGTAGCCTTTCTTTGATAAGTACCCATAACCAATCTCTTACATGGATTCATGGCTTCTATTGAAAAAAAAAAATATTTCCTCCAGGTCATATTAAAAGAACAGTTTCTTGCATTGCATTGAATTTCTGGACATGTGGACAAAACAACTTCCTGTTGCAGAAACTCGTTTCGAATATTGCATACGATAGATGCACGTTGGATGGATACGCATATGTAACCTCTCTGTCCTGTCAAAGTATACCTGACTGTTCAAACTAACATGGGATAAATGTTCATTGAAAATACAACTCATTTGGTCAGTAATTCATATGTAACTTATGATGATGTTTAATTAGGAGACAAATCAATTATGCTGCCATGCTATAAATGTCAGTGCTGAAAAGATGGAAACTTTGTCGAATACTTTCCATTGTCAACAACCGAATATGCCTTTTACTTATCTTGGTCTTCCACCGGCCTGACTAGACCCTGTGTGCAAGATTTTCTCCCAACTGCCAAAGAGTTGAAAGAGGACTGGTCGGATGTGCACATATTTTAACACAATGCAAGAAGGAAAGCTGGAGACGGTTAATTCAGTTATTTCTACACTCCCCACATTCTATGTACTTTTTTTTATAATTACATTATGTATACTTTGAAAGTTCATGGAGAAATTCTAGAACAGATTGATAAGTACAAAAAACACTATCTATGGAGAGACTCTGATATCAATGCTAAGAAGCCACCTCTTGCAACATAGGGCATGGTGACAGGACCAAAGAAAGAAGGGGCTCTAGGAGTACTCAAAGTTCAAAATGAGGCACTGCTCATGAAAAAAATCTCCACAAGTTTTTCACAAGAGCTGATCTGCCATGGGTCAATCTAGTATGGGATAATTATTACCAACATGGTAGGCTACCAGTTCAGCAAAGAAAGGGGTCATTTTAGTGAAGGGATATTGTCAAACTTCTAGATCAGTATAAAGGCATTTCTACTCCACAAGTTATGGATGGCAGAACAATACTTCTCTGGAAGGATGGTTGGTCTGATACAATTCTGAAGCATTCCTACCCTGAACTTTATTCATCTGCCAAGAAGACAATGCTCACTCTCAGGATGATATATGACAGTCAACCAATTCAGACTCATTTCAATCTCCCTCTCTCAGAGCAAGCTTTTCATCAGATGCAAGGACTTCAACAACTTCTGGATAGTATGCACCTAAATGAGGAGAAAGGCCACTGGAGATATATCTGAGGATCATAGCATTACCACTCCTCCAAAGCATATAAACACCACCTTATGGGTCATGTGTAAGTGCATCCCTCTTATAGTTGGTTCTGGGGCAGTTCCTGTCAACCAAAACACGAAATGTTCTTCTGGTTGTTGCTTTTTTTTCTCGAATATGCAGAAGCGTTGCGTATCATTGCATTAATAGAAGAAGGAATATAATTACAAGCAAACACACCCCAACACACCCGCCAGCAGCCTAGCTTTATATGCGTGCCATTTTTCTGGTTGTTGCTAAAGGATAGAGTTAACACAAGGGACATGTTGCAAAGAAGAAATATGTTTCTCGATTCCTAGCCATGCGCGCCCTGTATATGGAAAAGAAAGGCAACACTTAGACATCTGTTCATTAGGTGCTAAACAATGTTGGAAATCTATTGGCATCAACATACTACAAAGTCAACCTTTGGAGCTCTAAGTATAGGCTCTGACGAGCATACTGCAAGTGCCTTTCTTCATAGATGTCATAATGCTTATGTGTTGGAGCATCTGGCTAACCAGGAATGATTGAAGTTTCAATACTCAACACCCTACAGTGGATAAATGCAAAAGGACCTCCCTAAAAGAAATGACCCTGGTTGGCTATAGGATTAAAGCTGCCAACCTTGATCAACTTAAGGAATGAATACAACACAGAACCTGACCAAGTGTTCGCTGTTCTTTTGTTCTTTTTATGGTTTTTTCTATTTGTATATTAACTATGTTTTGCCTTATTTAATTATATATTTATTAATCTGTAGGGACCTGCCCCTCCAGTTCATCAATAAAAAAAATTTAATTAGGAAAAACAATTTTCAGTATTTGTAGTACAATTTTCCATAAATGTCAATAAGTTAAACATAGAGGGAGTAATTCTTATGTAAACTGGTTGCTGCCTTGTTGTTTTTCTTAGTTCAATTTGGAATAGGAATCTTAATTATTTTAGGCTTACAAAACACAGAAAGACGGAAGCCAAAGTTTTGAGTTTTTATCTCTGTTGCACATACACAGCATAAGCCTTTTAGGATAACTTTGTAAACACAGTGAAACCTAACAACAGAGGATCGTAACAAAAATGAAAGAACGGAGTAGTAGCAGCCAAGGTTAACATAACCGGCTGGGCCGGTATAACCGGCCGAGCCCAGTTCACTGGTTAACCAGTTAACCGGTATAATGGTCTGGTTAACCGGATAAAACTTATTTTGGTTGGTGCATGGTCGGTAGCCGGTTAACTGGCTGGTTAGACCGATTAACCGGTCGGTTATTCCAGTTAATTGGTTGGGTTAATCGGTTTTAGTGATATATTTTGAATATATATTTTTAAATTTCAAAATACCAGTTTTTGAGCGATTTTACCGGTTAACCGGTCGGTTATTCCGGTTAACCTGTCGGTTACATTGGTTTTGTCTAATACGAATTTTTTTGAATTTTGAAACTTTTAAAATCATAACTAGGGGTTAACCGGCCGGTCAGGGTAACTGGCCCAGACCGGTTTCCGGCTAACCAGGTTAACCAACCGGTTAACCGTGGTTATTTCAACCCTACTAGCAGCTTCCTTGCTCCAGACGCTAGCACGGGATCGCCAACCACATTAGCATCAAATCCAAGTTCCAGCAACACTGGCCGGTGGCCCAAAAAACATTGAGAGCTACACAAGTGTCGATGTGGGCTGGTGGCAAGTGCTGTATCGTACCATGCATGGTGATGCTGTTCCCTGGAAACCGCATGCGCTATTCAGGTGCCCTTGGTAATGTAGACACATGGCCACACATGGATGGGCTCCTCCTGCCCAGGCAAAGCCACGCATCTCTTCTTTCAAGAATTATTTAGAGATCTGATGGATACCCCATCACAGGGACCATGCGTGCCTTCTGGCCTCCCGTTCCTCCCCAAAATATGGGATTCTAGTACATGAGATGGTCAGTGAAATATATCTTTATTAATTTTGGTTCAGCCTTGGTCTTCTATGAAGAATCTAGGATATGCTGCATACTCCTCCTAGCTTAGTTAGCTGCACATAGTTTTTATTTTGTCTAAATTGTTTTTATCTATAGGACGAAAACATAGACTAAGGTTATGTTCGTTTCTGGTCTCTAATTTTTAGACCTATCCCATCGAATATTGGAATACTAATTAGAAGAACTAAATATAGATTACTGACTAAATCCAGTCCACAACCCATCCTCTAAATCGCAAGATAAATTTTTTAAGACTAATTGTGTCATGATTAGATAATATGATGCTACAGTAAATATCTCTTAATGATACTTTAATTAAGTTTAATAAATTTAACTTGCAAATTAGCGTCTTTTATATTTAGTTTATATTTAATTCATTTATTTAGCATTGGAAGGATTGATATGACAACTCTAAACTTTATACCCAAAGAAGTAGACACACCCTAAGACAAATGCAACATTGTCATTTGACTGCTAAAAAGATAGCAACGCATGGAACACCTTGAAAGAATTATGCATTACTAAAAGGCAACACCGGACAATTTTACTTGATTTATCAATGATAAATCTAGGCAAGTTTTACAGTAGTGGAGTTCATAATTGCATTTTTAATTAATAAATTCATATCTATTTTTATAATAAAATATTAAGTCTACCAAATCATTAAAACGTTAGTTCATCTTAAAAAATTTAAAATATTAGTTATTAATTAGATTGTTAATGTAACTTTATTTATAACAACAAAAACTAATTACTATAAATCTACAACTCTTATTTTTTCCGATATTGCACTCAAATGGAGAAACTACTAGCCATAGTTATGATTTTAGATTATGAAATCTATATCGTTAGATCAAACTACTAACTACTGGTCAGTATTTTGAACAGTAAAACTCTTCTAAATACATTGCATAAAATAAGTTTAACTCAGCCTGATTATCTGAAACATAGCTGACCGAGATGTGAGGATCACTTTGGGCTGTCCGTCCAAACCTCACTTTGGGTGCTGTTGTAAAAGAGATTGGTCATACTAATCACCAATGTCCACTTGGACTTGAGTAGTGGATGGCATCTGCACCTGCATCCAAGCACGCTTTGCTCTGAGTCAGCATATGCATTCTTCTGAATTCAAAAGCTAAGGGCTTGGTTTTATCCAAGGCAACAACAATGGCCAAGTGGCTTTGTTTAGTTTCCCCAAGCTCTCATGCCTGCTGCTATTTCCCCTTGAGACATGGAGAGGCGCTTGTCGTCTCTGTCGGCTTGCTGCTGTTCTTATCCTGATGCTGAGGAATGGGTTGAGTGATTTGGTGAACCGTGACAGTAGAAAACTCTGACGAAGGCCACATCAAATATGATCAATCACCACCTATATGTAAAGATGACACTATGTCCAACTTATTCCCTATCGAGCAGCTAGCATCCACATTCTCGCCCATACTGTTGTGCACAAGCAAGTAGGCACTGTCTCATTTATTTTTCTGAAAGTGGCGCATATAATAATTTAAAAAATAATTCATATTATATAAGTTCAGTGTGATGGTTGCAAGACTAACAACGAAATAAGAAGGAAAGGTGTACGCATGTGAAAACAAGTGTGATCCAAAGATCAACAAATATGCTGAGTTCTCCGTGAGCCAACATGCATGGACGTTACACACTTATATATGCATGCATAGCAATACTTGGTCAACTAACGTCTTGTTTAGTTGTTTTGTTCATTATGCTAATTGCTGCTTCAGCAGCCAGACTCAAACGCCAAGTGTTTGAGGCTTTGAGCATGCGTGCCATGTGGCATTTCAGCTACCATTACGTTGATTGCCTGCACCTGTATTGGTGTATGAATAGTTGACGCCTGTGATTCATTGAGAGACCCAACGCAGTTTCACAGATAACACACACATGACAGTAGATTAAGTTCTCTATCAGAAAGAGAAATATAAAGTAAGGTTGAAGGAAGAGAGGATTAAGGATCGAAATTCTTCAGCATTCTTGTGCATAATGATTCTCCTCACTTATCATAGCATCTCTTATGGAGGCTCCTGAATGGATCTCTACTCTAAAATTTAGGAGCCCAGCCAAAGAAACCCGTTTCATAGGGGCTCATAAACTGGCTCTTATTTTCCACACCCTCCTAAATTTTGATCCTAGGCCACCCGCAATAGGAGTCTCCCATCCCCCTCATAAACGCATGGGGTCCTACTGTTTTTCTTTTTTTTTCTTCCTCATTTTCCTCTCTTCTCCATCTCTCTTACGCCCGACCGCCGGGCACGACGCCTCCCCCCTCCTCCCCCCCTCCCGCTGTCGATCGACTATTGGTCGTTCGTACGCACCCACTTATATACTGCAAGAGGACAATATACAACTGTAGCATGTTTTTCTTCAGAGTATTCCAAAGTTTATATCCATTCATAGAGACCAGTGAGAACCAAGCAAAGTTATCAATAAAAG
Organism: Eleusine coracana subsp. coracana; assembly: GCA_032690845.1. Classification (NCBI taxonomy): domain Eukaryota; kingdom Viridiplantae; phylum Streptophyta; class Magnoliopsida; order Poales; family Poaceae; genus Eleusine; species Eleusine coracana. The sequence continues at coordinate 7,646,882 of CM064432.1, forward strand.
AACTAATTAAGTTACTAAAAAGGACGAACGCTTTTTCTCGGTGAGCAGGGGTTGTGCAGATCAGCGCACTACTGTGCCAATCAGCACAAAGGCTGTTTTGTTGAAGGCTTTTTTTTAATTCACAGAGGAGCTTAAAGGAAAATGTTTGGTAAGTTTAACCAGATATCTGCTAGTTTAGATCATAATCACAAAGTTTAATTAAATAGCATCATAAACATAATTACTTGGATACAAGGAATCAAAGATTGGTGGAAAGTGACGCTTTTTGATGAGCACTATCGCAACCAATTGCCATAATATGTCTACTACCCTCTACTCTACACACATCTACTACCATACATAAGCAGAGACATATCCAAATATGGCGCATATAAGATACAAAATATTACCCTAATCACCCTGATAAAGATAACATCTAAATACGTAACCTATGTACTAAGTATTGGAACAAGCACATGTAAAACCATAAAATCTAGGTAATCAAATATCCAAAACCATTTATCGACATATTCAATATTATTTCAATATACACAGCACAAGATATATCTCTATTTAGTTGGCCTACCTTGATGGATCACATGACGCACTAATAGTTCTTGAAACTCCAAGCCTATGATCATGGAATCATTGACTTGTCTAGGCTAGCCAAGCAAATCCTAATAATTAGAGATGTGAAGAACGAGGCAAAGCCTTGGTGGCTCTAAACTTATGATGAGATCAGTTCTACCTCTTGTGGCATCTCTCTCGGCCCTAGGGTTTACAAGTATTTATATAGGCTTAACTCAAGGTAGAGTCGGTTTTTTGGGAAAAGGGTAACATGCCGATCGGCACACTCTATGTTTAGCCCGATATGTCTTCTATATCACTTTTCAAATATTTTGTAGCTTTTATGTGGATCTCCTCATCAAATTCCTCAAAGTAAAGTCTTGTATTGCACACTTTAAATCTTGAAGTTTTCTTTTATCTCTTCATAATGTTTATCTTCAAGATTTGTTCGAATAACTTCCTTCTAGAAGAACTAGAGAGGCAGGCCGACATTGTACAACCCGATTCACCCCTGTGCCAGTTGGCACGTGGGCCTTTTCTGCTACATTTTGTTGGATATTATGGGCCATTAAAGCCCATATTATCTCTATTAATTCTAATTAGTCTAGGCCTATATTTAATGCTATATTGGTTTAGTCCCACATGGGATTCCTATCATTAACTGCCCCAAGTTATTAGGTGAAATACCAATATATCCCTAGAGAAGTTGAGACAGGACAAGGACAAGCCACACGCGTGCGTGCACCGGCACCGCCGCCACCGAGCCGAGCCGAGCCGTGTTGTGCTGGCTGTTGCATGTGTGTCATGACGTGACGTGATAGGTAGGCTGGACATGTTTTAATTTTGAAAATGATCATAATTAATGCTTCCATTATGCAAAGGAATAATTTTCATTTACTCCTTCCATTACGATGTTGATTGCGGAGCCATTATTTCCATTAACTAGCGACCACTATATAAGCCTTTCCCGGCCACATCCCGATTTACCCCCAATTCAAGAAACACTTTCCTCTCTTCCTCTTGAGTTGCCTTCCGAGTTTTCCCCGTCCCGGCGATTCACGCGCACGGAACATCTGGAGAGCAGGCCTTCAGAACCTCTCCTACAAGGCGACACCTGCTCGGGTGGTGCGGGCAATCAGGTTTTTGGGGAACGTTTGACAGCGCGACTGCTCACGTCTCGCACCCCAGAAGTTATTCGAGGGACTGCACTGCATCAACGTTCTTCCTGCATCAACTAAGATCGACTATTTCAAGCAACATACCATGTCTGGTGCGAATGGAGCCGCCGGTGCCCCCGGCACTGGTCCCTCTGTAGGGTACATCCTAATACTCCTTGCGATTACCAGTTTTGTTTATATCTTAATTAGTAATCCTGCCTATGTCAAAACTGTCATATTGCATGTTGCTATTTATGTGATTAATATGGATCAAATTTAACATGAAAATGCCTAATTACTTAATAATCCAAAATCCTGATAGGCATTTTTCTGTTAGAGGATTTGTTGCTACCTTGAAACCCGATGATTTTGATGGTACATTTTATAAGAAGTGGCATGCACGGATGATATTATGGTTGACAGTGATGAACTGCTATCACGCTATGCAGGAGAAGCCCGAACAATTCACTCCTGAAGAGGAGAGTGCGTTCGAGGCTTCCAACAACCTGTTTAGAGGTGCCGTGATTAGCGCTCTCGCTGACAAATATGTTGATTCCTACATCACATGTAAAACTGCCAAGGAATTATGGGATGCATTGGATGCTAAATTCGGTGTCTCCGATGCTGGTAGTGAGCTGTACGTCATGCAGCAAATGTTTGACTATAAGATGGTTGAGAACCGTTCTGTAGTTGAACAAGCTCATGAAGTACCGGCACTAGCAAAAGAACTCGAATAATTCCCTTGTGTGTTGCCTGACAAGTTTGTGGCCGGAGGTATTATCTCCAAATTACCACCTTTTTGGAAGAATTTTTCTACTTCTCTAAAACACAAGAGATAAGAGTTCAGTGTGGCTGACCTTATTGGGACTCTTGATGTTGAGGAGAGGGCGAGAGCAAAATACATGCACGGAAATGACATTGAGTCTTCTACCGCCAATGTGGCGTAGAAGAAAAACAATTCCAGCACACCTCGCAATAAAAAGAAGAAGCAGGAAAAGAAAGAGAAGCCAAAACAGACTACCACGTTTTGTTTGTGGCAGCAATGAGCATTGGGCAAGTGTATGCCCAGACCGCAAATTTATTCAGCCAATGCAATCAGTAAATATGGTAATTAGCGAGACTGCAGGAACATAGGGGTACGGTAATTTTTTACCTAATGTTCTTTCAGTTTGTCATTCACCTGAATGATGGATGGACACTGGGGCTAATGTTTATGTGTGTGCTGGTATTTCTTTATTTTCTTCTTATCAAGCCGGCGTGATTGGAGCATTGTTGATGGGACACGGGTCGCATGCGCGTGTTCTTGGTGTTGGTATGGTCATTCTGAATCTTACTTTGAGAAAGACCGTGCTTTTGAAGAATGTCCAACATGTTCCATCCATCAAGAAAAATCTAGTTAGCGGCTCTCTACTATGTAGAGATGGTTTTTAAATTATTCTTGAGTCGAATAAATGTGTACTTTCTAAGTACGGGACATTTGTTGGAAAAAGATATGTATGTGGAGGCTTGTTCCGCTTTTCTTTACATGATAATGTCTATAATAATGTTATGAACAATGTCTTGATTTTGAATGAATCGAATATTTAGCATTCACGGCTTTGTCATGTTAATTTTGGGTGTATGTCATGGTTAGCAAATTTGAATTTAATTCCTAAATTTAATTTAGTCAAATGTTCCAAATATCATGCGTGCATGCAATCTAAGCAACCTCGTAAGCCTCATAAGGCTGCGGAGGCTCGAAATTTAGAGACATTAGAACTTGTTCATACCGATCAGTGCGAAATGAACGACGAGTTGACTAAAGGCGGCAAAAGATACTTCATGACTCTTATAGATGATTGTACCCATTTTTGCTATATTTATTTGTTAAAGACAAAAGATGAAGTGTTTCATTACTTTAAGATCTATAAAGCTGAAGTAGAAAACCAACTTGAGAGGAAAATAAAACGGTTAAGGTCCGGTCACGGTGGAGAATATCTTTTCAATAAATTTTCTGACTTCTGCAGTGAGCAGTGAATTATTCATGAGAGGACACCGCCCTACTCACCTGAATCCAATGGGATCACCGAACGAAAGATCCACACTCTAACTGATTTGGTCGACGCCATGTTACAGACCGCGGGGCTTTCTAAGGAATGGTGGGTTGAGGCAATATTGACAACATGTCATGTCCTTAATAGAGTGCCTTCAAAGAATAAAGAAATTTCACCATTTGAGGAATGGTTCAAAAGGAAAGTAAATCTCTCATACTTGTGCACTTGGGGTTGCTTGGCTATGGTGAATGTACCAATCAACAAGAAGCGCAAACTTGGGCCTAAGACTATTGATTGTATTTTCCTAGGTTATTCCTTCAACAGCGTGGGTTATAGGTTCTTAGAGCATCTCCAATAGAAGACCTAAACCGGATACCTATACCTAAAAACTAACAAAATGACTCAAAAACAACTCCAGCAGAAGACCTAAATGAATACCTATACCTAAAATGTTTAGGTTCAGACCTAAATTCCTCTCCCGGTGACCCAAATTTGGGTTTCGAAGGAGCTGCAACCTTTATTTTTCAAGCTTGCGCGCGAACGCCAACCGCCAGAATCAGAAACTTCCACCTCTAGCCCGGTTCCCCATTCCAGTTGCTGAACTTGTCGGTGGCCATAGGACCCTTGCACATCATCCTCGTTGACACCCTGCGTGCTCCATGGCAAGACCACCGCCTGTTTGCTGCCCTTCCGGACCAGAGTGCAACGTGCTTGAGGAGGAGGAGGAGGAGGCGATGATGGGCAAGCTTGTTGAGAAGGAGGCAAGACCGTGGCGTGGGCGCAAGCTCGGGGTGGCAACCATCAATCCATCGCCCTCTTGGACCAGACCTCAATGCGCTTGAGGGGAAGGCAATGAGCGATCTTGAGGTGGCGCCGATGGTCAAGCACGAGCAGGGGCTAGGCGACGAGCGAGCAAGGGCAGGGATGTGGGCGGCAGGTGAGCAGGTGCAGCCGTGCAGCCATGTGCGAGCAAGACTGGAATGGGCGAGGAAGATTGGAGAAGCAATCTTGTTGTGCCCGTGCATGAGGATAATGCAAGACCATTTTGCAAATAAGCCCTCACACAAAGTTGTAATTATTCATAATTTTTCTATGTCTTTACTTTTTTATGAAATGAACCCTAAGCTTTAAAGTATTTCTAAGTAGCTTATAGGTATTCAATTGGAGACAAGGACAAAAAGAATACTTATAGTTTCTCTTTCTTATACCTAAAACAAATTTTAGGTCTCCATTTTTAGGTCTTCTATTGGAGATGCTCTTAGTTGTTGAATCTAGAGTACCTGACATGGTGGTCGATATAATTTTTGAGTCTAGAGACGCTACATTTTTTGAGAGCAATTTTCCTATGAAGATTGAACATAGCATTTCTGGTCATGATTCTATAACTCCCTATGAGATCTTTACACCGGTTATACACAATGAGGAACCCCTTGTGGAAAATCCTGAGAAGGATGACAATGCAGTCACTCAAAAGAGTAAGAGACAGAGGATTGCAAAATCCTTTGGCGATGACTTCATTGTGTACCTTGTGGATGACACACTCGGTACCATTGAGGAGGCATATTCCTCTTCTGATGTTGACCTATGGAAGGAAGCAGTAAGGAGCGAAATGGATTCAATTATGTCCAATGGTACTTGGGAAGTCGTTGAGCATCCTTATGGTTGCAAACCTATAGGATGCAAATGGGTGTTTAAGAAGAAGTTGAGGCCTGATGGTACTATCGAGCAGTACAAGGCAAGGCTTGTGGTAAAGGGATATTTACAAAAGGAAGGTGAAGACTATTTCAACACCTATTCACCTGTCACTCGTTTGACCACAATTTGAGTATTACTTTCCCTGGCAGCCTCAAATGGTCTTCTCGTCTAGTAGATGGATGTTAAGACAACTTTCCTACATGGAGAGTTAGAAGAGGAGATCTATATGGATCAGCCAGATGGGTTTGTACTTAATGGTCAAAAGGGACTTGTGTGTAAATTGCTGAAATCCCTATACGGCCTAAAACAAGCACCTAAGCAATGACACGAGAAGTTCGAAAGAACTTTGATATCGGTCAGCTTTGCTGTGAATGAAGCTGACAAATGTGTATATTATCGATATGGTGGGGCCGAGGGAGTTATCTTGTGTTTGTATGTTGATGACATTTTAATCTTTAGGACCAACCTTAATGTGATTAAGGAGGTGAAAGACCTTCTGTCTAATAATTTTGAGATGAAGGATTTGGGAGAAGCTGATGTTATACTTAACATCAAGCTAATTAGAGAAGGTAATGGAGAGGTCACTTTGGTGCAGTCCCACTATGTGGAGAAGGTCTTGAGTTGCTTCAGGTTTAGCGACTATCAATCTACTCCAACCCCTTATGACCCTAGTGTGCTATTGAGGAAAAATCGGAGAATGACAAGGGATCAACTAAGATACTCCCAAATCATAGGCTCACTCATGTGCTTAGCTAACACTATGAGGCCTGACATCTCTTTTGCTGTGAGCAAATTGAGCCGGTTTGTATCAAACCCAAGAGATGATCATTAGTGTGCTCTTAAGAGAGTAATGCGGTATCTAAAGGGTACAATGAGCTATGGCATTCACTATAACGGGTATCCGAGGGTACTAGAGGGTTATTACGATGCCAACTGGATATCTGATGCTGATGAGATGTATGCCATGAGTGGTTATGTGTTTCTACTTGGAGGTGGCGCTGTTTCCTAGAAGTCTTGCAAACAAACCATCTTAACAAGGTCTACCATGGAAGCAGAATTAACAGCATTAGACACCGCCATCATTCAAGCTGAGTGGCTTCGTGACTTTCTTATGGATTTACCGGTGGTTGAAAAACCATTACCGGCTATCTCCATGAACTATGAGAACCAGACTGTGATAGTCAAGGTAAACAGTTCCAAGGATAACATGAAGTCATCTAGGCATGTAAAAAGGCGGTTGAAATCTGTCAGAAAGATGAGAAACTCCAGAGTATTAGCGTGGGACTATATCCACACGTCTAAAAATCTGGCAGATCAATTTACTAAGGGACTATCACGTAACGTAATAGATAGTGCATCGAGTGAGATGGGTGTGAGACCCACCTGATGGATTGTTTCAGTAGCAACCCATTCCATGTGATCGGATATCCCGGGAAGTGGAATGGCGTAACAAGCTGGAACAAGTCCGAGAGGAAAGACCCCTTATTGGTCCACCTCAGGTGCACTTCTTTCCTATGTTGTATGGTAGACTGGTCTTACCTTAATGTATTCCAATGGCTTATGTGAAGCAGAGATATCATCCTACAAGATATCTCCTGAGGATTACACCTATATGAGTCCAACTGCTAGTCATAGTCCATGAGATGGTAGGAATCTCTAGATACTCATGAAAGGGGCAGGAGTATGACTTATACGCTCCAACCAGAGGGGATGCTTGTGGAAATCTTGTATCAATAAAGGACTTTGGTGAAACCTTTTTCGCACAAAACTGTCAATTCAAGACTTAGTCCATTGTTCAGTTGTGAGAAGGTGTAACCTCTGTTCTAGGTGGAAGTTCAACTTAACAGTCTCCATTGAAACATTGATATATCAAACAAGAGGAAGTTTTCTGAGAGCATTTTCTACGAGCACTAGACTTGGTGGGGATTGTTGGATATTATGAGCCATTAATGCCCATATTATCTCTATTAATTCTAATTAGTCCAGGCCTATATTTAATGCTATATTGATTTAGTCTCACATGGGATTCCTATCATTAACTGCCCTAACTTATTAGGTGGAATACCAATATATCCCCTAGAGAAGTTGAGATAGGACTAGGGCAAGCCACACACGCGTGCCGCCGCCGCCGAGCCGAGCCGTGCTGTGCCGGGGCGGGCGGGCGGGCGGGCGGGCAGGCATGACGTGACGAGACTTGGCTGGCTGCTACGTGCATGTCGTGATGTGACAGGCTGGGTGCATTTTAATTTTAGAATCGGTCGTGATTAATGCTTCCATTACGCAAAGGAATAATTCTCATTTACTCCTTCCGTTATGGTGTTGATTGTGGAGCCATTATTTCTATTAACCGTCGACCACTATATAAGCCTTTCCCGGCCATGTCCCGATTTGCCCCAATTCGAGAAACACTTTCCTCTCTTCCTCTCGAGTTTTCCCCGTCCCGGCGATCCGCACGCACGGAGCTTCGGGAGAGCAGGCCTCCGGAACCTCTCCCACAAGGCGACACCTTCTTGGGTGGTGCCGGCAATAAAGTTTTTGGGGAGCATTTGACGATGTGACTGCTCACGTCTTCTCGCACCCCAGAAGTTGTTTGAGGGACTGCACTGCATCGACGTTATTCCTACATCAACTAAGATCGACTAATTCAACCAACGTACCATGTCTGGTGCGAATGGAGCTGCAGATGCCCCAGCACTGGTCCCTCCGTAGGGTACATCCTAATACTCCTCGCGGTTACTAGTTTTGTTTAGATCTTAATTACTAATCCTGCCTATGTCAAAACTGTCATCAACTGCATGCTGCTATTTGTGCGATTAATATGGATTAAATTTAACATGAAAATGCCTAATTACTTAACATAGTTACCTCTTCAGGGTCCAAGTCCATTAAAAACGTCTAAAATGTTAACCTTCCACCTCTTTCTACAATAAAACTGCCAAAATAACAAACGCACAAATATCAATTACTAATAGCCTAAAACAATGGTGTTTATGCTCAAAACACGGTGCTTTTGACATATAAAATGGTATACTAAATAGCGTCAACACCGACCGCCCTCTCCCCCCGGCAAGGTGTCCTCTCCCTCGACTGCACCCGGTTGCCCCCCTCCCCTGCCGCTAACCAGGCCGCCCTCGCCCTCATCCTCCACCGCGCCCGCGCCTGGCCGCCCTCACCTCCTCTCCGCTGGATCTGAGGTTCCCTCTTCCCCTTGCTCTCCTCTATGCCGGATCCTGGCTCGCCTCTGTCCTCCACCGGTGATGACGACATCCAAAGAGGGCACGGACGGGGCGCTGGCTCGGGACGAGCATGGGCGGGCACAACAAGAGATGCGCAGCCCGGCGCATGGCGGCGGGCCAGAGAACCTCGGGAGCAGTGGCAGGCTGGAGTAGAGCGGGAGCAACAGCTCATGTGGGAGAGAAGGCTTTCTTACTGAAAATATGTGGGTCCCATGGATAGATAGGAGCCTGAAATACATGCTCTGAGTTGATTATAATTTGGGCTTTTAAATTTTGCAAGTGAGTTTGCAAAATAGGATTTGGGAACCCAATTTTATATGCTCCACTAGATATTCTCTTAAATCGCACAACAGGTACTATCACTTTTGCAACATCGGAAAACAAAAACTGCCAAATCAACACTCGAGTGCTTTATTTGCCTCAACACTTTACGTCACACACTTGCACCTGCTACAGTAGAATTTGTGAGCCATCATCCTCTTGTTTTTCCTGTGTCTGGAAACCTGTTTGCAGAGACTTAACGGCTTTGCGCATGGCTCAAAGAAACTGCCTATTCCATACCTATGCCAGTTGAATGTGATGCGACTGGGGCTTTGTTGCAGAGAGAGAGAGAGAGAGTAACGTAGAGGAATCCGAGAAACGATTAATCTATTTTACAGTTTATTTTTCCCCTTTTGAGTACCAAGGGACACGACCAGTTTTTACATCATTCCACTGGAATTTCATGACAAATCCTGATATCTAACAATAGCTGCCCATACCAACACATGCAGATCTCCTGACATTCCAGGCGGTGCAGCGATCCACCTCCATCTGGGTTCTGAAGACCAGGCCTGTTGCTCTGGCGCTTATAATCTGGCCTAGTTTTCAGCCGCCCTGCAGATCGGCGACTGAGTGCTGCCAGCCATGCATGTGCATTCACCTGACAAAGTGACCAGCACACATCATGCGGTACGGAGTGCCATGCATGGTACTACTAGTGTACTGGACCATGCATGCCTGCTCGATCTGAACCATCATTCCCTTGGACCCCGTGCCGATCGTGACGGCTGCCTTTGCCGCGAGAGCCTGAGAGGAGAGCCGATGACGTCGTTGTGGATGGCGTCTGCAGCCGTCGGATCGTCCTCGTGTTGGGCGTGTCCAATTCATGGATCATCATCACAGACAAGGGTCCTTGTGGTCTCAACCACAATTAAGTTTGGTGGCTTCGGCGCTACTGGTGATCGTACATGCATCGCCGTATCAGTATGTTGACGACCCTGGTCAGCAGGACCTGCGTTCTGCACTCCACCATATCCTCGTCAGTTCTTGCGAAACTACAGTTTTGTAGTAAGTGGTTGTTGGTGTACTAGGAAGGAAGACAAATGCGGTTGGGAATTAATTGATTGATGGAGATGCTTCTCTCCAAAGGTGGAATACTTACATGAGAACTACTAGGTGATAATAGGAAACATAGTAGTGCATACTCTGAGTACCTGATCGAATTGACTATCATCGTGAACTGTGAACGGTTAACCTGAGATGAAGCCTATGCGAGGGCAAAGATGTCGTGGGGGTAACCGTGGATGAAGGTTACTCCAAAACAAATCACAAGAGTAGGAAACAATGGAGGATTGAAATGCATCTCAACTATGAATCCAACATGAACCGGAGCTGGTTTTTTTTTTGGGTGTGATCAATGGAATAAGGAACAAACCAAAGAGAATGAGACGACATAATGCAAACTGAGCATATAACTCAATTCGTTAGGTTCCTCCTGATGGAACGAACCCACGTATGTTCGAGTCTTTAGACTAAGGCTTTGTTCGTTTGCTGGAAAACGGTTCTGGGTGCAGAACTGTTCCGGACCCAGGTCAAGTGAATCCAGGTGATTCACAGGATCCAGTAAATCAAGTGAAAACAGGGGATTTGGTTCCGGACAAAAAATTTCCAGAACAAAAATACTGTTCAGCAGCACAAGATTAAATCTGGCCAGAATTCAAAAAACTGTATTCAACAAGGTTTTGAACTGCAAGTTATAAGCAAATATTCCAACATATTATACCAAGTATGGAGCAAGTATTGCAACCATATTACGGCAGTATACAGCTCTTGATCATCACATCAATTATTAATATAAATTACAAGCTGTTATCAACAGCTGAAAAAAGAGGTCAATACACAAAGTATTCAACTTGTTCGGTTATCAATAGCAAGTACTCAAATTGTTGGGTCAACAGAGATCACCTGTAAGCAATAACACCTCTTCTAGATGATTTCCTGCCAAAACCATGGCAAACATGATGAGAAATCAAATTTACTTGCTTACAACTATGTTGTGAGCATAAGAAACTACAGGGCATGTTTTCAGATACAAGATTGATATAAGCAAGAAAAAACAATAATTCCAGTTGGACAAGGGACAACAAGCAACAGCCATAAAGTTAATTGATTCCTAACCATAATACATGCTTTAGTATCCAATTCTGAACATAAAGTGCTAATTATATCCTAATTTACTACACAAGATGCAACCTATAGGATTACTGATCTACTACTCTGCTCCTATGTTGAAGTAACTACTAGTTTGTTTTGCTGTGTTGTGGACTAGATATAACTCAATATGCACTAACCAAGAGGAAAGAGAGACCATATTTTACCTGCTATGCCATCTCATTTCTGAGCCAAATCATAGCTGCTTCCGGATCAAAATCACAAGCACATAGGAAGCCTCTCTGTTTTCTTTGCTCTTGATGAAGACAGAGTAAGATTTTGCCTTTTCTTCCTTGGTCAGTTCCATGGTGCTCAAAACTGATATGCACTTTTTGATGGAGAAATCAGTACCTTGAACAACCTCTTTCTCTTTTGCTAGCTGTGCTGCTTCATCGTTCACCTGCTTAGTCCTCATTTCCAGATATCTCTCCATCATACCTTCTATGTTAGAACCCTTTCTTGGTCGCTTTTCTTCCCTTTCTTCATTCCTTGATGCAGCAGCAACTCCTCTTCGCTTTCCACTTCTTTCATTTGTTGCAGGATCCTTTTCCTCATCTTCTTTTTGTTGTCCATTTCTTTCACTTCCAACTTCACTTTGAGGTCCTCTGCCCTTGGTGATACAAGAGAAACGAAGTTGTGATTCCCTTCAGCCAAATGACCTACACAATAATAAAAGATTAATTTGATCCTTGTATCACCAAATCATCAATTTTGACAAAGTATTAATCAAATGACTTTGGCAAGACTTACCATCATAAAGCTCCCCTAAATCATCAAACAATGGGAAAGTAGCCTTGTTGTTATGGAACTTCTTGATTTTATGGTGTGACTGCATATTTAAAGAAAAATATTGGTCAAATGGATGCGTATGATTTAGGTCTTGACCACAGAAAATGAAAACAACTAAAATAAGTGCAAAGTCAACTTACAACTACAAGCTTGTCCCACATTGATGGTGAACCCTCAACCATCTGCCTTTTTTCATTCCAGTGTGATCCACTTTGCTTCCTAGCCTCTTTAAGCATCTTCTAATCCTTCTTGAGCTGACCTTCTTTGTCTTGAATTTTAGCTTTGGTGAATGAGACGTACCTGTTCCTGTGATGCAACTCCTGCACCATCCTGTTCCAACCTTCAGAATTCTGGCATCCATTGTCTCCTCTAAAACTGGTGTCTTTGTACTCAAGGAGAATATCCACAAGGGACTTTTCAAGAGCTGGGTTCCAGCTTGCCCTTTGATTTTGAACAGCTGGATTTCAACATGAGTAATAGAAATTAAGTACATAAATAACAGAAATGTCAAAGCATGCATGAATAACATAAATTTTAGATTTTGAAATACAAAAATCTTCAAAGCATAAATACCTCTTGGGGAACCTACAATCTTCTTTGCTCCACATGATTTAGGTGAAGGCTTCTTTTTTATAGCACTTGCCGCAGCCACTAACCTTCTCAACTTTGGGGAACCCCTGAACTTTGGAGAGCCTTTTGACACCATAACTGTATGACAACCTTATTCAGCTATTACATCCAATGAAAAATAGTATTGAGTGCCTACAACTATCTTATTCATGGCATGAGCTTATTCACATATTACAACCCATGAGAAAAGAAAAAACATTATTCAATGCCTATAACTACATTATTCATGATATAATCTTATTCACTTATTACAAACCAATATACTCATTGCCTAATTTACATGCTGATAATCATCCCACATTTGTTGGGCGATGGTATCTCTTAAAGTGTTGCCTTGTATAGTGCCGGGGTCATTGATTTGATCCTCGTTTGGTAGAGCAACAAAGTTTGATGGATGGATATTATCTGGCTGGTGATCTAACCACTCCTCATCTCCATGAAGTAACCAGATTAGATTATGAAAGATGCAAGCAGCCACCAGTATCTTTACTTGATTTTCCAACATGTGAAATGTAGCAACTTTGAGAATTGGGAAGTGCTTCTTAATCACACCCAAAGCCCTTTCCACGTAATTCCTTAGTAACGCATGACGGTGGTTGAATAGCTCTCTCGGGTTCTGAGGTCTTCGATGTCCAGCACCAAATTCTTTCAAGTGGTATCAAACTCCTCGATATGGAGCAAGGAAAGATGGAGTGTTTGGATACCCTCCATCAACCAGATAAAACTTGCCTGGAGGAACTTGGAAGCCCTTGCTCATATCTGATCTAAGCACTCTCGAATCGGTAGCTGATCCCTCCCATCCACTTGAATTGAATGTGATGTTGAGATCAAAATCACATGCTACCATGACGTTTATACTGAGGGTTCCTTTCCTATTTCTGAAGGGAGAAGCTTTGTCTTGGCCTATAGAAATAGAAATATGTGTTCCGTCAATGGCACCAAGACAATCCTTGAAGTATGGATAAAATCTATGATTGTCTAGGATTTTTTGATGGACTTGAGTAGGATTTGGAGGCTGTAGGAAACGTCGAGAGAGGTTGGGATGACCTTATTGAAGTAGTGGTTGATATGATGATGGAATGTGTCATTGCTATGCCCAAAGTACACTTGGAGATCCTGAAACGAGTTGTTGTGGCTCAACATGTGTAGGAAGAAAGCCAATTTCTCCTCTACAGTGATTCCTGTATCAACAACGAGCCTTGTCCTTCGAAGGAAATTTGCTAGCATCTTGAAGATGTAGGGTTCCATACTAAATGTAACTTGGCAGTTCATTACATGTCCCGTGAGCAGTCGATGAACTTTCATCTCGCCTGTTTCTTCTTATGTATGGTGATGAGGACATCCCTCACGACTACACCTATGAGAGACCAATGACTCGGGCCAAAGCAAAGCAATTACAATATGAGGTGAATCTTTTCCTTAATGATTGTGAACATGCATCTCATAAGAGTCATGTACTATCTAATAGACGTGCATTACTTGTCCTAAGGTTTGAAGCACAGGTTGAAGACATGGTGGCTACTTGATGCCCAAAGAGAGCAAGTTGAAGTCGATGTGCTGATGCCCATATTCTGTCCTTAAACTTCATGGTGAATTTTGTATTATTCTAAGAGGTACCACCCTAAGTATTATACATGGATAGAAACGTTTTGAAGTCTACTTTCATATGCAACAAACGGAACATTCATTGAACCTCTGCAGAGAGAGTTATGCCTTTTTTAGTGAAGACTGCTCCAGACTTCAGGGCGTGTTACTTTTACACCGGAAGTGTTTCTTTCTTCCAGTTCGGACTTGTCCGATCTAAACGGATGTTACTTTTTTATAGGGCGTGTTACTTTTTCTTAGCGAGTGTTCCTTTTTCCAGTTTAGACTTGTCCGATCTGAACGAATATTACTTTTATTTGCCTGGTTTACAACAGGCCCATGTAACTTCAGTTTGGCCCAGCTAGGAGGGGTGTTCCTAGTATAAATAACCCTTGTACACCTTGTGGAAACCCTAACCATGAATTGAACTCAGAAAAATAGAGAAGCATATTGCTCTTATCCTTAGGGTTTGTGCCATAAGTGCCCCTTGAGGATTGGGAGTTTTCTCTACCACTTGTTCTTGTGTTTCCTTGTGATTTGCAAGAGCATCGCCTCCTCTTTGCGTGGTTCAAGTTAGGCATCGACCAAAGCGTGTTGTTGGGTGAAATCTCTATCACAGGTGGCTGTTCTAGCAGTTGTTGTGCCAAGATTCGTCAGGTTTCACGGGTCAGTTATCTTTAGATCCTACGACGAGAAGATCGGCCAAGACCCTGCATCATATGGCGTTTCTTCTCCCCCCCCCCCCTCTACTAGTACCCGATAGGTATAGGGCACGGAAAAGAAACATCATCATGTCATCATCTTCTTCCTCCCGTCTCTTTCTAATATGATCTTGTAATAACATATTCATTACAAAACTAAAGCATATAAATTTATAGTTAGATATATTTCTAAGCATAACAACATGCATATGACAGTTCATAACATTTCATCATCAGGCAGATAAGCTCAGAAAGTATTTGCAAGTCATGCAGATAAGAGTTCACAACAATTCAACATGTATTCCTATTATCTCTATTCAGCTCATCAGTTCAGTTCATAATAATTCGTCATGCAAACAATTTTGCAAGTCAGGTAACATAGATATCAGAGAGTACAAATAGTAAAAATACCTTTTGGAGAAGGAACAGGATCCCACGATGGAGGTAGTTCGTCTTCTCCGACTCTAACTGGTGCTGGCGGAATCTACAAGAGAAAAAAAATATGTCAACAAGCAAATAACAACATGCAAGATTCTGCCAAGTACTACCACAGAACTAGGCTACCACACCAGCAAAACAATCACCAAAGCAGTAAGATAATACGGCTATCACTGAAATATAATATTGAGTAGCAAAAAAGACAGAGGAAATCATTGAATAACATCTCATGTGCTTGCACAACAAAATAGATTAGTACTATTTCTTTGCAACAATCAGTCCAGTCTGAATATATGAAATTTGTAACTATTACTGTTACTGTATTCTACTGGGAAGAGGTGTAACGGAACATCTCATTAGAGCAAACATACACAACGCCAGCATTGACTGTTGTATAATACTACATGTCAAGCGATGCAAAAATTGATTCGAGGCATTCCTACCTTTCTAGAAATGCAATAGAGTGTTTGTTGTGGAAAGTACAATTGATCATAACCATTGCCTTTCTGGGTTCCCAATTGATCACAACATAGATATTAAGGAAACAAAAACAAAGGACCATGCGTTACAGGTTGTGAAATAGAGCATTGTTCGAAGGTGCCACTGTCCATTACAAACGTATTAAAGTTAGGGGCACGCTGATGTGAAAAAGTAATACCGTTTTTTTGTCCAGTATCAATCATATGAATCACATGCTTGCCCAAGAGTCCAAGAGCCAAAGCTATCCTTGCAAAAATTGAAAAGTGCAAGTTTGCTACCATGCCACATAATTATTAGACACAGGCATATGATAAAGAGGCTCAGTTGCCAAACTGCAACAAAGCAGAGGAGGTTTGTTTCAACCATATCATTCAATCGAATTCGGCAGTAACAATCTCGTGACCTGATCGGAAGCACATAAGCAGAGACGAAAACAAAGAACAAAACTCACCAACTAAAATCGCTGGTGGCGCTACCCTAGGGGAACAGTAACAGAAATGACTATCATCTCTCATTGTCATGGTCCTACCCCTAAGCCTAGAGCCAGCACAAGCACCGTGCCTTGCCAACAATTGCAAGAACCAGAAGTGAGCACAAGACCATGCCAAGAACTGTAATCGACCACCATACTGAAACCTAAGACAGAGAAGGGGTCAAGAACAGCCCAATCCCACCTAAATCAAGCGCCAGATTGAATTGCACGAGGGCGTTGAAAACAAGAACAAGAAACACACAGGTGCAAGGTACAGAAGAAGGGAAGAACCATGAGGTCTGGGCCTTACAGGCGAGAAACCGGCAGAGAGCGTTGACTTCGGATAGGAGCAGGTCGCCATCACGGCCGCTGCAGGATCTCCTCGCACCGCCACGCCGCCCGTCGATCTCCTCGCGCCGCCACGCCGTCCCGTCGATCTCCTCGCGCCGCCACCAATGCCGCTGCTAAGGTTCGGTCTCGTGTGTGCGTTAGTCGTCTCTCCTCTATCTTCGAGCCGGGGGGTAAGAGGCGGAGTTCTGTTCCGAGCCATCGACTCGGTGGAAAATTGGTTCCGGCCCAAGTTTTTTTCCGAGCCGGCCCAAACCGAACCACAAATTGAATCTCAATCTGGCTTTGAATTGGGCCACTCCAATCCGTGCGGAATATGCCGTGTTCTGGGCCCTTCCAGAAAAACCGAACGAGGCCTAAGCGTGAGTGTTGCACTTTACGGCGGCTAGTTATTTTTTAGTATAATGTGACATCTCCATCAATAGTAAGACACATGTGGTTACTTTGTGAACCTCAAGGTCAGCGAGTCTTTTGGAGGTACTTATATGAGTAGAGTGTTCGTGCATGTGTTAATAGGGGTGAGTACTAATGAGTACGTGAGAGTGTTTCCGTATCCACAATGAGGGGCAATGTAGGTTTCTGGTATCCTAACATAATTCACTGGAATTTTTATTATCCCACTTTGTTCCAAATGTCACTACCAGAAAAAGGGCTTTTAGCGACGCTGCCCAAATTCAAGTAATGGCGGCCCAATAAAAATCCGCCGCTACAATTAATCAAATACTTGTAGCGGTGGCCCAAAACGTCACCCGCCGCTACAAACATGTAACAGCGGCGGTCCAAAACTTAGTCCGTCGGTAAAGCCTATTTTACAGCCCATTAGATATAGTCCATATAAAACTCTAACCCTAGCCCGGCCACTCAATCTCTCCTCGCCCACGCCCCTCCCTCTCCATAGCTGCCCTTCACTCTCTCCTCACCCACGCCCCCGCCCCCTCCACTCCCTCCCCTCTCTCCTTCCCCTACACTCTATCCCTCTCCTCAGCCACCCCCACTCTCTCCTTCCCCTATGAGACGGCAGCGTGCGACGCGAGGGCAGGCCAGACGACACCTCCCCCTCCGACGGTGGGCGGTGAGGGGAGGTTGGATCCGATGCCTCCCCCCTCTTTCGATTTGACGATGCACGGTGAAGGGCGGGTGGATCCGCGGCCTCCCCCTCCGATTCGGTGGCACGCGATGCGGGGTGGAGGCCGGGCGACGCCTCCTCCTCCGACAGGGACGTGCGGTGAAGGGGCGGGCGGATCCACGGCCTCTGCCTCCTCGCATGGCGGCGAGCGGTGAGGGGAAGCCAGATCCAGTGCCTCCCCCTCCAAGACGGCAATGCACGACATGAGGGGAGGTGAAGACACATCCCCTTCAACAGCGGCACGCGGTGAACGGTAGGCCAGATCCACGGTGTCTGCCTCCTCGGGCGGCTGCACAAGGCGAGGGGAGGCTGGATCTGATGCATCCCTCTGAGATGGTGGAGGGTGCTCTAGATCTTGAGCCCACACGCACGGCAGCGGCGGCTCTGGATCTGGCCAAGCGTGGAGCCAGGCTGACCGTGGCGACCGGCGGAGGGTGGAGGCGGAGGTGGGCCTGGCGGGCAGGCCGGGCACGACTCCTTTTTTTTATTTAATCCGTAGCGGCGGGTTGTTAGTCTCTGAGACGACCCACCGCAACAGAGACTTCTCTTTAGCTGTGTTTGCACAGCGGCCGGTGGCACTACCACAAAAAGCACCTATAATGGCGGTAGCAAATCTACTATAGCGGCAAAATAAAAGAGAGCCGCAACCAAAAATCAAAATCGATTTTTAGTGGCGGCCCATTTAATCACCCTGTCCCTATTGTGTATTGTAAGGACGGCCCATTTTACCACCCGCCGCTACGGTGTTTTGTAGCAGCGGCCCATTAAATCACCCACCGCTATTATCTTAGCTGGCCCATTTAACTGCCAGCCATCGCTGCCCTCCTCTCAGTCCACAAACCCTAACTCATTTCCCTCACCCCGCGCCCTCCTCCTCCTCCTCCTCCTCCTCCTCCTCTCTCTCTCTCTCTCTCTCTCTCACTCTCAGTCGCAGGCCCTCCTCCCCAAGCTGGCGACGCCCCCACCTCTTCTCTAGCTGGCGACGCAGGCCCTCCTCCCTCCTCACAGTCGTTGTCGGCAGCTTGCACGCGGCCCCCTCCCTCCTTGCAGGTGGCTTGCATGTGGCCCCCTCCCTTTACATAGGCGGCTTCCCAGCGGCGCGAGGCCACATCCCTCACTGGCACTTCCCCGGTCGCGGCAGATCCGGTGCGGCCCCTAGCGTGCGGCGGCGGCGCTCGGGTGGCCAGATCTGGCCGTGCGAGGTGGTGGCGGCTCCCAGACAGCCAGATCCTCCGGTAGATCAAGCACGACGCCCTCCTCCGATGCCGCCCCCTACGACGCCGCCTCCTCCTCCAGCAGATTGAGCGCGGCTCCCTCCTCTGCCACCCCCTACGCCTCCTCCTCCTCCGACAGATCGAGCGCGGCCCCCATCCTCTATCGGATCTGCATGTGGGCCCCCTCCTCCGATGCCGTACCCTACGATGCCGCCCCTCCGGTACATCCTTCGCCTCTGTCAGATCTACGTGCGGGCCCTATCCTCTGATGCCGCCCCCTCCTCCATCAGATCTGCGCGGTGGGGGGGGGGGGGGGCGAGGACGAGCGCGGCCCCCCTCCCCCGGCAGCCGTGCGTGATGCCCTTCCTCCTTCGGCGGTGCGGGCTATGGGCCTGAGGCACGGGCTAGGGATTTTTTTGTTTTCCCATTTTATTTGTAGCGGCAGGTGATTCAGTAGGAATATCGGCGGCGGGTTGTTTGGACCTTAGATTCCCCGCTGCAACAAAGACTTATTTTCAGCTACGAAAATATAGCGGTGGGATGGTTGCCCTGCTGCTACAATAGCTTTTCACCCGCAGCTATAGTGTTCTTTTGTGGTAGTGTGGGTGGGCCTGTCACTATAGTGCTTTATGAACCGGCGCTATAAGCGGTTTTTGTGGTAGTGTGTTAACCTCTACCAGGAAAAAACTTCAGGAATGAGCGTCTCCAAATTAATTTCCTATGAATTTCTTACAATCTAGAGGAAACCTTTTGGATTCTACTACTCCGTCCGTAGGCTCCGGAATGTCAATCTCTATAGGGAAAAATGCTCAGGAATCAACGCCTCCAAATTTCCTATGAAATTCTTATAATCCAGAGAAACCCTTATGGATTCTACCAATCTTTTCCGTGGGCTACGACGAATGTCTTCCCTCTCTCTTCAATCTTGATACCACGTATAACGTGCATACTTTTCCGTATGAGACTGTAATATTCCGAATAGATCCATGAATGAATGTCGTTTCATGTATCTCTACATTTTATTAAAAGAGATGAACATGTTCATACGATGTTACACAGTATTACACAAGGATACAACTCAGAATACATCCATACATTTCATCCTTGGTGTTGCACATAGAGTCCTAATCTGTTTCTGCGCTCAACCGTGTTTGGCATGGAAAGAATCTTTTGGTATACAAATACAAGGAGTCCTAGCCGAATAAGAAAAATACAATTACATTTTTTTTCTATATACGTTCAAACACCTAAAGCACGCATCTAACATAGATGCCGCACACCCACGAAGACGCGGCGCCGCTTGACGCCTGCTGCAATCAGTCGCTGTCCACCGCGTCGCCGGCCGGAACCAACGCTCTCCGATCTTAACGTTAATGTTCAACGTCTTACTATCCAAGACGTCTATAAAACGTTGGATTTGGAAAAGTAATATTCATGCACATGCTTAACTTGAGTGAGGCAATGATTGGTGCAGGACGTCGTCATCCAGATCGCGAGGAGGCACCACATATCTATTGCTGAACTCGTGCTGCTTTATGGCAGGATACCGGTGAATGCTGAATGTGGATCGCGTTGTCCTTGCCAGCGCGCTTCCTCGCAGCGCGGGGTCGGCATGGTGTTGCCTGTGTCCTGTGACATGGTCCTCATCATCAATCGACCCTAATTCACAACACCATGACACTCACTTGTGAACGCAGCCATAGCTCACCGGGAACATCTGTTTAGGTTAATTCAGGTTTAAGTTTAAAATTTTACTTCTCGTTTTGCATGTGTTTCGCGAATTCGATCATGGTCGAGCCGTACCAGTGCGCTCGACCACACATTCACGTTGTAAGATTGAACTCATAATAAAGTATTCATGTAACCTCTCAATTAGTAGATATAGTATTGAATAGATAATATTTTTGTTCTGATTAATGGTTACACATCGTCATGTTCCAAGTCATTGGCGCCATGACCAAAGTACCAGATCAATTTTTTATTTGTTTTTAGAAATCTGATACGGATTCTCACCTGAACATGAACTTTAGCCAATTAGTCACATGCCGCTTGTGGCTAATGCTCTATGTCACTTGTGAGTTGTAGACATGAAGAGGAACAATGACATTGCATTGCTTTTGAAAGGTTAAGTTGAGAAATAAAATGGGTAATGAGTAGTTGAATTATTACTTGGTAACATTTATCAAGAGATATACCTTCTCTAATTGAGTCTTTCATGGTGATGAGAAAGCGCAAAGTGAAATAACAAGAGTAACATTGTAATGTTGTGCTTTTGAAAGGTTTACATGATTGTTTTGTGGTATCCATTTTTTTCATAATAGAAAAATAAAACATTGATCAAGATCCAACCCATTGCACCTCACACTTTTGATCCATACCGACTTCTCTCCTTACCTCTCGCTCACATGCCCGAGCACCCTAACCTTGAGTCGCCACCATGAAGAGGACGATGATGCAGACCACACATTATGGCAGCCGTCGTCTGGCACTGTCATATATGCTCCGCCTTGCTCCATCGTGAAGAGGGTGAAGAAGCAGACCAGCCATCTAGCCTCGCCTCATAGGCGTCGCTGGATGCAGCAGCATGCCATCAGGCTCTATCTTGTAGCCGCCATCCAATACGATTGGGTCCAGCCTCACTGCCTTGTGAATCAGTTTCTATCACACCTACTTGCTCAGTTTCACACATCACCACACCCTTTTTAGGTAAAAGACTACATGTAGTTGAGCAAAGTATCCACACTTTTATTATTTGTATATGAAGTATGAATTATTTGTTAGTCTATTATGCACAATATGCATTAGAACTATTTCTTAAATTATATTTAAGCATTGATGAAATTATTGGATTGCTATATTTGATTGATGTGTATATGAGAAGCTCATGCTGTAGTTATTCACGTCCATAGTAACGCACGGGTACATTTCTAGTATCTCTATCTCTATAATCTATTAATTGAGGTACGGTTGTCCACTTCATGTCCACAAAGTTAGAGATTGAATCCAAATCGGTTTTGTATCTTTTATATCAAGTATCGAATTTAAAAAATCATAACTCCCACGTCTAGAGCTTAAATGAGATAAACTCGGACTGTATCTCGTAGCTCTCAAAACGTTCTACAACTTTGGTATTCAATATAAGTTCAGATTCCACCGTTTTGATTTCTAAATATGTGATGCAAAAATATTTGTTCTAATTTAGACTCCTCTACGCAGGTACCTGTGCGAGACATATATCTTCTAGCTCCGTAGTCCAAATAATATGATCCATATATGTTTCGAAAAGGCCTCGACGAGATCTACAACTTTTGTGTTTTAACTTTTTTCATTAGAGCAAGTCTTTAATTTCAAAATTGTGTTGCAATGCAGTGCTATTTCTGTACTCCGTGAATTAATTTTTCCTTCCTGATAAAAGTTTCTAGAATATGGTAAAAAATAATGATAAAATTATTATTTTTAACATATAAAATGATATACTAAGAAACACCAACGGTAATACAAATGTAATATTTCATGTAAAAAATGTCAATAATATTGTATATATGTAATAATTTTTTTTTACGATCAAAGTATATATATAATAATTATATTATGTAAATAATTTATATTTAAATTATAAAGAATGTTTTGTTTTTTTAAGTCCGTAACAACGCACGAACACTTTGCTAGTATATATATAAATCTACAGTTTCTCAAAAAAGCGACAGGTTTACTCCGTATCTGTATTTTAAGGCAATGCAAAAATAGTTACTTGATCGAGACATAAGATTCTATAATCATATACTTAGATCAGGAAAAGAAGTGCCAATGAATTGTGCGCTAAAAAAACTAGGTAAAACTCAATTTCTGAGCAAAGAATCACTAACCTAGGTAAAACTCAATTCCTGAACCAATATCTCTACAATCTATTAATTGAGGTGTAGTCGTCCACTTCGTGTCCACAAAGTTAGAGATTGAATCCAAATCAGTTTCGTATCTTCTATATCAAATACCGAATTTTAAAAATCACAACTCTCTTATCCGGAGCTTAAATGAGGCAAACTCGGGCTCTATCTTGTAGCTCTCGAAACATTCTACAATTTTGGTATTCAATAAAAATTTAGATCTTGTTGTTTTGGTTTCCAAATATGCGATATAAAAATATTTGTTCTGATTTAGACTCCTTTGCGCAGGTCTCTATGCGGAAAAAATTGATGAAATTTTTTTATTAAGAAGCACCAACGGTAATAAAAATATGATCTTTCATATAAAAATATCAATAATATTATATATATCAAATAATTATATTATATAAATAATTTATATTTAAATCATAAAGAGCGTTTTATTTTTTTAAGTCTGTAACAACGCACGGACATTTTGCTAGTTATCTTATATTTGAAATGAATCACTAACTAGAACAAAACTCTTATTCCCGAGAGAAAAAGAAAGAATCAAACGAGGGCACTATACTTGCAAGTCAGATTAAATAATTAACGAACACCACGATCATTAGGTGGCGTACAATAATATCACGGGCACATGCGAACATGCGGCCATGTGCAAGCACTGTGCCCTCAAAGACTCTGCAAGTACGGCAGTCTGTACTGCACGCTATTTACTCTGCTGTTGGAAGGAGCAGTGGTTTTCAAAGATTTCGATATCATGCATGTTCGGAGAACTTCAAGTTCAATATCAGCTTTTATTAGTTTGAAGCAACACACCTGATGATCTGAGCAGATTTTATTCAAACGAAACAAGGGAGAGTAAAAAGGCAACAAGTGTAGAAGCAATATTTTCCAGACATGCATGAAAATTGGGATGGTAGCAGTGTTCCTCAACAATTGAGGCTCAAATGCAGCACATATATATGTCACTAACCGCATGATACAATAATCATATCATAACTCCAGAGGTTAGTAGTAGAACGAAATTCTTCTCATGAAACATTACTTTCTGTGTCCTCGGGCGGCATGGTTTAATGGTCTATTTGGAGCACCCAGAAATTTTTTATATATTACTGAGAATGTGCACCTCTGATACTCTCTCTCTCTCTTTTTTTTTGGTCTGCAGCTACTAACTCCGGAGGTAGTACAGCACTGAAGAATATCCAAAGATCACGGCTTTTTACAGAAAGATGTTTTGTAAAAGCAGGACAGTTTGGCAGGTGGGGGCTTAATGTTGCGCCAGTTTTGCATGTCCTCCAACGTAACAAAAATGATTAGATCAAGGAATGGACACATTCGGTTTCGTTAGTACAAATGAAATGCACACTGCTCGACACCCACGGCTACCGGTCTCTTAAGAGCAAAAACGAGCATGCTATAGGACGTTCTGTGACTTTTTCATGGCCATGCATTATCACAAAAAATTCCACTATTGGAATTTCATGTGATGAAAGGCCTGAGCAACAAAAGCAGGCCACAAAATAGTTCAAATAATCTGTTGGAGATACTGATATTTGTTAGGTGCATGCTTGAGCGTATTAGAGTTATACCCATCTAATAGCGTTTATTTCTTACATAAACTGAAAATTAAACCCTCGCTTACCACTCATACTAAAAAACACAATCTCAATATATTAAAACGCATGCGTTTTCTCGCAAAAGAGCCATTCCACATCAGCAATCAACTTTTTAACCGTTCGATCTTGCTAGAAGAGAATACCAACCGTCCGATTTATCAACCGTGTCTTTGCATCTAGGTCCTTCTGATAGTGTCTTATCATGTAGCCTTACAATCAGGTCCGCCCTCCTCCTTGTTGTCTCTCCCGATCCCACGTCTTCTTCCTCTACCAAGCTCTGCCTCCAATCCACTGCCGGGCCACCATCTTCTCCGGCCCGATGTGCTTAACCTTGGCGAGGCCACCCTCCATTGGCGATGTTTCCTTGTAGCATCGAGAACGGCCTCGCCCAACCGCCCCAACCCTTGAGCTCCCTAGATACCTTTGCCTAGGTAATCGCTGGCGGCACCGTTACCGAGGTAGTCGTTGGCCTACCGCGGAAAGCTCCTCCAACTCTAGCCTGATCTTGCAATGGTGATGAGTGGAACAGCTAGCAATTACAGCTACTGGAAGAGTAAAGGCCCCCTGAGCTGCTGCTTTGCGTCACCACCAGGATGAAACAACGTTGGCTCAGGATGAGTGCATCTCAATTTCTCAAATAACTAGGAATGCTATTAACCTGTTTGATTTATTTCCCAAACGATGTTGTGCCTATATGTTCATAAGTCTTAAATGCAAAATACTAGATGTTATCTAATGAACATTGTTTTATATTATAGATTGTGCAACAAATCTGAATAGAAAGTATGGCAGCCGGTAGATGGGTTGTGGAGCTGTCAACACAGAGTTCATCACCACCAAGCGGTTTCCGTCCAGTACTCATTGATATTGATATCGTGAACGGGCAACCGCACACCATGATATGCTTGGACACCACCTTGGCTGTGCTATGGTAGAGTTGTCCAGCTATGACTCCAAGATAACCATAATTACCTTGGTCAAATACTACTTTAGCTCAAGAAATTGCAGGGGCTCCACGGACTTACACAAAAATTGGAACACAAACATGGCATCACTGAGATGTATGTTCCTATACCATCCTCTGTTCTCCTACTCTGCAACATACCCCTGCTCACCACATGCTCGATTAAATGTCTAAATGGATCCTGTTCAAGATATTTGACACAATCCTTTACTCAATCAAATCTGTTATACTTCAGCAAGAAGTAAATGTAGTGTTTAGGGAATTCCACTTTTATATGTTTACTACCTCCATACAAGAATCTGAAATCTATTCTTTACTACCTGAGCTGACTTAGACGTTGGACATGCCGTTTAAATATCTGAGAAAGCGCATTTGTACTAAATAGTATCTATAGTTAGTTTACATTAGAAAATCGTACTGAGTGGAATGTTCGAATACTATGAGCTCACCAACATTGGCACATTGCATGAGTTCTTTAGGCTCAAACACCAAGGGTTAAGCACATGTCCCTGACTGAAAGTTAGGCTGCAAAATTGAAACGTCTATATAATGCAGCAGTGTTTCATTAACCTTAACAGCTTACTTGCATAAAACATTGAGCTACAAAGTTTCACCTATTGCGGGAACAAAATTGTCCATGCAATGTATCAAATTTCATTTGTGCATTTATCTGATTTCTTATAATGAATAAGCTTTTTTGATGAGTTAGAGACTATAATTATTTGCGATGCCCTTGAAACTCCTTCAGTTTACAATCTGGATGAACAAAATAAAGTGAATGGAGGCTATACAATCTATAATGAAAGTAAATTAAGCGCGTCAAATTTAACTCGGTACTATCTATGCTATAAATTAACTTATTTCTCAAATGTAACTGGGCATTATCCACAATATATATACCTTGAAATCCAAATATTAGGGGTGCATGACTCATATTTCATTTTGTTGTAAATAAATGTGGTTTGAAGGGAAGTGTGACCTGAGAATGATACTTGCTCACGTACTGCAGATCTCAAATGTTTAGATGGATCAGCACTTGAATTGTGTTAGACTTCTGGCCTTTGAAATCAACAAAAAAAAAATCTCATATAGTCATATTGATGCACTAACTGTTCTACATCAAAATTGCTACATATGTTTAAAGTTTTTATGATGCAGCAATGCAATGTCTGTACTCTCCGTTCAAGTAAGTAGAAAATTACTAATTTAATGTTTAGATGATTCATATTAGTTTGTTTTTTTTCCTAGCCAACAATTCTACGATGTACATTCTATAAGCTATGAGGCTTTTCACATATATATTAGAATTTATTAGAAGCTAATTTTCCTGAAAGGGATGTTATTTCTTCAATCACAATCTCAGGCTTGCCACATAATTGGAGGAATATAGTTTTTTTATTGATATACTATAATGCAGTGGTACCAAACCATTAATACTGATTGAAAATTGTGCTAGATTAATGGAACATGGTCGGTATTTTAAACTGCTGAATATATTTCTCGGTATTCTTTTTTTTTTTTGCACACAGGATTCTCTGGCGTTCAAAATGTCTAACCGGTGGGTCAAGAAACATGACACAAGCAATAGTTGCGCGGCAATGTCACGCATCATTTCTAGTATATATTTAAATTGGATAAGGAAACTAACATCAATAGCAATAACCATCTAGAGCAGAGGTTCATATTAGCATATAATGCATAAAGAAGATCTAAATGAGCCACCAATTATTTACATGGAAAACTCTTCTGTAAAAACTATAGACATCAATCAATGAACTTCACTCTATGAGAGTTACAATACAAGGGAATTTCAATGAGTCTAACTCTTCCCATGCAATACAGAACACGTATATATTTAGGTGGTTAACTAGAGAAATAATTCATCTAATAAATACAACATGTAATGTAGGAGTACTCCTTCTTTGAGACCTCCTAGGCATCCCTTGTGAGGCTAGAATTTGGATTGTATTCCAATGAAGGTATTGCCAATCAATTTCCAACTATAAGCCTTTAATTTTTTTTGAGAATTATAAGCCTTTAATTTCAAATTTGGGAGAAGTAAGAGGTCAAATTTACAAGCTTCACTGGAGATGTCCTTAGACATTGACATGCAGAGGCTACAAGGGGCTCCAAAATTTGTAGCCTTCACAAATTATGAATAAATGTCCAGTTTAAACATGTAATATGACAATGATGAGACTATGGTCCTTGCTTGTCCTAGTCAATAAGATGAGACCAAGATGTATATACTCTGTGAGTTACAAAGCCCATCTTAATTGTGCTGTTTGTACAATGCAGCTCATGATTGATGCTTGGATCATGGGGCCATCAACCTGAAATAAAATCGACTACATGTAATACAATACTAATGGAGTAACCGATAACAGGAAAGGAAGAGCTAGAAGCATTTTTTTTCTAGAATAAATATGGTGGTCTCAGGGTTGCACTAAATGACTAAATCATAGATACTGCATGGATGACAGAAATCATATACCACAAGAGGTCAGCGATGCAAAGCTGAGGGGAAGACGTGTATAAATATATACTTCTGGGTTCCTCTGGGTATCCTCAGAAGAGTTGGCGCTCCTGGTGTAGCTCATAGACTCTGGAGGAAGTAACAACACTGCAGAATAAAGGACATGTTTTTTTTTTCATGGCAAATGCTCTACAAAGAAGGTAAATCGACGCTTCTAACAATATGTCAGGTTAGTATGACTTTGTTATAATCAAAAGCATGGTTTAAAACAAAGGTGCAAAAGCATTAGCTGTACATCCATCCCATGTAGTAATCACTACTGCTACTGCTTGTTAAGCTACTATGCACTGATCAGTTACACCCAAAAGCCTAAGCAGATGGTAAAGGGTGGATAATTTACTTATGGTTCCACACTCCCCCTGAGATGCAGCTCCCTCGGGGCGCAAGCGTGGAAATATGAGTGACACAACAGAAAATATAGTTGCCAGGACTTGAACTCAAGATCTCTGGCTCTGATATCATATTAAGTTACTATACACCAACCAATTACACCCAAAAGCCTAAACTGATGAGGAAGGATGGACAATTCACTTATGGTTCAATAGCGCTGCCATAAAAAAATCCATTTCTCAAAGCTGGTTTAAAAAGAAGGCCTTGAAAACACGATTGTAGTACACTTCCACCATTCTCAAATACTTAACTTTATTTAAGAGAAGAAATCTTATACAATTTAAAGTAGTTTAAATATCCTAAAATGTCATGTATTTAAGAATGGAAGCAGAAGAAAACAGTGCAGAGTATCTCTTAGAGATGAGAATGCGGTACTTGAGATTTCACCTGCACTGATCTGAATTGGGTGAATGCATAGTAGAAAAATAGAATTTTAAGTGCAATAGCAATCTCTCTCTGACAGCAACTTTGACAAGATGTGAGTCTACATTTTTTTATCTGTAACCAGGGACGATTTACATGTCCTTCTTGCCAGGGATGTTGATGCAGAAAATACGATGAGGTGCTGATTATAAACCATGAACTTTACAATTCTATGAGTTTGCCAAACGATGAAATTATGGTCCTAGTTGCCCATCTAGTCAACAAGACATGACCAAGTTATGAGTGCTCTCTTAGTAAAAACAAAGACTTGATTTGCGCTGATACATACAATGCAGCTCTATGGTTTACATGCCAGCCTGATGAAAGAGAGGGAACAATGCTGGATATATCCACAGATCGAGCATGACTTTATTTACCAGCTAGATATTCTGTAAAATATGACAGTCACGTGATATTCGTGTGTTCCTGGTGAGCGAATATTTCTTCATGTGCCACTTCTAATGTCTAATTTATATATTTATCTGCCCTATTTTGTATTGAAAGGCAATCAAGAGGCATGCATGGATGATAAAGGTACAGAGAAGAAAGAGAAAAGAATAATCTATAATCTATTGTAAATGAGATTTTTGGTATATATTCAGATCACAACAGAGAATAATTAAAGTATTTCATGTTAACACAAAAATTATTCAAGACTGCTTAACAATCATGAATTTCCATTGTAGAGGAAGAGCAAAAAAAAAAAAAAAAAATCTGACGACAGCAATATCATCCTTTGATGCTAATCCTACTGAACAAGATGGGACCAAACTATCTGTGTGCTCTCCTTGAAATAAGCTAGGTCGGCCAACCTAGTGGACCATATATAAAGCCATGAACCATCAATTTAGAAGACAGTACTAGATAAGACAACATATCTACATCACTTTTAAATCATTAGCAAACAGCTGGTTGATTTTTGTTCCCTTCTTTACTAAGGCAATAGTTGAAAAACTTTGTTTAAGTGGACATAATAAAATCATTAGCAAACAGCTGGTTGATTTTTGTCTGGAGATATGCTTGACGGTACGTCTCCCCCTCCCCCTCCCCTCCCTGGCGCTACCCAACCCACCAGCCCCGCGCTGGCGCCTGTCCATGGCCCGGCGGCCACCTCCCCGGCCGTTTCCTCGTCTGGATCGGCCTCCTGCTCCCTGACCGTGCCGGTTTCCTCCTCCACCTTGTCCCTAGTTGCCGAGCCCTTCCCTCCCAAAGGAAGGTCCAAGGCGGAAAGATGACGCGGCAGCCTGGCGTCCTCCTGCGATGATTCCCCTGCTGCACCCTCATTCCGCGACGTCCTGTTATCGGAGTTTGAGGAGCTGGGTTCCAAGTCGCCGCCGGCCGTGAAAACGAAAAGCCCGCCCAAGATCGTGCTGAAGACCCAGCCTGCTCAGGTTGCCGCTCCAGCTCCTGACGCGCAAGGTTGGCAGAAGGTAGAGAGCCGCCGCACCAGGAGGGAGAGGGCCAAGCAGCTCCGTGGCCCTCGTCGACCGGTGCCGCTGGACCTTAGGGGAAGGTGTTTCAACTGTCTGTCGTCGTCGCACCGCGCTGCTGAGTGCCAGAAGAGAACTCGGTGTTTCAAGTGCAAGGAGTTGGGCCACCGTTCTTATCTCTGCAAGGGCAGTGGCCAGCCATCGGCTCCGACGGGAAGCAGGCGTGTCGTTTGGCGGCCGAAAGTAGCCATGGCCGCTGGTCGTGTCACTGAAAGGCCCGCCGGGGCCGCGAGTGGAGCCGGCGGTGTCGCCGCAGAGGTCCAAGTGCCCCGGCCACGGCGCCGCGGCAGGAGGCGGCAAAAGACTGGCGGGGGAGGTTCTTCTGAGCCCCCACCCCACGATGAGTCCAACGGCGCGCCGCCGCCGCCTGACTTCAACGCCGTTGCTGATGAGGAGCAGACTCTGCATGTTCCAGTCTGGCACCGACGCATCTTAAATCGCTCGGCAAACATGGCGCGGACGGAGGCGAAGCTGGTTAAGGAGCTTTCGGTCTCCATCGTCGGTGACCTGGCGGCTGTATCGGTCGACGCTCTAATGGCTGAGCTTGCTCGCCGCTATGAGCTCCCGATGCAGTCGCTCGAATTCCACCGTCTCAGCCCGGATGATAGCGTGGTGGTCTTTCCCGATGAAGCTACCGTTACGCTTGTCTACAACGAAAGCCGTCCTCTACAACTACCACCATTCACCCTCTGCTTCCGACGCTGGTCGCGCCTCAAGAACGCAACCGCAGTTGTGCTTCCTACCGCCATCGACGTCGTGTTGTCTGGCATCCCGGCGCATGCCTGGGAACTGGAGACGGCAGAGCAGTTGCTGAACGAGTGGTGTTGGGTTCGGGAGCTGCACCCGGACACGCTTGATCGACGTGATTATTCTTCGTTCCGGCTGAAAGCATGGTGCACGTGCCCGGAACTCATTTCGGCGGACATGGAAATCGTGATCGTGGAGCCGCCGGTTGCAGTGGAGGAAGTTCCACCGGTGAAGCGCGCCTTGGAGTACGGCATCAAGTTCACAGTGGCGCCCGATCAACTGTTGGGGATTGACGGCGAGCTCCCGCCGCCACCGCCGGGTCCTGACTCCGGCCACAACGGGCGTCGCCGGCGCCGATGAGCTTTGCGGTCCCCGGAGCGCCCCGTTCATGGGCCCACGGGAGCTGGAGCAACGCCTCGGATTTCGGTGCACCAATGACTGGGCCAGGGACCAAGCGAGGGCGCACATGTGGCGGATCCTCGTCCAGGTGAGCAGGAGACCGCTTTGGGTCCTTCCCAAGCAAAACCAGCCGCCTCGGGTATCTCTGGTATCATTGATGATCTAGCCGCCCTCGTCATTAAGCCAAGGTATGGGGAAGAGGAGGCGATCTCGGAGAAGCTGGAAGCGTTATCTTTGGAGCAGGAGTTGACCTCCGTTCCACCGGTTAAAATTCCTGCCACCGCCGAACCGTTATTCCTAACCCTAGACAAGTCTAGTGGAGAAGCAAATGGTCGGCTCCTATTTCGGCCCAGACAGTTCAGGAGAGTGGAGAAGCATATGGACCGGGTCCTGTTTCGGCCCAGACGGTTCAGAAGGTATCAACAGAAGACGTGTCCTCCCTCGACCACTTGCAAAGCCCAGAGAAGGAGGACCCACCCCCATGCACGACGTCTCACCCCAGCCCTTGGCGGGGGGCTGCCTCTCCGACCCCTGCCAAGACTCCAGCAACCTTGTAGACTTATGTGCGGCGGCGATCTGCTCAGAAGAAGAAGACTGCACAAGTGGGAGAGGAAAGTTCGGTATCTGTTGAGGCTCCACTCTCAGTCTCAGTGGAGAGTGTCGCAGCATCGGCAGGATCTGTGGACGTTGTAGTGACAGCTGGGGCTCCGTTACCGGCTCACTCTGAGCTGGAACACATTGCAGACATGGCTGTAGCTCTGTCTGCACCGACAACCCCCTCCTCGGCAAGTGTTCGTTCAGCTTTCATCAACACGATCTCGACTACAACTACAAGGGTGCTGCCTACACCGACACACTCGCAAGCCAAGCTGAAAGCTCACATGCCAACAGCGCCTCCTCGTCGCAGTCGATGCCTTGTGGGGGTTGGCGCTGAATTCTCGGTGGACCCTAAACCCGCACGATGCAAGAAGCGAGTCATGCGGACTCTAGCAGTAATCCAGGAAAATGAAGGCATCAACGACTCGTCACTGGAGGAATATTCCAAGATGTTTGCTCAACCGCTGACAGAAGAGCATCTGTTTGCACTAGCGTGTTTGTTCGGATGGTGTTCTCCAGACGAGCTTGTCAGGGGTGATAGAACGGATGGCACAGGAGTGTAACAGCCTGACAATCTGGGTCGTTCTTTTTTGCTTGGTGTTAATGGATCCGAAAAAACTCTTGGTTTGGAATGTACGGGGCCTCAATTCCCGTAGCCGATAGGACGCTGTCAGGACTTTGGTTGATTCCGCTCGTGTTGATGTGGTATGCTTACAAGAGACAAAAATGGAAGTTATTTCACAGCGTGATGTAATCTCCATGCTTGGTGCGGCATTCTCATGGCTTGGAAGAGAGACATACGGGTGACTGGCTGAGCAGGACAGACAACTTCAGTGTCTCAATGCAGTTTCTTTCTAGCTCAAATCAACAGTGGTGGTTATCATGTGTGTACGGCCCCTAAGGAAATGACAGCAAGATCGAATTTTTGCAAGAACTGAGGGATGTAGGGCAGGCTTGTCAAGGCCCATGGTCGGTGGTGGGGGATTTTAATCTAATTTACAAAGAGGAAGACAAGAGTAATGACAACTTCAACCGGGCTATGATGGGGCGCTTTCATCGCCTTATTAATGATCTTGCGCTCAAAGAGATTCCGTTGCATGGTCGTAAATTTACTTGGACTAACAATCACGTGTCAGTCAAGTTGGACAGAGTTTTATGCTCGATCGATTGGGAAGATCTTTTTCCTAATTGCTTGTTGCAATCGGCTGCCTCTGATGATTCAGACCATTGCCCATTACTCCTGGGAACAAGTGATATGCAACCAGGAAAGAGACACTTCCATTTTGAAGCGTTTTGGCTAAAGCTTGATGGTTTTCTGGAAGCATTACAGGTCGCATGGGACTCGGCACAAGGTGGACGCTGTCCTTTTGACACTCTCGCACGCAAGCTTCAGGCGACAGCGAGAGGACTGCAGAGTTGGAGTCAGAAGAATGTAGGACATGTGCAGACCCAGCTTGGTATGGCAAGAGAAGTGTTGCATCAGTTAGAAATAGCACAAGACAACCGCGCTTTATCTCAGCAAGAAACATGGTTGCCAAATTCATTGAAAAAGCACTCTTTGGCTTTGTCCTCACTCTTGAGAACTATATCAAGGTTGCGTTCTCGGATCAGTTGGATAAGTGACGGTGATGCCAACATTGCGTTCTCGGATCAGTGGGCTGCTGAGGTCGTCTTCCACACGGGTTCTCATAAATGGTTCTCCTGGTGAGCTGATCTTGCATAGGCGCGGACTCCGGCAAGGAGACCCTTTATCTCCGATGCTCTTCATTCTTGTGATGGATGTACTTGGGCATATGATTTCTGAGGCTTCTGATCAGGGACTGTTACAACCATTGGCCTCCAGGGCGCTCCAACATAGGATTTCTATCTATGCCGACGATGTTGTGATGTTTCTCAAACCAGAGGCCGGCGATATTAGAATCACTATGGACATTTTGCAACTGTTTGGGGAAGCTTCTGGCCTCAAGACCAATGTTAACAAAAGCAGCGCTTACCCAATTCAGTGCCGTCAAGAGGACATCGAGGTAATCCAAAGCAATCTTCCTTATGCGGTTTTGGAATTTCCTTGTCGTTATCTCGGGTTATCTCTGTCCTTGAAAAAGCTCACCAAGAACCAGATTCAACCAATAATTGACCGCCTAGCTGATCTCCTTCCCGGATGGAAATCTGAGCTCATGAGTAGAGCCGGCAGAGCGATTCATGTGCAGTTCATGATGACAGCTATGCTTGTATATCTAGTGGTGGCCATGGATTTACCTCAATGGGCTATTAAAGCGATTGATAAAATTCAAAGAGGATATCTCTGGAGAGGCAGGAAAGAAGCAAAGGGTGGGCATTGTCTTGTTGCTTGGGGCAAAGTGACATGTCCTAAGGAGCTTGGTGGATTAGGGATCTCAGAGTTGAAAAATCATGGATGGGTATTGAGAGTTCGATGGCTATGGCTGCAGAAGACTGACCCAAACCGTCCATGGAATGAATTCCAAATCCAAGTCCCTGAGCAGGTCTGGTCTTTCTTTCAAACAGCAATGGCAACGGACATAGGAGATGGCACTCGTACCCTTTTTTGGGAAGATCGCTGGCTGCATAGTCAGCGTGTAGTCGACATTGCTCCTCGGCTCTACTTAGTAGTCGCCAAGAGAATTATCAAGAAAAGAACAGTGGCAGAGGCGCTTAATGAACATCTTTGGTTACGGGATGCGAGAGGAGCTTCGTCAGTAGGAGAATTGAGGGAGTTCTTTGCTCTTTGGGACATCATTTAGGATGTGGCTCTACAACCGGAGGCTGAGGACAGACATTATTGGCGGCTCTGTTCATCAGGGAAATACTTAGCAAAGTCAGCATACTTGCACCTCTTTTCAGGCGCAACTCAGTTTGGACCATGGGAGCGCACTTGGCAAACCTGGGCTCCAGGCAAATGCAAGTTCTTTCTTTGGCTTGTGGCTCATGATCGGTGCTGGACAGCGGATCGCCTTGCTCGGCGTGGATTGGAACATCCGGAAAAATGTGTATTGTGTGATCAAGAATAGGAGACCATTAATCATCTACTCATAGCCTATCCATTTGCAAGGCAATATTGGTTCATGTTCTTGCTCAGGTAGGACTACAAGCCCTAGCCCCTCAACCAACAGACCTAATTTTTGATGAATGGTGGGAAAAGGCGTGGCAGACCGCACCAGAGCAGCAAAAGAAAGGATTCAACTCTATGGTAGCGCTGGGAGCTTGGATCCTTTGGACTCACCGTAATGGATGTGTGTTTGAGGGTTTGGCGCCATGTATGTCATGGGCGCTCACGGTCTCAAATGATGAACGACACCTTTGGGAGATGGCAGGGGCACGCAGCCTCTCTTCCCTCTCCATGCTGATCACGAACAATGGACCTTAGTGTGGTGTGTTGGTCGTTTGTGAATTAGTAAAGGCGCGAATGTAATCTGCAGAACTGAGTGTGGGTGAGTGTGTGTGTTGTGGGTGTGAGTGAGTGTGTGGGTGTGTTGTTTGGGTTCTTGTCCCACTTTCTTCTTAATATAATGAAGCGCAGCTCTTCTGCGTTTTCGTGAAAAAAAAATAACTACTGCAGGGGTGTAATGATGTTTTTGTGACCAAAACAGAACTATCCCAGACCGATATGGCAAATTTGGTGACAAAACAAATTTGGAGTGTCCTAAGTACAAGATATATGCATTCTCAATTGTCTCCTAACCATCCATTAATTAGTTGGCTGAAGTGTACTAATTCATGAAATTTTACTGATAACTGATCTGATATGTCGCTGATCAATATTACATTGTTTCTGCGAATGATCACAATTTATAAGTTGCAGCTCGGTAGTTTTGTTTCAATTGAAAGCCAAAAGCTGAATTCCTCTAACCATAACAAGGTTGAATCTTGCTTGGCTCATACTCCATATTTTTCTTCTTTAAGCTTGTCATTTGTTTCCATTTTCCATTTTTCTCTTTCTTCCTATTTCCCATTTTCCTGATTCTTCCTATTTTCCATGTTGAACGGGCCCAAATAAAGTCGTCTTTCTTCTTTCAAATACTTAGGACATATAGAAAAATGGTTGTCATGGGTACCCCTAAAATGTCTTGGTCGGTTGCATGAGTCCTGTAAACAGAATCATATCATGTATAGTTGAGATCCCATTGTATAGCGGGACTGTTTTTATATTCTCCTAAGATCTAGTGATTGCTTTTACTTTATAATATGTACATTGTCTATGTAATGAAACCGAAGGCCGCCGCTATGCATGTGGTGCTTTCCCGAAACTCATGTCCTTGTTACACAGTATCTTTCACCGAGTCCTCCTCCTAGGACCTCCTTCCTCTTCCCCTGACAAACCCAAGCACACTGCCATGACTTCCTCCAACATATCCTCAAACTCCAGCAACACCACCTCCTCCAGTGCCACTTGTGTCATGGCTGGTTGTGCCACAACCATGGCCTTTGCCACCATGTGACACCCATGCCACCGAATTAGGGTTAGAATGACCAGAAAAATAAACTTGTGGCAAGGTTAAACTAAAATTATCCAATTCAAACCAAATTCAAGCAAAATTAAATGTCATTTAAACTACAAGTTCAAAATTTTCAACATAACTTAGGCCTAACAAAAATATATGTTATAGCGGGTGTCAAAATAGAAATTTGAGATTTTCTTAGAATTTTATACCTTAATTTAGTGCTCCAAATAAATGCCCAAATGGTCAAAAACTATCCCTTTCGCAAAATTCATATTAACATTTAAATTGCCAATACTGAGAATTATCATTTTTATAAATTAGCGCACATCATGTGGAGCATGTTCATATTTTTATATTTTTGGTAGGATCAATACTTTTAAAGATATGAAATTATTAAGACAGTGCTATTTTGAAAACAAACAAAAAAGAAAAATCCGATGGATCCCACCTGTCAGCCTCGCCTGTGTCTTTTTCCTCCCTCACGGGCCTGGGCTGCCGGTGCTGGCGTGTCGCGTGGCACCCGTACACCGGTGGGGAGCCCGCCTGGTCGACCCGGCCGGCCTAAAACTGAGTTGCCCCACCCATTTTCGGCAACCATTCATTTTCCATTTTTAGTCTCTTCTTCCTCTCTCCCTCAATCACCACCACCATTGATGCCATCGGTGGAGCTTGTACCGCCACTGCCTTGCACCCTCCTGCCTCAAACTCCTCTCCTTGCCCTCCTCCTCCATCCTACCAAGTCTCGTCCCTCGAATCCCACCGAGCTGCCCGCATTAATTCAAAAACTGCAGCCCTTCTCCGAGCTTTGTCGTGCTCGTGCCAGCCAAGTTCCGACCACCTCCGCATGTCGGGAACCCCTCGAGTGGATGAGCATTGAGCTACTGTTCACCTACATATTTTTTTGAGATTTTTCATGGTCATTTGACCCGTTTTCGGCGAGTCGCGGCACCTCCTGCAGGCTCCTGGCTGTCATGGCCGAGCTGGAGCTCGACCTGGGACAGGGATGCCCAAATCTGGTGCGCCACTGCTTGTGTGGCTTCCCTGTGGCGCGGATCTGATTGGCCAGCCTATTTTCTTCTTTTTCTGTGTTTAAATAAATCACGGGATTAGCTATTAGATTGTAAAAATCATTACTAATTAAGTACTATAGGAATTTTTGAGCAAGCTAAAATGTTCTGAGCTCCTCTGACCTGGTCCTATAATATAAAAATGTCAAACTTTATTGCATGTTAATATTTTTATCATAACTAAATTAAATAGGTGAAATCCTAATAAAATCATAACTAAATCTAGGAAGCCAGTAAATTCTTGAAATATGGTTCCCAACCATATTAATCTAGGACTAATCATCCTGTAATATGGCATGTGATTATTCTCTGTAATTTAGACACAATTAATTATTTTGCCTTTTCATTGTTTTAATTATTAAAAACTAATGGCTCCATGCATGTGAATAAAAGTTGGTCCATAAATCATTCCTGCCATGTTCTAACTACAATAACTCACCCATGCTCATTTGATGTTCAGAACCATGCTAGTTTGATTATTGGTGTTGCAAGTGCAATAATCCCATTTAATCTATAGTTGTGCTTTAAGACCTTATACCATATGCTGATTATTAGTTAAGGTTGGCTCAATACACTGAATTGTTAGTTATGTCAATTCCACTTCCCATAAGCCTTGCTCGACCGCATCGTTTGCGTTCAACACACCCTGCACATTTATACGTTCATATCGTGTTTAATTACTGAGATCCATGAAGGAAATACACTAAACGTGCTCACCCTATGTCTCTACTTTATATTACATTTACCGAACTAATTGACATCTCATGCATATCATACCTATCAGTCTTAATTAAATAGATTGTCATGAATCTTCTCTCATGCATAGCATATCACATTTGCATCATGTAGATACCGAGGTGAACTACGTGGAGGCGGGACAGGAGCAGGAGCCAGAAGGGCAAGGAGAAGAACCCGCTAACCAGGACTAGGCTCCAGGCAAGCCCCGGTGCATCCCACCAAGTTTTAACCTTTTTATTTTATCACTAGATAGTGTGATATAGGCTTGCCCGTGCATTAAGTTTATAAGAGTTGTTTGAAAACTTAGCATTACAGTAGGTCCCTTTTACCTGATGATAGCCTCAGTACGATAGTCGCTCTGCTTAATTTAGAACGATCATTCGTTGAGTGGTATGGAGACAACTCATAGATTAGAATATATTATCACATGAGAATGATGTCAGATAAAGGAAAGCTAGGATGGGAGAGTCACTTAAGGCCTGCGCCGTGTCCGGTCCTATGGGATCAAGTTTGAACAGTTCCAAATGCATGCTAGTGATATGTGCACTAGTAAATCGATGTAGCTTGATTTCCACAGTGGTTGGATGATACCCCACTCTTCTTTTGGTGATGAAGATGGTTATGGTGGAATATAGGTATGTGTTGGAAGGGAGAGTGCATGGGCTACCCATGGATGGCTTCGACGGGAGCATCGCTTGGGATGACGTGTACTCGGTAAAATTGGGACCCGGACCGACCCTATTGTATCTCGTGAAAGGTTGTCGTACGTGACTCCTCGGAGTGTGCATGCGCCGTGTATTTGGGTTTCTCCTGCAGGATGTAAATCGATTCGAGTCGCTGCCCCTTACAGTAATGAGTACCACTTGATCGCTGCTCTAGAACATTGTTAGAAGCCATTAATATGAAGAATGGGTTCAATATTGTTGTATGAAATTATTATTAATTGTATTGCAACCATGATTGTTATAACTATAGTGCAAACTAAATTTATTATTTCACATGTCAACTTAACTTGCTGCTAAAACTTGAAAAATAAGGATCCACTCTTAGGCTAGCTTTTGGTAACATAAACCCTACCCATAGCATGTGCATGTCTAGGAGTTAGCTGTAGATGGCCATTTTGACGGGTCAGTCTTGCTGTGTAAATTAGTTGCTCAGGGCGTAGCTCTTTGTGTTTTTTCACATAATCAGGATGGCCAGTTCCCGACTTCTGGAATGTCAAGTGGGAACCCTGTAGTCCATAAGAGGAGTACTCTGTTGCTTGCCGGTACAGTGATGTGGGCATGACACTTATCAAGACTGGATCTACTTCTATGTATCGTCGTGAGAGTGATTGTATCTTAAGTATTTTGTCGAACCATTTCATTTATTGTTGAACTATTTCGCTTCCGCACTTTTAAAACTCTGATTTGTAACTTAAATTTAGATTTCTGTAAAACTCTTACTCTATCTATGTTCTTATTGAAACTATATTATTCTGTTACGTGTTGTACTAATGGGTGTTACAACGTGTGTTGCCACCCGAGAAAGATCTTGGAACGGAATCGTCTCCGTGGTAAGACGGTTCTGTAACAACATGGTATCAAAGCTATCTTGGGAATAGTGCAACATTCAAAGATATTTTCGAAAACCCTGTTACAAACGTGTGAGGACGTGCCCATAGGGATACTATTAGTTATGATTCAGGTGGCAAAGCTAACTGTAGGAGATTGTTTGTTTAAATACCTGCACCTACGGCCTCGTCAACAAAGGTATGTGCCCCGCCCTATGGACAGTATATGCCCCGCCC
Source organism: Eleusine coracana subsp. coracana (assembly GCA_032690845.1). Lineage (NCBI taxonomy): Eukaryota > Viridiplantae > Streptophyta > Magnoliopsida > Poales > Poaceae > Eleusine > Eleusine coracana. Next base: position 7,686,903 of record CM064432.1, read on the forward strand.
TGTGGACAGTAACATGGGAAGCTAACACAATGGTGTGAACGCAGGCTGATTGCGGAAAACATCAGTGTCCTATCCTAGGACAATAAAATAAGAGATTATTTTTGGCTAGTTTTTTTTGATTTGATGTACTATTTCTGGAATGAATCTTCTGCAGGTACGCAAACCATGATTCTCATAAGAAACATGTAGTATACGACTGACTTGAGAGATCGACTGCCACCGACTATACGTATGGTCCTATTCGTGGCCAATTTTATATTAGTGTGGATGTGTAGGCCAAAAACATATGCATTCATGTAATATTGGAGCATCAAATTTACTATGCAAATATGAAATTTAGCTACCATGTCACTCACATAAGAATTCATATTTCTCCACTCAAGAATCGAAATCATGTAAATAAATACTTATTGAAATCATAAACAAACCATCTGTCTGTTCAGAAAGAATTTTTTCTTTAAAGATTTCCGGACAATACCATTTGTTGTCTGTCCGAGTCAGCACTTCGAAGTGACGTCAATCTGAAGTTCATATTCATGAACTATCTTAGAAAATTCATAAATTTTTGCTCAGACCACCTCTAGGGCTGTATGAGCACTTTCTAGATAGATGGTGAAAAGTTCTAAAACTTTGGTAGTCTAAGCATTCCTTTTTGAAGCCTGTAAGATAGGTTTATGAGCCCATTTTCAGAGCAATATGATTCTGTCCTCAGAATCAGTTCAGCAGACAAGTAACAACTTGTAAATTCGATATCTTGAGTTCTAAAAATTTGTTAGAGGTGTGCGAGTATGCGTTAGAAAGGTGCTAAAAGCCGTTATAAGTCTGATTGTTGGCTTCTAAGTTTAAATGAACACAAACCTAGATTTTAGACCCTTTTCAGATCGAGCATAGCGCTGTCCAAGACATATTTTCAGATTCTTATCTGTGACTTAGAAAATTCGTAGCTCCTAAATCGTTTATTGGATGAGGGTGTGTAAATATGCGTTGAAAAGGTAAGAAAGTTCTCTACAACTTTAGTATGAGACCAAATTACTAGTTTTGCCCATATTAGAAGAAGTTTACATTTTTGTGTTACCTGTCGGTAGGGCAACAGTTTTGGTCGAAAGCAGAATTTCAGAAACTGACAGTTAACTTGGAAAATTCCCATCTCCTGAACCCCTTATGAGATGAAGTTGAGTAAATACTCGTTTGAAAGGTGTTGAAATTCTCTACAACTTTGATATTCATTGTCTGTGCAGATTTAGTAGGAAAGTGTTCTTAAAAGCCTGATTTAGTGACTGCTGTACCGATAGGACAGAACTGAATCGCATTCTGAAATTTTTGGACAAGTCTACTTCTCAATGTGGAAATCACTTGGATAAGTAATCACCACCAGCATATTTGTTTTTCTTGCTGAACTACACTTTTCTATATTTGGAGCATCCTACTTGCCCTTGAATTTGTGTTCCCTCATGATCTTATTGGATAAGAAACTAATGGTATCCTAATGCTTGCATTTCATAATGGTTCGCACTCGCAACACCAGCGAGCTCCACGGCAAGCAGCCCGAAAGCTCCAGGGCTAGGAAGGACAACACTCAGCATGAGACTCCACCACCCCCTCCCAACCCCACGTAGATGATGGCACAGTTCTTCGCCGGCATGATGGAAAACCAGCAGCAACAGGCAGAATTTATGCGGGAGTTGGCGCAACAAAACATGGAAAATAGGAATGCTAGGGGCAACAACGACGGCGCACCATAGAACAGTACCTACGCCGACTTCCTCGCCACCAGGCCACCTACATTCAGCTCCACCACATAGCCCATGGAAGCGGAAAATTTCCTTCGCATGCTCGAGTCCAAATTTGGGCTCCTCAACTGCATGCATGTGCAGAAGACGTTGTATGCGGCACAACAGCTGCATGGTGTAGCTGGGACATGGTGGGATAACCATGTCGCTTCAGTTGGTGCGAACCAACAGATTTCTTGGGAGGTCTCCAAGACAGCGTTCCGTGCCCACTATATTCCTATGGGGCTCATCCGCAGAAAGGCACGGGAGTTCACAGCACTAAAACAAGGCAACCACAGCGTCAAAAAATACTACGAGGAGTTGAACCGTTTGGCACTTTATGCTCCTGAACAAGTAGACACCCCCGCCAAGCATAAGGACCGTTTCTTGGAGGGACTAAGCGCAGAGTAACAAGACCGTCTCAACCTTAACATGGGCGACACATTTGCTGAATTCGTCAATAATGCTATTATCACAGAAGATGGATACCGTAAGGTGATGGCAGAGTGGAAGAGATCTGCTAGTGCTATGGGACCATCCAGTGGACCCCCATAGAAGTATCACTCGCCGCAACAACAGAGCACCCAAACAGGATCCTACCCCTGCTACAACTGTGGTCGTGTTGGACATTTCTCTAGGGAGTGTCGTTACCCCAAGAAGAATGCTAGCCTGAACCCGCCGAGAAACAACAACAACAACAACAACAACAAGGGACCCACTCATACTGGTCAGTTGAACAACACCACCTTGGAGGAAATCCCTCAGAACAACCCCGTCCTGGCAGGTATGTTCTCTGTTCAAGATCACCCTGCCCTCGTTCTATTTGATTCTGGAGCATCGCATAATTTTGTTAGCGGTCCATTTGTTCATAAGCATCGATTGTCCTGTAGCCTCATGAAGTCACGCTATGTCATAAAATCAGCTGGTAGGCAAACCATGGCCACTTATGAGGTTAAGAAACTCCAAATATCCATAGGAACCATAGTATACCCCTCGGATTGCATAGTCTTGGAGGGAAGCAACATCGATATAATATTAGGGATGTTTTGGATGAAACACCACAAGGCCGTGTTGGACATCGACGCCTACAGTATACACCTAAACTCCCCCACCCCTGGTAGGGTGAGCTTCCGAGTAGTGCCTCCCCAACTTGCCGCACCTAGAGTTCATCACACCACAGCCAAGCAGATAAAGGATATTCCAGTGGTTAGTGAATTTCCGAACGTATTTCCCGATGAACTTCCTGGACTTCCTCTATATCGAGATGTCAAATTCAAGATTGAGCTTCAGCCAGGTACGTCACCCATACCCAAGAGACCATATAAAATGGCACCCAAGGAACTAGCAGTGTTGAAAGAGCAACTGAAAGAGTTTCTAGATAAATGGTTCATACGACCAAGTTCTTCACCTTGGGGTTGTCCGCATTGTTCGTAAAGAAGAAGGATGAGACCTTGAGGCTATGTGTAGATTACCGACCCCTCAATGCCGTGACTATCAAGAACAAGTATCCACTACCTCGCATTGACATTCTCTTCGACCAGTTGATTCAAGCTAAAGTTTTCTCCAAGATCGATCTGCGATCTGGATACCACCAAATTAAGATCCGTGCTAAAGATATCCATAAGACAACGTTGTCCACTTGATATGGACTTTATGAGTATTTAGTGATGTCATTTGGCTTGACTAATGCACCGGCACACTTCATGTATCTCATGAGCTCGATGTTCATGCTAGAGTTGGATAAGTTTGTAGTGATGTTTATTGATGACATTCTAGTTTACTCCAAGTCAGAAGAAGAACATGAAGAGCACCTTCGTATTGTGCTACAGAGGTTAAGGGAACATCAGCTATATGCTAAGTTTAGCAAGTGCGAGTTTTGGTTAAAGCAAGTATCATTTCTAGGCCACATCATCTCGGAAGAAGGCATAGCAGTGGATCCTAGCAAAGTAAGAGATGTATTGAATTGGAACACACTGAATACCATATTTCACATATGCAGTTTTCTTGGCTTAGCCGGCTACTACTGCCATTTCATCCCAAATTTCTTCAAGATCGCAAAACCCATGACTGGGCTGCTGAAGAAAGAAAAGAAATTTGTATGGGATCAAGGCTGCGAGAACGCCTTTCAAACCCTAAAGAAGCATCTTACGACTGCCCCAGTTTAACCAGACCTGGGGAAGCCGTTCGATGTCTATTGTAACGCTTCGGGTATTGGATTAGGGTGTGCGCTCATGCAAGATGAAAGAGTCATCGCTTTCGGATCTAGACAACTGAGGAAGCATGAGCAGAATTATCCCGTACATGATCTGGAATTAGCAGCAGTGGTACTAGCATTGAAAATGTGGAGCCACTGCCTGCTTGGTAATCTAGTTCGTATCTACACCGATCACAAAAGCTTGAAGTACATTTTCACTCAGGATCATCTGAACATGAGGCAATGTCGTTGGTTGGAATTGATTAAGGACTATGAGTTGGAAGTGCATTACCACCCCGAAAAAGCAAATGTCATGGCTGATGCACTAAGTTGAAAGGCTCAATGCCACCATATCATGGTCAACCCTCAAGCTCAAGATAGACATTACGTCCAAGTAACACCCTATGGAGCTCTCTATAACCTAGCATTAATCCCTACCTTGAGAGAAGCCCAGAAGAATGATGTTGGCATGGCACATCTTAGAAGGAGACTACAAGAGGGCGATGCTAAGGTTCGATGTTTTAGAGAAGACGCAGAAGGCGTATTCTGGTTCAAGGATCGCCTAGTAGTGCCTAAGAATCTAGAGCTTCGCATAAAGATCATGGATGAGGCTCATGTTGCAAAGTACTCCATGCACCCAGGGAGCAACAAGATGTACCATGATTTGAAATCTAGGTATTGGTGAACTCGTATGAAGAGGGAAATAGCACGATATGTCGCAGAGTGTGATACCTGCTGTCGAGTCAATCCCGATCATCTGAAGAAGGCGGGCCTACTACAACCCTTGAGTGTTCCAGCTTGGAAATGGGAGGATATCAGCATGAATTTCATTGTTGGTCTTCCTTGCACTTCACGCAAGTTTGATTCTATATGGGTGATTGTTGATCGGTTGACTAAAGTTGCACACTTCATCCCTGTATCGACATGGTTCACAACAGAGAGGTATGTACAATTGTATATAGATCGGATCCTATGCTTACATGGAGTGCCCAAAATGATTGTATCCGACAGGGGCCCTCAGTTTGTTGGATGCTTTTGGGAAAAGCTACATGAGTCACTTGGCACCAAGTTAATCCGGGGTTCTGCATACCACCCCCAAACAGACGGTCAGAGAGAAAGAGTTAACCAAATATTAGAGGACATGTTGAGGGTCTATGTGTTGAATCATAGCAAAAAGTGGGACAAATGCTTACCATTGGCCGAGTTTGCGTACAACAATAGTTATCAAGAAAGTATCAAGATGGCACCATTTGAAGCTCTCTATGGTTGCCGTTGTCGTACACCATTGAGTTGGTCAGAATCAGGGGAGAGAGTAATATTCGGCCTGGAATTAGTGCAGTAAGCTGAGGAGAAGGTACTGGAAATACAATCAAATCTACGAGCAGCAAAATCTAGGCAAAAGAGTTATGCGGATAAAAGACGTCGCCCACTGGAATTCAGAGCCGGTGACATGGTCTACCTCCGAGTGTCCCCAACCAAAGGTGTACAATGATTTGGTATTCGTGGGAAGTTAGCACCCCGTTACATTGGCCCCTATCCGATGATTGCAAGATATGGGCATGTGGCCTACAAACTCCAACTACCAGTGGAACTTTCTGTAGTGCATGACACATTCCATGTGTCCCAACTCAAGAAATGTCTAAAGACACTCATAGACGTTCCTTTACAGAGCACCGACCAACTACAGCCCGATCTGACATATTCAAAGCGCCTGGTGAAGGTACTGGATGAGAAGGAACAAGTTACTCGCACGAACATACTCAAGTTCTACAAGGTCCAATGGAGCAACCATAGTGAAAAAGAAGCCACTTGGGAGACTGAAGAATTTCTACAAAGTCACTACCCCGAGTTCCTTCACCACCACCTAGGTAAACCGCTATAACATCCCTTAATTTTGGGACAAGATTTCTTTAAGGGGGGAGGGCTGTGACACCCATGCCACCAAATTAGGGTTAGAATCACCAGGAAAATAAACTTGTGGCTAGGTTTAACTAAAATTGTCCAATTCAAACCAAATTCAAGCAAAATTGAATGTCATTTAAACTACAAGTTCAAATTTTTCAACATAACTTAGGTCTAACAAAAATATATGTTATAGTGGGTATAAAAATAGAAATTTGAGAATTTTCTTAGAATTTTATACCTTGATTTAGTGCTCCAAATAAATGCCCAAATGGTCAAAAACTACCCCTCTTAGCAAAATTCATATTAACATTTGAATTGCCAATACTGAGAATTATCATTTTTATAAATTAGCGCACATCATGTGGAGCACACTCATATATTTTTATATTTTTGGTAGGATCAATATTTTTAAAGATATGAAATTATTAAGATAGTGATGTTTCAAAAACAAACAAAAAAGAAAAATCCTGTGGGTCCCACCTGTTAGCCTCGCCTGTGTCTTTTTCCTCCCTCGCGGGCCTGGGCTGCCAGCGCTGGCACGCCGTATGGCACCCGTACACCGGCGGGGAGCCCGCCTGGTCGGCCTAGCCAGCCCAAAACTGAGTTGCCCCACCCATTTTCGGCAACCATTCATTTTCTATTTTTAGTCTCTTCTTCCTCTCTCCCTCAACCACCACGACCATTGATTCCATCGGTGGAGCTTGTAGCGCCACTGCCTCTCACCCTTCCGCCTCAAACTCCTTGCCTTGCCCTCCTCCTTCATCCTACCAAGTCTCGTCCCTCGAATCGCACCGAGCTGCTCGCATTAATTAAAAAACTGCAGCCCTTCTCCGAGCTTTGTCGTGCTCGTGCCGGCCAAGTTCCAACCACCTCCACATGTCGGGAACCCCTCGAGTGGATGAGGATCGAGCTACTCTTCACGTACATATTTTTTTTTGAGATTTTTCGTGGCCATTTGACCCGTTTTCGGCAAGTCGCGGCACCTCCTGCGGGCTCCTGGCTGTCATGGCTGAGCTGGAGCTCGACCTGGGACAGGGATGCCCAGATCTGGTGCGCCACCGCTTGTGTGGGCTTCCCTGTGGCGCGGATCTGATTGGCCAGCCCATTTTCTTCCTTTTCTGTGTTTAAATAAATCACCGGGATTAGCTATTAGATTGTAAAAATCATTACTAATTAAGTACTAGGAATTTTTGAGCAAGCTAAAATGTTCTGAGCTCCTCTAACCTGGCCCTATAATATAAAAATGTCAAACCTCATTGCATGTTAATGTTTTTATCAGAACTAAATTAAATAGGTGAAATCCTAATAAAATAATAACTAAATATAGGAAGCCAGTAAATTCTTGAAATATGGTTCCCAACCATATTAATCTAGGACTAATCATCCTGCTATATGGCATGTGATTTTTCTCTGTAATTTAGTCACAATTAAAGTTGGTCCATAAATCACTCCTGCCATGTTCTAACTACAGTAAATCACCCATGCTCATTTGATGTTCAGAACCATGCTAGTTTGATTATTCGTGTTGCAAGTGCAATAATCCCATTTAATCTATAGTTGCGCTTTAAGACCTTATACCATATGCTGGTTATTAGTTAAGGTTGGCTCAGTACACTGAATTGTTAGTTATGTCAATTCCACTTCCCATAAGCCTTGCTCGACCGTATCATTTGCGTTTAACACAACCTGCTCGTTTATACGTTCATATCGTGTTTAATTACTGAGATCCATGAAGGAAATACCCTAAACGTGCTCACCCTATGTCTCTACTTTATATTACATTTACTGAACTAATCGACACCCCATGCATATCATACCTATCTGTCTTAATTAAATAGATTGTAATGAATCTGCTCTTATGCATAGCATATCACATTTGCATCATGTAGATACCAAGGTGAACCACGTGGAGACGGGACAGGAGCAGGAGCCAGATGGGCAGGGAGAAGAACCCGCTAACCAGGACTCGGCTCCAGGCAAGCCCTGGTGCATCCCACCAAGTTTTAACCTTTTTATTTTATCACTAGATAGTGTGATGTAGGCTTGCCTGTGCATTAAGTTTATAAGAGTTGTTTGAAAACCTAGCATTACAGTAGGTCCCCTTTACCTGATGATAGCCTTAGTACGATAGTCGCTCTGCTTAATTTAGAACAATCATTCGTCGAGTGGTATGGAGACCACTCATAGATTAGAATATATTATCACATGGGAATGATGTCAGATGAAGGAAAGCTGGGATAGGAGAGTCACTTATGGCCCACGCCGTGTTCGGTCCTATGGGATCAAGTTTGAACAGTACCAAATGCATGCTAGTGATATGGGCACTAGTAAACCGACGTAGCTTGATTTCCGCAGTGGTTGGACGATACCCCACTCTTCTTTTAGTGATGAAGATGGTTATGGTGGAATGTGGGTACATGTTGGAAGGGAGAGTGCATGGGCTACCCATGGATGGCTTCGACGGGAGCATCGCTTGGGATGACGTGTACTCGGGAAAAGTGGGACCCGGTCCAACCCTGTTGTATCTCGCGAAAGGTTGTTATACGTGACTCCTTGGAGTGTGCATGCGCTGTGTATTTGGGTTTCTCCTACAGGATGTAAATCGATTCGAGTTGCTGCCCCTCACAGTAACGAGTACCACTTGATCGCTGCTCCAGAACGTTGTTGGAAGCCATTAATATGAAGAATAGGTTCAATATTATTTTATGGAATTATTATTAATTGTATTGCAACCATGATTGTTATAACTATAGTGCAAACTAAATTTATTATTTTGCATGTCAACTTAACTTGCTGCTAAAACTTGAAAAATAAGGATCCACTCTTAGGCTGGATTTTGGCAACATAAACCCTACCCTTAGCCTATGCATGTCTAGGAGTCAGCTGTAGATGACCATTTTGACTGGTCAGTTTTGTTGAGTAAATTAGTTGCTCAGGGCATAGCTCTTTGTGGTTTTTCAGATAATCAGGATGACCAGTTTCCCGACTTCTGGAATGTCGAGTGGGAACCCTGCAGTCCATAAGAGGAGTACTCTATTGCTTACCGGTACAGTGTCGTGGGTATGACACTTATCAAGACTGGATCTAGTTCTATGTATTGTCGTGAGAGCGATTGTATCTTAAGTATTTTGTCAAACCATTTCATTTACTGTTAAACTATTTCATTTCCGCACTTTTAAAACTTTGATTTGTAACTGAAATTCAGATTTCTGTAAAACTCTGTACTCTATCTATGTTCATATTGCAACTATGTTATTCTGTTATGTGTTGTACTATTGGGCGTCATAGCACGTGTCGCCACCCGAGAAAGATCCTAGAACGGAATCGTCTCCATGGTAAGACGGTTGTCAAAGCTTGAGATCGGCAGTAAAATGTATAGGGCTACGTCGAGACTAAGAACTACGATGGTAACACAAGACGATGAGTTATATAGGTTCGGGCCCTCTCGATGAGAGTAAAAACCCTACGTCCTGTGTTCTGTGTTTTGTATTGATGTTCGCGGAAAAACTTCTCTACTTGTTGTCCCTCGATGAAGGGTACCCTGCCGCCTTATATATCCGGTCGGCAGGGGGGTACATGAAGAATCCTAGTTGTAATCCCTTAGAGTTTACATAGAAAGTCTATCTCTACATGCCTTGCGCTCCAAGTTGAGTCGGTCGGCTTCCTTGTTAATGAAGTATCTGGCCGGCTTCCGACTTAGTCTTCTATGAGGATACCCGTAAGGCAAGTATCCCACAGCAGCCCCCGAGTGCTTCCTGATTTTGAGCTTCAATCTCTCAAAATGATCTTCAATGTAGATTGTAAATTAGGAAGACCTCTTTATCGAAGTTCCTGATAGATCTGGCGCACCGGTTAGGTGCACCTGATCAGGTGTAGCCCGACTCTTGTATAATTTGGAGACCAACAAATAATGCAAGAGTCTAATTATATTAGCTCTTATTATTTTGTATGTATTTTACTCAAACCATCAAGCCTGAGTTTTACAGACCTCTGGTCATCAAACCAGCAAGCCAACTTGCAAAGCTTTAGCCTTGCCGACCGATTATCAAATTGGTGGAGTGACATATACTATGTCTGAGTGACAGGTCGGTCTGAATTTTATGATATCAATCATATTCAATTCATGTGAACCAATATGACATCAATCATATAATGGTACTAAGCTAAATGACATCAATCATAATATAGCCTTTCCCTAATATTTAGTCACTCTAATTATCCATAAGCTCAATTTTGACAATTTGGTTATTGACTTCAATCAATACCATAACCCTTAAACTTATATCCATATGACCATCAAGTACTTTGCTACATGATCATCAAATCATATAGATATGGTTAAATATTTTCCAAATGCTTCTCATCAATGAAGCCCCTGAGCTTTATTTCTCAAGGGTTTAGATCCTAATCATACTTAAGGTCCTTAATTAATCTTTGCTTAAGCAAAACATCATCATCGTTGTACGGCCCATCCCGGCCTATGGGACTCTTAGGTCAAAAAGTGGGAGTATAAAAGGCAGCATCGAGTTGACTCTTAGTCCACACCGCATTTGCGTACGAACTCTTCGTCTTCCTTGTGCCACCTCTGTTCTCAGCGACTCCTCATCTTTTCGACTAGGGTTAGCACCTTCTCTTCCGGCCGCCGCAAATCTCGCCACGCTTAGCCCCCAAGCCTCTGCTAGGGTTCAGCATTTGATCCTTCACTCCCAAAACAATCATCGCCATGGGTCGCAAGAAGGTTTCCACCTCAATCCTTGCCACTCCCACTGCCGCCGCCGTGTCCTCCACATCAGAGATCGACATCCCGGAGCAGCTTCGGGAGTTCTCGAAGAGCAACCTCTCCCAGGCTGATATGAATCAGATGGTGGTCGACGGCATCCTTCCAGAGCAAGTGCGGATCGACTGGAAGGTACACCGTGAATCTTGCCCCATCCCTATTCATAAATAGATAGTTGTATTCTGCTCGTTCTTCGAGCACGGCTTTGGAGTCCCCTGCTGCAGCTTCTTGTGTGGGCTCCTTTTCTTTTATGGGATTGAGCTTGTCAACCTCAATCCCAATTCCATTCTTCACATCACCATCTTCGTGCACATGTGCAAAGCATTTCTGGGCATCCTTCCCCATTTCAATTTATTCCGCCATCTGTTTGTCCTCCATCTGCTATCGACCAAGAACAATCAAGTAGCTATAGGCGGCGTTGGCTTCCAGTTGCGCAAGAAAGAGGCCTATATCAATGTGCCATTGAAGATCGGGAACAAGAACTGGAAGGACGGAGAAGCCCGATTCGACCGACCCTCAGATGGTCACTCTGCTGAAGAAGATAGCCGACTTGAAGGATGAAGGTATTGACGGAATTACCGTCACCAAGAGCTTTATAGTACGCAGAGTGCAGCCCCAGAAGCTGCAGAGTCACCCGGCGTGATACTACGTTGAAAGATCTAGGTCTCTAGCCTTGAATTAATGGTGAGTTTTGGTGATAAATGACAATGCATGTTGGAACTAACCTTTTATATGAGTTTGTGAGTTTAATGTTAGCTTAAGTTCCGGCATCAAGCAAAGGTCAAGAATAACATATTCATAAAGGCTATGGACCCATTACAAGATAATTGATTGAGTTGTATGTTGGATATTATCATATTATATAGTGAAGATGTTTTACAAAGGATGATGGTGAGCAATGTGTTGATAAAGGTGTTAGTGGACATAATCAACACCCGTGCTTAAAGATGAAGACACTTCATATTTTCAAAGGTTCAACACAACATATTATTGATTCATGACAAGGGATGATATTGATGATAGTGATGACTATTGATACAAGCAACATGTACACATAAAGAAGATCAAGGCACTTCATAAAGGAGAATTAGACATCCCTATAGTTGATGATGTCAAAATGGTTATGTGAATACTTAGTATTAAATGGAAATATCAATGCAAGTATTACCATAGAACATGGATTTCTAGTGGCCACTAACAAGAAGATAGAAGTCATGAATTTGGAAATATCATCTTGGAGATCAAATTGATAAAGTAGATACATTATTGATGTTGGATACAAAGTAGTGTTGCATGGAAAGACGGTGAAGGTTAGGCAAGACTCGGCTGCGTTGGACCATGTGCGAGGGTGAAGGGCAAGCAAGAGGCTTGGCGCCGAAGGACCAAAGGCAATGGTGAAGAGTGAGTTAAGGCTTAGCACGATGAACCATGCAAGACCATGTGAAGCTATGGATTATCCACATCACTCATTTAATGATACAAAAAGATGATGTTGATATGTCACAGTGAGTGCAATTGAAAAAAGAGCTAAAGGTGAATATCCAATGTCAAAAGAAGACCAAGTGGCTTGAATATAGGAAGTTGTGAAACTTCATAAGTGGATGAACATCAAGCCTATCTCATATGGACATTGCTCAAGCCAAAGGTATAATATTGGATATATATGTTCATTGATGGTTAATCAAATAAAGATCCAAAATGATCAATTGCTTTGGAGTTGGCAACCCTAAAAAAGGAGAATGAAGATGATATGAAGGTGTTCCTATTGACATATATTTTCTAATTGCTATTGAGTATAGGAACATCGTACTGTAAAGAGGGATGCAACTTTGATAGTTTTGCTTTTGTCTCGGTGCTCAAATTGATCCAATAATCTTTAGGGGAGTGTTTAGAAAATCTATGTGTGATTTTGGATCTTGGTAACAGTTGGGTTGGATAGCCCTTTAAATTATCTTTCCGTAAAGTCCAAGATCACCTAAATCGGCCTCCGGAGTCAAAAGTTATGGGCTTTTCTCTATTGGTTGTCTGTCTGTTTTTTTCCAATATGACTTGCTATATTATAATAATGATGACTAAGTCCTATTAGTGCAAATTCAACATGAATGATGATTGTTTGACAATAAAGAGGAAATCCAACTATGACCATGCATGAAAAGTTTATAACTATTGAAGATTTTGTATCTATTCTTGTCAATGGTTGAGTTGGACATCACAGAGGGATTTTGAGCTTGGTATATATTCTTGATGGTTTGCAGATACGAAAGATTCCAAGCTCTCGAATTGTTGAGCGCATTGAGGTAACTATCTCTACGTCTTAAACAAGTTCTCTCTTTCCTAATGATAAAGAGCAACTAGATTTCATTCTATGTCTTTGCATGTTGCTCTATATCACCAATCATGTCTTGACACATACACTAGTTGTTCTTTGTGATTATTCCTTTATGGTCTTGGATGAAAAATTTATGTGCTCATCATGATTGTCATGTTATATATTAGGATTTGCTTATATGGTAGATTGTTATGCTTCATGTTATCTTTTTCAAACAATCTACATGATTTATTGTTTTTCTTCATATGGCTTATGGCATGTTGCTTCTCTCAAATTTATTTATTTTGCCATAACCCAAGATGTAGGATTTGTTTCCTCCCGGGTTGTTTTGACTATGTGCATGTTTGTAAAATTATTCAAATACTTGTGTGCACAAATTTAGGGGGAGCATATACTATGTCATTGGCACATGAGACTAACATGTCTATCAAGTATTTTGGTAGTTTCTTTGTTTTCTCTTAATGGTTTAGGAAATTTGCCTATGTGGTGGATGAAGATCAAGGAAAACAAAATGTACCAAATGAATTGAATGTGTCAAAAGGAACAAGGGCAACATATACTTGAGGAGAATAATATTGTGAAGATGATTGCTTACAATATCAACATAGCAAGTGATGAGAAGGAATTACAATATTTTTGGATGCCCATGAACCACCATGGACAATATTTGAAAGGCTCCAAAATATTTATTTTCCCATCATGAGTATATCGGCTTTGAGAGGATTAGAAGATTTCACTTTTAAAATTTAAAGAGTTGAAGCAATGAGAATCAAAGTTTTTCAAGGATATCAATCTTATGAGCGGTATTTCTTGATCATCTATCCTTTGCTCAAATCCTTCTCTTAAATGTCGAATAGACGAGAATCAACTTCATATATTTGTTGCATTGTGCCTCTTTGTGTATGATTAGGATTGCATGAGTTTGTTGAATCTTTTTTATGTCTTGTTCTTGTATGTGATTCTAAGATACATTTTTATGAGATGGATTGTGTTGTTTTTACTTGTGAATCATTTCATATGTAACCCATGTTAAAAATGTTTCATATCATGTTGTCTTAAATCTTTATCTTTTATCATGATATGTTTGCTTACTCGTCTCATGTCTTATCTATTCATATCTTTTAAGCCATCACACATGTTATGTGTTTCTTAGTTTACATATCTTATCATGACATGGTGAAAACTAGCTATGTGCTTTTATATCTCTTGATAACATGGTAATCAAATGCATGTGTGCTTATGAACATACATTGACATGCATCAAGTCTTGAATAATATTATTCATGACATACGTGTGTCATTCTCTATCATATGCTTTTATGGCCACGAACACTTGAATTGTAGGATATTCTTCTCAATTGTTATTAATAACAAGTGCATGCCTCACACAAGTAATTCAAATACTTGTATGCACAAATCTTAGAGGAGTTTATCCTTTGTTTTAAAGTTGAGACTAACATTTTGGCAAGCTTATTCTTTGGTTTAGTCTCATCAAGGAGAAGTGATGGATTAAGGAGGAGCCTTATATTCATATTTATTATGAAAGGAACAAAGAATGGTGAAAATATCCTACAATCATTCAAGGATGTCATTTTCATAGCATCGTGAGTACATGAGTTGTTTCGATGCCTACCTATTTGTTACTCATGTTTATTATGTTGAATAGTGTAGCTCTTTGTGATCTACCAACTTATATTCTCTTTGGTTCATGAAAGTAAGCTTTCATATAATTTGCACTTCATGAAAAATCTGTTATAATGTATTTGCCTTCTTGGACCAAATGATATAGTGCAAATTGCTCTCTTGCTTGTTACATTATTAATGCATATGTGTATGTTGAATACTCTATTATGCATAGTTTAAGGGGGAGTTGCACTATGCCTTATGAGACTAATGAGGTTTCAAAGTTTTTACATGGATACATAGTTGTTTTTGTTAAGATCGACATTTCAAGGTATGTATTCATGTCCTTGATTTATCTTGTTGAATTGTTTTCATTTGTTATTAAGCGCATATCATGGGATGTATTTTCTTCTTGACTTTTTAAATTATTATGTGCATATGATTTTATTGAATATCTATGTATGCCCATCATATGAAGGAAATCATTCTATGTTTTTGGTATTGAGACTAACTTTACTTTGAGCTTCATATGATTTAGTCTCAAAGTGTGATGAAAGAGTGACTCCAAAGGTAAGCTTGCTATTATTGCCCATTATTTGAAGATACATTCTTTGGAATGTACTTTCATGTGATGAACTCCCTATGATCATATCGCTCTCACATGTGCTCATAGTCTTTGTCATGAGATTCTTCCCCTTTTCGGTGCTTGATGCCAAAGTGGGAGAGAAAATGGAAGATATACAAGGAGGGAGAGATGAAGGAAGGAAAGAGCAAAGAGAATAGCTCTTATGTGCATATCTTATGCGTATATCGTTTTCCATTATCATTACTTGCTAGTGTTGTCATCAATCACCAAAAAGGGGGAGATTGAAAGGTCTAGGTCTCTAGCCATGAATTAATGATGAGTTTTGGTGATAAATGACAATGCATGTTGGAACTAACCTTTTATATGAGTTTGTGAGTTTAATGTTAGGTTATGTTCCGGCATCAAGCAAAGGTCAAGAATAACATATTCATAAAGGCTATGGACCCATTACAAGATAATTGATTGAGTTGTATGTTGGATATTATAATATTATATGGTAAAGATGTTTTACAAAGAATGATGGTGATCAATGTGTTGATAAAGGTGTCAGTAGACATAATCAACACCCGTGCTTAAAGATGAAGACACTTCATATTTTCAAAGGTCCAACACAACATATTATTGATTCATGACAAGGGATGATATTGATGATAGTGATGACTATTGATACAAGCAACATGCACACATAAAGAAGATCAAGGCACTTCATAAAGGAGAATTAGACATCCCTATAGTTGATGATGTCAAAATGGTTATGTGAATACTTAGTATTAAATGGAAATATCAATGCAAGTATTACCATAGGACATGGATTTCTAGTGGCCACTAACAAGAAGATAGAAGCCATGAATTTGGAAATATCATCTTGGAGATCAAATTGATAAAGTGGATACATTGTTGATGTTGGATACAAAGTAGTGTTGCATGGAAAGGCGGTGAAGGTTAGGCAAGACTCGGCTGCGATGGACCATGTGCAAGGGTGAAGGGCAAGCAAGAGGCTTGGCGCCGAAGGACCAAAGGCAATGGTGAAGAGTGAGTTAAGGCTTAGCGCGATGAACCGTGCAAGACCATGTGAAGCTATGGATTATCCACATCACTCATTTAATGATACAAAAAGATGATGTTGATATGTCACAATGAGTGCAATTGAAAAAAGAGCTAAAGGTGAATATCCAATGTCAAAAGAAGACCAAGTGGCTTGAATATAGGAAGTTGTGAAACTTCATAAGTGGATGAACATCAAACCTATCTTATATGGACATTGCTCAAGCCAAAGGTATAATATTGGATATATATGTTCATTGATGGTTAATCAAATAAAGATCCAAAATGATCAATTGCTTTGGATTTGGCAACCCTAAAAAAGGAGAATGAAGTTGATATGAAGGTGTTCTTATTGACATAGATTTTCTAATTGCTATTGAGTATAGGAACGTCGTACTATAAAGAGGGATGCAACTTTGATAGTTTTGCTTTTGTCTCGGTGCTCAAATTGATCCAATAATCTTTGGGAGAGTGTTCAGAAAATCTATGTGTGATTTTGGAGCTTGGTAACAGTTGGGTTGGATAGCCCTTTAAATTATCTTTCTATAGAGTCCAAGATCACCTAAATCAGCCTCCGGAGTCAAAAGTTATGGGATTTTCTCTATTGGTTGTCTGTCTATTTTTTTTTCAATCGGCAGTGCCGATCCGGGCATCGGCAGTGCCGATCCGGAACTCAACAGAACATATTTTTCTTGCCCTCTATGACTCCCTCATCGGAGTGCCAATCCGGAGACCGACAGTGCCGATGCGGGACGTCCAGAGCCCCAAACGACTAGTTTTTGAGCCTCTCTATCGGTAGTGCCGATCCGAGCATCGGCAGTGCCGATGCGGGGCGTCCAGAGGCCCAACGGCTAGTTTTTGAGCTCCTCCTATTTATACTCCCTTCGGTCCTAACATTGGTGTGCAGAAAAACACATCAAAGAAACATCCATTTGAGCCAAAAATTACCTCTCCACTCTCCATTGCTTAGTGCTATACCTTGTGGGTGAGATTTGGTGAGAGATTGTGAGAGAAAGAGCAAAACTCCATTGTTGAGCACTTGAGCAAGCAAGCAATCGTTGTGGCATTTGTTACTCTTGGGGATTCATCCCCTAGACGGCAAGGCGTTGCCCGGTGAGTTCCCAAGCTTGTGGTGAGCCACGGGAAGTTTGTGAAGGTTTCGATTGACCTCCAAAAGGAAAGGAATCAAGAGAAGGAAATTCGAGGAAAAGGGTTGAAAGAGACCCGGCTCAAGTGTGACCGAGCCCCTCAACGGAGACGTAGGACTCATTTGAGGAGTCCGAACTTCGGTAAACAAATATTGTGTCTCTGTGTGCTTTTTTATTTACTTGTTTCTTTTTCATGCTCTAGGGTTTACTTTTGTATTTGCTTAAATTACTAGATCTACTTGTATAGCTTGTGTCTAGTAGTTACCATATTATTGTAGTGCTTCATTTT
Organism: Eleusine coracana subsp. coracana; assembly: GCA_032690845.1. Taxonomy (NCBI): domain Eukaryota; kingdom Viridiplantae; phylum Streptophyta; class Magnoliopsida; order Poales; family Poaceae; genus Eleusine; species Eleusine coracana. Next base: position 7,704,567 of record CM064432.1, read on the forward strand.
AACTGTTGTAGTATCTCCGACAATCTAGTAATTGCGAAACCAACTTAGATTTACTCTTGGGTGACTTTCTGTACCACTATCGGCACTGTTGGTTGACCATCGGTAGTAGCCATTGGCACTGCCGATTGGTCCCATCGGCACTGCCGATCGTACTGATTCTGTTTGTCAAGTCTAATTTTGTAGAAATTTATAGAATCGCCTATTCACCCCCCCCCTCTAGGGGACATCAAGGTCCTTTCATACGTCAATAATGACGAAACTAGGGAGGTGCCTGACCTGCCGAACGGTGAACTCCGTAAGAAACGCATGTCAAAAATGTTTGAAGGGGATATCCTTCAGGATGACTCGCTGATCAAGAAGGCATATAAAAAGGGCACTATGCGGGCCTGAGTAAGCCTTAGTCTGCTTTGAGCAATCCTTTATGTTCTTGTCTTCATGCCCTGCTTGATATTTTGATTCTTGTGCAGGTTTTGGATACTTATATTTCTCATCCTCCGCTCCCTCCGACCGATTTCGAGGGACCGGATTATGTTGAGAAGACGCAGCAGACTGGCACTGGAGGCTCGAGCTCTTCTGCAGGCGCTCGTCCTGACCTGGTCACCACCTTGCCTTCCCCCAGTCGACGAGTAAAGCAGACCGTTGGGCGCCGACGACAATATATAGGAGATCAGGATGATGACAAAGAGTTGCCATCTGCTGACGCTGATCACCCCACCCCTACTCCCTCCGACCGACCTTCAAGCCAGTCGGAGCCCTCGAGCCAAACTCAGAGTGATGCTGGGAGGGTGGATCAAACCGACAAGATAGAAAAATCTGCCCAGAAGAGGAAGGAGACTAATTCTCAGTCAACTTCTTTGAAGAAGAGGCTGTGCCGAATCAAGCTCAAGAAGGCTCCAAGGTTAATCCTTTAACCTTATGCAACTTGTCTCTTATTGCCATCCGTAACACATTTTAATCTCTTCCATCTTTGTTTTGACAGTAGTCAGACGAGCGATTCTCAGAGTGCCCAAGAGTCCGAAAACACTCGGTCTGGACCTCCTCCTCGTCTATCTGATCTGCCCAAGTCGGTCGGCAAGTCATCAAACACGCCGACCGAGGTGGATAAGCCCACTGACAAGGCAATTCCTGCCCCCATTCTGGTGCCTGTACCCTAATCTACTCCTGTTGTCGTCCCTTCACCTCTTGACAAAGGTACGACGACATTATCTGCAGATTTACTCGGTCGGCCCGATGTGTAAGACATGGAAATTATGCACCAACACCGAGAAGCCAGCAAGGTACTTCAATACTTTGCTTTTGCTTTGTCTTAATCTTGCCTTTAAGCTTAACCCCCTTTTGTATACAAAAAATGTATGCTCTCGTAGAGAGGAAACAGGCTAGGGTAGAATACCTTGAAGCCAAAACTTTCGGAATGTCCTAAACTCTTTGGTCTTCAAATCTTTAAATAAGACTAACACTTTGCTGGTGTTTTGTTAGTCATCGGTCAGCAGCTCGCCAAAGCACAAAAGGAAATTGAAAAGCTGCAGACCGACCAAAGAGAAATGACCAAGACCTTAAACCAAGGCCGTGAAGATTTAGCTGGTAAGATCACTCACCATCATGTTTAAATAACCAACCAATCACTCTAGCGCTAAAGATTCAAATGTTTGACTTTTAGCTCATGACCATAAGGTCGCCGACCTAGAGAAGTTGACTTCCAATCAGCAAAGGTTTGTCAATGCCTTGAATACTGAGAAGGAAAACCTCTCCAAGTCAGTCGAGAATCAGAAGGCCGAGATCACTCGGCTGCAGAAGGAGCTGAAGGAGGTTGAAGCCAAGATAGAGGAAGCTAAGAGCACCTCCAAATCCTTCAAATGTAAACTTGCCAGTAAGCCCTTCATTATTTCTCACATCTGCTTGATTCCTCTTTTGATCATACTGACTAGAAATCATCACTCGCAGCTCTATCTTAGGCCGCTCGAAAGGCAATGGACTACGTTCATGCCGGCCGAGTGGAGCAGTCTGGCCATTCCCTGGAGTACTTGCTGGAGCATGTGTTAGAAGATATTGCTCATAACACTCGGTGAGTGGCGACCGAAGCCGAGAATCAGGTTCTAGCTATTTTCCAATCTTGGTCTCTAGCTCTCCCATTGGACAAGATCAAGGAAGGCTTCAACCCAGACTTGACCGATGACCAATGCCAGCTGCTTTTGGATTCCATGATGGAAACTTCCCGTGCTTTGGTTGACAATATAGAGATCAATCCGACCGTGCCTACTCCTCCAGCAACTCCTGAGGTTGAGCTACGAGCTGAATCTTCCTCTCCTTCAAAGGAGTTGTAAATCCTGTAATATTAGAGATCATTAGCAATATCTATGTAATGAAACAATGTTACCTGTATGTAATCTAGTTTTATACTTATCAACTTTTCAAAGATTGATAAAAATGTCATAAGTATGTTTCTGTCATTGAGAAACTCAAATTATATCGGTCTACGTTAACATTTTAGGTTGTGACTCGTAACCGCGTAACAAGCAGAGTCGACCAATCGACACATGACCTCTCGCACTTTGGCTCTAGGTTTAGTGTAGTGGTAGTCTGATGTGCAGTATGAAGTATATAACCATAATGTATAGACGTTAGACCAAGCAAATAAAGACTGTATACAAAGAGAAGAAATCGGTCAGAAAGTAGTCCAAAACCAAAATAAGGTGGGACATTATTACTAGCCCCCTGGCTCGATTGTTTAGTAAAATAAATTAAGGAATCGAGACAATATAGAATGAAAATCATAAAAAAATATTTGATCAAAAAGACCGAAATTTCATTCATGAATAATGTATAAGTATACAAAGGAATAATTAAGTATAGAAACAACATAGCTGATTTATGTTCCAGGAATTTGGTATATCGTCGCCGTCTTCATACATCAGTCGGTAAGCCCCCGGGTGAGTGACTTCCTTCACAACATATGGTCCTTTCCACTTTGGAAAAAGCTTATGCTGGTTCTTCGTTGACTGCACTCGGCGAAGCACTAATTCTCCAACTTGGAAGTGGCGATTACGTACGTTTTTATTATAATATCGACGTAAGCCTTGTTGGTAAAGTGTCGACTGAAACAGAGCACGATCATGCAAATCCTCAGCTGCAATCAAATCAATCTCTCAATTCTCCTAAGAGAGCTGTTCATCATACGCCTGAACCCGTGCCGAAACAAGGCTAACCTTGGTCGGTAGCATAGCCTCTGAGCCGTAGACCAATGAGAAAGGTGATTGACCAGTTGCCCGACTGGTGTTTGTGCAAAGCCCCCAAAGAACTGAAGGCAGTTCTTTGACCCACCGATCGGCATAAGGCTTAAGCTTGCGAATATCCGCGATTTCAATCCTTGAAGAATCATACCATTGGCCCGTTCGACCTGCCCATTGCTTTGAGGATGAGCCACTGATGCAAAGTGGAATTTTATTCCCATCTCATCGACAAAGTCACGGAACTCCACTAAAGTGAATTAAGTGCCATTATCGATAATGATATCATGAGGAACCCCAAACTGAGTGAAGACATCCTTGACAAACTCGATTGCCTTCTTCGATGTAATCTTGCCAACCGGCTTTGCTTCAATCCACTTGGTGAATTTGTCAATAGCAACAAACAGATAGGTGAACCCGCCTGGTGCCTTCTTGAAAGGACCGACTATATCGAGCCCCTAAACAGCAAAGGGCCAAGTCAAAGGTATCATCTGAACTTGCTGTGAAGGCACATGCGTTTGTTGAGCGAAGAATTGGCAACCTTCACACATCCGAACGACCCGGTGTGCATCTTCAACCGCCGTGGGCCAATAAAACCCTTGCCAGAATGCTTTGCCAACCAAAGTCTTGGAAGCTGCATGATTGCCACATATCCCGAAATGAATTTCTTCTACCAACTTCTGGCCTTCTGGTATCGAGATGCATCTCATCAAGATGTTTGAACCTCCTCTTTTATAGAGTTGGTCTCCCAACAACAAATATCCTCGGCATTGGGTCTCCAATCTCTGTTGCTCATTATGATCCGAAGGCAGCATTCCCTTGTCCAAATATTGGATGAGCGGGTAACGCCAATCAGTCTCCATTTTGTCATCACCAACGAGATCAGTAACAACACTCATTAATACATCTGACCGAGGAGAAATCATGGGAGAATCCAGAGTGTGTAAGAAAACACCTAGCGGGACCACAGATCGGGATGATCCCATCTTGGCCAATTCATCAGCCGCTTGGTTATTGTCTCGAAGAACATGCGTCAACTTCAATCCATCGAACTTGTCTTTGAGCTTCCTTACTTCTTGACAGTAAGCACTCATGTTGTCATCCACACAGTTCCAATCCTTGGTGACTTGATTAATAACCAAAGCTGAATCACCAAAGGTGTCAAGGCGCTTGATGCCGAGTGACGCAGCAATGCGCAGATCGTGTAGAAGGGCTTCATACTCCGCAGCGTTGTTGGGCGCGCGAAGCATCACCTGAAGGACATATCGAAGCTTCTCTCCAGTAGGTGAGATAAACACGACTCCCGCACCAGCTCCTTGTAATTGAAGAGACCCATCAAAGTACATTTTCCAATACTCAATGTCTTGTGCAGTAGATGGGTTTTGAATCTCTGCCCACTCAGCAACAAAATCAGCTAGCGCTTGTTCCTTTATAGTCGACCGAGGCGCGAACATGATGGTATATTGACCGAGTTCGACTGCCCACTTGGTGATTTTCCCTTCGGCTTCTTGGTTGTGCAGCACTGTGCCGAGTACGAAGGAGGTCTGGACTTCGATTGGATGAGCTTGAAAATAATGCTTCAACTTCCTGGAGGTGACCAACAAAGCATACAACAACTTCAAGATATGTTGGTATTTTACCTTAGAGGCACCAAGGACCTCACTCACAAAATAGACCGGGTGTTGCACTTTTTGTATATGTCCCACTTCTTCTCGGTCGACCGTTAAAACAGTACTCACAACCTGAGTTGTGGCCGATATTAAAAGTTGAAGTTTTTCTCCTGGCTTCGGAGGCACAAATACTGGAATGCTGCTGAGGTAAACCTTCAACTCATCCAACTTACTGCACCTCTTCGGTCCAAACGAAGTCTTCCTGCTTTTTAAGCAGTCGGAGAAGTGGTAACCCTCTAACCCCCAGTCAGGAAATAAAGTGACTCAAGATGCCATGCATCCGATCAGCTTCTATACATCCCTTTGAGAATTAGGTGGCCCCAGACCAAGGATCACCTTGATTTTATCTGGGTTGGCTTCTATACCTCGTTTTGAAATGATGTAACTAAGTAGCTTTCCTGAAGGAACCCCAAAAACACACTTCTTAGGATTCAGCTTTATTGAATAATGCCTCAGATTGTTAAAGGTTTCTGCCAGGTCAGAAATAAGGTCTTCAACGTTCCGAGTCTTGACAATTATGTCATCAACATACGCTTCCGCGTTCTGACCGATTTGAGTAGTAAGGCAGCGTTGTATACCTCATTGGTAAGTCATGCCAGCGTTCTTCAGACCGAGAGGCATTGTGATATAGCAATAGGCGCCGAAGGGTGTTATAAAGGAAGTTTTCATCTGATCTTCGACCTTTAGTGGGATCTGGTGATAGCCTAAATAGGCATCCAGAAAGCTCAAGAGCTCACACCTGGCTGTCGAGTCTACAATCTGATCAATACGAGGAAGAGCGAAGGGGTCTTTAGGACAGACCTTGTTGAGATCGGTATAATCAACACACATCCTCCATTCTTTATTCTTCTTGGGTACAAGGACTGGATTTGCTAACCAGTCAGGATGATACACCTCTTTTATAAACTTAGCATCTAATAGTGTAACTATCTCCTTCTTCATGGCGTCCTTGTGGTCTTGCGCGAATCTTCTAAGCCTCTACCGAACGGGGGTAGCCCCAGGGGGTACCCTTAACTTGTGTTCAATCTTTTCCCTAGGAACTCCCGGCATGTTAGATGGTTTCCATGCAAAGATGTCCCTGTTTTCCTGGAGGAAAAGAGTGAGCATGAGTTCCTATTTCTCGTCGAGGTTGCCCCAGCATAAGTTACCTTATCGGGGTCCTCAGGATCGAGCAGGATTTCCTTGGTTTGGATGTCATCGGTCTGAATCTTGTCTTTGGTAGGCTTCTTTGTTGGAACCGCCGCTCCGGTCTGCTCCTCCATGCCGACTGCCTACTGGATCTCCTTCTGGTCGGACAGCATCAACTATTTATTGGCCATCTCACAACTCTGTACATTGCTATCAAAAGAATTCCAAAGATCAGAGTGGAGGGAGATTATTCCATTCGGGCCTGGCATCTTGAGGGTGAGATATGGATAATACGGGATAGCCATGAATTTAGCCATACTTGATCGACCGATGATAGCATGATATGCCAAGTCAAATTCCACCACCTGGAAGAGAATGCGCTCGATCCTGAAATTCTCCTAGGTCCCGAAGGTGACCAGCAGACTGATCTGTCCAATAGGAACTGAAGTCTTGCCAGGTACAATCCCGTGGAAAGGTGAAGAACTTGGCTGAAGATCATTGATTGGCAGACCGAGCTCTTTGAGAGTCTTGGTGAAGATTAAGTCCAAACTGCTTCCCCCATCAATGAGTACTCTGTTGAACTTTACCTCCTTTATTGTAGCAGCAAGCACCAGTGGGTATTGACCCGACTTCAGGATGTGCTTGGGGTGATCCGACCGATCAAAGGTGATTGGCATCTCAGACCACCTCATGAATTAAGGTGCAGTCGGTTCCACCAAGTTGATCTCCCGAAGTTCCAGCTTCTGCTTGCGCTTGGACACGTAGGCATCCGGACCACCGAAGATGATGTTGACTTCCTTGGGGGGCTCCTGGAACTCTCCTGAGTCGTCCTTGTCGCCATCGTCATTGTCCTTGTCTTTGTTGTTGCGCCTCGGGGGATCTTTAGCCACCTTGAGCGCAACCCTTGCAAAACCCTTTAGTCGATAGCAATCCTTTGCTTTGTGGTTTCCCTTGGGGTGCCAAAGGCATGGGCCACTCAACAGCTCGTCCGTGGATGGTTGTCTTGTTCGAGGGTTCTTCTGAAGTCGGTCCACCATGTGAACCACGTTATCAAGCTTCCTCTTCTTGTCCTTCTTGGAGGACTCGGGCATGTCCGACTTCTTCTCTTTGCCTTTTCCCCGGATGTCATCCAGCATCGACTCACCAGACGCAAACTTGTCAGCGATCTCAAAGCACTCTTGAGCGGTCAGCTTGAGGTCATGATTCCTCCGACCGATCTCACGAACCAAATCATCGCTACGGATCCCTCCTTGGAAGGCGGCAATGATTTGTTGGTCCGGGACATTGGGGATCTCAGTCTTCTTAGTGCAAAATCATGTGATGTAGTCACAAAGAAGTTCATCGGTCTTCTGCTTGATCCGAGTGAGGTCGAAGTGGTTGCCCGGTCGGTTGCAGGTAGCTTGGAAACTTTCTATGAGCTTCGTGTTGAGGTCTCCCCAAGATGTGATTGACTCCTCTGGAAGAGATGTGAGTCATATCCGAACGGCCAGATCCAGGCAGACCGGAAGGTAATTAGCCATTACATAAGAATCACCTCCAACCGACCAAATTGCCGTGTTGTAGAGCTGCAGCCACTCTCGGGGATTGGTCTGACCATCGTATTTTTCGACGGGACCGGCTTGAATCCTTTTGGCCATTGAGCTATGCGAAGCCTAGGGATGTAAGCTTTGATGCCATCGATCTCATCGTTGGTCAACGTCATCGATCGCCTATGCCAATCTAGGGACGGAGTTGCACGACGGCCGTGTCGCGGTCCAACATCATCATCATGACAATGAAGCCGATGGTCGTTATCCTCGTTATCGCGCCAATCCCGATCATCACGTCGACGTTGATCATTGCGGTTGTGCCTTGGAGGAGGATCTTGACAGTCCTCTCGTCGGTCGTTCCATCAGTCATCCCATCAGTCGTCTGTTCTCCAATCACGGTGTTCTTCCTCATAGCGTCGGTTATCCCGAGCGCATTCTTCATAGTGAGAGTTGATGGTATCTCGTCCATCACGGATACCGAGGGAATTTCTTAGATCTTCATGCCTATGTCGACCTCACGAAGATGCGTGACTAGAGCTTGTGACCGACTGAGATTTTGCGGCCTCTTGAGCCGCAGCAGCCTTAAGCATAGCCACCGCCTTCTGCATCGCAGGGGTCTGATAATTCGCGTCGACCATTAGAGTGTCGAGCAAAGTTTTGGCCCCTGTGATATTATTGTGAGGAGTGTGGTAGACCTTCACGCCATCCACTTCTAGTTCTGGACCAAGATCCAGTCGACATGCGTTGCGTGAGCCGCGCGACCCTCTTGGTCGACGGCGGTGTCCGACCGATAAGTCATCAGCTGGAGGGTCCTCCTCTTGTTGACCTCCTTCGGCTAGTTGATTCGGGTGGCCATCAACGGGGTTATCTTCATGTTCACCATCTTGGTCTCCATCTGCAGGATCTGCTATATCCACCATGTTGACTGTATGGGGATATGGGTAAGCGGATTCGATCGAGTCCTCATCAAAGGATGGATCCGATCTTGAATCATTCCCGAAGGAATGATCTTCTTCCATATATCCGAATGGGACCAATGCGGGGATCAGATCTGAGAAACTTGGTGATCGCGCCATAGAGACGGTTGCGGCCGAGTCGGACTTGTGCTGCTCCAGACCTAGGGCTCCGTTGTCGCCGACCGTGAAGTCGAGCGATCCAAAGGAGATCTTGAAGTCTGGTGAGTACTGAATAGTAGGAATTTCGGCCATCGTAGTGGACGGAGAATCCCGGTGAGCCTTGTCCCCTACCTGGCGTGCTAACTATCGAAGCTTGAGATCGGCAGGAAAATGTATAGGGCTACGTCGAGACTAAGAACTATGATGGTAACACAAGACGACGAGTTATACAGGTTTAGGCCCTCTCGATGAGAGTAAAAACCCTACGTCCTATGTTCTCTGTTTTGTATTGATGTTCATGGAAAAACTTCTCTACTTGTTGTCCCTCGATGAAGGGTACCCTACCGCCTTATATATCCGGTCGGCAGGGGGTACATGAAGAGTCCTAGTCATAACCCCTTAGGGTTTATATAGAAAGTATATCTCTACATGCCTTGCGCTCCAAGTTGAGTCGGTCGGCTTCCTTGTTAATAAAGTACCCAGTCGGCTTCCGACTTAGTCTTGTATGAGGATACCCGTAAGGCAAGTATCCCACAACGGTTCTGTTACACACCATCTCTTCCCCAGCCTCTGTGGCTCTCTCTGTCACCTCCATCAAGTACCATGTGCTAATCTAGCTTAGCTTCAAGGCCAACAACTACTACATTTGGTTGACCTTCTTCAAGGCTGCTTGTGGCAAGTTCGAACTCCTCTCTCAAATCAACGGCTTCCCAGCACTGCTCAACGACCCTGCTAGGATCCAAGTGGACTACCCTGTCTGCAATTAGGTTTTCACTTCTGTTGCCGATGACGTCCTCGATGTCACTGTCGAGCCTAATCAAACTACCAACGACCTTTGGCATCAGATCTATGACACCTTCACCGCCAACAACAACTTTTGTGGCATTTACCTCAGCAACGAGTTCCACTCTATCATGTGGGGCTCATTGACGATCACCGACTAGTTCCAGCACCTGAAGACCACGGAGGATGCACTCTGTGATACTGACCATCCCGTGAAGGATTCCAATCTTGTTCTCAATGCCCTTCACAAATTATGGGGTGCTTGGTGGCTGACCTAGCCCCGGTGGTACTTGAAGTAGTGCCACTGAAAACCCGCAAACAACATACAGTGGCACAAGGAATGCTGGATCAGTCGTGGCCCATAGACATACAAGGAGGTTTATCGATGGTTGGGCTATTCCAATATTTTTTTCAGTTGTGGGATGTGCTACTTGAAATAAACTTATCTCAAGCTAAAGATGGTCACACATGGAGACTTGATGGGTCAGGTCAGTTCTCTTGCAAATCTGCCTACACACCTTCTTTAATGGGGCCATCACATTTGAGCACTAGCAGAGGCTTTGGAAGTCGTGGGCACCTCCGAAGTGTAAGGTCTTCCTCTGGCTGGCCATTAGAAATCGATGCTCAACGGCTGACTGACTTGCAAAGCGAGGCATACCACATCCAGGAAAGTGTCCACTTTGTGATCAGGAGGATGAGGATGTGCAGCACTTACTAACCACGTGTGTGTTCTCCTGGAAATTCTGGTTCAACATCTTAGCACCGCTAGGTTTCCTGAACCGAGCACCAAGCTGGAATGAGACATCCTTTATGGACTGGTGGCGAAAGTTAGTCAAAAGGTACCAAAGAATACAAGGAAAGGCCTTAACTCGGTCCTCATCTTGGGAGCTTGGGTCTTGTGTGGAAGCACCGTAATGCATGTGTCTTTGAAGGTGCGCGGCCTAACGTGAATTAGATCCTTTGAGTGTTCAAAGAGGAGCGACATTTATGGTGTCTTGCTGGAGCTAACGGGCTGTAGTGTCTTGGTGAGGACTCGGGGGGCGAGGTGACATTGTTGCCTACTTAGCTGAGTAGGAGTTTGGTCATGTCTCACTCTTTAGTGTGTTTTATTAGTTCTTTTGTTTGCTTTGTAATCCAATCCCTCACGACTTGACCTGGAGTGAGGTGGTGTAGTTTGTAAGGGGCCGGTTCTTTCTCTCTCTTAATATAAAGATACGAAGCTCTCCTTCGTATTCGAGAAAAAAATGGTGCAAACATTATTTCCCTAACCAACCTAGCGAACTTTGCCACATCTCGCAACATGCTCCTCACCCGTGAGTAGGCACGTTCCAAGGGATGCCAACCCTCCTCTTGCTCCATCTATTATGCCTCTCCCTCACCTGCATTGTCCAACCCATCATGCAGCCATGGCTACAGCTAAGGCCTTGGACGCTCCTCTAGACAGGGTGGCTCTCCATTGTTGCATCATCCTATTAGGTCAGGACTAACCCCCTTGATAGGACCCTGTTTGCGCATGACCCTGTGGGGTCCTCTTCTGATAGTCATCACCCTCAGCTTTTCCCGCTCCAAGCCCTCCCTCTCCCACCACCCATTGTCACGGTCACCCATTCAACCATCCAGGCATCTTGGGACTGCGTCCTACCCCAGCATCGACGCAGGCCTTCACCTCCTTTGAACCATTGCAGACATCATTGACTACTTCCCTCGGTCCTCAGTGGAACACCTCAAGCCTGATCACTGCCCTCAACGCCTTGCAGAACCCATCATCGCCCGAACACTGGGTCAGGGACTCAGGTGTCACCTCACACATGGCCTCCGGCGAAGGTATTCTTCATTCGTCATGCCCCTCCTCTCCATCTCTCTCGGTCACCATGGGCAATGGCACCTCTTTGTCCATTACATGCATGGATTCGTCCACCCTCTCCACCTCTTCTTCCAACTTTTATATGCATAACATTCTTCTTGTTCCTTCTATTGTTAAGAACATTGTTTTAGTTCGTTGTTTCATCATTGATAATTTTGTCTCTTTCACCTTTGAACCAGGAGCATGATTCTGCACTACAGTTGCATTAGTGATCTCTACACTTTTAGCACCCACAAGCATGCCTTGCAGCTGCCCTCCTCTCCACTACCATCTCCATCAATGTGTGGCACCAACGTCTTGGCCATCCCGGGTGTGATGTACTCACCACCCTCAATAAATCAGTCCTTATTTTTTGTAATAAGTTAGCAAGTAGCTTTATTTGCTATGTTTGTCAACTAGGCAAACAAGTTCACCTACACTTTACTACATCTTCTTTGGTTAGCACTTAAAATTTCCTAGAGGGGTAAATTAGTCCTAACAAATAAAACTTAATACAGAATTAATAGGGATGACGAAACTTTCGTCAGTACTCATGGAACTTTCATGGTCACGGAAGTTCAGTGAATGGAGGTAGTTCCTTTGTTAGAGAGATAAAACCTTAATGAATTGCAGAATGTAATAAGTTAAAGAAAATCTACTTGAATAGTAGTGTTACTAGCACGATATGAGGCTCATATCCTACAGGAGATAGCACACAATACAACACACAAGTAGATCAGGCATAATATGTATAAATGTAGGAACAAGCTCAAGAACAACAACAAGTGCAAGAATAATAAGAAAGACATGGTGAGTTTTACCAAGGTTCGACAACCACATTAAGTAGCTCCTATGTTCTCATTGAGGAGCCACACAAAGTAGTCAGGTCTCTCTCAACCCATGTCCTCGCCAAGTGACCACCGAGATCAAGCTTGGATTCTTACTTCACTTGATACTTTTCCTTCTAGAGGTGAATCATGCCTTCACAAATGTCTCTGTCTCACCACAAACTTTGGGAGCTCTAGTGCAATGTCTAGCCTTGTAGGAGAATAAATTCCCAAGAGTAATAAGTAATCCAAGTTTTGTTTGTGAGGGAATAAGTGTGCTCATGCTTTGGGATGGATTTATGCAAGCTTTTGTTGGTTGAATCTCTCGCACAAATGTTAGGAATCACAAGGATGAATGAAGAGTGAGAGTGGAGAGCTAAAGTTTGAGGATGAATGAAATCTCAGAGTATCCAACTCCAACCAACGGGTATGGAGAGGGGTATATATAAACGAACCTAAAAAGCTAGCCGTTGAAGTGTTAAATTAAACCTTGACAGAACTTCCATGATAACCCATAGAACTTCCATGAGTTCAAAAAGCGTGAAGCAAGGGCTAGTGGTTTCACTATGAAAAGCTGCCACAGAACTTCCATCATTGGGGTGACGAAACTTCCGTAGCTTTCGGGGTTGGCAAGAGTGAAACCACGGTACTTCCGTGACTCACAACACTATGATATCAGTGATGGAAGTTCCATCACTGGTCGCTCTCCATTTGGCTCTAGTGAGTTGGCTCTTTTGGGTTGTTTTGGTGGCTTAGTTTTCTCTCTAAGCTTTAGGTTCACTTGAGCACAATAAATACCCTGCAAGCAAGATTAATTTACCCTCTTAATAGTCCAGCATACATAGACTCAAGAAATTAAAGATCTACAAGAATAGCTCTTTTGGGTCCATCTTTTTCTTCTTTGTTTGAGGGATCAATTGTCTTGCCTTGTGCGTAGATAAGTTTTTAATATCCTGTTCATAGTCTCATAAACCCATTAAATCATCTAACCTTTTGTCATAAATCACCAAAATCCACTAGTGGGGGGGGGGGGGTGGCTATGTTCATCTTCAAGCACTCAGCCCTTTAAACTTTTGTTTTGTGACGTCTAGACATCCCCCATTGTTAGCCCCTCTGGCTACAAATTTTATTTAATCATAGTGGATGCCTATTCTCATTATAATTGGACCTTTCCACTAAGCCACAAATCTGATGTTCATGATATGCTTGTTGCCTTCGTCTCTTAAGTGCAAAACCAATTTCAAACCAATGTTGGTGCTTTCCAATCCGACAATAGCAGAGAATTTCACAACCACATCAATGTGGAATGTTTTTCTGGCAGCATGACATCTTCCTTCGCCTTTCCTTCCCCCACTCATGTCAACAAAACGGCAGAGCTGAACACGCCATTTGCACCACCAATGACGTTGTTCACAACCTGCTATTTCACGCTAACATGTTGTTGGTCGTTACTACGCACCCACTTATATACCGTAAGAGGACGGTGTACAGTTGTTGCACTATTTCCCTTAGAGTATTCCAAGGTATGATCGAACCACTGAGACCTTAGGGATAATTAAACAAAGTTAACAGTAAAAGATCTAATCAAGGCTACTGTCAAGTTCAGGTTGTATGAAGGGGAGACTAGCCAGCGTAAAGGTGCGCCAGACAGCAATTCTGTTATTGCGTCGATTGACGCAGGGTTGAGCCGATCGGCACTGTTGCGGATCTAAGTTGTTGAGCCGATCGGCGCAGGTGTTGAGCCGATTGGTGCTATTGTGGATCTAAGTTGTTGAGCCGATCGGTTCACCAGCGAAGTTGAACTAGAGTGCAAGTCAAGGCCAAAGCTAAAACTATTTGGTGAGTAGCCAGATATCTACTAATAAGATCGTAACCATATAGTCTAATTAAACAGCATCATAATGGATAATTACATGGATAAATAAAAACCTATAATGAATAAGACCACCCTGCTTTCCGAGCGGCTCCTGATTTATCACTGTCGAGAGGAAACCCTTAATCACGCGAGTATCTTACCCTAATCAACTATCCAATAGTGCTGTGCAGGTTTAGTGTTGTCACTGCTAAACCACACTAATGGTATCATCAAGCAATCATAATCAATACAATGTCTGAATACTATCCTAATCACCACGATTAAGATAATATCAACTTACTTAGCCTAGAGCTAAGCAATAAGAATAAGCACATGCATGATTATAGAATCAAGATAGACAAATCACCAAAACCATCATCAACATATTCAATCATCCTTGAGATACATAGAGTAAGATTCATCACCGTCGAGATGGCCTACCTTGACGGATCAACTCTTACACCAATGGTTCTTGAAACTCAACTAGAGATCTATTCTAACGGGGCAAGCCCCGGTGGCTCTAACTCATGAATCTGTTGTCCCTCTGTTGCCTCCTCCTCGGGGTACTGATCACGGCTAGGGGTTACAAGTATATATAGGGGTTCTACTCGTGAAGGACTCGGTTTCTAGCAAATAAGTCGGTTGCCCCGATCGGCGTAGGATTGCGCCGATCGGCGCAAGCCGTGTTCTCTCTGGTTTCTGCTCCGAGTCGGTTCCTCTGTCTTCCACAGCTTCCATGTGGGCCTTTTCCTTTGAGATAAAGTCTTGTACCGCACGTCGAGATCTTGAAGTTCCATAAATCTTCTAAGCAAATATCTTCAAGTATCTTACGCAGATAAACTTCCATAAACATCAGATAAACTTCCATCGGAATGGGCCTCGATCACTTCTGTGGGCCAAAATACCCTTACGCCAATCGGCTCCTGGGCCGGCACCGATCGGCGCACTGGGCTTCTTCAGTGCTTTTCATCGGTTCTGGACTTGTGTCTTGTCCAGCATCACTTTAATAGCCAATTTTACCTGTTTCTGCAATAAAGCTCCAAAACAACGCATATACAAATATATATAAGTAATATCATAGGTAAATGACCTAAATTAGTATCAATTATACTCTAATTAGGGTGATATTCATATATAAAAGGGGCACTTGGGAAGTGCCAACACATGCCACCCTTATTCTAGATTGATGTTCTCTCGATAACTACGATGCCTCGACGGCTGCCCCTTTGTTGGCTGTGCTCTTGCTGTTGTGAGTCATATACTGCACTGCCCGAAGCATCTTCTACACTAGCAGCGCCGTTGCCTGCATCACCATGTGCAGCGCCTGCCCCTCTACATCCTCCCATAGAGCATGTGTCATCCACGAGTGGCACCGTCATGTGTGGCTTCTATGCGTGCTACATCAAGTTCGCCTCCTCCTCCGCTGCCACCCTCTCCGCTAGTCACACGCAACTCGTGTGTGGTCAAGCCTGTACAATGGCTCAACCTCAATGTTCAACACTCCGTCTCTCTGATTCTGGCAAACTACAATAGTGCCCTTGTGGACCCTCTTTGGCGACGAGCTATGCGGGACAAATATGATGCTCTCATTGGCAACTCCACATGGATCTTTGTTCCCAAGATAGCAGGTGCTAATATTGTCTCAGGCAAGTGGAGTTTCAAGCACAAATTTCATTTTGATGACTCCTTGGCTCGATACAAAGCCCATTGGGTTGTTCGTTGGTACTCACAACATCTAGGAATTGACTTTGATGAAAGATTTAGCCCAGTTGTCAAACCAGAAACCATCCGCACTATGTTGAGCATCACGGTCTCCAGGTGAAAAATGCCTTCCTCCATGGCAACATCTCCGAGGAAGTCTACTATCAACAACCCTTAGGGTTCGTGGATCCTTCCCACCCCACACATGTTTGTCGCCTACTCAAATCTCTTTATGGTCTCAAACAAGCCCCCCGCGCCTGGTATCAGTGTTTTGCTTGTGATATCCGAATATTGGGGTTTTTCTCCTTAGTGGATGCCTCCCTATTTGTTTTTCATCGACTTAATGACACCTACACTACATTTTCTTTTTTGTCAATGATATCATCTTGATAGCATCCTCTGAAGCTCTCCTCCAGGACATCATTGGGCGCCTTCATTCTAGGTCCTAGATGACTGGACCAAGGCGATCTTCACTTCTTGTTGGGCATTGATGTCCATCATCGTGATGATGGTCTGCACCTCTCTCAGCGGCAGTATGCCTCCGATCTGCCGCAACGCCGCCCCATGTTGGCTCCCAGGGTGACAAGGATGGCGATCCAGATGGCTGCCACTATACCTCCTCCCTCTCCCTACCCAGCCGCTACTGGAACGTTGAACAACCTGTGTAGCGGGCAACTATGGTAGCGGTAGGGTCTCTACTAGCGATAGCTTTTCTTTCTCCTTCCTCCCCATCAGAGAATACCATGGCACAAGATGTCCTCTACAACTCTGGGATCATTTGATGGTGGGCAATGCTCAGTGGATGACTCTAGTGGTTTGTGGTGTAACGGCGATCCATTTGATGGTCTGCAGCACGACAGCAATCCGATGGTGGCATCAGCATGCTATTGGCATGGCGCAACAACAGCATATCGCCATGTGCATCTGATTCCTGTTGAGGTCAACCATTCTTAGATTTGCTGATGCTTTGCCGACACTGTGGAGGTAGATCAGTGAATAATTAAATGTGGAACCTTTCCATTACTTCCATGCCGAGTTGAGGTGGGTGGTTTTCATTAAAAGACTAAAACTTAATTGGTGTTTGCTGGTACCGATAGTGATCATGCCTACGGGGCCATGCACCTCTCTTGAACCATTGTGATATGACCAGGAAAAGCTAAAGCATGCATGTCAGAGAGTAATCTACCATAAGTTAACATCAAATGGTCATGGTTTATACCAATCAAAATTACCAGCAATACTATCTCTATATTTCATGGATTTCTTGTATTAGTATATAGGATTTTAGCATCCATTTTCTACATCACTGAAAGGTCTATGAGTTTAGTTTCCAACACACGAAACAGCGCATCTTTTGGACTCCCAAGCTATGATTATGCCCACTTTACTGAAATGTATGTAGGTTGTTTAGTGGCCGCATGTGAGAACTGGTGGAGAAAGACGTCTCAAATCCTGCAATGACCTTCCACTTGCTATCATTTATACTCATGTTCTCATCAACTTGGATGGATGTTTCTAGCATATGTAACCTATATAATATCTAACTTGAGAAAGAATTGATGAATTGAGATGATATAAGAATCAGGTGTTGGTGTTCTTCATGAAACCCGTAGAGTAACCTCTAGTGCTAGTTAGTCTCATCAAGTTATCTCCAAGTTGGAATACCCAGGTGCATCCTGCTTTCAGGTGGTTGTGGCAAGCCTTTGGTCAGCCAAAACACAAAACCTTCTTTTGGTTGCTTCTCCAAAACATTCTAAGTACTAGGAATATGCTGAGAAGAAGAAACATGCACCTTGACTCCTATACATGTGACTTGTGTATTCTCCAAAAACGAAGAAACACTCAAGCATTTATTCATAAGATACAGTTTTGCACGCCAGGTTTTATCTAGTTCTATGTAAAGGCAGTTAAAAAAAATATTCTACTATAAAGGCTACACTTCGCGCGGAAATATATAACATGTTTACCTGGAAATATACCCAACAACAAACCTGAGCCCTTGATCTAGCTAGCTACCTGTACATCATTATCTACCTTAACCCACAGGGATTATTCTTATTTATATGATCTGAATTCTGGACCCAGAGAAAAATGTTACGTTGTCTTTAGACGAGATTATATTAATTACACATTTACACGAGTGTCATCCGAGTTTCTTCGACGTTTTTTTTTCTTGCATCGTGCGGCTGGCGCTTTTTTTTCACCCAGGAAATTGCATGCCGTCTCTCTCTCTCTCCCCTTTTTTTTTTGCGTGCGCATTGAAAACGATCCTCTCGCAGGCCGCGCCTTGATCCTCTTGCCGAGGACTCCCGTTGGACACTGTCGCTCGGTCGCCCAATCGCCTGGTCGCCCAAACTCTCGCACACAAAGCCCCGATCGAGTCCTCTCGGCTATATAAACAGACGTCACGACACCGTATATAGTTAATTCATTTCATCTTCTCGTCGCCTCGTCTGGTCCTCGTCGCCTCGCAGTCTATTACGTACGTCTCGCCTTCTCCACTTCACCGCGCTGCAGCCATCGCCAGTGGCAACTCTCCCCGCTGCAGTCGACCTCCTCCTCATCTCACCGCTTCAGCTTCCTCGGTATGTTGCAATGACTGTGCTCGATGATCTTAATTAATTACATATTATCGTTCGCCATATTTCACCCCCGGTGTGCTGTTTTCCGGCCATCATGTTGTTCCCATGGGGCCCGAGTGTGCTCATGCTCCCGGCCGAGAGGCGAGCCGCCCTTTTCGGTGCGCTTGGGCATTCCCGATCGCCATCCCCTGTCCCGGCGTCGTCCGCCGTCTGCGCTTGCTCGCCATCCCCAGTCGAGGCGCCTGACCGCTCGCCAGCCCCGGTCGTGGCTCGCGACCGCTCGCCATCCCCTGTTGCGGCGCGCGCCCGCTCACCATCCCCGGTCCCGGCGCCCGCCCGCTCGCCATGCCTAGTCCCGCCGCTGCCGCCGTCTCCATTCCCCTCCTCGCCATCGTCGGAGGCATATCGTCCTGGGGACGTCTCCACCGACTCCCGACTCCGACGATTAATCGGCATGCTCCAACTCCGACTGGATGTGAATGTCGTGGTCGTACGGTTGTCGCAGGCTCGGAGTGATGAGCCCAATAAGTTTATCTTCATGCATGTTTTTATTTTTGTTATTTGTTGTTTTTTATTCTGTGTGTTGAATATGAACTGTTATCTTTACTTAATTAAGAACCGTGTCATCTTTATTTGTCATATTTTATTATCTACGATAGTTTGTTATTCGTTATGATTTTCAGTCGTATGAAAAATGCGAAATAAAAAATATGACTAAAATACCTAAACGCTATCAAAAAGATTGATTAGATGTTTTGTTTAATTGTTAATAATTAATTTTCCTTTTCAAATCTCGGTTCCGATACTCTAGTTCAGTTGAACCAGTATTAAAAGCACCGGCCCGATCAGGATTGTAGCCCATCATAGTTCATGTGTTACGGCTCAGTTTGATTGACACAATAACACGATCACACTACGGCCCATGTAATCCAGCCCATCTAGCATAATATACTCCGCGGGGTCGCCAGCATTTGGCCCATGGTCCAAAAGTGTCTACAATAGATTTTGTGACGATATATAAATGTCATTGTTTCTATAGTTGTCCATGATAATTTGTTGAGTCACAAAACACAATTTTCATTCCGTCATAAACAAGGTGGTAGTCTTAGTGACAATTAGTCCTGCCATTTTGTGACAGTACATTCAAACGATATCACAAATGTTTTACCAAACCTATTAACGTCATAAAATATGAGCATTTAGTGATGTTTATCTTATTTGTCACCCAAATTATGTCACTGAAAGCCATATTTCCTATAGTGAAAACAAAGAAACACTCAATCATTTATTCATAAGATACAGTTTTGCACGGCAATGTTGGGACTCCATAGACATCAAATCCCAATAGGGATTACTGTCCATCAGATTATCACTTGGCTAAAAGGTAGACATGCAATACCATTTTATATGGACATCATCAACTTGATGTGTTGGAGCATCTAGACAACCAGGAATAGATGGATTTTTTAGAATGAAGACCCAATAGTTGACAACTATAGAATCAAGTTTTTCAAGGAAATGGCGATGATGGCACATCGAACAAAGGAAGCAACTGCAAATAGAATTGCAACATGGATTGCAGAGAGAACTTAGTTTTCTTTTCCTATCTTTTCTTCTTTTGTTTTCTTTACCCTAGTTTGTACTTTCATACTTCTTTTAATCCTCAATAAAATTTCTATAGGGGCTTTGCACCTCCAGTTCCTTCAAAAAAAAAAAGTTTATCTCCAAATATCCTATTTGGAAAAATCTATTGTAGTCTTTGGTGCTAGTTCATGATGCTCAGTGGTCTCCAAGTGATTATACTTTTATTCAATCCACTGATCGCCATGCTTTTGTTTGTATCACATAGTTATTGAACTCATCTCCATGACATGAATCTCTAACTGAAAGCTTATATTCGATCTTGAATGGGCATCGATGTGTTGTCTTTGCTGTTGGATCCTCCTTGAAGGCAGCGCCTTGGAGATTCTTCCCACTTGTCAATCTTTTTTTGTCATAATCTCCTGCAACTATTGGTAATTCTTCAATGGTGGCAGTTTGAGTTGTTTTTGCCTCAGAAAGAGATATGATTCATCATTACATTGGCATATACTTGTATGGTGTCCTATACTCAATGTGGTTGAAGAATTAATGGACACTAGTTAATTCTCCGTGTGTTGTTGCAGGATTTTGAAAACAAAATACAATCTATCTCTACAATCTATTAATTGAGGTACGATCGTCCACTTCGTGTCCACAAAATTAGAGATTGAATCCAAATCGGTTTCGTACCTTTTATATCAAGTACCAAATTTCAAAAATCAGAACTCCCTCATCCGGAGCTCAAATTAAGCAAACTTGGACTCTATATCGTAGCTCTCAAAAAGTTCTACAACTTTGATATTCAATATAAGTACAGATCCTGCCGTTTAGGTTTTCAAATATGCGATGTAAAAGTATTTGTTCTGATTCGGACTTCTCTGCATAGGTCTCTGTGCGGGACCCATATCTTCTAGCTCTAAAATTCAAATAATATGATCCATATATATTTCGAAAAGGCCTCGACGAGATTTACATCTTTTATGTTTTAACGTTTTTCATTGGAGCAAGGTTTCAAGTTTAAAATCACGTTGCAATGCAGTGCTATTTTGTAGACTGCGTAAATTGATTTTTCCAGATAACTCTTCTAGAATATAATAAAAAATAGTGAAAAAAATATTATTTTTGACTTATAAAATGGTATACTAAGAAGCACCAACAATAATATAAATATAATCTTTCATGTAAAAAATAAAAATAATATTGTATATATCTAATAATTTTATTATGTAAATAATTTATATTTAAGTTATAAAGAGGGTTTTATTTTTTAAGTCCGTAACAACGCACAGACACTTTGCTAGTATTGACATAAATTATGAACAATAGATACATTGAAAATTAAGAGCAAGGCTCAGGCAAAAAAAAGGAACCCAATTTCGCCTGAGCGAAATAAAGAGCATCGCCTAAACTGTATTTACATGATTAACATTATTCACTCGACAAAGTTAGGTAATACCTAATAAGTAGCAGAAGAAGTAAGAGATATTTGTATAAACCACCTCATAAGTCACTTGAAGTTTTAAATTCTCACCCATAAGCTCTTTTGTGGTAAATCCTCACCCACCCAATGTATTTTATTGCAAAAACCACCCCAGTTGACACATGTTTAATTGGTTTCATATGATTTCATCGATATAAATTTAAAATAAAACTAAGTTAAATAAGTTTAATATTGTTAGAGATTTTTAGTGTGTTTAATTCCTCTTATTTTCATGAAAAACGTATCCACATTTTAAACTTTATTCTTAAACACTGTTCAAAAATTAATTGAAATTTTTGCTACATATTCTCTAAAAAATATATGAAGATTATATTTTAAAATTTTGTATTTTTGATAAAAACATCACGGCTACTTCAAATAAATAAAAACATATTAAATAAATTAAAGATGTGCAAATTGGGGTGGTTTTTGTAACAAAACTCAATGGGTATGTGAGAATTTGCAGCAAAATGACTTGTGGGTGAGAATCTCAACTAACTTATAGGGTGATTTTTGCAATTAACGCAAGAAGTAATCATACATTGGTCTTTTGTGCACTCTCAATAATCATCGACCAACATTGATAGACCACAGATAGTAAAGCACGTGCGTTCCAGCAGAATCCAACGCCACTGCAAGGTGGAGATGCTGTCACACATGACACCCACGGACAATATTCAACACAAATGGAAAACCTGGGCTGTAGAAAAATACTATAAATGGATAGATGAATACTGAAGCGAAAACCGTTATCCAGTAATCTACTACCTCGTGGGCATTACTATAAATACTATAAATGGAAATAAGGGAGTGACATCGATAACTTCAACACAGTCTGAAAAAAGCACCAATGTTCTTTTGCAAATTATAGGCTACGGTTACAGAAATTTCAACCAATTGTTTGATAAATTATGAAAGGTAATACCAGAGCTTGGAATAATTTTGAGAGTAAGAATACCATACCAGGGGTTGAATTGATGTTATCTTTTTTTTAATGGCCGGGATAGAAATTAAATGATGTCAATAGTAGGATTGAGTCAGTGAGCAAGTACAATGAGAGTTTGACACAATTGACCTGCAAATTGCAAAGTCAGCATTAGGGAATGACGGCGCTTCGGTGTTTCGGTTACTCGACCACTCAGCCACATGGTCACACCTTCGACGATTCGGTATCTCGGTCAACCACTCCAAGCTTTGATGTTCCAGCGACATGATGGCTCGACTTCGACGTTCGACCACTCACCAATAACATCAGCACGCTCGGGGGCTCATCTTTAACTTGCTGAATATTAAAGCTAAGTATCTTTATGCTTTCTCGATTTATTTTCGAGTCTTTGGACTCATGTCCTTCAAAGTATTTTTTCCACGGTCATTTATCTCTATTTTCTAAGCAGAAGGTCGTAGGTTTTTTGATGAGTAAAGTTGGGCTTTTTAGTTCTCTTATTTGTGACTTTATTCATACTTTTATTGCCTTGGTTTTTTAATCCTTCGTATTAAACAATCGAGCCAGGGGGCTATTTGTGTATCTATACACGTGTTCTCCCACTTTTTTGTGAATCTAGTAGTATACATGTCGGTCGGTGACCTTTCAGTAGTGCATCAGCCCTGACACCATATGACCCATGTCGTCTGTTCTAGTTTTACCTTTTTTGGCTTCTGCCTCGACCGATATATTGCATTTTATTCATAATTTGATCTTATTTTTTGGTCTTACATTGACTAGCGACTAAGTTATAAAACTTTTTTGCTACGTGACAGACTGCCACTACACTAAACTCAGAGCCAAAGTTACGAGAGGTTATATGTCGATTGGTTCTGATTGCTACGAAAGAGTAAATTATGATCGATATTGTTGCAGCAGACCAAGCTCCGAGCTCTTTATATTTTGTTCTAAGTATCCTACGGTGGAGCAGTCTAGTTGCTAATGCGCGAATACGCTGCTATGCGCCAGTCGGACTACTTAAACGAGAAAAATAGATACGTACTTGACATTTCAGTCGACTAATTTGTTTGGCTTATAAAAATAAGTTTTCAAGCAAACAATGTTAATTATAACTAATTATCCTAATTTCCTTTATTATCTGGAACATTTTGATGGATAGGCGTATACACCACTCGGCATATATAGAGTGATTTCCTCGCCTTCATCGGTCGACTTATAACTCCGACCACCTTCGTCGGTCGACCGTGCCAGTTCCGACTGCCTCCATCGATCGGCCTACAACTCTCGACCGCTCTCATCGGTCGGTCACGTCTGCTCCGATCGCTTTCATCGGTCGGTTTACAGCTCTGACCGCTTTCATCGATCGGCTACACCGGCTCCGACTACCACCATCGGTTAGCCACATGTCATACTGTCAGCTTCACTCGGTCATCACGACTTTGAGTGATTCCTACTTCATCAGCGGTCGGCAGCTACAACAACCTTGATTGTCTTCTTCACTCGACCTTATCATCATGAGTTAAGTACCTCTGCCACTCAGACATGATATTCTGAGTTGAGCGCGACCGACACTCATAATGGCAATTGTCTCGGGGGCTTCTTTGAAAAGAGGCACTTTATGGTTGATGCCATAATATATAAATATATGATTTGATGATCATATAACAGTGGCTTGATGGTCACTCTATCAAATGTGCTTCTTTGATGAGAAGTGGATTATCATAAGTGGTTGATGCCATAATCATTTAAAGCATGATTTAATGATCATGTCACTATGACTTGATGGTCATATACGCGAAATATTGAGTATCACTTGGCTGATTGAAGTCAGACTATAATAGTGAAAATAAAGCCCAAAGATATGAGTGATTACAATTCTTAAGGAAAGGTTACTTAATCATGATTGAAGTTGTGGTAACTTAGTACTTTGCTATGATTGATGTCATAAAGCCTCGTTCATTCGGTTCTGATTGAAGTCACCCGTTTAGAACATAATCATTCGACTGTGATTGAAGTCACCCGTTTGATTCATAAATCACTCATAGGCCACTTGGCCAAAAACTATGTCATTTGGCTATGATTGATGTCATAAGCTTACGTTCACTCGGATGTGATTGATGTCGCTCGAGTATATCAGATAGCACTCGACAATGATTGAAGTCATTGGTTTGAGTCATCTACCACTCAGCGGTGATTGAAGTCACTCGACTAAGTCATTTATCACTCGGTAATGATTGATGTCATTCTACTGAGTTATTTATCACTCAGATTTGATGATATGAGTGATTTCTCCTTAAAGAGAGCCAACACGATTATTCTTGTTTTGGACTCTTGCATTATTTGTAGTTTCCAAATGATACAAGAGTCGGGGGCTACACCTAATTAGGTGCACCTACTTGGTGCGCCAGTTGATTTCTCGAGGACATTTTCATATCTTTGAGATTCTTACAAGCTCGCTGATATAAAGCTAATATTATATATGGCATGAACTAGTCGAGAAGCTACTGAAGATTATCATCCAGCTTGCAAGACTCTTGGAGGCTTGTCGATGATACTTACCATCAAGGTACCTCATAGATAAGGAAAGCAAGATAGACTCCTACTAGGATAAGAACAATAGACCAACTAGGACTCCACCATGTAACCCCGTCCCCCCGGATATATAAGGAGGGGTAGGGGTCCTCCTCAAGGGACAAGCCATAGCACAATTAGACAAGTCGACAAGACAAGGTGACAACCCTAATTAGATTAGACACAACTAGACATCATCGTCTAGGTCTACCGTCCTCGTCTAGATCTATGATCTAGACATATCAATACAAATACCACAGAACACAGGACATAGGGTTATTATCCTCCGGGAGACCCGAACCTATATAAATCACCGTCTTGTGTTACCATCATCTCTCGATCTCGCACATACCCCTGTCCTACATATAAATCCTCATAGATGAACTACCCTATGTCTATTGCCGAGATTAAGTCTCGACATTTACTGTCAAAGCTTGAGATCAGCAGTAAATATATAGGGCTACGTCGAGACTAAGAACTACGATGGTAACACAAGACGTCGAGTTATATAGGTTCGGGCCCTCTCAATGAGAGTAAAAACCCTATGTCATGTGTTTGGTGTATTGATTGTAATCTGGTGTATCGCCTGTCGTGTGTTGTGTGTCCCTTGATGGGGGGTACCCTGTCATCTTATATATCCCGTCGACAGGGAGGTACATGAAGAGTCCTAGTTGTAACCCTTAAGGATTTACATAGAAAGTCTATCTCTAAATGTCTTGTGCTCCAAGCCGACTCGGTCGGCTCCAAGTCTATCTCTAAAGTACCCGGTCAGCTACCGACTTAGTCTTGTATAAGAATACCTGTAAAGCAAGTATCCCACAGCAGCCCCCAAGTGCTTTCTGATTTTGAGCTTTGATTCTCTGAGTGGTGTTCAATATAGATCATAAATTAGGAAGACCTCTTTATCGAAGTTCCGGATAGATCTGATGCACCGGTCAGGTGCACCTGATCAGGTGTAGCCCCTGACTCTTGTAGAATTTGGAGACTAACAAATAACGCAAGAGTCTAATTATATTAGCTCTTATTATTTTATATGTATTTTACTCAAACTATCGTGTCTGAGTTTAACAGACCTCTGGTCATCAAACCACTAAGCCAACTTGCAAGGCCTCAACCTTACCGACCGATTATTAAAAAGGCCGAGTGATATACACTATGTCCGAGTGACTGGTCGGTCTGAATTTTATGATATCAATCATATTCAATTCATGTGAACCAATACGACATCAATCATATAATGGTATTAAGCTAAATGACATCAATCATAATATAGCCTTTCCCTAATAATTAGTCACTCTATCTATTCATGAGTCCAATTTTGGCGATTTAGTTATTGACTTCAATCAATACCATAACCTTTGAACTTATATCCATATGACCATCAAGTCTTTTGCTACATAATCATCAAATCATATAGATACGATTAAACATTTTTAAATGCTTCTCATCAAAAAAGCCCCTGAGTTTTACTTCTCAAGGTTTTAGACCCTAAACATGTTTAAGGCCCTTAATTAATTCATTGCTTAATCAAAAAATTGTGTCACTGTACGGCCCATCCCGACCCATGGGACCCTTAGGTCAAAAAGCGGGAGTATAAAAAGGCAGCATCAAGTTGACCCTCAGTCTACGCCGCACTTGCGCACGAACTCTTCGTCTTCCTCGCGCCTGCTCTGCTCAGCGACTCCTCTGCTTTCTGGCTAGGGTTAGCGCTTTTACTTCCGGCCGCCGTAGATCTCGCCGCACTTAGCCCACGAGCTTTTGCTAAGCGTCAACACCTGATCCGTTGCGCACAAAACAATCATCGCGATGGGGCCCAAGAAGGTTTCCTCTTCCATTCCAGCTACTTCCACTGCCGCTGTCGCGTGCTCTTCATCAGAGGTCAATATTCCAGAGCAGTTTCGGGAGTTCTCAAAGAGCAGCCTCTCCCAAGCTGATATGAACCAGATGGTGGTCGACGGCATCCTTCCAGAGCAAGTTCGGATCGACTAGAAGGTACCCCATGAATCTTGCCCCATCCCCATTCATAAACAGATCGTCATGTTCTGCTCGTTCTTCGAGCATGGTTTTGGAGTCCCCTGTTGTAGCTTCTTGCACGGGCTTCTATTCTTTTATGGGATTGAGCTTGTCAACCTCAATCCCAACTATATTCTTCACATCACCATCTTCGTGCAAATGTGCGAAGCATTTTTGGGCACTCTCCCCCACTTCAATCTATTTTGCCATCTGTTCATCCTCCGACCACTGCCAACCAAGGACAATCAAGTAGCTATAGGCGGTGTCGGCTTCCAGGTATGCAAGAAGGAAGCCTACATCAATGTGTCGCTGAAGACTCGAAATAAGAACTGGAAGGATGAGTGGTTCTACTGTGACAACCCTCCCCCTGTTCTTGCTGACTTCACTGGTGCCAAGGCAATTCCTCTGGCGTAATGGACTGAGAAGCCTGATCCGACCAACCCTCAGATGGTCGCTCTATTGAAGAAGATAGTTGACTTGAAGGTTGAAGGTGTTGACGGAATCACCGTCGCTAAAAGCTTCATAGTACGCAGAGTACAGCCCCTGAAGCTTCCAAGTCATCCCGCGTGGAACTATGTTGATGATGACGAAACCAGGGAGGTACCCGACCCGCCGAATGGTGAACTTCGTCAGAAATGCCTATCAAAGATGTTTGAAGGGGATATCCTTCAGGATCACTCATTGATCAAAAAGGCGTATAACAAGGGCACTATGCGAGCCCGAGTAAGCCTTAGTCTATTTGAGCAATCCCTTATTTTCTTGTCTTGATGTCCTGCTTGATATCTTGACTCTTGCGCAGGTTCTGGATACTTATGTATCCCATCCTCTATTCCCTCTGACCGATACCGAGGGACCAGATTATGTTGAGAAGCTGTAGCAGACCGGCCCTGGAGGCTCAAGCTCTTCTGCAGGCACTCAACCTGAACGTGTTGATCAAGTTGTCACCCTGTGATGAGGACATCACTCCTAAGGATACATGCAACACTCCTCCAATTTTGAACTTGCAAGGTCCAATGACTAGAGCTCGTGCACGATGACTAAATTTAGAGGTGAGCTCGTTCCTACATTTTTCATTATATGTCACTTTTGAGAATGGTTTGCTACCTAATGATTATATTGTAATTAGGAACCATGGAGAGGACTAGGAAATGATGGAAGAAGGACTTGGAGACGTGGAGGACCAGCAAGGACATGGAAGCCAAGGTGGAGGCCCAACCAAAACAGACTTCGAGTCTGTTTTGGGGCTCAGGACTAGTCTGCACTAAAATAGAGGCCCAGGACGCATACGGACTCGGATTTAGACGTTCTACATATGCACGGAAAGATAAGAAGAAGACCATTCCAATGCCGCTGGTCTCATATCAAAATTCATCCGGAGTCATCAGGAATCGTCGAAACAAGAGAGGGTCCAGAATCTGTTTCGGTGCTGCGTCGGCTGTTTTTGGCCATTGGGCTTTATATCTAGTTGAGCCCAATTAGGGGCGCATCCAGAGGGTCTTGCATGACCCTAGGGTCTTCATATACAGCCGCCGCCGCACCATTAGGGTTCGGGTTTTGCTTAGATTATTTTGTTTATAACAGTTTCACCGTCATCACGGTTTGTGAGACCCCAACTTTGTGAGATTCATAATACATCTGCAATTGTGTTGCCTTCTTCTTTGTTCTTGCTTGTGTTCTTGATTTGCAGGCAGGGATTAGCCTTCTCGGTGAGGTCAATCGTTTTAGGACGGTTGATAACCAGAGGAGATGTCGTGCTACGATTGTGGGATTTAGAATGTGCTGTTCTGAAGCCGGATTGATTTATGTATCGCCTCCGACCAAATCAACGTATCTAGAACCTTTCGGAAGATCAGGAACTCTTGTCCACATCAAGTGGTAATCAGAGCTTCAGGTGCACCGTCAGGTTCGCACTACCCTTAGTTAATTTCATTTTGTGTTCATCCTATCATCCACAGAAAAGCCAAAAAAAAAATCCACTCCGCCCATAACCACGTGTTTAGCCTTTGCATATTTCAATTTTAGAGTCCGTAGTGTTGAGTTTGTGCCCTAGTTCTTGTTTAGTCGCTGGCTTAGTTTGTGTTTTTGTCATCAGTAGTGTTTCCCTTGCAACCCTAGCCGCCATCCCCTTCACCATCCTCTGTTCTATCGGCTTTGTATGCTAGGGTTGATTGATCGATACACCCACCCTAATCCCACCCTAAACTCACCTCAAACACCTCGGACCAATCCCCATAAATTCCACTTTCCGCTGCATCCACGCCGCCAAAAAAAAAATCTTACCCGATTCCAAACCCGACCCCTAACCCGACTCGGGTTTTTGGAAAACCGATTCCGACCCCCCTTCGGTAAAACGGGCGTAACTTTTCGCTCGGTTATCCATTTTGGCTGAAACTTTTACAGCAGATTCTTGACTCAAAGTTGAGCATACCCACACTCGGCTATGCCCTATGTGCCCTTGTCAAAAAATTCAAAAAAAAATCGGGAAGATAAAGAAAAAATTGATTTAAGTTTAAACCAGACGTTTTCTGCAACTTCAAGATTTTCTGTAGGCCACATCCTACCTCTGTTTGAGATGAAATTTTTGTGGATTCTCCCTCATTGTTAGTGAGTTGGAGAAAAATATCAAAAAAATAAAATAAAAAAAAAAGAAATTTGGGATTTCTACTAGTGCTACATCTAGCCCCTTGAAATTTCTAGATTTGGCTGTTTTGCACTTAGCCCCCTGTTATCGCATGTGTGCCTTTATCTCCTTGTTTCTACTTTGCTATCACTACTGTTCTAGGACATACTTAGACCAGCAACTAGGGACAAGTTACTTGGGCACTTATTCAGCTTTATTATCTGTTTTTGATTTGTGTCCCACTCACATATATATATTTGGCCTTTCTAGCTCTACATATTTCTTCTGGATAGCACATAGGTTCTTTTGTGACCCTTGCAATCGTGGAACACACCTCCCTGGTATCCTTTGCTTTGTTTTTCAGAACTTTGCAAGAGCTTTGTAAGGAGTTTCCATTTGTTGTGTTGAGAGGCACCACTGCTTAGCTGTTTTGTAGGGATAACCTTCACGGTTTGTTTTCTATTTTGGTGTTTGTGATGGCAGGAAGTGACGACCGAGAGATGGCTTCCCCCTCACAATTTGCTGAGTGCATGAGCCAAGAGCAGCTCCAGAAGGCTTTGCAGGCTGCTCAGAGTGATTT
This sequence comes from Eleusine coracana subsp. coracana, assembly GCA_032690845.1. NCBI lineage: Eukaryota > Viridiplantae > Streptophyta > Magnoliopsida > Poales > Poaceae > Eleusine > Eleusine coracana. The sequence goes on from CM064432.1 coordinate 7,734,612, forward strand.
GGCAGAGACGATCACCAGAGCCGTTACTGATGCGGTCAGCAAGCTTCATATCGGAGAAAGCATCGAGCGGTTGGAGAAGCGGGTCTCTAAGTTAACCGATCAGGTTGTCGCGTTGGAGACCGCCCCCAAGACCAATGATACGAACACTAATAACCATGATGTTGATGACGTCCATGATGAAGACACAGTGTATAAGGCTGATGGCACCGTGGATAGGTCAGCTACAAGGACCGCAAGATTACGACGTCGTTTGCACCATAATACTCAAGGTATGGGTGGTTTCCATAACTACAGTCGTCGTCCACACGGTAACTATGCTCCAGATGACCCGTATGCTAAAATTAAGTTTTTAATTCCTTCGTTTTCGGGTCAGTATGATGGTGATGTTTATCTTGATTGGGAGATGACTGTAGAACAAAAATTTAATGCCCACCTTGTTCCTGAGCAACATAGAGTTAGACAAGCTACTAGTGAGTTCAAGGACTTTGCTATTGTTTGGTGGAGTGGTCTAACTGCTGAAACTGACTTGCCTACTACTTGGGAAGAACTTAAGGTAGCAATGCGTGATCATTTTGTTCCTCCTTCTTTTTATAGAGAGATTCTTAATAAACTGCAGCGTTTAGAACAAGGAGATAAAACTGTTCAGGAGTACTTTAGTGAGCTTCAGAAGGGTTTGATTCGTTGTGCTGTGGTTGAAAAAGTAGAGGATCTGATTTGTCACTTTTATTCTGGTTTAAGAAAAGAAATTCAGGACATCCTTGATTATAAAGAATATTATACCCTCACCCAGTGTTTCCAGTATGCTATGCTTACAGAGAAAGAATCATAGGGACTTTTCCAGGCTTTTGAGGAGTATAGCAAGTCAAGGAACTCCTACCCCCACGCTCGACGGGGACTTCGGGGCTGCCCAGGCCATCTTTCTGGCCACCCCCACCAGTAGCTACCAAGGGAACCAGTGTTGTTTCTGCAGCCCCAAGATCAGCCCCTGCACCTTCTACGCACTCAGGTAAAACTTCTGTGTAGGTACCAGCTAGTAGTGCCTCCTCTGTTACTTTGACAGGGCGCACTATAGGGATTTAGTGCCACCGCTGCCATGGACTTGGTCATGTGTAAAAAGATTGTCCAAGTAGGTGGGCATATGTGGCGATAGACGATGGCGGTTACATGAGCACCTCCGATGTGGAGGATGAGGAGGAGGATGTCGCTGCCATTAGCAGTGACCTCGTCCTTGGAGGCGGAGACTCCACGGGATACATGAACATTATTGTTCAACATGTCCGTAGCACATAAGTTCATCAGCCCGAGATGATGCAGCACCACAACTTGTTCTAGATTTTCTTCATCATCAAAAACCACCGAGCACGTGTCATCATTGATGGAGGGAGCTGCAATAACTTGGTGAGTTCTGATGTAGTCAACAAGCCTGCTTTGACCACACGTCCATATCCACATCTGTACTACATTCAGTGGTTAAACGACTTTGGCAAAGCTAAAGTAATATAAACTTGTAGAGTCCCTTTTTCCATTGGTTCTTATATGGATTATGTTGATTGTGATGTCGTACCCATGCAAGCATGTTCACTTTTATTGGGTAGACCTTGGGAATTTGATAATGATGTTGTACACCATGGTAGAAGTAATAAGTATTTATGCATAAAGGAACTAAAATTACTTTGTTACCAATGACCCCTGCTAAAATTGTATAAGCTGATTTAGAAAGAGCTGCTAGTTTGAAAAATAAAGGTCCTAAAATTCAACAACCTGTTAATTCTAATTCTACACCTAGTAATGTTAATGATTCTTCAAGTTCTAAGGGTGCTGGAATTAAATTACAAGGTCGTTCATGTCTTGCAACAAAATCTGAGCTTGCTGAAATTTCTGATAATGATGATATTTGCTATGCTTTGATATGCAAAGAAGATTTGTTTTCGCTTGATGATATTGCTTCTAGTGCTTTGTCTCCTGTTGTCACTAACCTTTTGCAGGAGTATGAGGATGTTTTTCCAGCTGAGATACCCCCGGGATTGCCACCTTTGAGAGGGATTGAGCATCAAATTGATTTGATTCCGGGTGCTACTTTGCCAAACCGTGCTGCTTATAGGACCAACCGTGAGGAGACTAAGGAGATACAACAACAAGTTCAAGACCTTTTGGATCGTGGGTATGTTCGTCAATCACGTAGTCCTTGTGTTGTTCCTGTACTTTTGGTTCCTAAGAAAGATGGTACTTGGCTTATGTGTGTAGATTATAGAGCCATTAATAATATTACTATTAGGTATCGTCATCCTATTCCTAGGCTAGACGACATGCTTGATGAGTTACGTGGTGATATAATTTTCACTAAAATTGATTTGCATAGTGGCTACCATTAAATTAGAATGAAACTTGGAGACGAATGAAAAACAGCTTTCAAAACCAAATTTGGATTATATGAGTGGTTAGTAATGCCTTTTGGTTTAACTAATCCACCAAGTACTTTCATGTGCTTGATGAATGAGGTTTTAAGAGCTTTCATTGGCAAATTTGTGGTAGTTTACTTTGATGATATCTTGAATTATAGCAAATCCATAGATGAACATATGAATCATTTGCGTGCTGTTTTTGATGCTTTATGAGATGCATGTTTATTTGGTAACCTTGAGAAGTGCACCTTTTGCACGGATCGAGTCTCTTTTCTTGGCTATGTTGTGACTCCACAGGGAATTGAGGTGGATGAGGCGAAGATTGAAGCCATAAAGAGCTGGCATGTACCAAAAACTATCACACAGGTGAGGAGTTTTCTTGGTCTTGCAGGTTTCTACGCCGCTTTGTCAAAGATTTCAGCACCATTGCTGCACCTTTGCATGAGTTGACAAAGAAGGGCGTTGATTTCCATTGGGGTAAGGTACATCATGAGTCTTTTGATGATTTGGAGATAAACTTACACATGCACCATTGCTGCAATTACCTAATTTTGATAAGATTTTTGAGCTTGAATGTGATGCTAGTGGTATAGGCATTGGTGGTGTTTTGATGCAAGATAGTAAACATGTTGCATACTTTAGTGAGAAAATTACTGGGCCTGTTTTGAATTACTCCACGTATGATAAGAAATTATATGCACTTGTACATTGTTTAGAGACGTGGCGTCATTATTTGTTGCCCAAAGAATTTGTTATTCATTCTGATCATGAATCACTTAAGTATATTCGTTCTCAATGTAATTTGAACCGTAGACATGCTAAATGGATTGAGTTTATAGAGTCTTTTTCTTACATTATTAAACATAAGAAAGGGAAGGATAATGTGATCACTGATGTTTTATCTAGGCGCTATACTTTATTGTCTCAACTTGATTGTAGAATTTTTGGACTTGAGGCAATTAAAGAATAATATGCTGCTGATGTTGATTTTAAAGATGTATTGTTGCATTGTAAAGAAGGTCGTGCATGGAACAAATTTGTGTTGACTGATGGCTTCTTGTTTAGAGCTAACCGCCTATGCATTCCAGTTGGTTCTATTCGTCTTTTGTTGTTACAGGAGGCACATGGAGGTAGATTGATGGGTCATTTTGGTGCCAAGAAGACGGAGGATATTTTGGCCACACACTTCTTTTGGCCAAGGATGAGGAAAGATGTTGAGCGCTTTGTTACTCACTGCACTATATGTCAAAAAGCTAAGTCTCGCTTGAATCCACATGGTTTATACATGCCACTTTCTGTTCCTTCTATTCCTTGGGCGGATATTTCTATGGACTTTGTTTTAGGACTGCCGAGGACTAAGAGGGGGAGTGATAGTATTTTTGTTGTTGTCGATAGATTTTCTAAGATGGCACACTTTATACCATGTCATAAGACTGATGATGCTAGTTATATTGTTGACCTTTTTTTCAAAGAAATTGTACGTTTGCATGGTATGCCTTCTACTATTGTTTCAGATCGTGATGCAAAATTCTTGAGTCACTTTTGGCGCACGCTTTGGCATAAGTTGGGTACAAAGTTATTGTTTTCTACAACTTGTCACCCACAAACTGATGGACAAACTGAGGTGGTGAACCGCACTTTGGGTACTATGTTGAGAGCTATTTTGAAGAAAAATTTGAAGCAATGGGAAGAATGTTTGCCTCATGTTGAGTTTGCATATAATCGGGTAACACATTCTACTACCAAGGTAAGTCCTTTCAAGTTAGTGTATGGTTTTGATCCCCGTACTCCACTTGATATACTTCCTTTACCTATTCATGAGAGAGTTCATGTTGATGCTAAGGAGCATGCTGAATTTATTTTGAAAATGCATGAGACCACTAGACTTAGCATTGAAAAGATGAATGAAAAGTATAAAATTGCTGGTAGTGAAGGTAGAAAAGAAGTAAAACTTGATGTAGGAGATTTAGTATGGTTACACTTGAGAAAGGATAGATTTCCAGATTTGAGAAAGTCTAAACTAATGCCTAGAGTTGATGGTCCTTTCAAAATAATTGAGAAGATTAGTGATAATGCATACAAACTTGAGTTGCCTCCCGAGTTCGGGGTTAGTCATACTTTTAACATTTCAGATTTGAAACCATACTTAGGAGAAGAGAATGAGCTTGAGTCGCGGACGACTCCACTTCAAGAGGGGGAGGATGATGAGGATATCACTCCTAAGGATGCATGCAACACTCCTCCAATTCTGGACTTGCAAGGTCCAATGACTAGAGCTCGTGCATGACGACTAAATTTAGAGGTGAGCTCGTTCCTACATTCTTCATTATATGTCACTTTTGAGAATGGTTTGCTACCTAATGATTATATTGTAATTAGGAACCATGGAGAGGACCAGGAGATGATGAGAGAAGGACTTGGAGACATGGAGGACCAGCAAGGACGTGGAAGCCAAGGTGGAGGCCCAACCAAAACCGACTTCGAGTCTGTTTTGGGGCTCAGGACCAGTCTGCATTAAAATGGAGGCCCAGGACGCATACGGACTTGGATTTGAACGTTCTACATATGCACGGAAATATAAGAAGAAGACCTTTCCAATGCCTCTGGTCTCATATCAAAATTCATCCAGAGTCATCAGGAATCATCGAAACAAGAGAGGGTCTAGAATCTGTTTCGGTGCTACGTCGCCTGTTTTTGGCCATTGGGCTTTGTATCTAGTTGAGCCCAATTAGGGGCGCGTTCAGAGGGTCTTGCACGACCCTAGGGTCTTCATATACAGCAGTCGATGTACCATTAGGGTTTGGGTTATGCTTAGACTATTCTGTTCATAACAGTTTCACCGTCATCATGGTTTGTGAGACCCCAACTTCGTAAGATTCATGATACATCTGTAATTGTGTTGCATTCTTTTTTGTTCTTGCTTGTGTTCTTCATTCGTAGGCAGGGATTAGCCTTCTCGGTGAGGTCAATCATTTTAGGACGTTTGATAACCAGAGGAGATGTCGTGCTACGATTGCGGGGTTTAGAACATGTTGTTCTGAAGCCGAATCGATTTGTGTGTCGCCTCCGACCAAATCAACATACCCAGAACCTTTTGGAAGATCGGGAACCCTTGTCCACATCACCCTGCCTTCCCCCAGTCGCCTAGTGAAGCGGACTATTGGGCGCCGACGGCAATATGTTGGGGATCAGGGTGATGATGAAGAAGTGTCGTCTGTTGATGTCAGTCAACCCGCTCCTGCTTCCTTCGATCGACCTTCAAGCCAGTTGGAGCCCCCAAGCCAAACATAGAGTGATGCAGGGTTGGTGCAACAGACCGACAAGGCAAGCAATTCTTCCCAGAAGAGGAAGGAGATTGATTCTCAGTCAACTTCTTCGAAGAAGAGGATGTGCCGAATCAAGCTTAAGAAGGCCCCCCAGGTTAATACTTAAACCTTATATTCCTTATCTCTTATTGCCAATAGTCATAGCACATCTTAATCTCCTAAATCTTTGTTTTGACAGTAGTCAGACGAGTGCTTTGCAAAGTGCCCAAGAGTCTGAAGCCACTCGGTCAGGAGCCCCTCCTTGTCCGACTGATCTGCCCAAACTAGTCGGCAAGTCATCAAACATGCCGACCGAGGTGGATAAGCCATCTGATAAGACAATTCCTGCCTTCATTCTGAAGCCCGCACCACAACTCACTCTGGTCAAAGTCCCTTCACCTCTTGACAAAGGTAAGGCGGCATTGCCTATAGATGCACTCGGTCGGCCCGAAGTGGAGGACGTGGAAATTATGTACCAACATCGAGAAGCCAGCAAGGTACTTTAATACCCTGCTTTAGCTTTGTCTCAATCTCATCCTTAAGCTTAACCCCTTTTTGTATACAAAAAATATATGCTCTTGTAGAGAGGAAGCAGGATAGGGTGGAATACCTTGAAGCCAAAACTTTTGGTATGCCCTAAAACTCTTCGGTCTTCATGTCTTTAAGTTTAAGACTGACATATTGCTGGTGTTATGCTAGTCACCGGTCAGCAGCTCTCCAAAGCACAGAAGGAGATTGATAAGCTATAGACCGACCAAAGAGAGATGACCAAGGCCGTGCAGATATAGCTGGTAAGATCACTTATCATCTGTGTTTAAATTATCAACTAATCACTCTAGCGCTAAAAGTTCAAATGTTTGTCTTTAGTTCGTGATCAGAAGATTGCCGACCTAGAGAAGTTGACTTCCAATCAGCAAAGGTTTGTTGACGCCTTGAATGCTGAGAAGGAAAACCTCTCCAAGTCGGTCGAGGACCAGAAGGCCGAGATCACTTGGTTGCAGAAGGAGCTGAAGGAAGCCGACGTAAAGATAGAGGATGCCAAGAGCGTCTCCAAATCCTTTAAATGTAAACTTGCCAGTAAACCCTTCATTACTTCTCACATCTGCTTGAATCCTCTTTTGATCATACTGACCAAAAATCACCACTCACAGCTCTATCTTATGCCGCTCGAAAGGCAATGAACTATGTTCATGCCGACCGAGTGGACAGACTGGCCATTCCTTGGATTACTTGCTGAAGCATGTATCGGAAGCTATCAATTATAACACTCGGTGAGTGGCGACCGAGGCCAGGAGTCAGGTTCTAGCGATTTGCCAATCTTGGTCTCCTGCTCTGCCATTGGACAAGATCAAGGAGGGCTTCAACCCAGACTTGACCGACAACCAATACCAGTTGCTCTTGGATTCCATGCTGGAGACTTCTCGAGCCTTGGTCAACAACATAGAGATCAATCCGACCGTGCCTACTCCTTCGGCAACTCCAGAAGTTGAGCTACATGCTAACTCTTCCTCTCCTTCAAAGGAGTTGTAAATCCTACAATGCTAGAGAACATTAGTAATATCTATGTACTGAAACAATGTTACCTATATGTAAATTAGTTTCATGCTTAATACCTTTAAAAGATTAATAAAAATATCATGAGTATGTATCTGTCATTGAAAAATAGAAATTGCATCGGTCTGTCTTAACATATTAGGTTGTTACTCATAACCGCGTAACAAGAAGAGTCCACCAATCAACACATGACCTCTCGCACTTTGGCTCTGGGTTTAGTGTAGCGGTAGTCTGATGTGCAGTATAAAGTGTATAACCATGATGTATAGATGTTAGACCAAAAAAGTAAAGACCGTATTCAAAGATAAGAAATCAGTCAAAAAATAGTCCAAAACCAAAATAAGGTTAGACCAAGGTGGGACATTATTACTAGCCCCCTGGCTCGATTGTTTAATAAAATGAATTAAGGAATCGAGACAATATAGAATGAAAATCATAAAAAAATCATTCATCAAAAAGACTGAAGTTTCATTCATAAATAATGTATAAGTATACAAAAGAATAACTAAGTATAGAAACGACGTAGCTGATTTATGTTCCAGGAATTTGTTATATCATCGCCGTCTTTGTACATCAGTTGGTAAGCCCCCGGGCGAGTGACTTCCTTCACCACATATGGTCCTTCCCACTTTGGAGAAAGCTTATGCTGGTTCTTCGTTGACTGCACTCAGCGAAGCACTAAATCTCCAACTTGGAAGTGGCGATTACGTACGTTTTTATCATAATATCAACGCAAGCCTTACTGGTAAAGTGCCGACCAAAACAGAGCGCGATCACGCAACTCCTCTGCTGCAATCAAATCAATCTCTCGATTCTCCTTAGAAAGTTGTTCATCATACGCCTGAACCCATGCTGAAACAAGACTGACCTCGGTCGGCAGCATAGCCTCTAAGCCATAGACCAATGAGAAAGGTGACTGACCAGTTGCCCTACTGGTGTTTGTGCGAAGCCCCCAAAGAACTAAAGGCAATTCTTTGACCCACCGACCGGCATAAGGCTTAAGTCTGTCGAATATCCACGGTTTCAATCCTTGAAGAATCATACCATTGGCCCGTTCAACCTACCCATTGCTTTGAGGATGAGCCACTGATGCAAAGTGGATTTTTATTCCCATCTCATCGGCAAAGTCACCGAACTCCACTGACGTGAATTGAGTGCCATTATCGGTGATGATATCATGAGGAACCCCAAACCGAGTGAAGATATCCTTGACAAACTCAATTGCCTTCTTCAATGTTATTTTGCTGACCGGCTTTGCTTTGATCCACTTGGTGAATTTATCAATAGCAACGAACAAATAAGTGAATCTGTCTAGCGCTTTCTTGAAAGGACCAACAATATCAATTCCCCAGATAGCAAAGGGCCAAGTCAAATGTATCATCTGAAGTTGTTGTGAAGGCACATGGATTTGTTGAGCGAAGAATTGACAACCTTCACACTTCCGAATGACCTGGTGTGCATCTTCGACCGCCGTGGGACAATAAAACCCTTGCCGGAAAGTTTTGTCGACCAAAGTCTTGGAAGCCGCATGATTGCCACATATCCCGGAATGAATTTCTTCTACCAACTTTTGGCGTTCTGGTATCGAGATGCATCTCATCAAGATGTTTGAACCTCCTCTTTTATAGAGTTAGTCTCCCACCAATAGATATCCTCGGCATCAGGTCTCTAACCTTCGTTGCTTATTAGGATCCGAAGGCAGCATTCCCTTGTTCAAATACTGGATGAGTGGGTCGCGTCAATCGGTCTCCATGTTGTCATCACCAACAAGATCAGTGACAACACTCATTAATACATCCGACCGAGGAGAAATCATGGAGGAATCCAGAGTGTGTAAGAAAACACCCGACAGGATCACAGACCGGGATGATCCCATCTTGGCCAATTCATCTACTACTTGGTTATTGTCTCGAAGAACATGCGTGAACTTCAATCCATCGAATTTGTCTTTGAGCTTCCTTACTTCTTGACAGTAAGCACTCATATTATCATCCACACAATTCCAATCCTTAGTGACCTGATTAATGATCAAAGCCGAGTCTCCAAAGATGTCAAGGCGCTTGATGCCGAGTGACACGGCAATGCACAGACCATGTAGAAGGGCTTCATACTCTGCAGCGTTATTGGACGCGTGAAACATCACCTGTAGGACATATGGAAGCTTCTCTCCAGTGGGTGAGACAAACACGACTCCCGCACCAGCTCCTTGTAATTGAAGAGATTCAACGAAGTACATTTTCCGATACTCGACATCTTGTGCAGTAGGTGGATTTTGAATCTCTGTCCACTCGGCAATGAAATCAGCCAACACTTGTCCCTTTATAGCTGACCGAGGCGCGAACGTAATGATATATTGACCAAGTTCGATTGCCCACTTGGCAATTTTTCCTTTGGCTTCTCGATTGTGCAGCACTGTGCTGAGTGTGAAGGAAGTCTGGACTTCGATTGGATGAGCTTGAAAATAATGCTTCAACTTCCTAGAGGTGATCAACAATGCATAAAACAACTTCAAGATCTGTTGATACCTTGCCTTAGAGGCACCAAGGACCTCACTCACAAAATAGACCGGGTGTTGTACTTTTTGTATATGTCCCTCTTCTTCTCGGTCGACTATTAAAATAGTACTCACAACCTGAGTTATGGCCGATATGTAAAGTTGAAGTTTTTCTCCTGGCTCCGGAGGCACCAATACTGGAACGTTGTTGAGGTAAACCTTCAACTCGTCCAACGCCGACTACACCTCTTCAATCCAAACGAAGTCCTCCTGCTTTTTAAGCAGTCAGAAAAGTGGTAACCCTCTAACCCCCAGTCGGGAAATAAAGCGGCTCAGGGACACCATGCATCCGGTCAGCTTCTGAACGTCCCTTTGAGAATTAGGTGGCCCCATATCAAGGATCGCCTTGATTTTATCCGGGTTGGCCTCTATACCTCATTTTGAAGTGATGTAGCCGAGTAGCTTTCCCGAAGGAACCCCAAAAACACACTTCTTAGGATTCAGCTTCATCGAGTAATGCCTCAAATTGTCAAAGGTTTCTGCTAGGTTAGAAAAAAGATTCCTCGACATTCTGAGTCTTGACAACGATGTCATCAACATACGCTTCTATGTCCTGACCGATCTGAGTAGCAAGGCAGCGTTGAATACCCCGTTGGTAAGTTGCGCCAGCGTTCTTCAGACCGAAAGGCATTATGATATAACAATAGGCGTCGAAGGGTGTTATAAAGGAAGTTTTAATCTGATCTTGGACCTTCAGTCAGATCTGGTGATAGCCTGAATAGGCATCCAGAAAGCTTAAGAGCTCAGACCCGGCTGTTGAGTCTATAATCTGATCAATATGAGGAAGAGCGAAGGGGTCTTTAGGACAGACCTTGTTGAGATCAGTATAATCAACACACATCCTCCACTCTTTATTCCTCTTGGGTACAAGGACTGGATTTGCTAACCAGTTGGGATGATACACCTCCTTTATAAACTTAGCATCTAATAATCTAACTATCTCCTTCTTCATGGTGTCCTTGCGTTCTTGTGCGAATCTTCTAAGCCTCTGCCAAACGGGGGTAGCCCCAGGAGGTACCCTTAACTCATGCTCAATCTTTTATCTAGGAACTCCCGGCATGTCAGATGGTTTCCAGGCAAAGATGTCCCTATTTTCCTGGAGGAAAAGAGTGAGCGTGAGTTCCTATTTCTCGTCGAGGTTGGCCCCAGCATAAGTTACCTTATCGGGGTCCTCAGGATCAAGCATGATTTTCTTGGTTTGGATGTCATCGGTCTGAATCTTGTCTTTGGTAGGCTTTTTTGCTGGAACCGCCACTTCAGTCTGTTCCTCCATGTCGACTGCCTTCTGGATCTCCTTCTGGTCGGACAACATCAGCTATTTATTGGCCATCTCACAATTCTGTACTTCGCAATCGAAAGAACTCCGAAGATTAGAGTGGAGGGCGATTATTCCGTTCGGACCTGACATCTTGAGGGTGAGATATGGATAATGCAGGACAACCATGAATTTAGCCATAGTCGATCAACCGATGATAGCATGATATGCCAAGTCGAGATCTGCCACTTGGAAAAGAATGCGCTCAGTCCTCAAGTTCTCATAGGTTCCGAAGTTGACCAGTAATCTAATTTGTCCAATAGGAATCAAAGTCTTGCCAGGCACAATCCCATGGAAAGGAGAAGAACTCAGCTCAAGATCATTGACTGACAGACCGAGCTCTTTAAGAGTCTTGGTGAAGATTAAGTCCAATCTGCTTCCTCCATCATTGAGTACTTTGTTGAAAATTACCTCCTTCATCGTGGCAGCAAGCACCAGCGGGTATCGACCCAGCTTTGGTATATGCTTAGGATGATCCGACTGATCAAAGGTGATTGGCATCTCAGACCACCTCATGAATTGAGGCGCAGCTCCACCTAGTTGATCTCCCAAAGTTCCAGCTTCTGCTTACGCTTGGACACATAGGCATCCGGGCCACCGAAAATGAAGTTGACTTCCTTGCGGGGCTCCTGGAACTCTCCTGAATCATCCTTGTCACCATCGTCATTGGTCTTGTCTTTGCTATTGCACCTTGGGAGATCTTTCGCCACCTTGAGCGCAGCTGTTACAAAACCCTTCAGTCGATAGCAATCCTTCGCTTTGTGGTTTCCCTTTGGGTGCCAAAGGCACGGGCCACTCAGCAGCTCATCCGTGGACGGTTGGTTTGTTCGAGGGTTCTTCTGAAATCGGTCCACCGTGTGAAACACGTTGTCAGACTTCCTCTTCTTGTCCTTCTTGGAGGACTCGGGCTTGTCCGATCGCTTTTCCTTGCCTTTTCCCCGGATGTCATCTAATGCCGACTCACCAGATGCGAACTTGTCTGCGATCTCGAAGCACTCTTGAGCGGTGAGCTTGAGGTCATGATTTCTTCGACCGATCTCTCGAACCAAATCATGCTGTGGATCCCTCCTTGGAAGGCAGCAATAATTTGTTGGTCCGGGATATTGGGGATCTTAGTCTTCTTAGCGTAAAATCACTTGATGTAGTCACGAAGAGGTTCATCGGTCTTCTGCATGATCCGAGTGAGGTTGAAGTGGTTGCCCGGTCGATTGCAGGTAGCTTGGAAGCTTTCTATGAGCTTGTTGTTGAGGTCTCCCCAAGACGTGATTGACTCCTCCAGAAGAGATGTGAGCCATATCCGAACAGCTGGATCCAGGCAGATCGAAAGGTAATTAGCCATTACGTAGGAATCACCTCCAGCTGACCGAACCACCGTGCTGAGAGCTGCAGCCACTCTCGGGGGTTGGTCTGACCATCGTATTTTTTGATGGGGACTGGCTTGAATCCTTTTGGCCATCGAGCTATGCGAAGCTTAGGGATGCAAGCTTTGATGCCATCGATCTCATCATCGGTAGGCGTCGGCGACCGCCTAAGCCAATCTGGGGACGGAGTTGGATGGCAGCCGTGTCGCGGACCAACATCATCATCATGACGATGTTGCCGATTGTCATCATCATCGTTATCGCGCCGATCCCGATCGTCACGTCGATGACGGTTGTCGCGGTTGTCTCTTGGAGGAGGATCTTGATGGTCCTCTCGTCGGTTGTCCCGTCGTTCGTCCCGTCGGCCGTCCGTTCTCCAATCACGACGTTCTTCCTTATAGCGTCGGTTGTCCCATGCGCGTTCTTCATAGTGAGAGTTGATGGTATCTCGTCCATCATGGACACTGAGGGAATTTCTTAGATCTTCACACCTATGCCGACCTTGTGAAGATCCGTGACTTGAACTTGTGACCGACTAAGATTTTGCGGCCTCTTGAGCCGCAGCAGCCTTAAGCATAGCCACCGCCTTCTGCATCGCAGGGGTCTGATAATTCGCATCGACCATTAGAGTGTCGAGCAAAGTTTTGGCCCCGGTAATATTATTCTGAGGAGTGTGGTAGACCTTGACATCATCCACTTTGAGGTCTGGACCGAGACCTAGTCGGCGTGCGTTGCGTGAACCGCGCGACCCTCTTGGTCGACGGTGGTGACCGACCGATAAGTCATCAACTGGAGGGTTCTCCTCCTGTTGACCTCCTTCGGCTAATTGCTTTGGGTGGCCATCGACGGGGTTACCTTCTTGTTCACCGTCTTGGTCACCATCTTGGTCTCCATCCGCAGGATCTGCTATATCCACCATGTTGACAGTATGGGGATATGGGTAAGCGGATCCGACCGAATCCTCATCAAAGGACCGATCTGATTTTGAATCGTTCCCGAAGGAAGAACCGTCTTCCTCAGATCCGAGTGGAACCAATGCGGAGACCATGTCAGACGAACTCGGTGATCGTGTCATGGAGACGGTTGTAGCCGAGTCGGTTCTATGGTTTTCCAAACCTAGGGCTCTGTTGTCGCCGACCGTGAAATCGAGCGATCCAAAGGAGATCTTAAAGTCCGGTGAGTACTGAATGATGGGAATTTTGGCCATCGTAGTCGACGGAGAATCCTGGCGAGCCTTTTCCCCTTTCCTGGCGCGCCAACTGTCGAAGCTTGAGATCGGTAGTAAATATATAGGGCTATGTCGAGACTAAGAACTATGATGGTAACACAAGACACCGAGTTATACAGGTTCGGGTCCTCTCAATGAGAGTAAAAACCATATATCTTGTGTTCTATGTATTGGTTGTAATCTGGTGTATCGCCTGTCGTGTGTCGTGTGTCCCTTGATGGGGGTACCCTGTCGCATTATATATCCGGTCGGCAGGGGTACATGAAGAGTCCTAGTTATAACCCTTAAGGATTTACATAGAAAGTCTATCTCTAAATGCCTTGTGCTCCAAGCCGATTCGGTCGGCTTGCTTGTGGATGAAGTATCCGGTCGGCTACCGACTTAGTCTTGTATAAGAATACCCGTAAAGCAAGTATCCCACAGAACAACACATCATGGATCGAACGGTTGGAACATTGCAAACCACCTGAAATAGTATAATGTGTGCTTATGTGACTAAACTCAACGAAAAGATACGATATGAATATATGATCCTGTGAGATATTTCGTCAAACACATTGCACATTGATCAGAAGGAATCTCAGCAGTCATACAGGATAGAATACCAATAGAGAAGGGACCGATAAGGATATGCTAATCAATAATCACCCCTACATGTGTTTGTGCGATCTGCAACCTCATACCACAATCCACGGCGAAAGCAGGGACGATTTGTTAGGTCCGGGATTTTTTTTTTGACAGAAAAACAGCAAGGGAAGCCCATGTTGTATAAAAAATTTATTACTTTAACCCGACAAACAAACTGTACAAAGAGAAAAAGAACAAAAGAAATGAACAAAACTGTACAGAAAAGACTACAGAATCCAGTGTAGAAACTGGGTCTTGAGTGGTTCTTTCATCCTGAAACTTTGTGGATAGCATTCATCTTTGAAATTTTTTCTCCAGAGATCAAAAGAAGCCGGCGATGCATCAAAGATGATTCTATTTCGTCGTTGCTTTTAGATGTGCCAAGCTGTTATTATGAAGCAATCAATGAAGAAAGGTCTCTGGAAATTTTGACGCACTACTTCCATCATGGGAAAGAAAGGAAGTCCATACTGCCATAGTATACCAACATACTGTCAGCATCTTCTAGCAAATTGACATGAGTAGAAGAGATGCATACACTACCACAAAACAGTTCTATAGCGGCATTTTCAAAAACCACGTAGCGGCGCAAAACGAAGTGAGCTGCCAATAAAGAGCCCTAGGGGCCTGCCGCGATTCAAACCGCCGCTATAGAACCATTTGTAACGGCGGTTGACATTATCAACCGCCGCTACAAATGGTGCATCTTTATAGTGGCGGTTGAAAATGACAACCGCCGCTATTGAGCGTATAATAGCGGTATTGAAATTGCCAACCGCCGCTATAAAGTGCCTGACCTATATAAAGCACGCTCCGACAGCTCCCCTGTTTCACTCGAACAGTGGCGGCCCAAAAATTTGGACAAATCACAAAAATCAAGGGGGAAGGTTGAGTTCATTTTTTTCTGCAGAAATTTGCTCTCTGAGGTAAGGGGAACTCATCCCATACACTTTTTTGTGCTATTATTTTGAAATCAAGTTGAATTTTTGCATTTCAAGTTTGTTAGGATTACATCAAATGTTAGCTAAATTCGTTTGATTTGTATGGTTCTATTGGGTTGTAGTTGAACTTTATGAAGGCCTACATCATCTATTTTCATCACTACACAAAAAATTACTATAGCTAGCTTCTTTTATGTCGATGGCAATCTAGATCTAGTTTGGTTACTAGAAGAGAGAGAATGTGTTAGGGCAAGAGGGATATTTATTTTCATTATTTCTCGATAAAAGTTAAATAATATATAGAATAGTTTGATATTTGTTTTATTTTACCTTGCATAATATTTCTCACTTTATGTATTTGTTATTCAACATATATGTATATAATAAATATGTAATGTTTTTTGTTACATATAATAAATTAATTAATTTAAAATATTTTTGGGTTTCCGTTCAAGATCGTTTGCGATAGATAGATCTTGGATGTACGAGGCACCAAGATCGGGTCCAATATTTTTATGCGAAGTCTCTAAATTCATCGAAGGGCCGCACAACATGCTCGACGTGAACGGACGACTGATATATATTGTTCATATTTTGATTGCAGGAATCAGAAGCCGTGTAATGATATAGAGGTAATCAAATCACACTTGGTGTGGAGGGGTTTTGTTGAGGGGTACACGAGATGGACAAAACATGGTGAGAACAATGTGGTCGATATGGAATTTGATGAGCATATTGAATTTGAAGTCGAGGCTATCAATTCGCCTGGTGCAGATGCGACGAAATCGCCTGGTGAAGCTGATTTTGATGTTGCGGAGTTGTTATATCACATTGAGCCGCAGGTGTTGATCAATGCCGGTACAACTAAAGGGCTTGATAATTTTCATAGAATAGAGAAGGCATCAAAGAATGTATTATATGATGAATCTAAGGGATGTGGTAAAGAGTTCATCATGCTGCGTATTGTACTTGAGCTGATTAAGCTGAAGGTCATGCATGGTTGGTCGTACGCTAGTTTCTCGGATTTATTGGAACTTATTTCCGATACGCTGCCGAAGCCCAACTTGTTACCAAGGACAACATACCTTGCTAAGAAGCTGATTTTCCCACTTTTGTTGGGCGTGCAAAAAATTCACGCGTGTCCAAATCATTGCATATTGTATCGAAAGGAGCATCAGGACGCTGTGAGATGCCCAAGGTGCAAACGTAGTCGTTACAAGAGGAACAACGATTGTGACGTCGATGGTGACGTGAAGAGTACAACTAAGGGGAGAAAGAAGAAAAGAAGTTCTATCGTTGATGACTGTGATGATAGTAAGGTTCCTGCCTTAGTCATGTTATACTTACCCGTGGTTGATTGCATCAGACGCTTGTTCGCTAACCCTAGGGATGCGGCAATGATGACATGGCATGCACGCGAGGGAGAAGGTAAGCTTAGGCATACCACAGATGGAACACAGTGGAAAAAGCTTGATGAGGATCATCGAGACTTCTCTGATCAGAAAAGGAACCTACGGTTTGCATTGAGTATAGACAGGATGAACCCATTCGGTCAAATGAGGAATACACATAGCACTTGGCCAGTGATACTAGCAATGTACAACATTCCACCATGGATATGCCATAAGCGTAAGTACCTACTGCTGACCACTCTTATATCTGGGCCTAAAAAACCTGGTAATGACATAGACATGTTCTTAGTACCATTGTTCCAAGACCTGCAGAAACTGTGGTTGTAGTGGGTCCGTATATGAGATGAGTATCTAAGGGAGTACTTGACGCTCAGAGCAATTATTTTTTACACGATAAGTGATTCCCCGACACTAAGGGCGCTATCAGGACAGATCAAAGGAAAGGCAACATGTTTCGTATGCGTTGATGATACATCCCATGTGTACCTTCCAGCATCCCAGAAGCTAGTGTATACGTGAAACCGCTGATTCTTACCAGCAAAACACAGGTATCATGCGATGGCTAGATACTTTGATGGCAAAGTTGAGAACGACATAAAACCTCGACGTTGGACTGGCAGGGTCGTGTTTGACCTTGTTAGAAACATCAGTGTTGTTTTTGGAAAGCCGGTGAATGGAGTCAAAAAGGCAAAGGATCTCAAGCCGTTTAAGAAAAAATCCGTTTTCTTCGTATATTTCAATTATTGGAAAGAATTGGAAGTAAATCATGCCTTCGACTGGATGCATATTGGGAAGGGTGTATTTGACAGTAGTAGCGGACTTATACCCGACCAACCTAGATCGTAGAAGAGCACAAGCGCTCTTTCACATCATGGTTTAGCTCCCAAGACCTTCTAAGTGGCGAGTCCGTGGAAGAGAATGTTGAGAAAGTTGGCTAACCGCCCAAGAAGAACCGTGGTTACCTTTCAGGCATACGACATTAATGGTTTTACCTTCTACACCCAACATAAGGATAAGAAGAGCAAGTGTTAGAACAGTGGTGTACAAGTAGAAGCCATTAATGAAGAGGACCAGATGACCTCGTATTATAGGTACATTGAGGAAATATGGGAACTAGACTATGGTGCAAATTTATAGATTCCCATATTTAAATGCAAATGGGTGAAGCACCCTAATGGCATCGAGGTAGATGAATATGGTTTCACAATTGTTGATCTTAATAATGTTGGTCACAAAGATGAGCCTTGGATACTTGCCAAGACCGTGAAAGAGGTGTTTTATGTACTTGATCCAAAGGACAAAAAGAAATACATTGTTGTTCCAGGTAAACAAAGAATCGTTGGAGTGGAGAATGTGGAGGATCGAGATGACTACAATCAATATGATGAGGTGTCATATTTCATAGATCCAAAAAAATTTAAAGTTTTGGAAGCAAGACTATTCTTTATCGACAAAATGCCCTACATGGGCACCGATCACTGCCAAGGAAAAGTCGTTCATGGATAACTCAAGCATCATATAATTTTATTTTGTTAAGTATCATTTATTATTCGAACCTTATGTTATGTTCTATGTAATTTCTAAATAAATAATATATTTCTAAATGAATAATATATTTTTTAGTGAGAATATATTTCTTAGTGAATAATATATTTCTAAATGAATAATACATTTCTAAATGAATAATATATTTCTTAATGAATAATATATTTCTAAATGAATAATATATTTCTTAGTGAATAATATATTTCTTAGTGACTAATATATTTCTAAATGAATAATATATTTCTTAGTGAATAATATATTTCTTAGTGAATAATATATTTCTTAGTGAATAATATATTGCTAAATAAATAATATATTTCTAAATAAATAATATATTTCTTAATGAATAATATATTTCTTAGTGAATAATATATTTCTAAATAAATAATATATTTCTAAATAAATAATATATTTTTTAGTGAATAATATATTTTTTAGTAAATAATATATTTTTTATAATATATTTCCTCCTCTCCTCATTGACAGCTGCCTGGCCCCCTCCTCGTCCCCGAGCGCTGCCGCGTGGGCCCTCTCCCACTCGCCGATGACCGCGCGTGCCTTCTCTCTGGTAAGCCCCATCGCCACCTCGACGATCGGTACCTTCTCTCTGGTAAGCATCGCACCCTCCTTCCTCACCTATCCCCTCTTCTTGTGCTCATGCTTCGTCGTCTTCCCCTGTAGTGTGTCAATTCTTATATCAACGTTTGCAGCTATCTTTAATTTGAGTGATTGATCACGTTGCTCTGCGTATTGCATGATCCGGGGTAGGAGGTTCTGTTCATGTTGTCTATTTTTTCTTCAGTAATTTTGCTTTGATACTGTTTTCAATGTTTGTGTCGATTTGTATGTGCGATGAACCGATTATTTGCTGCGCTGAACCAATGCCCCTGCTATGTTATATCTGCTGGATATGTCGCATAATTGTGTCAGGCCTTGTTATAACTGCTGGACATCTCGCACAATTTAGTGAGAACCATGTAGTGAGAATGAGAAATTAAAATTAAATTGTTAATTTCATAGTAGCAAATTGTGCTATTGATTAGTATGCAACTGACTTGACCACTATTAAAGTTAGAAAGCAGTTATGATCTTCATCTTTATGGCTTTCTATTATAGTTCATTGTCTATATGCTTAGTAATTAACTGCCCTATATACTTGCTTCAGATTGTTTCAGCATAAGATTTTGTATTTTTAATATGTTAGAATACTGCCCTATATACTTGCTTCAGATTGTTTCACCAAAATGCTTGTAATTTACTTGTCACCATACTTGTAGTTTACTTGCTGTCATTTCTAAATAATTTGTAGTATTATTTACTTGTCGCCATACTTGAAGTTACTTGCTGCCTATATGCTTAATAATTAACTGCCCTATATACTTGCTTAGTGTCATGCTCACTTTTGTTGCTTATTTGTTGCCATTTCTAAAATATCCATAGTATTATTTACTTGTGGCCATATATATGTCATATACTTGCGGCCTATGATATATTTGCTTATGATATATATACGATGTTCCTATTCTATTCTTCTCCTTGTCTCTCTGTACTACTTATCTATTCTACATAGGCGATCGATGCTCAATGATGAAAGTGGGCTAAGTGAGGCTAGTGTGGCGACATGGACCATATCCTAGGATATTTGATACATGCTACTGTACCGGTCAAGGATCCTAGAGCATTAGAAGGCTGTTAATTCGGCAACCCACACTGAGAGCAATTTTAACTTTTCTATTCTTCTTGTCTCTCTGTACTACTAATCTATTCTACATAGGCGATCGATGCTCAATGATGAAAGCAGGCTAAGTGAGGCTAGTTTGACGACATGGACCATATCCTAGGATATCAGATATCAAGGATCTTAGAGTGTTGGATGGCCGTTGATTCAGCAACCCGCACTAAGAGCAAATTTTAACTTTTCTATTCTTCTTCTTTTGTTTTCCTTATCTCTATGCTCAATGATGAAAGGTGTATACTCCTTGTTTTCTAAACTAGTCATCATATCTAACATCAGGTGTCAAAGTCTTCTCGTCATGGCGGACAATATGCCCTCTCAAAAGGAAGACACCCTCAAGGCGCACTCACAAGCAAGGTCATTTTCAGACGATGAAGGATCAAGCGAACACTAGGAAGAACTAGAAGATCCGCATCCTCCACTACCAAAGGAACATCGATTAGGGAGCCCAGATCCTGATTTCGTGCATGAAGATGAGGTATCTTGACAAAGATAATTCCCTCATTTGTCCAAACACAAGCGCAAGTGCGGTCAATGCTTCACAAATAAGGCAGAGGGCATCTACGAGGTTACTGCACTAGACCCCAAAGATGGAGAACCTATTGAACCCACTGGTGTCAACGCCAAATGGTAGAACCATTACGGCAAAGTGGTGAGGGACCATTGCAAAATCACGTGGCAAGATTGGCGCCAAGTATCGGATGGTAGAAAAGACGATATGTGGGCTGACGTCACGGCAACCATCTAGTTCCAGCCAGCAGATATCGAGAGAGCCAAGAAGGCCACGATGTCCATTCTTAATCACATCTTTCGAGATTACAAGTCCAAGCTCAACTGCCAATACATCAAGAAAAATTGAACCCCATTCGACAAGCATGGAAATATCAGTCAGCAAGAAAGGGATGAGTTTGTTGAGCAGAAGACGAGCAGTGCTTCAAAGGAGCTCAGTGAAAAGATGGTTGAGCTGAACAAGCGGAACAAGTACAAATCGCGGTTAGGTCCGAGCACATATAAAAAGAAGATTTTAATTTGGAGAGAGCAAGAAGCCAAGCTCCGCGTAGAAGGAAAACATGATCCATTGCCAAGTACCAATGAGCGTACCAGGAACTAGGTGTATGGTTGCTTCGACTTAACCGAAGAAGGAGAGATCATTGTGAAGGATCACACGATAAGTGAAGTTGTGCAAGCTTTGAAAGGTCCCATCGTGGCACAGACGGAGGCTGGTCTGTTTACACCTTAGTATCCCAAGAATGAGCTAGCAAAGGCTATTAGAATCAAAGAACATGGTGGTCAGGTATGAGGTGTATCATCCTCGGCAACATGGAAGGAAGGTTTCTCTGAAACATCCTCACACCTGTACAAGAAGCATACATTGCACAAGAAGGAGCAAGAAGATATAGCCAAGAAGGATTGGAGGCGGCAACTTCTTATGTTCGCTATCGACAAAGAAAGCGATCGTTTAGACCCCAACCTGCAGGCTGCGATGGATGTCTTCTTACGGGGTTCGTCCACATCCACGCAGCCATCCGTCTCCACGCAATCATCAGTCTCTGGTCAACCATCAGTCTCCATGCAATCAGAAACTGAGGACATCACTGAGGATACTCCTTGCGAGTTGCATGTGCCATTTGGTTACAAGGGGAAGACGATGAAGGCTGCATCCGACATGGCATTTCTAGGAGAGACGCTCCATAACAGGGATATCTCCTAGGTTATGTGCGTGTCACCGTGTCAGAAATAGTACCTGGCTATAAGGACAACGAGATCGAATGCCTGATACCTGAGGCGGGTATAGAAACTCTCCAAGATGCGCTCGGCTCATTCATTGTTTGGAAACGTTGTGATGTTGTTCTCTCACCACGAGTTTCTCCACCCCCGTTGTCTGGGCATGGGTCCTTTCATGTGAGCCAGCCAATCAATACAGGTGGACAACCATCTTCTATGTCTGCGGCAGCCTCGGGAAACAAGCCCCAATCTGCTTATGCGGAAGCCGACTCGACTCATAGTCCTATAATCTATTGTGACAACGAGCCTCTTCTATAGGCTGTTCAACTCGAGTCTTCTCCTGTTGTCATCAAGGATCCGCCACTTCAAGTCGAGTCTACGGCAATTCAAGTCGAGTGTCCATCAATAGTTGCTGTGGTGGTTGAAATTCAGGCTCCAGTAATCCAAGTCCAGCTTGCGCCAGTTGTCGTCAAGTCTCCGGTAATCCCAAAGATGATTACCGGTTTTGACAAAGAGCCAAAGGACCCAAAAGCAAAAAATGATGTTGATAAGTACTTGGTTGGATTGAAAAGACGTCTAGCAACCACCGACAAGCTCGTCCTGCAAGAACAAGATCCTCGGGATGTATTGTCGTACGATGATCAAATTTTGGACAATCCTGCGGACGATGTGGACTACCTGAAATTCAAATTCGGTAAACCCCTTATATCAAAGAACATGTACAAGAACCTGTCGTGGGAGATGCGGAAGTTGCACGACTGGTATATGATGGCGTCGAAAGAAGGGGTCACCGAAATCACTTGTAGGATTCCAAAAGAGGTGTTCAATGAAGAAGACGAACAAATATTATACCTATTTTGGGAGGATGTCCACTTGATGTTTCATCTAGACAAAATAGATGTCACCTTCATTACCTTCATTACCTTGTGGTGCATGTAAGTGCCGCGTTCGATCTACTACGTATTTCAAGCATAATTCCATATATTATCTTATTCTTTTTTGTAGCATAAACTCCTTTTTCCAAAGAAAGGAGACCAATAGAAAAGATTGGAGGGTGGCCTACGTCAACCCAAGCCGGATTAACCAAAGCTCGATTAACCTAACAGTAAATCCGGAAAATTATCCGGATAAGACATCGACAGAGCTTGCTGAAATGAAGACGGTCTTGACAACAGAAGCAAGGACTTATGTTGCAAATTACTTGTACGACTGCTTCATGAGGTGGCAAGAAGGGTATAATTCCTAAATCACGCGTTCACTTGAGTACAAATGTCATGTATCTAGTTGTAGCTTCTTTTTGTCGTTTTATGTTGAGAGAGGTAATTAGTCTAGAAGAGAAATGCTTTGATTCAAACAATAAACTAGCAACAAAATATAGGTCCCTTTGTGACTGGGCTGGTTTAAGAGCACCATATGAGTCCAGTGTGTCAAAAACTGATAATGACTATGCATTAGGGTTTATATAAAACATTTTATGATCTCGATTGAACATTTTGATGATAATATTGTATATATTCTATGATAAGATGTAAATATCTATGATGAGATTGTAAATATCTGTGATGAGATGTTGTAAATATCTGTGATGAGATTTATAAATTTCTGTGTATGCAGAATCTGTTATTTCTGTATATTTGCTAAATTTTATTTTTTTTGGAAAATAACAAGTAGCAACGGTTAATGTTGTCAACCACCACTAATAGCTAACAATAGCGATGGTTGAAGATGTGAACCGCCGCTAATAGTATCTAACAATAGCGACGGTTGACATCTTTAACCGTCGCTAATAATGTGTCTGTAGTGGTGGTTTATTTGGGCGGCAGACCACCCGCAGCTAGTAGCTGCGTTTGCGTAGCGACGGGATGGCCTGCCCGCCGCTACAGAGCTTTTCGAACTGCCGCTATAGGCATTTTTTGCTGTTGTGATAGCAGTTTCCTCTAAGGAGAGGACACAAGTGACACAATTGTTGTTACTTCCATCTACGTTATAATTCTTTCTCTTGAGAGGTCCGGGATTCACCCATGGGTATACATAGGGGCGCCTTTGACAGTTTAAGGAGGTGAGCAGCCAGGCGACAGTTTCATGGCCTGGTTGATGATTTTTTATGTGTGCTTAGTTGTGATTGTGGATTCGTTTGTGGCATTCAACAAAGTGGGTGAGCGCCTGATATTTCAACCGGAGTCTACATTTCATGCAGAATGGAATCAGAATTCAAAGGGACTAGGAGGTAGGCTGCACGTTGGATGACAATTTCGCGTGGGGTGGAGTTCCTGTCGTGCGACTCATGCCTGTTCTATTGCATATCGCCGTACCCGATTACTAGGAACGAAGCAAGAAGTGGGGCATAAGCGTGGCAGACACGAACAATCAGATAGAGATCTCGTTGATGATCGGACGACTGGGGTTTTGGAATGACGTAGCTCATTGAGATTTGAGAGATAGAAATTATAGATCTTTAGTGGGTCACATCATCTAAAAATATATAGATAAGAGTAAATCTTACTCAGGAAACAACAGTGGATTCCTCCAAAAAAAAAAAAAAAGGAAACAACACTGGAGATAGTAAAAGGCTGCATTGTTTTCTTTTACTTTGTATGTATTGTTTCATCGGTGTAGTGATGGTGCACTTTTAATGATCATGAATCGAGTAGATGATTATTTTTTTGTTGTAACTCTCTTGGAAGTAAAGACCATTATGCATGGTTATTGCTTATATGAGGTCCAGATATAGAATCAGTGCATTTAATCTTTCCATTATCTAATAAAATGGCTAGTTGTGAAGTTTCAGTTCATGAAACACCTTCAAAATAACCAATGAAAAATACCATCTCAACATACATGATTGAATGTAATACAAGGAAGTCTATGTGGTCATGATAAATAGTCAGATGTAGCAAATAACTCGGTTCTAGAATAAGGAGGCAGAGAGTGAATATTTTTTTTAAACTCTAAAAAATACTTTGGTATTTGACATAGGAAGAACTCATATTTGCCTTCTTCAATATTGAAGTCAAACATTTTGTTTGACTCAATTACAAAACCGGTTAAGCCAACTTTCTCATCTTTTTAAACCATTTTTTTCTTTTCAAGTGGTTTTGTGAGACGCGGTGATTTGTGCATGACATATCATGTGACACATCATCTTCTTTCTCCTGTTATTGGTCAAGAATGGTATCTTTCTCTTTTGGTCATCCTAAGATGCACGGGTGCTTTTGCCAGGTTCTTGTTGCATTCAGGGCGCTCTCTAGCAAAGATACGTGGGCTCGCTATGGTTGGTTGCTAGCTGACATCGTCCTAGCCATTTTGGTCTTGGGTTTCACACTCCATTTGTTGGGCCGCCTGCAATGCTTGGATGTCATGGAGAAAGTTGTTCGTCCACGCCTCCTCGATCTCCACCACGTCAACGTCTGCTGATGAATTAGGGTCCTCAAGCACCTCCTGAAGGTAGTGGTGGCATGCGATGTTGTCCTGATTTAACAGTGGCACACACGTTGCATGAACTCCTATCGTGGGAGCATCCCCATCACATCTTCAGACCGTCCTCCACTTAGATGCATCAGCTCCTCTCACAAAGGTGGGTGAGGGGACGAGTCTTGCACGAGTTACTACGGTGGAAGGATGCCAAGGAGCCCATGAGCTGCTATAGGATGGGAAGTGTTAAGCTACTATGCACCGATTAGTTACACTCATCAAAAGCCTATACTGATGCAAAAGAGTGGATAATTTCTTTTATGATTCAACACCACCCCTCACATGCTGCTCAGGGTGCAAACATAAAATAGGAGTAACACAACAAAAAATACGATCACCAAGACATGGACTCAAGATCTCTGGTTGTGATACTATGTTAAGCTACCATACAACAATCACTTGCATCCAAAAGCCTAAGCTAATAGGAAAGAATGGACAATTAATTTCAACAGAAAGATGATGCTCGATCTCACTGAATCACTAGATCTTGCAAGCCTTGATCTCAACATGGCGAATGATCTTGCAGCGCCAAATTCGACATTGAGGCACTAGCACTTTGATTAAAGCCCATGCCTCATCATGTCCATGCTAGCAAGTCGGCCAGGCAGGGGGGGGGAGTATCATTATCTGCTTCATATTGTTGGGTCAGATCATTAGAGAGAAGTTGGATTTTGAGTCATTGTGGGGTTGAGAAGGTTCCATATATCATGTGCTACATGGGAAGTGTTAGAAATATGCATGTTATTCTAATTTCAGATTTTAGTTTTAGGCAAATTTCATAATCATTCAAACTCATGATGCAAACTAACTTTAGTAGCAAGTAGAACAACACAATTAAAAACAAGAAAGACAGTGACTCACACAGGGTTTATCGGTGCTTAAATTTAGCATAAATAATAGATGAAACAGACTGTCGATGTAGATGTCATAGTTCATCCATGAGGCAGCGCAAATTTTCGTTGATCAGCCTCGAGCGGTCGCACAGATGCGCTGCCAGAAATCTTGTTGCCGCCCCTCATACAGGCTTCACAATGGCAAATATTTGGAGATTCCGCTCACCCATTTCTTCGATGCATGCCCGAGATGGAAGCAGCTCAACACCATAACATAACTCTCTAAAGGAAGGAAAAAGAAGAAATGGAAGGAAATTTTCAGGTTATAGAAACCTAAACATCTCTAGGGGCCATATATAAGCACGACTGTGTTCCAGGAGTCGTTTCTTCTCTAATTGCACCCACTAATCAGCAGTTAATTGCAAGGCTAGCCTATTAACTCCAGTTATGTTAATTATCTATATTTTAATCTTTTTGATTAGTATAAAATGATTCAGATCATTGAAAGATCACTTAGCCTCACAGACACGCCATGGTCGCGCGTCGCAAGTCACAAGTCACGTGGGACAATATGCAAAAAAGCACGTATGCCCGCGCACGTGCGTGTGTACTCACAGCAATGCTCTCTTTCTCTCTCAATGCTTTCTTTATTCAACCATGGGTAGGAGTGCTGCTATTTAAGTTAATATGCACCATCATAGACTAGTAAGGTGAGACTAAAACCAACAATCACTTATTGCTTTGAAATTTCTCCTGAATGAGCCACATAAAATGGGCCAAATTCAAACGGGAAGATGGATATGTACCAGAGCCAACAAGTCAGAATGGGTTGGATAGTGGGGGCGTCCAAGTTCTTGTGTGAGCCAGAATCAGCCATGGCTTCACTCAACATCAACAAAAATGATATCAGACATGTGAGTGCCATGATGCCA
Source organism: Eleusine coracana subsp. coracana (assembly GCA_032690845.1). Lineage (NCBI taxonomy): Eukaryota > Viridiplantae > Streptophyta > Magnoliopsida > Poales > Poaceae > Eleusine > Eleusine coracana. The sequence goes on from CM064432.1 coordinate 7,761,552, forward strand.
CGGGGGATGTAACTACTGTCAAAACCACTTGAGAAGGAAAACAAATGGACTTAGACAGATATGTGGGTGCCATGATGCCACGTCCGATTATCTAATTTTCTAATTGAGGGACCAAAATAGTATGACAAATATAATAGTTGAAGGAGACAAATATCTCTTCTTAGTTTTATAATACATATTACCATCAGTAAATTACTAGTTATAACAATAATAATTACTGGTTGTACATGTTGCTTTTACAACCAGTAATTATTGGTGTTAATATGTACTATAAAAGTCCTCCAATATTCTCAATACTAGTGTTTTTAAGAAACTAGGGTATCCACCGAAAAGAATGCAAATATACATGATTTCTTTTGTCCACAGGACAGGACACAGTACTGAGTATTTATAATCTTCCAAACGTGGGAGCTGGTAAAGAAAACGTTTGGCACAATCAATTTTCCTTCTTTTTTTATTTCTTTCCCATCTCGGGTGAGGCTATCGACCATCCCCATCCCTCCCTTCCTTTTCTCTCTGTTTCCATGTGAACCAAAACTCCAGCATGCTCATTGCTGACCAAGGTTCGTTGTAGCCGCGGAAACTGGTTGGCACCGGTATCGTGGTGTTTGTGAAAACCACAAAAACTGGTCGTCTTGTCGATCAAAATTCAAAAAACAAATTCAAATAAATTTCATCAAAATTGGAATGGCTAGCCGGACGATTTGGTCGGTAAACCGACCAATTTCATCGGTAAACCAAAGACTTTTGATGAAAAACCAACAGCTATTAATTAAAGTTTAAGAAAACAGAAGATGAAGACTGGGCATCAGATTGCTGCCCAGGGCTCCTAGCTTGCTGCCCAGTTCTCCCTGCTTGCCGCCTGAGAAACACGGCTAGACCCGATTCGTGGTGCCTACCTAGTGATTGATGGCTGGACAAGCAACATTTGATGCACATCTACGGGTATTCGATAAATTGACTTGGAATTTGGTGGGAGGAGAAATGGGGCCGAAAGGATGCTGTGCGGTCGACCAGAGAGAATGGAGACGAAAGCGCCACTCGTGGCTGTTGGAGAGTGTTGGGTTTCTTTTTTTTCCTTTTTTTTCTCTTCCTTGATTTTTTTACCACTGAAACATGCTTATGTTTATGAACTTCTTTCATCATAATTCATGGTCTTTCGTCTAATTGTTTTACATATGTTTCTTACAATGTTTTTTCAAAAAATCAAAATTTTGAATTTTGACCAGTCGGAAACCGGTTGTTCGGTGAAATCGGACCGGTTTTACCGAAAACCATGGATTTCACCTGGTTTTTATTGGTTTGTCAATCCATGCTGCTGAATACATGATCTCCAAATATGTGCATGCTCATGAATCATTCAACACATGAAATTTTTTTCTTATTTCTTTAAAAATATGTAAGAACTGTTTTGCAGCTTATTATTTGTTACCAGCTCTACGAGGCATTATAACGTTGCCCTACAAGGATTCTATTGAACCGATACTGAAGCTTTAGTTGGAACCTGACTACGTAGTATACCCCCATTCTTTAGGACCATGGAGATAAATGATACCCTCAACATCTGAGCTTCTCGATCTCACAGAACTCAAACGAGTTTCACATATAGTGAAGTTATAGTGTCTTTGAGCTTGGACGAAGAGGTGTATGCATCTTCGCGCTTGTAAATGAAATCTATTGTTCTTGCACAGTTAACCACCTTCTCCAAAAGCACAATGGAATATTCCTGGTCCAGGCAACCCTGCACGATCTCCATCCATGCTTTCTCGACATGCACTCTAAGCTTTTCAGTGGCTTCTTCTGCTGTGACCCCATACTGCTTCATGCAAGTTTGAACGGTGGACGCCATATGGTCTGAAGCTTGTTCGCGCTTCAAATACAAGAGCCGTACAGGAATAGTCAAGAAAATGTTTACTATTTCTATCGCTTAAATGGTATGTTGAGAGAGTGAGTAACAATATACCTCATGTGACACGATATCATTGCTAATGCGTGCAACAATAGCAACACCTCGTACAATTTTTGGAAAATTGAATGCCCACTCAACTGCTTCCCTAGAAGTCACATCTCCAAGTGAAACCAAGGCACAATTGGCAGTTTGCATAGCCACAATGCTTGGCATTGAAATTTGCAGATGCTCCTCAACATTGGTGGGTATGTACTGATCATCACGCCATTTGACCTCAGCATGGTAGGATTTGGCGACATGAGTTACCTGAATAGAGGAATGTACTAATGTTTAAATCTCATATAAATTCAATCCTTGTGTGCTTTCTCATGGAATGATGATCTTTGGCACAACTTACCAATTTCCGTACCGCCTCAGCATTCATATTTTTCTGAATTTTCAAATGTTCAATTATCTCGTTTGTATTGCTAATTACATTACAATAGAACGATCTTAGGCTTTTTGGGAGTTGCTCCGCGGCCTTCTCATCCCACCTACATATAGATTTAGAGAAAAATATTTTTTATGCGTTGAACATTTTTAGTTATATATCCACCTTGTGATTGAGTTCTGTAAATGAGCTAGTCTAACCTTTCCAAGGCAGTAGTAAAGATCTTGCTCTCTTCTGTGGTAGCGTAGTTATCATAGACGTCATCCAACAAAGCATAGAATAGGACTACCTTTGTAAGCATTATGCGTGCATACGAATAAAAAGGCTCAGAAACGAGCCCCATCATCCAGAAATACATCTCCACCATTCTATCCCGTGCAAACCTCATATCTGTCCGTGACTTGAAATCCTTCCACCATCTGTAAATTGATGCATAATTACGATTAGCACAGTGCATCATGATAGTACATGTGATTCGTTCATAACTTGTACCAAGACACGTCTTCTTACGTTGTAAGTTGTTTCAATTCCTGGCAGTAGAGAGCTTGCACAATGTTGTAGTCCAGCTTTGCAAACTCTAGTAAGGTGTCGTCACGTGCCGCATTCTTCTCGTATGCCGAGATAAAGCGCCTAGCTTCCACTCTCTCCACTCTCCGAAATCGAGGCGTCTCCAAGGTGACCCTAATTTCTTCCACTTGGTCGGTCTCCAAATTTGTTTCGGCCAAATATTGGAGACGGCTCTTGTTTACAGTGATGATGTTATCAAGTATGTCCTCTCCAGTAATCCTCATATGTGCGGCATCGTACAACATCATCATGATGTTCACATCATCACTTGAAATGTTTCCTTCCTCATCTCTGAACTTCACAAACACATCTGCGCAAGTAATTGATTAATATCCGTAATTTAACTAAGAATTGTACCACACTGCCTAATTAGACAACTCGCAGTTTAGTTGCATAAATGATTAATGTAAACTGCACGATGAAATAACAGGTTTCTTACCAGACGAGACGGAGTACCCATGCTTCCTAAGAAGATAGAACCTCAACGAGGTGACATAAAGGTCATCGGAACCTCCAAGCTTGTCATCGTACACAGCACACAGCACGTCGTCGATCTCCTTCTTGTAGTGGTAAGCCACACCGAGCCGCTGCAGCACGTCAACGAGGTCCAGCTTCTGCGTCAGGTCATCGGAGGCGGCGGCGTCCAGCACGATCCGCCTCACCTCCTCCTTCTTGGCCTCCGCCTTCTCCTTCATGGACAGGAGCTCTGATGGCGTGCACGGCTCATGGGTGAGGAAGAACTCGCCCCACAAGCTTGGTGTGTATTGCCGGCGACTCTGCCCATCATCCAGCTCAACCTCCAGGAACTGCGAGGCCGGAATGTCCGGGTTACAGACGGTGATGGTGGTTGCCATAGCCGGCTGAGCTGAGGAATGCCAATCACACAGGTTGGTACAGAATGGTAGAACCGGTTGATCAATCGGTGCTTGAGATCGAGCAGTGGCTGGGTTAAGGAAGTTGGCTGGCTTCCCCTAGCTTTATATAGACGAGAGGCCGAACAGGGAACCGACCATGCATATGCATCTCTGATCTCTCCCTTTGAAATTGAAAGGACGTGTCAAAACCATGCAAAGCATGTGTGGCTGCGATGCTACCTCTACCTGATATCACTTAGTCCGTTGTTTGTCGTGTTGAACTCACGTGCTTGTCGGCAACTGTCAAAGACTACACACGCCATGCGGCTATTTATACATGTGGCCACTTTCCGTTGATTCCAGTTTGACTGCTCTCGTACAAATTACCACAGGCAATGAGGCAATGATTGTTGGTTCTTGGGCAACTTTCTTACTATATGTAAGTTATCGCTTTCATTAGACTCTTACCTGCCCTTGCAAATAACCTTTTTTTTAAAAAAAACCTCTTAGCTGTGTCATACCACACAGGAGCAACACACAAGTTAGTGGTTTGCAAATTTGTAAGATATTATTATTGTTCAAAAAACAAATCTTGTCATCCGACCTAGCTTGTTATTATACCGTCAAATATTTTTTCCTGCTAATTTTAATCGTGGCCTTAGTTTCAATTGGACAAAATTATTCCAGACAAACTAAAAGCGGTGCCTTTATCTCCAACATATCAAAGAAACACGACCTTATCCCGCCACACTATGATTATGGGCTCTTGACTATGACACAATATGATCGTCTTCACAATTATTCTTAGTTTGTTATGGCTACATAAGTCAAATATTAGATTTTGGCTACATAAGTCAAATATATTGTTGTATCCTATACAAAAACATACTTTTTTATTATTTTTTAACTGTATAGATGGTTTGCTCGACAAACTAACTATTGAAACAATTGGGAAACCAAGCACAGAGTCAAAAGAATCAATCCGAAAGTAGATGATGCAACAATGCATATTTCTACAATGTTTTAGATTCTAATGTATTTTCTACACTGAGATAAGAATGTTACAAACATTTGCCAAGGTGTCATCGTCTATCGGAGATTCGTGGCCCTAGAATTATAGTGTGCCTAGGATAAAATTGCTTTGCTTTATATATGTTAGGGACAAAGCCATCATTTGTTAGTGTGTGTGACAATTTTGACTTTATAAGTTGATATCATTTTACATGGATGTTTATACGATAGTATCAAATGATCATGGACCATCCATTTCATCAAATCTTGATGACCTCTTGAGCCTATGTTATTATAGATCATCCATTATTAATATTCATATTTATTTGAAAATAGGACGGGATTTTAAAGATCATTTAGTTACATTGATGGAAAAATACTGTACGTAATAAAACGGAAATATTCCAACATATCTTGCACATGTACTATGCTTAAGGGGATAAAATTAAACGTGGGAGCTACTATCGCGTCGTACAGCCGTACCTCAGACGATAACATCAAACCAACACAAGATTGTTCTCTTCCACAAGGATGTCGATGTACCCAGTCAACATGGCTGTGCGTGCATGCTTGGAGTGAGTTACTTCCTTTTTTCAAGTATATAGTGCATATTTAGAAGTGACACAAAGACCAAATTGTAAAATTATTATCAAAAATTTATGTGGGTACCACAAACAAAACACAAAAGTATCTAATGACTAGCATGTGTATTAAATATGAAGCTGAAATAAAGAAACATTCATCAATAATCTACGAGCAGACTAATCATTATGCACATAGGAAGAGGATTTAACAGAAATATGTACTATATATATTTTGTAGAAAAAAATATTTTGACAAATATAAACTATATATACTTGAAAAGACGAAGTACATGTCATCCTTCTTGCTTGTGTTCAATTCTTTTTCAAATTACTTGTCTTTCTTACATCTCAATATACTTTTTTATTTTTCTAATACATCTCTATCTCTTTCTTGTTTTCTATATATCTGCCCTTTTCACCTTTCTTGATTCCTGTATAGAGCTAAAACGACAAATAAATTAGACTGTCCGCACTGGGATACCCTATCCCGTCCTCTAGTACGGGGATATAGATTTTACTCCCGCACTGGGGGACGCTATCCCATACGTCACTACTCCGCACCGCCTCCCGCATGCCAAATCAAGAGGAGGTAGTGTTCCTACGCCAGCCACCGACTAGTGTGGGGCCCATGCACCTGCGCGCTATCCGTTAGCGCAGGTGAACGATGGCCAACGCGGGAGGAGGAGAGGGCACGCCGGCGCTAGGAGGAGAGGCGGGATCGGGGCCAGATCCGGCCACCGAGGATCCTGTCCGGGAAGGGGAGGGGCGCGGAGGGGGCCGGAGGCGAGGACGGCGGCATGGAGCTTAGAGGTGATGGAGACACAACCCACGTCGTCGCTGTCGGGAGGAGAGGGAGAGAAAGAGGGAGCCCGCATCATCGCCAATGGGAGGAGTGGAAGAGGAAGAGGGAGCCCGCGGCGTCGCCGTTGGGAGGAGAGGGAGAGGAAGAGGGAGCCTCGCCCGGGCTAGATCTGGCCACTGAGGACGCGGGCGGTGGCGCTCGGCTGCGGGGGAGGAGAGGGAACGGGTGGCAGCGCTCGGTTTCATGGGAGGAGAGGTTGCGGGCGGTGGAGCTTGGTGCCGGCAGCGGAGCGCGGCTGTGGAGGAGAGGGTGCGGGTGGCGGCTGTCTGCTAGGGTGAAGGAGAGCGCGACTGCGGAGGAGGAGGAGAGAGAGAGATTGGGGAGGGAGGAGGCACGGGTGGGTGGGTGGAAAGCAAGAGAGAGGGGAGAAGCTGATGTGTGGGTCCACGAAAAGGTAGTTAGTATAGAGTATGAGATATAAGCTATGACGAGTGCGAGAAAAGTTGATATTGAGTAAAGAATCTTATTAAATATGATAAAATATTTCTCGGTCATTCTTATGGAGTACATAAGTAAACACTCTGTCTCTCACCCGTCGCCATTCAATATTCAAGAGAAAATGTCACGTGCGAGGAATATTCAGGCGCCTGGGTGCGGCGCGACCTGGGGTACAAATATTACACTACACAATACATAATAATTAGCTCCTCGATCTATCTACTACTAGCTACTTTTACAGACATAGTTCGTCCGTCATCGCCACGTGAATGACTATTGACTGCTGATCTGAGAAATCCTGCAATGTGTCCTTCGCAACTGGCAATGTCAGGTTTGAATTCGCTGGTCATCAGCACGTTTCTGCAGTTGCAAATAACTTAACTATGTTTATGTGACGATTTGCCAGTTCTTAAAGAAACAGTGTGTTCAGGTACTTTTGTTTGTGACAAGTGGGAGTGTGCAGCAGTATAGCTATGCATGATTCAAATCGAAGAGATAATATCAAGCCACGTGAAAGACTATGATCCCACAAATCCTGTGATGTGTCATGAGTGCTTCAAATTTGGCACGCAAAAGATTTTAATTTTCTTGAAGCTGCAAATAGGGCACTTTTATGGTTCAAAATAATAGCAAGGTATTCTCTCAAAATTTTTGTGTATTTTTTCTGTAGATTCAAATTCAAGTGTTAATTTACTAATTTATGTTTTATTCCATTGAGACTAGTTATTGGGCCGGTTAATTCCATAGTCATAATTTAGGTGCGGTTCAAAATGGAAAACAGTAATGTAAAATTTGTCCACTAGTGGTAATTTGACCTCTAGTTCTAATTTAGCTGATTAATTATATTATTAATATTAATTTGTAAGAATTATTAGTAGCCCATCAATTTTTTGATATTGTGATAACATATGTACACCATCGGATAAAAAACTACTAGCAAAGTAGATTTGATATAATATTAGCCATTATTCTCGACAGTTTTGATATAATATTAGCAAAGAAACAATGTGTTTCGGTTATTTTGTTTTAAATTGGAGTGTGATAACGGTACCGTAGCCGCAGTGAACATAGACAGAGGAGCCGTTATTCAGATAGGCACCAATGGATTGTTTGGCCAGATAAGAGGAGGAACGATAATATTTAGGAGTGCATAGTTACCAGAAACCAATAAGACTGTAAAAGTTATGAAAACATTTTGTATGCAACATGTTTCACGAAAAAAATGCAAATAAAAATGAAAGGAAGATATCGATCTGGGGTTGATGGCGTAGTTAGCCACACCAACAAAGATCAAGTCCTTTTAGATTTGCGTTGGACAGAGTGACACACGTGATAGGATATATATACTATGGAAAAAAAAAAAGAGACTAAGAGAAAAGGAAGGAGGGAGAACCAACGCTCGCGTCCGTGTGGTCAGCCATCGCACACGGATCATGTGCTCTGGAGCAAGGGAATTCGTAGCGAAATCTGTAGTTGGCTGGAGCGTGTCCTTGTTTGGACCGGAGAAAAACAAACCACTTGCAGTTGTGCGTGCGGAAGGGGTATGGAAAACCTTTGCCCTCCCTCATCATGTAGGCTCCATGCCCGTGCAAGGGTAGAAGGAATGTCGACCACGTTCACCTCGGTCAAGTTTGACTAGTTCGTTGATTCGTTCAAGCTCTCCGTAACTGAAATCTATGTATCCTCCTGTGATTTATGAGATTGGCTTTGGTACAAGGTGCTCTGAACATAACACGTGTTGGTAGTAAAAATAAAATATTTAATTACAAATCTCATCTCAACCGTAGTTTGATATATCAACCCAGAAAGTTTGTGACAAAATACTACCTACCCACAAGAAAATATGTTTAAAGAGCCGCCACACTTGCACATCCTTTAGCAACTAGACAAAAAAACCATCCAATTTTCACATGTTTAATTAATTCAACTAGTTTTTATCCATTTAAAGCTATCAATGGTATTTTTCTTATCAAACTTATGGGATACTTGCCTTACGGGTATACATAGATATGCTTAAGTTGGTAGTTGACCGGGTACTTCATCGATAAGGAATCCGACCGAGTCGGTTTGGAGTGCAAGGCAATTAGAGTTAGACTTTCTATGTAAATCCTTGTAGATTACGAGTAGGACTCTTTATGTACCCCCTGCCGATCAAATATATAAGGCGGCAGGGTACCCTGAAGAACCGAGAAGGCGACCAGAGGGGGAGGGGGTGAATGGGAGCCAATCAAAATTCTCTAAGAGAACTTGACCTATATCCCAAAAAGAAAAAGAGACATTCGGATAGGTATTTCTCGTATCTTCATCGGACAAGTTCAATAGTCATCGGACATGTCCGATGGAACAAGTTGGCGCAGGTTCTGGAGTTTGAGGGACTTGCCCGATGCCTTGGACAAATTGACCATCGTACAAGTCCTATGGTCATCGGACAAGTCCGACAGGGAAGTCCAACAGATTCAGAATAGCAATAGCGAACTGCAAAGAAAAATTACAAAACCTTATCAAACGAACTCCAAAAATCACAAATTTTGGACCAGATGATCCTCAATACATCATGACCCTTATCCTAGGAGATCAACTCAATTGACTCAAGAAATCATCATGAATTTTAGATCTCGTACCAAGAACACCCAAAAAGGGAAACTTGAGAAATCCTTCAAATCAAAGGTGCTAGAGCCAATAATTCCATCAACGATCCATAGAGGATTATCCTAGCTTATCCTAGCAACAAGTTTCTCAAGAAATCCGGGCCAAAAACTCGTCCAAAAGTGAGATCAAAAATCACCACAAAAATGCTTCCGAAAATAGGAAGAAGGGAATTTCGGGATTCAAGTGAAGAGGGAAATCTTGAGCACGAAAATACTTCTCATATCATAGAAAGGTGCTTACAAGATTTATAGGTACAAGACTAGGAAGCCACCCTCTTCCTCCCACTATTTGGAAGAGCAAGAGATGTCTCTCACACACCCACTACTCTCCTTTCAAACATGAAGTTCTCTTCTAGCATTTTGAATAGAGTCCTAACACAAGGCTAATGGGAAGAGAGGCACCTCTCTCACTAGCCACACCTCTCCTTATATAGGCCTAGGGTCTATTGTCTACATGACCACTGTACCCTTGATCTACATAACACACCCACCTACCACCGGGGGCATAACCGTCCATCTTTTTCCTTATCGCTCGAATGCCATCGAACGCTTCACGTCTTTGCTTCATCTCAAAGCAAGCTCCGTGATGGTTCCATGTCCACCACCAACCACCGCCACCGGTTTTAAGGCCCAAACCGAGAAACCGCCTTGCACGCTTCTCAAAGCGCAACTTCTCGATGTCGACGCGTGTCACCTTGTCCGGTGATCCTGACCATCGGCAAGTCTCTCCTAGTCCCTGTCCATCGGGCCCCCTTGTCACTTGCACCGGCATCCCATTCGCCTTGACTTGGTCAACACGCCGTCTTCATCACCACCACGGTTTTGAGGCTCAACTGCGAAACCGTCCGTGCTTCTTGCCTCTCCACGTGTACGGTGTGGATCACCCTTGACTTCACCCGGCATCCCAATCGTCTGGCCCCAAGTCCCCTACTTGTGCCCGATCCTCTCGCCGTTGACCGCCAAGTTGACTCCAGTGACCTACACATCATGAGACAAGCAAACACATTTTCCATCTTCTGCAACATCACCAATATCTCCACTAACTTCGGTTAGTCATAACCATGATATGCAAACCCATGCAATCCCTGGATTCCCGTATTTCAACTCAAACACCATATCCGCTCAAGTCAATTACTCATCACAAGTATAGCAAACCATGGCACATATCCACATGGTTTCTCAATCTCCCCCTTGATGAGTACATTGACAACACCAAATACACAAAGATTAGAGATTGAAATGCGAAGCCGAATAAGCACATCCAAATGGCCAAACCCAAAGAAAAGGTGAAAACAAGCCATCTAGCAAGTAGGGATCATAAAACCAAGAGTTGGCAAAGAAAGCGACTTGAGACGCAAAGAATGTGAAAAGCGCAAGAAACCGCTCAAGATCATGATATGCTCCCCCTCAAGTTGTGGTAGGTCTCATGTAGTGTAAAATGGATCATATGAATTTCTTAGCATTATTTGTGCATGACCCTAAATTTTTCTCCCCCTTTGGCAATGAACTCATCAAAGAGGCAAAAGAACAAGCAAACATGTAATGCATGAAAATGCAAACCTAAGGAGCTTCAACAATTATGCAAATAAGCATTTAACTTTGCTAACCATAACCATATTGCCATGAAGTGTAAAGGCAATAGCTCCCAATCATGCAAAGATAAAAAATAGATAGCAAGACATAAACACCATGAGCTATACAGGCTAAGCAGAAAGATTGACTAGCTTAGATAGAATCAAATTTTTCTCATTATGAGAAAATCTGCCACCACATGTGTAAGTACTCTCATCCAAGGCAAAACAAGCACCAAGTAAATCATAAGAATCTAGCCAGTTTCAATCTCAACAAGGGCAACAGGCACTCGCAGAAAATAAGCTCTACAAACGCTCACATATGAAACAAAGACTCAGTTGATCAAGTGATTATAGTTTATTCTCATGTGTCCTCTTATCCATGCGGAGGGTCGCACGACTGGGTACGGCAAACACCCCAAGGCTTCAAGTCACAATGTTTGGATTTAGCATTATTGAGTAGTTCTTGATCAAAGCACTTGGCAGATTTTTCAAGATTATGCACAAGACAAAAGAGCATGCCTTTGCGGCAAAAGGAATACAGGTTCCCACAATGTTTCATCATGAGCTAAACATTTGCAAAGCCTTCCATTTCGCAAACACAAGGTGCCAAAGCCAAGACATCCTCTAGACTAGCCTCAATGCAAGCTTCAACAAGGATAAAAGCAATTATACACATGGTGAGCAAGTTTTAGCAAGATTAGATCATAAGGTTCACAAGAAGCTCAGTTTATCTTTAAGATTAACAAGTTGCTCACATGAGTTTATAACAGGCCATCTAGAAAATCTAAGCATGAGAGATTACCATCACATCCACACAACTTAGCTCAAGCTCAATCATAGCAAGGAAAAATGCAAGGAAGCATAAGAATTAAAGCTCATCTACCAATGCATATATTACATATGAGATGCAATGCAAAAATGGTAAGATACATATATACAAGAGAAAACCAACTCCCCCTGAAATGATGCCATAGGGATGACAAACACCAAGTTCCCCCTGAAGAAAAGCATATCTCGAAGCATCTAGGGGCTTGTGAGGATATCAGCTAGTTGGTTTTTGGTATCAATGTATTTGAGCTCAACATCCCCCTTCTCAATATTGTCTCTCAGGAAGTGGAATCGCATATTGATATGTTTGACTTTACCATGTTGGACTGGGTTTTTGGCTAAGCATATGGCACTGGAGTTATCACACATGAGTGGAACACCCTTAAAAGTCAACCCATAGTCTCTCATGGTAGATACAGTCAATAGGATTTGTGAGCAGCAGCTACATACTCAGCCTCTGTGGTGGATTGGGCAACACTCAACTGCTTACGAGAAGACCAACAGATCAAAGAAGTACCCAAGAAATGACAAGTACCAGAAGTGCTCTTCCTATCAATTCTACACCCAGCAAAGTCCGCATCCGAATACCCAATGAGATCAAGAGATGAAGATGCAGAGTACCATAGACCAAACTCAATGGTGTATTTGAGATACCTGAAGATGCGCTTGATAGTCTTGCAATGAGTCACCCTTGGGGAAGCTTGAAAGCGAGCACAAAGACACACCGCAAAGTGTATGTCGGGTCTTGTCGCTGTCAGGTACAAGAGGGAGCCAATCATGCTCCTATACTACCTTTGATCCATCGCTTCACAGTCTTCATCAGGGTCAAGAGCCGTTGTAGTGGACATTGGTGTAGACAACGGCTTCACATTGACCATGTCAAACTTCTTCAGGAGATCCTTTGTGTGCTTGGCTTGATGTATGAAAGTGTCTTGCTTGCACTGTTTGATTTGAAGCCCAAGAAAGAAGGTGAGCTCTCCCATCATCGACATTTGAAATTCACTTTCCATAGTTTCCTGAAACCTGGACACAAGAGCATGAGCGGAACCACCAAAGATGATATCATCCACGTAAATCTGAACCATTAGAAAGTCATTGCCATGCTTGAGAGTGAACAAGGTTTTATCCACACCCCATGACATACCCACGCTCTAGCAAGAAGGTCTTAAACCTAGCATACCATGCCCTAGGTGTTTGCTTTAGCCCGTACAAAGCCTTCTGAAGCTTGTACACACGGTTTGGGTATTTGTGGTGCTCAAAGCCAGGGGGTTGCCTCACATACACTTCTTCCTCTATGAAACCATTTAGGAAAGCACTCTTGACATCCATTTGATAGAGTCTAATACCCTTAGAGGCAGCAAATGCAAGCAAGATCCTAATGGCTTCTATGCGAGCAACAGGAGCAAAGGTTTCACCATAATCTAAGCCCTCCACTTGGCTAAAACCTTGAGCAACTAGACTAGCCTTGTTTCTCACAACCTCACCATCCTCCCCATGTTTGTTTTGAACACCCACTTGGTTCCTATGACATTGACATTTTTGGGAGGCTCTACAAGGGTCCAGACTTTGTTTCTCTCAAAGTTTTCCAACTTCTCATGCATGGCATTAACCCAATGTTCATCAAATAGTGCGTGTCCAACATCCCGGGGTTCAAAGGTTGCAACAAAGAGAGAATTGGTAAAGCAAGCAAGATGTGCAGACCTTGACCTTGTTGTCCTCTCATAGAGATTATCGATCATCTGTTGAGGTGGGTGTCGACGCTGAATGTTGTGATGAGCCTCTCTCTCAGAGTGTACCTCCCCCTCAACCACAGCTAGAGCTTGCTCGACAGCTATTGAAGTCGATGTAGAAGCTTCTGGACCCTCTGCTGGAGTAGTGGTAGCAGTAGGAACAAGCTCAGATAAGAGATAAAGTGAATCATCATCATCATCATCAAAGCCCTGTAGGTCCTCTTCTACAAAGATGCTCTCCTTCATCTCCTTATCACCTACAGACTCAATCACATTCCTTGCACAAGAGTTTGATTCATCAAAGGTTACATCATAGGATTCTACGATGGTGTTAGTCTCCAAATTCAAAACTCTGTAGGAATGACCATGAAGAGAGTAACCAAAAAATATTCCATCGGAAGACCTTGACTCAAACTTATCAAGATTACCACGCTTGAGAATAAAGCACTTGCAACAAAAGGCACGCAAATGAGAAACTGAGGGCTTTCTCCCAAAACGCAGCTCATAAGAAGTCACATTAAGAATTGAGCGCAGGAAAATCTGATTGGAAACATAGCAAGCATTGCTAATGGCCTCAGCCCAGAACCGCCTCGGAGTCCTATGCTCATCGAGCATCGTCCGGGCCATCTCCACTAAGGTTCTGTTCTTTCTTTCAACCACACCGTTCTGCTGGGGAACTCGAGGTGCTGAAAACTGATGCTCAATGCCATGCTCAAGACAGAAAGCATCAAAGGAGGAGTTCTTGAACTCGGTGCCATTATCACTGCGAATTGCTCGTAATGCACCAAGGAGTTCCTTGAACAAACTCAAAGCTAAGCTCCGGAAGTGATGGAACACTTCATCCTTGCTCTCAAAAAGTAGACCCAAGAGTAGCGAGAGTAGTCGTCAACAATCACAAGAACATACCACTTCCCACCCACCGAACGAACCCGAGAAGGACCAACAGTGTCCATATGAAGGAACTCTCCAGGGCGTTCAGTCATCACGAAATTGATTGGTGGATGAGAAGCGGCAATCATTTTCCCATGACAACAAGGAGCACAAATCAAATCCTTATCAAATTTGAGCTTAGGCAATCCTCAGATCAAACCTAGGCCACTCAAGCGACATAACAAGTCAAAGCTCATGTGACCCAGTCTCCTATGCCATTTTCAGAGCTCAGAAGAAGATTGAGCAAACAAGCACATGTGAGAACCAGGAGAACCAGCAAAATCAGCCTAAAAAACTCTGCGAATGCGAGAAATCCCACAAACTAAGGAACCACGCGAATCAAGAACACAAGAAGCATTCGACTTAAAGCGCACTTCCAAACCAACATCAAGAAGCTGAGAGATAGAGAGGTGATTGTACTTGAGAAACTCAACCAAACCAATATCATTGAGAGTGAAGTTCTCGTTTACTTTTACCGCGCCCCTTCCCTTCACTCTTCCTCTCTTGTCATCTCCAAAGGTCACATACTCCCGACTCTTCAAGGGAGTAAGGCTGGAGAACCACTTTGCATTTCCAGTCATGTGGCGCGAACACCCAGAATCCATCAACCACTTGTTCTCCAAGCCTCCACCTGCTGCCTACAAAGAACGAGAAGTGAAAGTTGATGGCTCAGTCCTGGGGTTAGTTAAAAAGCATTTGAGAATCCAGCACTTAACCATACGACAGGTAGTAGTCATCACAGTTCTTTGCACTTTATCATTCGAACGCATGGGACGAGAACCACGATGGGGAAAACATGGCCTGTCAAAGCGTCTCGACTCAAACCTTGAGTTGTGAGGATAGAAATCATCTGTGTGAAAGCCAAATCCACGCGAGTGACGCTCACCACGATGGGGAAAACATGGGGCGCCAAAGCGCTGCTGTGCAAGGCCTCTATTTCGTGAATCAAAGCCATATGAGGAATGACCCTGTCCACGACAGGCACGAGAAAAAGAGCGAGGCTGAAAGTCAACAAAATCATTATAAAAAGCATCCCTAGTCAACTCAGCTTGCTTCCTCTCAATCCTCTTACGCCCAAAACAGAATTCATCCAAGTGGCCCTTGCGACCACAAAATATGCAAATGTAGACACCCTTAGGATTAGGCTTGTCTTGCATTGTAGGTTTGGATTTTGGCTTCTCTGTTTGCTTTGGGTTGAAGGAGGGTTTTGGATTGGGTGGATAGTATGTGTCTGTGGGTTTGATGGTGTTTTCTTCATCCTTGTAGCTGGAGCAAGGTACAAACTTACCCACATTCTCACTCTCCTTGTCACACCTCTCAAATCCCAAACCCAAGTTATAGGTTGATCTAGAAGCACTCTCCTTCACTCTTGCCAAGTCACTCTCAATCTTCTCTTCACTCACTAGGGTTCTCTGGATCCTAGACACAATATAGTCATTTTCCTGAACTAGGGCTTTGTTTTCCTCCCTAGTGATTACAAGCTTGTCCTTAAGAGAGACACACACCTCACAAGGTGGTGGAAGGACCTTAGAGCGAGTCTCATGAAGCAACTTGGACTCAAGCTCTTTGACTTTGAGAGACTGAGCTTCCAACTCATCTGTGAGCTTGGGGCACTTCTGACATGCACCCAAAAGAGTTGGTCTAGCTTTGAACTCATCAAGCTCCTTGAGGGCACTCTCAAGCTGACTGGCAACTTGAGCATGCACACTCTCCCTCTGTGCAAGATCACTCATCACAACTTGACAAGACTCACACTCAACAACAATGTCCTCACGAGCAAGCTTGGACCTAAGCGAAGTAATTTTAAAATCAGCACTCTCCAACTTAGACTTAAGCTCTCTACCCTCATGAGCAGCACTGCGAAGCTTATCATCTTGCATGAGCAAAACATCGCGCAAATGATCAAGTTCAGAAGAGAGCTCATCAAGAGTGGGAGGTACCTCGCTTGTGTCGGAGTCGAATCCAGAGTCGGTGTCGTGGTCGTTCTTTGCCATGAAGCAAAGCCCGGTGAAGTCATCCTTCCTCTTAACTCGTGGCTTTTCAACCTCCTCCTCCGAGCTTGAAAGACCTTCGCTTGATGTGAGGTCGATATCGCTCAAGGCGGCAACGTAGGCACGTGCAATGGCCTTGGCGAACTTCTTGGAGTTCTTGCCCTTCTTGTAGAAGCGGTTCTTCTTCTGCTTGAAGTCTTCAGTGTTGTTGTCGCGGTACCCGGCCTTCTTCTTCTTCTTGGGACAATCAGCGATGAAGTGTCCCGAGTCACCGCACTCGAAGCAGGTTCTTGAACCACCTCCTCTTCTCCTTCCGGTTGTTGTAGAACTTCCTGAACTTCCTTGTGAGCAAGGACAGCTCCTCATCAGGAATGCACTCCATCTGTTCAACGGAAGCTACAACAAGAGAAGACAAAGCAAACTCCAAGGAAGACTGATCAAGTGAGGGGTTAGTTCCATAAAAAGCATCACTGTGACTAACCTTCTGAGAGCTAGAATGCAAAGCCATGCTAGAAGTAGGAATAGCAAGATTAGGACGAGATTTTCTAGACAGTTCATGAGATTTCAGCTTGCTATACAGTTGCTCATAGTTCAAGGTGTTGAAGTCTGTAGTTTCTTCTAGAGCAGCAATTTTAACCCCCCAAACATTTTCATCAAGTGAGTACAATAGTTGCTTAGCTCTATCATTGTCATTGTACACAAGGGTACCACAGGCCCGCAAGTTGCACACAATTGCCTCAAACCTACGAAAAGTGTCATCTAGTGACTCGCCCGGTTTTGAGCAAAGGTTTGGTACTGTCTATTGTAAGAATCCTTACGCATAGACTTGACCTGGTTGGTACCCTCATGGTAAGTGCAGAGCTTGACCCAAATAGCATGAGCAGTATCAAGGTGTGCAACCCTATCATGTTCACTCCTACCAAGTACAGAGAGTAGAGTATTGACAGCTTTGGAGTTGTTCTCATACCTGACTAACTCACATGCAGAAGAAGTGTTCAGGTCTTGTGGTATAGCATACTCTTGATCAACAATCTCCCAAATTGCACGTCCTTGACTCAGCAGATACGCCTTGGTCCGTGACTTCCAGTAGGGGAAGTCCTCTCCATCGAACATCCACAGCTTGACAACACGCTTCTCCATGTCGCCTTCGGATCACAAAGCCGGTGAAGGTCAACTAGTGATCAAACTGGCTCTAATACCAATTGAAGGACCGAGAAGGCGACTAGAGGGGGGGGTGAATGCGAGCCAATCAAAATTCTCCAAGAGAACTTGGCCTATATCCCAAAAAGAAAAAGAGCCATTCGGATGGGTATTTCTCAGATCTTCATCGGACATGTCCGATGGAACAAGTTGGTGCAGATTCTGGAGTCCGAGGGACTTGCCCGATGCCTCAGACAAATTGACCATCGGACAAGTCCGATAGGGAAGTCCGACAGATTCAGAATAGCAACAACGAACTGCAAAGAAAAATTACAAAACCTTATCAAACAAACTCCAAAAATCACAAAATTTGGACCAGATGATCCTCAATACATCATGACCCTTATCCTAGGAGATCAACTCAATTGGCTCAAGAAATCATCACGAATTTTAGATCTTGTGCCAAGAACACCAAAAAGGAGAAACTTGAGAAATCCTTCAAATCGACGGTGCTAGAGCCAATAATTCCATCAAGGATCCATAGAGGATTATCCTAGCTCATCCTAGCAACAAGTTTCTCAAGAAATCCGGGCCAAAAACTCATCCAAAAGTGAGATCAAAAATCACCACGAAAATGCTTCTGAAAATAGGAAAAAGGGAATTTCGGGATTCAAGTGAAGAGGGAAATCTTGAGCACGAAAATACTTCTCATATCATAGAAAGGTGCTTACAAGATTCATAGGTACAAGGCTAGGAAGCCACCCTCTTCCTCCCACTATTTGGAAGAGCAAGAGATGTCTCTCACACACCCACTACTCTCCTCTCAAACATGAAGTCCTCTCCTAGCACTTTGAATAGAGTCCTAACACAAGGCTAATGGGAACAGAGGCACCTCTCCCACTAGCCACACCTCTCCTTATATAGACCTAGGGTCTATTGTCTACATGACCACTCTACCCTTGACCTACATAACACACCCACCTACCACTGGGGGCATAACCGTCCATCTTTTTCCTTATCGCCCGAATGCCATCGGACGCTTCACGTCTTTGCTTCATCTCGAAGCAAGCTCCGTGATGGTGCCACGTGCACCACCAACCACCGCCACTGATTTTGAGGCCCAAACCGGGAAACCGCCTTGCATGCTTCTCAAAGCACGACTTCTCGATGTCGACACGTGTCCCGCGATCCTGACCATCGACATGTGTCTCCCAGTCCCTGTCCGTCGGGCCCCCTTGTCACTTGCACCGGCATCCCATTCGCCTTGACTTGGTCCACACGCTGTCTTCATCACCACCACGGTTTTGAGGCTCAACCGCGAAACCGTCCGTGCTTCTTGCCTCTCTACGTATACGGTGTGGATCACCCTTGACTTCACCCAGCATCCCGATCGTCTGGCCCCAAGTCCCCTACTTGTGCCCGATCCTCTCGCTGCTGACCGCCAAGTTGACTCCAGTGACCTACACATCATGAGGCAAGCAAACACGTTTCCCATCTCCTACAACATCACCAATATCTCCACCAACTCCGGTTAGTCATAACCATGATATGCAAATCCATGCAATCCCTGGGTTTCCGCATTTCAACTCAAACACCAAAACCACTCAAGTCAATTACTCATCACAAGTATAGCAAACCATGGCACATATCCTCATGGTTTCTCATACCCCCATCGAGGGACACGACACAACATCAGATTACAAGCAATACAACCCACATAACACATGACGTAGGGTTTTTACTCTCATCGAGAGGGCCCGAACCTGTATAACTCGGCGTCTTGTATTACCATCGTACTTCTTAGTCTTGACGTAGCCCTATATATTTACTGCCGGAATCAAGCTTCGATAGTTGGTGCCAGGTAGGGGACAAGGCTCGCCGGGATTCTCTTTCGACTACGATGGCCGAAATTCCCATCATCTAGTACTCGCCAGACTTCAAGATCTCCTTTGGATCGCTTGACTTCGCGGTCGGCAACAACAGAGTCTTAGGTCTAGAAAACCACCGATCCGACTTGGCCGCAGCCGTCTCTATGGCGTGATCATCTAGTTCATCAGATCTAATCCCCGTATTGGTCCCACTCGGATTCAATGAAGTAGACCCTTCCTCAGGGAACAACTCAAAGTCGGTCCGGTCCTTTGATGAGGGCTCGATCGGATCTGCTTACTCATATCCCCTGACTGTCAACATGGTTGACCTAGAAGAAAATCCGTCAGGGGACGATGAAGAGGAGGATGACCCAGAAGACGGCCATGAAGAAGATGGCCACACAGAAGAACCAGCTGAAGAAGGTCAATGGGGGAATAATCCTCCAGTCAATGACTTATCGGTCGGCCACCACCGTTGACCGAGATGGTCGCGCGGATCACGCCAAGCGCGTCGATTGGATCTTGGGCCAGACATCAAAGTGGATGGCGTCAAGGTCTATGACACCCCTCAAAACAACATCACCGGGGCTAAAACATTGCTCGACACCCTAATGGCTGATGCAAACTATCAGACCCCTGCAATGCTGAAGGCAGTGGCTATGCTCAAGGCTGCTGCAGCTCAGGACGCTGCCAAGGAAAGATTGCAGTCGGTAACAAGCTCTAGCCATGCAACTTCACGAGGTCAGCGTAGGCATAAAATCTGAGAAATTCTCTCAGTATCCGTGATGGACGAGACACCATCGATTCTCACCATGAAGAACGCGCTCATGACAATCGATGCTATGAGGAGGAGCGCCCTGATTGGAGAACTGATGACCGGAGGGATGACCGATGGAACGACCAACGGGACGATCGATGAGAAGACCGATGAGACCCTCCTCCAAGAAACAACCGCGACGACCGACGTCGATGAGATGATCGGGATCGGCGTGATAATAATGATGATGGCAATAGACGATGCCTCCATGATGATGATATTGATCTGCGACACCATCGTCGTCCAACTTCGTCTCCAGACCGGCGCAGGCGGTAACCAACCCCCACTAATGAGGAAATCGTTGGCATCAAGGCTTACATCCCCAGGCTTCGCATAGCTCGATGGCCAAAAGGGTTCAAGCCGGTCCCCATCAAAAAGTATGATGGTCAGACCAACCCTCGGCAGTGGCTACAACTCTATAGTATGGCGATCCGATCGGTCAGAGGTGATACCTATGTAGTGGCAAATTACTTTCTGGTCTGCCTTGATCCAGCTGTTCGGATATGGCTTACCTCTCTTCTCGAGGAGTCAATCACCTCTTGTGGAGACCTTAACAAGAAGCTTATTGAAAGTTTCCATGCCACCTACAACCGACCGGGAAATCACTTTGACCTCACTCGGATCAAGCAGAAGAACGACGAGCCTCTTCGCGACTACATCAAGCGTTTCTGTGCTAAGAAGACTGAGATCCCCAATGTTCCAGACCAACTGATTATTGCTGCCTTCCAAGGAGGGATACGCAGTGATGACTTGGTCCGGGAAATCGGTCGGAGGAATCATGACCTCAAGTTGACTGCTCAGGGGTGCTTCGAGATGACTGACAAATTCGCATCGGGAGAATTGGTATTAGACAATATTCGAGGGAAAGGCAAGGAGAAGCGATCGGACAAACTCGAGCCTTCCAAGAAGGACAAGAAGAGGAAGTATGACAACATGGTCCATACAGTAGACCGATTTCAGAAGAATCCTCGAATGAATCAGCCAACCAAGGATGACTTGCTGAGTGGTCCCTGCCTTTGGCACCCAAAGGGGAACCACAAAGCAAAGGATTGCTATTGACTGAAGGGTTTTGCGATTGCTGCACTCAAGGTGGCCAAAGATCCTCCAAGACATAATGGCAAACACAAAACTAAGGATGGTGGCGACAAATATGATGCAGGAGAGTTCCAGAAGCCCCATAAGGAAGTCAACTTCATCTTCGGAGGCCCGGATGACTATGTGTCCAAGCGCAAGCAGAAGCTGGAACTATGAGAGATTAATTCTGTGGAACCAGCTGTGCCTCAATTCATGAGGTGGTCTTAAATACCAATTACTTTTGATCGGTCGGATCATCCCAAGCGCTTGCCGAAGCCAGGATGATACCCGCTGGTGCTTGCTGCCACAATGAAGGAAGTCAAGTTCAACAAAGTACTCATTGATGGAGGAAGCAACTTGGACTTAATCTTCACCAAGACTCTTCAAGAGCTTAGTTTGTCAGTCAATGACCTTTAGCCAAGTTCTTCACCTTTTCATGGGATTGTGCCCGACAAGACTTCAGTTCCTATTGGACAGATTAGTCTGCCTGTCACTTTTGGGACCCGGGAGAACTGTAGGACCAAGCGCATTCTCTTCCAGGTGGCTGATTTCGACTCAGCATATCATGCCATCATTGGTTGACCGGCGATGGCTAAATTCATGACAGTTTTGCTTTATCCATATCTCACCCTCAAGATGCTAGGCCCCAACGAATAATCTCCCTCTAGTCTGATCTTCAGAATTCTTTTGATTGCGATGTACAGAGTTGTGAGATGGCCACAAAGCAGTTGATGTTGTCCGATTGGCAGGAGATCCAGAAGGCAGTCAGCGTGGAGGAGCAGACCGATACGACGGTCCCTGTGAAGAAGCCCACCAAGGACAAGATCCAGACTGATGACATCTAGACTAAGGAGATCATGCTCGATCCAGAAGACCCTGATAAGGTAACTTATGCAGGGGCCAACCTTGACCAGAAATAGAAACTCGCGCTCACTCTTTTCCTCCAGGAAAATAGGGACATCTTTGCATGGAAGCCATCTGACATGCTAGGAGTTCCTAGGGAAAAGATTGAGCATGAGTTAAGGGTGCCTCCTAGGGCCACCCCGGTTCGAAAGAGGCTTAGAAGATTTGCGCAAGACCATAAGGATGCCATGAAGGAGATAGTTAGATTATTAGATGCTAAGTTTATATAGGAAGTGTATTATCCCGACTGGTTAGCAAATTCAGTCCTTGTACGTAAGAAGAATAAAGAGTGGAGGATGTGTGTGGATTATACCAATTTGAACAAGGTCTGTCCTAAAGACCCCTTCGATCTACCTCATATTGATCAGATCGTAGACTCAACAGCCGGGTGTGAGCTTCTGAGCTTTTTGGATGCCTATTCAGGCTATCACCAGATCCCACTGAAAGTTGAAGATCAGATCAAAACTTCTTTTATAACTCCCTTCGGCGCCTATTGTTACATCACAATGCCATCTGGTCTGAAAAATGCTGGCGTGACTTACCAACGAGATATTCAACACTGTCTTGCTACTTAGATCGATTGGGGCGTAGAAGCTTATGTTGATGACATCATTATAAAGACTCGGAATGTCAAAGAACTTCTTTTTGACCTGGCAGAAACATTTGACAATCTGAGACATTACTCAATGAAGCTGAATCCTAAAAATGTGTTTTTGGGGTTCCCTCGGGAAAGTTGCTCGGTTACATCGTTACAAAACGAGGTATAGAGGCTAACCCTGATAAAATCAAGGCGATCCTTGATATGGGGCCGCCTAATTCTCAAAAGGACGTTCAGAAGCTGACTAGATGTATGGCATCCTTGAGTCGCTTAATTTCCTGACTGGGAGTTAGAGGGTTACCACTCTTCAGACTGCTTAAAAAGCAGGATGACTTTGTTTGCACGGTAGAGGCACAGTCGGCATTGGACGAGTTGAAGGTTCACCTCAGCAGCATTCCAGTATTGGTGCCTACGAAGCCAGGAGAAAAGCTTCAACTTTACATATCAGCCACAACTCAAGTTGTGAGTACTGTTTTGACAGTTGACCGAGAGGAAGAGGGTCATATACAAAAAGTACAACACCCGGTCTATTTTGTTAGCGAGGTCCTTAGTGACTCTAGAACAAGGTATCATCAGATTTTGAAGCTGTTGTATCCATTGTTGATCACCTCCAGGAAGTTGAAGCATAATTTTCAAGCTCATCCGATCGAAGTCCAGACATCCTTTGCACTCGGAACAATGCTTCACAACTGAGAGGCTGAAGGAAAAATTGCTAAGTGGGTGGTCGAACTTGGTCAGTATACCATTATGTTCGCAGCCCGATCGGCAATTAAAGGGCATGCGCTGGCTGATTTTGTTTTCGAGTGGATAGAGATTCAAATGCCTCCTATGATACAAAATGTTGAATACTGGAAAATATACTTTGATGGCTCTCTCCAATTACCCGGAGCGGGTGCGGGAGTCATGTTTATGTCACCCACAGGAGAGAAGCTTCGATATGTTCTTCAGGTTATGTTTCGCGTGTCTAATAAAGCAGCAGAGTATGAAGCCCTCCTACATAGTCTGCGCATTGCTACCTCACTCGGCATCAAGCGTCTCGACATCTTTGGTGACTCGGCCTTGGTCATTAATCAGGTCACCAAGGATTGGAACTGTGTAGATGATAATATGGGCACTTATTATCAGGAAGTAAGGAAGCTCGAGGACAAGTTTGATGGATTGAAGTTCACGCACATCCTTCGGGATAACAACCGCCAAGATGGGATCGTCTCGGTCCGAAGTCCCACCCGGTGTCTTCTTTCACATTCTAGATTCACCCACTACTTCTCCTCGAGCGAATGTTTTGACGACTGATGTTGTCGAGTTGGTAGATGATATCAACATGTAGACCGACTGGCGTGACCCAATAGTCAAATTTTTGACTAAGGGTACACTGCCTATGGACCCTAATAAGCAGCAATGGTTGAAGGCTAGATGTCAAGGATATTTGATGGTGGATGATCAACTTTATAGAAGAGGAGGATCAAACATCTTGATGCGATGCATCTCGATAACAGAAGGTCAAAAGTTGATGGAGGAAATTCATTCAGGAATATGTGGCAATCATGCAGCTTCTAAGACTTTGGTTGGCAAAGCTTTCCGGCAAGGGTTTTATTGGCCTACGGCGGTCGAAGATGCACACCAAGTCATTCGGAAGTGTGAAGGTTGTCAATTCTTTGCTCAACAAACACATGTGCCTTCGCAGCAACTTCAGATGATACCTTTCACTTGGCCTTTTGCTGTCTGGGGGCTTGATATTGTCGGTCCTTTTAAGAATGCACCAGGAGGGTTCACTTATCTGTTTGTTGTCATTGATAAATTCACCAAGTGGATTGAAGCAAAGCCGGTCGGCAAGATAACATCGAAGAAGGTGATTGAGTTTGTCAACGATGTTTTTACTAGGTTTGGGGTTCCTCATGATATCATTACCGATAATGGTACTTAATTCACATCTGTGGAGTTCCGTCACTTTGCTGAAGAGATGGGAATAAAAATGCACTTTGCATCAGTGTCTCATCCTCAAAGTAATGGGCAGGTCGAACGGGCCAATGGTATGATTCTTCAGGGACTGAAACCTCGAATATTTGACAGACTTAAGCCTTATGCCGGTTGGTGGGTCAAATAATTGCCATCATTTCTTTGGGGGCTCCGCACTAATACCAGTCGGGCCACTGGTCAGTCACCTTTTTCATTGGTCTATGGTTCGGAGGCTATGTTGTCGATTGAGGTCAGTCTTGTTTCGGCACGAGTCCGAGGATATGATGAAAAGCTTTCCGAGGAGAACCAAGAGATTGATTTGATTGCAACAGAAGAGTTGCGTGATCGGGCTCTGTTTCGATCGGCACTGTGCCAACAAGGCTTGCGACATTATTATGATAAAAATGTACGCAGTCGCCAATTTCAAGTTGGAGATTTAGTGATGTGCCGAGTGCAGTCAACAAAGAATCAGCATAAGCTTTTTCTAAAGTGGGAAGGACCTTATGTTGTGAAAGAAATCACTCGGCCGAGAGCTTACCAACTGATGTATGAAGATGACAATGAAACACCAAACTCCTAGAATATAAATCAGCTACGTCGTTTTTATACTTAGTTACTCTTTTGTATTATTATGCATTATTCATGAATGAAACTTCAGTCTTTTTAATGGAAGATTTTTTAATGATTTTCATTCTAAATTGTCTCGATTTCTTAGTTAATTTTATTAAACAATTGAGCCAGGGGGCTAGCAATAACATCCCACCATTTCCTAACCTTATGAAATTTTGGTTTTGGAATTTTTTCCGACCAATTTCTCATCTTTTGACACGGTCTTTGGTTTTTTGGTCTAACATCTAAACATCATGGTTATACGCTTCATACTGCACATCAGACTACCACTACACTAAACCTAGAGCCAAAGTGTGAGAGGTCATGTGTCGATTGGTCGATTTTGCTTGTTATGCGGTTATGAGTTACAACCTAATATGTTAAGGTAGACCGATAGAATTTCTGTCTTTAAATGACAGGAACACACTTACGATATTTTTTATCAATCTTCTAAGCTACAAAGCATAAGATTAATTTACATAAAGGTAATATTATTTCAATACATAGATACTACTAATGTTTTATAACATTGCAGGTTTTATAGCTCCTTTGAAGGAGAAGAAGAATCATTTTGCAGCTCAACTTTTGGAGATGCTGGAGGAGTAGGTGCGGTCGGATCAACTTCTATGTTGTCAACCAATGCTCGGGAGATTTCCAGCATGGAATCCAAAAGCAGCTGGCATTGGTCGTCGGTCAAGTCTGGGTTGAAGCCCTCCTTGATTTTGTCCAATGGCAGTGTAAGAGATCAAGATTGGCAAATAGCCAGAACCTAACTCCCGGCCTCGGTCGCCACTCTTCGAGTGTTGTCTGCAATAGCTTCTGACGCATGCTCCAGCAAATACTCCAAGGAATGACCGGTCTGCTCTATTTGGTTAGCATGAATATAATTCATTGCCTTCCAAGCGCTGTATGACAGAGCTGCAAAAGATATTTTTTGGTTAGTAAGATCGAAAATTGATTCAAACATATTCACGACATGAGGGAAGCCTTACTGGTGAGTTTACATTTGAAGGATTTTGAGGTGCTTTTAGCCTCCTCTATCTTCATGTCAGCTTCCTCTAGCTTTTTCTGCAGCCGAGTTATCTCCGTCTTCTGCTGCTCGACCGACTTGGAGAGATTTTCCTTCTTAGCATTCAAAGCATCAACAAATCTTTGCTGATTGGAAGTCAATTTTTTCCAGGTCAGCAATCTTCTGATCACTAGCTAAAGGCATATAAAGGATCTTTAGCATCAGAGTGGTTAGAAAGAAAAAATGTGGCACGTGACCTTACTTGCAATTTCAGCACGACTCTGCTCTAAGGCATTGGTCAAATCCTTATGATTGGTCTGCATTTTGTCAATCTGTTTTTTGGCTTGGGAGAGCTACTGACCGACGACTAGCATAATTCTAGTAGCAAGTTAATATCATAAGTAAGAGCTGAATGCAAGTGAGTCTAGGATGTACCAAAAGTCTCGGCTTCGAGGTACTCAACCCTGGCCTATTTCTTCTCTATGAGAGCATACATTTTCTAAGTATGTAAAAGACGGTTAAGTTAAAGATCAAGACTGAGACAGAGCTAAAGCAGGGTATTGATGTACCTTGTTGGCTTCTCGGTGTTGATACATTATCTCCACATCATCCACTTCAGGTCGGTCAAGTGCATCTGCAGTCAATACTGTTTTACCATTATCAAGAGGAAAATGAGTGTTGACTGGAGAAGGGTCAATGATTTGTGGTGCTGGCTCTGAAATGGATGCGGGGACTGTCTTGTCTGAGGGCTTCCTCGACTCGGTCGGTGTGTTAGATGACTTGCTGACCGATCGAGGCAAGTTAGCTCGACGGGGAGTAGGGTTGACTCTTGGGCACTCTGGCCATCACCCGACCGACTGCTATTATTAATAGAGAATAAGGTGATTAAACCGCATTGTAGTTATTGACCATGAAAAACAAGGATCAAAAGGTTAAGAGACAAACCTAGAAACTTTCTTGACCTTGATTTGGCAGACTCTCTTAGTGTTTTGCTCGGGGCTCCGACTGGCTTGAAGGTTGGTCAGAGTGAGCAGGAGTTGGCTGACCGGCGTCTGGAGACATCTCTTCTTCATCATCCCCCTGATCCCCAATATACTGCCTTCGACGCAGGGCGGGCTGCTTTACTCGACGACTGGGGGAAGGTAGGGTGATGACTCGATCAACATTTTCAGGTCGAGTGCCTGCAGACGAGTTCAAACCACCAGGTCTGTTGTGACTTTTTGACATAATCCGGTCCCTCGGTATCAGCCGGAGGGAGCGGAGGGTGGGATATATAAGTACCAGAACCTGCATAAACGCCAAGACATCAAGCAGGACATCAAACAAGATTATAATAGAATCATTCAAAGTTGACCGAGGCTTACTCGGGCCCGCAGAGTGCCGATGTTGTATGCCTTCTCAATTAATGAATGATCTTGAAGGATATCTCCTTCAAACATCTTGGACAAGCAAGACCGATGAAGATTGTCGTTGGGAGGGTTAGAAACTTCCCTGGTCTCGTTATTGGTGGCATAATTCCATGCCGGGTGACTCTGAAGTTTTAGGGGCTGCACTCTGCGCACTATGAAGCTTTTGGCGATGGTGATACCATCAATGCGTTCCTTCTTCAGATTGGCAATTTTCTTCAGCAGAGCGACCACCTAAGGGTCAGACAGATCATACTTTTCAGTCCATTGCGCTAGAGGAATTGCCTTCGCACCAGAGAAGTCAGCAAGAACAGGGGGAGGGTTATCACAATAGAACCTCTCGTCTCTCCAGTTCTTGTTCTCGGTGTTCAGGGGCACATTGATGTACGCCTCCTTCTTGCGTAACTGGATGCCGGCGCCGCCTATGGCCACTTGGTTGTCCTTCGTTGGTAATGGTCGGAGGACAAAGAGATGGCGGAACAGATTGAAATGTGGGAGAATGCCCAAGAAGGCCTCACACATATGCACAAAAATGGCAATGTGGAGGATAGAATTGGGATTGAGGTTGACCAGCTCAATCCCATAGAAGAAAAGGAGCCCGTGCAAGAAGTTGCAGCAGGGATCTCCAAAGCCATGCTCGAAAAACAAGCGAAACACAACGATCTACTTATGAATGGGGATGGGGCAAGTTTATTTGGGTACCTTCCAGTCAATCCGAGCCTGCTCGGGAAGAATGTCGTCCATCACCATCTTGTTTAGATCGGCTGTAGAGATGCTACTCTTCGAGAACTCCCGAAACTGCTCGGGGATCTCGATCTCCGACGAGGAAGACTCGGCGGTGGCGGCCGCTGAGGACTTCTTGCGACCCATGGCTATGGAGTGAATCGGTGCAGTGGATCGAAAGCTGGACCCTATCTGAAGCTCCGGGGCTGAGGGCGACGAGATCTACGGCGGCAGAAAGAGAGGAGCTAACCCTAGCTCGAGAAGCAGAGGCGTCACGAGAAACAGGGGAGGCGCAAGGAAGACGAAGAGCTTGTGCGCAAAATGATGGCGTGGACAGATAGTCAACATATCAAGCCCTTTTTATATCCTTGCTTTTGACGTAAGGGTCCCATGGGCCGGTGTGGGCCATACAGTGGCAATGTTTTTCCAATTAAACAGGAAGAAATTAAAGGCCTTGATCTTTAGAAAGACTTAGAGCTGCTAAACCTTGACAAATAATCTTGGGGGCTTCTTTGATGAGAAGCAGTGGCCAATCCACTTAAAAATACTTGTCGTATCTATGTGATTTGAAGATCATATAGCAGAGGACTTGATGGTCGTACGGGCATAAGTTCAAAGGTTGTATTATTAATTGATGTTAATATTTTGAAAGTGCCTAGAGGGGGGGGGGTTGAATAGGCAATTATCCCTGAAAATCACTTAATAATAAAAGTCAAATGCGCAGGATCGGACTTGTCCGACGATAGTGAGGAAAGTCCAATGGACTTGTCCGATGGCACGAGTTAGAAAAGTAGATCGGCCAATTAAAATTTTAAACTAGTGCAAGGCAAGCTAGGATCTAGTAATTACAAGCTAGAGAAAGTTGTAGAAATAAGGGGAACAACTAGCAAGCAACCTATACAAGTTAATTTATGAAAAACGAGGCAAACCCTAGCTAGCAAGTTATGAGCAAAAGCAAGTAGATAACAAGTGTGAAAAAGGAGACAAAGGAAGACACAAGATTTGTTTACCAAAGTTCAGCTCCACAAAGAAGCCTATGTCTCCGTTGAGGGATCCACAAAGGACCAGGTTTCTTTCAACCCTAACCTCTCCAAGTGACCACAAAGATCAAACTTGGCTTTCCACTAGCAAACTCCACGAAGGAGGGGTCAATACAAACTTCCCAAGACGTCACCACACAAGTTGGGAGCTCTACGGGTACCTCTAACCGTCTAGGGGATGAATCCCCAAGAGTAATAAACACAAACGCGGTCGGCGGTGAGGATGAACCAAGAGCTTAGGAGAATGGAAGTTTGAAGTCGATGGAGCTCATGAATCTTCTCTCAATCCCTTCACAAATCAAAATTGGAAGTAAGGGAGGAGAGATTTGGAGAGCAAAGTGAGCTTGAGAGTGTTTTTGAGTGGAATGAGTGACCCTCTTGCCAAGGGACGAAGTGGGGGTCTATTTATAGTCCAAGGAGAAAAGGAGCCGTTTGGATGGGTATTTCTCAGATCTCCATCGGACAAGTCCGATGGTCATCGGACATGTCCGATGGAACAAGTTGGCACAGGTTCTGGAGTCCGAGTGACTTGCCCGATGCCTCGGACAAGTTGACCATCGGACTTGTCCGATAGTCATCGGACAAGTCCGATGGCTAGGGTTTGGCACAGGTACTGTAGTCCGACAGGGAAGTCCGATGGGTCGGACTTGCTGGTCATCGGACAAGTCCGATGACCGTCGGACAAGTCCGATGACACAGAGTGGCAAAGGTTCTGGAGTTCGATAGACTTGTCCGATGGGTTGGACAAGTCCGATGATTTTGCCCTACAAAAGTGTTTTGGCTGTGGAATTTTAGATTTTGCTCTTAGTTCATCATTGCTTTACACTTTTGTGTCCCTCTTAATAGTATGGCTTTTCCTATACTAAAAAATAAAGTAAAAACTCCATGAGCTTCATATTTGAGCATATTTTTTAGTATCATCTTGAAATTTCTTAGCCACTTTCTTTTCTCCTTTTCTTTGAGTATTTGAGCTTCTATGCATTTTGTCATCAATAATTGAACCATCTTCTACACACATGCTCATTGAAATATTAGTCCATTCTTAATTGTATTGGCGCCAATCACCAAAATAAAATTAGGGGCCTAGATGCACCTTCATATTTAAATTGCCAAATTTGGACTTATGATCAAATAGAGCGACAAATTATTAGGCAAATGTTATGTTATGATTGATGTCATTTAGCTTCGTACTATTGTAAGATTGATGTCATACTCCTTTACATGGACTGAACATGATTGATGTCATGGAATTCAGACTGATAAGTCACTCAGAAAATAGTATACATCACTTTGCCTTTTTAATAATCGGTTGGCAAGATTAAAATCTTGCAAGTTGACCTACTGTTTTGATGATCAGAGGTTTCTTAGGCTCAAGCTTGATGATTTGAGTAAACTACATACAACAAAATAATAAGAGCTAACATAATTAGACTCTTGTATTATTTGTTACCCTCCAAATTTGTAACAGCCTCAATTCTGGTTTTTCCAAGAAACTACTTGCAAAATATTTTTTTTTACCATCATGCCGATGTGTTATGTGCATATTTCAAATTTATTTGACAAGCTTCGAGTATTATTTCTTCATTCCTTTGATTTTCAGACTTCTTTGTTTTACTTTTTAGTGGGAGTGATAAATATTCAGTCGCATCATGCACTGCATTCTTTTTAGCATATTTATGTACCTTACAATTTAGGATTTATTTCTTGTATATCACAAGTTCTATTGATTCTAGAATTTTAGAAAAAAAAATACTTGGTAGACACCTGGGCACATTTCATTGTAGCATATGTGCATGCATGGCTTAGGAAGGAGCTGTTAGCCTTTAGTTTAACTTATATTGAAATCCTAGTACGTAGAAAAAAAAGTGAAGATTCAGGATATTTCAATGGCATGCTGGTTGGCCTTATCTCTTCCTTCTCTACTAAGTTCTACAACCGTGTAACACTTTTCCTTTCCCTGTCCAGCACCTTCCTTCTTGAATAGCACAAACCTCTACTACCCTGACTTCATTCTTATCTCAACAGCTGCAAACACAAACACGCCTTCCCTCTCCTCCTGACCAGACACCATGGACTAGAGTCCATCGAGCTTTCTCCTTTTCTTGTGCCCCAACAAATCTGCGAGTAGCAAACAGGGTGAGCTTCTTCTTTTCTCTATTCTCCAGTATTTCATACTTGCTGCTTAGATTGAGAGGAGTAGAGGTCAATCGATTGATAAAGCAGCTGCTAGGAACACTCAGGCCTGAATGAAAACTCTAGTTCTATTTATGCTCTGCTAAGACGTGTTTGGAATGGAAGCTCTGTTGCCACGAACAACTACTTGATTAATTAGTTTCAAGGCTGGGTAGTGGGTATGAGAAATCAGAGGAGAAAGAGATGTGTGTTACCAGTTGAAGCAATAGCCAGTCTGTTTGTTAGTCCTGCATGGGCTCAGATAAAAGCAGAACATGTGTAGTCTAAATACAGAGCAAGCATAGCAGTATCGGTTGACCTGGGTAGCTTGAGTGTTTAGCCGGTGTATTATTTGGTCTTAGGTAACAGGATATATCTTCAGTTTTGAGCATGAGGCACATGCCTCTGTTCAGTACACTCAAATGACGTGTGTATATATATGCATAATTCATGGTGATTGCTACTAGTGTATATGGTCACTATTAGTAACTTCCTTAATTATTGTTTTGGTCTTGATTAAGCCATGGTACAGAGTAAGTTTATTGGCAGGACCACATCTGCTTTCAGTCATGCTAGTAGTACAAACAGAGCATACTTCCAAACAATAGAGTCTGCATATGTGCTTCGTAATTTACAAGATAATCATAACTTAATACATAGTACTCTTAGCTATAAGGACCCTGTTGCCGCATTGATCATATCATGGCATTTAGTTTCTTCATGTTTTAGCATCAGAGAAAATAGGCATTCTCAGACATTCTATAGTACATTACATCAGAATATATTTAATTCTATTGACTGCTCCATACCACACAAACTGATTTCCATCCATATTTGAATGTTTCTGACTTCTTTAGGAGTTCTGCTTGTTTGTTTTTGGAATAGTTATTTATTATCGCATAAATTTACTTACGCTAGATCAAGACGTGTACGAGCACGGATCGGGAACTAGTATAGAAGTGGGGCAGGATTCTCAAGCTATGGAGTGGAACAACAACGAGCAAGAAGGCAAGTCACACACCTATTGATCATGTAGCACCTACTTCTTTCTAAATTTTTATGCATTATTCAGTCAATATAGTTTAGTGGGGAATGGGTAGATGTACCAAACCAGTTTCATATCAAATAGCCATCCTTTACACAATGGTCATATTTATATGAATATAACCTTAGTGAATCCTTCATCTATAGTTAGATGATCATAACTATAAGGTAAGGTTAAATTGAAGGATTTATGGGAGGATAACAATGTTATGGTTATGATGGAAGAATGGATTGGTCTAAGGGCATGAGTCCGGTGGTGATTGCGTGCACATGTACCTTTGTGGTTATGTGGCAGGTCACACGGCTGTGTCTGAGGCATTTGAGGATAATCAACTAAGCCACGAATAAAACATAGTTATCGCCCATCCATGGGACCGATTATTCGGACTTGATCTGGTTATTGCTTTCATTTCGTGAGCGTGTCTGGGTAGGTCCTCGGATATTGACCAACCTATTCCATGGGTAGAGTCTCTGGAGCTGGACTAGCCTACCACGGTACAAACCATGTAAACAGCGTCCGACTGTTAAGATGGTCCTTAGCGATACCGGGCACGTTTCGGAAATGGAAGGGTAGCTTGATCCTGTTATCCCGGTTTTGTACAAACCGTGGATATCATGTGGGTAAAGTTGGGCAGGCTCTGCAGAGTTGAATTTAAATCATTCGAATGTGTCGTGCTTCCGGCAAATGGAGCTATGTTTACTTTCATGGCAAGGTCATACTTATTCCTCATGGCTGAGATGGATATGATCATGGTGGACACTTATATCTTGTAGTTACCTATGATACTGATGCTTAATCATGCTTAATAGAAGAAGGTTACTAATTATGATGCTTACGTAGCCTAGTACTTTAAGAATTATCTTGCATTTTATTACCTGTTCTGTGTGGCTTGCTGAGTATGAAAGTACTCACCCTTGCTTAAATATTATTAGAAAATGAGCAGCTTGAGGAGACTGACATGGGAGATGATAACTACTTTGATGGAGATGACTTTGGATTTTAGGTTTCATCCACGCTCGAGCTAGTCCTGTGGTTTTTCGTAATGTATGGGTGTTTGTATCATTGTAAATTAGTTGAAGTGTATGGTTGTGGAACCTAGTTGTTAGACCTTAACTTATATAAGTATTTTCTATGGTATATAATAAAGCCGATTTTATACTATTCTGTATGTGAATGACTTCCTCGGAGGTCACATAATAGGGGATACTCTGGGCATCCCCACAGAAGTGGTATAAGAGCCGTGCTTGACCATAGGATGAGACCTAGGTTGGCTAATCATGATTTTAAGAGTATAATTAATTAGTCTAAGTCAGTTGACTAACATTTAAGTGATTTAGAGTTAGATAGAGGAGATATAAGATCCTAACTCTAATATGTTAAGGTTAGGAAATGAGATAGAAATAGGTTGTTCCATATTTATGTGCTCGTTAATGTGTTAGAATTAGAGCGCTATGGAATTCATATGTTACTATTGTTGTGTTAGAATTAGAGCGCTATGGAATTCATGTGTTACTATTGTTGTGGATTTTTCAAATGTTTGTTTTGCTTTCACATTGCATTATTTATTCATTTGCACTCTTTACATTCCAATACTGCATTTAAATCCTGATATAGACCTAGCCACAATTTGAGTCAGAAGACATGACCGGAGAGAATGGAAGTAGTGAGTCACAAGGGGAGCCAAGTTTATCTCAGATTTTGGCTGCTATGGAACAGAACCGCCATGAGACCAGTCAAGCTATGGAGAGGAACCGGTTTGAAACTGCTCAAGCTCAGACTAAGCTGTTAGAACAACTTGTTAACAAAGTGACGGCTATAGAAGCAGCAACCGGCGTTGGATCATTCAATGGAGCATCGAAGATTGCTGATTTTTGCAAGACCAATCCCCAAGTGTTTTCCCGGGCCACAGAGCCACTTGATGCTGATGATTGGCTTAGGGACATTGAGAGAAAATTGGAGACCATCCAGGCCACTGATCGAGATAAAGTTCTATTGACTACCCATCAACTTTTAGGGCCAGCAGCAAATTGGTGGGACAACTTCAGGAATGCACATCCTCACAAGGATCAGATCACATGGAAAGAATTTGTGGATGATTTTTTTAAGGTTCATATCCCATCTGGAGTTATGGAAGCTAAGAAGAGGGAGTTTCGAGCTCTTTGCCAAGGCAATAACACTGTGATGGAATATTATAGATAATTCAACCACTTGGCACGTTATGCACCACATGATGTTGAAATTGAGAAAGATAAGATGGAAAGGTTCCTTGAGGGATTACATCCAGTGCTGCAGCATGATGTTACAGGTTTGGAATATAATACACTACAGACCTTAGTAGACAAAGCACTACTTAAGGAGGAGAGAAGGAAATATTTGGTTGATGCTAGAAAGAGAAAGTTTAACATGATGAGGGGATCCTCATCAATGGCTCCACAAGGTAGAATGATCCCTAGAACACGTGAAACTACTACCGGAAATCAACCAAATGCAACTCGTTCGGTACAAGTGAGGTGTAAGATTTGTGGTGAGAATCATTATCCAAGGGACAGCCCACAAAAGGGAAATACTTGCTATCATTGTGGTCAGTTAGGGCATTTTCGTCCTAATTGTCCATTAAAGGATCTTCTAGAAGAGGTGGCTAAAGTTCAAGCTCGTACTCAAGGTCTAGGGTCCAAGGTGGCTCCACTTGCAACACAAAATCATCCTCGAGGAATACCAACTCGTCATGGCACACCCAATCGTGGAGGTTTTAATAATAAAGGAAATCATAATGCAGGGAAGAACAACCAAGGACTCACTAACGCTCGTGTCAACTATGTCACTGCTAAAGAAGCTGAAAAAGCCACCGACGTGGTCATTGGTAAGTTTCTAGTCAACTCAGTGCCTGCCTTGGTTTTGTTTGACCCTGGTGCATCACATTCATTTGTTTCCATGAGCTTTGCTATTAAAAGTAAACTATCTTTGACTGCTCTGGATGCCATCCACTTGATTCAATCACCCGAGGGAAAAATGTCAAGTCAATCCGGCTATAAAGGGGTAGAACTTGTAATTCATGGAGTGAAGTTTACTGCTAATCTTCTTCTACTAGGATAGCATGGGTTAGATGTTGTTCTTGGTATGGATTGGCTATCCAAACATAAGGGAAATGTGGATTGTGAAAAGAAAACCATTTTGTTAACTAGTTCAGATGGCAAAAGGTTAGAATATAAGACCGACCATGAGTTGATCCAAGAACAAAAGAAAGTTATTAACACATCAATATGTGTTGAGGTAGAATCAATCCCAGTGGTATGTGAGTATCCAGACGTGTTTCCTGAAGATTTGCCAGGAATGCCGCCAAATAGAGAAGTTGAGTTTACAATTGAGTTAAAATTAGGAACTGAGCCTATTTCTAAAGGACCATATAGAATGTCGTCTACAAGTGAACATGATGAGCTAAAAAGACAAATGAAGGAGCTAGAAGCTAAGGGGTTTATAGAACCCAGTATCTCTGAGTGATCTTTTCCGGTGTTGTTTGCAAAGAAGAAAGATGGAAGTTTAAGAATGTGTGTTGATTATAGAGCACTGAATGAGGTGACCATTAAGAACAAGTACCCATTACCTAGAATAGATGCACTATTTGATCAACATTTGGACGCACCGCAATGGGTGTGTGTTTGAAGGGCTGGCTCCAAGTCTACCTCGGGCACTTATGGCGGCACATGATGAAAGGCGTTTTTGGGAGATGGCTGGGGCACACGGCCTGACCTCCCTGTCATCGTCGACTATGGGTGCAGGCCTGTAGTTTGGAGTGTGGCATGTGGTCGTCTGTTATCCAAAACACAGGCACGAATGTAAATCTAGAAAGTGCAGTGAGTGTGTGAGTTGTGTGGGTTCTTGTCCCAATTTTCTTCTTAATATAATGAAACGCAGCTCTCCTGCATTTTTGAGAGAAAAAAAGGAATGCTAAGGTGTTCTCTAAGATTGATCTTCGTTCTGGGTATCATCAATTGAAGGTTAGAAAGGAGGATAGGCCTAAGACTGCCTTTGCTACAAGGTATGGATTATATCAGTTTACAGTGATGCCATTTGGAGTAACAAATGCACCAGCAATTTTCATGTCTTTGATGAATCATACATTCATGGATTATCTAGACAAGTTTGTTTTCGTCTTTGTTGATGATATCCTTATTTATTCTCAAAGTGAAGAAGAACATGCAGAGCATTTTAGGTTGGTTTTAGAAAGACTTAGAGAGAAGAGACTTTATGCCAAATTTTCCAAATGCGAGTTTTGGATGAAAGAAGTGGCATTCTTGGGGCATATTATTTTAGTAGAAGGAGTAAAGGTTGATCCTGAAAAGGTTAGAGCTGTATCAGAATGGAGACGGCCAGAAACAATGAAAGATATTAGAAGTTTTCTTGGACTAGCAGGTTATTATAGACGTTTCATTGAAGGTTTCTCCAAGATTGCTAGCCCACTTACCAACTTATTGAAGAATGCTGTAGAATTTGAATGGTCTCAAGAATGTGAGGACAGCTTTAAAGAATTAAAGATGAGACTAGTCTTAGCCCCAGTGCTTGTCTTACCTGATAGTCGCAAGACATTTCAAATTTACTGTGACGCATCTCAATATAGTCTTGGATGTGTCCTAATGCAAGATGGTAGAGTACTAGCTTATGCATCTAGAAAGCTTCGAGAGCATGAAGAGAACTACCCTACACATGATTTGGAGTTAGCGGTTGTTGTGCATGCTTTGAAGATGTGGAGGCATTATTTGCTTGGCAACAAATGTGAGGTGTTTACAGATCATAAGAGCTTAAAGTATATTTTTACACAACCAGATTTAAACCTCAGACAAAGAAAATGGCTAGAGTTACTCAAAGACTTTGAATTGAGTATACAATATCATCCTGGAAAAGCTAATGTGGTTGTCGATGCGTTGAGCCGCAAAACATATTGCAACAATGCTATGGTTCAAGAATGTCCAACAAAATTAAGAAAGGAGATCTATGAGCTTAAGCTCAAGTTTGTTGATCAAGATATGTTGGCAATATTAGAGGTTCAACCTACATTGATTGAGCACGTCAAAATAGCTCAGAACGAGGATGAGGTAATCTAGAAATTGCTGAAGGACAAAACACTTGATTTTACCAAAGATGAGCAAGAGCTCATAAGATTTCGTGGTCGCCTATGTGTGTCTAACAAGAAGGAGATTAAAGACTTAATATTGCGGGAAGCTCATGAGTCACTCTTTTCTGTTCATCCTGGTAGTACAAAAATGTACCAAGACTTGAAGGATACATTCTGGTGGAAGAGCATGAAGAGAGATATAGCTGAGTATGTCAACTTATGTGATGTATGTCAGCGAGTAAAAGCAGATCATAGAAGGCCAGCTAGACTATTACAACCACTGCCTGCACCAGAATGGAAGTGGGATGAAATTGGGATGGATTTTATCACAGGTTTGCCAAAATCAAAATCTGGTTATGATGCTATATGGGTAATTGTTGATAGACTTACTATGGTTGCACATTTTGTACCAATCAAGAACACATATGGTGGTGCTCAACTAGCAGAGTTGTACTTGACAAGAATTGTGGTTCTACATGGTGTACCAAAGAAGATTGTGTCTGATCGTGGGAGCCAGTTTGTTTCAAGATTTTGGGAGAGCTTACATGATGCAATGGGTACTGATCTAGCATTTAGCTCAGCATATCACCCACAAACTAGAGGACAAACTGAAAGAGTTAATCAAGTACTTGAGGATATGCTTAGAGCTTGTGTGCTAGTGTATGGACCAGCTTGGGAAATTTGTTTACCATTTGCTGAGTTCAGAGATGGCACCAAGCAAGTACTTACAATACCAGTTACCAAGCAAGTTTAGAGATGGCACCTTTTGAGATGTTATATGGAAGGAAATGTAGAACACCTTTGAATTGGACTGAAACAGGAGAACGTTAATTGATTGGGCCACAAGTTGTACATGATGCTGAAGCTCATGTTAGAATCATAAGAGATAAGTTAAAAACGGCTCAAGATCGTCAAGAGAAATACGCCAACAAGCGATGACGTGACTTAAGCTTTGAAGTTGGAGATTTTGTCTACTTGAAAGTCACACCACTCAAGGGAGTGCAAAGATTTGGAATGAAAGGGAAATTGGCAACAAGGTATATTGGTCCATACAAAGTTAGGAGTAGAAGAGGAGAGGTAGCCTACCGACTTGAGCTACCAGAGGAGTTATCTAGAGTGCATCCTGTATTCCATGTATCACAGCTTAAGAAATGTCTTAGAAAGCCAACAGACGAGGTACCATTAGCTAAAGTTGTGCTACAACCTGATCTAACATATAAGGAAGAACCTCAATGCATATTGGAAGTTTCAGAGAAGTGTTTAAGGAATCAAAATATCAGGTATTGCAGAGTTCAATGGAAGAACCATACAGAAGAGGAATCAACATGGGAAAAAGAATCTGAACTGCAGTCAAAGTTTTCGCAACTATTCTCTAACCAACTGGAATCTCGGGGACAAGATTCTTTTAAGGAGGATAGGTCTGTAACAGCCTCAATTCTGGTTTTTCCAAGAAACTACTTGCAAAATATTTTTGTTTACCATCATGCCGATGTGTTATGTGCATATTTCAAATTTATTTGACAAGCTTCGAGTATTATTTCTTCATTCCTTTGATTTTCAGACTTCTTTGTTTTACTTTTTAGTGGGAGTGATAAATATTCAGTCGCATCATGCACTGCATTCTTTTTAGCATATTTGTGTACCTTACAATTTAGGATTTATTTCTTGTATATCACAAGTTCTATTGATTCTAGAATTTTAGAAAAAAAAATACTTGGTAGACACCTGGGCACATTTCATTGTAGCATATGTGCATGCATGGCTTAGGAAGGTGCTGTTAGCCTTTAGTTTAACTTATATTGAAATCCTAGTACGTAGAAAAAAAAGTGAAGATTCAGGATATTTCAATGGCATGCTGGTTGGCCTTATCTCTTCCTTCTCTACTAAGTTCTACAACCGTGTAACACTTTTCCTTTCCCTGTCCAGCACCTTCCTTCTTGAATAGCACAAACCTCTACTACCCTGACTTCATTCTTATCTCAACAGCTGCAAACACAAACACGCCTTCCCTCTCCTCCTGACCAGACACCATGGACTAGAGTCCATCGAGCTTTCTCCTTTTCTTGTGCCCCAACAAATCTGCGAGTAGCAAACAGGGTGAGCTTCTTCTTTTCTCTATTCTCCAGTATTTCATACTTGCTGCTTAGATTGAGAGGAGTAGAGGTCAATCGATTGATAAAGCAGCTGCTAGGAACACTCAGGCCTGAATGAAAACTCTAGTTCTATTTATGCTCTGCTAAGACGTGTTTGGAATGGAAGCTCTGTTGCCACGAACAACTACTTGATTAATTAGTTTCAAGGCTGGGTAGTGGGTATGAGAAATCAGAGGAGAAAGAGATGTGTGTTACCAGTTGAAGCAATAGCCAGTCTGTTTGTTAGTCCTGCATGGGCTCAGATAAAAGCAGAACATGTGTAGTCTAAATACAGAGCAAGCATAGCAGTATCGGTTGACCTGGGTAGCTTGAGTGTTTAGCCGGTGTATTATTTGGTCTTAGGTAACAGGATATATCTTCAGTTTTGAGCATGAGGCATATGCCTCTGTTCAGTACATTCAGATGACGTGTGTATATATATGCATAATTCATGGTGATTGCTACTAGTGTATATGGTCACTATTAGTAACTTCCTTAATTATTGTTTTGGTCTTGATTAAGCCATGGTACAGAGTAAGTTTATTGGCAGGACCACATCTGCTTTCAGTCATGCTAGCAGTACAAATAGAGCATACTTCCAAACAATAGAGTCTGCATATGTGCTTCGTAATTTACAAGATAATCATAACTTAATACATAGTACTCTTAGCTATAAGGACCCTGTTGCCGCATTGATCATATCATGGCATTTAGTTTCTTCATGTTTTAGCATCAGAGATAATAGGCATTCTCAGACATTCTGTAGTACACTACATCAGAATATATTTAATTCCATTGACTGCTCCATACGCCACAAACTGATTTCGATCCATATTTGAATGTTTCTAACTTCTTTTGGAGTTCTGCTTGTTTGTTTTTGGAATAGTTATTTATTATCGCATAATTTACTTACGCTAGAGCAAGACATTTACGAGCACAGATCAGGAACTAGTATAGAAGTGGGGCAGGATTCTCAAGCTGTGGAGTGGAACAACAACGAGCAAGAAGGCAAGTCACACACCTATTGATCATGTAGCACCTACTTCTTTCTAAATTCTTATGCATTATTCAGTCAATATAGTTTAGTGGGGAATGGGTAGAAGTACCAAACCAGTTTCATGTCAAATAGCCATCCTTTATGTTGGAGAGATACTCAAGAGACATTACGGATTTGATCCGTATGTAAGGGTCATACGGATATTGATCCATGTGGGATTAGTCCACTAATGGACCAATTTGTCGAGGTCCATTAGAAGGGTCTATATAAGTAGAGGCGGGGCAAGGGGTACGTGAACCTACCAGTCCATAACCCTAGCCGCCGCGCTCCTCTCTCTCTCTCTCTCTCTCTCTCGCCCACAACCCTAACCGTGTTGCCGGTGCTAGCACGCCGCGCACGATATTCCAACCCCGTACGTGCGAATACCGTGAGGAGTCACTGCTGTTGCTGCGGTGCTGAACGGCTGGACTAGGAGGAGACGCTTGACGTGATCGACTACTTCCTCTACATCGACGTGCGACTACGTTGGACGAGCTGCTCCAACATTCGCTTCCGCTCCGCCTGCGCGTCTAGTGATAACGATCTATGATCCCCTCCTTACAAGGTTTCCTGATTGAATGGTAGAAATTATTATATGCTATCGTAGTCCTTGTGTAGTTTGTGATCTGGATCTTGTGCATATAGTTGATATGCTGATGTATTAGATGAGATCTATTACATGTTCTTGTGTACGGGTTGATTAGATCAATGATGATAGGGAGGTTCACAAGATAATGGGCAGATAGCGATACATGTATCATTGATTTATTTGTGTTCCTTCTCCGTGTGCGCGCGACTTGTCCCTACCGGCTGGAATCACCATTGGGACTAACTGTGTGCGCCAGTAGAGGAGCCAATAGTATCATAATCATGTACCGCAGTCTACTCATGAAAACCTAATGGGAAACTAAGGTATTGTGAATGACTCGAAATTGGGCAAATATGATTTTCCCAATAGGATTTCCATTGCGATTTCATAAATCGGGCAAATAGGACCGCCGCACGGACATGCCTAGATTGTTACACAATTTTTGGCTACACGTTAGCATTCGCTTCTCGCCTAACTCATTTTTACAGAGAATGTTGTGAATGGTATGGCCCAAAAGATGCATGTGATATATGTATGTGATTTGCATGGCCTGCGTGTCATGATTGTTACAACTCGGTTGAGGCTGTCATATTATTTTATAATGGCCTACGTGTCGACCTGTGATGCTTCATATTCTCATGTAATTTATTACTAGCTATTAGTTGTAGTAGCTAAGTGTTAGTTCATGGAGGCCTCAAGCATGATGGTTGAAGGGACGAGAGACATGGCGATGACAATGGAGATGGAGATCACCAATTGAAAGGGGCCATGCTATTTCACAGTTAATATGATTGTCTGTGATGATGTTCCTGTCATCCTATTCTTTCATGTGTTTTTATATTGGATATGATTAACATGCTAGAATAGGTTCCCTCAAGAAAAATTAAATTATGTGCCCTTCCAATAGCTGCACCTATTAAAATTATGATCGTTGTATGGTAGGTCTGCCAAAGTAGAATACCTCAACTATCTTAATTATTAGGGTAAATGTCGGACATTTACATGCATAGTATTGGTTTAATTAACAAAGCTATCAAAATGGTTTTGGGTTTTAGAGCATGGTATTGGCGCCAGGGCATGTGATGCCACCTAACAAACAAGAGTCACATAGGGATGTGATTAGCAAAGTGTTGCTTACCTATGTCACTAGATTTCTAGCGGTGATGCCAAAGCTCACTAGGATCTAAGTTAAATATGGATCTTGAACCACTATATGCCGTTTTGATGGAAAATGGTTCCAAGCATATAGTGGAATAATAAACTTTTATTAAAATGTTTAATAAAAGTTTTATATTTACATAGTGCTTATATTTGCATATTTTCTGTTGTAGATCATGGCACCATTCGCTAGTAACACTTTTAATTTGCGCTCGATTCTTGAAAAAGAAAAGCTTAGTGGAACAAACTTTATTGATTGGTATCACAACTTGAGAATTGTTCTCAAGCAAGAGAAAAAGGAATATGTTCTAGAGCTTCCCTATCCTGATGATCTGCTAGAAAATGCTACTGCCGCTTAGAAAAGGGAGTATGAGAAGCATACCAATAATGCAATTGATGTTAGCTGTCTCATGCTTGCCACTATGTCCTTTGAGCTTCAGAAGCAATATGAGAACGTGGATGCCCACAATATGATTGAGGTACTCCGTGGCATATTTGAGAACCAAGCAAGGTCTAAGAGGTACAACATTTCAAAGTCCTTGTTTGCGTGCAGGCTAGCTGAAAATGATTCTGTCAGTCCTCATGTGATCAAGATGATTGGTTATATTGAGAATCTGGAGAAACTTG
This sequence comes from Eleusine coracana subsp. coracana, assembly GCA_032690845.1. Lineage (NCBI taxonomy): Eukaryota > Viridiplantae > Streptophyta > Magnoliopsida > Poales > Poaceae > Eleusine > Eleusine coracana. The sequence continues at coordinate 7,804,920 of CM064432.1, forward strand.
GTGCTGCTCTACACCCTGATTTGGCCACAGATGTGATTCTCCAGTCGCTTTCCGTGAGCTATGAGCCTTTCATTTTGAACTTTTAAATGAATAGCATGGAGAAGACATTGGCTGAGTTGCATGGAATGCTTAAGATAGCTGAGGCAAGCATCAAGAAATCTGGTCCAAGTCAAGTCAACTTGGTTCAAAAGGATAGCAGGAAGCGAAAATAAGGCAAAGGCTAAGGCTACAGATGAGATCTCTAGCGCTAAGCCTAAGCCTGCAGCAGCTCCTAATCCTAAACCGACGGCTGGTGAACCTTGTTTTCACTGTAAGAAAACCGGTCATTGGAAGAGGAATTGCAAGCTTTATCTGGAAGAGCTGAAGAAGAAGCGTGGAGACACTTCTAATTCAGGTATCAATGTTATTGAAGTTAATAATGTTGCTACATGTCCTTATGATTCATGGGTATTTTATACTGGATCGATGATTCATACTTGCAAATCGTTGCAGGGGCTTAAAGAAGCAAGGAAATGTGCAAAGGGCGAGGTGGATGCTCGTGTCGGAAATGGTGCAAAGGTTGCTGCGTTGGCCGTAGGAACTTATCCACTTTCATTACCATCAGGATTAGTTTTGGAGTTAAATAATTGTTATTACATTCCTGCCTTAGGCAAAAACATTATTTCTTCAAAGTGTTTGGAGGAACATGATGGCTATGAGGTCATAATAAGGAACAAATGTTTTTCCATTTATTTGAGTGATATTCTCTATGGTAATTGCCCATTGGTGAATGGATTATATTACTTAGATCTTGAGAATAAGCCTATTTATAACATTGATGTGAAAAGGCTCAAACCTAATGATTTGAATCCCACATATACTTGGCATTGTCATTTAGGTCATATAAACGAGAAGCGCATAAAGAAGCTCCATACAGATGGTATTCTAAGTTCTTTTGATTTTGAATCAATTGACACATGTGAGTCTTGTTTACTTGGCAAAATGACTAAGTCGCTTTTCATAGGAAATAATGAGAGGGCGAGTGAACTATTGGGACTTGTACATACAGATGTATGTGGACCAATGAGTTGCACGGCCAGAGGTGGTTTTCAGTACTTCATAACTTTTATCGACGACTTTAGTAGATATGGTTACATCTACTTAATGAGGCATAAGCCTGAATCCTTTGAAAAGTTCAAAGAATTTCAAAATGAAGTACAAAATCAATTAGGCAAGACTATTAAACTCCTACGATCTGATCATGGTGGTGAATATTTGATCTATGAATTTGGTGAACATCTAAAGCAATGTGGAATTGTTCCACAATGGACTCCGCCCAAAACGCCCTAATGGAATGGAGTATCCGGATGGAGGAACCGAACCTTGTTAGACATGGTTAGGTCTATGATGAGTCAAAGTGATCTTCCATTGTCCTTCTAGGGATACGCTCTAGAAATGCCGCTTTCACACTTAATAGGGCTCCATCTAAATCCGTGGAAAGGACACCATATGAGATATGGACTGGGAAGCGTCCCGGTTTGTCTTTTCTTAAGATTTGGGGATGTGAGGCTTATGTAAAACGTATGACGTCTGATAAGCTTTCTTCCAAGTCTGATAAATGCTTCTTTGTAGGATATCCTAGGGAAACCAAAGGTTATTATTTCTACAACCGAGAAGAGGGCAAAGTGTTTGTCGCTTGTAATAGTATTTTTCTAGAGAAAGAGTTTCTTTCTAAAAGGATAAGTGGGAGAACGGTGCAACTTGAAGAAATTCAAGAAGCTCCAGAAATGTTTCTTCTTCCACTATACCACAATTAGATGAACAAGTTGTTGTTGAACCAATTGTTGAAACACCAGCCCCGCGTAGGTCAGAAAGGGCACGTCACGCTCCTGAAAAGTTCACGCTCCTAACCACGGGGTAGCGTGACATATTATTGTTAGACAATGTGAGCCTAAGACTTATAGTGAAGCAATGATGGGACCGGACTCTGAGAAATGGCTTAGAGCCATGAGATCCGAATTAGAATCCATGAGAGAAAATCAAGTTTGGAACTTGATAGATCCGCCTGATGGTGTAAAAACCATTGAGTGTAAATGGGGTTTTAAGAAAAAGATAGACATGGATGGAAATGTTCACATCTATAAGGCACGATTGGTGGCGAAAGGTTTTAAGCAAATTCAAGGAGTTGATTATGATAAGACCTTCTCGCCCGTCGCTATGCTAAAGTCTATACGGATCCTTCTAGCAATTACTATATTTTATGATTATGAGATATGGCAAATGGATGTCAAAACGGCTTTCCTTAATGGAAACCTAAGTGAGGATGTGTACATGACACATCCTGAAGGTTTTGTCGATCCACAAAATGCTAGGAAGATATGCAAGCTTCAAAAGTCCATTTATGGACTAAAGCAAGCATCTCGGAGTTGGAATCTTCGCTTTGATGAGGTAGTCAAAGGGTTTGGCTTCATTAAAAATGAAGAAGAGCCTTGTGTTTACAAAAAGGCTAGTGGGAGTGCGCTTGTCTTTCTGGTCCTTTATGTGAATGACATATTACTGATCGGTAATAATATTCCATTGCTTGAAGTTGTTAAGACTTCTTTGAGAAAGAGTTTCTCTATGAAGGACTTAGGAGAGGCAGCTTATATTTTAGGCATTAAGATCTATAGAGATAGATCGAAAAGGCTAATTGGATTATGCCAAGACACGTACATCGACAAGGTATTGAAACGGTTCAATATGCAAGATTCCAAGAAAGGTTTCTTGCCTATGTCGCATGGCATTACTCTTAGCAAGACTCAGTGTCCTTCGACACCTGATGAGATAGAGAAGATGAGAGCGATCCCGAATGCTTCGGCTATCAGATCCATCATGTATGCCATGATATGTACACGCACAAATGTAGCTTTCGCTCTAAGCGCTGCAAGCAGGTTTCAATCAAACCAAGGAGAAACACACTGGGTGGCTAGTAAGGATATCCTAAAGTACTTGAGAAGAACTATGGGTATGTTCCTAGTCTATGGAGGTGAGGAAGAGCTCGTTGTAAATGGTTACACTGATGCTAGCTTCCAAACCGACAAAGACGATTCGAGATCGTAATCTGGATATGTGTTTTGCCTCAATGGAGGTGCGGTGAGCTGGAAGAGTTCCAAGCAAGATACGGTTGCTGATTCAAGAACGGAGGCCGAGTACCTTGCCGCTTCAGAAGCTGCAAAGGAAGCTGTTTGGATCAGAAAATTTGTGTCTGAGTTGGGTGTGGTTCCTAGTGCGTCCACTCCAATGGATCTCTATTATCACAATAGTGGTGCCATTGCGCAAGCCAAGGAGCCTAGAGCGCATCAAAAGAACAAACACGTACTACGGCGTTATCACCTCATCCGGGACATTGTCGCTCGAGGTGATGTAAAGATATGCAAGGTGCACACGGATTCAAACATCGCTTATCCGTCGACAAAGCCTCTCTCTCAGCCCAAGCATGAGGCACATATGAGATCCATGGGTATTAGATATCTGCATGATTAATGTATGAGATATTGTGTAATGTCTATGTTTATGTGTGATTGAATAAAGTGTTATTCTGTTTCGTGGATAATAATTATTGCATTGATTGACAAGTAGGTGACTTGTTTGTGAAACTCATTGTTTTTCATAATATTATCCTAAATGATCACTAGTTCCTTATCATTATGTGGGACAATAATGATTCATGGACTAGCACATGTATTGGTTGGTGATCAAGTTTCACAGATCATTGATATGGAGATATCAAATCAATATTATGGACACATGTTGGAGAACATGGTGTTGGATTGACCCACTAAAAGACTCTGCTAAGATGTTATATTTGTGCCATCAGTCGTTGTCTTGAATGATGTACCTTTGGGATCCTTAGACCTGAGATCGTCATTGATCTCCAGAATGCGTAGTAGCACACTTAGGGGTTACCAAACGCTACTCCGTAACTGGGTAGTCATAAAGGTAGCTTTCGGGTATGTTATGAAATATGTCATGGGGTGTGAGCGGTCAAGATGGAATTTGCCCCTCCTAATAACAGAGGAGAGATATCTCTGGCCCCTCGAGTTAGATGGATTTGAAAGTGCATGGCCATGCCAATGTGATTAAAAGTTAATCACGATGACTAAGAGTTAGTCATGATAAATCCACTAGACGTTCGAGTGAATGGTCGAGCTATTACAGGGATGGCACGTATCTCGCCTTGAGCTTGACTGATATCGTGAGGCAAAGGGATCGCTGAATGCGTAAGTCAAAGGTTCAGCTGATATGATCTTTATATGCACATGAGAATCAGTATGTGCTGCTAGGTGCCACTATTGATTTATGATTTGAAAAGGCATTTTCACATCATTGTCATGTACATGTGAACCTAACGGGTCACACACTTAACGGGTTGGAACATCGCTTGCCTATGTGATTGTCTCTAGTGCAAGTGGGAGATTGTTGGAGAGATGCCCAAGAGACATTACGGATTTGATCCGTATGTGATGGTCATATGGATATTGATCCGTGTGGAATTAGTCCACTAATGGGCCAACTTGTCGAGGCCCATTAGAAGGGTCTATATAAGTGGAGGCGGGGCAAGGGGTACGTGAACCCACCAGTCCATAACCCTAGCCGTCGCGCTCCTCTCTCTCTTGCCCACAACCCTAACCATGTTGCCGGTGCTAGCACGCCCTGCACAGTGTTCCAACCCCGTACATGTGGATACCGCGAGGAGTCGCTGCTGTTGCTGCGGTGCCGAACGGATGGACTAGGAGGAGACGCTTGACATGATCGACTACTTTCTCTACACCGACGCGCGACTACGTTGGACGAGCTGCTCCAACATTCGCTTCCGCTCCACCTGCGCGTCTAGTGGTAACGATCCATGATCCCCTCCTTACAAGGTTTCCTGATTGAACAGTAGAAATTATTATATGCTATCGTAGCCTACCCGTTCCCTAACACTTTACACAATGGCCATATTTATATGAATATAACCTTAGCGAAGCCTTCATCTGTAGTTAGATGATCATAACTATAAGGTAAGGTTAAATTGAAGGATTTATGGGAGGATAACAATGTTATGGTTATGATGGAAGAATAGATTGGGCTAAGGGCATGAGTCCGGTGGTGATTGCATGCATATGTACCTTTGTGGTTATGTGGCGGGTCACACGGCTATGTCTGAGGCATTTGAGGATAATCAACTAAGCCACGAATAAAACATAGTTATTGCCTATCCATGGGATCGATTATTCGGACTTGATCTAGTTATTGCTTTCATTTCGTGAGCATGTCTGGGTAGGTCCTCGGATATTGACCAACCTATCCTATGGGTAGAGCCTCTGGAGCTGGACCAGCCTACCACGGTACGAACCATGTAAACAGTGTCCGACTGTTAAGATGGTCCTTAGTGTTACCGGGCACGTTTCAAAAATGGAAGGGTAGCTTGATCCTGTTATCCCGGTTCTGTACAAACTATGGATATCATGTGGGTAAAGTTGGGCAGGCTCTGTAGAGTTGAACTTAAATCATTCGAATGTGTCGTGCTTTCGGCAAATAGAGCTATGTTTACTTTTATGGCAAGGTCATACTTATTCCTCGTGGCTGAGATGGATATGATCATGGTGGACACTTATATCTTGTAGTTACCTATGATACTGATGCTTAATCATGCCTAAATGAAGAAGGTTACTAATTATGATGCTTGCATAGCCTAGTACTTTAAGAATTATCTTGCATTTTATTACCTGTTTTTTGTGGCTTGCTGAGTACGAAAGTACTCACCCTTGCTTAAATATTATCAAAGATTGAGCAGCTTGAGGAGACTGACATGGGAGATGATAACTACTTTGATGGAGATGACTTTGGGTTTTAGGTTTCGTCCACACTCGAGCTAGTCCTGTGGTTTTTCGTAGTGTATGGGTGTTTGTATCATTGTAAATTAGTTGAAGTGTATGGTTGTGGAACCTAGTTGTTAGACCTTAATTTATATAAGTATTTTCTATGGTATGTAATAAAGCCGATTTTATACTATTATATATATGACTGACTTCCTGGGAGGTCACATAATAGGTGATTCTCTGAGTGTCCCCACAAAATTATACAAGAGTCGGGGCCTACACCTGATTAGGTGCACTTGACCGGTATTCAAGAATCAAAGCTCAAAATCAGGAAGCACTCAAGAGCTGCTGTGGGATACTTGCCTTACGGGTATCCATCGATATGCTGATGTGGAAAGGGTTCTCGATCTTCCGAAAGGTTCTGGATACTTTGATTTGGTCGGAGGTGACACACAAATCGATCCGGCTTCAGAAAAACACGTTCTAAACCCCGCAATCGCAGCACGACATCTCCTCTGGTTATCAACCGTTCTAAAATGATTAACCTCGCCGAGAAGGCTAATCCCTTCCTGCGAATCAAGAACACAAGTAAGAACAAAGAAGAATGCAACATAATTACAGATATATTATGAATCTCACAAAGTTGGGGTCTCACAAACCGTGATGACGGCGAAACTGTTATGAACAGAATAATCTAAGCAAAACCCGAACCCTAATGGTGCGACGGTGGCTGTATATGAAGACCCTAGGATCGTGCAAGACGCTCTGGATGCGCCCCTAATTGGGCTCAACTAGATACAAAGCCCAAAGGCCAAAAAATAGGCGACACGGCACCAAAATAGATTCTGCACCCTCTCTTATTTCGATAATTCCTGATGACTCCGGATGAATTTTGACATGATACCAGCGGCATTGGAAAGGTCATCTTCTTATATTTCTGTGCATATGTAGAACATCCAAATCCGAGTCCGTATGTGTCCTGGGCATCTATTTAAGTGCAGACTGGTCCTGAGCCCCGAAACAGACTCGAAGTCGGTTTTGGTTGGGCCTCCACCTTGGCTTCCACGTCCTTACTGGTCCTCCACGTCTCCAAGTCCTTGTCTCATCATCTTCTGGTCCTCTCTATGGTTCCTAATTACAATATAATCATTAGGTAGCAAACCATTCTCAGAAGTGACATATAATGAAGAATGTAGGAACGAGCTCACCTCTAAATTTAGTCGTCGTGCACGAGCTCTAGTCATTGGATCTTGCAAGTCCAAAATTGGAGGAGTGTTGCATATATCCTTAGGAGTGATGTCCTCATCATATGCTTAAGTTGGTAGTTGACCTGATACTTCATCGACAAGGAATCTGACCGAGTCGGCTTGGAGCGAGCGCAAGGCAATTAGAGATAGACTTTCTATGTAAATCCTTGTAGGTTACAAGTAGGACTCTTGATGTACCCCCTGCCGACCGGATATATAAGGCGGCAGGGTACCCCCATCGAGGGACACAACACAATATCAGATTACAAGCAATACAGCCCACAGAACACAGGACGTAGGGTTTTTTACTCTCATCAAGAGGGCCCGAACCAGTATAACTTGGCGTTTTGTGTTACCATTATAGTTCTTAGTCTTGACGCAGCCCTATATATTTATTGCCGGAATCAAGCTTCAACAAAACTTATGAAATTTTAGGAAAAATCAGAACAAATCAAATCATTCACAAATTAAATTTGTTTCAAAATTTGTTGGTTTTAAAAATTGTATTTTACTAAAGTACTATAAAACTAAATATAAATTGGATTTTTTTGGAAGCTAGAGTCCTTGATCAAGTTTTTGCTTTTCTTTTTGTTTTATTTGGAGTTCTTCTGGTGTTTGTTTCCCCACTCCAACTCGAGAGTTTGAATTATCAAATACCTTGAAAAAGAATTTTCGACACCGCCCTATATATTTGGATCGAAACCTATATTCTATTTTTGAAACTAAGAGTCGTGATCAAGATTTTGCTTTTCCTTTTGTGGTGTTCGTTTCCCCTCTCCAACTCGAGAGTTTGAATTATCAAATCCCTTGAAAAACAATTAAACAATTTCAAAACCTCCCTATATATTTGGGCCAAAACCTATATCTATTCAATTTTGGCCCAAATACTTTTCCTTATTCCTCCCAGCGGGAACTATCGGAGCAGGCCGCCACTCCTATCTTCCTTTGGCCCATTCAAGCAGGGCTCGACCTGTCCTTAGCCCACCCCTTGTTCCCACACACACACAGAGAGAGAGAGAGAGAGAGAGAGAGCCAAGCCTTGGGCCCACATATCCAGCTCTTCTCAAGCACCAAGTACAGGAAAATGGTTCTGATGATACAAGATCTTAGTTTTTACCATGTTATTATTTTAAATATACATGTGTAGATTGCTAAAAAAAATTCTAACAAAATTATAGTTAGATTGGGTAACACCTACCTAATCTTCTGGTTACACAATCTTTTTCTCCATTTTTTAGATAATGAAAAAAAAGGTACCTGACCTTTACCTCACAGTGAGGCTGTCATTACAAGCATACAACCACCGTCTATCATCACACTTGATATTTAAGGAAAATGCACACCGCTAAAAGAATAATTCAGATAATGAGATACATCAAGTGCAAATTCTATTGGTGAATCTCCATCCATGATGTACAAAGACTTGCATAGCCAACACCTCCATGTGTCAACATGCCTCCTTTATTTTCTCTCTGGAGTTGAGCCCAGATCCGAAGCCAGTGAGTAATCCCTGTATAGTACCTACAAATAAATTTTTATAGGTGATTTGTTAAAAATTATATCATTTCTACTAAGCCAGATAACCCAACAAAATGCTAAGGCACCCCCTAATATTTGTCTTTTCCATTTCCTTCCCATCCTCCACTATAGTCATCGGCAATGGAAGGAAAGCATTATTATCAAAAATCATTTATGGTGGATATTACAATTATTAAATTTACTCTGAACATTCAGCTATTTGTCAGAAGATTAAATGTTTGCTTAAAAATTAGCATAAAGAATCATTTAGAAAAGTACATAGGTGTTGATTTTATATAAAAGTCAAACAAGCATGACAAATATTGGATTACCAAAAAACCTTTATTAGTATTTAAGCCACACCTTACACTACCGACAAGGAAGAGCGGTACCTCCCCAACAGCGTGCTAGTGGCACTTCTTAGTCATGAGGTGAGCAAAAAATAAATCAATAAAAATAACATTAATCAGGAAGAAATAAAAAGGAATGCTAACTTTACACCTAAACTTACCAAATGAAAAGTTAAAACTGTATACTACAGTAAGAAGAAACACTCATGGAAATAAATCACATCGTTATTCAGCAAGCGGTATTTCCATCCAGATGTTATTCATTTATAATATGAGAAGATCACAAATTTGATAAAAAAAATTAGCATAAAGAAATGTTTAAAAAAGTACATAGGTGTTGGTTATGTACAAAGTCAAACAACCATTACAAAAAAACTTTTATTCATATTAAAGCCTCACCTTACAGTGCTACAAGGAAGAGTGCCCCCCCCCCCCTCCCCCAGCACACCAATAAGCACATCACGAGGTGAGTCAAAAATAAATCAACAAAGCCAATAACAATGAGATACTTTATTTAGAATAAGTTTACTGCACCTACACAAGTTGAGATAGCATCAATACTAACTTTACATCTAAATTTGCCAATTGAAATTTGAAAACTGTAGACAGCAAGAAGAAACACTCATGAAAAAAAAGAATGTTTATCGATATTAAAGCTTGACCTTACAGTGGCAACAACAAAGAGCGGCCTCTCCCAAGCAGAAACACACCGAGCACATCATAATGTGAGTAAAAAAAATCAAAATGGACAACATTAATCTCAGGAAGAAATATCAGTATATCTTTTTTTTTTGGACAACATTAATTGATGAGATAAAACTGACAAACATCTGTTGTATTTTTTAGAATAAGTTACTACACCTAAATATGTCAAGATACCAGATATACTAACTTTGCACCTAAAATTACCAATTGAGCTAGTTGTCATTTATAATCTCAGAAGATCGAATATTTGCTTAAAAATTAGCATAAAGAAATATTTAAGAAAATACATAGGTGTTGATTTTGTATAAAAGTCAAGCAAGCATGACAAATATTGGATTACCCAAAAAAAATCTTTATTGCCATTTAAATCTCACCTTACACTACCAACTAGGAAGAGCATGTTACAAATAATATGGACCAAATGGATGATTGTATTGAGGTCCAATAGGGACTATATATAGAGTACATGAGGGGAAACCCTAGACTACAACATTACACTAACAACCTTGACTATTATACCCATAACACCCCCCTCAAATGCAACGTGAATGCAATGACGCTGCATTTGAAGAGTTCATAATAAACACACATGATTTAAAACAAAACTGATACATACAAGTTCAAATAAAAAATATTGTCGAAGCCTGCAACTCTTGAACATCGATGATGAAAATCTCCTCCACAAGAGGGTATTCCTTCAGGGAAGGTACTTGAGCAAATACCCAAGTTTTCACGAACAGTACATCAACTCTACCACGATGATGACATGATTAGCCAAATTGACAGGTTTGAATAATCAAAAGAAAAAAAAGAAATTGGCTGGCTTAACAAAATTTTGTGGACATGCATGGCTTACAGACAATGGGAATGCAAATGGACATGGATATAGGATGACTTGAGCCTCAACAAAAATCAAAGGAAAAGACTCTAAATACTAGACACTAGCAGCAGTAGCAAGAAGGTAACCCGTAGCAGAAGATATATAATTGAGCAATGCTTAGCAACCAGGCCAATAGTAGCAGCAAGGATCAACACCACAGTTCCAGCAAGCAGCAGCGGATTTAAAAAAAATGATAGAGAATTGCCGGCACTCACTACTGGCCGCGCCTCACGTTCAGGAGGGGCGTTCCAGCCAAACAGAGCAGCTAGAGCTTTGATATGAAGTTGACTAAGTGGCTGATCAAACACCCTTGCGTACTGCTCCAATGAAGCTTCAGAAACTTTGTCATCCGAGTTCACGAAGCCCAATTGCCGGCAAACCAATGCCGCTGCTTCATGATTTGTTTCTGAAGAAAGTTTCGCCACTCGACGACTGTGCCTTAGCTTGAAATCTGCTGGCATGGTTTTCTTCCTGCGCTTGGGTGCTGGAGGCGCCGGCAGATTGTTTTCAATCACCTTTGTAGCTTTGTTGATGAAGATCGTCTTTGGAGAAGCCAGTGCACGTGCTATACTGACAATGTCCTCTTGGGTATTCACCCGCTCCCCTTCAGCATGTACCTCCGTTGCCAGCTCTGTTGGGCGCCCAAGTCGAGAGCCATCCACGCGGCTCCCTGCTCCCTGCCCTGATCAGCGTTGCTTTGTTCTCTGAGGGTTTCATGGGCTGAAGGCCGAATCCCCTGAGCTTGTTTGTTCCTGCGCGAGTAGCACTTGGGCTCCCTATGCAGATCCGTGGTCACATGCAGCGCCACCATAGCCGGGGTAGTGAGGGAAAAATGCTCCATTGTTGGCAAGTACTCAGAACTCTGTTTTTCCTCAGGTCCTAGTGTCACCTGGCACTACGTCGTGGCCGGTCACAGGAGAACTGTGACACAGCCTGCTCATGTACTGTGTGATCTTGGACTTCGTTAAGGTTGGGCCTAGGTGCCAGGGAAGCGGAATAGGAGGCCCAAGCTGCTATCCAGCTCCTGCACCTGACTGCCATCCACCGAATTTTGAATTTCAAACTCAAAATCCACCAACAATCTCTCGTGATCCTTGATGACAGCCCCCGAGGAAGGGTTAATGACCACGGCCGCCAGATCTTCAAAGAGAGGATCCACCCCCGAGGCAGGCTGCACTACTTCGCCTTCTTCAATTTCCACTTCATTGTTGAGGCCTGCCACATATCCTCCTTGTACCAAGCCAGGGCCCAGTCGCACATGCGCTGATAGACGAGGCATCTTGCCCCGGGTTGGAGAGATGCTCCTTGAATTCCGGGAGGCTGTCGACGGCTAACGAGAAAACTGTCACCGCTGGCGACTACTTCCGTCGTCGTCTCCACCCGACGGAGGAGGCGGAGGGCTTGTACTGGCGGCGGTTGCACGGTCCCTGGGACCGGCACCACCGAGATGTCGATGGGGTACTGCAGAGCCCTCTTGACCGGTGGGTTTTGTTCGAACATCGTTGGAGGCTCCACAATGACGAGGTCAATGGCCGCCAGGATACGATCCGGCTCCACACACCACACCACCAGCCAGAACACCGAGTAATCACGCCTGTTCACCGTGTCTGGGAGGAGCTTAATCACCCAGCACCACTCGTCGAGCAGATGTTCTGCCGTTTCTAGCTCCTAGGCGAGGGCTGGAATGCCACGCAGCTCGACGGCGACAAGATTGGGCAGGACCACATCGGTGGCGTTAGCTAGGTGCAACCATCACCGAAAATGTAGCATGCATGAAGCTAGCTGGACTGGTACTCCCACGCCGTAGACTCTGGCCGCCGTCGCTTCATCAGCATGGATCACCAGGTAGTCCGTGGGGCACAGACAATGAACCTCGAATGACCTGTCCGAGAATTCATAGCGGCGAGCTAACTCAGCTGCTAGAACGTCGATCGAGATAGTCGTGACTGTTGGAACCAAAACAGAGACACGGTATTTGGTGCTGCGGGAGCTGTGGCTTGTGTGGCTCTATGGCCGAATATATATAAGAAACTAATACAAACTAGGAAGAGCTTTTACTTGGCTGGCAATCAAACTTAGAGATAGAAAAATTTAAACTTGCCTAATCTATTAGCAAACCGACTAAAGACTCTAACTACTAGAGAGACTATCTAATAAGATACATATGTGCAGGGATATAGCAACAAATCTCCTCCTAATCCTTGCTCATTTGATTACTTTGGACCATTCCAATCCTAACTCTAAGCTCATGGAATCTAACTTGCCCAAGTAACTTCGTGAAGATGTTAGCGAGCTGGTCCTGTGTCCCGACGAAATTGGCACTGATGCTGCCATGAATGCTTCCCGCACAAAATGATACTTGATCCTGATGTGCTTACTCCTGTGATGAAAGACGGGATTCTTGATCAGTGCCAACGCGGACATGTTGTCGATGTTTAGCCCGACTGTCTCAGCTTGATCTCCAGTAAAATCGCTAAGCAACCAGGCTAGCCAAATAGCCTGTGTTGCTGCCAAAGTTGCAGCATACTCTGCCTCACACAAAGACAGAGCAACCACCTGCTACTTCAGGGAGTGCAAGCTCACTCGTCCACTCCCCAGGAAGAAGATGCCACCTGATGTGCTCCAACTTGTGTCAATATCGTCGACGAGGTCAGAGTTGGTGTACCAATCAACTTCACCCTTGCAGCGCCACCGCGCACATAGAAGTAGCCGTAGTCCAGTGTTCCAGCAATGTAATGGAGGATGCGCTTGACGGCGACCATGTGCTCCTCCGTAGGATGCTACAGGAATCTGCTCACATACCCAACCGCAAACGAAATGTCCGGCCGGGTGTGAACCAAATAACATAGGCAGCAGATGATTCGCCGATATAAAGTCGCGCCGACCTCCGCTGCCTCATTGTTGCGGCTCAGTTTAAGCCTCTCCTCCATTGGGGTATGCACAGGATTGCAATTAGACATCCCTGCCACCTCCAACACCTTCCACGCATAGCTCCCTTGACTCGCCGTGATGCCGCCGGCGGTTTGTTGCACCTTAATGCCAAGATAGAAAGACAGGAGGCCCAGATCGCTCATCTTGAACTCCGACTTCATCTCCTCCTTGAAGCGCAGAACATCTTTTTCCGAGGCGCATGTGATAGCAAAGTCATCAGCATAGACACCGACGAGTGTCCGAGCACCACCACTGCCGCGACCATAGATACCAACCTCGTGTGCACTTTGCATGAAGCCGAGCATCTTCAATGTGCTGTCCAGCCGCGCATTCCATGCACGTGGAGCTTGACAAAGTCCATAAAGGGCCTTGTGCAGCTGGAGCACCTTGTTCTCCTCGGCGACGGTGAATCCCGATGGCTACGACACATACACCTCCTCCCAAAGCACCCCATTAAGGAATGGGGACTTGACGTCCATGTGATGCACGGCCGAGCCCTGGTGACCAGCCAAAGCTAGCAGCAGCCTCACGGATCCCAGCCGTGCAACAGGGGCGAAGGTGTCCTCATAATCAATCCCCGGCTGTGGACAAACCCTTTTGCGACGAGGCGTGCCCTGTGCTTGACAATGGCGCCGGCCTTATTCGGCTTCAGCTTGTACACCCATTTGAAACCAATTGGGCGATGACCACGCGGCAAATCGACGAGCTCCCAAGAGCCGTTCTCCTCCACTGCCTTCAATTCCTCACGCATGGCCGCCTGCCATGCTTCTTCCTTGGATGCTTCCTAGAACGTGGCTGGCTCCCCGGTGCAAGCAAGATGGAGCTCTGCGTCAACCCCACGAGCTGCAAGGCCTGGTGGAGGCTCGGTGTCACCGAGCAAGTTGTCGACCGTGCGATAGCGCACGGGAGTGTCATCATGGTACGCGTCTAGCCGATCCTCGTTGTTTGGTGGAGGCGTGACAAAGACAGGAGGCACTGGTGCGTCTACAGCAGCGTGAGGTGCGGGCGTTGCCGGTGCAAGGGATGGCGTTCGCGGCGCTGGCGGAGGTGACGGTGTGCGAGCCCCCCTGTTCATGGGAGCCGGCGCATCCTCAAACCCACACTGCACGATGTGCTCGATGCGGAAGTCATAGGTGGTCGGTGCAGCAGTGGCGTTCGTCTTCCCTTCCCAATCCCAGTCAATGGATTCATCAAAAATCACGTCGCGGGACACGATCACCTTGCCTGTAGCATGTTCCAGCAGTCTGTACGCCTTGGTTCTACTGGCGTAGCCGATGAACACCAGAGGGCGACTACGGTCGTCGAGCTTGGACACTCCAGGCTTCACGATCTTCGCGTATGCCACACATTCGAAGGTGCGTAGGAAGGAGACCGAAGGTTTCTTGCCCGTCCATGCTTCATACGGAGTCAGCCTGTCCAGGGCCTTTGTCGGTGCGTGATTGAGGAGGAAGACAGCCGTCGAGACGGCCTCCCCCCAGTAGAGCGCCGGTACCTTCCTCTGCTTCAACAGTGTGCGTGCTGTGGTGAGCACGGTTTGTTTACACCTCTCCCCAACGCTATTTTGCTGTGGCGTGTACGGCGCGGTGAAGTGTCGCTCAACACCTTGTTCTGCACAATGGCGCGCAAATTCAGCTGAAGTGAATTCGCCACCATTGTCGGTGCGCAGAACACGAAGGCGCTGACCACTCTGGTTCTCAACGCCAGCCTGTACCCTCTTGATCACGGTCTCGGCATCACTGTTTAAGGAGAGGAGCTCGAGCCACATGAAGCGCGAGAATTCGTCTACGAGGAGGAGGAAGTACTTTCTTCCACCTGGTGTTGCTGGAGAAACACGGCCACAGAGGTCACCATGAACAAGCTCGAGGGGAAGGTCAGCGCGATACTTAGCTTTAGCAGGAAATGAAGCACGCCGATGCTTGGTGGTGACACAAGTCTTGCATAGCTGATTGATGTGGTCCAGCTTGGGAAGACCTCGCACCATATCGTCACGCACGAGCCTCCATAGAGCGTCGAAGTTCAGATGCCCATAACGGATCATGCCAGAGCCAAGCTCCTTCCGATTCAGCTCGGGCAGCGAGGCACACAGGTTTGGCGATAGCCAGCCGTAAGATGTAGAGCCGAGTGCGCCCGTATTCCACCTTGACGAGAAGTCGCCACTGCCGATCCCAGATGCGCATTACACCATCATCGATCTCCACCTTGGAGCCTCCCTAGTCGAGCTGACCAATGGAGATAATGGAGTTCTTCAGCTAGGGAATGTAGTACACGCTGGTGAAGGCTTTGTGCTCGCCGTTCCGCCCGGCGAAGATGATGGTGCCCTAGCCGCAGATCTCTACGACCGAGCCATCGCCGAAGTGCACGTCTCCAACCACGGCCTGATCCAAACTTGAGAAGGTATCCAGCCTCCCCGTCATATGGTTTGATGCGCCGGTGTCAAGGTACCAGCCCTCTAGCTTCTCCGTATCATCCGTCTCAGCGAGGAACGCTCGAGCACGCGTCTCATGAAGATGCAGTGGTGCAGCGGCGTCAACCAGGTTCAGGTCAACAATCTCGGCGAGATGAAGAGCAGGTTCGTCGTCGTCAGAGTCCACCACGAGGTTTGCCTGCTCGCGCTTGGGTGAGCGGCACTGCTTAGCCCAATGACCCTTGCGGCTGCAGTTGTGGCACTTGTCTCGTGCGGGATCAGGACGGGGTGTGTCCTTTGCTTCTGCATCCTTGCCGCCGCTCCTCTTCCCTCTCTGACCGCGCCGATGATTCTTGGGCTTGGCCATTGAGGAAGACTCCCCGGACTGTTTGGAGCGCGCAAGCCACTGCTCCTCCGTAAGCAATAGCTTGCCAGATGCATCAATGTCCGGCATGTTGGAGTCGCGGTTCTACACCACATTTAGTCGACACGTGATGTCGTCAACTGTCAGCGTGGAGATGTCAAGCAGGGTCTCAATGGAGACGGCCACCTACTTGAACGTCTTTGGTACCAGTCGAAGGTATTTTTCAACTACCTTTTGATCCGGCTCAGGATCACCTAGGACAGCCAACTGGGTCATGATGCTCTCCAGTCGAACGGCAAAGTCATCCACCGCCTCGCCTTCGTGAAAGCAAAGTTGCTCGTACGTCGCACGTACAGCCTGCGCATTAGACTTGCGCGTTCGCTGGGTGGCTAGTAAGAATATCCTAAAGTACTTGAGAAGAACTATGGGTATGTTCCTAGTCTATAGAGGTGAGGAAGAGCTCATTGTAAATGGTTACACTGATGCTAGCTTCTAAACCGACAAAGATGATTCGATATCACAATCTGGATGTGTTTTGCCTCAATGGAGGCGCGGTGAGCTGGAGGAGTTCCAAGCAAGATATGGTTGCTGACTCAACAACAGAGGACGAGTACCTTGCCGCTTCAGAAGCTGCAAAGGAAGCTGTTTGGATCAGAAAATTTGTTTCTGAGTTGGGTGTAGTTCCTAGTGCGTCTAGTCAAATGGATCTCTATTGTGACAATAGTGGTGTCATTGCGCAAGGCAAGGAGTCTAGAGCGCATCAAAAGAACAAACACGTACTACGGCTTTATTATCTCATCCGGGACATCGTCGCTCAAGGTGATGTAAAGATATGCAAGGTGCACACGGATTCAAATATCGCTGATCCGTTGACAAAGCCTCTCTCTCAGCCCAAGCATGAGGCACATATGAGATCCATGGGTATTATGTGTTATTGAATAAAGTGTTATCTGTTCCATAGATAATAATTATTGCATTGATTAACAAGTACGTGACTTATTTGTGAAACTCATTATTTTTATAATATTATCCTAAATGATCCCTAGTTCCTTATCATTATGTGGGACAATAATGATTCATGGACTAGCACATGTATTGGTTGATGATCATATTTCACAGATCATTGATATGAAGATATCAAATCAATAATGTGGACACATGTTGGAGAACATGGTGTTGAATTGACCCACTAAAAGACTTTGCTAAGATGTTATATTTATGCCATCAGTCTTTGTCTTGAATGATATACCTTTGGGATCCTTAGACCTGAGATCGTCATTGATTTCCAGAATGCGTAGTAGTTGGGTAGTCATAAAGGTAGCTTTCGGGTATGTTATGAAACATGTCATAGGGTATGAGCGGTCAAGATGGAATTTGCCCCTCCTAATAATAGGAGAGATATCTCTGGGCCCCTCGAGTTAGATGGATTTGGAAGTGCGTGGCCATGCCAATATGATTAAAAGTTAATCACGATGACTAAGAGTTAGTCATGATAAATCCACTAGACGTTCGAGTGAATGGTCGAGCTATTACAAGAATGGCACGTATCTCGCCTTGAGCTTGACTGATATCATGAGGCAAAGGGATCGCTGAATGCGTATGTCAAAGGTTCAGCCGATATGATCTTTATGTGTCTCCGAGAATCAGTATGTGCTGCTAGGTGCCGCTATTGATTTATGATTTGAAAAAGGGTTTTCACATCATTGTCTTGTACATGTGAACCTATTGGGTCACACACTTAACGGGTTGGAACATTGCTTGCCTATGTGATTGTCTCTAGTGCAAGTGGGAGATTGTTGAAGATACGCCCAAGAGAGATTATGGATTTGATCCATATGTGAGGGCCATACGGGTATTGATCCATGAGGGATTAGTTCACTAATGGGCTAACTTGTCGAGACCCATTAGAAGGGTCTATATAAGTGGAAGCGGGGCAAGGGGTGCACATGACCACCAGTCTAGAACCCTAGCCGTGTTACCGGTGCTAGCACGCCGCGCACAGTGCTCCAACCCCGTATGTGTGGATACCGCGAGGAGGCGCTGTTGTTGCTGCGGTGCCGGACGGCTAGATTAGGAGGAGACGGTTGTGATCGACTACTTTCTCTATATCGACGCACGACTACATTGGACGAGCTTCCAACCTTCGTTTCCGCTCCGTCTGCACGTCTAGTGGTAATGATCCATGATCCCCTCTTGCAAAGTTTCCTGATTGAACGGTAAAAATTTAATATGCTATCGTAGCCTACCCGGTCCCCTTCAGAGACTTGACCTGACTCACCACCGATGACTTAGACGATGTTCTGCTGGCGGCCACCACGTCCCGATAGGAGGCGACCTCCTGCGGACCCACCGTAGAGCCACACAGAGGAGGAAGCCGGGCTCCCGTCACTCCAGCGCTCCTATTTGGAACTACCTTTCGAAGGGGCTGGGGCAGGTGCCAGGGTCTTTACGGCGGCGCCTGAAGGGAAATCTACCGAGGCCTAAAGAGAGGGGTTGGGGGTGGGGAAGGGGAAGGTCACCAAGGTCGCGACAAGTGAGGTGGCCGCCGGCGTGGGGCTTGGGGGAGGTGGGGCGTCGAGGGGGGGGGGGGGGAGCGGAGAGGTCCGTCATCTCCTCTGTTCAGTCAGACTTCGGTGATTGATTAGAAGGTCACATTCCCTTGCCAACAAACACTTCTTATTCATGAGGTGAGCCAAAAATAAATCAACAAGGATAACATTAATCTTAGGAAGAAATAATATTAGCACTCTTACAGATATAATATTAACCCCCTAACTTAATGATCAAAGCAAGTTGGTTGTCGATTATGAAGGCAATAAGATTAATAAAAAAGAAACCATGCCGGATAAATTAGATATTGCTTAGGAACATACGACCTTGTCAATAAAATAGATATTATAAAATAACTTAGCTTTATAATGGCCGATAAGTCGAAGAAGAGCCTCCAAGTGTATAGATTGATACAATTAGCGATGTGTTGAGTAATCACTGAGGCGGTGAAAAAATCACCGAGTGGTGCAGTCCAGTGAAAGGTTGATTGGCTCTGTTGCCAAATCATCGAGTCATATCAGTTTGCTCCAAGTCATCAGCTCACCTTTTTGCAATATAGACACTAAAAAACATAAAATATATCATATCTTTAAATTTATGAGATAAAACTGATAAACATCCGTTGTATGTTTTATTTAGAATAAGTTTACTACACCTAAACATGTCAAGATATCAGATATGTGAAATTTACACCTAAAATTACCAATTGAAAAGTGGAAATTGTATACTATAGCAAGAAGGAACACTAATGGAAATAAATCATAACTCTATCTAGCAAGTTGTATTTACATTCAGCTATTAGTCATTTATAATCTCAAAAGATCGAATGTTTGCTTAAAAATAAGCATAAAGAAATATTTAAGAAAGTACATAGGTGTTGATTTTGTACAAAAGTGAATCAAGCATGACAAATATTGCATTGCCCAAAAAAGAAACCTTTATTGGTATTTAAGCCCCACTTTACACTAGCAACAAGGAAGATCCATCCCTCCCCAACAGCATGCCAGCAAACACTTCTTATTCATGAGGTGAGCCAAAAATAAATCAACAAGGATAACATTAATCTTAGGAAGAAATAATATTAGCACTCTTACAGATATAATATTAACCCCCCAACTTAATGATCAAAGCAAGTTGGTTGTTGATTATGAAGGCACTAAGATTAGTAAAAAAGAAACCATGCCGGATAAAAATAGATGTTGCTTAGGAACATACGGCCTTGTCAATAAAACAGATATTATAAAAAAACTTAGCTTTATAATGGCCAATAAGTCGAAGAAGAGCCCCCAAGTGTATAGATTGATACAATTAGCGATGTATTGAGTAATCACTGAGGCGGTGAAAAAATCACCGAGTGGTGGAGTCCAGTGAAAGGTTGATTGGCCAAGCCACAGAAGAATATTGAATATTATATGGCATAATAACCATCCAGACGGCACCCTTATTCCTATTGATTATTGAGATCTCTATCCACTAGTATTCAACCAGGTGTAAAAGCTGCAATGAACTATCAAAATATGTCTCATGTAGCTGTGTAACGTATCACACATAATGACGAGCATGAAGATGACAAGAAAACCAGAGAAATAATAAGATCAATCCAATATGTTGATACATATCCATGTACGGTCATCACATAATCAAATTTACTAATAATCAATTAGTAGATCCCAGATAAATAACATCAAGCCATTATTGAATACCGAATGGCGAACCACTCAAACCAAGGTGACCAAGTGAAAAAATTACAAGAATATATTCCAATGATGACTAGTCAATAAGATTCAGGCATAATGACCCCACGATATACATACTCCAGATAATATATGTGACTGATTAGTCAAATTTCGAATGAATATCCTCATAATTGATAATAAGTAGAATTTTCAGATAGTTGCTAAATATTTCGAGAACCAAATTATTCTAGATGAATGTCCAGATGACTGATAAAATTCCACATGAGTATAACATCCCGATCACTGATAAATATTTGAGGTAATTGAAAATAAAAATATTCCTGATAATGTCCAAATGATTGATACGGTTCCAACTGAATATCCAATATAATATCCCGATCACTGATAAATATTTGAGGTAATTGACAACAAAATTATTCCTGATGAATGTCCAAATGATTGATACGGTTCCAACTGAATATCCAAATGAGTTATAATATTTCTGATGACATCCAGATCAATCAATAATAAAAATAAAAATCAGAAGGACAATGGGATGAAAGCATTATTACCAGAAATAATGTATGGTGGATATTACGATTGTTAAATCTACTCTGAACATTCAGCCATTTGTAATTTATAATCTCAGAAGATCGAATGTTTGCTTAAAAATTAGCATAAATATGTTAGCATAAATCACAGCGTCATCCAGCAAGTTGTATTTATGTCTAGTTGTTAGTCATTTATAATACGAGAAGATCGTATGTTTGCTAAAAGATTAGCAAAAAAAATAGTTTAGAAAAATACGTAGATGTTGGTTATGTACAAAAGTCAAACCACCATTACAAATATTAGATTACCCAAGAAAAATAACGTTTAATGATATTAAAGCCTCACCTTACAGTGCCAACAAGGAAGAGCAGCCCCTCCCCACCAGCAAGCCACCGAGCACATCATGACATGTGTTCAAAAAAAATCAGCAAAGACAACATTAACCTCAAGAAGAAATATCAGCACTCTGACAGACAAGTTCTTAAAGGAATATATATCTTAGGCCACCAGTAGTTAATTTGAGTCTCTTTTCTCTTTTTGCAACATAGACACTAAGAAGCATAAAATATATCGTATCTTC
Organism: Eleusine coracana subsp. coracana; assembly: GCA_032690845.1. Classification (NCBI taxonomy): domain Eukaryota; kingdom Viridiplantae; phylum Streptophyta; class Magnoliopsida; order Poales; family Poaceae; genus Eleusine; species Eleusine coracana. The sequence goes on from CM064432.1 coordinate 7,826,499, forward strand.
AAAACTGATGAGATAAAACTGATAAACATTTGTTGTATGTTTTATTTAGAATAAGTTACTCCGCCAAAACATGTCAAGATACCAGATAAGCTCATGTGGCCACCAAATACATGATAAAAGAAGGAACCAAAACAAATAGAGGACCAAAGTAGACCTACAATGCAGAATTTGTGGCCTAATGACATCAGGTGAGAGCAAATTCTAACAAAACGTGCAGCTTGACATTCTCACTTGAAAATAGTATCAACAAATGACCGTGCTTAGTTCTTAAAACAATCATCAAGAACACTCCACATGCAGAATTTATAACCTAAAAAGAGCAAGCCTGACGAAACATGCAACATGGCATTCTCACTAAAAAAAATAGTAGTAGCAAAAGGACATAGCTTGGTTCTAAAACATTCATCTCCCAGAACACTACACTATCTAATTTGATGTATATAGGGTAAGTAGAAAAGGTGTTCACCATGAACTGAGGGGAAGAAATACTTTTGACCCCAACAAGCTAATATCAAAACAATTCAATGACTGAACACCGAATGGCGAACGACTCAAACCAAGATGACCAAGTGAAAAAAATTACAAGAATATGTTTTAGTGATGAGTAGTCAATAAGATTCAGACGGAATGACCTCACAACATATATACTCCAGATAATATATCTGACTGATTAGTCAAATTCCGAATGAATATCCTCATAATTTATAATAAGTAGAATTTTGAGATAATTGATCAATATTTCAAGAACCAAATTTTTCTAGATGAATGTCCAGATGACTGATAAAATTCCAGATGAGTATAATATCCCCATCACAGATAAATTTTTGAGGTAACTGACAACCAAAATATTCCTGACATCCAGATCAATCTATAATAAAAATAAAAATCAGAAGTACATTCCATCCTCCACTATAGTCACCGGCAATGTGATGAAGGCATTATTACCAGAAATCATGTATGATGCATATTACGATTGTTAAATCTACTCGGAACATCAGCAACAAGTACCCGATAGTGAGAAACTAGTAAAGACTGAAAACTGTGCAACCTATGCAATCATGCAAAGTGTGCAACAAATTGATATGAAGCATAAAAGAAAAGCTTAGTTGTTTGATGATCGACGTGTTAATTGTCTTGCCCCGACGAATTGCCAGATCGCCGAAGGACTGAACAGTTGAACACCCGAATTGTTGACTACACACGAGTGTCGAATCTCCACGAGAATAATAGCTGGCTCTGTTGCCAAATCATCGAGTCATATCAGTTTGCTCCAAGTCATCAGCTCACCTTTTTGCAATATAGACACTAAAAAACATAAAATATATCATATCTTTAAATTTATGAGATAAAACTGATAAACATCCGTTGTATGTTTTATTTAGAATAAGTTTACTACACCTAAACATGTCAAGATATCAGATATGTGAAATTTACACCTAAAATTACCAATTGAAAAGTGGAAATTGTATACTATAGCAAGAAGGAACACTAATGGAAATAAATCATAACTCTATCTAGCAAGTTGTATTTACATTCAGCTATTAGTCATTTATAATCTCAAAAGATCGAATGTTTGCTTAAAAATAAGCATAAAGAAATATTTAAGAAAGTACATAGGTGTTGATTTTGTACAAAAGTGAATCAAGCATGACAAATATTGCATTGCCCAAAAAAGAAACCTTTATTGGTATTTAAGCCCCACTTTACACTAGCAACAAGGAAGATCCATCCCTCCCCAACAGCATGCCAGCAAACACTTCTTATTCATGAGGTGAGCCAAAAATAAATCAACAAGGATAACATTAATCTTAGGAAGAAATAATATTAGCACTCTTACAGATATAATATTAACCCCCCAACTTAATGATCAAAGCAAGTTGGTTGTTGATTATGAAGGCACTAAGATTAGTAAAAAAGAAACCATGCCGGATAAAAATAGATGTTGCTTAGGAACATACGGCCTTGTCAATAAAACAGATATTATAAAAAAAACTTAGCTTTATAATGGCCAATAAGTCGAAGAAGAGCCCCCAAGTGTATAGATTGATACAATTAGCGATGTATTGAGTAATCACTGAGGCGGTGAAAACATCACCGAGTGGTGGAGTCCAGTGAAAGGTTGATTGGCCAAGCCACAGAAGAATATTGAATATTATATGGCATAATAACCATCCAGACGGCACCCTTATTCCTATTGATTATTGAGATCTCTATCCACCAGTATTCAACCAGGTGCAAAAGCTGCAATGAACTGCCAAAATATGTCTCATGTAGCTGTGTAACGTATCACACATAATGACGAGCATGAAGATGACAAGAAAACCAGAGAAATAATAAGATCAATCCAATATGTTGATACGTATCCATGTACGGTCATCACATAATCAAATTTACTAATAATCAATTAGTAGACCCCAGATAAATAACATCATGCCATTATTGAATACCGGATGGTGAACCACTCAATCCAAGGTGACCGAGTGAAAAAATTACAAGAATATATTCCAATGATGACTAGTCATTAAGATTCAGGCGGAATGACCCCACGATATACATACTCCAGATAATATATCTGACTGATTAGTCAAATTTCGAATGAATATCCTTATAATTGATAATAAGTACAATTTTCAGATAGTTGCTAAATATTTCGAGAACCAAATTATTCTAGATGAATGTCCAGATGACTGATAAAATTCCAGATGAGTGAAATATCCCGATCACTGATAAATATTTGAGGTAATTGACAACAAAAATATTCCTGATGAATGTCCAAATGATTGATACGGTTCCAACTGAATTCCAAATGAGTTATAATATTTCTGATGACATCGAGATCAATCAATAATAAAAATAAAAATCAGAAGGACATTCCATCCTCCACTATAGTCACCGACAATGGGATGAAAGCATTATTACCAGAAATAATGTTATTACGATTGTTAAATCTACTCTGAACATTCAGCGATTTGTCATTTATAATCTCAGAAGATCGAATGTTTGCTTAAAAATTAGCATAAATATGTTAAGCTACTATGCATACATAGGTGTCGATTTTATACAAAAGTCAAACAAGCATAACAAATATTGGATTACCCAAAAAAAACCTTTATTGGTATTTAAACCACACCTTACACTAGTACCTCCCCAACAGCATGCTAGTGGCAGTTCTTAGTCATGAGGTGAGCAAAAAAATAAATCAACAAGGATAACATTAATCTTAGGAAGAAATAAAAAGGAATGCTAACTTTACACCTAAAATTACCAATTGAAAAGTGAAAACTGTATACTACAGTAAGAAGAAACACTCATGGAAATAAATCAAAACAATATTCAGCAACTGGTATTTCCATCCAGATGTTATTCATTTATAATCCGAGAAGATCACAAGTTTGATAAAAAAAATAGCACAAATAAATGTCTAAAAAAGTACATAGGTGTTGGTTATGTACAAAAGTCAAACAACCATTACAACTATTGGATTACTCAAGAAAAGAAACTTTTATTGGTATTAAGAGCATCTCCAAGAGCTCCCCAATAATTAGGTCCCAAAAACCTTTTTTTGGGAGCAGCCCAAAAAATATTAGGGAAAAAAATTCTTTCCTCCTCCAACAGTTCTCCCCTAAAATGATGTAAAAACGTTTTTTTATTGGTCCATGTCAGCACTTGGGTCTATAAATTTTAACTTTTCCTTGAAAAAAGGTGGATTGGGGCTCCCAATTCTTCCCCTATTTCTAGCTACAAGTGAGGAGTGTTTAGGGAGAAAATAAATATAGGGATGATTTAGGGACACTGTTGGAGATGGTTTTTTTAGACAAAATCCCCTATTATTCAATTTAGGGAGAAGTTTTGGGGTACTCCGTCCAGATGTTATTCATTTATAACCCGAGAAGATCACATGTTTCCATAAAAAATTAGCATACAGAAATGTTTAAAAAGGTACATAGGTGGTGGTCATGTACAAAAGTTAAACAACTGTTACAAATATTGTATTATCCAAGAAAAACAACCTTACAGATATTAAAGCCTGACCTTGGAGTGCTATAACGAAGAGTGGCCCCTCTCCAGCAGCACGCCAATGAGCACATAACGAGGTGAGTCAAAAGTAAATCAACAAAGACAACATCAACCTCAGGAAGAAATAATATCAGCCCTCTTACAGAAAAGTTCTTAAAGGAATATATATCTTCGAAAAGTACATAGGCGAGGTGAGCCAAAAATAAATCAACACTCTTACAGAGAAGTTATTGAAGGAATATATATTAGGCCACATGTAGCTTATTTTAGTCTCTTTTTTTTGCAACATAGACACTAAGAAACATCAAATATATTGTATTTTTAAATTGATGAGATAAAACAGATGGACTTCTACTGTATGCTTTATTTACAATAAATTTACTACAGCTACACATGTTGAGATAGCATAAATACTAACTTTATACAAAAATTACCAATTAAAAAGTAAAAAATGTATACTACAGCAAGAAGAAACACTCATGGAAATAAATCATAACGTCATTCAGCAAGTTGTGTTGCCGTCCAGATGTTATTTATTTATAATCCGAGAAGATCACATATTTGTGAGAAAATTAGCATAAAGAAATGTATAGAAAGATACATAGGCATTGGTTATCTACAAAAGTCAAACAACTACTACAAATATTGAACTACCCAAGAAAAACAACCTTACTGATATTAAAGCCTGACCTTAGAGTGCCATAACGTAGTGTGGCCCCTCCCCACCAGCACGCCAACGAGTACATCATGAGGTGAGTCAAAAATAAATCAACAAAGACAACATCAACCTTAGGAAGAAATAATATCAGCATTCTTACAAAGAAGTTCTTAAAAGATATATTAGGCCACTAGAAGTTAATTTCACCTTTTTTTTTGCAACATAGACTATGAAGCATAAAATGCACCATATCTGTAAATTAACGAGAGGCTTTATTTAGAATAAGTTTACTACACCTACACATGTTGAGATAGCATAAATGCTAACATTACACTCAAAATTACCAATTGAAATGTGAAAACTGTATACTACAGTAAGAAGAAACACTCATGGAAATAAATCACAGCGTCATCCACCAAGTTGTATTTATGTCTAGTTGTTAGTCATTTATAATTCGAGAAGATCATATGTTTGCTAAAAAAATAGCAAAAAAAAGTTTAGAAAAGTACATAGGGGTTGGTTATGTACGAAAGTCAAACAACCATTACAAATATTGGATTACCCAAGAAAAATAACATTTAATGATATTAAAGCCTCACCTGACAGTGCCAACAAGGAAGAGCAGCCCCTCTCCACCAGCATGCCACCGAGCACATCATGACATGTGTTAAAAAAAAATCCGCAAAGACAATATTAACCTCAAGAAAAAATAATATCAGCACTCTTACGGAGAAGTTCTTAAAGGAATATATATCTTAGGCCACCAGTAGTTAATTTGAATCTCTTCTCTTTTTGCAACATAGACACTAAGAAACATAAAATATATCATATCTTGAAAACTGATGAACATTTGTTTTATGTTTTATTTAGAATAAGTTACTCCACCAAAACATGTCAAGATACCAGATTAGCTCATGTGGCCATCAAATAAATGATGAAAGAAGGAACCAAAACAAATAGAGGACCAAAGTAGACCTACAATGCAGAATTTGTGGCCTAATGACATCAGGTGAGAGCAAATTTTGACAAAACGTGCAGCTTGACATTCTCACTTGAAAATAGTATCAGCAAATGACTGTGCTTAGTTCTTAAAACAATCATCAAGAACACTCCACAAGCAGAATTTATAACCTAAAGAGCAAAGCCTGACGAAACATGCAGCATGGCATTCTCACTAAAAAGAAATAGTAGTAGCAAAAGGACATGGCTTGGTTCTAAAACATTCATCTCCCAGAACACTACACAATCTAGTTTGATGAATATAGGGTAAGTAGAAAACGTGTTCACCATGAACTGAGGGGAAGAAATACTTTTGATCCCAACAAGCTAATATCAAAACAATTCAATGATCAAACAATTCAGAGGCCACAGAAACAGAGCACAGACAGTACGAGAACCACTCACCTCAATTCATGCCTCCCATGGTGGAGGCACACAACATAGACACTAAAAAACATAAGATATATCGTATCTTTAAAACCGAGAAACATTTGTTGTATGTTTTAGAATAAGTTTACTACACCTAAACATGTCAAGGTACCAGATATGCTAACTTTACACCTAAAATTACCAATTCAAAAGTGGAAACTGTGTACTACAGCAAGAAGATACACTCATGTAAATAAATCATTCAGCTAGTTGTCATTTATGATCTCAAAAGATCGAATGCTTGCTTAAAAATTGGCATAAGGAAATATTTAGAAAAGTACATAGGTGAGGTGAGCCAAAAATAAATCAACAAAGAAAACATTAATCTTAGGAAGAAAAAATATCAGCACTCTGACAGAGAAGTTATTGAAGAAATATATTTTAGGCCACAAGTAGCTTATTTTAGTCTCTTTTTTTTTGCAACATAGACACTAAGAAACATCAAATATACTGTATTTTTAAACTAATGAGATAAAACTGATAGACATCTACTACATGCTTTATTTACAATAAATTTACTACACCTACACATGTTGAGATAGCATAAATGCTAACTTCACACATAAAATTACCAATTGAAAAGTAAAAATTGCATACTACAGCAAGAAGAAACACTCATGGAAATAAATCACGACGACATTCAGCAAGTTGTGTTTTCGTCCAGATGTTATTTATTTATAATCCAAGAAGATCACATATTTGCAAAAAAATTAGCATAAAGAAATGTTTCGAAAGATACATAGGTGTTGGTTATGTACAAAAGTCAAACAACCATTACAAATATTGAACTACCCAAGAAAAACAACCTTACTGATATTAAAGCCTGACCTTAGAGTGCCATAACAAAGTGTAGCCCCTCCCCACCAACACGCCAACGAGTACATCACGAGGTGAGTAAAAAATAAATCAACAAAGACAACATCAACCAGGCCACTAGAAGTTAATTTCTCTCTCTTTTTTTTTTTGCAACATAGACCACTAAGAAGCATAAAATATATTGTATCTTTAAATTAATGAGAGGCTTTATTAAGAATAAGTTTAGTACACCTACACATGTTGAGATAGCATAAATGCTAACTTTACACCTAAAATTAACAATTGAAAAGTGAAAACTATATACTACAGCAAGAAGAAACACTCAAGGAAATAAATCATAGCGTCATCCAGTAAGTTGTATTTATGTCTAGTTGTTAGTCATTTATAATCCGAGAAGATCATATGTTTGCTAAAAAAGTAGCAAAAAAAATGTTTAGGAAAGTATATATAGGTGTTGGTTATGTACAAAAGTCAAACAACCACTACAAATATTGGATTACCCAAGAAAAAGAACGTTTAATGATATTAAAGCCTCATCTGATAGTGCCAACAAGGAAGAGCAGCCCCTCCCCACCAACATGCCGCCGAGCACATCATGACATGAGTTAAAAAAAATCAGCAAAGACAACATTAACCTCAAGAAGAAATAATATCAGCACTCTTAGAGAGAAGTTCTTAAAGGAATATATATCTTAGGCCACCAGTTGTTAATTTCAGTCTCTTTTCTCTTTTTGCAACATAGACACTAAGAAACATAAAATATATCGTATCTTCAAACTGATGAGAAAAAACTGATAAACATTTGTTGTATGTTCTATTTAGAGTAAGTTACTCCACCGAAACATGTCAAGATACCAGATATGCTAACTTTGCACCTAAAATTACCAATTGAAAAGTGGAAACTGAATACTACAGCAAGAAGAAATACTCATGGAAATAAATCTCAACACCATCCAGCAAGTTGTATTTAAGTTCAGTTAATAGTCATTTATAATCTCAGAAGATCATATGTTGATGTACAGGGAATATTATATTCATCTCAACTGAAAGTTTTGCATACATACAACAGGAATAGCACTTCACGCATTGCGTGAGCATTAAAATGGTACTTGCAACATCACATATTTCTACAGCAGAATATTTTTCTTGTATTATATCCATAGCAAAACAATAACGATAGTTAGCTATTTGCAATTGGCTAATCTAGGAAATAATGTCCCCCCCCCCCCCCCCCCCCCCACACACACACACACAACAGACAAACCAATTAGTGTACTGAAATCATTCCAACAAAGCAAAACACAGGCATGAGAAAAGCTAAACATCTTTTCCAATTCCTTCAATCTAAGAACTGCTCATGTGGCCACCAAATACATGATGAAAGAAGGCACCAAAACAAATAGAGGACCAAAGTAGACCTACAATGCAGAATTTGTGGCCTAGTGACATCAGGTGAGAGCAAATTCTGACAAAACATGCAGCTTGACATTCTCACTTGAAAATAGTATCAGCAAATGACCGTGCTTAGTTCTTAAAACAATCATCAAGAACACTCCACAAGTAGAATTTATGACCGAAAGAGCAAAGCCTGACAAAACATGCAGCATGGCATTCTCACTAAAAAAATAGTATGAGCAAAAGGACCAGGCTTGGTTCTAAAACATTCATCTCCCAGCAAGTAGAATTTATGACCGAAAGAGCAAAGCCTGACAAAACATGCAGCATGGCATTCTCACTAAAAAAGTAGTATGAGCAAAAGGACCAGGCTTGGTTCTAAAACATTCATCTCCCAGAACACTCCACAAGCTAATTTGATGTATATAGGGTACCTAGAAAAGGTGTTCACCATGAACTGACAGGAAGAAATAATTTTGACCCCAACAAGCTAATATCAGAACAATTCAATGATCAAATCATTCAGAGGCCACAGAAACAGAGCACAGAGAGTATGAGAAACACTCACCTCAATTCATGCCTCCCATGGTGGAGGCACACAACATAGACACAAAAACATAAAATATATCGTATCTTTTATTTGATGAGATAAAACCGATAAACATCTGTTGTATGTTTTAGAATAAGTTTACTACACCTAAACATGTCAAGATACCAGATATGCTAACTTTGCACCTAAAATTACCAATTGAAAAGTGAAAAGTGTGTACTACGGCAAGAAGAAACACTCATGTAAATAAATCATTCAGCTAGTTGTCATTTATAATCTCAGAAGATCGAATGTTTGCTTAAAAATTAGCATAAAGAAATATTTAGGAAAGTACATAGGTGTTGGTTTTGTACAAAAGTCAAAACTGGATTAAAAATATTGGATTACACAAAGAAAGAACCTTTATTGGTATTTAAGCCTCACTGTACCTTCCAACAAGAGTGGTTTTTCTCCATCAGCATGCCAGCGAGCACTTCTTATTCATGAGGTGAGCCAAAAATAAATCAACAAAGATAACATTAATCATAGGAAGAAATAATATCAGCACTCTTACAGAGAAGTTATTGAAGGAATGTATATTAGGCCACAAGTAGCATATTTTAGTCTCTTTTTTTTTTGCAACATAGACACTAAGAAACATAAAATATACTGTATTTTTAAATTGATTAGATAAAACTGATGAACATTTACTGAATGCTTTATTTAGAATAAGTTTACTACACCTACACATGTTGAGATAGCATAAATGCTAACTTTACACCTAAAATTACCAAGTGAAAATTGAAAATTGTATACTACAAGCAAGAAGAAACACTCATGGAAATAAATCACAACGTCATTCAGCAACTTATGTTTCCGTCCAGATGTTATTTATTTATAATCCAAGAAGATCACATGTTTGCGAAAAAATTAGCATAAAGAAATGTTTAGAAAGGTACATAGGTGTTGGTTCTGCACAAAAGTCAAACAACCATTACAAATATTGAATTACCCAAGAAAAAGAACATTACTTATATTAAAGCCTGACCTTAGAGTGCTATAACGAAGACTGGCCCCTCCCCAGCAGCACACCAACGAGCACATCACGAGGTGAGTCAAAAATAAATCAACAAAGACAACTGCAACCTCAGGAAGAAATAATATCAGCACTTTTTTTTTCCTTGAAAACAGTAGGAGAGGCTCCCACTGCAATTTATTAATAAAAGAAAAACAAACTGTACAGAGAGGCCAAAAGGCCAAGGAGAAAAGAGAAAAAGGAAGAGAAAGGGTGTATACAATTAAAACAGAAACAGAGCTAATATCAGTACTCTTACAGAGAAATTCTTAAAAGATATATTATTAGGCCACTAGAAGTTAATTTCACTCTCTTTTTTCTTTTTGCAACATAGACACTAAGAAGCATAAAATATATTGTATCTTTAAATTAATAAGATCCTTTATATAGAATAAGTTTACTATACCTACACAGTTTGAGATAGCATAAATGCTAACTTTACAACTAAATGACCAATTGAAAAGTGAAAACTGTATACTACAGCAAGCAGAAACACTCATGGAAACTCCGCCTATGTTGAGTCTCAATATAGCCAGTCCCAAGCCTGGGTAAAGGAGGAGGGTTGTGTTAGGTTTGGCAAACCAACGTCAAAAACCCAGCCACTCAAATGGATATGAAACCCATAAGAAATTCGTTGGGGCGTAACCCTCTTAGCGACGCGCTACATCGGAACCCGGGTGTGGTGTCAAATGGGCAAGGGCCGGGTCGTCACAACCTTAGTGGCGCGTCGTATCGTGACCTGGGTACGATGAATAGTGAGCAAGGGTCGGGTCGTCGCAACCTTAGTGGCGCACTACATCTACGCCCGGGTGTGGTGAAAAATGAGCAAGGGTCTTTGCACTTTCCTCGACGGGTGCGAAGGGTAAGAAAGTTAGCCGAGCCAACTAGGATTCGTCTAGGGAGTTGGAACGTAGGGTCCCTAACAGGCAAGTTACGAGAGCTAGTCGATGTGGCAACTAGGAGGCGTGTAAATATCCTATGCGTTCAAGAGACTAAATGGAAGGGCCAGAAGGCGAAGGAGGTGGAGAATACTGGCTACAAGCTTTGGTACACGGGTACAACATTGGGTAGAAATGGTGTAGGCATCTTGATCGACAGGAGCCTTAAGGATGGAGTCGTAGATGTTAGGAGGCACGGGGACCGGATTATCCTTGTTCGGCTGATAGTTGGAGATTCGGCTTTAAATGTGATTAGTGCATATGCCCCTCAGGTAGGTCTTAGTGAGAGCATCAAGAGTCAGTTTTGGGAAGATCTAGATAGCATGGTTAGTGCCATACCTATCAGTGAGAAGCTTTTCATAGGAGGAGACCTTAACGGCCATGTGGGGACGTCTAATGTAGGGTTCGAGCGAGTCCATGGGGGGTTCGGGTATGGTAGTAGGAATCAGGAGGGGGAGGATATACTTAATTGGGCGCTAGCTTATGACTTGTTGGTAGCGAATACCCTATTTAGGAAGAGGGAATCCCATCTAGTGACCTTTAGAAGTGCACAACACTCGAGCCAAATCGACTTTATCCTTGCCAGGAGGGAGGATAGGCGTGCTTGCTTGGACTGTAGGGTGATACCTGGGGAGTGTGTCGTCACTCAACATAAGCTTGTGGTGGCGGATTTTCGTTTTTGGGTACGTGTATACAGGGACAAACGTACCAAGACCGCGAGAACGAAGTGGTGGAAGTTTAGAGGGGAGCTGGCGCAAACTTTTAAGGAGAGGATGCTAGCAGAGGGACCCTGGGAGGAAGGAGAAGTACCAGATGACATGTGGCTAAAAATGGCAACATGTGTTCGGAAGGTAGCTTCAGAAGTGTTTGGCGTGAGTAGAGGAGGCAAACAAGAAGCAAAAGACACCTGGTGGTGGAATGATGAGGTGCAAAGGGCTATCAAGGAGAAGAAGGAGTGTTTCAAGCGTCTACATCTTGACAAGAGTGCAACCAATATAGAAGGCTATAAAATAGCCACGAGGGCTGCAAAGCGAGCAGTGAGTGTAGCAAAGGGTCAGGCATATGATAACCTTTATCAGCGACTGGGCACGAAGGAAGGGGAGAAGGACATCTATCGGATGGCTAGGATCCGTGAGCAGAAGACGAGGGACATCAACCAAATCAAATGTATCAAGGATGGGGTAGACCGACTCCTGGTGAGAGATGAGGAGATCAAGGACAGATGGCGAGAGTACTTTGATAAGTTGTTTAACGGAGAGGAGGAAGGTCCTATACTTGAGTTGGATGACTCATTTGATGATAACAACAGACGCTTTGTGAGGAGAATTCAGGAGACAGAGATAGATGAAGCTTTGAAGAGGATGAAGAGTGGTAAAGCGATGGGCCCTGATGGTATCCCCATCGAAGTATGAAGATGCTTAGATGCCAGAGCCATAGTATGGTTAACTAAGCTTTTTAACCTCATCTTTCGGTCAAACAAGATGCCGAAAGAATGGAGGAGGAGTATAGTAGTACCGATCTTCAAGAACAAGGGACATGTTCAAAGTTGTACTAACTATCGTGGGATTAAGTTGATGAGCCATACGATGAAGCTCTGGGAGAGAGTCATCGAGCATCGCCTAAGAAGAGTGACAAGTGTGACGCAAAACCAGTTTGGGTTCATGCCTGGAAGATCGACCATGGAGGCGATTTTCTTAATGCGACAATTGATGGAGAGATATCGGGAGCAAAAGAAGGACTTACACATGGTCTTTATTGACCTCGAGAAGGCATATGATAAAGTGCCAAGAAGTGTCATGTGGTGGGCCTTGGAGAAGCACAAAGTCCCAACTAAGTACATTACCCTCATCAAGGATATGTACAGGGACGCGAGGACGTGTGTTCGGACATGTGATGGCGACACCAATGACTTTCCGATTAAAATAGGACTACACCAAGGATCAGCATTGAGCCCTTATTTATTTGCTTTAGTGATGGACGAGGTCACACGAGAAAGACAGAGTGATGTCCCTTGGTGTATGCTCTTTGCTGATGATGTGGTGTTAGTTGACGAGAGTAGGGATGGGGTTAATAGAAAGTTGGAGCTGTGGAGGCACACATTAGAGTGCAAGGGTTTCAGACTTAGTAGGGCCAAGACCGAGTATATGATGTGTGAGTTTAGCGTGACTAGACATGAGGATGAAGACGTTAGCCTTGATGGACAATTGGTGGCCAAGAAGGATACATTTCGTTATTTAGGATCGATGTTGCAAAAGGACGGTGACATCGATGAAGATGTTAGGCATAGAATTTCAGCCGGCTGGTTGAAATGGCGTCAAGCATCCGACGTCTTATGCGACAAGAGGGTGCCACAAAAGCTAAAAGGTAAATTCTATAGGACGGCAATTCGTCCGGCGATGTTATACGGTGCTGAGTGCTGGCCTACAAAAAGACGACATGTTCAACAACTAAGTGTAGCAGAGATGCGTATGTTGTGTTGGTTTTGCGGGCATACAAGAAGAGACCGAATACGGAATGAAGATATCCGAGACAGGATAGGAGTGGCACCTATCGAGGAGAAATTGGTTCAACATCGGTTGAGATGGTTCGGACATGTCCAACGGAGACCTCCGGAGGCGCCGGTACGTAGTGGGGTTCTAAAGAGAGATGCTAATGTTAAGAGAGGTAGAGGTCGACCTAACTTGACTTGGGACGAGTCGGTTAAGAGAGACCTGAAGGCGTGGGATATCCCTAAGGAGCTAGCTATGGATAGGAGCGCTTGGAGACTAGCAATAGACGTGCCGGAACCGTGATCTTTTTTCCTTCCTTCTTGCTTACTAGTTTTTGGCTTTTGTTCTTTTTGTTTTTGTCCTTTTTTTTCTCTCTCTCTTTCTTTTGGCTTTTGTTTCTTTGTCTCTTCTTTTTTGGGTTCCCATGGGTTTCATCTCTAGCCTACCCCAACTTGCTTGGGATAAAAAGGCTTTGTTGTTGTTGTTGTTGTTGTTGTTGTCATCCAGTAAGTTGTATTTAAGTCTAGTTGTTAGTCATTTATAATCCGAGGATATCATATGTTTGCTAAAAAATTAGCATAAAGAAATGTTTGGGAAAGTACATTATTGATATTAAAGTCTCACCTAATATCAGCACTCTTACAGAGAAGCTCTAAAAGGAATATATATCTTAGGCCACCAGTAGTTAATTTCATTCTCTTTTCTCTTTTTGCAACATAGACACTAAGAAACATAAAATATATCATATCTTTTAAATTGATGAGATAAAACGGATAAACATCTGTTGTATGTTTTATTTAGAATAAGTTACTCCACCAAAACATGTCAATTACCAGATATGCTAACTTTGCACCCAAAATTACCAATTGAAAAGTGGAAACTGTATACTACAGCAAGAAGAAACACTCATGGAAATAAATCACAACACCATCCAGCAAGTTGTATTTAAGTTCAGTTATTATTCATTTATAATCTCAGAAGATCATATGTTTATGCAGGGAATATCATATTCATCTCAACTGAAAGTTTTGCATACATACAACAGGAATAGCACTTCACGCATTGCGTCAGCATTAAAATGGTACTTGCAACATCACATATTTCTACAGTAGAATATTTTTCTTGTTTCAAATCCCTTGCAGAACGACAATGACAATTAGCTATTTGCAATTGGCTAATCTAGGAAATAATGTTCCCCCCCCACACACAATAGACAAACCAATTAGTGTACTGAAATCATTTCAACAGAGCAAAACACAGGCATGAGAACAGCTAAACATCTTTTCCATTTCCTTCAATCTGAGAACTGCTCATGTGGCCACCAAATACATGATAAAAGAAGGCAAACAAATAGAGGACCAAGTAGACCTACAATGCAGAATTTGTGGCCTAATAACATCGGGTGGGAGTTCAGGTCAAAAAAAAAACATCAGGTTGGAGCAAATTCTGGCAAAACGTGCAGCTTGGCATTCTCACTTGAAAATAGTATCAGCAAATGACCATCCTTAGTTCTTAAAACAATCATCAAGAACACTCCACAAGCAGAATTTATGGCCTAAATAGCAAAGCCTGACGAAACATGCTGCATGGCATTCTCATTAAAAAAATAGTATTAGCAAAAGGGCCAGGCTTGGTTCTAAAGCATTCATCTCCCAGAACATTCCACAAGCTAATTTGATATATATAGGGTAAGTAGAAAAGGTGTTCAAAATGAACTGACAGGAAGAAATACTTTTGACCCCAACAAGCTAATATCAGAACAATTCAATGATCAAACCACTCAGAGGCCACAGAAACAGAGCACAGACAGTATGAGACACTCACCTCAATTCATGCCTCCCATGTTGGAGGCACACAACAGATAAGTATTGGATTTCTGTGGAATATAGAAACTGCAACTTTTCTGCAAAGAAAATCCCAAGTCAACTATTATATTCCAATGTACTTTTCAATTAGGATTCTGAGTAAGCATTCCAATATACTTTTCACGAGTTCGAGAAAAAAATGTACTTTTCAAGAAATATTCGAGTTACCAGAGAGAGTAAGAAACTAGATGGCACTTTTCTTGAAAGTTGAAACCTTTCAGACCACTTTTAACAATAGCATAGTTCCTAGCTTTCCTTGAAAACCTTTCTGACTACTTTTAACAATGGCATAGTTCCAATCAATGATAACATCAGACCAAAGAAAAGCCTAAGTCCCAAGTCAACTACCATATATTAGGATTGGATAATTTCCATTTGGATTCTGAGTAAGCATTCCAATGTGTTGTTCAAAAAATATTCAAGTACTCACCGCAGAGAGTAAGAAACTAGATGGCACTTTCCTTGAAAACCTTTCAGACAACTTTTGACAATGATATAGTTCCTAACTTTCCTTGAAAACCTTTCAAACCACATTTTACAATGGCAGTTCCCATCACTGCTAAAGTCATGTATGTAACTACTGACATAAGAACGACATTTCACATACATAACAGTTACTTGACACACATACACACATTTTTTGGATGCATAGTCGTTTCCACCTACCAAGGCAAAAGGCTTTAGTCGTTCATATTCAATGTCACTGGTAGCATCCATGCTAGAGCCATTGCTATCTACAGCACAGTAATACATCATATACAATGCCAGAGAAAATTAAGGGGAACAAAGTTGCATGAACTGCTACACAAAGACATCTTTATCTTTATTCTTTGGTGCAAGCAAAATCTATCAAAAACTTATTTAGCTTGAGAAAACCAACAGGTAAACAGCAGCAAGTAGAATCAGTAGGGAGCTACTACCAAACCTACTTAGGTATTTCATTTAGCACGTTAAAGGCACAATCCACGTGACTAACCAAACTGTTGGTATTGGCGTTTCATCGAACATCACGTGACCAGCCGAACACACCATGGAGGCCACGAATCAGATAAGACGGTGAAACTAAGAACAAAAGATATGCAAATCGAGCAGACCTGGTCATGCATCCGTCAGGTTTCTTGAAGCCGTATCCTTGCTGCATTTTGTCTGGCACACACGCAGCGCCGCCACCCAACCCACCACCAGCTCGATGTCTGTGACCAGATTGAGCATACTCAGTGCCGCCGCCATCGAGAATGATGGGGCCTCACGGATCTGCAGGCTCATTTGCCCGATGCCACCCCTGCTGCGCAGATCCACAGGCTGGTTGCCTTCCGGCCACCGCCGCGTAGATTTGCTCGCTCCCAACCTCCTGAATCCCGATGAGGGTGGTATCGACGGCGCGCGGAGGGTGTCGCCGAGGAGGAAGACGGCGGAGGGGGCGATGCAGCAGGGGCCGTGTGCGTGGGCGGGGACGGCGCGGCCGACGGGATGAGGAGCACCACGGCGGGCGTCCCAAGCACCGCCGCCTCGGCCGGGATCTGTAGCGCCTCCGGGAAGGAAGGGATCGATCTGACAAAAGAGGGGAGCGTATCCTACCCACCGGATAGACGCGAGCAGTCTAGAAACGGTCGGCTGTTTACTCGAGTAGACAAAAATTTTGGTTCCGGCCAGCAACGGTCGTCTCCTATTTACTACCACACCAGTAGTTTGAAGAAAAATTGCCTTGTGACGCTTGACCTGTTTTAAAAATTATTCTATATTTCAAAAACAAATACTTTGAGGAAACTGTATCCATATACCGCTCAAATATAGTCTTATCTAAGAGAAAATTTTTGGTGTCTTCTATCAGGGTTCATAAACTGGAACCCTAAAAAAATCACCAATTAACCATTTTGCTACCGCACTTCTTTGATTTTTTTTGTTAATCGGTCAATTAGTAAAAACCAGTCCATACCAATTTTCCAGTTATTAATTAACCGACTTATTTCTACCGGTTGTTTAAACTCTACCTTTTACGTTGTCATAATTTAAACTCTACCTTTTAAATACTTTGAGTATATGCTTTACATATAACATACTATCTTCATTAATGTTTTCTTTATTCAAAGTATCTTATAGAAGTAATAAATTGTAATATATATGACCATAAATTTCAATAAATATATTTTATTGCAAAAATGAGATATAAACATCTTACTATGTCTCTATCGTTATGGAGGGTCAGAGTACCTTCATATCAATCATGAAATCATGATTAAACTTTTCACCATCATGATAAAAATATTCGTAAAATATAAATTAGTTAAAATTAAGTACATGAATGAGTAAATTAAAAAATTATATCAAATATCAAAATCTCTACTACTTAAAAAATATCAAGTGAATTCTATCTCTCACCTTCGTCCAACCTGTGAGCACTTATCCATATGACCCCACTCTCAACCGCCTCCAACCAAAGGTTTTAGCATGAAGAAATGAATTAATGAACAAAGGCACCATGTAAATTACTTAAGCAACCACGTGCATATAACAAAGGGCAGGCGATGGCTCTCGTGGCCACCCCACCGCCGCCGCCTCCCAGCACCACCTCCCTTGCCACCGGCTGCACGCCATCGTCAGCCCATGACCCAGCGTCCACCAACACTCTTCCCTCATCGGTGTTGGGTTCCCTCTCCTCCATGACCCCCGCCCTCTCAGTTGCCTCCCACCAAAGGTTGATCCAAGGCAGAACGCTGGTCGTAGGATAGCCCTGCCTCCTCCATTGGCGGTTCTTCTCCCAAGCCATCCTTTGTGAGATCCAAGCCTTTGGAGAAAGTGGCAGACCCACCGCCACCCAAGATTTTGTTGAAGACTCGGGTGTTGCCGGAAGCAGTATGACAGAGCCCGGATGAGTTTGGTTGGCAGAAGGTTGAGAGCCGCCGCACTCGCAAGGCCCGTCTGAAGGAGCTTTGTGTCCCTTGATGGCAGGTCCCCCTCGACCTTAGAGGGCGGTGCTTCAACGGTTTCTCCCCAGCTCACCACGTGTCAGACTGCCGTAGCAGACCCGGTGTTTCAAGTGCATCAAGTTAGGGCATTGTTGCTCGTCTTGTCCTAGTCGTCGTCCACTTCATTCCGCAGAGCTGCCAGCCCAAGAAGCCCTCTGCGTTGGCTACCCCCCCCCCCCCCCTCGGCGCCGGTGTCGGCTGTCGGGAAGGGCCATAGCGGAGCGGCTGCGATAGAAGAAGGCGAGGTCAGGCGCACTGTGAGGCCCAGGGTGGAGCCACATGAATGAATATCAGATAACCAATCTCATGAAATAATTGACAGGGATAATTTTTGGGAATTTGTGTTCATTATACGAATAAGGATAAAGGGGTTTAGAGAACAGCTATCGACTCTAGTCTAAGCTAAAGCATATTCTCATCGCTAACCCTTTTCCCAGGATGCACACAAGCCTTTTATAGGCTGAAAGTTACAGCGGTGAACTGGCATTCCAGTTGGCTAAAGTAGTTTTTTAAGGATGATAAAAGTAACAGTACCGACAATAGATGATAAATAATATGTAGCCTCTTTGTGAGCCAACTCATGATAAGTGAAGAAGCGCCTTTGCATATCCACCGTTGATCCCTCACAGGGTTGTGACAATCCCTCCCCTTTGAAATAATTCTTGTCCTCAAGGATTAGTTCCAGGAAACCATGATTTCAATGTTGCATAGTAGAAAGTTGGGAATGAATGCCGAATGAATGATGCATCCTCCCGAGCCTCTTCATCTGTTAAATTGAGCCACTTGATGAGCCACTGTGTCTTCACTATCATGCCATTTGGAACTGATCTGCTGCTCAGAACTTTCTCTGGAGCTGACTTGATGTAACCATCCTTAGTGACCATGGGTAAGTCAGAATTAGGGACTGCCTTAGGTCCCACATGCTTTTTTAACTGAGGGACATGGAAAACAGGATGGATTTGTGCAGTTGCAGGTAGCTGAATCTTATATGCAGCATTACCAATCTTCTCTAAAACCAAATAAGGACCATAATACGTGGTTGCCAACTTGAGATTGTTCCTTACCCGAAATGCATTCTGCATGTAAGGCTGAAACTTTAAGTACACTAGATCATCAACAGCAAAAGACCTCTCAGTACTTTTGAGATCAGCATACTTTTTAATACGCGCTTGAGCTTGGGCTAAATTCTCTTTTAGTCTTGATATTAGCTTTTGTTTCTCAACTAAAAAATCAACAGTTGGAATATCAGGTCCAAGAACCATAACTTCACTGATCTGGGGTGGAGCATAGCCATAGAGAGCTTCAAAGGGAGTACATTTCAAGGAGGTATGATAACTGGTGTTGTACCACCATTCAGCTAGAGGCAGCCATGAAATCCATTTCCTTGGTTCAGAAAATGCCATACAACGAAGATAATTTTCAAGGCATTGGTTAACATGTTCAGTTTGCCCATCTGTTTGAGGATGATGAGCAGAACTGTAATGTAGTTGAACTTTCAAGGCTTTGAAAATTGATTTCCAGAGATCACTAGTGAATATCTTGTCTCTGTCTGAAACTATTGCTGTAGGAGGCCCATGAAGTTTGATAATATTGTCAATGAATAAATGGCAACTTGCTGGGCTGTGAAAGGATGAGAGAGTGGGATAAAATGGGAATATTTGGTGAACCTGTCCACTACTACCATGATTACATCCTTGCCCCCAGACTTGGGTAAACCTTCAGTGAAGTCCATTGATATGGAAGACCAAGTCATATTAGGAATAGGCAAAAGCTCAAGCATTCCAGCATATTTGCAATGTTCTCCTTTAGCTCTTTGACATACAACACACTCAATCATAAAAGTTTCGATGTCATTCTTCATACCGAGCCAATAGAATATTTTTTATAGTCTATGAAGTGTGGCCTTTATACCAGAATGACCCCCAATAGCATATGAGTGTAATGATGTCAAAATGTTATGCTTAATGGTGTTGTTATGGCCATTATCCCTGCATCACAAGAGCATGGAATCCAAGAAAAATCCGAGAAAAAGTATAGCCAGGCGGCAGCCGCTGTCGGGCGGCACAGAAATTACCCAGCCGGGTGGTCGTTTTTCTCGAAAAATGACCTCCCGGGTGCTAAAATCTGACTGGGTTATTCTGGTCGGGCAGCACAGAAATTACCCAGCCGGGTGGTTGTTTTTCAAGAAAAATGACTTCACGGGTGCTGAAATTTGACTGGGTTATTTTGGTCGGGTGGCACAGAAATTACCCAGCCGGGTGGTCATTTTCATAAAAAATAACCTCCCGGGTGCTGAAATTTGACTGACCGGGTTAGAATCCCGGATCATCTCCCAAATAGTCATGTTCGATGAAAATTGACCTCCTGGCTAGGAAATTTGGTTGAGACATCATCCTATTTTTTTTTTTGCTAATTTCATTGTTAAAGAAGGAAATAAAAACAACCTAATTTAGTGGTATGTACAAGAGAAAGAAAAAAAAAGATAAATATCGATTACCTTCCGACAAGGGTTTAGATTTTACGTCCTGAATGAGACAACCTCCTTTTGCCATACCTGAATCTTGTTTTTGCGCTTTATGGTGGTGACCTTTTAGAGTTTCCTTTTTCATTCTCTTTTGGCGTCACTTGGTCTATTGATTTCCTACAATTATTAGCGCGAACCTATTCGTCTACAATAGACATATCTCTATCAATTCCATCAATCAACCTAGACATCATATCTAATTTGATTAATTGTGGAAGGAAAACATATGCATTTTCCTTATTTTATATTGTAGCATGATAGAGATTACCACTTTTATATTCTAGATCATACACATACATAGGACACACAACCAAACAAGGAACACATAACCCAATACAGAATAAGATAAGAACATAATATTAGATGGTAACGAATCAATTCTATCAATACTCAAACTGTCCAAATAGATGGTTAGGGGCAAGATTTTAGAGCTTACCTCCTTGAAAACTGAGCTATAATGGTACATGATGATTCGTTGAGAAGTATCACAACACCACAGGCTCTTCTTCTGTGAAAACTTGCTCCAAGGTCAAGGAGACTATGTCCTGTTTGTTCCATACTCAAACAGAATAGGGGTGATCCCGCTAAGGCTAGCCGTGAATTAGCTCAATAGACAATCTATGTTAGTCTTGAAATCTTAGCCATTGCTTCCCCAACAACGGCGCCAGAAATGCTTGTTGACATTTCTTAACATCGCACCAGGAATATTACTATCCCCGGCAATGGCGCCAGAAATGCTTGTTGCCATTTGCTATGCTCTAAAGATAAAATGAATTAATTCCACAAACACATGGAACACCATTATAGCATTTTGCTCGGGAATATTCCAAGGTATCGTATTTATTTCCACAAGGAATCTGGACGTAAGATTATCTCGACATAACAAAGATATGACTAAAGAATAATTCCAACTAACAAAAGACAGGAGTAAGGATAATCAACGATATAGTGGGATAGTAACACGAGAGCAATCCACATTAAGATAAATAAAGGGAACGATTGAGCTAGCCAGGAGGGCAGCGAGTCTAAGTCTAAGATTCCTAAAATATATCTTCTTAATATATCTAAGTCAAGTGTCAAATCCTAGTTACTCAGGTTGAGCAGTTACACCAATTTCTTGGTACAACCTCGAGTCTTTCACCTGTTAGATCACATTGGGGCACGAAAATGATCCACTAATATGCGTCGGTAACTAACCTTTGTACTAGTGGGTACGTTATCGCTAGACAACCCTGCTTGAGAGTTCCCGAATGTGGTAGATTACTAAAGTGACGGATAGGTCTGTCACCACCTGCCGCCTACCACATAGCCCATGGGGATGAATGTAAATCCAGCTAGCATTAACATAGGCACCGCACCTACGCCTTCACTAGATCTTCTTCCATTAATCGAGCAGAAGAATAGCCGGAAAATAACCAAGTCTAAGTCTCAAAAAGAACTAAACTTAATTAAATCCTAGCCAGGAAACTCGTGAACTACGCAACAATGTTTCTTCGCGATAATTGCAACTTAAGAAAATGACTAAGTTAAGATAAATACTTGATAAGATATAAAGGAGAAGATAATTATATTGATAAAGGATAAGTCTTACAAAGGAGAAAAGATACAAGAGAGCTCATACCCAGACTCTAAGATGATTCCGAAATCCCGAGCGATGCTCTCGACTAGACTCTAACTCCTGACTAACTAATCTATTCTACATTGTGGCACAAGTAGTGCGAAATGGACTCCTTGATGTGTTGCCTTGTTGATTTACTCCCGAATTCTCCACTATTTATAGGTGGCAATGGACAGGGGGGTATTTGTAGGTCAAGTGGAGTCAGTGGGCCACATGATTTTGTCAGGTTGGCACCGACTTGTCTTGGATGCTTCAGATGATCTTGTGAAGTGGGTGCCTTGGTCGGTTTGTGCCGTTTTCGACAAATTTGGGCCTGTAGGCCTAGTGCGCTGGGCGGCCTTGGGTTGGTTCTCACTGACTCTTCATTTTAGGATTGGAAGGCCTCATGGGTCTCATAGGCTGGCAACCTTGGGTGGCCAACCTAGGCCGGGCGATGGCCTTGGCTGGGTGTCAACCCTCTCCGGGTCGCCCCTTGACTTCTCCCGGTTAGGCCACATATTGGCCTTCTTTCCTTAGCCATATTTCATCACTTTTGGTCCGGGAGGAGAAAACAGCATCACAGTGAAGTGTTTTGCAAAAATCGGCCGGGTTGGATGATCGGCCTAAAAATGACTTCGGTTGATCAGCAGGGTGGCTGATTTCAATTGTAAATGACCCTGTCGGCCGGTTCCTGATTTTAGCTTGAAAACGACCCTGTCGACCGGAGAAAAATGGCTGTTTTACAGTCGTGATCGGTCGATAGAGTGTTTCTTCATATTTTGCATATTTTTGCTCTTTTACACCTACAAACACATATTTCACCAAAACTCATGAAATCTTATTAGTTTAATTAAATTTTTATTAAACTTTGATCTTTACCTTACATTTCTTGACCGGTTGGTGGCCGATATTGGGTTTTATTGGCCGCCAACACTGCATCAACTCGGACCACACCGGCACCAGAGGTGTCGGCCTTTCCAAGAACCGTCTTCCTAAACAACATCTCCAAGCTGGTGGAGACAGTCCTTCAGGTGCATGCAGCTCTCAAGAGAAGGAAGAAGACGTTGCCATCTAATTTTGTGCCACGTCTAAGCCGAAGGGTGGCCAAGCTCCCTCCCCAAGACCACAGGGCAACGCCTACTATATGCCGGTAGCTGGGTTCCATGAAAGAAAACACCTCTGATGGCATACCACCGATGGAGCAGTATGTGTGACATCCCCGATGTCACAAAAGCCTAATCATCAGTATTCTAATTAATTAAAGTTAACTTTTAAAAATTTAACAAGAATAAAATTTAATTTTTGAATCAAATTTTAGATAAATGTGAAAAATGAAAATTTTGAAGGGACTTTAAAATTCCTCAAGAATAACATGTCTCAATGTTGAGTTCTTCAGAATACACATAAAAGGGTAGCTATAGAGTAAAAATCTCAGGAACTCTTCTGTATAAAAGCTCAATTTGTGAAAAGCAAATAAAGAACAAAAAGGAAAAGAATTAAATCATGCAATGCTTAAATCTAATGTTTGCAAAAACCTTAGAAATTTCAACAGAAGTGTGCCCATATTTTTGCATAATCATGTTGAGAATGTAAAAATATAATTTTAGGGAATTTATCAAAATTTTAGGAAAAGTATAAATGACCCTAAAAATTTTGGAAATGCAGAAAACAGTGTTCAGTCCATAATTTTTCATATTTTTTAGAAACATAATCTCAGAAAACTTTCTATACAAACGTTACTCCAAATTGCATTCTACAAATCCACAAAAATTGGCATGACCAACAAAATTTGGGAAGACTTGATCTTGACTACAACAGTAGGGAGGCAGAATTTTCAATCGGTGGGACCTACTTATCATCCTCTATTTTTTTCCCCTGCCCATGCCGAACACTCTGTCAGCCATCATTGCTGCACAGCAGCTCGCCTCCTTCCCTGAAGCTGCAAGCCAGCGTGCTCATCTTGGCCTTCTCCTCCTCTTTTCATTGCCTAGCAAGTGGTCAAGTCGTCGCTGGCCGTTTCCCCGTTCTTCCTCATCGAGCGCTCCACTCTGCTCAGTGTCATGGGTGCTGCTCGGACTCGAGTGTGCAGTCACCCCATCCACGAAACCTCAAGCTAGAGCCACTCATATAGCTGCAGCATGGATCATGAAGCCCCCATCAAGCCTTCTGTTCTCACTCCCTCACCAAGTCAGGTGAATCCAAGGTCTTCCCAGCAACGGTGAATCGACCCATCATCGGTCCGTCTTCAAATTCGTTGTCAACTATGAGTCTCGGTTCGATTCCTCGCACATGAATCTCACTAACCTTCATGCGCACCCATTTAAGTCATCCTCCATGCAATCCCATAGCCTAAATCATAGGAAATTGAAGTTTCCTAGCCGCCCTGCTACTCCTCTGTTCATGGTTACTGTTCACAAGAAAAATTAGAAAAATGAGAAAATAGTTAGCAGATTCAAAAATTCATATCTCTCAAAATAAAAATGGTAAAATAGTGAAACAAGTTCTGTTAAACTCCTTGAGAGATGCTCTATCCACTAGTGAGCATGATGATCAGGTTTTACAAATAAAAATATGCTTAAAAATTCATGAAAAATAGGACCTTGTTTAACAATATTAAATTAATATCTCGAGTTCTATTCATGGAAAAATCATGAAACTTTGCATGAACACATTTCATGTCATGTGTAAACTCATCACCAACGGTCATATTTTATGTTTGCATATTTATAAAGTTATTGCATATTTAGTGATATCTGTATATTAATTTTGATAATTTAGTTATACAACAATTAAATCTGAAAAGTTGTGTAAATTAGGTTTGCAATATTTTTTTATGTCGTGGTAAACTCATAGGAGTTAGTTATTACCAGATTCATGCTAACAAATTTTAAAGTACAAAAGCTATATATTAACTATAGGAATAAAGTTAGAAATGATCAAACTTATTGTTTCCCTAATGAGCTTTTGTAAAGATGAACCTAATATGCCCTGTTATAGGTATTTTTTTTATGAGTGACTAAGTAACCTTGAATCACACAAGTTCGGTTAGAACTAAAATTTTATTTAGTAACTTTATTAATAAGCAATTTATATTATTTAGAAGATAATGAAGGAAATACTTTAAATCAAAACAACTTAATTAACCTTAGTCTTTGCTGAGCATGTCATCATCATGAGCATCATGTCATTGCACGCATTGCTGTAACGAAGTTCCATGTCTTCGTTATATTAATTCTTGTCTTGCATTGCATTCACTCAATTAGGAAAAATGACAAGATGAAGCCAAAGGACGCCGATACCGAGAAGGAAGTGATGGAGATGTCCATGATTTTGAGAGTGCTAACATTTTCCAAGCCTAAGGCATGATTTTTGTGAGTCCTTTTTCTTAATCACCATATAAGGATGTTGTATTGTGCATCAGGTATAGGTCTTGGATGAAAACCCACTTGCATAAACAATTAATGGCCTATGATTACTCTATGTTAGTAAGCCTTTTTGTTAGCAAATGCTATGCTTAATCTAGTGGAGTCAAGGATAGGTTATGGGATCACTTGATTCAACTATGATTCACATGAAGTATGAACTTGGATAAAATTTGAGAACTTATTGTTGCAACTCCGCAGACATGTATTGAATAGTACCAAGTGCATACCTTTATATGAAAATTGGTAAACTTAGTAACTTGGGCGTCGTATTGTTGGACGACCCTACTCGTCGATCCAGAGGTGATGTGAATGGCACGATGGATGGATGGGTTTGATGACTGCTGGAGAGTGCATGGGTTAAGCCTCGGATACGAAGTACTATATCGCGGGGAGGATGTGTACTCGGGATCGATGGTCCCGGATCGACTTTATAGCAATCTCGTGAACGGTGGCCATACACGTTCTTAAATGATGCATATATCATGTACTTGGGTTAATCCCTGCAGGATGTAAATTGATTCGAATTGTCGTCCCTCGCGGTTATGAGTACCTCTTGTTTTGAGCAGCGGTAATGATATCTTAAATAGAAAAGGATTGGTTATGATTCTGAAATTTATTTACTCTATGGTTACATATTTCTATGTTGTACTGCTCTTTACCTTTGTACAAGTCTTAGCAGCTAGCTAGGAGCAACTAAAATCTTGGTTAGAGAATAAAATTGCAGCATAGAATTAATAGGTGCTTTTTATGCAAATATCAAATAAGCCCGATCAGCCCCCTGCGTATTAGGAGTTGGTTTTAGTAAACCTTTTGTCGGGTAAGTCTTGCGGAGTATTCTACATACTCATGCTTTGCGATTATGTTGTTTTCAGGTTTTCCTCAGGCCACATATTGTGATTGTCGTAACATGGTTGTGTGAGAAGGTGAGGAGCCCCAGAATTGGACCATTGAATGGGTCCCCAGCTCTCTGAACCAAGATGAGTGAGCCATTGCCATAGGGCTGGCTTGGTTTACTTAGGTTATTAACTTCGTGTTTTGTTGTATTTTCGCTTCCGCATATCTATGTAATCTTAACCAAGAACATATGTATTGTAATATAACTAAATTTGCTTCCGCTATGACTCTTGAACTTGTAATATTATGCACTTAATAATGCATCTTTGTAAATGATGGATGTTCATGTGTGAATGCTATGTATGGTTACTTCGTTAACCATCTCCCGAGGCGATCCTGTACGACACACTATATTTCAGTATAGGGTTGTCACAGTATGCGCGGGTGTTCGTTGGCACTCCCCAAGTGCCCCTTTTATATGTGAATATTACCCCAATTAGTGCATAATTGATACTAATTTAGGACATTTACCTATGATATTATCTATATATTTGTATATGCGTTGTTTTGGAGCTTTATTATAGAAACAGGTAAAATTGGTGATTAAAGTGATGTTGGAGAGGACAAGAATCCAGAACCGATGAAAAGTACTGAAGAAGCCCAGTGCGCCAATCGGCACAGTCCATGAGCTGGTCGACACAAGGGTGTTTTGGCCCACAGAAGTGACCGAGGCCCATTCCACATGTTTATGGAAGTTTATCTGCGCAAGACACTTGGAGATATTTGCCTAGAAGATTTATGGAACTTCAAGATCTTGACATGCAGTACAAGACTTTATCTTGAAGGAAAAGGCCCACATGGCAGCTGCGGAAGATAGAGGAACCGACTCGGAGAAGAAACCAGAGAAGACACAGTTTGCGCCGATTGGCGCAACCGCCTTATTTGCTAGAAACCGAGTCCTTTACGAGTAGAACCTCTATAAATACTTGTAAACCCTGGTCGCGGTAGAGGGGAGGCAGAGGCGATAGAGGGACAACAGATTCATGAGTTAGAGCCACCGGGTCTTGCCCCGTTAGAATAGATCTCTAGTTGAGTTTCAAGAACCATTGGTGTTAAGAGTTGATCCGTCAAGGTAGGCCATCTCGACGGGGATAAATCTTACTCTATGTATCTCAAGGATGATTGAATATGTTGATGATGGTTTTGGTAATTTGTCTATCTTGATTCTATAGTCATGCATGTGCTTATTCCAATTGCTTAGTTCTAGGCTAAGTAAGTAGATATTATCTTGATCGTGGTGATTAGGATAGTATTCGGACATTGTATTGATTATGGTTGCTTGATGATGCTAGTAGTGTGGTTTAGCGATGACAGCACTAAGCCTGCGCAGCACTATTAGATAGTTGAGTAGGGTAAGATACTTGCGCGATTAAGGGTTTCCTCTCGGCAGCGATAAATCGGGAGCCGCTTGGAAAGCAGGATGGTCTTATTCATTATAGTTTTTCATTGATCCAAATAATTACCCATTATGATGCTATTTAATTAGACTTTCTGGTTATGGTCTCACTAGTAGATATCTAGCTACTCACTTAACAGCATAGGCTTACAAGGTATCTGGCGCACTTTGGCTTAGATTCACCAGTGTGCCGATCGGCTCAACACCTATGCCGATCGGCGTGACGATAGATTCACCAGTGTGCCGATCGGCTCAACCCCTGCGCCGATCGGCGCAACGACAGATTTACTGTCTGGCGCACCTTTGCACTGGCCAGTCTCCCTTCATGCAACCTGAATTCGACAGTAGCTTTGATTAGATCTTTTACTGTTAACTTTGTTTAATTACCCCTAAGGTCCCTGTGGATTCGATAAACCTTGGAATACACAATTCAAGGGAAAAAGTGCTACAATCATACACCATCCTCTTGCGGTATATAAGTGGGTGCGTAATTATGATGAACAAGCTTTCCTTTTTCTGGCGCCGTTGCCAAGGACCATAGCAGGTTTTTAAACATTATTTAATGTATTAGTGTTTAGTCATTATGCTTTACTCATCTCTTTAGTATATATATTCTGTTAAGTGAAACTAATAGGTATGGATAGTCTGGTTTTGCGAGAATAGTTAATAATGAGATCATCATTTTAGGAAATGATGGAGAACTGGGTATCTGTATATAGGGAAAATCCGGGTCCAAACAACATTATTATCTATGGATCCCCCTTATGTACATATCCCTACGGGGAATCATGCTATACTAGGGGTTTTTACTTGGAAAAGACAATGTTCCATACTAAAGGATTCGGGTCCATAAACACGAGTTCCAGTGCATTAGATCTTGTAGCACTTAGCAACGGGGCCCTATCCGATGATCCAGAAAGACTCTTTCACAAGAAGAGAACAATGGAGAAGAGAAGTAGGTCACTTGGAGATTTAGCTGGAGAAGTAGTTCGTGCCACCCCTCGAACATTATTCACAGTAGAAGCCCTAGATCAAGAAGAAGAGGAGATGATAGAGTTACCTATGGTTAACGTCTCGAGCCTCAATTGACTGATGTTGTCAAGACAGATTTCCAAGAAGCTCAAGATCAACTTCCGTATCAATTGGAGAGATATGTTGGAATTGTGGCACAACAACCGCTCACAGGTTCGGATGATCCCAATCATCACTTGCAACACTTCAATGAGGTTTGCAGTACATTCAAGATAGCGGGATTGGGGGGAAACAAGCACGTGTGCGGCTATTCCTCTTCTCTCTAGTTCGACGCCTGTAAGGACCGAAGGCGTACTGAGAGGGGGGGGGGTTGAATCAATAAGCCGCTCATGAATCCAATTACTTCAAATTCTACTACTTGAGTCTAACACGATAAGCAACCTAAGCAATTATAGTAGGCCAAGACTCTACACATGCTAGTGTTCATGATATGATAAAGTGCGGAAGCCAATCACACTAGCCTAGTGCTCTCCTATTTTCCTCTTGGACCTTACCAAATGCTCTCAGGTATTCCACTGGCCAAGAGTGGTCTCCAAGACCCCAGCAACAAAGTTATATAGGCTCCCAACCTCAAACTAGTCGTTGCTCCACGAAATTGTCTTTCTGGACATCTAGATCAGACTCTCCGATCACTGCCTGACCGGACCGTCTGGTCACTCTGGTAACGGCTCTCCTAGTCGTTGGCTGCACTATCAAGACAATTTCCCTGTGCTGACCGGACCGTCCGGTCCGTTTCTCTCTCCAGTCCAGAAGCCTCCGCGAAAGTGCATCCTCTCTGTCGTGCTACACCTCAACTGACCGGACCATCCGGTCAGTAGACCCAACCATCCGGTCTGTACAGGGTCTCCTGCTAACAGACTTCCTGCTTCTCACTCTAAGTCCTAGACAACTCCACATAGTGACTGTACAGTCCGGTCTCCACTAACCCCTCTGTCCGATCTCTATGTCTAGAAGCTGAAACTTGTCGTCCTCGCTTGACTTCATTTTCCGGCTTCTCCAAACAGCTCCTTGGCTTCTCCACTGTCACCTAGTGCCTGTGATTTCACCGAGCAACCTTGCACATCACCGACTAGACATGACCTAAGAGAATGACCTAGACCCCCTTGATAGTCCAATTTTTCCTATGGACTCAAAGCCCTAACAACTAGTCAAGTGTTCCAAACACTTGCACCATAGCTTGTTCTCCGCTTTGATCCATCTCCATCAACCCTTGGACTTCATCAAGCTTACAAGCCTCCATGCTTGTGGTCATTGTCATCAATCGCCAAGGCAACCATCATCCATATGATTTGTAATAGAGTTAAAAGATGATTCCTACATAGACAACACTCATGTAGATATTAGCCCACAATTTCATAGTTGTCATCTATCACCAAAACATCCATACCTCGGGGATCCAATCATCATTGGTCATGAAGCTTACAATCTCCCCCATTTTGGTAATTGATTACAACCACTACTTAATCAAAAACTTCAATGAATAAACTACCAGGTTAAACAGGCTATACAAAGATCGAGAGGAATCATAACAACATATGAGAGGAACGCATAAGGTCCTACTCAATCAAGCATCATCTAGAGATACAAGGAAAAGAGTGAAGATCATACTCTAGATGAAATATGCATATGCATATCATGGCAATATTTTGAATGAAAGCATAAGAACATGCAATGCAAGACATAAATAATGAGATGCAACAAGTTAGCATGGCAATGCATAAGAAATAAGAACAAGCATTCATCATCATAATATCATACAAAGGCAGACAGGATAATTAATGAATACAAGGCACTGCATATGAAAAGAAAATAAACCAAGTGAGATTAAAATGAGTCAGACACAAGCGAATGAAATCCATAACTTATCAAAATCCACGAACAATGAATAACTCCTCCAAAAGAAGAACCAAAAGATCTATCTCCCAAAAACCTCGTAGCTCCCCCTAGATACAAGCTACTCTCGATTGCAACAGGATCACACTCCCACTCCCACTAGACCTAGTATCTTCTCCCCCTTTGGAACAAGCACCAAAAAGCAGAAAAGATGAACATCTACGTACTCGTCGTCCAAGGAAGTGGTGCAGCGACGTTGTCTGAAGGCTCTGCTCTGGGCTGCTCCTGAGGTGGATCCTGCTATGCTCCTTGAGTTTGTGCCGCCTGAGCATCCAGCTACTCAAAGAAACCAAGGTCTACAGGCGACTCAGACCCATTGTCCAGTGCTGCTGGAGTGACCGTGGCAGTCTCCTGAGCTGAAGTCTAGAGTTGTAAGAGGTTTGCCACGTCCTGCTGAGAGAAGACTCCACGGACAAGATCCTCTGCTACCT
This sequence comes from Eleusine coracana subsp. coracana, assembly GCA_032690845.1. NCBI lineage: Eukaryota > Viridiplantae > Streptophyta > Magnoliopsida > Poales > Poaceae > Eleusine > Eleusine coracana. The sequence goes on from CM064432.1 coordinate 7,857,867, forward strand.
AAGAAGTAAGCGTGTTGACTGTAGCAGTAGGAAGGGAAGCTGTAGCTATCTCTGGGGTAGTCTGGGAGTCTGTACGAGTAGTGTGCACAATGTCTGAAAATAGACTTGTCCGATACGTGCTGGGAACTGGAGTGTCCTGCCATCTGCGAGGTCGAGGAGTGTGATGGTGAGACGAACAACGCATACACAGAGAAGGCTGACACAGGGGAGAAAGTCTGTCCTGCTCCCCTATCGGTAAGACCCCTGAAAGTGATAGTCCGCTCTACTGGGATGTCATCAAAGCAGTGAAGGGTCATGACTGAGTCTGCAGCTGCTGGTACTGAGGGAACACGAAAGGTCCTGGTTGTTGGCTGGCCTGTCTCTGAGTCAACTCCGTCATCTGAGTCATCAGGGTCATAAGTAGTGCAGTCTGCTGCCTCTGAATCTCTGCCTGACTCCTGATGACGCCCATCATCTGACGCCTATCCTCTGACACACTTTGGATAAACTCTCCCAGCCATCATGCTAGAGCTGCTACTATGACAGTGTCTTTAGACTGCAAACCTGTTGGCTGGGGAGGTGCCCCTGTACTTGCTGACTCAGGAATCATAGTATCTGGCTGAGCTGCTTGCTCGTGAAGTACCGGTGACTCCTGCTCCTCCTCTCCTGTCTGCTGGCTAGAGGTAGTCTGCGATCCCCTGGGGACTCGAGGTGCATAGCTGGTGGTCACCTCAGGGAAAGCCTCGTACTACTCCTCTGTCACTAGACCCATCCTCCTCAAGAGATAGCAGATGCAGGGTCTGTAGACCAAGTGACGTCCTCCAACTCTCTCAGAGATAACCTCCTCTATCTCTCCAATGAGAAGGTCTACCAAGCCGAAAGTCTGCCTCCTCAGAATGGCTGCTACAACCTACTGGTGTAAGAGTGTAAACTCCTCTCTGTAACCAGACCTGGGAATGATAGTCCTGGTGACTATCGCTCTCACCACCATGGCCTCTACAGTGAGTCTCGCAGGTCCTCTCTCAAAGACTGGGGTGTGGAGAGATGGGAAAGCAATTGACACTAGGTCGTCTGAAGGCAGCTTTCCTCCCTGAGGTCTGCGGGGTGGCTCTAGTGTACCGTAGGCACTCCTGTAAAGCTGGAAGTCTGAAGCCAGGAGTCCTAGGTTGGCGATCAAGTCCTGCCTGGTGACACGCTGTGGCTGCCCTCTGAACAAGAACCAGAACTCTGAGCGGTCTCTGGCAACCCATAGTGCGGCATAGAACTCTAGCACCATGTCCTCTCTGAACCTGTGTGGAGCTGTCACTAGCTCTATTAGCCCTAGCAAGTATGTGAAGTACTGCTCCATCTCTATGCTGGTGGCCCTCCTCATGGCCTCGTAAGTCATGTACTGCTGCGGCACGAAGACTCTATCCTTGCCCCTCAGGCTAAGGTAGCGTCTACGACCCTCTCCAATCCTCCTCTGGAGGGGTGTCCAGTACCTCTCTCCAGCAGTGGGGTCTCTAGGGACTAGAACCCACTGCTTGAAAGGCACCAAGCGGAGTACCTTTAGATCCTTTGCAGGAACCTTAAGTATATCCGGCTCTCCGGCTGCCTGTACCTCGGGTCTCCTGCCCGGTGAGCTGTCCTCTGGGGAACAGTCTGCTCAGCCTCCTCTGTCTCCTCCTCCTCTAGCTCCTCAAACTCAGACTCTGAGGTCCCCTCCTCTGACTCAGTCTCCTCAGACTCCTCCTACTGCCTGGAGGATCCCTGCTCCGCAGTTCTCGACAACCTCTACTGACGAGAAGCTGAAGTACGATGCGACAACGACGGTGGAATAACTCCGATGACCAGAGGTGCAGTCCTCTGTCTAGTGCTCCTCCTGAGACCTTGTGTGTCACAAGGCTGCTCTGCTGTCCGCTCTAGAATCAAACGGGAACCAGGTGTCCTCCGTGACTCCTCCAAGGCATCTAGGTGCCTAGCAACTTGTAACACTCTACTTTTTACAATTTCTAAAATGCCAATTAATACCATTAAGTAGTTGGTTAATTAGCCTCGGACAAATTATTTTTCTAAATAATTAATCCATTTATTGCATTTGCATTACATGTCATGTCCATATAGATTTTTTTCTCTACATTTAGCATTTAATTGACTATTAAAATAATTACTAGGAAGAGTGGAATAGAAATTGGAATAGAATTTTAGGGAAAAGAATTTAGAAAGAAAAGAGAAAGAAGAAACCTTTCTGGCCCACCCCCAAAACCCTTTTTCCTCCCCCACCTCCCCCTTTCGGCCTAGCCGACCCAGGCCGCCTCTTCCCTCCCTCCCCTTCTCTTTCTCTCTCTCAGCCGTAGCCGGGCGTGGCCTAGCTTCCTCCCCGCACGTGCCTGCCCTGGCCCACCCGCCTGCGCGGCCCAGCTTCCCCGCCCCGGCCTAGCTCCCCGCGCACACCTCGCGGTCCAGCCCCCACCCACGCTCGCTAATAGACCGGCCCCACCTGGCCGTCTCCCTCCTCTCACCCTTCCTCTCACCATGCCGACCCCGAAACGGCCGCCACCGTCGATCCCCCTCCTCCCCGCCTACCCGGCTCCCGAAACCGGTGCCCGAGCGCCGCACAACCCTCCGCTTCCCCTCCCCCCCACCTTTCGGCCGTTTCGGCCGTTTCTAAGCCCCACGCGCATCAATGGCGCTAGTGGTCATTGATGGCCGGAGAACCCCCGCGCCGGCTCAATTCCTCCCCTCCGCTCCTATAAATCGAACCCCCCGGCGCCGCACTCCCCCGCTGCCCCCTTTTCGCTCCTTCCCGCCCGCTCACAACCACCGGAGCCACCTTCCCGCCGAGCATCGACCGCCGCCGCCGCCCATCTCCGTCGTCGACCCGCTTCCGACCTCCCCCACACCCGCGCGATCCCTCGGTAAGAATCCCCTCGCTCCCCTCTCCCTTCCCGTGCCCTAGCGGCGAGGAATGGGTGGCCGGAGCACCATTCTAGCCAACCTTCGGCGAGCCCCCGCCGCCGTCGCCGCCGCGTAGCCACCGCCGGAACCCCCCCCGCCCCGATGTCATCCGTTTTAAATCCTAGGGCCGAGATTAAAACACCCCGAAGGGGTATGCGCCCGGTCCACCGTGGACCGCTGGTCAATGCCCAGTCCATGAACCCGTGGACCCGGTCCACACCCTTTTAGGCTAAAAAAAAAATAATAATTCACTAAATTTTAGGAAAATTGGCAATTTTACACCCAAGCCCCTCTGCTTTGACCTAATTAGTTTTTAACCCTAATTTTCTCCAGAATATTAATTTTAATTATGTTTTAGTCCTTAATATTTTTATAAATATTATTTTAGTCCTAAAATTTTATAGAAACACCCCTGTACTTATATTTAATTATATTTTAACCCTGTCTTTTTACACTTAGCCCCCTACGCTTAACATTAATTATGTTAAGTCCTAAAATTTTGCAAAAACAACCTTATACTTTTAGTAATTATTTTTCAGTCCTAATAATTTACACTTTAGTCCCTGTAATTTTATAAAGTTACAAATAGGTCCTTAAAAGCCCCTGTTTTTACCTTTTTGCCCCTAAAACTTCAAACTAGCATAACTTTTTACTCGTAACTCCAAATTAGGTGATTCTTGCGCCAAAATTCTCATAGGAGCATAACCTTTGCATTCATTGCATCTACATATTGATTTTCCTCTGTTGCATGGCTGTGTATTGATTTTGTATGTATTGCTTGTGTCGGTATTTTTATGTAAAGGCGAGCAGACTCAAGGACCGCCCTACGAGGACTTCCAGGAGCAGGAATATGAAGGGTTAGAGCAGCCTCCCGCGTAGGAGGAAGGCAAGTGTCCTTGACGCATTTTGTACCTATTATAATTGTAGAATTGCATGCTTGTGTCAATTGATTGGGAACCTATTATAGGGTTTACTAGCATTGTTTTACCGTGTCCTTGTCGCCTTGAACTAGAGTTGGGATGGGTAGACATGCTTAATTGCTTATTGGGTAAATGGGTCTAAATTAATATTGACTAATGAACAATATCACATAGGAATGATTGGTAATTCTTTAGCAACATGGGAATGGATGTGGTGCCATGGGCACATGGTTGGTGGTAGTAGGCTTATTGTAGATCCTAGGACCCGGTTCTTGGAGCGATGAACCAGGAAAACAGTGCCATCACAAGATCGATATGGGTAAGGCTTGGCCTAGTAATTAGGTGTTCTCCCAGTGTCGGTGCAGCATTTGGTGAAGCGGGGAAGGGAAGTCAAGAGAAGACTGTCCTTGTATCCGAATGGCTCAAGAGGGGGCTCCTGGGGTGATGAGTTTCTTGTTGAGGGGCTATCACTTATGGACGGGAGTGAAACCTTAGTGGCTAGCATGTACTGGGAGACCCTATGAAAAAGCGTCGTAGTGAAACCCTGCCACACACCAAAGGAAGTGTGAAATGTGGGTCGCGTCCACGGGCACAAAGGGAATCACGACTTGTGGGTAAAGTGGTACAAACTCTACAGAGTATCAAACTATCATGATAGCCGTGCTCACAGTCAAGAGCGGTCTGGAATCCTCACAGGATCAGTTGGGATGTGGTTTGGGATTGGTTGGGATGGTTCGGACTTGGATCGATTAGTACCATGTGGATTGAGGGATGGGATGACCCCACTTAGTAATTAGGATGCATATGGAATTAAAAGCTCACGCAACAAACCCCTTTAAAGCCTTCCTTGCCTTAGCCTCATGTCATCTTTTCCCCTACTTGCTGAGTACGACACGTACTCACCCTTGCTATATACCATATTGCTGCTCAGCCACAGGAGAGGAATGGAACCACTATGAAGATGATGGTGGCGAATACTAGGTGATGGTCCACCAGTCGATGCCTGTGGAGTCATGGGATGTCTACGCTAGTTTATTTCCACTGCTTGAATGTACTTTTCTTTTAGACCTACGGGTCGTTTTGTAATAAAGATACAATGTAATAATTAAAGAATACGGATATTTATTCTGTTTACCACTGATGATGACCATATGTGTGTGTAACTTGATCCTGGGCACATGTATCGCTGCACCCGTTTTGCTTCTTAAAATGGGTGTGACAGAAGTGGTATCAGAGCCATATCGACTGTAGGACATCAGCCTAGCTAGCCATGGACGCATTAGGGACACTATTTTGCTTTATAACTGTACAAACTATTTTAAGAAGAATATTAAACCATGGTGTTCTTTTCGATTCTTTCTTATTTACTTTTTAGATTTTTAACCATTGTTTTTTTTCACCCCTTGTTATTTCCAAAATGTAGATGGCCCGTACCAAGCTGACCGCTCGTAAGGCTATGACTAGACGTCACTGTGGACTCCTTGCCCCTAGGTGTGCGAGGAAGGAAGCACGTGAAGAGATAAACCAGCCTGCATGCCAGGAAGCCCCGTTGACTGACAAGGAACTTCCAGAGACACCACAGGAAGGGCCTATGGAAGAAGATCCCAAGGAACCTGAAGAGGAAAAAGACCAGAAGAGCCCGAGGACCCTGAAGATCCTGAAGAGGAAGAACCAGAAGAACATGAGCAAGAAGAGGACTCTGAGGAACCGTAAGGGAAAGAAGTCCCAGAAGAGCCTGAGGACCCTGAAGACCCTGAAGATGGTGATGACTCAGAGGAGGTCAAAGACCTAGCCATCTGCCAGGCTGAGAAGTACCGCTCTTTTGGACTAGAGGGTGAGACCTTCTCCAAGACCCTGCGGAAGCTACTTGAAAAGATTGGCGTCGCCAACAGGCCTCAGTACTTCCTCAATAAGATGGATCGCCCTTTTCGTGAGGAATGGACAGCGGAGGTCAACATCTACGATGGCGACCGCGTCATATCTACTCATCATGGCCGCACCCCTAGGGTTACTCGTGAGACCGCTGTGGACGATGCTGCCTATAGGGCTCTCACTAGCCTCTGCTACACTCACCGCCATGGAATAGTAAAGACAAATTTTGCCCACATTCCCCGTTGGAAGCCAGGCATGAAGAAGTACACCGTCGCTCCTACAGAATGGTATGTGAGCACCAGAGAGATGGACGAGACTCAGGGAGTTGCGGTGGACTTAAGCCACACTATGGAGGCTCTACAGAAGGAGAACCACAATCTTCGGAAGAGACTGTGTGATACTGAGGATTATATAATGCGTGACCAGCGAGTCAAGATGGGTGAGCAGAGTGACCTCTACTCCTCTGGTATCCGCACTTGGACTGCAAACTCCCCGAAGCGCACAAGTTCCCTACCTTCGGTCTTCGACGAAGCCAACTCCCATGCTTAGGAGATTTCCTTACCCTATGAATAAAGATTGTAATAATCAAACATTTAGATCAATTTGCTTTCATGGTGTGATGTAATGAACTCCTTTGGTTGGTTTGATTTGAGTGTGCTTGATGTGAGTTGTGGGATGCCTTGGCACCTTGTCCACAACCTCATCTTTCGTTTGCTTATCAAATAAACAATCATTTTTACTCATCATTCCTTGATGCATATAGTTGGGTTTCTTCTCTATTCTTTCTTCTATTATCACACCTCATCTTACACTACTTCCACCACTCAGATGGTTCGCACTAGGGGAAACACTGGAGGTAGCAACCAGAACAATGAGGGCAACAAAAATGCTCCGAACCTTGAGCAATTCTTAGCCATGCAGACTCAGCTTATGCAGACAGTGATCCAAACTTTGGGCGCCATACAACAGAATCAAAATGCCCAACAGAATCACCATGCCCCTCCACCTCCACCTCCACCCCAGAATAGGTTGGGAGAGTTCTTAAGGACTAGGCCACCTACCTTCTCCCAGTCCAAGGATCCTATGGAAGTTGATGATTGGCCCAAGGCAATCGAGAAGATGTTGATGATCGCTCAATGCAATGATCGAGGGAAGGTTCTCTTTGCAGCTCATCAGTTGTTTGGTGTAGCCGCAGACTAGTCTGAAGCTTATTGCAATGCTCATGCTGATGTGGAAACCATCACCTAGAATAAGTTCAAGGATAACTTCCGCTCTCACTATGTCCCTACAGGCATTAAGTTGTTGAAGAAACAAGAATTTCAAGACCTGAATAGATTCATCCAGCTATCCGGGTACGCTCCTGAAGATGTGAGCATAGATGATAAGAAGCAGTACATGTTCTCCTGGCTCTCTCAGACTCTGGGTCCAGCCTCTGTCTTTTCTTGCTCTTAGGCTTCTCAGGCATCTTCCCCTTTCCCTTACCCTGACGTGATCCTGCCATCTAACTACTGTTCTGCTATCACTGCATGCACGTAGGTGTAGATAGGATAAGCATAGAAACCTAGATAAATCTACAAGCAAAGCACCGCTAGAAAAGAATGCGTGATAGAAAATGTAGCACTGAATGAAGGACATGATCACTAGCCAAATATGAAGAGAACACGGCGGTCCACCACAATGAGGTACATGTAGAATAAATTGTTGTGTTGCTGTTCATCCTCTTGTCCCACCTGAGTGGTCAACACACGTTGTATAATGAGGCTAGGAAAACCCGCAGTGGCAGCAATGGAATCGATGGCGGTAGTCTCCAGCTCCTCCTTCGTCGAATCTGCAACAAGGTTAGGCATAGGAGCAAATTCATCTTCAACATCACTACAACTTTCATACCCATCAGAAGTAGCGATGAAAGCACGATGACTAGGGCAATCCTTCATGACATGTCCCATGCCCTTACAGCGGTGGCAAATAATGGTGGTGGAGGAGCCACTCCTAGCACCGGAGGTAGCAACCTTCTTCTAGTGTTGGTGTTGCACACTAGATGATTGCGCTTCAGAAGCAGGCGCAAGTGGAAGAGTTGTTGCTGGTGGCTTAGCAACATGACTCTTCAAGTTCTCTACTCTAGTGCGCTGCTGGGTAGATAGCTCAGTGCTGGACCTGCAAGAATGTTGTGGAAGACATCCCTATACTTCTCGTTCAACCTTAAGAGCAATATGATATAATTGGCTGAACCTATTCCACTCTTTATAGTCAAAAATATTCTGGATATCACGGTTCAAACCACCAAAAAATCTAGCACTAGTCTCAACATCATCTTCATGTATATAACAATGTGCTAAACCAATAAGCAATTCCTGATAATATTCCTCTACTATTTTACTACCTTATGTTAAAGATTGTAATTACAAACATAAATCATGTTGGTAATAAGGAGGAACAAAACGAGATTTCATGCATTGTTTCAAAACAGGCCAAGTGTTGGGTATAGCAGCATTGTTATTGCAAAGATCATTCCACCAAAATAGAGCAAAACTCGCAAACTCACTAGTAGCAAGTCTAACTCTATGCTCAGCAGGAACTAAATGAGAATTAAATTTCTGTTCAACAGCAAGTTCCCAATCTAAGTATGCTTCAGGATCAGCACTACCAACAAAAGGAGGAATGTTAAATTTTGGCTTAACAAAAGTATCAGTATTACCATGATTGTTATTACCTTCCATACCATGTTGATTATGGTGAAGGCGGTCTGCATCATGGTCAAAATCATCATTATTAGTAGCTAGTTGAGGTGAAGGTCGCCGTTCAACATCCTCGATTTGGTTGGCAACAGTGTTGATGTGGCCCATCAACTCGGCAAACTTCGTTTCCATGAATATACACTGGTCCACAAGAAGCTTCATAAGCTCAACCTTGGACACGCAATCATTGAAGTCTGTAGGGGACTCCGAATCTGCAGGTGTCCCTTTCTCTGACATGGTTAAAAGCAAAAGACAAGACTACACAAAAGGATTAGCCCTATCTACTAGCAGCTATCAGAGGGTGTTGAAAGTGGGAAACAATATCAGAAGCAATGTATCACAATCTTGCAAGTGTTCTTACCAAAGCCAATAGGACGACACAATCTATAGTCGAACTTGGGTGTAACAATTGTAAGGAAGAAACCTGTGCTGCAATATGTATAGCTTGGAAGGCTAATATGTGTGTCAGTGTAACACAATTCAATAACAGATAGTAGCACTGAATAAATGTCCAAAGCAGTGTCCTAATTGCTGACAAAAGAATCGTGTTCAAAAACAGTTGTGATAGCGAACAATGGCAAAGACAGCAAGGATCAAAACAGACTTCACAGATTTAGAAATTTTCAGGGCGGGGGGGGGGGGGGGGGGGGGGGGAGGGGGGTGCAAATCAAAATCTTGATTTTTTTTGTATGATTTTTCCACTATTTTTCTGTGATAGAGGAATACAAAGGAAGGAACCACAAGAAGTTTCAACTCAAATAGAGGGAAAACAAAGCGTAGGCAAAATCTCAAAGTTTCACGAAAACGCTATTTTTGACTTCACAATTTGTTTCTATTTCTTCCCATTTTTTTTGAAATTTTTGATGAGGGCACACAAGGTGTAGCCAAGTGTGGGTCACCTCAACTTTGAGTCAAGTATCTGCTGTAAAAATTTCAGCCCAATCGGAGCAACGAGCCAAAAGTTATGCCTGTTTTACCGAAGGTAGGTCAAGATAGGGTTTGAGAGGGGGGCGGGGGGGGGGGGGGACAGAAACGGAATCGGGTAAGGTTTTTTTTGTTGGCAATGAATTGTTGGGGGTGGGTGGGTCACACGATGGTCAATCTAATGGAAAACACGATAGTGATGGTGGTTGAAACTTATGGGGAAAACGGTGGTGTGCAGCGGAGATCAAAACACAAATTCTAGCCAGCAACTGAACTCAACTAGAACACAAACTCAACACCACAGACTCTGAAATTTAATTATGCAAAGGCTAAACAATATCTGGGATAGTGGGGAAAAAAATTTGTTGGTTTTTTTGTGGACAATAGGTGATGAACACAAGCGAATCTAAAGGGGGAAACACGATAATACCTCACGGGGAACCTAGGAATCTGATACCACTTGATGTAAATATGGCTCAATCTTCCGAGAGGTAGGGGGATAAACTCGAATTTTGGAACTCGGCGTCAATGAGACAACTTGAATCAGACATGATCCAACCCCGCAACCGTTACACCAAGCACAACTTGATTGTTCCTGCAAGCGAAATCGAGAACGCAAGCAAGAAAGGATAAACACGCAATCTAAAATTGCAAATATGGATGAAGCAAATCACAAGGAAAGGTTCAAGCTCTGAACACAAAAGGACTAATTGCCACAGTGGAGTAGAACAAGAACAGGGGCTCTAGATTACTGTAAAAGGACTTGTCACCATAGTTATAATAATTTGATAAAGTTTGTCTCAAGAAAACGGAACTAAACAAAACCCGAAACTAAAATACGGTGGCTACTGAGTTTATGTAGGAACCAGGGGCGTCCTAGGGTTGGGGGCGACCAGGGGGGGCGCCCACAACATGGACTTAAGGCCCGACACGATACATGGCCAAGTTGGGCCAAAATAGGTGGCGCAACACCTTGTCATGGTAACACAGCATTACTCACGACCCTTCTGGAGCTAGAACCAGAAACAAAACAACGGCGTCGTCGTCTCGTTTCCAACGCATCAAAGAACGCCTCGTTTGGATGTCAGATGTGGGAGATATCATCAAAACCGTGAATGGGTGTCGGCTGAATCCGAGATGAACGTGGCGACCGAGTTTGTGACGACATGTAACTTGGAGAAGGTCATGATATGCGCGTATCCAGAATGGTGATGTCCTCATCACATTCGGTACTGTTCAATACTTGATCAAGGGGCCAACCACGAACGGGTCCTAGGTTCGACAAGGCAGGACTACCGCAGTCAACACCAATGTGTTGCTGCAAACCTACACATGCATCATCCCTGCCCGGTCATAGTATCAAAAGTAAACTTCTTTTATTAAGTCCCGTTCCAGAGGTCAAGTCTTTCCTTAGTAATAATATCTACCGAGACTAACAATTACTAAGCATAGCAACACAATACCGATACTACTAAGTTCTATTGACAGTAGCATAGGTCATTTGGGTATCATGCAAGGTGGGTTTCAAACAACTCCTATGACCTAATGCAACAATAATCATAGACACTAGTATTATTGTAAACTAACAAAACTTATAAAAGGCGAATGCAAACCGGGGCTTGCCTGGACCAATGTTAGTGCTAGCAACTACAACTTCTTGCTATTGAGGGTCAATATCCTTCTGATAATCTTCTTCGTGCTCCTGGTTGTCGTTACCTATATGATGGAATCGAGTTAACGGCAATGTCGGAACACCGTTTAATGCAATGGTATGATGCATGCAAGCACATTGTGTTTTAATGTCAATCAAAATTATTATTGTGTTCTCAAAGCCATATGCTTCAAAGAAGTGAAGTTGATATTTAAGATTTTAAGTATATATATATATATTCTTTAAGCAATTAAATAGAGTAAATGAGTGATATGGGCAATTAAATTAATTAGTATAGTAAATTTATGTTTCTGGACATGGAAGATTTATTGTGGATAAAGGCTTAGATGAATGATTTTTAAGCCAAGTGGCAAGGGCAAATTATCTTTAAATTAATTTCTAGAATTAATCTAAGCAAACACACTAAACAAATTCCAGAGCCTAAAATACTTCATATTTTACCAAACCAAAATTTGTGGTGGCAGGTAATCATGTGTTTACTAAACATGCCAAAAATCAGGATTTAATTTTATTCCTAGAATTTCTGGTGAGTTATTTAATGTTTTGGCAATTAAATGAATTAATAAAGATACATGTACAGAGGCAGTGATTCATCATTTTACTAAATTAGAGCATTTGAAGATGAATATAAAAAAAATTGTTTGAGCCTCATTGGTTTTGAATTCGATTTGCTATGGTTTTTCAAAGATTTAAGCAATTTTTGGTAATTTCCTAGAATTTCTTGTTTTAGGGATGGCCACGTATGCGCCACATCAGCTCCACGTAGGTGACACGTAGGATGCCAGCGGGATGCCAGTCAACGCGTCAAGATAGGAGGTTGGCTTCGCCGGAGGGCTCGCTGCCGGCGGCTGTGGGCGGCGGAAGCTCGCCGCGGTTGTTGAAAAATGAAGCACACATCACGGCGACGGGAAGGGAAGGGTTTGCGGGGAGGTGGCTCACCGGAGGGGTGCCAGCGTCGGGAGGCGGCGGGAGGAGGACTTCGGCGTTGTCACATTTTCGGTAGGGGGCACCAAATCCGTCGCGGTCAAGCTCTAGAGCTTCACGGTGACATGGAGACGAGCGGCATCAAGTCGACGTTTGGCGAGGAGGGTCGAAAGGTAGTGCTCGTCGTGGGGCGGCTTCGGGTTCCAGTGGCGGTCGAGGAAAATTTCAACTGCGCACAAATCATTGAGAAATCCCAGTGCTAGAGAGGTCAGGGAATAACGCCGAGGGTTTGCGCTTGCGCGTGAAGACAAACGAGGCGAGGAGGCTTACCGAGCACTGCGAAATCCGGCCAGCAGCAGAGGACGTTGCCGGGGAATCACCTCTGGTTATTCCTTCAATTCAATCCATTCGCGCACGAATTCGGCCAAGCCGGTTCAGAGGTTGGTAGAGGGAAAGTAGGTGAGTGCTTTGGAGCTCTCAGCTCGACTCGGAGGACAGGGAATCAGTGGCCACATGAGGTTGACTCAGGTTCGGTAATGGCGGCTGGTGGTGGGAGAAAAATGGGAGCAGAGGTGATGTGGACAAGGGTTCCTGATCTTCCGTAAGGTTCTGGATACGTTGATTTGGTCGGAGGCGACACACAAATCAATCCGGCTTCAGAATGACACATTCTAAACCCCGCAATCACAGCACGACGTCTCCTTTGGTTATCAACCGTCCTAAAACGATTGACCTCGCTGAGAAGGCTAATCCCTGCCTGCGAATCAAGAACACAAGCAAGAACAAAGGAGAATGTAACACAATTGCAGATGTATTATGAATCTCACGAAGTTGGGGTCTCACAAACCATGATGACGGTGAAACTATTATGAACAAAATAATCTAAGCAAAACCCAAACCCTAATGGTGTGGCGGCGGCTGTATATGAAGATCCTAGGGTCATGCAAGACCCTCTGGACGCGCCCCTAATTGGGCTCAACTAGATACAAAGCCCAAAGGCAAAAAACAGGCGACGCAACACCGAAATAGATTCTGGACCCTCTCTTGTTTCGACGATTCCTGATGACTCCGGATGAATTTTGACATGAGACCAGCAGCATTGGAAATGTCTTCTTGTTATCTTTCTGTGCATATCTAGAACATCCAAATCCAAGTCCGTATGCGTTCTGGGCATTCGTTTTAGTGCAGACTGGTCCTGAACCCCGAAACAGACTCGAAGTCGGTTTTGGTTGGGCCTCCACCTTGGCTTCCATGTTCTTGCTGGTCCGCCATGTCTCCAAGTCCTTCTCCCATTATCTCCTGGTCCTGTCCATAGTTCCTAATTACAATATAATCATTAGGTAGCAAACCATTCTCAAAAGTGACATATAATGAAGAACATAGGAACTAGCTCACCTCTAAAATTAGTCGTCATGCACGAGCTCTAGTCATTGGACCTTGCAAGTCCAGAATTGGAGGAGTGTTGCATGCATCCTTAGGAGTGATGTCCTCATCAAGAGGGAGCTGGGTTAAAGGAAGAAGATCGATTTCATGGTGACTCCCTCAGGCGCCTTGGTGTCGTGGATAAGTCAGCGGAGTGGTTGGGGTCTTGGAGCGGGAAGAGGGGCAGGAATTGAATTCCTTGCCGATTGCCATTGCTAGCGTGCAGGAGCGGGGAGGGCGGCCATTGGGCATCATTCATGGTAGAGCTGATGGATGGGACATGACGGTGAGCACGGGGAGCAGGCGTCACTATTGCGCGTGAGGAGTCCCGAGGTGGAGTGAAGGTAGGCTGAAGCATGCGCCAGCGGTGGAGCTCTGCTCCTGCTGCACCAACGGGAGGAGGAAGAAAAAGGATTTTTCACTGCACCCCCTGTTCTTTTAGATTCTTGCAACTAGGTCCTTGGTGAAAGGTAATCTAGATGAAAATAGCTAGGGGCCTCCAAATGATTTGGGATTTTGCACATAGGTCCTTAGTGATAGTCCTGGTGCTCTTATGGGGCCCAATTGTCCAAAAGTTTTATAATTATTTTATAATTAATTCCCCATTTTGAAAGGTTTCTATGCTTTAATTAATTAATTGGGGTATTTCCACAATTGGTAAAATGCTCAGTAAATTCATAAAATTATATATTACTATTGCCAATCTGATTATGAAATTATTTGGCATATGTTATATTGGAATTTTTAAGTTACTCCTATATTTGGTTGCAGGGTTTTTGAATTGCCTAGAATAAATTCAAATTGGAGTGGGGTTTTTATTATTTCATGCTACCCGTAACTATAATTTGTGCTCTTCAAGATTGTTAGGCAAAAATGAGACACTTAGATGTCACAGCCCTCCCTCCTTAAAGAAATCTCGTCCCGAGATTATGAACAAGGCAAACTAGAGGGAAGTATGGTGGTCAAAACATACCTGCATATGACGACCAAAATTTTGGGTAATGTGTACTAAGAAATTCTTCAGATTCCCAAGTGGATTCATCTTCCAAGTGATTACTCCACCGAACTTTATAGAATTTGATTGTTCTTTCACGGGTTGTACGTTCTTTCTTATCGAGGATCTTTATTGGTTGTTCGGAGTATCTCTGGTCGGGTTGAAGTTGGTCATAGTCTTCTAAGATTTTGTCAATGGGTGGTTTGAGACACCGCTTTAGTTGAGAGACGTGAAAGTTGTTATGAACTCCAGATAAATTAGTAGGTAACTTCAGCTTGTAGGCTATGTTTCCACATCGTTCTAGAATTTGGAATGCTCCAATATAATAGGGAGCTAACTTTCCCTTGACTCCAAACCGTTGGATACCCTTCATCGGTGACACTCGGAGATAGACATAGTCACCTTTATTAAAATATAGTGGTCTATGCCGTCTATTTGCATACTTCACCTGACGGCATTTAGCATCTTTATGATTTGCCTGAATGGTATGAACTTTTTCTTCTGCATTCTTGACAAGGTCAGGACCAAAGGTTACTCTTTCTCCAGATTCAGACCAGTTTAACGGTGTTCTACAACTCTGACCGTAGAGTGCTTCAAATGGAGACATTTTTAGACTCTCTTGGTAACTATTGTTGTATGAAAATTCTGCATATGGTAAGTACTCATCCTAGTTACCACCATGTGTTAAAACACATGCTCTAAGCATATCTTCCAAAATCTGGTTGACACGCTCTGTTTGTCCATCAGTAGCGGCATGGTAAGCAGAACTCCAAATCAACTTGGTACCCAGAGAAGTATGCAATTGTTCCTAGAAATGAGCGACAAACTGTGAGCCACGATATGTAACAATAGTCTTGGATAGTCCATGAAGACACAAAATTCTTGCTATGTATAGTTTTGCATATTGCTTTATCTTGTATGTGTTATTGGTCGGTAGGAAGTGGGCAAATTTCATGAGCCTGTCCACAATGACCCAAATCGAATCATGCTTCTGAGAAGTGAGAGGGAGGCCAACAATGAAATCCATGCTGATATCTTCCCATTTCCAGGCGGGAAACTCAATGGTTGAAGTAGTCCGGCCAGCCTTAACTCTCTGACAAGTATCACATTCTGCGACGTATCGAGCAACTTCTCTCTTCATTCTTGTCCACCAAAAATCCTTCTTCAAGTCTTGGTACATTTTGTTACTACCCGGATGGATAGAGTACTTGGAGTGATGTGCCTCATCCAAGATTTTCCGTCGAAGTTCAAAGTCCTTTGGTACTACTAATCGGTTATTGAACCATAGTGTACCGTCCAAGTCTTATGTGAAACATTTTGCTTTACCATTTTTAATGTTTTGATGGATATAAGTCATACCAAGGCCATTCTTCTGCGTAGCCATTATTTCTTCACGGATGGTGGAGTGTATACTAAGGTTGCTGATCACCATAGCCGGCAAAACACGAAGGCTTGGTTTTGGAAAAGTTACGTGGTTGCTGCTGTCCTGAGATTCTAGCACCAAGTTATTGCAGTGGATTTTTCTGCTTAACACGTCGGTGACTATATTGGCCTTGCCTAGATGATAATGAATCTCCAGATTGTAATCCTTGATTAATTCCTACCATCGACGTTGTCTCATGTTTAGATCGGTCTGAGTGAAAATGTATTTCAAGCTCTTATGATCTATGTAGATATGCACTAAATTCCTGAGTAGATAATGTCTCCAAATCTGCAAGCACTACTGCAGCTAGTGCTAAATCATGAGTTGGATAATGTTCTTCATGCTTCCTTAGTTGTCGCGATGCATAGGCAATGACACGACCGCTTTGCATAAGTGTTGGCGATCCTTATGCCTAACAGACAAATCCGCAAGCGTGCGGATGCCGATGAAGCCTTCACCCGGGAGTATTCCAAGGTATCAAATCCATAGGGAACGAGAAGTGAAATTCTATCCTAATCCAATTCTAGTGAACAAAAGAGAAGGATAACAACGGGTTGAGAGAGTCCTCCAACCTTGGCTTCATGTGACAACTTATATCCAAATAATCATCGGACTCCAATATTTACTCTTGTTTACTTCGGGGCATAGTCGTTCGAGGTACGGAAAGGGATGAGAAGGGACCTCGGATAAAACTACCATCAACGCCTACGAGCCCAACCCGAATGTGGTGGAATACAGAGGATAGCTCAGTGCTATCACCACCTAACTACCTACCACACAACCCGTGGGGTTGGGAGCAAACTTAGATAATTCTAAGTCTATACACCACGTATACACTTACAATTACCACTCTAACCTTGTTAACTAAAGGCAGAGTAACCACAATCAAATAAAGTAATTAACTTTATCTAACATGGACTAAGAACCCATAAACAAGATATAAATAAAGAAAGCTTTAATGATTAAATGAACAAAAGAATGTCTACATGTCACCCGGCTGGAGGACGGGGACTCTACTCTTGGTGGAGAATCATCCCCGAGGCACAAGGTGGAGAAGGAGCCAACATCTCCGGCTCCCTCCCGGACTTCTACCTCTCACCCTGACTCGCTATTCTAATACATTTCTGCAACGTGGCGCTTGTTGTTCTCCTCTTCAATTGTTGATCTTTTCTGCCAAATTCCACTTCTATTTATTAGTGGCAAAGACTTGGCGGGTACTTCAAGGTGGAGGAGAGTCGGTGGGCAAAAGATCCCCCACCGGGCGGCGGGCCATATTGGGCGGCCACATGTGCCGGGCGGCATGCACCGTCGGGCGGCGGGCAAGGCCGGGCGGCCCTTGGATCATGTCGGTTTCCCGGCCGACCTTCTCCAGATGGCTAGGATTGCATCCCAAAGGTGGTTGTTGGGTTGGTTGGCCTTTTTCCTTTGGTTTTATGTCGGTAGGCGTTGTAGGCCAGGCGGTAGGCTTAATCGGCCGAATGTCTTCGTATGCCGGGTGACAAGCCCGCCGGGCGGCATAACTCGCCGGGCGGCATGGCTCGCCGGGTGGCGGCCTAGGCCAGGTTTCTACCCCCTCTTGGTGGCAACCCCGCTGGGTGTCAAGGTCCGCCGGGCGGCGCAACTCACTGGGCGGCGGCCCATTTTTGGTGCCGTCCCCCTCTGGGTCATTCCTTCACTTGTCCAAGTTGTGCCACATGGGTGCCTTCTTTACTTCTCCACTTTTTACCATCCTTAGTCCGAGGATGGAAAACGGCCTCATGGTGGAGTGTTTTGCAGGGTCGACTGGGTCGGATGGTTCAACGTTATGATGACTCTGTTTTGACCCGCCGGGTGGCTATTTTCAGCCTGATATGACCCTGTCGGCTGGGTTTTGATTTCAGCCATCATGACCCTGTCGGGCCCTGATTTCAGCCTCATATGACCCTGTCGGCCTGCTGTTTTAAGGTAGAATCGGCCAACAGGGCGTTTCTTCATATTTTTACATAATTTTAGCCCTTTTGAACCTGCAAACACATATTTCACCAAAACTTGTGGAACTCATGAGTATAAAGATTATTTTCATTATTTTATTACTTAAGATCCACATTTTTATGGGAAATTGGTAGTCAAAAATGGGAATTTACGACTACCAACACCCCCCACACTTAGGACTTTGCTCGTCCCGAGCAAAGTAAGAAATGAAGAGTAGGAGTGAGCAAGATCAAGGGTAATTCTCATTATGCTTTGAATATATAAAGACTACCCATGACTCCTCATGCCCATAGGATTTTAGGTGGCTAAATACCTTGTCTTGAAAAGTTGAGAGATGGAACAACATAGAGAAGTATTACCTTTCTTTTTTCCAAGGAACTTCAATTTTGTTTGCTCTTTTCAATAAAAATAGAGCTCTAGATCACAAGTAATTCTCAATTGATGCTCTCAAATCGCTCAATGTGGTTTTGATTCCTCACTTAGGCCAATGGCCAAAATTTTCCTATATACTAAGGCCTATGTAGAGCTCAAGGTAGGAAATATTAAGGCCGCGTACTTGTATTTCATATATCACTAAGTCAAAAACCGGATCCCTGGAGAAAACAAGTCATGAATTATGATCAAGCCATGTGCACAGTTATGATATGTATGGATGGATGGAAGATGGCGGATGCTCCTTTTGAAGTGATCTCTCTCTCTTCTATTTGATTTATATTTTAGAACATGGGCTACTTTATCATTCATGATTCTTCTTCTTTCTCCTTTTTTTTCTTTTCGTGTAGCCCATATCTCTTTTGAAATGATTCTTGGAGAGAGATCGACATATTTGGTGGAGCATTTTATTCAATGGATGGGTTATGGGGACGATGAATGTGAACTTCCAGTGTAGAAGTCTCAACATATGGAGTGGTTGGGGTGTGCACATTAACTTGATCAATAACACATAGCAAGCATCTCACAAGGGTCACAACAGTTTGACAAAGTTCAATGAAAATACAAGTAGCAAATTGAATAGGTTTTCATTAAGAGAATCATCTAGCTTTGGTAGGAATAAACTCATCATTGAGAAGATTGTGAATCTGGAGTTCTCATTTATAAGATTTTGAAAATTAAAAATCAAGGAAGTTCACTTGGTTCCAGGAAAGGTTATGCTCTCTATAGTCATATCACATCTACCAACAATTCAGACAAGGTTTTCCTATTCAATGTGTATTTGCCATGGGTGATGAAAGAATGCAAGGAACAATCTTTATATATCAAGTATGAATGAGAAGGAGGTTTTATTTCAGATGCCATTTTTCATGCTTGCCAAAAAAAAATTCAATTCATAGAAAGACATGAAAACAACAAGGGGTAGGTGATACGAGGAATAATGAAATAGTTGGTTTTGTTTCGTACCTTGTCCTCTTGTTCCTTTTGATCTTTAACCTGTAAAGGTTAGCTAACAGAATACCCAAAGGAACAAGCCTAAAGTTGTGCCACTATTATTGCCGAGTAAATTTTATTGTTGAGAAGGAACAAAGATTTTTTTTAAAAAGTTTCAAATGAGAAACTAACAAATCCTAGTAAAGGGAAACAAATTGGGTTACCTCCCGTCAGTACTTATTTAATGTCATAAGTTTGACCCTGGGAGCACTAGTTCATATTATAGCTTGGGTTAGCAATGTGGCTCCCTCCATCACCAAACGTGTGTGAATGATTGCACAACTAAGGCATATGACAGGGATCATGGAAATTGCAGTGTTTGTGATAGACAAATGTATCTACAACCGCCCCTTTGAAATTACTATGTCCATCAAGGGTAGAGTGGTTGTAGGCCTCTTGTGTACCACCATCATAAATCTTTGTTGTGGTAGGAAAACTTTTATGTGAGTAAGGAGTATGCGAATTTTCGAAAGTACGACTCCTTGGCATGGTGGGAGAATTCCCTTTTAACTCCAAATTTGGAGCCTCATGAATTTTTATGGAACAAACTTTGTATTGCCCTTCATTCTTCATGGATTGTTCTTGTTCAAAGTTTTCCTTCTATATATCATCCTTTGGTTGCTTCGGTGCCTCTTTTCCATTGGTAGATGATAGCTTTGTGGTGCCTCCATTAGGTAGAACATGGATCCTTGGGGGATTTGGGAGGATTGGTGCGGGATGGCAAGGCCTATGTGGTTCAAGGATTGGGGTAGTATTGGCCAATGAAGCAAAGGATGGCTCATGGTCTTTTCTCTCAACTTTTGCCACATTGTTCAGATTTAATTCTTTCATAAGCATAAGTAGTGCTTGGCGTTGGGTGACTCGGGTGACATGGTCAATAGTGACCCACACATCATCTATGCTTTTCTTATGGAAGGGAATTTTACTACATTCCCTCAATAGCTTCGCGCTCTCCTTTTGTAGACCTTCAACAAAATTAGATCAAGAGCCTTTCTTGTGGAATGTCTATCCTTGGCCAATAGAGACAAGGTTCAAAAAGCGCCTCCAACAGACTCCTATGTGTTTGTGATCTTCTTGTTTAATATTTCTGATCTCATTCAGTCGATGCAAATACTTCTCATAAGGAAACAGATGCTCTATGAACTCGTACTTTAGATCATTCCAAAGGGCTTTCAAGAAGGTTGGATTATGGACAATATACCACTTCTTCCTATTAATGAACTCTAGTTACCAGCCCTTGGCATACCCATCTAAAGAGTAGAAAAGGAGTCTCCATATTAGCTCTTCCATTGGGAATTCACTAGTGGGGTGTGTGGAACATATCTCCTCAAAATTCTGAATATGGGTATAGAGATCTTCATCACGTTTCCCACTAAGGAGAGATGCTCGAACCTTAGCAATGAGTTTTGGGTATAGACCTAAAATTCGACCACCTTTTTGATTGTGTGGACACCCCCTTATAATTTTAGTCCATGGTGCATCTCGAAGATCAAGGATAATAGGATCACAAATAGGAGAGGGGCCATGGGAAAATGTCTTTGCAGCCTCACTAATGAATTTGCAAGATTTCACGGTCCTTTCTTGCCCTGTAACAATAGAAGGATTTAATAAGGGATCATACTGCTGCTTTACCTCTCTGCAGTCTCGTCCACAAGACCCTTTTTGACTACATCTCTTCACCCATTCCGGAAAAGGTTGATCACCATAATCAAAGGATTGAGGTGGGAGAGGAAGTGTGTCTTCTTGTACAACTTCAGGTTGTGGTGGGTGGAGGGAGGTTGTTGTAGGGGCATCGATTTTGTATGGGAAGCTCTTGGTTTCCATTTCTATAGGTTGGCTGGAAGTTTGGGTGCTTTCTTTGGTATGGCATGGGGAGATATATAGCTGATCTTCAATGTTTTGGACAACTTTGCCTATGATCTCTATTCCCTTTGATGGTATTGTACAAAGAAAAGGAACTCCGGTCGCAGCATCTAAATAATTTGCACTTTCAGGTTTTAAACCGAAAAAGAAGTGCTGCAGCCTTATAGGCTCCTCTATTCCTATAGATACCCCATTACTGGTGTAGGATAGGAACCTTTCCCATGATGCTCCAAGTGATTCATGGTCATGTTGCTAAAAATTGATAACCTTTTTCCTTAGAGCAACTATCTTATAGAGAGGAAAATATTTTTGACAAAAACTCTCTCATAAGATGGACCAATCTCCATTTGCTTCACCTACATGGTTAAAATACCATGTTTTTGCTGCCCCGCCTAGTGAAAAAGGGAACAACTTCCATTTCATGGTTTCTTGAGGAAACCCTTCAATGGCAAGAGTGGAGCAACAAAGCTCAAACTGTTGTAGGTGAGTATATGGATGTTCATTTTCTGCCCCTATAAATGGTGTCTTCTAAATCAAAAGTATGAGATCCGGATGAATCTCATAGCTCAGGCTGTGATTGAGAGTGATGAGGGTACGGGTTCTAGGAATTCGCTCCTAGGGGCTGAGAAGTCATGGATGGATAGTGGATTCATTGAAGGAAAGAAACTAAGGGAAGAAAATAAAAAGGAAAGGTAAAAAGAATCGGGTTCGGATGAATGTCAGCTACCGTTCCCCGACAACGGCGCCAGAAAGCTTGTTGGCAATCCTTATGCCTAACAGAGAAATCCGCAAGCGTGCGGATGCCGATGTAGCCTTCACCAGTGAGTATTCCAAGGTATCGAATCCACGGGGAACGAGAAGTGAAATTCTATCCTAATCCAATTCTAGTGAATAAAAGAGAAGGATAACAACGGGTTGAGAGAGTCCTCCACCCTTGGCTTCATGTGACAACTTATATCCAAATAATCATCCGACTCCAATATTTACTCATGTTTACTTCGGCGTACGGAAAGGGATGAGAAGGGACCTCGGGTAAAACTACCATCAACGCCTACGAGCCCAACCCGAACGGGGTGGAATACAGAGGATAGCTCACTGCTGTCACCACCTAACTACCTACCACACAGCCCGTGGAGTTGGGAGCAAACTTAGATAATTCTAAGTCTATACACCACGTATACACTTACAATTACTACTCTAACCTTGTTAACTAAAGGCAGAGTAACCACAGTCAAATAAAGTAATTAACTTTATCTAACATGGACTAAGAACCCATAAATAAGATATAAATAAAGAAAGCTTTAATGATTAAATGAACAAAAGAATGTCTACATGTTACCCGGCTGGAGGACGGGGACTCTACTCTTGGTGGAGAATCATCCCCGAGGCACAAGGTGGAGAAGGAGCCAACATCTCCGGCTCCCTCCCGGACTTCTACCTCTCACCCTGACTCCCTATTCTAATACATTTCTGCAATGTGGCGCTTGTTGTTCTCCTCTTGAATTGTTGATCTTTTCTACCGAATTCCACTTCTATTTATAGGTGGTGAAGACTTGGCGGGTACTTCAAGGTGGAGGAGAGTCGGTGGGCAAAAGTTCCCCCGCCGGGCGGCGGGCGATGCCGGGCGGCCACATGTGCCGGGCGGCATGCACCACCGGGCGGCGGGCAAGGCCGGGCGGCCCTTGGATCATGTCGGTTTCCCGACCGACCTTCTCTCGATGGCTAGGATTGTGTCCCGAAGGTGGTTGTTGGGTTGGTTGGCCTTTTTCCTTTGGTTTTATGTCGGTAGGCGTGGTAGGCCGGGCGGTAGGCTTAATGGGCCGAATGTCTTCGTAGGCCGGGTGGCAAGGTCCGCCGGGCGGCATAACTCACCGGGCGGTAAGGCTCGCCGGGCGGCAGCCTAGGCCGAGTTTCTACCCACTCTCGGTGGCAACCGCGCCGGGTGGCAAGGTCCACCGAGCAGCGCAACTCGCCGGCGGTGGCCCATTTTTGGTGTCGTCCCCCTCCGGGTCATTCCTTCACTTGTCCAAGTTGTGCCACGTGGGTGCCTTCTTTACTTCTCCACTTTTTACCATACTTAGTCTGAGGACGGAAAACGGCCTCATGGTGGAGTGTTTTGTAGGGTCGGCTGGGATGGATGGTTCAACCTCATGATGACTCTGTTTTGACCCGCCGGGTGGCTCTTTTCAGCCTGATATGACTCTATCGGCTGGGTTCTGATTTCAGCCATCATGACCCTACCGGGCCCTGATTTCAGCGTCATACGACCCTGTTGGCCTGCTGTTTTAAGACAGAATCGGCCGACGAGGTGTTTCTTCATGTTTTTACATAATTTTGGCACTTTTGAACCTACAAACACATATTTCACTAAAACTTGTGGAACTCATGAGTCTAAAGATTATTTTCATTATATTATTACTTAAGATCCACATTTTATGGGAAATTGGTAGTCAAAAATGGGAATTTACGACTACCAACAATAAGCACACATCCATGTCCTGTCCCAGATGCATCACAATACACGTCAAATGATTTAGTGATGTCCGGCTGAGCCAATACTAGGGCAGTGGTTAATAGTTCCTTCAACTTCTGAAATGCTTCTTCACATTTATTATTCCATTCGAAGTTCACGTCGTTTCTCAATAATCTTGTGATAGGCTTGGATAACTTCGAGAAATTAGGGATGAACCTACGATAATACCAGCTAATCCGAGAAAACTATGAACTTGATGAGCTGTTTTTGGTGGCTTCCAATCTAGCACATCTTGAACTTTGCTAGGATCTACCAAGATTCCTTTGGCTGAAGCTATGTGGCCGAGAAATGGCACACGGTCCAACCTGTGGGATACTTGCTTTGCGGGTATCCTCATACAAGGCAAAGTCGGTGGCCAACCGGGTACTTCATCAAACAAGGAAGCCGACCGACTCGGCTTGGAGTGTAAGACAAGAAAGATTAGACTTGCCATATAGAATCCTTGTAGAGTACGACTAGGACTCTGCCTGAACCCCCCTTCCGACCGGATATATAAGGAGGCAGGGTACCCCCCATCGAGGGGAGGCAATTAGACACAACTAGAAAGACACAATATCTCGTGACAATCAATACAATACAGAACATAGGACATAGGGTTTTTACTCTCATTGAGAGGGCCCGAACCTATATAATTTGGCGTCTTGTGTAACCATCGTAGTTCTTGGTCTCGACGTAGCCCTATATATTTACTGCCGGTCTTGAGCATCGACAGTTGGCGCGCCAGGAAGGGGACAAGGCTTGCCGGGATTCTCCGTCGACTACGATGGCCGAACTTCCCATCATCCAATACTCGTCAGACTTCAAGATCTCCTTTGGATCGCTCGACTTCACGGTCGGTGACAATGGAGTCCTAGGTCTGAACGACTACAGATCAGACTCGACCACAGCCAGTCCCATGGCGTGAGCACCGAGTCCGTCTGACATTATCCCTGCATTGATCCCACTCGGATCCGAGCAGGAAGACTCTTCCTTCGGATATGACTCGACGTCAGATCGGTCTTTTGATGAGAACACAGTCAGATCGACCTACTCATATCCCCATACAGCCAACATGGTGGATATAGTAGATCCTGCTGCTGGAAACCAGGATGAGAATTTAGATGCCAAAGAAGAAGGGAATCCAGCCGGTGGTCGCCAAAACCAGCCGGTCAAAGGAGGCCGATAGGATGATAACCCTCCACCTGATGAATTATCGGTTGGTCACCGCCGTCGACCAAGAGGGTCACGCAGATCGCTTAACGCACGTCGACTGGATCTCGGCCCTGAACTTGAAGTGGATGGTGTTAAGGTCTGCCACACCCCACAGAACAACATCACCGGGGCCAATACATTGCTTGACACTTTAATGGTTGATGCCCACTATCAAACTCCTGCTATGTAGAAGGCAGTGGCTATGCTCAAGGCCGCAACAGCGCAAGATGCTGCAAAGTCTCAGTCGGTCGCAAGTTCCAGCCATGCATCTCCTCAGGGTCGGCGTAGGCGTGAAGACCTGAGAAATTCTGTCAGCCTCCGTGATGGACGAGACACCATCAACTCTCACCATGAGGAGCGCGCTCAGGACTACCAACGCTATGAGGAAGAACAGCGTGAACGAAGGATGGACGCCCGATGGGAAGACCGATGGTACGCCCGATGGCAAAGGCGGTCACCAACGCTGACTGATGACGAGATCGATGGCATCAAGGCTTACGTCCCTCGGCTTCCCATTGCTCGATGGCCAAAAGGATTCAAGCCGGTTCCCATCCAAAAATATGATGGACAAACCATCCCCCGAGAGTGGCTACAACTCTATAGCACGACGATCCGGTTGGCTGGAGGTGATTCCTACGTAATGGCTAATTACCAACCGACCGGGCAACCACTTCGACCTCACTCGGATCAAGCAGAAAGGAGACGAGCCTCTTCGCGACTACATCAAGCAGTTTTGCGCTAAGAAGACTGAGATCCCCAACATCCCCGATCAGCAAATCGTTACTACCTTCCTGGGTGGAATTCGCAGTGATGATCTGGTCCAGGAAATCGGTCGGAGGAACCATGATCTCAAGCTCACTGCTCAAGAGTGCTTCAAGATTGCTGATAAGTATGCATCAGGAGAGTCTGCACTTGATGATATCCGAGGAAAGGGCAAGGAGAAGCGGTCGGACAAGCCTGAGTCCTCCAAGAAGGATAAGAAGAGAAAACCTGACAATGCTGTCAACACAGTGGACCGGTTTCAGAAGAATCCTCGGACGAACCAGCCGTCTACTGATGAGTGGCTGAGCGGCCTTTGCCCGTGGCACCCCAAGGGAAACCACAAAGCAAAGGATTGCTATTATCTGAAGGGTTTTGCAACAGCTGCGCTCAAGGTGGCCAAAGATCCCCTAAGGCGCAACAACAATAACAAAGACAAGCCCAAGGATGATGATGACAAGGATGATTCAGGGGAGTTCCAGGAGCCCCGCAAAGAAGTAAACTTCATCTTCGGAGGCCCGGATGCCAATACATCCAAGCGCAAGCAAAAGTTAGAGCTTCGAGAGATTAACTTGGTGGAGCCAGCTACGCCTCAGTACATGAGGTGGTCTGAGATCCCAATCATCTTTGATCAGTCGGACCATCCAAAACATCTACTAAAACCAGATCACTACCCATTGGTGCTTGCTGCGACTATGAAGGAGGTGAAGTTCAACAGAGTACTCATCCACGGAGGAAGCAGTTTGGACCTAATCTTCACCAGGACCCTTCAAGAGCTCGGTCTATCAATCAATGACCTCCAACCAAGTTCTTCACACTTCCATGGGATTGTGCCTGGCAAGACTTCAGTCCCAATTGGACAAATCAGTTTGCCAGTCACCTTTGGCACCCGTGATAATTTTAGGACAGAGCATATCCTCTTCCAGGTGGCAGACTTCGAGTCAGCATACCATGCTATCATCGGTCGACTAGCGATGGCTAGGTTTATGGCTGTTCCGCACTATCCATATCTCACCCTCAAGATGCCAGGCCCGAACGGGATAATCTCCCTCCACTCTGATCTTCGGAATTCTTTTGATTGTGATGTGCAGAGTTGTGAGATGGCTACCAAACAGTTGATGCTGTCAGACCAAAAGGAGATCCAGAAGCCAGTCGATATAGAGGACCTACCAAGGACAAGATCCAGACCGATGACATCCAAACCAAGGAGATTTCGCTCGATCCTGAGGACCCTAATAAGGTGACTTATGCTGGGGTCAACCTTGATGAAAAATAGAACTCACGCTCACTCCTTTCCTCCAGGAAAATAGGGATATCTTTGCATGGAAACCATCTGACATGCCGAGAGTTCCTAGGGAAAAGATTGAGCACGTGTTAAGGGTACCTCTAGGGGCTACCCCCGTTCGCCAAAGGCTTAGAAGATTTGCGCAAGATCACAAGGACGCTATGAAGAAGGAGATAGTTAGATTGTTAGAAGCTAAGTTTATAAAGGAGGTGTATCATCCTGACTGGTTAGCAAATCCAGTCGTTGTACCTAAAAAGGATAAAGAGTGGAGGATGTGTGTTGATTATACCGATCTCAACAAGGTCTGCCCAAAAGACCCCTTCGCTCTTCCTCGTATTGATCAGATTGTAGATTCGACAGCCGGGTGTGAGCTTTTAAGCTTTCTGTATGCCTATTCGGGCTATCACCAGATCTCACTGAGAGTCGAAGATCAGATCAAGACTTCCTTTATAACACCCTTCGACGCCTATTGCTATATCACTATGTCGTTCGGTCTGAAAAATGCTGGTGCGACTTACCAACGAGGTATTCAACGCTGCCTTGCCACTCGGATCGGTCGGAACGCTAAATCGTATGTTGACGACATCGTTGTCAAGACTCAGAAAGTCAAAGAACTTCTCTCTGACATGGCAGAAACCTTTGACAATTTGAGACATTATTCAATGAAGCTAAATCCTAAAAAGTGTGTTTTTGGGGTTCCATCAGGAAAGTTACTCGGTTACATCGTTTTGAAACGAGGTATAGAGGCTAACCCAGATAAAATCAAGGCAATCCTTGATATAAAGCCGCCTAATTCTCAAAGGGACATTCAGAAGCTGACTGGATGCATGGCATCCTTGAGTCGCTTTATTTCTCGATTGGGGGTTAGGGGGTTACCACTCTTCCAATTGCTTAAAAAGCAGGACGACTTTGTTTGGACTGAGGAGGCGCAGTCGGCACTAGAGGAATTAAAGATTCATCTCAGCAGTATTCCAGTGTTGGTGCCTCCGGAGCCAGGAGAAAAACTTCAGCTTTACATCTCGGCCACAACCCAGGTTGTGAGTACTATTTTGACAGTCGACTGAGAAGAAGAGGGACACGTGCAAAAAGTACAACATCCAGTCTACTTTGTGAGCGAGGTCCTCAGCGCCTCTAAGACAAGGTACCAGCAGATCTTGAAGTTGTTATATGCATTATTGATCACCTCGAGGAAGTTGAAACACTATTTTCAAGCTCATCCAATTGAAGTTCAAACTTCTTTTGCACTTGGGACGGTGTTACATAACCGAGAAGCTGAAGGAAAAATAGCCAAGTGGGCAGTCGAACTTGGTCGGCTATAAAGGGACAAGCGTTAGCTAAATTCGTTGCTGAGTGGACAGAGATTCAAAATCCTCCTACTGCCCAAGATATTGAGTACTGGAAAATGTACTTTGATGGTTCCCTTCAATTACAAGGGGAAGGTGCGGGAGTTGTATTTATCTCGCCTACTGGAGAAAGGCTTCGATACGTCCTTCAAATCATGTTTCGCGCGTCTAATAATGCTGCAGAATATGAAGCTCTCCTACACGGTCTGCACATTGCTGTGTCACTCGATATTAAGCGCATCGACATATTTGGTGATTCGGCCTTGGTCATTAATCAGGTCACCAAGGATTGGAATTGTGTAGATGATAACATGAGTGCTTATTTCCAAGAAGTGCGAAAACTCAAAGACAAGTTTGATGGATTGAAGTTCGCACATGTTCTCCGAGTTAATAACCAGGCGGCTGATGAGTTAGCCAAGATAGGATCATCTCGATCTGCAGTACCACCGGGTGTTTTCCTACAAGTTCTGGATTCCCCAACAATTTCTCCCCGGTTGGACGTATTGATGAGTATTGTTGTTGATCTTGTTGGCGATGACGTCTCAAAGACCGACTGGCGTGACCTACTCATCCAGTATTTGGATAAGGGAACGCTGCCCTCGGATCATGATGAGCAACAAAGGTTAAAGATCTGATCTCGAGGATACTTGTTGGAGGGGGACCAACTTTACAAAAGGGGTGGTTCCAACATTTTGATGCGATGCATCTCAATTCCTGAAGGCCAGAAGTTGGTAGAAGAGATTCATTCGGGAATATGCTGCAATCATGCACCTTCCAGGACTTTGGTCGGCAAAGCTTTCCGACAAGGGTTTTATTGGCCCACGGCGGTCGAAGATGCACACCAAGTTGTTTAGAAGTGTGAGGGTTGTCAATTCTTCGCTCAACAAACACATGTGCCTTCACAGCAACTTCACATGATACCATTGACTTGGCCTTTTGCTGTTTGGGGCTTGATATTGTCGGTCCTTTCAAGAAAGCGCCAGGCGGGTTCACTCATTTGTTTGTTGCTATCAACAAATTCACCAAGTGGATTGAAGCGAAGCCGGTCGGCAAGATTACATCCAAGAAGGAGATCGAGTTTGTCAAAGATATATTCACTTAGTTTGGAGTTCCTCACGATATCATTACCGATAATGGCACTCAATTCACTTCAGTGGAGTTCCGGGACTTTGTCGATGAGATGGGAATAAAGATCCACTTTGCATCAGTGACTCATCCGAAAAGCAATGGGCAGGTTGAACGGGCCAATGGTATGATTCTTCAAGGATTAAAGCCACGGATATTTGACAGACTCAAACCTTATGCCAATCGATGGGTCAAAGAGTTGCCTTCAGTCGTTTGGGGACTTCGAACAAACACCAGTCGGGCTACTGGACAGTCACCTTTTTCATTTGTCTATGGCTCAGAAGCTATGTTGCCGACTGAGGTCAGTCTTGTCTCGGCACGTGTTCAAGCATACGATGAAAAGCTTTCTGAGAAGAACCGAGAGATTGATTTGATTGCGGCAGAGGAGTTGCGTGATCGCGCTCTATTTCGGTCGGCACTCTACCAACAAGGCTTGTGTCGTTATTATGATAAGAACGTCCGCAGTCGCCACTTTCAAGTTGGAGACCTAGTGCTTTGCCGAGTGCAATCGACAAAGATTCAACATAAGCTCTCTCCGAAGTGGGAAGGACCGTACGTAGTGAAGGAAGTCACTCGCCCGGGGGCTTACCGACTGATGTATGAAGACGGCGACGATATTCCAAACTCCTGGAACATAAATCAGCTATGTTGTTTCTATACTTAGCTATTATTTTGTGTATTTATACATTATTTATGAATGAAACTTCGGTCTTTTTTAATGAAAGATTTTCTGATGATTTTCATTCTATATTTGTCTCGATTCCTTAATTTCTACTATTAAAGAATCGAGCCAGGGGGCTAGCAATAACGTCCCATCTCGGTCTAACCATATTTTGGTTTTGGCCTATTTCTTGACCGACTTATTATCATGAGATCTTGAGTTTTGGTATTCATTATTTTGGTCTTACGCTTATACATCATTATTAAATACTTTGTGCTGCACATCAGACTACCACTACACTAAACCCAGAGCCAAAAGTGTGAGAGGTCATGTATCGATTGGTCGATTCTGTTTGTTATGCGGTTACGGGTTACAACATAATATGTTATGGTAGACCGATGCAATCTTTGTTTCTCTTGATAGAAACATGTCAATGATATCTTTGTCAAACTTCTAAAGCTATAAAAGCATAAGATTGGTTTATACACAAGTATCATTACAAAAACACTTCTATTGTTTTACACTATTATAGGATTATATCTCCTTTGAAGGAGAGGATGAGTCAGCCCGCAGTTCGACCTCTGGAGTTGTTGGGGGAGTCGGCACGATTAGATTGATTTCTATATGTTCAACCAAGGCCTGGGAAGTCTCTAGCATGGAATCCAGGAGCAGCTGACATTGGTCGTCGGTCAGGTCAGGGTTAAAGCCCTCTTTGATCTTGTCCAATGGCAGAGCAGGAGACCAGGATTGGCAAATCGCCAGCACTTGACTCCCGGCTTTGGTCGCCACTCGCCGAGTGTTATGAGCAATGGCTTCCGATGCATGCTCCAACAAGTAGTCCAAAGAGTGATCGGTCTTCTCTACTCGGTTAGCATGAACATAGTTCATTGCTTGCCGAGCGGCATAAGATAGAGTTGTAAATAATAATTATTGGTCAGTATGATCAACAGAAGAATCAAGCAGAAGGAAGAAGTCGAAGGCTTACTAGCGAGTTTACATTTGAAGGATTTGGAGATAGTCTTAGCCTCCTCTATCTTCGCTTCAGACCCCTTCAGCTCCTCCTGCAGCCGAGTGATCTCGGTCTTCTGGTCTTCAATCAATTTGGAGAGGCTTTCCTTCTCAACCTTTAAGGCGTCAACGAACCTCTGGTGGTTGGAAGTCAACTTCTCCAAATCGGTGATTCTTTGATCGTGAGCTAAAAGTAAAACTTTTAGCGATAGAGTGGTCAGCAGATTGCCTAAATATGGATGGTAGGAAAACTTACCAGCCAGATCTGCACGAACTTGGTCTAAGACCTTGTTTATCTCTTGTAGGTCGGCCAACAGCTTCTTGTTTTCCTCAAGGGCCTTGGAGAGTTGCTGACCGATGACTAGCAAGACAATGAATAAGAAGTTAGTCTAAAATATAAAGACAAGAAGATTAGGTGACCAAGGACATATCGAAAGTTTCGGCTTCAAGATATCCACTCTAGCCTGCTTTCGCTCCACAAGAGCATACACTTTTTGATATGCAGAAGATAAATTAGCTAAAAGATGAGAGTGAAGCATGGTAAAAGCATAATGTTAAGTTACCTTGCTGGACTCCCGGTGTTGGTGCAAAATCTTCACATCCTCCACCTTAGGCCGACCAAGCATATCTACAGGAAGAGTCCTTTTACCTTTGTCAAGAGGCAAAGAGACATTAGTTGGAGTGGTCTGAGGCAGAGGCTCGGTAGTGGAGGCAGGAACCATCTTTTCAAACAATTTATCCACTTCAGTCGGCGTGTTTGAAGACTTGTCAACCGAATGGGACACACCAGTCGGACGAGGTGGGAGCTCAGACCGAGTATCCTCAAATCCCTGAGCACTCTGAGAATCACTTGTCCGATTGCCAAGGAAAAAACATAGAAGGAAGAGATCAGGAAATGTTGAGATCAACAATAAGAGACAAGGAGTATATGGTTTAAGGATTAAACCTGGGAGACTTCTTGAGCTTGATCCGGCAAAGCCTCTTCTTCGAAGAAGTCGACTGAAAATCAGTCTTCTTCCTCTTTTGAGAGGGCTGGTCAGTCTCGCCAGTCTGCACCACCTCTTTCGTTGACCTCTGAGTTGGGCTCAGGGGCACCGATCGGTCTGAAGGTCGGTTAGAGGTTGTAGGAGCAGGTTGACCAGCATCTACGGCAGTTATTTCTTCATCGTCGTCCATGTCCCCCATATATTGGCGTCGGCGCCCGATAGTCCGCTTCTGGAGCTTGTCAGGGGAGGCCAGAGTAATGACGGGAGTGACACTGACTGGCTCAGCGCCTACCGAGGAACTTGAACCCCCAGTGCCGGTCAACGGTGTCTTCTTGACATAATCAGGTCCCTCAGTATCGGTCTGAGGGAGCGGGGGATGAGATACATTAGTATCCAACACCTGCATGAAGATCAAAACATTGATTACAACATCAAGATAGGATAACAAGGGATAGCTAAAGGCAGACTGAGGCTTACTCGGGCTCGCATTGTGCTCTTGCGCCTTTTTGACCAAAGAATGGTGCTGAAGGATATCCCCTTCAAACATCTTCAACAAGCGTCTTCGGCGGAGTTCGCCATTCGGTGGATCCGGCACCTCCCTGGTCTCATCCTCATTAACATAGTCCCATGCCGGGTGACATTGAAGCTTCAGGGGCTAAACTCGTTGGATGATAAAGCTTTTGGCAACTGTGATGCCATTGACACCTTCAGCCTTCCGATCGGAAATTTTCTTGAGCAGAGCGACCACTTGAGGATCGGTCGAATCGGGCCTCTCTGTCCAATGCGCTTGGGGAATAGCCTTCGCACCAGTGAAGTTGGTAAGAACAGGGGAGGATTGTCATAATAAAACCACTCATCCTTCCAATTCTTGTTTCCGGTCTTCAATGGGACATTGATGTAGGCCTCTTTCTTGCGTAACTAGATGCCGACTCCGCCTATGGCCACTTGGTTATCCTTAGTTGGCAGCGGTCGGAGGACAAACAGATGGCAGAAGAGATTGAAATGGGGGAGAATGCCAAGAAAAGCTTCGCACAAATGTATGAAGATGGCAATATGAAGAATGGAGTTGGGATTGAGGTTGACAAGCTCAATCCCATAGAAAAAAGGAGCCCGCGCAAAAAACTGTAGCAGGGAACTCCAAAGCCATGCTCAAAGAATGAGCGAAACACTACGATCTGCTGGTGAATGGGGATGGGGCAGGATTCGCGAGGTACCTTCCAGTTGATTCGAGCCTACTCTGGAAGGACGCCATCTACCACCATCTGGTTCATGTCAGCCTGTGAAAGGCTGCTCTTCGAGAACTCCCGAAGTTGCTCCGGGATGTCGACCTCCGACGAGGACGATGCGGTGGCGGCGGCAGCGGAAGAAGCGGGGATTGAAATGGAAGTCCTCTTGCGACCCATCGCGAACAGGATTGGACGCGGTGAAGGAGTTTGAGAAACTTTGCCAAAGCTCGGGGGCTAAACACGGCGGGATCTGTGGATGCCGGAAGAGAGAAAGCTAACCCTAGCCGGAAAAACAGAGGAGTCGCGAGAGCAGAGAAGGCCCAAAGAAGATGAAGAGTTCATGGGCAAATGCGGCGTGGACTGAAAGTCAACCTGGTGCAGCCTTTTATACCCTTGCCTTTTTTGACCTAAGGGTCGCATGGGCCGGGGTGGGCTGTACTGTAGTGCGACCGTAATATTAACTTAAAGGTTAATTAAGGGCTTAAACCTGTTAGGGTTACAAACCCAGAAAAATGAGACTCGGGGGCTTCTTTGATGAGAAGTACCTGAGAATTATTTCACCATATCTATGTGATTTGATGATCATGTGGTAAAGGACTTGATGGTCATATGGTTACAAGTTCAAAGGTTATGGTACTGACTAAAGTCAAATAACCAGAATTACCAAATTTGGACTTAAACGGGTGATTGCAATTAGGGAAAAGCTATATTATAACTAAAGTCATTTAGCTTAATACTGAATATGACAAGAGTCATAAAATTCTGACCGACCCATCACTCGGAAATAATATGTGCCACTCGGCCGGTTTGATGATCGGTCTGCAAAGTGGTCACTTAGCAATAGGACCCAAGGGTTTGATAACCAAAAGTCTGAAAGATTCAAACTTGATGGTTTGAATATTTGTAAACAAATTAATAAGAGCTAATACAATTAGACTCTTGCATTCTTTGTTAGTCTCCAAATTATACAAGAGTCGGGGGCGACATCTGATCAGGTGCACCTAACCGGTGCACCAGATCTATCGGAAACTTCAATAACGAGGTCTTCCTAATTTATGATCTTTAGATCATTCGGAGAATTAGAGCTCAAAATCAGAAAGCACTCGGGGGCTGCTGTGGGATACTTGCTTTACGGGTATCCTCATACAAGGCTAAGTCGGTAGCCAACCGGGTACTTCATCAAACAAGGAAGCCGACCGACTCGGCTTGGAGTGCAAGACAAGAAAGATTAGACTTGCCATATAGAATCCTTGTAGAGTATGACTAGGACTCTGCCTGAACCCCCCTGTCGACCGGATATATAAGGTGGCAGGGTACCCCCCATCGAGGGGAGGCAATTAGACACAACTAGAGAGACACAATATCTCGTGACAATCAATACAATACAGAACACAGGACATAGGGTTTTTACTCTCATTGAGAGGGCCTAAACCTGTATAATTTGGCGTCTTGTGTAACCATCGTAGTTCTTGGTCTCGACGTAGCCCTATATATTTACTTCCGGTCTTGAGCATCGATAGGTCCACAAGAGTATCCATCAACTCATCCGGAATCATGACACTTAGGTAGCTTTTCAAGCGATCCTTCAATGAGCAATGACCCGACCCCGAATGGGATGACATCCCAACTCAATACGGTCACTACTCAAGGTGGTTAACCTCTATGATGGGCACTTGGATCTGATATCACTTGAATGGACCCAGTGACCGAGAAGGGGAGGGGGGGGGGGAATCGGGAACTCACTATATGTACCAAATTCGCCAATTTCTAAAATTGACCACTCAAAACAACTCCTAAACAATCCTAGTGGTGATCACACTAGCAAGATAATAAACCTAAGAAAGGAACAACATCCTAAGCATACTAGTGGATCACACAAAGGCAATACAACTCCTATGCAAGCTAGTTACCAAAGATACGCAAAAGCAAACAACTAGCTAGCAAGGAGCAACTCCTATATATGCTAGTAATCAAGTCTACACATGAAAGGCACACAAGCATGAGTAGCGTGATACATACTAGGGTGATCAATTAAGCCAGAGCAACTCCTATACATGCTAGTAATCAAGTATGAAGGCTAAGCACTACTAGCAAGTAAAGAAGCCTATTCATACAAGTCTATGAGGTAGTCAACTAGAGCAAGGTAAGCACACAAGCATGAGTAGCACGGTATGTAAATGTGGAAAGTAAAGCATCATAAGGAGTAGAGTAATAGATGGCTCATGATTTTTTTGCGATGTCTCAGAAGGATGGCGCATTCTCCTACTCCTCGTTGGACCACTCCCGCCAAAGTATTGGTCACTCTCACCACCAATGTGGAGTTCCTGCACACAAGCCTGCAATCACTCCTGGAGTGGAGACATGGTTGCGTCACCACTGCCACCAAGGCACAAGCTCGCCTCCCTCAAGAACTTGCTGGACTCTCAGAGCTGACACGAGCGCTCACTATTGATGCCCCTTTCACCGGTGGGCTCAAACCGTGTACAAACATGTGACGGCCTTCACAACCGATTATGATAGGCTCGATCACCGACACCTAACCAGTCTAGATCTCACCATAGACTAAGAGTAACAACCTAGATCACACCCTCAAGAACACCCTAGCCTTAGATGTGCATCAATGCTCAAGTTACTCTCACTAGTACTCTCAAGATATGCAATATCTCCTCCTAGTGCTCTCCTCTTTTCCTCTTTGCTCTCACCACATGCTCCAAGCAATTTCACTGGCCAAGAGAGGTCTCCAAGACCCAGCAACAAAGTTATATAGGCCTCCAACCTCCAACTAGACGTTGCTCCATGAAATTAGCTTCCTGGGCATACTAACTGGACTGTCTGGTCACTTGCCTAACCGGACCGTCCAGTCACTACAATCCTCGGCACCAACGGCTCTGCCCCTCTATAGACTTCTACTGATCGGACCGTCTGGTCAGCTGATCGGACCGTCCGGTCCGTTTCTCTCTCCAGTCCAGAAACAATTCCTATGGAGCTTTCTCTCTGCCTAAGTCTCAACCCCACTGACTAGAATGTACGGTCATTAGACCGTATTATCTAGTGTCTAGGGCTTGCAAACCTGATAGATTCCTTGCTCCTTGCTGAAAGTTCTAGACAATTCCTCCTAGTGACCGTACAGTCCAGTCACCAATGACCCCTCTGTCCGATCACTACGTCCAGAAGCTAAAACTCCTCGTCCTCGCTTGACTTTGTTTCCTGGCTTATCTGAACAGCTCCTTTGCTTCTCCACTATCACCTAGTGCCTGTAATTTCCTTGAGCATCCATGCACATCACCGACTAGACATGACGTAAGAGAAATGACCTAGACCCCCTTGATAGTCCAGTTTTCTTATGGACTCAAAGCCCTAACAACTAGACAAGTGTTCCAAACACTTGCTCTGTAGCTTGTCCTTAGCTTTGATCCATCTTGAACAACCCTTGGACTCCATCAAGCTCATCAAGCCTCCATGCTTGCGGTCATTGTCATCAATCACCAAGGCAACTATCATCAATCATCATGCAACCATCTATCAATCATCATAAGGTAGAAAAAGTTTTCTATATGAACAACACTCGTGTAGATATTAGTCACATTTCATGTTTGTCATTCATCACTAAAACATTCATACCTCGGGGTGACCTCAATGGTCATGATCCTTATAGATGTGTTGTCGATCCTAGGACAAGACATCACTTCCTTCGCTTTCCTCCCTGCACAAGCAACTCGAGGAGGGATCCTAGTGGCTTGGAGAGATGGAGTGCTGAACTCTCTCATTGGACCATATGTATCTGCGCCCAATGAGTGCACGGTTGAGGTTGGTATTGTTTTTGTCTTCAGAGTTGTATATCATGTTGAAGTCACCAGCCAACATCTAGGGGTGGTCACAGTGGCTTCATACTTCTCTTAATTCCTCAAGGAAGGCCGTCTTCTCAGCATCTATGTGAGGACCATAGATTTCAGAGAACCACCAGGGCTGAGCACCGTCCTCCTTGAATTGTACTGATATCGAGTGGCGATGAATTCGGTAGGTTTCATTCTTCAGCACTCCATCTCTCCAAGCCACTAGGATCCCTCCTCAAGTTGCTTGTGCAGGGAGGAAAGCGAAGGAAGTGAAGTCTTGTCCCAGGATCGACAACACATCTATAAGGATCATGACCATTGAGGTCACCCCGAGGTATGAATGTTTTAGTGATGAATGACAAACATGAAATAAGACTAATATCTACACAAGTATTGTTCATGTAGAAAACTTTTTCTACCTTATGATGATTGATAGATGGTTGCATGATGATTGATGATAGTTGCCTTGGCGATTGATGACAATGACCGCAAGCATGGAGGCTTGATGAGATTGATGGAGTCCAAGGGTTGTTGGAGATGGATCAAAGCTAAGGACAAGCTACAGAGCAAGTGTTTCGAACACTTGTCTAGTTGTTAGGGCTTCGAGTCCATAAGAAAAACCGGACTATCAAGGGGGTCTAGGTCATTTCTCTTACGTCATGTCTAGTCGGTGATGTGCATGGATGCTCAGGGAAATAACAGGCACTAGGTGACAGTGGAGAAGCCAAGGAGCTGTTCAGAGAAGCCGGGAAACAAAGTCAAGCGAGGACGAGGAGTTTTAGCTTATGGACGTAGTGACCGGATAGAGGGGTCAGTGGTGACCGGACTGTACGGTCACTAGGAGGAATTGTCTAGGACTTTCAGCAAGGAGCGAGGAATCTGTCAGGTCTAGAAGCCCTAGAGACCGGATAGTATGGTCTAATGACCGTATAGTCTAGTCAGTGGGGTTGAGACTTGGGCAGAGAGAAAGCTCCATAGGAATTGTTTCTGGACTGGAGAGAGAAACGGACCGGATGGTCCGATCAGCTGACCAGATAATTCGGTCAGTAGAAATCAGCAGAGGGGCAGAGCCGTTGGTGCCGAGGATTGTAGTGACTAGACGGTTCGCTCAGGCAGTGATCGGACAGTCCGGTTAGTATGCCCAGGAAGCTGATTTCATGGAGCAACGGCTAGTTGGAGGTTGGAAGCCTATATAACTTTGTTGCTGGGTCTTGGAGACCTCTCTTGGCCAGTGAAATTGCTTGGCGCATTTAGTGAGAGCCAAGAAAAAAGAGCAGAGCACTAGGAGGAGATATTGCATATCTTGAGAGTACTAGTGTGAGTAACTTGAGCATTGATGCACATCTAAGGCTAGGGTATTCTTGAGGGTGTGATCTAGGTTGTTACTCTTAGTCTATGGTGAGACCTAGACCGGTTAGGTGTCGGTGATCGAGCCTATCATAATCGATTGTGAAGGCCGTCACATGTTTGTCCATAGTTTGAGCCCACCGGTGAAAGGGGCATCAATAGTGAGCACCAGTGTCAGCTCTGAGATTCCGGCAATTCTCGAGGGAGGTGAGCTTGTGCCTTGGCGGCAGTGGTGACGCAACCATGTCTTCGTTCCAGGAGTGATTGCAGGCTTGTGTGCAGGAACTCCACATTGGTGGTGAGAGGGACCAATACTTCAGCGGGAGTGGTCCAACGAGTAGGAGAATGTGCCATCCTTCTTAGACATCGCAAAAAAATCATGAGCCATCTCTTACTCTACTCCTTACTATGATGCTTTACTTTCCGCATTTACATACCGTGCTACTCATGCTTGTGTGCTTACCTTGCTTTAGTTGACTATCTTATAGACTTGCATGAATAGGCTTCTTTACTTACTAGTAATGCTTAGCCTTCATACTTGATTACTAGTATGTATAGGAGTTGCTCTGGCTTAATTGATCACCCTAGTATGTATCGCGCTACTCACCCTAGTTTGTATCGCACTACTCACAACCTCAACCATGCACTCATTGGGCGCAGATACATATGGTCCAATGAGAGAAGTCCTTCACAGGCTTGAAATGGCTCAAGATAACAGGGCATTGTCCATAGAGGAGGAGAATATGAGAAAGGAGCTGAAACGGTTGTGCTTATCTTTGGCGTCCTTAGAGAGAACCATTGCAAGGCTCCACTCTCGTGTCAATTAGAAGCTTAAAGATGGTGATGCTAATACCTCATATTTTCACAAGCAAGCTGCCTATCAAAAGAGGAAGAACTATATCTCAAAACTGTTAGATGGTGAGCAGATGGTAACCTCCCAAGACGACAAGCAAAGGGTCCTGCTGGAGTACTATGAGGGGCTGCTCGGTTCAGCCCCAGACCGCCCAAGATCACTTGATCTTGAATATTTTCATCGGGCTGGTATGGACTTAACAATTCTTGAAAACCTGATCACCAAAGAGGAGGTTTGGGACACAATACGTAGTATGCCAGCTAACAAGGCCCCGGGACCGGATGGCTATACGGGCAGATTCTACAAGACTTGTTGGGAGATAATCAAGGCGGACGTCATGGCTGCTATCATCACTTTTGTGCGGCTTCTGTTAATCTATCCAGTTTTTTTCTCCATTGAGCTGCTTCTGTTATTCTATTAACAAGACGATAGTATGTGAAATATAGATGTATTTTGTTTTAGTTTTATATTACCAAGTAGCAGTCTTTTAAAAGAATTGCTTCCAGGTTAAATAAACATAATTTGGGATGTTGACAAATCTAATTGGTTACTTGGTGGTGGCTTTTAGTTGAGTGAAATTTTTATCTGAATCCATTTGACATTGGCATTGTGCTCAGACATATTTTTCTTCTCTTGCATATTAGATATGTGGAGGTTTTGGTGCTTGTATTTGATTATCTTAACTGAGTGGGAAGTATAGTAGGGATATTCTACATGTCACATATACATTATACCTTGAGTGTAGTCCTATATTATTGGAGTAATCTGTTCTTGCTTGAGACTCATTGGCTATTTCATCTTGATATTGTTGCCTTCTCCCATCCACTTTTGCATTTGATCTCTTACTCAATCCTTGTACCTGTTCATTTTAGTGTTGACTGTATTAGATCTGTTTGAATGAAACCAAATTTAAAATTTTGGTTTCATTCATGTTTGGCCATGCCAAGATGAAGGGTGTTCAGTTCCATAGTCTGGTTTTGCTACTTGCTTACCTTAACCCTGTATTAGACTCTGTTTAGCATAAAGCTAGTAACCATTTTATATTTTGTTGTGTAAATATTGTTTTATTCTTTTTTTTTTGTTTTCATTCTTGCCTAGCTTCAAGTAAACTATATAGGTCTTCAGATCTGCGACGCTAAAACCGTTATTGTTACAATTACAGATATAGCAGTTCATACAACTCTAGGCTGTATTTTTTTTTCTTTGCAGGAGCTTTAGACTCCAAGTCAATCAGATGGCTACAAATGGATATTGGACAATCATCTCATCTAACTCTGGAGCGATGAGTCTTATTATTTTTCATTATATATTGCTTACCATAAATTCATGTTAGGCTTAAACAGATTATCCAAAATTCTACATCATTCTGTTTGGCAAGACTCAATTTTCTTTGTACGGTGATCTTAACTAATAACTACTGTAGGAGGTCTCGCTGGAATACATGAATGTTTATTGTAATGTAGGTTTAGAGATCTTGCCAGCATACACTTTGTATATTTAGATAATAATTGTATTTGTTAAGTCCAATATGCATTCAGAAAGCAAAGCCTTTCCATGCTTTTACAGATATATGTACTCCCTCCACATCAAAAAAATAAATTTGTTTTGGCCTTGTAACTGGTTGTTCACAAATCAATTCATTTTGCCATTTTTCCACACTTAAAAGACTTATTTGCCCTTGCTGTTATAACTCTTCGCTGGCTACCGAGATGCTGGTCGTTGGTCCCCGATGTCCATGCACGCTCGCCAGCTCATGCAAAAACAAAAAGACACCATGGGGAATTGAACTCGGGCGCTCATATGTGAAGGGTTGAGTTGCTAGCCAGTCACACACTCCAAGGGATTTTGAAAGTATTGGAACCAGCAGGCTATTTAATATGGGCAAACAGGAAAGATTTCTTCTAATTACTCTCTCCTTGGTATCCTAAATCTTGCCCTAAATGAACTATTTTTCTAATATGGAGGGAGTACTTGTTATTTTATTTTCTTACAAGTTTATGTTCCTAGGTTTACACATAAGAATTACATGACCACGAGGCATTTTGGTCATGCCGTTTAATGAGTTAACTAATTCTCAAATGGGGTCGTAATGTGAAGGGCTAGGACAGGTAGGTGTCTTTCTCGTGGCTTTAAAAGGATGGTTTGTGATCAGATGATAGAAAAATGCCACTGTTTTGTTTCCAGATGACCATGTTAGATATTTCTGTTATAAATTATCAGAGCCTAAAGACCAAGCTCGAGAAGGGCTTGGGCCACAAGAAAGTAAAAATACCTGCATTTTTTTGGACAAAGTGAGTTGGTTTGCCGTTATGCTCTTACGATGAACAAAGAGATTGCACAAAAGCAGATGGATTAGCGATTTTACTTTGTACACAAAGCCATTTGGATCTAAATAGTAGTGGCTATGCTTGAAACAACCATCACATATTTAGAAGACTAGGGTAATGCCCGTGCGTTACTACAGGTGACAAAAATTCCACATAACAACACAAAAATTGCCTGAAAATTGAACTCATGTGGCAACGTAAAAGAGAAGAATACGAGCAGTATTCTGCCCCTACAGTGGATGATAGTTTAAAAGTTCATGACAGGAACATTTTCTTTCTTCATCTATGTTTTGACATTTACAATGCGAGCAGTAGTTCGGCTCATGTTTCCTAGTCTAGAATATGTTGCCTAGTCTAGAATGACAATATTCTAGGGTGATGAATCTATATTATGCGAGCAGCAGTAGTTCAAGTCTATAGCATGCACCTTTGATGCCAACCCAATATCCATAGCTTCTTTCGTGTCCTTATCCTTGGTTTCATGCTTAGCATAGTTTTTGGAGCCACAATGTTTGCAGTCAGTGCTGATGAATCTATATTATTGTTATTAATCTTAGGCTCACTTGCAATCTCCACCAGGGCAAAGATTATTAGTCTGTGAAGCACCAGAATCCTTAAGATCCATAACCTGAGTGTCTTGTGCAAACTCACCTTCCTCTATTTATTCCTCGTGAAACTCGGTGCCTTCTAGACGTGGGACATTAGTTGTGCTGTCACGGGATTTCTCATCCTTAGTAAACTTGTTTACAGTTTTCTCGACTTCAGATCAAAATTGTCCGAAGGAAGAAAGACATTGATATTTGGGTACTCAACATTGATATCCAAATATCAATGTCTTTCTTCAACATTGAGTTGGCGCCTTGGTGGTATAGTGACTTTTGATTCCTACATAAGTCAAAAGGAGGCATGGTTTTATGGAAAAAAAAATAGAGAGCAAATATCACTTATCAGTGAAATGCTAATTTGATTACCTTGGACAAGAAGTTCCGTCATGAAGTTAGATAGCCATCTAACTGAATGTACCAAGAAACAGGCAACCAAGCTGCAGGATATTGCAAAGCTTGTAAGTAGAATCA
Source organism: Eleusine coracana subsp. coracana (assembly GCA_032690845.1). NCBI lineage: Eukaryota > Viridiplantae > Streptophyta > Magnoliopsida > Poales > Poaceae > Eleusine > Eleusine coracana. Next base: position 7,900,481 of record CM064432.1, read on the forward strand.
CTAAAAATAGAATGTCGATGAGGTGACAATTATTTAATCAGCCATAAGTAATTTGTTTTGTTCTACTTTGTCTTGCTATGCATTTTGCTATGTCCATCCACAAATGAGGGAGAAAATGGGATGTTACCAATAACACAAATCAGGGAGCAAATGGGATGTTGGCAATGTATCTGATATGTTTAGTTGTGTCCATCTGAAGAAGCAAATATAACCTATGGATTTTCTAGACTAACATCTGAAAAATAATTAATCAATTAATTAAAGCATTGCACAAATGTTTATCATATATATTATAGCTTTTGGGATGTCACCTACATAACGAACCCAACACTTATCTCCAATGACTAACCTTAGATGCTGCTTGGGTACATGAACACTCTGACCCAGTGCCCGTGCATCCAACACAAAACAATAGTGAACAGAATGTTAACTAATAATAAGTAATATACATCACATAACAGCATTGAAGCAAGTATGGGAGACATACCATGGACTCTGGTGGGAGGTTGGACTTGCACAAAGGAGACATAGCTTCCTTGTTTAATGTCTCCCAATGCAAAATCAATTTCATTTTGTTAAATGTTTTCCATAACATCTTGTGATAGCCATATACCCATATTCCGTATGCATGACCATTTTTCCAGTTGATAGCTGCCAAAAGCAGACAACTGTCCTTACACTGAAGCATTGTTACCTCAGGGACAAAAAATGCTTGGACCCAATCAGCCAGTCTTGAGATATATTATCGTAGCTGATATATCTAACATAATAACCTACCAAATCATGTCTGTGCAGCTGATGAATCAACGTATCTACAGTTATTATGGATGGTACCATTCCGCTGTTTCTTATCTACACTTACTCTTAAAAAATGCAACATATGTGCACTGCATTACCAACTACAAGACTTTACAATATTGCATGAAACTCCAATATACACACCAAATACAAGAAAATTAGACTTGCAGTTCATTATCAGAAGCAAAAAAATTAGGCCAGAAGAGGATTGAAACCTTGAGGCTGCCACTGCAAGCACACGGCTGCTCCAGGTTCTTGACGTTGTCCTCCTCCTGGCGTATGCGGCACTCTGCCGCCTGGATGAGTGGCTCATCCTCCCCACCGCCCTCCTCAACCGAACTAACATCTGCAGCTGGTGCAGCAGCAACCACGGCAAGGCCACTCACAACTGCTGATGGCTTCTCAGCAGTTCTCTGCCTCAATGAGACCCACCTGGCAGATGATTTTCTTTCCTTTGATGTAGCTGTTTCCAAAGCATGTTCTAGAGATCACATCTGCAGAGTAGGCTCTTATGTCATCATCAATCTTAATGTCTGTGATTCCACCATTTGTGTCAACTCTCTCTTCCTATGATTATTGTGAGTATTTGTGCAGAATCGGCCATCAGATCCACCATTCCCTGAGCATGTGAAATTGTAAAAATCAGGATGGCATGAAAAATGCCTGCTGTCAAATTTACTAATCAATGGGCACAGTGTGAAATAGAAACCCACCTCTGAGGGTTGTAACATACTGTATTACTCAGAAAGAATGCATAACATATTAACATCTCAAAGTGGTCCTAAGTAACTTATACCACATTATCTAGCTGGATCAGAATATTGTGGTGTATCTGTTGGGTGTGGTCCTAATTAGAATATTTGTCCAGCAATATGTAGCTGGATCAGCATGATGCAGTTTTTGGTGTTTCCTCTCTTATTGACCTGCTATTCTGATATAGTAAGTAGAATCACTAAAAATAGATTCTGAATGAGAAATCGTTCAGCTGATCAGAACTAAAAATCCAAGCTGCAGGGCACTGCAAATCTAGATTGTAGAATCATTAAAAATAGATTGTGAATGAAATTAGAAATCAGAACTGCCAAGTTTGATTAGTCAGCTGCATGAAAACCAAACAGAAAACACATGTGCTCTTGCCCCAATACTAATGTTTTGATCCATCTCCACTATACTGCTAACAGAAAAGAAAACGCATGCATGATTTCAGGTTAACCACATCAACATTCTCAGACTTTATACATAAAAATAGGGGTAGCCATCAGCTTAAGGAAAGGACTTTTATCATACCTATGTTGGGTTGAGGTAGCAAGGTAGAGAGTAGCCATGCCATCTAACTGAATGTATCAAGAACCACGCATCCAAGCTGCACATAAAAACAGGGGTAGCCATCAGCATAAAGAAAGGACATTTGTCATACCTGTGTTGGGTTGAGGTAGCAAGGTAGTGAGTAGCATGCCATCTAACTGAATGTACCAAGAAACAGGCAACCAAGCTGCAGGATATTGCAAAGCTAGTAAGTAGAATCACTAAAAATAGATTTCAAATGAGGTGACAATTATTTAATCAGCCATAAGTAATTCATTTTGTTCTACTTTGTCTTGCTATGCATTTTGCTATGTCCATCCACAGATGAGGGAGAAAATGGGATGTTACCAATAACACAGATCAGGCAGCAAATGGGATGTTGCCAATGTATCTGATATGTTTAGCTGTGTCCATCTGAAGAAGCAAATATAACCTATGGATTTTCTAGACTAACATCTGAAAAATAATTAATCAATTAATTAAAGCATCACAAATGTTTATCATACATATTATAGCATTGGGGATGTCACCTACATAACGAACCCAACACTTATCTCCAATGACTAACCTTAGATGCTGCTTGGGTACATGAACACTCTGACCCTGCGGGCGTGCATCCAACACAAAACAATAGTGAACAGAGTGTTAACTAATAAGAAGTAATACACATCACATAACAGCATTGAAGCAAGTACGAGAGACATACTATGGACTCCGGCGGGAGGTTGGACTTGAACCTGTGCGGACGACTCCAGAGTTGCCACGGGGGCTGGTGACCTTGCTGCAGATGCACAGATAGTGGGTGTCGTTGCTCTTGGGTGTGATATCCCATGTCACAAAATAGAACTTAACTAAACCCAATTTTAATTAAGGGATAATTAAAAATTTAATAATCAAGGTGCCAAAGAATAAAGAAAGAAAATTAAGTAATTAAATCCAGAATATCCAAATAAGGGCCTTTCTCAAACATCACAAAATACCATGGAAGTACCCCAATGTTTTTGCATATTCTGAATGGCCATATGAAAAGAGAATTTGGATAATTTGTCCAGAATTTTTTGTAACCATTTAATACCCTTAAAAATTCCCTTAAAGCCAGAAAAGAGTATTTCTGTTCTAGAATTTTAAATATTAATATGAGCCAATTCAGCTGATGCACCCAAAAGAAAAGTTGGAGCACATGTTTTTATGGGCTTGCACAAAAATTTGTGTCAAATTTTGAGTACGGGAACTTGGTGAATTTCGACCAAACCCGAGTCAAGGTCAAAGTCAAGTCGGGTCAACCCCCTTCCCTCTCCTCTGGCCAATCCCAACCCAACACGGGTTGTACCCGGGTTCACTGTGCATCGCCGATCACTGTCACCCCATGCTGGCCACTGCACCGCCAACTCCTCCTCCTGTGCTACCAGCCTGAATTGAAGCCGCTCCACCGTCGGCAGCCACTCCCTGGCCGATAGCGCGATCCCCCCCCCCCCCCCCCCCCCGCCCCCCGCTCTCTATTTCTCTCTGCCGCCGGTCATCATACAGAGCAGTGGCTCATTTGGTCCTCATCGCTCTCACTCTCTCAACTCGCAACCGGCTCTCGCACACTCCAGATCACTCCCGAGCGCCAGCACTCTCTCTTCCTTCCTCTTCCCGGCAAAACCCAAGCTCAAGCTCTGTTTTCACCCGCCATGGCCGCCGCCGCGTCCAGCTCTGACTAGGTAGCTTTTCCCTCCCTCCTTTCTTCGCAAATCGACGCGCAAGGTCACCACTTTACTCCCTGCTGACCCTCTCCCTCCCTTGTGTAGTGTGCTCGCCGGATTTCGGGAAGCCCAAGCCGCCGCCATCGGGATCCTTCCCCCCACCGACGAGAACCCCCCTCCGGCCTTCCCCCTCGATGAGTTGCTCGACGCCGACCTTCCCCGAGCTGCAGAGAAGCTCACCGGCCGAATCCCAGCCTGCCTCTCCCTCGGCACTGTCACGTGGACCTCGCCGGAGCCGCCCCTACCACCGCACGTCATCGCCGGCGCCTTCTGGTGAGACCCTCTCCCCTCCGACCCCCTCCTCGAGATCCCCGCGGCATGGAGGCCATTCAAGTAGCATGCGAGCCCCGACCATGCCGCCGATCGGCCACTGGGCGGAGCTCGCCGTCGCCGGCCGCCGCGCGGGTGCGCGCGCGCGCCTGGGTGAATTTAAACGCGATGACAATTCTATAAATAAGAGTGAACTTTGAATTAAACTTTAAAATTCAATAACTCGAGAAATAAAAGTCCAAAAATGATGAAACCAATTTTTTTCAACTCCTAAAATCCTCCTCTACCATAAAAACAAGTTGAGGTCCAAATTTACTCAGTAAATTAATTTATTTAATTCCCTAAAATTACAACCCTAATTTGCTTAATAAATTCATAAGTAAATAAACATAAATGGTAAATTCATGAAACTTGCTCAGTGGTCATTTCATGGCATCCTTTAACTTTCTGCAAAAGCACATTTTGATTTTTAGGCATATTTTAGTATTATTGCATAAATCTTCATTTTCAGTAATTGAATATATGTAAATTATTGGCTAGGAATTTAATTATGAAATTTAATATTCCTGTCCCTTATGGACTTTTACACTCATGTAAAATTCCATGAAAAATTTGAAGCAACTTAAGTATGCTTTTGGTCTCGAAATTAATCAATTGTTAGTTAAAGTAAGAATTTCCATATAAATCTTGCTTTTTGTGTGCATTTGATAAAAGTAGGCATAAATTCACTTCTGGAATATTTATGAAGAATAATTTACATTAACTTTACAGTAGAAATCCTTATCTCCATTTATATACTCTTGGTTCCTAATTAACTATATGAACCTAGAACTAGTTATGCAATTAAATAATCATTGTATGTATAGTGTTAGTTTTGCATATGGTCACTTTAGCTAAGTTGCTCAAAAATGAACCTTCTGGAAATTAGACCCTAGTACTGCATTTTCATATCATCATCAACATGTGATGTCATATAATCATCACCTAGGCCATGCTCATGTTAAAGTAGACATACCCTAAGTTGTGAAGATTAAAAGTTACATTCTTGTAATTAGAAGTTTGTCCCCTTCAAATTCAGTGGCCACCATGTCATACTTAAGTGTGCACACATTCATAAATAAATGATTAGTTTATTAATTTATTTGCTGAGGAAGTGCCATGAATTGTCATGTCCTCCATTTCATCTTTAGTTAAGGAACTCCATGAAACCTTGTGTATTCCTTCGCATTGATGCATTTCCATTCCATATAGGGATCGAGACCGAGGAGATCACACCGGATCAGCAAGGACCTGAAGTGAACTTTGGTGAAGACACTAACTACGATCACTCCCAAGGCAAGCCCCGGTGCATAACCCATTAAATTTTCGGGTCCTTTTTCTTTATCACAAGTTAGGACTATTGTATTGTGCATTAAGTGTAGGACTTGGATGAAACACACTTGCATACTCCAGCAATGACCTATGATTAGTATGTTAGTAAGCTTTTCCGTTAGCAATGGTACGCTTAAACTAGTGGAGTCAACGGTAGGTTCTAGATTCAACTATGGTTCACTTGGTTAATGAACTTGATAAAATGGAGCACCTATCGTTGCAACTCCGCGGAAAAGTATTGAACAGTACCAAGTACATACCTTTAATATGGGGATTGGTAAACCTAGTAACTTGGGCGCCGTATTGTTGGACGGCCATACTCATCGATCCAGAGGTGATGTGAACAGCACGGTGCTTGCATGGGTTTGAGGACCGCTGGAGAGTGCATGGGTTAAGCCTTGGATACGAAGTACTGTATCGCGGGGAGGACGTGTACTCGGGAGTCGGGATCGATGGCCCCGGATCGACTTTATAGCAATCTTGTGAATGGTGGCCATACGTGTTCTTAAATGATGCATATGTCATGTATTTGGGTTTTCCTTGCAGGATGTAAATCAATTCGAATTGCCGTCCCTCGCGGTTATGAGTACCTCTTGTTCGAGCAGCGGCAATGATATGTTAAGTAGTAAAATTATGGCTATGTTTCTGAAATTTACTTATGTTATGGACACATATTGCTATGATGTATTGCTCTTTATTTCTACTCGTGTCTTAGCAGCTACCTAGATTCACCGTAGTGGTTATTCTGAAATCAGCAAAGTTTCGATTTTAGTAGCTACCTAGATTCACTCGTGTCTTAGCAGCTACCTAGATTCTTAGGAGCTTCTTATGCAATTATCAAATAAACCTGGTCAGCCCCCTACATACTAGGAGTCGGTTTTAGTAAACCTTTTGACGGGTAAGTCTAGCGAAGTATGTTAGATACTCAGGCATTGCGATTATGTTGTTTTCCAGGTTTTCCTCCAGCGACCTATTATGATTGTTGTAACAAGGTGGTGTGGGAAGGTGAGGAGCCTCAGAACTAGACCATCGAATGGGTCCCTAGCTCCACTAACCGTGATGAGTGAGCCATGGCCATAGGGCTGGCATGGTTCCCATAGGAAATCGACATCGTGTTTTGTCGTTTCACCGCTTCCGCTAATTTATGTACTAAGGACATATGTATTGTATCAGATCTGAACTTGTTTATATTCTACCTCTGAACTTGTAATATTATGCATCTAAGTGATGTAACTTTCTAAATGATGAATGTTCATGTATGAATACTATGTATGGTTACTTCGTTAACCATCTCCCGAGACGATCCTGTGCGACATACTCTACTTTTTGGAGTAGGGTTGTGACAGCTGGTATCAGAGCTGTCTCGAGATAAGCTACATACAAATGAGCATTTTAAAATGTAAACAAGCCATTTTTACGCTCTACGGTGAGGTACGAACTAGTAGTACCCATATAAGAGTCTTGTAGGTGGCAAAGCTAACCCTATGTTATGTTTGTTTAAATTACTTGTAATTATGGATTCTTCAATGAAGGTATGTCCTTGTGCGCGGATCAGCTGCGCTGTAAATACCAAACGCCTTCCAGGTGGGCAAAGACCTGGGCTTTGATTGATGCGCGGACCGAATGCGCTTAAACGTCGGCTGCCTTTCGGGTGGGCGAATACCTGGGCATAAACTATCATTGTTATTTTGGCTTGTTTCTTTTGAATTTGATGTATTATTTCTGAAATGGATCTCTTGCAGGTACACTAACCACGTGTAGTTCGCTTAGAAACGTGTGAGAGGTGTGTGTGCCACCGAAAGGATCGAGTTATATAATCGGTCAAGTTTTCTTTTTTGAGGATGTAGGAAATCGTCATATTGAGCATTTGGCATTCATGCATACCATGTGCACTCACCTTCAGTAAACCATGTGAAAAGGTCACTAATATTGCAAACATATGAAATGACTCAGATTTGAGCTAATTTGAATCCCTATGGTATCTAAACTAAAAACTTGAAGTCACCGATAAAGAAATCAATTCTGCCAGAAATGTCAGTTTCACTAAAACAAGCATAACTTCCTCAATTATTATTCAATAAAGGAAAATAAGTACTCGTTGGAAAGCTGAGGTCTTTCTATACAAGTTTGGTTTAGGAAGTTTGTCTTGGAAAAATCTGGAACTGGGTCGAATTTTACAAAAATAGTAGCCTTTTTCTGGAAGTCAGAAACTGCCTCATTTCTGTCCCCTGTCTTTGGATGATCATAACTCCCAGAGACTTTATTGGATGGAGATGTGTGAGTATGCGTTGGAAAGATGATGAAATTATCCACAACAGTTGTAAAGCACAAAAATTTTAATGTTGTCCAGAAACTAATCGTTTTTGCCCGTTTCTGCGGTTCACTCCGTCGACCACAGAAATTCATCGTTACCGGTCGTTAAACGAATCAGGAACCTCATGTCTTTTCTTTTACCAATCATTCCTTATGCTATTTTAAGCATGTGTGCTTAGTGGAATATTAAGTTTTGACTCACCTTGCAAAACTTTATTCCGGCAGATGGATGTTGGCAAGCTCACGAAGGACCCCGAGTACCTTGCCGCCCGCATTCTCGAGTTGGAACGAGAGCGCGAGGCGCTGCAGTCCACGCTTGTGGCTCGTGATGCCCAGCTTTCTAAGCGTGACGCTAAGATTTCATATCTTGAGCACAAGCTGCACACTAGCGAGATAGAGCGGGCCGATCTTTTCGAGCAACTCCATGATGCGTAGCTCATCATTGAGGGCGATGCAAGCGATCAGTTGCAGGAGCAACTGAACCAGCGCAACGCCCAGCTCACCGCTGCCCAAGAGGAGATTTACTCTCTTCATGGTCAGGTTACCGCTCTCTTGGAGGAGCGAAGCGAGCTACAGGCCCAACGCGAAGAAGCTCAAGATGAGCGTGATGTCATGGAAGGGAACCTCAACGACGCTCACGCGATCATCGCACAGCAAGAGCAGCTCATTGGACATCTCCAAGCTACTAATGGCCAGCTGAACGCCATCCTTAACAATGAGCCACCCATCCCACTCGCAGTGATTCCCCCCGAGGACGACGATCTGAGTGAGAATGGTGACTCCGGCGTCGACTTCGAAGCACCCCCTGGACCGGGTGATATGGTCGTGGAGTCCGATGGTGACAGCCACGTCGGGTGATCGAGTAGCTTCATGTACATAGGATGAAAAATCTCGTGAGACATCGTAGTCGTGTGTGCATAGTGTTAGTAATGTTAAGCTCAGTTGTAACCTAAGCTCTCCGAGATCGTGTGGTGTAGTGTTTCGAGTGATGTAACCAAAGACTTGCCATGTATCTAAAGTTGCATCACATGTATCTATGGTTTTTATCATGAGTATGCTGCTTATGGTGTTGGAAATTATGGAAATTTAAGTTATCTCTTATGTCCGCACCGTTTTCTGGTCAAACATTTCATTTATGAGCAATCTGAAATTTTATTTCGTCGCCATGTCGTAGCCTTATTATCATATTGTCTCATGTGATGATCGGGCTAACATGCTTTGTTCATATATCAAATGGTGCAAACTAGCCGCGGTGGAGAAAACATTGGTGATGCTCCCGGCGCCTCGAACGCCGGTGGAAATGGGCCGCTGTCCAATGCGCCACCTATGACGGCCATGGAGCAGCTCATCCACAACCAGAACGAGATGTTTCGCATGTTCATGGAGAACATGAACCGTCAAGGAGCTCCCGGACCACCACCACTGCAGCAGCGGGAATCCTCCTATGCCAACTTCTGGGTGACTCACCCGCCCACCTTCGGAGAAGCCGGTGATCCTCTGGAAGCGGATAACTTTATTCGCACTCTGGAGTCAAAGTTCGCCCTCCTCCACTGCACCAAGCAGCAGAAGCCCCTCTTTGCCGCGCAGCAGCTCCGCGGTTCCGCAAGTGCTTGGTAGGCCAGTTTCACCGCCACTCTCGCCGCTGGTCACCAAGTCACTTGGGCGGAATTCATCACAGCTTTCCATGCACACCACATCCCCGCTGGACTCATGAAGCGCAAGTTGCAGGAGTTCCTCAACTTGAAGCAAGGCTCTGGAACCGTGCAAGAGTATGCACGGAAATTCAACTACCTGGCCCAGTATGCGTCATATCACGCTGATACGAACGAGAAGAAGAAAGACTGTTTTTGTTCGGCTCTTACCCCGAAGCTGCAAGATCGCTTGGCACAAGTCACCGCCAACACGTTCAATGACTTGATGAGTGCCACCATTGTGCAAGAAGATGCCATCTGTGCCAATCAAGAGGACAAGAAGAGGAAATGTGCTATAGGAAATTCATCCGGCTCCACACCGCCCAAGTACAAGCTAGCAATCACTTCCCCGACCGGACAGAAATTCCGGGCTACGGTACCGTTGGGAGGAGGACCTCGCCCGTCGTTCTCGCAGTAGCACTCGCGATTCCATGGGGGAAACCAGCAGCAATCCTCTGGTTCATGCCCACCATAGCAAAGCAATCAAGTGGTAAAGACCAACTCCTCACAACCCTATTACAATTGTGGCCGCACCGGTTCCCGAAGCATCGGTTCCCGAAGCGCAATCCGAGCAACAACAACAACTCCAACACTTCCGGGAACAACAACAACAACCACAACAGCAGCAACAACAATAATGGCAGCAATGGGAGTCGTCCTCAGTCGTCTACCCCCACACACAAGAATGGCCGAGTCAACTATACCACGGTCGAAGAGACCCATGCTGGAGAACCCGTTCTCGCGGGTACGTTCTCGATCAACCAACATGCTGCCATGGTTCTTTTTGATTTAGGAGCAATGCATGATTTCATTAGTCAAGCATGTGCAAATCATCTGAAAATTACCCCCACTACTATGGGAACACCATACGTTATCACGTCTCCCGGTGGAAAAATAAGAGCCCATCTTGAGTTAAGGAAAGTGCCACTTAAGCTAGCAAACAACATATACCCCACTTCCCTAATTATCTTCGATGGCCAAAGCATCGACATCATTCTTGGTATGAAATGGATGACTAGCCACAAAGCCGTACTGCACATTGAGGACCGGGAAATCCATTTGAACTCACCCTTACACGGCCCCTCTATTCTCCGATTGCCGTATCCCAAGTTGTCCACTTCTCAAGTGTGTCATGTGGAAGGAAAGGAGCTAGCAAACATTCCAGTGGTTTGTGATTTTTCCAACATATTTCCATACGATTTACCGGGAATGCCTCCGGACAGGGATGTCGAGTTTAAGATTGAACTCGTACCTGGTACAGCGCCTATCTCTCGTAGGCCGTACAAGATGGCTCCTAATGAGTTAGCAGAGTTGAAAGAGCAGTTACAAGAGCTTATGGACAAAGGTTACATCCGACCAAATTCATCTCCCTGGGGTTGTCCCGCTCTCTTTGTGAAGAAGAAAGACAAGACCCTACGCCTATGTGTCGACTATAGGCCGTTAAACGCCGTGACCATCAAGAACAAGTACCCTCTACCTCGAATCGATATCCTCTTTGATCCACTAGTGGATGCTAAAGTCTTCTCCAAGATTGATCTCCGGTCCGGTTACCATCAAATAAAAATCCGAGCCAAAGATATTCCAAAAACAGCATTCTCCACCCGATATGGTCTTTTCGAGTATCTTGTCATGTCTTTTGGTCTTACCAATGCTCCAGCCCACTTCATGTATTTGATGAATTCAGTATTCATGCCCGAGTTGGATAAGTTCGTAGTGGTATTCATCAACGATATCCTGATCTACTCTAAGTCCGAAGAAAAACACGCCGAACACCTTCGCATTGTCCTACAACGACTCTGAGATCATCAACTTTATGCCAAATTTAGTAAATGTGAATTTTGGCTAAAGCAAGTTCCATTCTTGGGTCACATCATATCAGCAGAAGGAGTAGCTATGGACCCTAGCAAAGTAGAGGATGTGCTGAATTGGAAAGCTCCAAAATCGGTCAGGCAAATTCGCAGTTTCCTTGGTCTTGCCGGTTATTATAGGAAATTCATTCCCAACTTCTCAAGCATTGCCAAGCCTATGACCAAGTTTCTGGAAAAGGATGCCAAGTTCAAGTGGAGTAGTGCATGTGAGGAAGCTTTTCAGTCACTCAAGAAGCATTTAACAACCGCTCTGGTTTTGGCTCAACCCAACATCACCAAACCGTTCGATGTCTACTGCGATGGCTCCGACATCGGATTGGGTTGTGTGCTTATGCAAGAAGGCCGTGGCGTTGCCTATGCGTCACGACAGCTCTGGAAGCAGGAGCAAAATTATCCCACTCACGATTTGGAATTGGCCTCAGTCGTCCTAGCCTTGAAAACCTGGCGCCATTACTTGCTCGGTAATCTTGTTAACCTCTACACAGAGTCTCAAATATATCTTCACTCAACAAGAGCTGAACATGAGGCAGCATAGATGGTTGGAATTAATCAAGGATTATGAATTGGAAATTCATTATCATCCTGGAAAAGCCAACGTGGTTGCCGACGCCTTGAGTCGAAGGGACCAATGCAATCACGCCATCGTTTGCTCGATGGAAGCTTGTATGATTTCAGATCCTAGCGAACCAAATCTTTGTGTCATCCCATATGGATCCTTGTATAATTTGGTGCTCATTCCTACCCTTCGGGAAGAAATGGTGGAAGCCCAAAAGAAGGACAAGGGAATGGAGTATATTCGCCAGAAAATAGGGAAGAAGGAAGCAACGTGTTTCCGACAAGACGAAGATGGAGTACTATGGTTCAACAATCGCCTTGTTGTTCCGAAGAATGAGGAGCTAAGAAAGAAAATTTTGGATGAGGCTCACTTATCCAAATACTCCATACACCCCGGCAGCAACAAAATGTATCGCGGGTTAAGGGAAAAGTTTTGGTGGACGCGCATGAAACGAGAGGTTGCCCAGTATGTCTCCGAATGCGATACTTGTCAACGTGTGAAGGCCGATCACTTGAGAACAGCCGGTCTTTTGCACCCATTAAAAATCCCTGCTTGGAAATGGGAGGACATTGCTATGGATTTCATTGTTGGATTACCCCTCACACCCAAGAAGCACGAATCGATATGGGTGATCGTGGATAGGTTGACCAATTCTGCCCATTTTATTCCCGTCCATACAACCTACTCTGCTAAGCAATATGTCAAGCTTTACATTGTGCGGATTCTATACTCGCACGGTGTGCCCAAGACGATCATCTTCAATCGAGGTCCCCAATTTATTGCTCGTTTTTGGGAGCAATTACATGCTTGTCTTGGCACCACGCTCATTCGAGGTTCCGCTTATCACCTGCAAACCGATGGTCAAATTGAGAGGCTAAATCCATATTTGGAGGATTTATTGAGAGCTTGTGTTCTGGACAATCGTGGTAATCGGGAATCTTGTCTCCCGTTCGCCGAATTCTCCTACAACAATAGCTACCAAGAAAGTTTGGGAATGTCGCCATTTGAAGCCTTGTATGGTCACTCGTGCTGAACCCCGTTGAATTGGTCGGAATCTGGAGAAAGGATCACTTTTGGTCCAGATCTGGTCACGCAAGCCGAAGAGAAGGTGAAGCAAATTCAAGCTATCATGAAGGCCGCCCAATCCCGCCAAATAAGCTATTCCAATAAAAGAAGACGTCCATTGGAGTTCGAGAAGGGAGATCATGTCTATCTCCGGGTTTCTCCCAACAAAGGTGTGTCTTGTTTTGGAATCAAAGGGAAATTAGCACCCCGCTACATCGGACCTTTTCCGATCACGAAAAAGCATAGCACCGTTTGCTTATGGGTTGCAACTACCGGAAAAACTTGAGCAGGTACACAACGTCTTCCATGTTTCCTAACTTAAGAAGTGTCTAAAGCCTCCGATCGACATGGTTATCTCCGATGCTGAGCAATTGGAGGAAGACCTCTCCTACCCCGAATACCCCGTCCGCATCCTCGATCAAAAAGACCGGGTAACTCGCAGCCGCACTATCACCTTCTACAAGGTGCAATGGAGTAACCATACTGAAGATGAAGCTACATGGGAACAAGAAGAATTTCTGAAGACCAACTTTCCAGAGTTCTTGGCCTCACCAAACCGGTAACCATCCGCACCCCTCCTTTTTGTCCATTCTTTTGCAAATCTCGGGACGAGATTTCCTTAAGGGGGGTGTGCTGTGACATCCCATGTCACAAAATAGAACTTAAATAAACCCAATGTTAATTAAGGGATAATTAAAAATATAATAATCAAGGTGCCAAAGAATAAAGAAAGAAAATTAAGTAATTAAATCCAGAATATCCAAATAAGGGCCTTTCTCAAACATCACAAAATCCCATGGAAGTACACCAATGTTTTTGCATATTATGAATGGCCACATTAAAAGAGAATTTTGATAATGTTTCCAGAATTTTTGGTAACCATTTAATACCCTTAAAAATTCCCCTAAAGCCAGAAAAGAGTATTTCGGTTCTGGAATTTTAAAAATTAATCTGAGCCAATTCAGCTGATACACCCAAAAGCAAAGTTGGAGGAAATATTTTGCTGGGCTTGCATAAAAATTTGTGTCAAATTTTGTGCAAGGAAACTTTGTGAATTTCGACCAAACCTGAGTCAAGGTCAAAGTCAAGCCGGGTCAACCCCCTTCCCTTTCCTCTGGCCAATCCCAACCCGACACGGGTTGTACCCGGGTTCACTGTGCATCACCGATCACTGTCGCCCCACGGTGGCCACTGCACCGCCAACTCCTCGCCCTATGCCATCGCCCTGAATTGAAGCCGCTCCACCGCCGACAGCGCGATCCCCCCCCCCCCCCCCCTCGCCGCCTGCTCTCTCCGCTCTCTATTTCTCTCTGCCGCCGGTCATCACACAGTGCAGTGGCTCATTTGGTCCTCATCGCTCTCACTCTCTCAACTCGCAACCGACTCTCACACAATCCAGATCGCTCCCGAGCGCCGGCACTCTCTCTTCCTTCCTCTTCCCGGCAAAACCAGAGCTCAAGCTCTGTTTTCACCCGCCACGGCCACCGCCGCGTCCAGCTCCGACTAGGTGGATTTTCCCTCCCTCCTTTCTTTGCAAATCGATGCGCAAGGTCACCACTTTACTCCCCTCTGATCCTCTCCCTCCCTCGTGCAATGTGCTCGCCGGATTTCAAGAAGCCCGAGTCGCCGCCGTCGGGATCCTCCCCCCCCCCCCCCCCCCCCCCACCGACGAGAACCCCGTTCTGGCCTTCCCCCTCGACGAGTTCCTCAACGCCGACCTTCCCCGAGCTGTAGCGAAGCTCACCGGCCGAACCCCAACCTGCCTTTCCCTCGGCACCGTCGCGTGGACCTCGCCGGAGCCGCCCCTGGCACCGCACGTCGTCACCGGCGCCTTCTAGTGAGATCCTCTCCCCTCCGACCCCCTGCTCGAGATCCCCACGGCATGGAGGCCATTCGAGTAGCATGCGAGCCCCGGCCATGCCGCCGATCGGTGAATTTAAACGCGATGGCAATTCTGTATATAAGAGTGAACTTTGAATTAAACTTTAAAATTCAATAACTCGAGAAATAATAATCCAAAAATGATGAAACCAATTTTGTTCAACTCCTAAACTCCTCCTCTACCAGAAAAACAAGTTAAGGTCCAAAGTTACTCAGTAAATTAATTTATTTAATTCCCTAAAGTTACAACCCTAATTTGGTTAATAAATTCATAAGTAAATAAACATATATGGTAAATTCATGAAACTTGCTCAGTGGTCATTTCATGGCATCCTTAAACTTTCTGCAAAAGCACATTTTCATGTTAGGCATATTTTAGTATTATTGCATAAATCTTCATTTTCAGTAATTGAATTCATGTAAATTATTGGCTAGGACTTTAAGTATGAAATTTGGTATTACTGTCCCTTATGCACTTGTACACTCATGTAAAATTCCATGAAAAATTTGAAGCAACTTAAGTATGCTTTTGCTGTCGAAATTAATCAATTGTTAGTTAAAGTAAGAATTTTCCATATAAATCTTGCCTTTTGTGTGCATTTGATAAAAGTAGGCATAAATTCACTTTTGGAATATTTATGAAGAATAATTTACATTAACTTTAAAGTAGAAATCCTTATCTCCATTTATATACTCTTGGTTCCTGATTAACTATATGAACCTAGAACTAGTTATGCAATTAAATTGCCATTGTATGTATAGTGTTAGTTTTGCATATGGCCACTTTAGCTAAGTTGCTCAAAAATGAACCTTCTGGAAATTAGACCTTAGTACTGCATTGTCATATCATCATCAGCATGTGATGTCATATAATCATCATCTAGGCCATGCTCATGTTAAAGTAGACATACCCTAAGTTGTGAAGATTAAAAGTTACATTCTTGTAATTAGAAGTTTGTCCCCTTCAAATTCAGTGGCTACCATGTCATACTTAGGTGTGCACATATTCATGAATAAATGATTAGTTCATTAATTTATTTGCTGAGGAAGTGCCATGAATTGTCATGTCCTCCATTTCATCTTTAGTTTAGGAACTCCATGAAACCTTGCGTATTCCTTCGCATTGATGCATGTTCATTCCATATTGGGATCGAGACCGAGGAGATCATACCGGATCAGCAAGGACCTGAAGTGAACTTTGGTGAAGACACTAGCTACGATCACTCCCAAGGCAAGCCCTGGTGCATAACCCATTAAATCTTGGAGTTCTTTTTCTTTATCACAAGTTAGGACTATTGTATTGTGTATTAAGTGTAGGACTTGGATGAAACACACTTGCATACTCCAGCAATGACCTATGATTAGTATGTTAGTAAGCTTTTCCATTAGCAATGCTATGCTTAAACTAGTGGAGTGAACGGTAGGTTCGAGATTCAACTATGGTTCACTTGGTTAATGAACTTGATAAAATGGAGCACCTATCGTTGCAACTCCGCGGACAAGTATTAAACAATACCAAGTACATACCTTTAATATGGGGATTGGTAAACCTAGTAACTTGGGCGCCGTATTGTTGGACGACCATACTCATCGATCCAGAGGTGATGTGAATAGCATGGTGGTTGCACGGGTTTGAGGACCGCTGGAGAGTGCATGGGTTAAGCCTCAGATACGAAGTACTGTATCACAGGGAGGACGTGTACTCGGGATCGATAGCCCCGGATCGACTTTATAGCAATCTTGTGAACGGTGGCCATACGTGTTCTTAAATGATGCGTATGTCGTGTATTTGGGTTTTCTCTGCAGGATGTAAATCAATTCGAATTGCCATCCCTCGCAGTTATGAGTACCTCTTGTTCGAGCAGCGGCAATGATATGTTAAATAGTAAAGTTGTGGCTATATTTCTGAAATTTACTTATTTTATGGTCACATATTGCTATGATGTATTGCTCTTTATTTCTACTCGTGTCTTAGCAGCTAGCTAGATTCACCGTAGTTGTTATTCTGAAATCAGCAAAGTAAAATCTTGATTAAGGAATTGTAAGTGCAGCATAAAACTATTAGGAGCTTCTTATGCAATTATCAAACAAACCCGGTCAGCCCCCTACATACTAGGAGTCGGTTTTTGTAAACCTTTTGACGGGTAAGTCTTGCGGAGTATGTTAGATACTCAGGCTTTGCGATTATGTTGTTTTCGAGGTTTTCCTCCAGCGACCTATTGTGATTATTGTAACAAGGTGGTGTGGGAAGGTGAGGAGCCTCAGAACTGGACCATCGAATGGGTCCCTAGCTCCTCTAACCGTGATGAGTGAGCCATGGCCATAGGGCTGGCATGGTTCCCATAGGAAATCAATATCGTGTTTTGTCGTTTCACCGCTTCCGCTAATTTATGTACTAAGGACATATGTATTGTATCAGATCTGAACTTGTTTATATTCTACCTCTGAACTTGTAATATTATGCATCTAAGTGATGTAACTTTGTAAATGCTGAATGTTCATGTGTGAATGCTGTGTATGGTTACTTCGTTAACCATCTCCCGAGACGATCCTGTGTGACATACTCTACTTTTCGAAGTAGGGTTGTCACATTGGGGTAGGGCTTGTAGATGTAAGCCATGCGCTTCCTAGCGTACCACGTGACATCCTACTTGGTGTTCATGCCCTTGATCTACAGTTCTGCACCAGCAACGTGTTCTCGTACTGGTTGGACTTGGACCTGCTTCACCACCACCACAACGCTAACATCATTAGCTCGTGATTAAACCACATGTGAAATGAGTAGATCCAGCAGCAGTAATAGATGAAGAGAAAGTCGAAGCCCGATAAGATACCATGGCTGCCGCCTGCTTCTTACTTGCCGCCGCCGCTGTCGGAGATGCGAACTGGTGGATTTGGGGAAGATAACGACGATGGGTGCCGGAGGGACGAGGCTTCATGGTCTGCTCCTCCTCTTGGTTGCCACCTCTGTTAGGGTTGGAGACGGGGAGGACACCGACGGCGTACGGGCACGAGTGCTGATCTAGAAGGAGGAGGAAGAGGCGTGCGTGACATCGTGGCCGCTGCTGCTTGAGGAGGATGGTGCGGCGTGAAGGCGCGGTGGTGACGGCGGCTCAGGGCCGGGAGAGGATGTGGAGCGGGGGATTATGGTTCCTGGGTGTTGGGGACGGGAGAGGCGGCGGGTGGGGTAGGCCTGTGGCGGATGCGAACGCGTGATCCCCACTTGTCGGCGTTGGAATAAGAGCATGTACAATGTGGTGATGTCAGCCGTCTGGGAAAGAATCCAGCTAGGATTTTGTCTGAGTTGAAGGTGAGAGAGGCAGGAAAGAGAATGGAGCCATCGAGTGCATGCTCGACGATTTTGGCGCATATAGACAGTATTTGTTTCATTGTATCGATGCCGTTGGTAACATTATCCTATTTTACCGATCAATGTGATTCGCTGCTCCAATATTCTTCTTTCCTACCATGGTTCTGAATCGCTATTTCTTCACATTCTTATTTCTCTCTCCATCGTCCATCTCTATTCTAAACAAAGATGCTTCGCCGGTCGCCACTGGTGTTTGGTGATGCGCCGCCATGCTTGTTCACCACCGGTGGATGCACTGCTGGCTGCTGAGCTCACTGCAGGCACCACAAGCCTCCAACAATTGAAGCCTATGACCATACCATCCCGCCCTCGGCGCTGCAATTTGAAAGGCCAGTGCAGTACATACTGCTTCGTTGCCTAGCCCCAGAAGGAGTTCGAGACAATGCAAGCGAAAAGTCCTATTAATTATACTTTCTTTGTTTCATGTGTTATAATATGAAAGTCCAATTCGATAGTATGTTTCAACATGATCACATAACCGTAGCAGAGCAAAATAGAACACAAAGTTTAAACTAACTTTTGATCAGCACTTTTCTCGGATACATGCAAAATCGAAAGGAATAGAATTCTTAAATAGTCAGCATATAGACAACCATTGTATTTCTTAATATTTGTGTTGTCTAAGAAATGACATGGATGTGTTTTTCAGACAACTCGTTGTCTGTACCCTGTACATGCCCTCATGCCTTGGAGGGATGCTGGTGAAGCACTGAAGCTGAAGATGTAGGATTAAAATCTGACAGTCTACAGCAGGAGTGACGTGTTTACAGCGGGGCGGGTGACGACCTTACCGTAAATATAGGATTTGTATGTAAAGATAAAGATAAAGATTATTATCTAAATCTATCCTATAAAGACTAAATATTCTTCTCTATATTTTTACCCTGAGCAAATCAACCCACGATGTGATCAACCGTCCATCCAAGATAATTGAACGTCCCTAAATGTTGGATTAGGAGTAGCCCACCTAAACCGTGTAGGAGCGTTACAGATATTATGCTGAGTCTTAGAGCATCTCCAAGAGACTCTATAAAACAGAGATGCTAGCTAAATTTTGGAAAAAAGAAAAAAAAATGCTATCCAACAGACACGCTATCCGACTAGGTAAAATTCTCCGCTCGCTATTCCCTTTCCTCCGCTAGGCATCTTTGCTGACTCCAGCGTGCTCACCATTCCGCGTCTCGCGCATGCGCGACCGTTTCTCGCACCTATTTTTGCCTTTCGCGCTTCGCCCTCCTCCCTTTCGTGCTCTATTTCACCTGCAAAAATGACGAAGCACTGACACCTCACTAATTCACCTACAAAAACGAGGAACCCTGCGGAATCATGCTCCTCCAGCGCCTGGGCATCGGGTGCGCGCTCCAGGTGGTCGTCGTGGCGTGCATATCCCCAGACCTATAAACAATGGGTCTCAATTCGGGAGGAAGAACCGGTAATAAGCACAAAACCATCCATTATGGTTCTACATTTATTTGAATAAAATGTTTCACCAATTGCATTCGTCTAATTAAAAAAAATTCTTATTCCTCTTTTTCTATCTTCCTATTCATCTCCATAAAGCAGACATCGTCGGCGTAAGAACAAGATGATACCTCGTGGAGGTCTGTAGGTTGCGCGTGATCAGGAGCGCTTGGTCCACGGCAAGGGCTAGACGGTCCCCATGAGCGTGTTCTGGATGCTGCTGCAGTACATGTTGCTGGGCGTGGGGGACGTGTTCGACTCTGTGGGCATCCTCTTAGTTATTCTACGGCCAGTCGCCCGATGGGATGCGGAGCATGGGCACCACCTTCTCCACCAGCGGGCTCGGTGCGGGGAACTTTCACAACAGCCTACTCGTCACGCTCGTCGACCGGGACACGAGGAGGGAAGCCGGGAATAAGATCTGGATCGGGGATAACCTCAATGACTCGCACCACAACTACTACTACGTGTTCCTGCTACTGCTCTCGGGCCAGAGGATACCCACGATGGACCTTGGCAACAAAAAAAAACTGACATGGATTCATTCAAAAAAATAGAGAGTCCAAATTTACATAGACTGTTAGGTTTCATGAGTTTTTGACTAGCCATTTTAATTTACATAATAGCTAAATCAAAATTTTAACTACCCATTTTTAACTAGTCTTTTGGAGATACTCTTATGTTGTCTTATGTTTTGCATTTGATTTCTGCCTGGCGGCAACAGTTTTTTTTTTCACCGAGCAACTACCCAGACCGCTGGCCCCACAATCAACGCTGTTTTGGGTGATTAGCGCCCCACAATCCCCGCGGTGTGTTTTGCTCAGGGTAACCCAATCAACGAATACTTTTTATTCTGGTTATTTCCTTCCTTAATCTGCGCTGGGATGGTTTGAATTGCCACGATTCACGTCGTTGAGAAAAATGTTTCCTTAATCCACGAGACTCAATCAGTGCTACGCTGTGGTTATTGTTTCCATATAATCTTTGGATTTCCGATTGCTTTCTATCCTCCTCTTTATTTACGCATCTTCCAATTGCTTTCCTTGCTCTCCAGTAATTCAGGTGATGTTTTTTTTTCCTATTGCTTTCCTTCCTCTCCGGTGAGGTGATTCAGGTGATGTTATTTTCAATTTGGTTTATTGGCAGAGTTTGCATCGCAGCGTCGCAGATATTTATTGCATCTCATCGTCATTCAGAATCCAACTGAGCTCTCACGCTGACTGCACATGCCTCGAAGTTTCTTTGGCACCTCCTGTTCTTTCTTGGTTCAAGCAGGCAAGAATCCTTTGGCTATTAGGTGCTCAGGTGATTATCCGTTCGAAGTTGTTCGGTGTTTGATCTGATTATCGTTTGTTAATAGACACTAGTTACAATGCCTGTACACGTGCGAATACTTTTAAATGTGATATTATAGTTACGACAACAATTATAATAATATGTATATAACTATATTATTATCAAAATATATTAAAAATTATATAATATATTATTTAATCAGGACATTCAAAGATGATGTAATCATCTAAATCAACATATTAAAATAGTACGTAATATTTTTCTATAACAAAAATATTAAGAGAAGATTCATATATTATTTAAACCAAATGATGCAATAAAATTCCAAAGCAAGCATAAACGTCTATGTTCTAAAGCACTCGTACGTGGTTTCAATGTTATGATCACATTTATTTATTTAAAACTTTAATATATTTTATAAAAAAATGTCCTTTCGATATCTAATCCTTGAGAGTAAAATTACAAGAGTGACAAAATCGAATAACAAATAAACATATTTACAAAATGAGAAGTTACTTTTCAGAATTGGTCCTATATTATCCTATCATCAAACCATTGACTTTGGAACTGAAGAACACAAGTCTCAAGGTTTCCTGAACCACCAATATGTTACCGCCTATGCATCCCATATATTACTTGTTGTTTTGGTTTTGGGCACGGAGATTAAGGATAAGTTTAAAAGATAGTTACACAGAAAATAAGAAGGAGAGAGATAGAGATAGAGATGTATTGGGAAAAGAAAAAAGTACATTAGGATGCAAGGATGGCAAAAAAATTAGGAGAAATGGAGGAGTGTAGGATGACAAGTAATATAAGATGGAGTAGAATTGTGCTCCAGATTAACAATGAAAAAAGATCATATTTATCCCATATTGTTTAATCATGATAATTTAAAACATATGGATACCAATAAAATGAGAAAATAATTAATACATAATTATATTTTTAAATATATAGCAAATTATTTTAATTAGTAATAACTACTTATTTCATTATTTCTTGTACGTTGTTATCTGTTTCTCTAATTGAGAGTTGATTTTCTATGCCATGGAGTTTCTTATATTCGATCATATTCTTAGCATCAGCAAAAAGTTCAGGAGGCTTGTTGCTTAGGCCAGGGTTAACCATTAGCCTGAAAACCGGTCCGAGCTAGATTTGCTAATTTACCTGTCATTGTGCTGCCATCAATCTCATGTAGAACACAAAAAGAGAACTATCATGTGGCAAATCAGATGCTAAAAGAAGAAACTGATGCCGAAAGTGTCAATGCTGCTATCCCCTTCATTCAGAAGACATTCATAACCCATTAGCCCATGCTATATATTTTTTCAAGAACGTATTAGCACAAATATCAGCAGGAATCAAACAAAAAAGGTACGATATAAATTATAAACTTCACGATAAGTCAGGATAAATGGACATGTGATTGATTAATCAATTGTCATACAAGTTATCTATGATACCAGATGTTCTTCACAGGCGAGGAGGTCGGCCCGGATGGTGAGTAATCTTCTGCTTCTTGCCCAAGTTCACAGCAGCAAAGTCAGAGGCAAGGTCTAAGTGTGGTGGAGAGGTCGCAGGCAAAGTCCATCAGAAAACATAACCCCATAGCAATGATTAAAATTGTCAATTGAGAGGTACGTACATTGTCAGTCCCACACCAGGTCCTGGATCGATCTACGTTGGACCTCAGGTAGAAGTGAAGTCCCAACTCACCGCCGTAATTCGTGTTTCAAGGGCAGGATCGATCACTTGAAGATGCTGGGCCTGGGCGTGGTCTCCGCCCCTCAGGAGCGACGGCAAAGATGGTTGCGCTCAGTCATGGCGCAGTTGCTGGTAGTCATGATCTCCTCCTCAGTGGTGGCACGGTCTCCACCGTGGCAGCGAGCCTCGGCAACGGCTTCCCAATCAAGCCGATTGTCGACGATCCGCCCTGCCTGTTGTGTGAACTGTCGTCAGTCAACGAGCTCAGGGAACCGTGCGTCCGTGCCTAGAGCCCTAGACAACGAGCCACACCTCCAGTCGCCATGGGAGCATGCCGGCCAATCATAGGACCATGCTATAGCTAGGGTTGTTGATGTACTAATGCCAACACTTAATCCTGCCTCCAATCTCTAGAAACGAAACAAAAAAAATGATTAAATAGATTACCATTGTCAGTCCGATTGCCAAGATCGTTAAGCAGTGTCCTTGTCTCAACGCTCTGTCTATTGGTCAATACAAAAACTCGCTTCACCTTATCCTTATTGTTTGCGTTATGATCACACATTGCACATATTCCAGCTGCCGGTGCTCCCTCGTCTTCGCCCGCGAGTACGCGCACAGGCTGCTCAGCACCATCGTTGCGCCATGAGCGATGAAGATGAGATCGTCTGTCTGATGATCGCTGAGTGCAAGAGCTCCTTGCAGATCACCACCATGCACAGGACCCGCTGCTCCGCCTGGTTGATCCTTGCCGAGCGCATGTGAGACGCACGCGGCAGGCGTCATGCATGGCAGCAAAGGTGAGGGGTGCAGCAATGGAAGGTGATCAGGGGAAGGCATGGTTAAGGGAAGATAATAATAGGAAGGCGTGGTTAACGTGATCAGTAAAAGCGGAAGGTGAAATTTGAAATAAAATAAACAAGATTAAGGAAAGGTGTGTAGGACCAGACGTATGTATGGAAGGCATGCGGGATTATGGGAAGGCGTGTAGGGTGTATATGGGTGTAAAAAGTCTAAAATTATGTTGTAGTGTGAGTGATTTTATAGTACAAAATAGGGTGTAAGAGATGTAACATGTAAACTCCCTGTAGGTCCAGTTTAAATTTAATGGTTAGAATGGTTGATCCCATTTAGATTTAAGGCTCCAGATTGATGGGTATAGAATTGTTAGGGTGGCAACATGGATCGCAGAAACTCCTTCTTTATTAGTTTAGATTTGTTTTATACTGGTTTCACAGGTTAATTGCCAATCGCGAAGGCAATCCATCTTCCCCATTAATGCTACGCTAGGACGAGGATTTGGCCTGGCGACCCCCCTGCTCGGCGCCATGACCGCCGGGATATAGACAACAGTCACCATGGCGGGGGCACCACCGATGCCCAGTAGCACAGTGGAGGGCCCCGCCACCCGGCGCCATGCCGTGGGCAAGCAGCACATGATCGCTCACGCGCACGTGGCGGTGACGCAGAAGCTTTGGTCGCCTGACCAAGCACGCGACGGCTCACATATGCTCTGGTCACCTGACCGAGCACACGGCAGACCATAAGCTCTGGTCGCCTGAACCTGCTCGATATGGAATTAGAATGGCAAGATTGAGAAAGTTTGGAAGCTGGTTCGTGTTCTAAATCTATATTTCTAGGTTCGATGCAATGGTTTCTTTTGTGCATCATTCCCAGGTATATGGATGTATCCGGTCTACCATATAGATTTCATGGACTCGCCTGTTGATACTCGTTTCCTGATTTTTCATGGTGATCTGCATCCCGTTATGCTGCATTCATCACATAGAAGATGATGCTATAGTGCACCTAAGATGATGCTTTAGTGCACTCTCGATCTGCATCCCGTTATGCTACATTCTACTACCCTACATCTATTAGCTTGAGTCACAGTATGGTGAATTGATTCAATCAGTATGGTTTTATACCTCACTATCTCTTAACGTCCAATTGCCACCCCCACAATAAACAACTATACCTGTTCAGTCTTAAACCTCTTTGTTGTTAACGTACCAATCGCAAATATAGATGATTACATGTGCATCTCTCAATAAAAACATTGTTAGTAAATGTTGTGCAGATGAATAACAGCAGGTGACACGCACGTGCAGAAGACTAGTAGTGTTTAACTGTTATTATACTATTATTATTGTCGAGACTTGATCTCGGTAATGTATTTATAGGGCTATGTCAAGACTAAGAACTACGATGGTTGCAAAAGATGCCGAGTTATACAAGTTCGGGCCCTCTCGATGAGATTAAAAACCCTACATCCTGTGTTCTATGGATTGTATTGTCTATAATGTTGTGTCCCTGATGAGCGCGTCCCTACCGTCTTATATATCCGGTCGGCAGGGGGTACATGAAGAGTCCTACTCATATTCTACAAGGATTTACATAGAAAGTCTATCTCTAATTGCCTTGTGCTTCAAACCGACTCGGTCGGTTTTCTTATTAATGACATACCCGGTTAGTTACCGACTTAGGCATGTCTTAGGATACCCGTGAGGCAAGTATTCCATATCAGCCCCCGAGTGCTTTCTGATTTTGAGCTGTTATTCATCGAGTGACCTTCAATGTTGATATGGACAGGTCATAAATTAGGAAGACCTCATGACCCAAGTTCCTGATAGATCTGGTGCACCGACTCGGTGCACCAGATCAGGTGTAGCCCCCGACTCTTGTATAATTTAGAGACTAACAAATAATACAAGAGATTAATAATATAAGCTCTTAATATTTTTTTATATAATTTCACTCAAATCATCAAATTTGAGCAACTAAAGCTCCTGATGATCAAACCAGGCACTCGGTCTACCCAATATCAATTGTGTTGACCGATTGTATTAAAGGTAGAGTGATCTTCACTCTTAGCCGAGTGACCATTCAACTCCCATGATATCTATCATGTGTGGAATCTAGAATTAATTATGATATCAATCATAATTGAGTACTACACTATAATGACATCAATCTAAATATAGTCTTTCCTAAAATGTCACTCAACTCAATGCAAGTTCAATCTTGTGGTATTTATTTACTGACATCAAGTCTCGACCATATTTATATGATTTGATGATCATATGGCAAAGGACTAGAAGGTCGTACGAGAGTAATTGACTTGAGCAGATTTGGTGTTTGAGTTGAAATGTGGGAATCTTGGGATTGCATGAGTTTGTGCATGTCATGGTTTTTGACTAACCGGAGTTGGTGGAAGTATTGGTGAAGTTGCAGGAGATGAGAAATGTGTTTGCTTGTCTCATGATGTGTAGGTCACTGGAGTCAACTTGGCGGTCAACAGCGAGAGGATCGGGCACAAGTAGGAGACTTGGGGCCAGACGATCAGGGGGCCGGGTGGAGTCAAGGGTGATCCATACCGTACACATTGAGACGCAAGGAGCATGGACGGTTTCACGGTTGAGCCTCAAAACCGTGGGTGGTGATCAAGACGGAGGGGTTGACCAAGTGAAAGGTGATCGAACGTCGGTGTAAGTAGAGGCTTCCAACGGACTGGAGGCGGGAGAGACTTGCTGATGAGGAGGATCACAGGACAAGGTGACACGCGTCAAGATCATGAAGTCTTGCTTCGGTGGAACTGAGCATGAAGTCATGCTTTGAGAAGCGTGCAAGATGGTTTCCCGGTTTGGACCTCAAAACTAGTGGCAGTGGTTGGTGGTGCATGTGGCATCATCATGGAGCTTGCTTCAAGGTGAAGCAAAGTCGTGAAGGGCCCGAGGGCGTTCGGGCGACAAGGAGAAAGATGGACAAGTTTGCCCCTGGTGGTAGGTCAAGGGTAGAGTGGTCATGTGGACAACCCTTATGCCTATATAAGGAGAGTTAGGGCTGGTGGGAGAGGTGAGCCTCTTCCCATAGCCTTGAGTTAGGGTTTCATTCTAAAGTGCTAGGAGATTGCTTCATGTATAGAGGAGAGTAGTGGGTGTGGGAGAGACATCTCTTGCTCTTTCAAATAGTGGGCGGAAGACGGTGGCTTCCTATCCTTGTATCCATGTATCTTGACTTGATGAATCAATGATATGAGATTCAAATTCGTACTCAAGTTCTTCCTCTCTTACTAAATCCCGAATTTTTCTTTTTCCCTATTTTGGAGCTATTTTCGTGGGGATTTTCAATCTCACTTTTGGGTGAGTTTTTGGGGGTGGATTTCTTGGGTAACTAGGTGCTGTGATGAGATAGAACAAACTTCTATAGGTCCTTGACCGAATCAAGAGATCTAGCACCTTCAATTTGAAAGTTTTCCGAAGTTTTCCCTTTTTGGTGTTCTTGGCATGAGATCTGAAAATCGTGATCAATCCTTGAGCCAATTGAGTGGATCTTATCGGAGGAAGGTCACAATGACCTGAGGATTCCATGGTCCAAAAATCGCACGATTTGGAGTTCATTTGATATGGTTTTTGTATTTTTCTCTTTGAATCAGAGCTCTTGATTTGACCCTAAAGGAAGTTCTGTCGATGAAGGAACTTTTGTCAACGAAGGACCTTCCGTCGATGAAGGAACTTCCATCGATGAAGGAACTTCTGTCGTGATCCTGAAGGAACTTCCGTCAAGGTCTGGACTTAGAATTTCTCGGATCTCCCTTGTTTCCATTTTTGACCCTCTTAAGCTTCCACTATGTGTCATATTGCTTTGAATCACTCCTAGGGTTAACACATCACAAGTTGGTGTGTGTGACCTTGGTTATTTGCTTAGAGGTTGGTTTGAGTTGATTTTAGGACATAGGCCAAGTTCTTGAGAAGAATTTTAATTGGCTCCCATTCACCCCCCTTTGGTCACCTTCTCGGTCCTTCAATTGGTATCAGAGCTGGTTTGATCATTAGTTGGTCTTCACCGGTTTTGTGATCCGAAGGTGACATTGAGAAAGAGCTTTTTTCCTGTCTCAGCTATTTGCTAACTCTGATGGAGCTTTTACAATGGCACCAAGTGCTCGCTCTCGTATGTCTCTATCCTCAGGTTTTGAGATGTGTGGAATTGCTATCGTGGATGCCAAGAAGCAAAGCCAAAAGGCGGAGGTTGACAAGGATGATCTCAAGGAAAAGGATGCAGTTGGCTTTGAAAAGGGTGAAGAGCTTGCGCTCGGGGATGTTATCCCGAAACTTCAGAAGTTGACCAAAGGTAACCTCGTCACGGGTATTGAGAGTTTATTCCTTAGCGATAGTACTTATGATGTGACCATCACAAAGCTTAGAAAGAAGTTGAGAAATTCCATGCCTAGTGATGTGTGCTCGATGTCTAGACTTGGTGTGTGCGCTCCTATTTCTTGCAAGCCTAGGACCTCTTTGCCTTGTGATAAATGTGATGCCTTGGTCAAAAAGTTTGATGATTTGAATGACTCTCTTGCTCACTTGAAAGCTGAAAATGAGAAGTTAAAACTAGACTACTCCACTTGTGTAGAACAACTTGAAAATGTTAGGGCTAAAATTGTTGCAATTCATTCTTTGCCTTCTAGCTTTTGTTCCTCTGCTTTGCACGATGATCCTTGTCTAGGTTCTTATGATAATCATGTTGCTTTGCATGACATGCATACAAGTGCTGTGTCTTCCATTTCTTGCACTTCTTGCAATGCCTTGAAAAATGAGATTTTGGCTTTAAAGCAAATGCGCGATGATATGAGTGCCAAGTTGTTTGAGCATAATGAGATGAGTGCTATTGCTTTGGACAAAGCTTCTTTGGCTACTTCTGACCTTGTTGGCTCTTCTGGTGTTGCCCAAGGGATTTCAATTGACAAAGGTGCTTCTTGCTCAAATGGTACATCACCCCCTAAACAAAAGTACCATTACACCTTTTGTAAGAAAGATGGGCATGTCATTGCGTATTGCTTTCGCCATGTCAAACACGAGCGTCGAGTGCGTGCTAAAGCTTTTAGGAACACACATCGTTCTTTTCATGACATGTGTGAACCTAATCTTGATTCTAATTTGAAAGATGCTTTTGTTTCTTCTTGCAAGTCCCGAAGGACTTCTGACATGAGCGAGAGTGGTACTTCAACCTATCAAACCATGCCTCCTCATAGGCCTTTGTTCCATTGCTCGTATTATGGGAAGGATGGACATCGGCATGCCAGAGACATGCACCGACCTCTTGCTTCTAACTCTTTGGGTGATCATAGCTTTTCTCATAGCATGGACACTCGTGAGCCTAGCACAAGACATCGCTTTATTGATGGATTCTAGGACTTCTTTTCTTGTGGGTTAGGACATACTCGTGGATATGCTCCTACTACTTCTTGTATTGGTTCACGACATTGTTCTTATGATGCTTCTATTGGTTCTTCTCGTGTTGTCCCCTTGAGAGGTTCTCACCGTGGTTCTCATGGTTGCACTCGCTTTTCTTCTTGAGTTGCTAATTTGCGGTATGCTTCTAAGGGTGACATAAGGTCCTCTCATTCGAACCATAATTTGCATCATGCTAACCCTCATGACAAGTTGAATACATCTATTGCCCATGTGTCCAAGTCATGGGTTCCCAAGTATTTGCATACTAACCTTTCGGGATCCAAGACTGGGGCACCTCTCTCTTCTCATATGTAGGTTTGGGACGTGGGTGGAGAACATGAGGTTGAAGGATCTTGATCTTTTGCATGATTGAGATGTGATGGTTCTTCATACCCTTTTACATGGCCTCCAAGAAGCCTGTATGACTTCACCTACTTTGTGAGCTTTCTCATACACTCACCCTTTTACCTTCATGTACATTACTTGTGGTGTGAGATGATTGTTCATGTGCTCACTTTATCATCTTGGCATGTATATCTCGTGTGATGGTTTAGTTCTCTCTTGTCCTAGATTGTGCTTTGTATGCATATTGTTCTGAGTAGCATGTGTATATCATTATTCACTTATCTTGTGGCTTGCTAGCTTTGTGTATGCTCTAGTCCTTTTCATCATAGTTTCATGTGACCTAGTGTGACCCATGTTGTATCTTCTGATGCTTTGCAAAATTTGCATTTGTGCTTCCCTCATGAGATTTGTGCTTCTTATGCCATCATATTAATGCCTCCCTTACCTTTTCATGAGTCACATGTTGTGCTTTTTCTACAATTTTCTTGCCCTCTTTTTAGTTGATTCTTCATTTGTTTTGTTGAGGGGGAGACTGGCCTCATTAAGGGGGAGTTGCTCTTTGTTGGAGCTTTAAGGTTAGTTGCTCTTGTGATTTGATGATTTAGAGCTTTGTGCTTGCCATCCCTATGGCATTGTTTGAGGGGGAGTTGCTCTTTGCTCTTGGAGTTGATGCTTGTGTATATATGTATCTTACTTTTCTACATTGCATCTCATATGTAATATATGCATTTGTAGATTAGCTTTGATTCTTATGCTTTCTTGCATTTCTCATTGCTATGATTGAGCTTGAGCTAAGTAGTATGGATGTGATGGTAATCTCTCATGCTTAGATTTTTAGATGGCTTGTTATAGACTCTTTTGAGCAACATGCTAATCTTAAAGGTAAACTTGGCTTTTTGTGAAGCTCATGAACTAATCTTGCTACAACTTGCTCACCATGTGTATAATTGCTTTTATCCTTATTGAGACTTGTGTTGAGGCTAGTCTAGGGGATATATTGGCTTTTGCACCTTGTGTTTGCGAAATGTGGCTTTACAGATGTTTAGCTCATGATGGAACATTGTGGGAACACGTGTTCCTTTTGCCGCAAAGGCATGCTCATCCTTTTGTTTTTCATTTTCATGTAAACTTGAAAATCACTTCGAAGCCTCGGGGTGTTTGCCGTACCTAGTCGTGCGACCCTCCACATGGATTAGAAGTAACATAAAAATGCTAAATCCAAAAATTGTGCTTCGAAGCCTCGGGGTGTTTGCCGTACCTAGTCGTGCGACCCTCCGCACGGATTAGAAGTTACATGAGGATCAACAAGAATAATGCTTTTACTCTTTTCTTATGAGTCTCTGTTGCATATGTGAGCGTTTGTAGAGCTCATTTTCTATGAATGCTTGTTGCCCTAGTTAAGATTGAGACTGGCTTGTTTCCTTTGATTCACTTGATGCTTGCTTTGCCTTGGATGGAAGTACTTATACATGTGGTGGCATCTTTTCTTATGATAAGCAAATTTGATTCTATCTAAGCTAGTCAATCTTTCTGCTTAGCTTGTATAGCTCTTGGTGTTTATGCCTCGTCCTCTATTTTTGTCTTTGTATGATTGAGAGCTATTGCTTTTACACTCCATAGCTCTATGTTTATGATTAGCAAGGTTAAATGCTTGTTGGCATAATTGTTGAAGCTCTTTAGGTTTGCATTTTCATGCTTTGTTGCTCTTTTGCTTCTTTGATGAGTTCATTGCCAAAGGGGGAGAATGTTTTGGGTCATGCACAAAAATGCTAAAATTCTAAAATTGACCTTATGTTGCATTTCATGCCTACTACCACAAGTTGAGGGGGAGCATACCATTGCTTTGAGCATGACTTGAGCTTTTTGTGATCCCCACTTGAGCCTTAAGTCGCCTTTCTTTGCCAACTCTTGGTTTTGTGATCCCCACTTTGCTAAGATGACTTGTTTTCACCTTTTCTTTAGGTTGAGCCATTTGGATGAGCTTATTTGGTTTCGCATTTCAAATCCTAATCCTTGTGCATTTGGTGTTGTCAATGTACTCATCAAGGGGGAGATTGAGAAACCAAGTGGAGATTTGCCATGGTTTGCAATATATGTGATGAGTAATTGACATGAGCAGATTTGGTGTTTGAGTTGAAATGTGGGAATCTTGGGATTGCATGAGTTTGTGCATGTCATGGTTTTGACTAACTGGAGTTGGTGGAAGTATTGGTGAAGTTGCAGGAGATGAAAAACGTGTTTGCTTGTCTCATGATGTGTAGGTCACTGGAATTAACTTAACGGTCAACAGCAAGAGGATCGGGTACAAGTAGGAGACTTGGGGCCAGACGATCAGGGGGTTGGATGGAGTCAAGGGTGATCCATACCATACACATCTAGAGGCAAGGAGCTTGGACGGTTTCACGGTTGAGCCTCAAAACCGTGGGTGGTGATCAAGACGGAGGGGTTGACCAAGTCAAAGGTGATCGGGCGTCGGTGTAAATAGAGGCTTCCAATGGACTGGAGGCGGGAGAGACTTGCTGATGAGGAGGATCACGGGATAAGGTGACACGCGTCAAGATCATGAAGTCTTGCTTCGGTGGAACTGAGCATGAAGTCACGCTTTGAGAAGCATGCAAGGCGGTTTCCCGATTTGGGCCTCAAAACCGGTGGCAGTGGTTGGTGGTGCACGTGGCACCATCACAGAGCTTGCTTCAAGGCGAAGCAAAGTCGTGAAGGGCCCGAGGGCGTTCGGGCGACGAGGAGAAAGATGGACAAGTTTGCCCCTAGTAGTAGGTGGCAGTATTATGTAGGTCAAGGGTAGAGTGGTCATGTGGACAACCCTTAGGACTATATAAAGAGAGGTAGGGCTGGTGGGAGAGGTGAGCCTCTTCCCATAACCTTGAGTTAGGGTTTCATTCTAAAGTGCTAGGAGAGTGCTTCATGTATAGGGGAGAGTAGTGGGTGTGTGAGAGACATATCTTGCTCTTCCAAATAGTGGGAGGAAGAGGGTGGCTTCCTAGCCTTGTATCCATATATCTTGACTTGATGAATCAATGATATGAGATTCAAATTCGTGCTCAAGTTCTTCCTCTCTCACTAAATCTCGAATTTCTCTTTTTCCCTATTTTTGGAGCTATTTTGTGGGGATTTTCGATCTCACATTTGGGTGAGTTTTTGGGGTGGATTTCTTGGGTAACTAGGTGCTGTGATGAGCTAGAACAAACCTCTATAGATCCTTGATCGAATCAAGAGCTCTAGCACCTTCGATTTGAAAGTTTTCTCAAGTTTTCCCTTTTTGGTGTTCTTGGCACGAGATCTGAAATTCGTGATGAATTATTGAGCCAATTGGGTGGATCTTGTTGGAGGAAGGTCACAATGACCTGAGGATTCCATGGTCCAAAAATCGCACAATTTGGAGTTTGTTTGATATGGTTTTTGTATTTTTCTCTTCAAATCAGAGCTCCTGATTTGACCCTAAAGGAAGTTATGTCGACGAAGGAACTTCTGTCAACGAAGGAACTTCCATCGATGAAGAAAATTCCATCGATGAAGGAACTTCTGTTGACGAAAGAACTTCCATCGTGATCCTGAAGGAACTTCTGTCAAGATCTAGACTTGGAATTTCTTGGATCTCCCTTGTTTTCCTTATTGACCCTCTTAAGCTTCCACTATGTGTCATATTGCTTTGAATCATTCCTAGGGTTAACACATCACAAGTTGGTGTGTGTGACCTTGGTGATTTGCTTAGAGGTTGGTTTGGATTGATTTTGGGACATAGGCCAAGTTCTTGAGAAGAATTTTAATTGGCTCCCATTCACCCCCCCCCCCCTCTAGTCTCCTTCTCGGTCCTTCATACGAGAAATATTTTTAAGTGGCTTTGCCACTCCTTCTCATCAAAGAAGCCCCCAAGATTATTGATCATGGTAAATAGCTCCAATTTTTTTACAGAATAAAACCTTTTATATTTTGATTTTTATCACCTTTTGGCGGAACACCTGCTACTGTATGACCCATCTCAGCCCATGGGACCCAAAGACTAGGTCAAAAAGGTGAAGGTATAAAAAGGGGAGGGGAGTGTTGCCTCCAAGTCCACACTGCCATTTGCACACAACGCTTCATCTTCCTTGCATCTCCTCTGCTCCCGCGACTCCTCCGCTCCCAGAGCTAGGGTTAGCATTTTTTCATCACCGCCACAAACCTTCGTCAACCTCAATCCCCTGAGCTCAAGCTCAAGTTTAGATCCACCGTACCTCCTCAATTTCTAGAAGATGGGTCACAAATCCACCAAGAAAGCCGCCGCCACTGAATCGTCTTCCTCGGAGCTGGAGATCCCAAAACAATTGCGAGAGTTCTCCAAGAGTAGCATCACCACCTTCGATTTGATTAGATGGTCATGGATGGCATCCTCCCGGAGCAAGCTTGCGTCGACTAGAAGGTACCTAAAGAGGCCCGCCCCCTCCCAATCCATAAGCAGATCATAGTTTTTCGCTCTTTTTTCGAGCATGGATTTGGAGTGTCGTGTTGTATCTTTTTACGCGGGCTCCTATTCTTCTATTTGATTGAGCTCGACAACCTCAATCCCAACTCCATTCTTCATATTGCCATCTTTATACATCTGTGCGAAGCTTTTCTGGGCGTCCTGCCCCATTTTACTCTGTTTCGCCACCTCTTCGTTCTCCGACCACTGGCGACCAAAGATAACCAAGTCACCATTGGAGGAGTGGGCATCCAATTGCGCAAGAAGGAGGCATACATCAATGTGCCTCTGTACATTGGGAACAAGAACTAGAGGGATGAGTGGTTTTATTGTGATAACCCTCCTCTTGCTGATTTCTCTGGTGCCAAGGCCACTCCCCAACTTCGTTGGTCTAAGAAGCTGGATCCGACCGACCCTCAAGTTGTCACCTTGCTGGAGAAGATTGCAGGGCTGAAGAGCGAGGGGGTTGATGGCATTACTATAGCAAAGAGCTTCATAGTTCGTCGAGTGCAGCCCCTAAAGCAGCAGAGTCACCCTGCCTGAATGTATGCCACCGACAATGAAACAAGGGAAGTGCCTGATCCTCCGAACTCTACTCTACGTCGATCTCGACTGTCGAAGATGTTCAAAGGAGAGATTATGTAGGACCATATGTTAATCATGAAGGCGTACAACATGGGCACTCTACGAGCCCGAGTAAGCCTTAGATCGTCTTGAATAATTTTGATGTCTTCTGGAATAATCACAATATGTGATGTCTTGGAGTCTTTGCAGGTTCTAGACACTTTTGTGTCACATCCTCCGCTCCCTCCGACGGATACCGATGGTCTGGATTATGTCGAAAAGCCGTGGCGGACCGGTGCTGAGGGCTCAAGTTCAACAGCAGGCGCTCGTCCATCAGGGGCCGTTGATAGCACTGCCACCCTATATCCTGTCAACCTGCCTTACCCCAGCCAACAAGTGAAGCAAACTGCCCTCCGTCGTAGGTAGTACGTAGGGGACTAGGACGATGAAGAGGAAGAGCTCGCCCAAGATGCTGGTCTGCCAACTCCTGCGCATTCCGTCCACCTATCAAGCCGATCAGAGCCCCCGAGCAAAGCGTCGAGTGATGCAGGAGCGGCAAAGAAGTTTGATCAGGTCAGCAAGTCTTCTCAAAAAAGGAAGGAGACTGACTCGCAAACCACTTCTTCAAAGAAGAGAGTCTACCAAATTAAAATGAAGAAAGCTTCCAGGTTAGCCTCCTTGATCTCTCAATCCTTTACATACATGGATAATAACCAAAGTTTAGTATTTAACACCATATTATATAATGAACATAGTGATCGGTCGAGCGATGCTCAAAGTACCCAAGGATCCGAGGATACTCGGTCAAACCCAACTCCTCGTCCGACCGACTTGCCTCGACCGATCAACAAACCATCAGGTACTCCGACCGAGCCTAGGAAGTCTTATGAAGAAGCAGCTCCTACATCAACACCAGAGCCAACACCTCAGATTGTCAACCCTTCCCCGATCAGCGCTCCTTCCCCTCTTAACAAGGGCAAGGCCGCACTGGGCAAGGATGCACTCGGTTGGCCTGAAATGGATGATGTGGAGATAATGCATCAGCACCGAGAGGCCAACATGGTACGTCAATGCCAAGCTTCTTTCCTTTTCTCAGTCTTTATCCTTAGCTTAACCATCTTCTCTATATTTAGAAAATGTATGCTCTTGTGGAGAAGAAACAAGCCAGGGTTGAATACCTTGAAGCTGAGACCTTTGGTATGTCTTAGATTTCTTTTGTATTCAATCCTTTATTTAAGATATTGACTTGTTGTTGGTGTTTTGCTAGTTACTAGTGAACAGCTCTCCCTGGCCAAAAGGCAGATTGATAGGCTGCAGACCGACCACAAAGAGATGACCAAAGCTTTGGAGTAGAGTCATGCTGATATTGCCGATAAGGTCACATACCAATCTTTTACATACTTTTTAATCACTCTATCACTAAAGATTTGATATATGTCTTTAGCTCGTGACCAAAAAGTTGTCAACCTGAAGAAGTTAACTTCCAATTAGTAGAGATTCTTAGAGGCTCTTAATACTGAAAAGGAAGACCTCTCCAAGTCGGTCAGAGAGAAAAACACCAAGATCGCTTTGCTGCAGAAGAAACTAGAGGAGGCTGAAGTGAAGATAGAGGAAGCTAAAAGCATCTCTAAATTTTTCAAATGTAATCTCGCCAGTAAGCTCTCCGTTGTGTCTTTATTATTCTTGAATCAGCTTTTTATCTTGATGGTCATAAAATATCTCTTGCAGCTCTGTCTTATGGCGCTTGGAAAACATTGAATTATATTCATGCTAACCAAGTAGAGCAGACCGGCCACTCCCTAGAGTATCTGCTAGAGCACGCGTCGGAAGCTATTGCGGACAACACTCGGAGAGTAGCGACCGAGGCCGGGAGCCAAGTACTGGCTATTTGCCAATCTTGGTCTCTTGCATTGCCATTGGATAAAATCAAGGAGGGCTTCAACCCAGACTTGACCATAGACCAATGCCAACTGCTTATGGACTCCATGCTAGAGACCTCCC
Source organism: Eleusine coracana subsp. coracana (assembly GCA_032690845.1). Classification (NCBI taxonomy): domain Eukaryota; kingdom Viridiplantae; phylum Streptophyta; class Magnoliopsida; order Poales; family Poaceae; genus Eleusine; species Eleusine coracana. The sequence goes on from CM064432.1 coordinate 7,936,774, forward strand.
GAGCCTTGGTCGACAATGTAGAGGTTGATCCGACCACACCTACTCCTCCAGCATCTCCGAAAGTTGAACTGCAAGACGATGCCTCTTCTCCTTCAAAGGAGCTGTAATATTTGCAATGTTAGAAAACATTAGTAGTATCTATGTGATAAGACAATAATATCTTGATGTAAATAATAATTTTTATGCTTGTTTAGCTTTAAAAAAAATTGGTAAATAGATCATAAGTGCATTCCGGTCACTTAAAGACAAAAAATTGCATCGATCTGTCTTAACACATTAGGTTGTAACTCGTAACCGTGTAACAAATAGAATCAACTAGTCAACACATGACTTCTCGTACTTCGGCTCTGGGTCTAGTGCAGTGGTAGTCTGATGTGCAATATGAGATATATAACTATGATGTTTAGACGTTAGACCAAACAATCCGAAGACCATGTCAAAAGATGAGAAATCGGTCGGAAAAATCCAAAACCAGAATTTCATAAGGTGAGGAGGTAGTGGGACATTATTACTAGAAATCGATGGTTTAATATAATAGATTAAGGAATCAAAACAAGTTAGAATAAAAATCATCAAGAAATCTTCCATCAAAAAGACCGAAGTTTCATTCATTAATAATGTATGAGAATACAAAATATAAACTAAGTATAAAAATGACATAGCTGATTTATATTCGAAGAGTTTGGTATATCATTGCCATCTTCATACATTAGTTGGTAAGCCCCCGGCCGTGTGACTTCTTTCACGACATAAGGTCCTTCCCACGTTGGAGAAAGCTTGTGTTTATTCACCGTTGATTGCACTCGGTGCAACACTAAATCTCCAACTTGAAATTGACGACTACGTATGTTCTTATCATTATAACATCACAAGCCTTGCTAGTATAGCGCCGATCCAAACAGAACGCGATCATGCAACTCCTCTACCGTAATGAAATCAATCACTCGGTTCTCCTCCAAAAGCTTCTCATCATATCCTTTAACTCCTGTTGAAACGAGGCTGACATCGATCGGCAACATAGCGTCTGATCCATATACCAATGAGAAGGGTGATTGACCAGTAGCCCGACTGATATTAGTACGCAACCCCTAGAGAACTGAAGGTGACTCTCGAACCCACCGATCGGCATAAGGTTTTAGCCTGTCAAATATCCAGGGCTTCAAACCTTGAAGAATCATACCATTGGCCCATTCGACCTATCCATTGCTTTGAGGATGAGCCACTGATGCAAAGTGGATTTTTATTCCCCATCTCATCGGCAAAGTCATGGAACTCCACAGATGTGAATTGAGTACCATTATCGGTAATGATATCATGAGGGACCCCAAACCAAGTGAAGACATCTTGGACAAACTCAATCGCCTTCTTCAATGTTATCTTGCCGACCGGCTTTGCTTTAATCCACTTAGTGAATTTGTCAATAGAAACAAACAAATGAGTAAACCTGCCTAGCGCTTTCTTGAAAGGACCGACAATATCAAGCCCCCAGATGGCAAAAGGCCAAGTCAAAGATATAATCTGAAGTTGCTGCAAAGGCACATGTGTTTGTTGGGCAAAGAATTGACAACCTTCACACTTCTGAATGACCTGGTGTTTGTCTTTGACTGTAGTAGGCCAATAAAACCCTTGCTGGAAAGCCTTGCCAACCAAAGTCTTAGAAGCTGCATGATTGCCACATATTCCTGAATGGATGTCCTCCATCAACACTTTGCCTTCTGGAATCAAAATACATCGCATCAGGATGTTCGATCCTCCTCTTCTATAAAGTTGATCGTCCACCATCAAATATCCTCGACATCTAGCTTTCAACCGCTATTGCTCATTAGGATCCGTAGGTAGTGTTCCCTTGTCCAAAAATTGGATAATTCGGTCGCGCCAGTCGGTCTCCACATTGTCGTCACTAACAGGATCAGCAACATCAGTCACCAGAACATCCGATCGAGGAGAAATAGTGGGGGAATCCAGGGTGTGTAAGAAAACACCAGGTGGGATAGTAGAATGCGATGATCCCATCCTGGCTAATTCATCAACCGCCTGGTTGTTATCTCAAAGAATGTTCATGAACATCAATCCATTGAACTTATCTTTGGGTTTCCTTACGTCCTAGCAATAAGCTCCCATATTGTCATCTACACAATTCCAATCCTTAGTGACATGGTTACTGACCAAAGCTAAGTCACCAAAGATGTCAAGATGCCGAATGTCGAGTGAAACAGCAATGCGCAGACCGTGTAAGAGGGCTTCATATTCTGTAGAGTTATTAGATGTGTGAAACATGATCTGAAGGACATATCATAGCTTCTCTCCTCTGGGTGAGATGAACATGATTCATGCACCTGCTCCAGGTAATTGGAGGGATCCATCAAAATACATTTTCAGTATTCCACATCTTGTAATGCGGGAGACATTTAAATCTCTGTCCACTCGGAAATGAAGTTGACCAACGTCTGTCCTTTAATGGCTGACCGGGCTACGAATGTAATGGTATACTGACCAAGTTCAACCGCCCATTTAGCAATTTTTCCTTCATCTTCTCGATTGTGAAGCACTGTGACGAGTGCAAAGGATGTTTGGACTTCAATAGGGTGAGCTTGAAAATAGCGCTTCAACTTCCTTGAGGTGATCAAAAGTGCGTATAGCACTGAGAACCTCACTAACAAAGTAGACCGGGTGTTGTACATTCTGTACATGACCCTCTTCCTCTCGGTCGACCGTTAAAACGGTACTCACAACTTGAGTTGTGGCCGATATGTAGAGTTGAAGCTTTTCTCCTGGCTCCGGAGGCACCAATACTAGAATACTGTTGAGGTGAACCTTCAAGTCATCGAATGCCGACCGCACCTCTTTTATCCACAGGAAGTCATCCTGCTTCTTAAGCAGTCTAAAAAGTGGTAACCCTCTAACCCCTAGTCGAGAAATAAAGCGACTCAGGGATGCCATACATCTGGTAAGCTTTTGGACATGCCTTTGAGAATTAGGTGGCCTCATATCAAGGATCACCTTGATTTTATCCGGGTTAGCCTCTATACCTCATTTTGAAATGATGTAACCAAGTAGCTTTCCTAAAGGAATCCCAAAAACGCACGTTTTAGGATTTAGCTTCATCGAGTAATGTCTCAGATTGTCAAAAGTTTCTGCTAGGTCAAAAAGAATTTCTTCAACGTTCCAAATTTTTACAACGATGTCATCAACATAAGCTTCTACATTCCGACCGATCTGAGCAGCAAGGCAGCGTTGGATACCATGTTGGTAAGTCGCGCCAATGTTTTTCGGACTGAAGGGCATAGTAATGTAGCAGTAGGCACCGAAGGGTGTTATAAAAGAAGTTTTGATCTGATCTTTGACTTTCAGTGGGATCTGGTGATAGCCTGAATAGGCATCCAGAAAGCTTAAAAGCTCAGACCTGGCTGTTGAGTCTACAATCTGATCAATTCGTGGCAGAGTGAAAGAGTCTTTGGGACAGACCTTGTTCAGATCAGTAAAATCGACACACATCCGCCATTCTTTATTCTTCTTAGGTACAAGGACTGGATTTGCCAACCAGTCAGGATGATACACTTCCTTCATAAACTTAACATCTAATAACCTTGCTATCTCCTTCTTCATGGCGTCCTTGTGGTCTTGCGCAAATCTTCTAAGCCTCTGTCAGACAGGGGTGGCCCCAGGAGGCACCCTTAATTCGTGCTCAATCTTTTCCCTAGGAACTCCCGGCATGTCAGATGGTTTCCATGCAAATATGTCCCTATTTTCCTGGAGGAAAAGAGTGAGCGCGAGTTCCTATTTCTCATCGAGGTTAGCCCCTACATAAGTGACCTTAGTAAGGTCTTCTGGGTTGAGCGCTAGACATCGTCCATCTGTATTTTGTCCTTGGTGGGCTTCTTCACGGGGACCGCCACATCGGTCTACTCCTCTATGTCGACTGCCTTCTAGATCTCCTGCCCATCAAACAACATCAACTGTTTATCAGCCATCTCACAACTCTGCACATCGCAATCAAAAGAGTTCCAAAGATCAGAGTGGAGGGAGATTATTCCATTGGGACCTAGCATCTTGAGGGTGAGATATGGATAGTGCGGAACGGTCATGAATGTTGCCACCACTGGTCGACCGATAATAGCATGATAAGCTGATTCAAAGTCGGCCACCTGAAAAAGAATGTGCTCGGTCCTGAAATTCTCATGAGTCCCAAAAGTGACAGGCAGAATAATCTGTCCAATGGGGACTGAAGTCTTGTCGGGCACAATCCTGTGGAAGGGTGAAGAACTCGGCTGGAGGTCACTAACCAATAGGCCGAGGTCCAAGAGGGTCTTAGTGAAGATCAAGTCCAGGCTGCTTCCTCTATAGATGAGTACTTTGTTGAACTTGACTTCCTTCACTGTAGCAGCAAGCACTAGTGGGTAGCGGCCTGGCTTGGGCAGGTGCTTGGGATGATCCGACCGATCGAATGTAATCGGTATTTTGGACCACCTCATGAACTGGGGTGCGGCCGGCTCTACCGAATTGATCTCACGTAGTTCCAGCTTTTGCTTGTGCTTGGACACGTAAGCGTCCAGGCCTCCGAAGATGAAGTTGACTTCCTTCCGGGGCTCCTGGAGCTCTCCCGCTTCATCCTTGTTGTCACCATCCTTAGCTTTGTCTTTGCCATTGCGCCTCGGAGGATCCTTGGCCACCTTGAGCACAATAGTTGCGAAGCCTTTCAGTTGGTAGCAATCTTTTGCTTTGTGGTTCCCCTTGGGGCGCCATAGGCACGGGCCACTCAGCAAGTCATCCATGGTTGGTTGGTTCATCCAAGGATTCTTCTGTGACCGGTCTACCATAGCGACCCTGTTTTCAGACTTCCTCTTCTTGTCCTTCTTGGCGGACTGTGGCTTGTCCGATCGCTTCTCCTTGACCTTTCCATGAATGTCGTCTAACGCCGACTAGCCCGATGCAAACTTATCAGCAATCTCGAAGCACTCCTGAGCGGTCAGCTTGAGGTCATGATTCCTCCGACCGATTTCCTGAACCAAGTCATTGCTGCGAATGCCTCCTTGGAAGGCTGCAATGATCTGTTTATCTGGGATATTAGGGATCTCGGTCTTCTTAGCACATAATCGCTTGATGTAGTCGTGGAGGGGCTCGTCTGACTTCTACTTGATCCGAGTGAGGTCGTAGTGATTTTTGGTCGGTTGCAAGTAGCTTAGAAACTTCCAATGAGCTTCCTATTGAGGTCTCCCCAAGAGGTGCTTCATTTCTCTGGAAGAGATGTAAGCCATATCCGAACGGCTGGATCAAGGCAAACCGACAGGTAATTGGTCATTACATAGGTATCACCTCCGGCTGACCGAATCACCATACTGTAGAGCTGAAGCCACTCTCGGGGATTGGTATGACCATCATATTTTTCGATGGGGACTAGCTTGAATCCTTTCGGCCATCGGCTATGCGAAGCTCTAGTACATAAGCCTTGATACCATCGAACTCTTCATCGTTCGGAGTAGGTGACCGTCTATATCGGTCAGGAGATCGGGTTGGGCAATGATTATGTCACGGACCAACATCATCATCATGGCGACGACATCGATTGTCATCATCATGATTGTCGTGCCGATCCCGATCGTCTTGTCGATGCTGGTCATCGAGATTGTTTCTTGGAGGAGGGTCACATCGGTCTGCTCGTTGGTCATCCCATCGGTCATCCCATCGGTCGTCCCGCCAGTCATCATTCCTTCGATCGCAGCGTTCCTCCTCATAACATTGGTGTCCCGAGCGTGTTCCTCGTAGTGGGAGTTAATACTTTCCCGACCATCACGAATACAGGGAATTTCTCACATCTTCACGCCTTCAATGACCACTTGAAGTTGCGTGACTAGAGCTTGTTGCAAACTATGATTTGTCCCTAGCCGCATCTTGAGCTGCAGCAGCCTTAAGCATAGTCACTGCCTTCTGCATCGCAGGGGTCTGATATGTTCCATCAGCCATCAAGGTATCAAGCAACGTTTTAGCCCCGGTGATGTTATCTGAGGGGTGTCGTAGACCTTGATGCCATCCACTTCAATGTCTCCTCCAAGATCTAGTCGGCGTGCGAGGTGTGATCCGCATGACTCTCTCGGTCGATGGCGGTGTCCTGCCGACAAGTTGTTGTCTGGGGGGGTTATCCTCCCTCTGGCCTTCTTCTGCAGGTTCTTCTGCATGGCCATCTTCTTCATAACCGTCTTCTGGGTCATCCTCCTCATCGTCGTCCCCTGATGGATTTTCCTCTAAATCAACCATGTTCACGGTTAGAGGATATGAGCGAGCAGATCCGGCCGAATCCTCATCAAAGGATCGGACCGACTTTCAGTCGTATCCTAAGGATGGATCTCGATGAAATCCGAGTGGGACCAATGTTGGGATCTGATCTGATGGGCTTGGTGATCGTGCCATAGAGGCGGTTGCGGCCGAGTCGGATCGATGATTTTCTAGACCTAAATCTCCATTATTGAAGTCCGGCGAGTACTAGATGATGGGAATTTTGGCCATCGTAGTCGACGGAGAATCCCGGCGAGCCTTGCCCCCTACCTGGCACACAAACTATCATGTGACACCCATGTGTCTCATTTCTTGCTTAGCACAATTGCCAAAAATTTTGGACTCAAGTTTGAGCATGAAATAATAAGGACAAGATAAAAATTGGGATTCTCCAAGTTAAATTAAAACCCCGCAAGCAATACTTTAAAGCAAATTAAATTTCTATAAAACATGGGCCAAATAATTACATTAGAATTATGAAATTAATGAATTAGAATTTTGGACCAAAAACCAGAATTTTATTCCATTAGGAAGTCAATCAAATAATTAAATTAAGCCTAGAAAGGATTTAATTTTACTTATTAATCCCAACTAAATTATTCCATTTCTGACCAAATGGACTTCACTATTAAATTCTACAAATCATCAGGAGCCTAATTATAAAATTCCAACTCAAATGGAGGCTTGTATCATAGGGAATTTAAATAAACTTGAGTCAGGGACCTTTCTACGAACTTTTTGAAAAGTGAAGGGCTTTCTGACAAATTTCCGTCGTCTTCCTCTTAGCTCCCGCCCACCCGCGCGTGCCGCGTGATTCTCTCTGCCGCCGCTGCCGCCTCGAAACTCGCTCGCACCCTCGCGTGTCTACACGCTTGCCGCCGTCGCATCGCCGCTCCCACCCGAGCGCTAGACGCCGCTGCTGCGAGTCCCCTTCGCCCCTGCCCGAGGTCGACGACTCCTGCCGCCATGGCTGCTGCCACTGCTCCTCCCGATTCCCGGCCTCCGACAGCTCCCACTTTCTGACCGAAGACGAGCCCTCGTGCCCGCTCCGTCGCATCACCACTACCGCTCTGCCACTACTCGCCGCTAGCTGCCACCGAAGCAAGTTGCTTTCGCCCCTGCCCGATGCCGCCATGGCCTCTGGCCGCCATCCCTCAATTCCCGGCTCCCGACCGCTCCTCGTCGCCCAGCAGCACCAGAGCCCGCGCGTGATCGCCCCGTCACCTCACCCTGCCCTTCTCCCTTGCCGCACGCCGCTACCTACCAAGCAAGCGAGTTGCTTTCCCCTCTGCCGCGCTCTGCCTCTGCTGCCGTGCCCGCTCTACTCCCCACGCTCCCAACACATGGGTGTTGGCTGCGGTAGCCCTGTCTTGCCCACCCTAGGACCCGTCCGTGGTCGGCCCCTTATTCAAGTTTTGAACAGTACCGAATGCATGCTAGTTTCATGGGCACTAGTAAACCGATGTAGCATTAAAGATCGCTTATATCAAGGACGGTTAAGGTGCGTTGGTCTTAGGACCCCTCGACAGCGGGAGTGGGCGGTCCATACCACGAAGTACTATTGGCAGGACGGCATGCCCACTCGACGTCACCACACCCGGGTCTGGATGTGGGTGGTTTTTCTTGTGAAAGGTTGCCATATACGACCTTAATTGGTGCGTATGTGTCGTGTTATTCGGGTTTTCCTAGCTGGTGTAAATCAGTTGCAATTGCTGTCCCTCGCAGTAATGAGTACTGCTTGTTTACCGCGCCAATCACGTAGTTGCACATGATATCATGGATATGGATTTGTATTGGTTATTACTGGTATATTATATTGTTCTATTGTTGCACTTATCTTTATGTATTGTTTCATTATCTTATCGTTGCAACTAAAGTTATATTCCGCACAACCCATTATCTTATCTGAAAATAAAACTTGATAGAACTAATAGGTTGCTTAGTGCGAGTCCTTTTAAACAAGCCACCTATTAGAGCCATTGCATGTCTAGGTTTATGACGGGTAAGTCTTGCTGAGTAATTAGAACTCAGGCTTTATGCTTATGTGGTTTTCAGGTACTGAAGAAATAGAATTGCCTGTAGATGTGTTGCCTTGGGACGTGCAAGTCCCTGAGGGTTGGACTGCCCATTGGGAGTCTGACCTGCTGCCGCAATGATTGTGAGTGCTGCTAGGGTGTTGATTCTTCGGGCATGAATCATCACCATGCTGTATCATCGAGCTCGTAGATTTTATCGTTATTTCGCTTCCGCTATTTTCATAACTTCATGAACTTGTAATTCCGCTGCACTTTGATGTAATAATTGAACTTAAATTTGGATCATTGTTGTATTATCAAGTGTCTGCGTTATCAGCACCTTCGGGACCTCGATCCTCCGGGAAGGGGCGCTTCAGCTAGTATCAGAGCCGTGGTCCATGATAATACAACAATTAAAATGTATTTTCAAAAACTACGACGTTACGTGTGAGGATACGTTAGTACTGCCCCTAGTAGTTATTAGGGTTGGTGACAATGCTAACGGGTTATGCTTGAGTTGGCTTTTAGTTGGTTCATCTTTTGGCATTTAAAGTTCGCTCGCAAGGACTGTGGCTTTGCGGGACGATTCCTTCCATGAATCGTTGCCAACAGTTTTCATTTTGGCTCCTTGACAAGTGTTGGAGCGTAGAGTTCACTCGCGAGGGCTATGGTTTCGCGAGATGGTTTCTTCCATAAACCGTGCCAACTTTTATTAGTAATGCTCATCAGAATAGGTTTATGACCATTGGTTCGCTTGCGAGAACCGTGGTTTCGCAAGGCGGTTCGTTCCATGAATCGTTCTAGAGTTACCCTTATTTTCGTAGTTTCTTTTAATTTAATGTAATGTTTCTGCAATGAGTTTTTCTGTAGGTACACTAACACCGTTAGTACAACACTTAGTGATTACGTGATGAGTGCGGGTCGTCACCAATTTTCGTGCCGCTAAGTACCGGCAATATAGGTGTGTGTTGTGAGGAACGCTAGGTAAATAAATTGAATTTTGCACCATTACATTCCTTATAACTTAACTAAAATTTTATTCTCTTCTTACTTACCCACCCCTGAAATAAAAATTTTGCAAGTTTGATAAGTACAAAATTTGAAATACACGTTTGAATTATTAAGTTAACAACAATCTGTCAACTCTCTATTTTCAACACGTCCCTGAACTTGCAAAAATCCTAAGTCCAGTTCTACTTGAAATTTTTGGGAATACAAAAACCATCTGAAAGGCATGAAAGTCTACTGTAACATGGTACCAAGAACCAGTTCTGTAGATTTTGTTTTCTGGGCATAATACTTGATTTCTAACTGCCGCACAGTCAAGACTGAATCTGTTAAAAATCCATCTCCGTATTAATACCCCTTGAGGATGGAAAATAGAAACTAAAAATTTGTTTCTGTATTTCATGATGTTGTACATGAAATGCACATCACTTTAAGGAAGATTCTAACTCATTCAGATTTCGCCCTTGTAGATGGCTGAAAACAATTTCCAAGCTCCACCGGGTTGGGAAAACACCGATGGTCTAGAGATCCTTGGGATGACTCAACTCTTTTGGAGTGTCTTTCAGGGTTATGGACATGATATCCCTCCCACCTACGTTAGAAAGACCATTGAGGAGAATGGAATCACTTCCTGTGTAGTCCATGTCGCAGTTCCCACCAACTATTCTTTCTTACCGGCATGGGAGTCATGGACTGTCAGTGTCACTGGCGTGGATCTACTCACTACTTGGAGTGTTGCTGCCCTCAAAGCCCTCACTCTTTTTTGTGAACTCCATAAGCATAAGGTCACTGGAACACCGGTAACCTTGATACCCATTGACAATATGGAAGATCCTGAGTGGAACCGGCGTTTAGATTTTGTCTTCGACCCAAACCACCCACTGTATCGCCCAGCGCTACATGTGGCAGAGTGTTATGGACTCTCTCTATTTGGCATATGCAAGAACTTGTACCATCAACTGGACATGTTTCGGGCCGCACTTCGGCTTTCCGAAGCCGAAAAGCAAGCCAAGATTCTAGAAATTGCAGAATTAAACCAGCAAGTACAGGCGAAGAATGAAGAGATGGATATGATCATCGAAGAACGTGACCAAGCTATTGGAGATGCTGACATCATGGAGTCTGAAAATGCGGGAGCTTCAAGTCGAATTTGATGCCTTCAAGGCTACCCACCTTCCCCTCATAGATAATTGGGATGAGATCCCTATGGAGTATGGGAAACAAGTGGATGAAGAGATGGAGCAGGCCAAAAATGTTGGTGTAGAGCTAATAGAATCGGGAGCGCCAGAAGAACCGTTGGGACCACCAGAACCCAACGAGCCGATAGTTATAGACCAGGAGTAGATGAGTTGGTTGTATATGAGCCATAGTGCGTCCGCAATACCATAGTTAGGTGTCGAGGCACGTATGGATTAGTTAGTGTGATGATTATCCTTTTTAATAACCATGTACCCAACTTTGATTTGTGAAAATGGTTGTCATTTCTTAACCCTTAGAGCACCCTTGCAAGTTTTTACACCTATATCTTATGGAACACTTGGAAGAATGACTAATGTGTAGGGTGTAAATTGCAGCATGGTGCGAACTCGGAATTAGAATGATCCTGAGAGCTCTCAGCAGGGAGCTAATTCTCAACCTTCGCTAGCAGATGTTCTGGCTGCAGCACTCAGCCGACAGCAGAACGACTCCGAGTTGCTCCGCCGGTTAGTTGATATCACGTCCCATCTGGCTGGACATGGGGGCAACCGCAACAACAACCAGCCCCGACAGTGCACTTACTTGGACTTTCTGGGTACGCACCCGCCAACCTTCGAGCATGCCAGAGAACCCCTGGACGCCGACCACTGGCTGCGTCAGACCGAGTCTAAGTTCGGTCTGCTTGACTGCACTGAGCACCAGAAGGTGCTATTCGTCGCCCAGTAACTCCAGGGCCCTGCTGGTGCCTGGTGGGCGAACCACGTCGCTTCACTACCCGCTGGGACCCGTGTCGAGTGGAATGAGTTTTGAACTGGCCTTCGAGCTTATTTCATACCTACCGGTCTTGTGCAGAGGAAGTTTCAGGAGTTCATGGACCTGAAATAAGGGGGGGAGAAATGTCCTACAGTATTCTGAGGCGTTCAACCATCTTGCTCAGTATGCCACTGAGTATGTCAACACTGAGGAGAAGAAGAGGTATGCTTTCCTGCGTGGCATGAATGCCGCACTGAAGGAGCGTCTGACCTGGCAGACAACCGGCACCTTCAACGACCTGGTCAATGCTGCTATTGTCCAGGAGGGTGCCATGCGCTAAGTTGAGAAAGATGCGCGCAAGAGGAAGGCCCCTGCTAGTGTCTCTGCTGCCCCACAGGCGAAGCATCGCCTGGTGTATACTTCACCGTCTGGACAGCGGTACCGGACATCCCCGCAGCAGCAGTATCAGCGCCCGAGGCCACAGCAGCAGCAGTACTTTCCGCCCCGAGCACCATAGCAGCAGCAACAGCACACTCAGTACCGTGCACCCAACCTGCAGCAGGGAAGTCAGAATGCACGTGCTCCCCAGCCTGTCAGTCGTGGAGGTAACTACCCGTGCTACAACTACGGTTGCACCGGCCACTTTGCCAGAGAATGTACAACACCTAAGCGCAACAACAACAACAATCAGCGCCCTCCACAGAACAAGACTGTGAATGCACCGCCTCGTGGTGCCCAAGTGAACTACACCAGCGCTGACGAGATTCCCCAGGGTGATCCCGTGCTGACCAGTATGCTCTCACTCTACCGCCAGCCTGTACTCACTCTTTTCGATTCTGGTGCTACTCATAATTTTATTAGCAGAACATGTGTGCAAAAACATAATCTCTACACCACCACTATAAATCAGTGCTTTACTATCCGTTCCCCAGCTGGACAAATTCTAGCTAACGAAATAGTAAGCAAAGCTCCACTAGAAATCAATCAGAAAATCTACCCCGCCGATTTTATCATGCTCCATAACCAAGAGATTGACCTAATTATTGGCATGGAGTGGATGAAAACCCATATAGCCATGTTGGATATAGAGCCCCGTGTGGTCCATCTGAACTCTCCCCTACATGGTCCAGACACCCTTTCTCTTAGCACCATCTCCTCGAGGGATCTGGTTGTCTATCATTTGGAAGGACCCTCACTTGAGAACATCCCTATTGTCTGTGAGTATCCCGACATATTTCCGGAAGATATTTCTAGACTTCCACCTTATCACGAAGTAGAATTCAAGATTGAGCTCCAGCCAGGAACTTCTCCATTATCCCGATGTCCCTATAAAATGGCTCCAAATGAGCTAGCTAAATTGAAGAAACAGTTGAATGAGTTGCTGGAAAAAGGATTTATTCGCCCAAGTACTTCACCGTGGGGCTGTCCCGCCATTTTCGTGAAGAAGAAGGACAAGTCTCTGTGTCTTGTTGTTGATTACCGGCCTCTTAATGAAGTCACCATCAAGAATAAATACCCGCTGCCCCGTATCGATATTCTTTTTGATCCATTGGTTGGTGCCAAGGTCTTTTCCAAAATTGACCTTCGGTCGGGTTATCATCAGATCAAGATCAGAGCGGAAGATATTCCAAAGACTGCATTCTCTACTAAATACGGATTATTCGAATATCTAGTGATGTCCTTTGGATTGACAAATGCACCTGCCTATTTCATGTATCTCATGAATTCAGTCTTCATGCCAGAGCTAGACAAGTTCATGGTAGTATTCATTGCTGACATTCTTGTCTATTCGAAGTCCAAGGAAGAACATGTCGAACACCTTCGTATTGTTCTTCAGCGTCTACGAGATCACAAGCTGTTTGCAAAATTCAGTAAGTGTGAATTTTGGTTGGACCGTGTGCCCTTCCTTGGTCACATAGTTTCAGCCGAAGGTATCTCTGTAGACCCAAGCAAGGTCCAAGATGTGCTAGATTGGAAGCCACCGAAAACCGTCCACCAAGTTCGTAGTTTCCTCGGACTAGCTGGATACTCTTGTAGGTTCATTCCTAATATCTCTCAGTTGACCAAACCCATCACCGAGCTGCTGAAAAAGGATAGGAAGTTCAATTGGAGCAACAATTGTGAAGAAGCTTTTTAGAAATTGAAGACATTGTTGACTACAGCCCCAGTATTGGCTCACCAGACATCACCAAGCCGTTTGACGTATATTGTAATGCATCTGGGACCGGACTTGGATGTGTGCTTATGCAGGATGGTCGTGTTATTGCCTATGCATCTCGGCAACTATGAAAGCACGAAGAGCACTATCCTACCCATGATTTGGAACTAGCTGTCGTTGTCCTTGCCCTAAAAATTTGGAGGCATTATTTGCTCGATAATTTAGTACATATCTATACAGATCACAAGAGCTTGAAGTACATATTTACTCAGACTGATCTGAATATGAGACAATGACGATGGCTAGAATTAATTAAGGACTATAATCTAGAGATTCATTACCACCCAGGCAAGGCTAATGTGGTCGCCGACGCTCTGAGTCGGAAGATACACTGCAATAATCTAGTGATAGACTGCAGCATTGAAGCGAGTACCACAGAACCCGGCCTAAATATATTGCCTGCCCTAGTGATCAACAATCTCAGTATTCATTCCACCATTGGTGATGAGGTCATTGCTGCACAGAAAAGAGATGTTGGAATGAAGTACATTCGGGAGGACCTTAAGAATGGCAAGGCAAAATGCTTCACACAAGATTCGGATGGTACTCTGTGGTTCAATAACCGCCTAGTAGTACCCAAGGATTTTGAGCTTCGTCGCAAAATCTTGGATGAAGCACATCACTCTAAGTATTCCATTCATCCTGGAAGTAACAAGATGTACCAGGACCTGAAGAAAAATTTCTGGTGGACCAGAATGAAGCGAGAAGTTGCTCGACATGTCATGGAGTGCGACACCTGTCAGAGAGTTAAGGCCGACCATTTGAAACGGGCCAGACTACTTCAGCCATTGAGTATCCCCGCCTGGAAATGGGAAGATATAAGTATGGATTTCATTGTTGGCCTCCCTCTCACATCTCGAAAGCATGATTCGATTTGGGTTGTTGTTGACAGACTCACAAAGTCTGCTCACTTTCTACCAGTAAACACCAGATACAGCGTACGGCAATATGCAGAACTATACATAGCAAGAATTTTGTGTTATATGGAGCACCCAAGACCATTGTTACAGATCGTGGCTCATAGTTTGTTGCTCGGTTTTGGGAGCAACTGCATGCATCTCTGGGAACTAAGTTGATCCGAAGTTCTGCTTATCATGCCGCTACTGATGAACAAACTAAGCGTGTCAACCAAATCTTGGAAGATATGCTCAGAGCATGTGTCTTAACACATGGTGGTAACTGGGATGAGTATTTACCATATGCAGAATTCTCATACAACAACAGTTACCAAGAGAGTGTAAAAATGTCCCCTTTTGAAGCACTCTACGGTCGGAGTTGTAGAACACCGTTGAATTGGTCTGAATCAGGAGAACGAGTAACTTTTGGTCCTGACCTCGTCAAGGATGCAGAAGAAAAGGTTCAGACAATTCAAGCAAATCTCAAGGCTGCTAAATGTCGTCAAGAAAAGTATGCAAATCGACGATGCAGGCCATTATTTTTCAACAAGAATGATTTTGTCTATCTCCAAGTGTCACCAATGAAGAGCATTCAACGATTTAGGATCAAAGGAAAATTAGCACCCTGCTACATTGGCCCATTTAGAATCTTGGACAGATGTGGTCAAGTCGCCTACAAGCTGGAGTTACCACCCAATCTGTCTGGAGTACATAACACGTTTCATGTGTCTCAACTGAAATGATGTCTCAAACCTCCAATTGCTGTTGTCTTAGAAGAGTATGATCATCTTCAACCGAACCTCACATACTCCGAGCACCCAATACAAATCCTTGATGAAAAAGAACGCACAACCCGCAAAAGAACCATTAAATTCTATAAAGTGCAATGGAGTAATCACTTAGAAGATGAATCCACCTGGGAATCGGAAGAATTTCTGAGTACTCATTACCCGGAATTCTGGTCTTTGTTCACAGGTAATTTTTTGCCCCTCTCTAGTCTGCTTCGTTCTTAATCTCGGGACGAGATTTCTTTAAGGATGGAGGGCTGTGACACCCAGGTGTCTCAGATCTTGCTTAGCACAATTGCCAAACATTTTGGACTCAAGTTTGAGCATGAAAAAATAAGGACAAGATAAAAATTGGGATTCTCCAAGTTAAATTAAAACCCCGCAAGCAATAATTTAAAGCAAATTAAATTTCTATAAAACATGGGCCAAATAATTACATTAGAATTATGAAATTAATTAATTAGAATTTAGGACCAAAAACCAGAATTTTATTCCATTAATAAGTCAATCAAATAATTAAATTAAGCCTAGAAAGGATTTAATTTTACTTATTAATCCCAACTAAATTATTCCATTTCTGACCAAATGGACTTCACTATTAAATTCTACAAATCATCAGGAGCCTAATTATAAAATTCCAACTCAAATGGAGGCTTGTATCATAGGGAATTTAAATAAACTTGAGTCAGGGACCTTTCTGCGAACTTTTTGAAAAGTGAAGGGCTTTCTGACAAATTTCCGTCGTCTTCCTCTTAGCTCCTGCCCGCCCGCGCGCGCGCCGCGCGATTCTCTCTGCCGCCGCTGCCGCCTCGGAACTCGCTCGCGCCCTCGCGTGTCTGCACGCCTGCCGCCATCGCATCGCCGCTCCCACCCGAGCGCTAGACGCCGCTGCTGCGAGTCCCCTTCGCCCCTGCCAGAGGTCGACGACTCCTGCCACCATGGCTGCTGCCACTGCTCTTCCCGATTCCCGGCCTTCGACAGCTCCCGCTTTCGGACCGAAGACGAGCCCTCGTGCCCGCTCCGTCGCATCACCACTGCCGCTCTGCCACTACTCGCCGCTAGCTGCCGCCGAAGCAAGTTGCTTTCGCCCCTGCCCGATGCCGCCATGGCCTCTGGCCGCCGTCCCTCGATTCCCAGCTCCCGACCGCTCCTCGTCGCCCAGCAGCACCAGAGCCCGCGCGTGATCGCCCCGTCACCTCACCCTGCCCTTCTCCCTCGCCGCACGCCGCTACCGGCCAAGCAAGCGAGTTGCTTTCCCCTCTGCCACGCTCTGCCTCTGCTGCCGTGCCCGCTCTACTCCCCACGCTCCCAACAGCTCCCCGAGACCCGACGTTGCTCAAAGCTACGCGCGCGCACTTGCCTCCGGTTTCCAACCAAGAACCTGAGCCCCTTGGCCTATAAATGCTCCCCTGTTCGCCCCCTTTCCCTCCCATCCATTTTTCGCCATTACCTGAGTGAAGCTCGAGCTTGACCACCACCGTCTCCACTGTTTCCCGAGCCCAGACAAAGGCACCAAAGCACGCGCCTACTTCCCCGCTAAACTTCCGCCCCATGGCTCGCACCACCCTCTGGTGAAGCTCGGCTAATTTGGAGGATCTCCAAATTCTGTTCCCCGACGGCCGTCGACAACGGACTCCCGAATTCTGGTGACCCTGGTGAACCCCGTCTCCCTTTCTTCTTCTCATTGATGCGCAAGCTTCTTACGATCACTCCTGACCCTTCGCTTCTTTGATTCGTCGAGCAAGAACGCCGACCTGATGCCGATCCCCGTCGTGCCCCCGTGATGCTGTAGCAGCCAGCCGCAGTCGGTTTGCTGCCCCGAGTCCACCCCGCGACGTCGCCGGACCTCCTCTCTCCGCTGCCGCTCGTCGCCGACCCATCTCCGGTAAGCTTCCGACTTCGTGAACCCCCCTAGTCTCCTCACCTCGTCGTGCACATCATTTTCCCCCTCTCGCGGTGAGCTTCCGCCACCTTGAGTCGCCTGCGGCGAGCCCTCCGGCAAGCCCCGGCCACGCGCCGCCATGCTCAGTGAAGCTGACTGGCAGCTGAGCTGGTGTCTAGTTGGCGCTGATGTGGCTACCACATGGCACTGACGTGTCAATTGTTTAAACCTAGGAAATGTCAGAAAACTGATGGAACTTCAAAAATGCATAATAAATTCATTTTAAGTCCAAATGACCTCAAATCAATTTTGTTAGTTTCATAATAATTTGCTCTATTTTAGTAAAATAATAACCAACTGCCTCTGTTAATATAATTTAGTTAATGAAATAACCTATCCAAACACCAAATAAATACTTAATAATTCTAGGAATGGAAATTAATTCTGATCTTTTACATGCACTACTGTTTCATGTTAATACATCACCCTGATTATTGGCTAAGTCAAATCTGCAGTATTTAATATTCTATTAATTAAGTAATGATTTAAATTGAATAAATTCTAGTAATTAAAATAATACTGTCCAGAGGCTATAACTTGGTAAAAATGCACTTCATATATGTCTCTGTTCATGATAAATCGCTCAAGTCCAGAATCATCTTGTTACTATTTTAAATTATTTAATTATTCTCAAGCTATAACAATCCTAATTAAAATGATCCACACACATGAAATAATGAACACCTAAATTGTTTCTTTGAAGCATATGGCTTCGAGAACTTGTTAATAAGGTTGTTAACCTCAAAACACTAATGCAAAATGCATCCATCAATTATTGCATTCATCATGTCATTGCATGTAACGGTATTTCAACACTACCGTTAACCCTTGTTCATCAATAGGTCACGACACTCAGGAGCAGGAGCCCGACGTCCAGCAGGGCCAAGAGCCTGAGTACCAAGAGACTATAGTAGCTAACACTTGCGTGGATCCAGGCAAGCCCGGCTTGCATTAGCCTCTTTATAAATTTTTGCTAGTTTAATTCACTACTAGTGTCTATGCTTGAATTATTGCATTAGGTCATAGGAGTTGATTGGAACCCAACTTGCATGTTTTCCCCAAATGTCCTATGTTGTTGTTATTAGAAACTTGGTAGGTTCGGTACTAAGATGCTATGCTTAGTAATTGATAAGTCTCAGTAGTTATCATGATTACTAGGGAATAAACTCGGTCACTAAAATGGAACTTATGTAAAAGAAGTTTATTTTGATGTTTGGCCGGACAGGGAATTTGCATGTGTAGGTTTGCAGCAACACATGGGTGTTGGCTGCGGTAGCCCTGTCTTGCCCACCCTAGGACCCGTCCGTGGTCGGCCCCTTGATCAAGTTTTGAACAGTACCGAATGCATGCTAGTTTCATGGGCACTAGTAAACCGATGTAGCATTAAAGATCGCTTATATCAAGGACGGTTAAGGTGCGTTGGTCTTAGGACCCCTCGGCTGTGGGAGTGGGCGGTCCATACCACGAAGTACTGTTGGCGATAAGAAAAGATTTTGGGATGGTTTGATATGCATTGCAATGTTGAAAAACATGTTTAGTATATATTATATACTGATAAATAATAGCATGTGTGTGTGTCGCTCGTGCACAAAACTAGTAACCATAAAAGACTCAATTATGTCATCTTTGCTAACTTTAGAGAAGCTATACATTGCTTGATAATTATGACTAAACAATCATTCAACAACTCATCCATTTTATTTCTCAAATTAACCTCGAGATATCAATGTAATGTCGTTGTCCCTCTTCATGTGTACAATTCACAAGTGATGTGGATGTGTATTCACCCCAAGCAAACCCCAAAATCTAGGATAGGCAGTGGACCAACTGGACTACCCTTTGGGTCCGCCACTGACGAGTGTGGATGTGTATTCATCCCAAGCAAACCCTAGAAGCCTCACCGGGAGGCAGACAGAGTTGAAGAGCCACCAAATTGAGAGATGTTGTCTAGGTGGGTAGTCATCCTACGTGGTTGCGCTAGGTAGAGCCATGTATATTAGGAGTCGTCAACGTTGCAACAAAAGAGGCATCGATCGACATGTTCTCCGTGCCCATTGGCATATCCTTTGATGGTGATGAATAAAGGTATTGTTTATATATTTATCTCTGTGTCTGACTTGATTCTATCCTTGGTTGCGATAGTGTTCTTCTAGATTGCATGGTTTTACATATGCTTATTCCAATTGCTTAGTTCTAGGATAAGTATTTAGATTGTTTTCTTAATCATGGTGATTAGGTTTTACATATGCACATCCTTTCTCTGACCACGCTAGATGCATGTAGGCTAACTCCACATGTGATGTGGACAAGAGTTCCCGATCTTTCGAAAGGTTCTGGATACGTTGATTTGGTCGGAGGCGACACACAAATCGATCCTGCTTCAGAACAGCACGTTCTAAACCCCGCAATCGCAGCATGACGTCTCCTCTGATTATCAACCATCCTAAAACGATTGACCTCACTGAGAAGGCTAATCCCTGCCTGCGAATCAAGAACACAAGCAAGAACAAAGAAGAATGCAACACAATTGCAGATGTATTATGAATCTCACGAAGTTGGGGTCTCACAAACCGTGATGACGGTGAAGCTGTTATGAATAGAATAATCTAAGCAAAACCCGAACCCTAATGGTGTGGTGGCGGCTGTATATAAATACCCTAGGGTCGCGCCAGACCCTCTGGACACGCCCCTAATTGGGCTCAACTAGATACAAAGCCCAAAGGCCAAAAATAGGCGACACAGCACCGAAATAGATTCTGGAGCCTCTCTTGTTTTGATGATTCCCGAAGACTCCAGACGAATTTTCACATGAGACCAGAGGTATTGGAAAGTTCTTCTTCTTATCTTTCCGTGCATATATAGAACGTACAAATCCGAGTCCGTATGCATCCTGGACATCCATTTTAGTGCAGACTGGTTCTGAGCCCTGAAACAGACTCGAAGTCGGTTTTGGTTGGGCCTCCACCTTGGCTTCCACGTCCTTGCTGATCCTCCACATCTCTAAGTCCTTCTCCCATCATCTCCTAGTCCTCTCCATGGTTCCTAATTACAATATACTCATTAGGTAACAAACCATTCTTAAAAGTGATATATAATGAAGAATATTGGAACGAGCTTGTGATACCCTAGGTGTCTCACCTCTACTTAACATGCATGAAGAGCATAGATCATGAATCACCTAGCATGAAATGATAAGAGCCGAATTATTGATTTAATTCTAGGCAAATAAAAACCCTGCAACCAAGGTTATTGAAGCAATTTAAAATTTTGATACAACTCATGCCAAATAAATTCCTCAACAGTATGGTAATAATAAAAATAGAATATTATAATTTTTTTGGGCATATTATCTGATTAGCTAGACCCATAATTAATTAATTAATTCTTAAGTAACTAATTAATGCATTTATTAAATTCTAAAACATTTTATAAAAAATACAAATAAACTTCACCAGAGTGTTCTCCACCATTTAAATAATCAGCCCACCAAATTTCACCATTTTAGGAAATTCCAAGCTATTTTATTTTGATTTATTAAAAACCAGCTTTGACTAGGGACTTGTTTGCATTAAATCTTTTCTTCCAAGGGGTGCAGCGCAAAAACCCCCTCTCCTTCCTCCTCACTGGCGCAGAGCCCTGCCAGCTTCGCTCTGCCGCACGGCAACACCGGCGCATCGCTCGGGCCTCCTTCACTTCCAGCCTCAGGACCGTGCGCGCTACAGCCCCTCTGCCCCTCTACCCCTCTGCTCTCCATCGCAAGCTCGCCCAACGGTCGCCTTTCTCCCTCTCCGCACGCCATCGCATGACCGGCAAACCTCCAATTCCCGCCGCGTCTCCCGCTCTCGTCCCCCACTTACTACTTCCCCCTCTATGCAACTTGTAGGCGCACTCGCGAACCCCCAAGCTCACTCATTCTCTCACTCACCCAGCTCTCTCTCTCTACCATTTCTTCCCTTCCCCTCCCCTATTCTGCCATTGCGGACCAAGCCGAGCTCAAGCTCGCATCACCGTCGCTCCACTGCTTCCCGAGTCCAGCCGAGAGCACTCACGCAACCGTCCACTTCCCCTCTAGCTCCCCAGGCCACTCGCTCGGCAACTCCCTGCGTGAGCTCAATCAATTTGAAGAAAAACCAAAGCAAGCAACTCCAGTGAGCTCCTCTGCCGCTTGCCAAATTGACCATTCTCGGTGAGCCTCGTCGCCTCACTCTTCTTTGCTCACCAGCGCAAATACTTAGCACATCTCTTTGACCTTTTCTTCCTCTATTTCTCCATCCAAAGTCACTGGCATTTTACTTTCCCGCAGTCCCATCCCATCGCCGATCACCGAAGCCGCCTCCACGACAAGCCCCTACTTCCGGCCATCCCTGATGCACGCCGACTTGATGCCTCTCTTCGTGGTGCCCCCGTGAAGCTGTAGGAGAAGTCAGAGTCAAGTTTGGTGCTCCCTGGCGATTCCGTGACCCAGCCGAAGACCACCGCCCCGCTGCCTCTCATCGCTAACCTTCTTTCGGTGAGAACCCCACCTCGCAAACCCCTCCATCCCCTCCGCCTCGATGCGCACATTGTTTATTTGCTCCCGCGACGAGCTTTTCCCCCGCGTAGCGCCCGTCGGCGAGCCCTCCGGCGAGGCCAGCCTCTGTTCCGGCGCGCCGACTGGCATCCGACTGGCCACCTGCGTGTCGCCGATGTGGCTCCGATGTGGCGCTGAGCTGTCACTGACGTGTCATTAGATAAAACAAGAAATACCCAGGAAATGCCAGAAAAGTGCTAAAACTTACAAAAACCATAGTAAATCAAATATAAATCCAAAGGAGCCCAAATAAATTTTGTTAGACTCATCTTGAAGAGCTCTATTTTAGCAAAATGATAAATCACTGCCTCTGTACATATATGTTTATCAATATATTAAACTATCCAAACAATAAATAATTCACTAGAAATTCTAGGAGTAAAATTAAATCCTGATTTTTGGCATGCTTGGTAAATTCATAATTATCTACCACCACAATTTTTGGGTTAGTAAAATATGAATTGTTTTAGGCTCTGGAATTTAATTAGTTTGTTTGCTTAAATTAATTCTAGTAATTATTCTGTAAATAATTTGCTCATGCCACTTAGCCTAAAATTCACTCATATAAGTCTCTGTATACAGTAAATCACACAAGTCTAGGAACATAAACTTACTTAAGTAATTAATTTAATTGCTCATATCACTCTTTTACTTTGTTTAAATGCATAAAAGAATGTATGTACCAAAATTCTTATTTAACAAACCAACTTCTCTGAAGCATATGGCTTCGAGAACATAATAATAATTTTAAATGACATTAAAACACAAGGTATTTGCATGCATCATATCATTTCAATCAATAGTATATCGATAATGTCGTTAATACAATTCGATCATATAGGCAACGATGACCAGGAGCAAGAAGAGGATATTCAGAAGGACCTTGATCCTCAGGAACAAGAAATTGTAGTTGCTAGCACTAACATTGATCTAGGCAAGCCCCGGTTTACATTCGCCTTTTTCATAAAGTTTGCTAGTTTTCAATATTACTAGTGTCTGTGATGATTGTTGCATTAGGTCACAGGAGTTGATTGGAACCCATTTTGCATGATACCCAAATGACCTACGCCACTGTCATTAGAACTTTGGTAGTATCGGTACTGCATCGCTATGCTTAGTAATTGCTAGACTCGGTAGATATCATTACTAAGGAATGAACTTGACCACTGGAACGGGAATTAATAAAAGAAGTTTATTTTGATGTTATGACAGGGCAGGGATGATGCATGTGTAGGTTTGCAGTAACACATGGGTGTTGACTGCTGTAGCCCTGCCTTGTCGAACCTAGGACCCGTCCGTGGTCGGCCCCTTGGTCAAGTATTGAACAGTACCGAATGCATGCTAGTCTATGGGCACTAGTAAATTGATGTATCATTGGCGCGGCAATGAGGACGGTACCTAGTATAGTGGTCATTGACCCTTCTGCTACTGGAGTGGGCGGTTCATACCGTGAAGTACTGTTGCCAGAACGGCATGCCCACTCGCTGAGACTGGACCCGGACCAAGTTGTTTTTCGTCTTTGCGAAAGGTTGCCATATACGACCTTAATTGGTGTGTATGTGTCGTGTTTTCGGGTTTCCCAGCTGGTGTAAATCAATTGTAATTGTTGTCCCTCGCAGTAATGAGTACCACTTGGTCACTGAGTCATCACGTAGTTGCACATGGTACTTGGAATTGGATTATTGATACTCATTGTCGATGTTACCATTATGGCTCTTATGTTGCACTTACTTTATGTATTGTTTTATTATTTTATTGTTGCAACTAAATTTACAATTCTACTCTATCCAATTAATTTCATGAATAAAACTTGATAAAACTAATAGGTTACTTAGTGCGAGTCTTTTCAAACAAGCCGCCTATTAGAGCCATTGCATGTCTAGGTATCCAACGGGTAAGACTTGCTGAGTAATTAGTACTCAGGCTTTGTGCCACTGTTGTTTTCAGGTAATGAAGAGGTAGAATTGCCTGTAGATGTGCTGCCCTGGGACATGCAAGTCCCTGAGGGTTGGGCCGCCCACTGGGAGTCTGACTCGCCGCCGCAGTGATGTGTGTTGCTAGGGTGATGGTTCTCCGGGCATGAGCCATTACTATGTTGTATCGTCGAGCTCGTAGCTCCTTATCGTTATGTACTTTCGCTATGTTTTCAAAAACATTATGAACTTGTAATATTCCGCTGCACTCTGATAACTTAAATGATGTAATATTCAACTTAAATTCGAACCAATGTTGTATTATCAAGTGTCTGCGTTATCAGCACCGTCGGGACCTCGATTATCGGGGAAGGGACCCCATAGCTGGTATCAGAGCCGTGGTCCATGATAATACAACAAATATATCGTATTTTCAAAATGTATGATGTTTGCAGGTGAGGATACGTTAGTATTGCCCATATAGATAATAGGGTGGTGACAAAGCTAACCTGGGTTATGCTTGTTTACATTATTTGCATCTACGGCTTTTTCAAACGAAGGTATGTGCGTGCTTAACCGACATGCGTGATATCGGTGCCTGTGCTCGCAGGCGGATATGAGACACTGTTGGCTCGTGACTTATCACGGGACGATCCTTTCCCATGGATCGTTACTAGTAGAACTATGCTTATTTTTGTAGTTTCTTTTGAATTTGATGTATTGTTTCTGCAATGGATTTTCTGCAGGTACACTAACACTGTTAGTATAACATATAGAATGACTTACGTGTTGAGTGCGGGTCATCACCAAATATTCGTGCCGCTAAGTATTGGCAAAAATACGTGTTGTGTTGTGAGGAACGATAGGTTAATAAAATGACACTTTTGCATCATGCATTCCTTTTAACTAAACTAAAATTTGCTCTCATCTTTCTCACCAACTTCTGGATACAAAAATTCTAAATTTGTTGAGCATAAAAATTCAAAATACAAGTCCAATTGTAAGGATAACAAGAATCTGTCCTGTTTCTAGCTATCAACTTCAAAAATTCATAAATATTAATTTACTAAACCAAATAAGGTAAACTAATACTTTTTAGAAAGGTACAAACACCCTCTGTCGCCCAATGTTAATTTAAATTAATGATCATACCAGTGACAACCTCAGAAACAAAGAGAAAGTATAATCTATCAACTCACTGTTTTCAGCATGACCCTGAACTTAGAAATTGTATAACTGGAGTTGTACTCTGAGTTAATTGGTGTATGAATACAATCTGGAAAGCCCTTGAAGTCTATTTTCATCTTCAATAGGTTTCACCATTTTACTGGTTTGCCTCTGTCCAGTAGAGCCAAAACATTAAGCCTCTGTCATCCTGAAACAGAATCTGCCAACCTGAACTTGCAAAATTCATAAGTCCAGATGTAATTGGAATTTTTGAGAGTGTAAATACAATCTAGAAAGCTATGAAAGTGTACTGTAACATGAATCCAAGCCCAAATTTTTAACACTTTGTTCTCTATTCGAAATACCCACTTTTCTGACTGTTGTACAGTCAAGACAGAATTGTTCTAAAACCCATTGCCGTATTATTGATCCTTGAGGATGGAAAATGTGAAATAAAACTTTGATTCTGTATTTCATAGCACTTTATATGACATGCATTGTTACTCATGGAACACTGTACTCACCATTGGGTTTATGTTCCAGATGGGTGACCACGGTTTTGAGGAGCTTTCGCACGACAAGTGGTGCTACACCACCAGTCTCCTCCACCGTGGCTTTCCTACACTTTTGTGGGATCTGTTACGCTTGCTGGGCTACGACGAGCCGCCCTCCTACAAGGGCCGCGAGATCCATTGCAATGGCATGACTCTTGCGGAGGTGCACATCAGCGTGTCCACCCACCCGCGCAACCTCGACATGGCGGATATGGAGAGCATGGCGACTTGTGGGAACCTTCGTGAGGGCTTGGAGAGAGTCGCCCACAGGGCTCTCACCCACTTTTGTGGGCGCCACACAGCAGCGCTCTCTGGGACTCCATTTGAGATGATCCCCATCTGGCACCAGGCCAACCCGGTCTGGCAGAGGCGTGTGAGGCGCATCGGCCGCGATGACTACCCGACGTACCACGTAGGGTACCACCGTGTCCTACTACTCTGAGTACCTCCTCAACTTGGATGAGGAGGCTAGCAGCCATAGCAGGATCCTACTGGCTCAAGCCGAGCAGGTCTGGGTGTAGAGGAATGAACTACAGGCATAGGCCGACGCACACCAGAGAGAGATTCAGCGGCTGACCGTTGCTCTTGAGGCAAGTGAGACTCGCGTTACTGAGGTGACTGGACAACGCGACACCCTCTCGTAGGAGGTTGACAGATGTGGCGTGATTATGCAGCAGCGCGCCAACCACAACGAGCACCTGTAGCATCAGTTGACGACTACACAGCACGAGATGGAGCTTATGGGAGAGGACCTAGAGACCCTGGCCCATGAGAACCAGGGCCTGCAGCAGCAGTTAGAGGTGGCCCTTGCACCACCGGTAGCACCGGAGGAGGAGGACCCGCAGGAGGATATGGACGAGGAGTCTGACGTAGACTACAAGGCACCAGCCAGAGGCAGGACCTAGGAGGATCGTGGTAGACTAGGTTAGTTTCTGTAGTCAGGACCAGTTGGGTAGGTAACTTTTGTCAATCCACGCGAGGTTGTTGTATTTTGGGGTTTGACATGTGAGATGCTTTTGTAACTCGATGGCCATATATTCTGAGTCATGTACTGAGACTATGATGACTTATGTTATGCATTGGTTGTACCCTTTTAGCTACCGTTGTTGCAACAAAGTTTAATTGTACTCCTTGACTCAATCAAAGTACTTTCTTTGTAGATGGCTGAAAACAAAGAACAACCACCACCGGGATGGGAGATTACCGACGCCTGGAGTTCACCGGGATGACTCATCTGTTCTGGAGAGTTCTTCGTGGCTTTAGCTATGACATCCCTCCCACTTATGTTGGCAAGAAATTACAGGAGAATGGAGTCACCTCTTGTGTCGTCCATGTGGTAGTTCCTACCAACCACTCTGTTACTCCAGCATGGGAATCCTGGACCATCAGCTTCTCTGGAAGAGACTTACCTTGCACTTAGGGTGTTGCCGCTTTCAAGGCACTCACTTTGTTTTGTGAGGTTCACAAGCATGACGTTGCTGGAACACCCGCTGCACTATTGCCCATCCAAGATGTGAATGATTTTGAATGGAATCGGCGTGTGGACTTCATCTTTGATCCAAATCATCGCCACCATGATCCTATGCTACCCATGATAGAGTATTATGGCATGTCCACTTTTGCCTTGTGCACAAATTTGTGTCGCCATCTAGATGTGTTCCCTTCTACGCTTCGACTTTCTGAAGTCGAAAAACAAGCTAAGGATGAAGAAATTGCAGAACTGAACCAACAAATCCAAGCCAAGAATGAAGAGATGGACGCGATTATAGAAGAATGTGACCAAGCCTTGCAGGATGCAGCAGATTTTAAGCAAGACATGATCGAGGCTTAAGATGACTTGAACGCATTCAGGGCTGCCCATCTTTCTATTGAAGGGAATTGGGATGAGATCTTCATGGAGTACCCAAGACCATTGTTACAGATCATTGCTCGTAGTTTATCGCTTGTTTTTGGGAACAACTGCATGCATCTCTGGGTACCAAGTTGATCCAAAGTTCTGCTTACCATGCCGCCACTGACGGGCAAACAGAGTGTGTCAACTAGATTTTGGAAGATATACTTAGAGCATGTGTTTTAACACATGGTGGTAATTGGGATGAGTATTTGCCCTATGCAGAATTGTCATACAACAATAGTCACCAAGAGAGTCTAAAAATGTCCCCATTTGAAGCACTCTATGGTCGTAGTTGTAGAACACCATTAAACTGGTCTGAATCCGGAGAAAGAGTAACCTTTGGTCCTGACCTTGTCAGGGATGCAGAAGAAAAAGTTTGTATCATTCAGGCAAATCTTAAAGCTGCTAAGTGCCGTCAAGAGAAGTATGCCAACAGACGATGTAGGCCACTATATTCCAATAAAGGTGATTACGTCTATCTCAGAGTGTCACCTATGAAGGGTATCCAACGGTTTGGAGTCAAGGGAAAGTTAGCTCCCCGTTACATTGGACCATTCCAAATTTTGGAACGATGTGGAAATGTGGCCTATAAGCTGGAATTACCCACCAATCTATCTGGAGTTCATCACACCTTTCATGTCTCTCAGCTTAAGCGGTGTCTCAAGCCACCCATTGACAAGATTTTGGAAGAGTATGACCAACTCCAACCCGACCTCACATACTCCGAGCAACCAATAAGGATCCTCGATGAGAAAGAGTGCACAACCCGTAAAAGAACACTCAAATTCCATAAAGTTCAATGGAGTAATCACTCAGAAGACGAATCCACTTGGGAATCTGAGGAATTCCTGAGTACCCATTACCCGGAATTTTGGTCGTCATACACAGGTATGTTTTAATCACCGTACTTCTCTCTAGTTTGCCTTGTTCATAATCTCGGGACGAGATTTCTTATAGGAGGGAGGGCTGTTACACCCCAGGTGTCTCACTTCTACTTAACATGCATGAAGAGCATAAATGATAAGAGCCCAATTATTGATTTAATTCTAGGCAAATAAAAACCCTGCAACCAAGGTTATTGAAGCAATTTAAAATTTTAATACAACTCATGCCAAATAAATTCCTCAACAGTATGGTAATAATAAAAATAGAATATTATGAATTTTTTGGGCATATTATCTGATTAGCTAGACCTATAATTAATTAATTAATTCTTAAGTAACTAATTAATGCATTTATTAAATTCTGAAAACATTTTTATAAAAATTACAAATAAACTTCACCAGAGTGTTCTCCACCATTTAAATAGTCAGCCCACCAAATTTCACCATTTTAGGAAATTCCTAGCTATTATATTTTGAATTATTAAAAATCAGCTTTGACCAGGGACTTGTTTGCACTAAATCTTTTCTTCCAGGGGGTGCAGCGCGAAAACCCCCTCTCCTTCCTCCTCACAACGCCGGCGCACCGCTCGGGCCTCCTTCACTCCCAGCCTCGGGACCGTGCGCGCTACAGTCCCTCTGCCCCTCTGCTCTCCGTCACGAGCTTGCCCAATGGTCGCCTTTCTCCCTCTCCGCATGCCATCGCCATGACCGGCAAACCTCCAATTCCCGCCGCGTCTCCCGCTCTCGTCCCCCACTCACTACTTCCCCCTCTGCGCAACTTGTAGGCGCACTCGTGAACCCCCAAGCTCACTCATTCTCTTGCTCACCCTGCTCTCTCTCTCTCCCATTTCTTCTCTTCCCCTCCCCCATTTTGCCATTGCAGAGCAAGCCGAGCTCGAGCTCGCATCACCGTCGCTCCACTACTTCCCGAGCCTAGCTGAGAGCACTCACACAACCATCCATTTCCCCTCTAGCTCCCTAGGCCACTCCCATAGCAACTCCCTGCGTGAGCTCAATCAATTTGAAGAAAAACCGAAGCAAGCAACTCCGGTGAGCTCCTCCGCCGCTGGCCAAATTGACCATTCTCGGTGAGCCTCATCGCCTCACTCTTCTTTGCTCACCAGCACAAACACTTAGTGCATCTCTCTGACCTTTTCTTCCTCTGTTTCTCCACCCAAAGTCACCGTCATTCTACTTTCCCCCGGTACCGTCCTGTCGCCGCCGATCACCGAAGCTGCCTCCACGATGAGCCCCTACTTCCGGCCATCCCTGACACACGCCGACTTGATGCCGCTCTTCGTGGTGCCCCCGTGAAGCTGTAGGAGAAGTCGGAGTCAAGTTTGGTGCTCCCTGCCGATTCCGTGACCCAGCCGAAGACCACCGTCCCGCCGCCTCTCGTCGCTGACCATCTTCCGGTGAGAACCCCACCTCGCGAACCCCTCCACCCCCTCCGCCTTGGTGCGCACATCGTTTATTTGCTCCCGCGACGAGCTTTTCCCCCGCGTAGCGCCCGCCGGCGAGCCCTCCGGCGAGGCCCGCCTCTGTTCCGACGCGCTGACTGGCATCCGACTGGCCGCCTGCATGTCGCAGATGTGGCTCCAACGTGGCGCTGAGCTGTCACTAACATGTCATTAGATAAAACCAGAAATACCCAGGAAATGTCAGAAAAGTGCTAAAACTTCCAAAAACCATAGTAAATCAAATATAAATCCAAAGGAGCCCAAATAAATTTTGTTAGACTCATATTGAAGAGCTCTATTTTAGTAAAATGATAAATCACTGACTCTATACATATAGTTTTATCAATATAATAAACTATCCAAACAATAAATAATTCACCAGAAATTCTAGGAGTAAAATTAAATCCTGATTTTTGGCATGCTTTTTAAATACATAATTATCTACCACCATAATTTTTGGTTTAGTAAAATATGAATTGTTGTAGGCTCTAGAATTTAATTAGTGTGTTTGCTTAAATTAATTCTAGTAATTATTCTATAAATAATTTGCCCATGCCACTTAGCATAAAATTCACTCATATAAGTCTCTATACACAGTAAATCACACATGTCCAGGAACATAAATTTACTTAAGGAATTAATTTAATTGCTCATATCACTCTTTTACTTTGTTTAAATGCATAAAAGAATGTATGTACCTAAATTCTTATTTAACAAACCAACTTCTCTGAAGCATATGGCTTCGAGAACATAATAATAATTTTAATTAACATTAAAACACAAGGTGTTTACATGCATCATATCATTTCAATCAATAGTATAACGATAATGCCGTTAATACAATTCGATCATATAGGCAACGACGACCAGGAGCAAGAAGAGGATATTCAGAAGGACCTTGATCCTCAGGAATAAGAAATTGTAGTTGCTAGCACTAACATTGATCCAGGCAAGCCCCGGTTTACATTCGCCTTTTTCATAAAGTTTGCTAGTTTTCAATATTACTAGTGTCTGTGATGATTGTTGCATTAGGTCACAGGAGTTGATTGGAACCCACTTTGCATGATACCCAAATGACCAACACCATTGTCATTAGAACTTTGATAGTATCGGTACTGCATCGCTATGCTTAGTAATTGCTAGACTCGGTAGATATCATTACTAAGGAATAAACTTGACCACTGGAACGGGAATTAATAAAAGAAGTTTATTTTGATGTTATGACAGGGCAGGGATGATGCATGTGTAGGTTTGTAGTAACACATGGGTGTTGACTGCGGTAGCCCTGCCTTGTCGAACCTAGGACCCATCCGTGGTCGGCCCCTTGGTCAAGTATTGAACAGTACCGAATGCATGCTAGTCTATGGGCACTAGTAAATTGATGTAGCAATGGCGCGGCAATGAGGACGGTACCTAGTACAGTGGTCATTGACCCTTCTGCTACTGGAGTGGGCGGTTTATACCGCGAAGTACTGTTGGCAGAACGGCATGCCCACTCGCTGAGACTGGACCCGGAACAAGTTGTTTTTTGTCCTTGCGAAAGGTTGCCATATACGACCTTAATTAGTGTGTATGTGTCGTGTTTTCGGGTTTCCCAGCTGGTGTAAATCAATTGTAGTTGCTGTCCCTCGTAGTAATGAGTACCACTTGGTCACTGAGTCATCACGTAGTTGCACATGGTACTTGGAATTGGATTATTGATGCTCATTGTCGATGTTACCATTATGGCTCTTATGTTGCACTTACTTTATGTATTGTTTTATTATCTAATTGTTGCAACTAAATTTACAATTCTGCTCTACCCAATTAATTTGATGAATAAAACTTGATAGAACTAATAGGTTGCTTAGTGCGAGTCTTTTCAAACAAGCCACCTATTAGAGCCATTGCATGTCTAGGTGTCTGACGGGTAAGACTTGCTGAGTAATTAGTACTCAGGCTTTGTGCCACTGTTGTTTTCAGGTAATGAAGAGGTAGAATTGCCTGTAGATGTGCTGCCCTAGGACATGCAAGTCACTGAGGGTTGGGCCGCCCACTGGGAGTCCGACTCGCTGCCGCAGTGATGTGTGTTGCTAGGGTGATGGTTCTCCGGGCATGAGCCATTACTATGCTATATCGTCGAGCTCGTAGCTCCTTATCATTATGTACTTCTACTGTGTTTTCAAAAACATTATGAACTTGTAATATTCCGCTGCACTCTGATGACTTAAATGATGTAATATTTAACTTAAATTCGAACCAATGTTGTATTATCAAGTGTCTGTGTTATAAGCACCATTGGGACCTCGATCCTCAGGGACCCTACAGAGCTCACCTCTAAATTTAGTCGTCTTGCACGAGCTATAGTCATTGGACCTTGCAAGTCCAGAATTGGAGGAGTGTTGCATGTATCCTTACGAGTGATGTCCTCATCAACATGTTTCTATTTGGTGTGTGCATATGCTTCTAGACCTCACAAAGCCTTCACGATAAAAGGCATTCGTGTCGATCGGCACAAAACCCCCCAAGCTTTCATCATTAATACTCTCATATGTACAATATATACTTCATGCTAGGATTGATTCTTTAGATGAAGTAGAAGACCCTGACTACGGTTCTCTTGCTAATTCATGTGGATAAGATATAAACCTTGGAATACTCTGAGGAAAAAGCTACAATATACATCATACACTAGCGGTATATAAGTGGTTGCATAACTACGACCAACAAGGTTTTTCTCAGAAAATACTCTTGTTGGTCGTATTTATGCACCCACTTATATACCGCAAGAGTACGGTGTACAATTGTAGTCTATTTTCCCTCTAGGTATTCCAAGGTTTAATTGAATCCACAGAGAGAAAATGGGACTTTCACTATTATTTAATCTACTAACTAAAATGTAACAAGAGAGTAAATTTATGAGATGATGGAAACTACATTAACACAAAGAGCTAGAGGTTTGATCAAGGTTATGGAAGTGTTCCTCCTTATGCTTCAGGTAACTAGCATGCAACTCATACTTATAGATTCATTCAGTGATTCTAGTATGCTACAAGACACGATGGTTCCGCTCACTCTGGCCCTAGCCTGTCACAGCAGGAGCTAATCGTTCCCCACTGGTTTCTTGCACTATGTTATCATCATAACATAGCCTGCCTTCTAGCAATGCTAATAGAATCATATATAGGATAATGCACAATCTTATACAGAATAAGTTCATCACACATAGACTAATTACACTGAATGAATTAACAAGTGTTGAGAGTTTACATAGTCACCCCACGAGAGAGAATACGAAGACTACTCAATCATCTTATCGAGATCCATGGACATGGTTTGGTGAGATGAGAGAATACAATATTAGATGCACAAGTGCCGATTGGCGCGTCTTTCCTTCCCGGAGGTGTTGGTTGGTGTTGGCCTCCGGCGCCGCCATAACTGCTCAAAACCCTAGGTTGAGAGTTTCTTGATTGATTTTCTTTTCCAATAATGACTTTCTCATTATATCATCGTGCTCGGGGTCTAGTTGCGCTGACACCGACACTCTTTCCATGTTTCGCTTCGCCTCTGCTGCTCAAAACCCTAGGTTGAGAGTTTCTTGATTGATTTTCTTTTCCAATAATGGCCTTCTCATTATATCATCGCGCTCGGGGTCTAGTTGCGCTGACACCGACACTCTTTCCATGTTTCGCTTCGCCTCTGCTGAAGAAGTCCCAAATTCGGGCCTTCTTCCTGTATGCCAATTGGCACATCGACCATGTAATTCCTTCGCCTAGGCCCAATCATTGCTCTTGATCCATAAATATTTCTACCTATATTCTTTAGAAGACACAGAAAACAAGAAAACTACGAATATATGTAGTAAATAGGGTTAATTGCTAGCAAAACCAATAAAATAAGGTGTAAAACATCTTAATTATGGCCTAATAATGTGTACCTTGTAAACACCAACACTCCTCTAAGAAAAAACTAACCTTCCATTTGATATGACAGATGCTCACTATAGTCCAAGAGACTAACATCTAAACTCCTCAAAGATGCAGGAAAGCCTTGGCTCTGGGGCGCCCACGTCAACGTGTTCATCTTGACCATCTGTCTCTTTTTCCATCGATTAAGTTGCTGTCGCGTCTTTCTGTTTTCCTTTAAGTTCTTTGACCTTTGTGTGAAGGGGAGGACGACCACGTGTTGATGCAAGATTTGAGATTTTTGAGTCAAAACGATGTTATGATATTTTGTTTAAGGAAGATTAAAGATACGTATCATTTTCATCATTATCCTCCGGTTTCCTTCCATTCATGGCTGGGCTGCTACCACACCTATTTATTTTTCCTCCACACGCTCTTCCTATGTTCATCACTCCTATGCTCTATAAGTTTCGTTGTTCCAGTGGGTTTGATGAGGACATCACCCTTATAGATACACCCAACACTCCGCTAACCAAAATGCAAGTTTATGCGTGACAACTGAGTTTATAGGTAAGCTCATTTTTAAAGATTTCTTTATGTGATTTTGAGAACATATGACTACCTAATAAATTAATTATTATTAGGAACATCATGGGTCATAAGGGACGTCCAAACCAAGATAAAGGCAAATATAATATTAATTTAGAGTCTGATTCGAAGTCTAGGAGGAGCTCATACGAAAACCGACGTCCAGAACACATACGGGCTCGGATTTAGACATTCTATATATGCCTGAAAAGATAATAATAAGACCTTTCCAACCCATCCGGTCTCATGTCAAAATTCGTCCGGAGGCATCCGAAATCATAAATCGGCATCCAAAATCTGTCCCGGTGTTGCGACACCGTTTTCGGCCTTTCGGCCATGAGAACATATCAGGTACTCCCACACCTTTAGGTGCTCCAATGCTCCAACAAAAAATTTTGCATTACAAAAGTTCATGAAAAATTTAAGCAAAAATATTTATGGATAGTGTATGTTATTTTCTATAAATATGCCAAAGTTGAGATACAACTAATACTTTTACAATGCACAACAAAAAAGTGAAATCAACATCAGTTATTGCGGGTTGAAACTATTCATAACAGATCCATAACCCGATATTGTGTACACACTTATTTCTCTTTTTATTATGCATTGTACAAGTGTCGGTTGTATCTCAACTTTTATGTGCTCATAGAAGATAATATGGACTATTCAACCATATTTTTGTTTTATTTTTTCAAATATTTTTATAATACAAAATTTTTCATGGGAGCACGGGAGCACCTAATCCGGTGGGAGCACTAGATATGTTCTCTTTCGGTCATGTATCGAGTTGAGCCCACTTAGTGCTGCATACGGGGGTGGTGCACGACCCTAGGGTTCTCATATACAACCACCACCTCTTCATTAGGATTTGGCTTTTGCTTAGATTAATCAACTCTAGCACATAAAGCCGAACAAAACAGAGGATGGTGGAGGGGGTGGCGGCTAGGGTTGCAAGGGGAAACTATTGACGACCAAAACACAAATCTAAACCAGCGACAAAACAATGAAACTAGGGTACAAACTCAACACTGCGAACTCTGAAATTGAAATACGCAAAAGGCTAAATAATGATCTGGATATGGGGTTTTGCTTAGATTAATTCTGTTCATAAACAGT
This sequence comes from Eleusine coracana subsp. coracana, assembly GCA_032690845.1. Lineage (NCBI taxonomy): Eukaryota > Viridiplantae > Streptophyta > Magnoliopsida > Poales > Poaceae > Eleusine > Eleusine coracana. The sequence goes on from CM064432.1 coordinate 7,971,894, forward strand.
GTTGCCATACATCGGTTTGTGAGACCCCAACTCGTGAGTTTGATTATACATCTGCAATTTGGTTGCATTTTTCTTTGTTATTGCATGTATTCTTAATTCACAGGGGGGATTAGCCTTCTTGCCGAGGTCAACCATGTAACGCCAGTTGATAACTAGAGGAGACATTACGCTACGATTGTGGGATTTAGAACATGCTGTTTTGAAGCGGGATCGATTTATGTTTACCCTCCGATCAAATCAACTTACCAAGAACCTTTCGGAAGATGAGGAACCCTTGTCCACATCAGGGTTGCATATACTCTTCAATCCATACATACTCTATGACTTATTACCCGTAGATTCATGACACATAAAATGTGATTCTGGCACTACACTGGAACATCAACACGCACTATGCAACGAGATGGCGTGCATGGCTGCAAATCGTGGGCAACGCCAGGCAGCTTGTACTGGTTTTGGCAAATTGTAGTGGTGCAGTGTCTGTTTGTTCAAACGTCCATGTGTTTCTCATGGTGCACGTTTGTGTGTGAATAGCAACAGAAAGGAGAATAGATATTTCCCGTATAAACTTGTTAATGCATTTCATAACATCTGATGAGATTTGAAGACCAGAGAAATTATTGCCTTCTATGATGATGTAATTACATCACAGAACTAGAGAAATTTGTCATAAGTACCCTTCTATGATGAACTTATGACAAAAATCACTTTATCGTAGATTGTGCGTAGCTAATTACCGATCTACAAAAACGTCACAAATGTTTATGACACTATCTAAACTGTCATAGATTTTTTATGACAGTTGTGCTTCGTCACAAACCATTAAGCAGAAAATGACATAGAGCTGACGTGGCTGGCCTGCTTTATTTAAGCCTACAGGCTTCTGGCCCATTATTTTTTTGTGTTGTTTATTTTTGGCCCATCTTTTCTATTTATGTTTGGTCCATTAATCCACATGTCATTTTAGTTTTCAGTGGCCCATTCGAGCCCACTACTTCCACAGGCCCACATTTGTTTTTCTGCCAGCCAAATTATTTTGGGCCATTTCCTTTTCAAGCTCAATTTTTTTCCTGCCTGGACCATTTAATAATTGTTAATTGTTTCCAAATAAATATGAACTATTTTTCAAGCATAGCCCATTTCAAATGTACTACTTTCAAGGGCAAGTCCAATTACCAAACATTTGAAAAATCAAGATGTTAACATTTTGGGACCAAACATATGTCACTGACCAAATCCCATGCAGCAAAATACAAACAAGTTGACAAATAATTTCTAAGTCACTACTTCTAATGACACCAAACAAAATACCACAACTCGTTAGTAACAATTGTCCATTGATGCCAGCAAAGAATAGCTGAAGTATAATGAGAATAGCATTCCCAGTTTCAAAGTTGGCTCACACCGCCATACATTTCAGACAGAACATATGCTACAACTTCTCCAATAGCAATCAGGATACCAAGTAACTTTTATGTACCATTTCTGAGTAAAAAAAGTACACAGTATTAGCAAGATAATCAATACTAAAAGAATCACAAAGTTTTACTATGAATAATGCCATTCAACTTATAGAATAATACATAAAAACATGCACTTTGCTATGTCAATAAGGAAACATACACAACTAGAAGCAAAAGTAAATTAGACATTGGAGCATAGTGCTGCATGTTCAGAAAAATTAAACACCATCCAAATCTGTGCTATATTTTCTATGCAAGCAATCTCTAATAACGCACACAGTTAACCACTTACAGTACTATGTAGCATTACTGTCCTGATTTTCGTAAATAAAATAGTATATTAACCAATCAAGAACAACCTATTGCACTGGTTTTCTCCAATCCCCTGATTCAGTATCTGAGCTTTCCAAGGCAATCTTGGTACTTGAACAAGAACAAGTCAACAGCACCAATGGCCGGTAGCCCACGTTTACCAAACCAGGTATTCTATCATGTAAAGTGTACCACCCCAGCATGTACTAGGAATCAAATGTGGTGCTTAGGTTTGAGGAGTACTACCACTATGGCACTATCCATGTACTAAACACAAAAGTAATCCCGTTGTGCAGCATGATTGAAGCAGAACCATGCCAAAGCAGTTCTCGATGTCAATGATATTATATACTGAAAATACGAGTACAAGACACAACTCACCTCATTTTAGGCCTGGTTTCCGGCACTGGGTGCATCAGCAACTGACAGAAGTATGCTTCCTTGGGCCACTTGACCAGCAGCTGTGGCGGCAAGACACGGTGCCGCAGGTTTGCCATTGCACGCATCTTCTCCTCCATCGTCTCAAAGGTGCAAAACAACTGTAAGGAGAGCCACAGACATGAGGGACGAGAAGCAGCACGCCCCGAAACAACAACATATCGATGTGAAGCAAATTAAATGCACCTCGAACAAGAGCACACCAAGCCTGTACACGTCCGAGGCAAAGGTAGCGCCGCTGTCGTCCGACTCCTCGGGGCTGGTGTACCAGGTGAGCTCCATCGCCAGCACGCTCCTGAGTGAGAACCCCTTCGCGGCGCCGCCGTCGCCTCGCCGCGGCGGCGAGGCATCCGGGTCGGCGGATCCGGGTGCACGTGGGGAGGCCGGCGCTGCCTCCTGCCAAGATCCGCGAGGCGGCCGAAGTAGGCAGTGGCAGACTGGAGCTCCTGGTACTCAAACGCGCGCACGGGATGTGGAAGGGCGGAGGGTGAGAGGTGAAAGGGCGGAGGGCCGGAGGTTGAGGCGTCGGGAGCGGCGGCGGTGAAATCGGTAGCGTCATGGATGGACTAGGGAGAGGGAGCTAGGGGTCAGCGAGGGAAGCGGCAGCGATGGACGAGTGTCCAGTGCCGGGAGCGGCGACAGTGGAGACATGGAGTGGAGGAGAGTCGGGACAAGATGCGAGTAACCGAGCGAGGGGTGCGACGCCAACGAGAATTGGATGGGGGAGTGGAGAATTAGGTTTAGGGTATCGGTGTGGGTATATATAGTTGTGCTGGGTGCCTGAGTTATAGCGAGAGCTTCAAGCTACGGACAACATCGACCGTAGATCTTCTGATCAAACGATCCAGAATGACACAGTATTAGATTGGGCCTGTTGAGTTGAAGATTTGGCCTCAAATATTGATACTTTGGCCCTTTATTTTAGTTTTTCAATTTTTAACTAAATAAATTATACTTTATGAAGAAACATGCAACTAAATCATCCCATATGCTCAAACAACTTTTTCCAGTGAAATAGACTATACGTATATTGTTGTGTTACAATTTCATAAAATTTTAAGTTGATTTACTATTTTTCAAAGTTTAAATGAATTTCCACGTGCTTCCTAAAAGTAATTCCAAATAGAACTATAACTAGTTCAAATAAGATGTGAAAAAATTGAATAAAAATCTATATATGCTCATAAGATTAATAGTAGCCCATTTTCTAGAGAGAGATAAGAAATTCAGTTATATACCATGTATAATTCAACCTTCAATCTTAACATTATCTCAAAATAATTGTAATAAATCGAATTTTGATCAAATTATTTTACAAATCAACATGACAACATATTTTTTGCCCATAAACTTGTCATAAAATTTTCACATGATTTTGATAAAGTATGAATATATATTGTTCATAAAGTGACACATATCTCTTTCTAGTTTCATATGACTTAAGTCAACACATAGATGTTTGAACACTTCAAAACAAATTTGAACTCATATGAATCTTAAAATTTGACATAACCTTGTCGTTACCATACCATGAGAAAATGTGAAGTTATATTAACAATTACCATGAAAAACACTATTGTTCTCCTTTATACTTTTTAAAAGAAACATGACATAACGAAAAAGTTTGAGAAATATCAGTAATAATACAAACAAACGCTTCCATATAAAATATAATTATTTTAGAAAGATTTAGAAAGAAGAATTATCAAATTTGGAGTTCATATGAGGGATAAATACTAGTTAGAAGTTTCAAATTCAGATTAAAAGGAGAAAGAGAAGCTATTCATGTGATCTTCATCATAATCCAGCTGATGGGCGTGCTGGGCCTTGGAGAGAATGCGTGCTGGGCCTTAGAGAGAAGGCAAGGAGAGTTAGTTGGACTGGCTTGTGGGCTTGGGGAGAAAGCGGCCCACGTGGAGTAGAAAGGAAGCAGGCCGGGCTGACAGAAAAGAACAAAAAAGGTTTCGGCCTGGGAAGAGAAGAAGGAAGGTTGGCTTCGGTCCAGAGAGGAGGTGGAGATTTGATTTTTTTTTGGTTTCGAGAAATTGAAATAATTTAGAAACAAAAATATTTTACTTATTTGAAATAAAATTTAATTCATCTAGTTTAGATAATTTAGACTTTATTTTTCAAAAGCGTGAATTCGTAATAATTTCTAGAAAATTTAAATTCGCACTGATTTTTTCTTTGTTTGATTTATTTCTAAAATTTGTAATACGTTCTAGAAAACTTAAATTTGAGATTGGATTCTTTTTCTGGTTTTAGGAATTTGAGGACATTCGAATTAAAGTCATAAAAAATTTAGTGACAATTCATATTTTTTATAAATTTTGTAACGTTTTTCAATTTATCAATTATGACGTTTCTATTCGTTATAATATAGTGGTAAGTTTATTTATGATGTTTTCATTCTTGGATTTAATGACGAATATTGGTTTTTGTTATAAACTAAGCTCTTTCTTTAAAAATATTATAGATTGTAGTGATTTATGATAAAACAGTATATTGTTACAGAAAATTCGTCGTAGAAAATAACATTTGATGTAGGGACGGGCAGTCGCGACCATCATAGGGCGCCACCGCCACCCGCAGTCGGCTCGCCTCCCCACCCACGACCCACCCCGGCCGCGTGTGGCTCACTCGCCCGCAGCTTGCCCGTCCCGATGCACTCAGCTCACACCGCGCGCGTGTGGCTCGCCCACTTGCTCACGCCCTCACCCGCCGCTGCACCTCAGCTGCCCGCCGCTGCTGCCATAGGGAACGGGAAGAGAAGAGATTGGGTCGTGGGGAATGGAAAAAGATTGGGGTCACGGCCTTGCTAGGAGAAAAGGGTCTGAATTTACCTTTTTGATAATAGACATGCAAAACAGTGTCAGACGGACAATTCATTCTAAAAAAACTAGAGTCAATCATGTAAAACGAAAAAATGTGGTCAAGCATGTAATTGCATCTGAAACTAGGGTCGCTGACATAATTGTTCCTATAGAGAAATATGTTTAAGATCAGACCAATATTCACAAATATAGAGAAATGTGGTTAAGATGACACCAATATTCACCAAATAAGCTACTTATTAGTGAGGAAGCAAATAAAAATAAAGTGGCACTTAAATTTTCATGCAACCTTACTCGCTTCACACAAGCTTTATCTGTTCATGGGACTGGGTAAGCTGTACCGTGCAACTCCATACAGGGCAAAAATAATCTCACGTGATCTTGAACTTTTATAGAATGGCGTTTCATTGATGGATTAAATTTTTCTATAACATTGGAGGATTAAGGCCCTGTTTGATAGGACTCCGGCTGTGGCTGTGGCTTCTCTGAAAACCCAGCTATGCTGGCTGTGACTGTGACTGTGTCTAAAATCGTTTGGTATAACAGCTTTGTCTGCGGCTTCTCCTAGTTTATATGAATAGATGAAATAATCAATTGTCCATAATACCCTTTGGATATATTGTTTTATTTTATACACGCTTTCACCATTTTAATATGAATTCCTATTGTAAAAAAGAATAAATAAAGAAATGAGAGTTCATCAATATTTACCAACGTTTTTAATAAAACATTTGGGACCCACGTAACCACCATGACGCCGAGCATAGAGCAGTCTAGAAGCGTGCGTTGGGGAAAACATTTGATTCAGGTGGCTATTTGGTAAAATGGGTGAAAGGCACCGGTGGGACCAGCAGGAGGAGTGGGCGAAGGTACGATCCAGGCACTCCTGGCTTTGGTGCTTTTTTGGCCTCGGCTCCGCCGCAAATCACGGAGAAGCTGCCGCTGGAGCTACGCGTTTGACAAAAAAACTAGAGAAGCTCAGCGTAGAGCCGCAGCGGAAGCCCAGCCAAACAAGGCCTAAATGAAAAGACTTATCCTGGCATATGCCTGCACAATAATATATTCACATCGCCGCCATGCATCACATTTTGTCCTCCATGATTTCTTAATGGCTAAGAAACTTTCCCATTGCGTATAAATCAAGTAGCAGGGGAAAAAATTGAAGTGACAAATCTTATGTGGCAGGGCAAATATAAAAAATCGCCTCTGGCCTAGCAATAATATTTTTTTGTCTTGCTCTAAATATTCTTTCCGCCACTTGACGAGAATATAGCATACGCCACTTAAAACACGCGGATACCAAATGTGTAAATATAGCATCCGTCAAATAATATATGTGTGGCAGTGTAACATGTACTGTGAGCGCCAAGTTGAAATCAAATAAATCTCCAGATAAATATGTCGTTCATAACATCTCTTCTGTCTAAACAAATTAGTTTATACCAATATAAATTGGCTTGTGCAATTAAGACGGATAAATATGTCATCACCAGCAGCCTAACCGCAGGTGTAAGCATCTATATCAAATAACAGCAATATATGAAAACCAACTTTTAATTATAATGTCAACTCCAAAAAGCCAAAATAAAAAGATTCTGCTAAAATAAATATATACACATCTTTTGTAAATGAAAAAGCAGGCGCGCCAACAGCGCGCCACAGCTTAGTACAATTCTCCATAATATAACCATATGCAAGAGGTAAAACTAACCATTTGTTTCCGTTACATATCAAGAATTCGTCATAATATAATAAAGGTGTCTCCTTAAAATCCACAACAACACACAAAGTATAGTCGAACAACAACTTACTCTGCTGACCAAAATAGCAGAATGGAAACAAGGAAAAGAGAAAAAAAGTAGAGGAAACATTTCAGTTGATACAAAATGATATAGGATATTAGTAATGGGAAAGGCACATCATTCTGCAAGAAGATAAATAATATACTGACTGAACATAAATGATGAGAGGAATAAATTATTATACCTTGGTTCAAAACAACATAGTACCATTTGCAAGAGGTAAAACAAAGACCTCAATATATATTAGCACCACTTCAATATATATGAGCACCACTTCGCTACAAAAACCTATGAAAAGAAAGATCAACATTTAACTTGTATAACATTCAAAACAAGGAAGCCAAAAACAATTCATGTAGCACATAAACAAAGTGATCTATGCACTGCAGCACATGAACCTTATATGGAAGTCCATATGTCAAAAAACTTTTTATCAAAGGCAATACATACGTATTTCTCATTAACTTGAGCACTGAGGTGATAACATTAATCAGATGGTAAAACTTATTCTCTTTCAATTCATTCAGGCAAACTTATCAATCCCACTACAGATATACAAAGTGTCTTTTTTTTAGGTAATAAAGCAACCTGAGATGTTCTATTTAAAGTGGTACTAAAATTATTTCTATTTCGATTCCTCAAACAAACTTACCAAAACCAGTTCGAATCTATCACACACATACCTTGACCAGAAGAGGCAGAACCGCATGGAGCAACACTGAAGACAAACACATTAACAAAAGAACAAGAGGACCTTTCTCTTAAATCCGCAATTTGTCAAAAAAGAATAACTAATTAACCAGGTCTCAAATAGACCAACGAAACCAACCTCACCTAGCCACCAATCTCAAACTGCACTATTCCCTGGAACCAAATAGCAAAAAGGTTGAATCATAAAGGCCATACACAGGCCAGAGAAAGTAAATCGAGGCAGCTGTCACACCAGGTTCTAACGACCAAAACCAAATACATCTGTATGCGTGTCCAGGATCAAGTTTTCACACACACAAGACAATTATTGTGATAAAAGAACGATATCTTTATAAAATCGATAATATAATTAAAAGAGTGACCTATAGGTCAAAAGAAAAAGATTACATTGCAGCGGAATAAACTAAAGCGTTGACGTCCTTCAGCTCCCACAGGAAGTCGACCGGAAGACCGCATGCCTAGACTCCTCTATCGTCTTCAGAGTTGTACCTTCATTCTCCTGTAGCTGAGCAGCAATGTGGTATATAGCAAGGGTGAGTACATGTCGTACTCAGCAAGTGGAAGAAAAGATGACATGAGGCTAAGACAAGGAAGGTGATGTAGTTATGGTTCGATCTTCCGAGAGGTAAGGGGATAAACTCGAATTTGGGGAACTCAGCGTCGACGACTCGGCTTGAATCAGACACGATCCAACCCTGCAACCGTTACACCAAACACAACTTGATTGGTCCTGCAAGCGAAATCGAGAACACAAGCAAGAGAGGATAAACACGCAATCTGAAATTGCAAATATGGATGAAACAAATCACAAGAAAAGGTTAAAACTCTAAACACAAAAGGACTAATCTCCACAGTGGTGTAGAACAAGAACAGGGGCCCTGGATTACTGTAAAAGAACTTGTCGCCACAGTTACAATAATTCGATCAAGTTTCTCTCTGGAAAACTGAACTAAACAAAACTCGAAACTAAAAGACGGCGGCTATTGAGTTTATGTAGGAAACAAAGACGTCCTAGGATTGGGGGCGACTAGGGGGGGGGGGGGCGCCCACAACATGGGCTTAAGGCCCGACACGATACATAGCCAAGTTGGCCCAGAATAGGTGGTACAACACCTTGTCATGGTCACATATTATGACTCACGACCCTTCTGGAGCTAGGACCAGAACCAAAACAACGGCGTCGTCGTCCCCTTTCCAACGTATCAAAGAACGCCTCGTTTGGACGTCGGATGTGGGAGATATAATCAAAACCGTGAAGGGGTGTCGGCTGAATCCGGGACGAACGCGGCAACCGAGTTGGTGACGACTTGTAACTTGAGGAAGGCCATGATATGCGCGTATCCAGCATGATGATGTCCTCATCATCCTCTCCTTCTTGAATTGGAGTCGCCCTCGACTCCATCTCAGCACCAATCTCCTGCAAAAGGTTAGTAATAGCAGAATGCAAAGTACAAGATACATGATAATCGATAGAAGATATATCATGACAAAGCATAGTATAGCAAGGTGTATCATAATTATCATAAAGATCAGTAATAGTAGATGTCATAGCAAGAAAAGCACCTCCCTTTAACTGAATAGCCTTATGTTTAACATCAGAAAGTTGTTTGTTATCATGTTTATTCTCAGTATTTTTAGCAAGCAGTTTAAAATAATTTCTAATATCAGCAGGCAATAACGGACGCAAAGTAATATTCCTGTCCTTATGCACGAATGTATATGTATTTGTTCTACCATGGTGGGCAGCATCCGTATCATATTCCCATGGACGGCCTAATAAAAGCGAACATGCTTGCATAGGTACAACATGAAAATCAGCAAAGTCTTGATAAGAACCTACTGAAAAATGTATGCGTGCTGATCGAGTTACCTGTGCCGTACCATTATTGTTGAACCATTTGATATGGTAGGGCTGATGTAGTGCATGTGTGGTCAAGCCAAGTTTGCTTACCAAATCAAAACTTACCAAGTTGTTACAGCCTCCCAGTATCAATGATGGTGAGAACACGGTGGTCCGCAATAATGAGGTACATGTAGAATAAATTGTTGCGTTGTTGTTCTTCCTTTTGTCCCACTCGAGTGGTCAACACACGCTGTACAATGAGACTAGAAAAGCCCGCGGTGGCAGCAATAGAATCAATGGCGGTAGTCTCCTGCTCCTCCATCGAATCTGCAACAAGGTTAGGCATACGAGCAAATTCATCTTTAACATCACTAGAACTTTCATACCCATCAGTGGTAGCGATGAAAGCACGACGACTAGGGCAATCCTTCATGACATGTCCCATGCCCTTGCAGCGGTGGTAAATAATGGTGGTGGAGGAGCCACTCCTAGTAACGGAAGTAGTAACCTTCTTCTGGTGTTGGTGCTGCACACTAGACGATTGCGCTGCAGAAGTAGGCGCAAGTGGAAAAGTTGTTGCTGGTGTCTTAGCAATATGACTCTTCAAGTTCTCTACTCCAGTGCGTTGCTGGAGATATTGCTCAGTGTTGGACCTGCAAGATTGTTGTGGAAGGCGTCCCTGTACTTCTCGTTCAGCCTTAAGAGCAATATGATACAATTAGCTGAACCTATTCCACTCTTTATAGTCAACAATATTCTGGATATCACGGTTCAAACCACCAAAAAATCTAGCACTAGTTTCAAGATCATCTTCATGTATATCACAACGTGCTAAACCAATAAGCAATTCCTGATAATATTCCTCTACTATTTTACTACCTTGTGTTAAAGATTGTAATTTTAAACGTAAATTACGTTGGTAATAAGGAGGAACAAAACAAGATTTCATGCGTTGTTTCAAAACAGGCCAAGTGGCAGGTAAAACAGCATTAGTATTGCAAAGATCAGTCCACCAAAAGAGAGCAAAACCTGTAAACTCACTAGTAGCAAGTCTAACTCTATGCTCAACAGGAACTAAATGAGAATTAAATTTCTGTTCAACAGCAAGTTCCCAATCTAAGTATGCTTCAGGATCAGCACTACCGGCAAAAGGTGGTATGTTAAATTTAGGCTTAGCAAAAGTATCAGTATTACCACGATTGTTATTACCTCCCATATCGTGTCGATTACGGTGAAGACGGTCTGCATCACGGTCAAAATCATCATCAGCAGCAGCTCATTGAGGTGGAGGTCGTCATTCAACATCCTCAATACGGTGGACAACAGTGTTGATGTGACCCATCAACTCGGCAAACTTCATTTCCATGAATGTACGCTGGTCCGCAAGAAGCTTCGTGAGCTCGGCCTTGGAGACGCAATCATTGAAGTCTGTAGGGGACTCCAACTCTCCAGGTGTCCCTTTCCCTTTCTCTGACATGGTTAAAAGCAAAAGACAACACTAAACAAAAAGATTAGCCCTATCAACTAGCAAGCATCAGAGGGTGTAGAAAGTGGAAAACAATATCAGAAGCAATGTATCACAATCTTGCAAGTGTTCTTACCAAAGCCAAACAGGTCGACACAATCTGTAGTTGAGCTTGGGTGTAACAGTTGCAAGGAAGAAACCTGTACTGCAATATGTATAGCTTGAAAGGCTAATATGTATGTCACTGGAATACAATTCAATAACCGATAGTAGCACTGAATAAATGTCCAAAGCAGTGTCCTAATTGCTGGCAAAAGAATCGTGTTCAAAAACAGTTGTGACAGCAAGAACAATGGCAAAGAACAATGGAAAAGGCAGCAAGGAATAAAACAGACTTCACAGACTTAGAATTTTCAAGGCCGGGGGGGGGGGGGGGGTACAAATCAAAATCTTTATTTTGTTGTATGATTTTCCACTATTTTTCTGTGATAGAGGAACACAAAGGAAGGAACCACAAGAAGTTTCAACTCAACCACAAGAATCTATTTTTTCCCGATTTTTTTTGAATTTTTTGACGAGGGCACACAGGGCGGAGCCTACTGTGGGTCACCTCAACTTTGAGTCAAGAATCAGCTGTAAAAATTTCAGCCCAATCGGAGCAACGAGCGAAAAGTTATGCATGTTTTACCGAAGGTATGTCAAGATAGGGTGTGAGGGTGTGAGGGGGGGGGGGGAACAGAATCGGGTAGGGTTTTTTTGTTGGCAACGGATTATGGGTGTGGTGGGTGGGTGACACGATGGTGAATCCAATGGAAAAACATGATGGTGATGGTGGTGTGCAGCGGAGATCAAAACACAAACCAAATCGAAACACAAATTCAAACCAGCAACTGAACTCGACTAGGACACAAACTCAACACTACGGACTCTGAAATTAAATTATGCAAAGGCTAAACAGTGTCTGGGATGGTGGGGAAATTTTTTTTGTAGGCTTTTTCGTGGACAAAAGGGGATGAACATAAACGAATCTAAAGGGAAGAACACGATAATACCTCACGGGGAACCTAGGAATCTGATACCACTTGATATAGTTATGGCCCGATCTTCCGAGAGGTAAGGGGATAAACTCGAATTTAGGGAACTCGGCATCGACGACCCGGCTTGAATCAGACATGATCCAACCCTGCAACCGTTACACCAAGCACAACTTGATTGTTCCTGCAAGCGAAATCGAGAACACAAGCAAGAGAGGATAAACACACAATCTGAAATTGCAAATATGGATGAAGCAAATCACAAGAAAAGGTTCAAGCTTTGAACATAAAAGGACTAATCGCCACAGTGGTGTAGAACAAGAACAGGGGCCCTGGATTACTGTAAAAGGACTTGTCGCCACAGTTACAATAATTCGATCAAGTTTCTCTTTGGAAAACTGAACTAAACAAAACCTGAAACTAAAAGATGGCGGCTACTGAGTTTATGTAGGAAACAAAGACGTCCTAGGGTCGGGGGCGACTAGGGGGGGGGGGGCGCCAACAACATGGGCTTAAGGCCCGACACGATACATGACCAAGTTGGCCCAAAATAGATGGCACAACACCTTGTCATGGTCACATATTATGACTCACGACCCTTCTGGAGCTAGTACCAGAACCAAAATGACGGCGTCGTCGTCCCCTTTCCAACGCATCAAAGAATGCCTCGTTTGGACGTCGGATGTGGGAGATATCATCAAAACCGTGAAGGGGTGTCGGCTGAATTCGGGACGAACGCGGCAACCGAGTTGGTGACGACTTGTAACTTGAGGAAGGCCATGATATGCGCGTATCCAGCATGGTGATGCCCTCATCAGGAAGATTGCTTCTAGGATTGTGCCTTAGAGCTTTGGCGCTTCGGGGCCATTGCTCTTGTTTGAGTGCGGTGGGAAGCAGTTACGTGGAGCTTTGGGGTGGAAATGGAATCCTGAGATCTAGGGTTTGTGTGCGCAAGAAGGAGGCGGCGGTGAAATGAAGACGAAGGGATGCGGCTGTTTGGAGGCCCTTTTTATAAGGGCTAGATGACCTACTGGGCCGAGGCTTCTCATAATCTGTTAAGTCCAGTTTTATTAATCGGATTGTTGCGGTTTCAACCTTGGAAATTGTACCTTTCGAGATTCCGTGATAAATTAATTGGATTGTTGCAGTTTCAGTCTTGGACCCTTCGAGATTTCGTGATAAATCACTCGGATTACTGTAGTTTTAGCCTTGGAAATTGTACCTTTCGAGATTTTGTGATAAATCACTCGGATTACTGTAGTTTCAGCCTCTGAAATTGCTCCTGTCGAAATTCCGTGATAAATCACTTGGATTATCTCGGCACCAATCTACGGGGCTGTGTTTCCGTGTTATATTATTACTATTGATACATCACCAATCTTGGGGGCTATGACAATTAAAATTCATCGTTAATTATTCGGATTAAGGGCACTTCAGCGTTAGGGATGTAAATATTAATTTGGTGATGTATCACTCGGCGAGTAAGAGAATTCAGCTAAATATGGAGCTTGTTAAGACAAAATTGGAAGATTCAGACCTCATTATGCCCTTTTCTGTGGAGGGACAAGATTAATTGGATATTTTTCAATAACTCAAAAGTTGCTTTGGTGTAGCCTTAACAACCTTCTGAGTTGGGGGCTATATGCATAGGCTATATCTTTTTTAGGGATTTATGAATAAGGATTAATAGAAAAAGCACTTCCCAATTTCATAAGATGTCAAGGCAAACCAAGACGACAATTCAATACGGGAACTGCTTGGGGGCTACTGTGGTATGTATATACCAGGGATACCTTGCCATTCGGATATATTGCCGAGTGGGCCAGGGTCCAATAAAGATAAAGACCCATGAAGATAACTACTCAGATTGTTACTTGGAGTACACGATAAGTCAATACTAGAGATAGAAAGTTAGAGATAGAGTCCTAGTCGGAGATCATGTTGTAACCGATTAAGACACTTACCATGTAACCCTGCCCCCCGGATATATAAGGAGGGACATGGGCTCTTTCGTGGAGATCCCGCATAATACATCATAAAACACAGGACGTAGGGTTGTTATCCTCCGGGAGGCCCGAACATGTCTAAACCTTGCGTCTTGTGTATCCATCGATCTTTCATACTCATACGCATACCTAGATCTACTATCGAGAATATCTCTCGACAAGACCCAACATACACTTTGCGGTGTGTCTTTGTGCTCGCTTTTAAGCTTCTCCAAGGGTGACTCATCGCAAGGCTGTCAAGCGCATCTTCAAGTATCTCAAATACACCCTTGAGTTCGGTCTTTCGTACTCTGCATCTTCATCTCTTGATCTTATTGGGTATTCGGATGCGGACTTTGCTGGGTGTAGAATTGATAGGAAGAGCACTTCTGGTACTTGCCATTTCTTGGGTACTTCTTTGATCTGTTGGTCTTCTTGTAAGCAGTCGAGTGTTGCCCAATCCACCACAGAGACTGAGTATGTAGCTGCTGCTCACAAATCCTATGGGTTGTATCTACCATGAGGGACTATAGGTTAACCTTTAAGAGTGTTCCACTCATATGTGATAACTCCAGTGCCATATGCTTAGCCAAAAACCCAATCCAACATGGTAATGTTAAACACATCAATGTGTGATTCCACTTCCTGAGAGACAATGTTGAGAAGGGGGATGTTGAGCTCACCATGTGTATAATTTCTTTTATCCTTGTTGAAACTTGCAATGAGGCTAGTCTAGAAGATATCTTGGCTTTGGCACCTTGTGTTTGCGAAATGGAAGGCTTTGCAAATGTTTAGCTCAAGATGGGACATTGTGGGTACATGTGTTCCTTTTGCCGTAAAGGCATGCTCTTTTGTCTTGTGCATAAACTTGAATAATCTGCTAAGTGCTTTGATCAAGAATAATTCTGAAATGCTAATCCAAACACTATGACTTGAAGCTCAGGGTTTGGCGTACCCAGTCGTGCGACCCTCCATATGGATAAGAGGACACATGAGGATAAATAATAAACACTTGATCAACTAAGTCTCTGTTGCATATGTGAGCATTTGTAAAGCCCATTTTCTACGAATGCTTGTTGCCCAAGTTGAGATTGAAACTGCCTAGATTCTTATGATTCACTTGATGCTTTTTTTTGCCTTGGATGGGAGTACTTACACATGTGGTGGCAGATTCTCTCATGATAAGAAAGTTTGATTCTATCTAAGCTACTCAATCTTTTTGCTTAGCTTATGTAGCTCTTGGTGTTTATGACTTGCTATCTATTTTTGATCTTTACATGGTTGTAAGCTATTGCTTTTATACTTCATGGCTCTATGTTTATGGGTAGCAAAGTTAAATGCTTGTTTGCATAATTGTTGAAGCTCCTTAGGTTTGCATTTTCATGTTTTGCATGTTTGCTTGTTCCTTTACCTCTTTGATGAGTTCATTTCCAAAGGGGGAGAAAGTATTGGGTCATGCACAAATAATGCTAAGAAACTTAAAATGATCCATTTTGTACTATATGAGACCAATCACAAGTTGAGGGGGAGCATATCATGATCTTGAGCGTTTTCTTGCGCTTTTCACATTCTTTGTGCCTTCCATGCCAATTCTTGGTTTTGTAATCCCTACTTTGCTAGATGGCTTGTTTTCACCTTTTCCTTGGGTTTGGCCATTTGGATGTGCTTATTTGGCTTAGCATTTCAATCTCTAATCTTTGTGCATTTGGTTTTGTCAATGTACTCATCAAGGGGGAGATTGGGAAACCATGTGGATATGTGCCATGGTTTACAATATATGTGATGACTAATTCACATGAGCGGATTTGGTGCGTGAGTTGAAATACGGGAATCCGGGGATTGTATGGGTTTGCATATCTTGGTTATGACTAACCGGAGTTGGTGGAGGTATTGGTGATATTGCAAGAGATGGGAAATGTGTTTGCTTGTCTCATGATGTATAGGTCACTGGAGTCGACTTGGCGGTCAATGGCGAGAGGATCGGGCATAGGTAGGGGACTTGGGGCCAGACGATCGGGATGCTGGGTGAAGTCAAGGGTGATCCACATCGTACACATGGAGAGGCAAGAAGCACGGACGGTTTCACGGTTGAGCTCAAAACCGTGGTGGTGATGAAGATGGCGTGTTGACCAAGTCAAGGCGAACGGGATGCCAGTGCAAGTGACAAGGGGGCCCGATGAATAGGGACTGGGAAAGACTTGCCGGTGATCAGGATCGCGGGACGAGATGACACGCGTCGACATCGAGATGTCATGCTTTGAGAAGCGTGCAAGGCGGTTTCCCAGTTTGGGCCTCAAAATCAGTGGCAGCGATTGGCGATTGGAGGTGCACATGGCACCATCACGGAGCTTGCGTCGAGGGCAAGCAAAGTTGTGAAGGGCTCGATGGCATTTAGGCGACAAAGAAAAAGATGGACGGTTATGCCCCCGATGGTAGGTGGGTGTGTTATGTAGGTCAAGGGTAGAGTGGTCATGTGGACAATAGACCCTAGGCCTGTATAAGGAGTAGTGTGGCTAGTGGGAGAGGTGCCTCTCTTTCTATTAACCTTGTATTAGGGCTCTATTCAAAGTGCTAGGAGAGGACTTCATGTTTGAGAGGAGAGTAGTGGATGTGTGAGAGACATCTCTTGCTCTTCCAAGTAGTGGGAGGAAGAGGGTGGCTTCCTAGCCTTGTACCTATGGATCTTGTAAGCACCTTTCTATGATATGAGAAGTATTTTTGTGCTCAAGATTTCCCTCTTCACTTGAATCCCGAAATCCCCTTTTTCCCATTTTTGGAGCTATTTTCATGGTGATTTTTTATCTTATTTTTGGATGAGTTTTTGGCCCAGATTTTTTGAGAAACTTGTTGCTAGGATGAGCTAGAACAATCTTCTATGGATCCTTGACCGAATCAATAGCTCTAGCACCTTCGATTTGAACGATTTCTCCAGTTTCCCCTTTTTGGTGTTCTTGGCACTATATCTGAAATTCGTGATGATTCCTTGAGCCAATTGGGATGATCTTCTAGGATTAGGGTCGTGATGTGATGAGGATTCACTGGTCCAAAAATCGCATCATTTGGAGTTTGTTTGATTAGGTTTTGGAGAAGATTTGTCAATTTTCCGAAAGTTTCTACTGTTCTGTCGAGGACGATCGGCACTACCGATGACCTGGACCGGCACTGCCGGTGGGTCTAAACTCAAATCGGCTTGGCGATAGGGAGAGTCTGAACCTCGCACCGGCACTGCCGATTGCGCCGACCAGCACTGCCGATCTGTCTTGTCTGTAGGTTCTAGAGAGTCCTGTGTCCCGCACTGGCACTGCCGATGGACGTGATCGACATTGCCGATGGTGCCAACCGGCATTGCCGGTGGCTGTGGTCGGCACTGCCGATCAGGGTCCAGAATTGATCTGTTTTGAGTGCTTCTTGTTCCTTTTTGTTTCCACTGTGTCTCTTTCCTGTGGTTAATCACTCCTAGGGCTAGTACACCACAAGTTGGTGTGTGTAGTCTTGGTGATTGGTTCGGAGGTTGGCTTGGGTTGTTTTTGGGATATAGGCCAAGTTCTCTTGGAGAATTTTGATTGGCTCTCATTCACCCCCACCCCCCTCTGGTCGCCTTCTCGGTCCTTCAGATTCATTAAAGACAACATCACGAGAATTATAGACCTGCCAAATCATCAAGATATTTGTAGCCCTTATGAAGACTACTATAGCCAAGAAAAACGCAGTGTTTGGAGCGGAAGGCAAGTTTATTATCATTGTATGTGCGGAGATTAGACCAACATGCACAACCGAAAACCCGAAGAAAATTATAATCAGGTGTTTGAGCAAATAATTTCTCCAATGGAGAAATAAAATCAAGAACTCTTGTGAGAAAACGATAAGAAAAATGGCAGTGGAAAAAGCTTGCATTGGTCCCAAAATTTGAGAGGCATAGATGCATGTGCTAAAAGAGCAAGACCTAGCTCAACTATATGACAATGTTTTCTTTCAGCAGAACTATTTTGTGGATGAGTGTGGGGGACAAGAGACCAAATGAGAAATTCCAATGTAAGTAAAAAAGGAATTGAGTTTTTGATATTCTCCATCCCAATCTATTTGCATAGATAGAATTTTCTTATCAAAGAAGCACTCAACATGCTGCTGAAAAGTGGAAAATTTCTAAAAGCCTTAAGATTTATGCTTGAGGAGATAGACCCAAGTAAATTTACTATAATAATCAATAAAGCTTACATAGTAATTGTATCTATCCACATAACTTGGAACTGGACCCCAAAAATCAGAAGAAACAAGCTCTAAAGGAGCTTTAGACACACTAGTGGAGCGAGGAAAAGGTAATTGGTGACTTTTTGCTTGCTGACATCCATCACAAATAGTCACTTTACTGGAATCAGTTATTACTCTTAAGAACACGATGAACAATATCAAACGAGGGATGATCTAAACCACTGTGCCACCTAGACACACTAGATTTGGGGGCACTAAGAACACCTCTACACCTTGATGATGATAGATCCAAGCCAGGAAGAGGATAAAGGCCACCTCTACACTAGCCTCGAAGAAGGGTACTCCTTGTTGCTCGATACTTTATCAAAAAACAATTAGGATGATATTCAACAGAAATGTTATCGTCACGAGTAAGACAATGAATAGATGCTAAACTTTTCTTGATAGATGGAACATGCAAGACATCATTGAGGACAATTTTTTTTATTGGGAGTAAAAATAGTAGATTGACCAATATGCGCAATAACCATACCTGCTCTATTGGCTGTCTTAAGTTGATCTCCTCCCTTGTACTTCTGGTGGGTTGTAAGATTGTCAAGCTCTCCCTTGATATGATCAGTGGTGCCTGCATTGATGTATGAGTCGGTGTCAATGTTGGATGATGATGTCACGACAGAATTGCTTGACCTCTACTGCACCTTGAAGTTATTATCTAACCTCTTGTAGCACTTGTCCGTTCTGTGCCAAATCTTCTTACAGATTTGGCATCTTGGCGGCTTCATGTCTTCTTCGCCACCATTGCCGCATCCTCTGCTGCCATGACCGAAACCACCATGGTGACCACCTCAGTCACGGTTGCCACCATTGGCATGCCCATGTGAAGCCGTGTTTGTAGACATCTGATTCGTGGATTGCATCTCCATACGTGCCTTTGTAGCAAGAAGCTTTCCAAAGAGATCGCTGAGTGACACTGGTTCTGCCGATCTAGCGACTTGCTCGATCATGCCATTATACTCATGATCTAATCCCTCTAGGATGTACGATATCACGTCTTCATCCTTTAGGGTCTTTCCGGTGCTCTCCATCTCGTCCTCACAGTCCTACATCTTGTCGAAGTAGGTTGCCATCGACATGTCTCCTTTACGCATCATGGACAGTTTTGATCTGATGTTGATCAATCTTGATTGAGACTAGGACACAAACATCTTCTGGATCGTTGACCAGACAGCAAAACCGATGTTAGCCTGGACACCGGTGCTAGCACTTCTCTAGACAATGATGTGTTGACGTAGCCCATCTGGTCTGATCTTTGGCCAGCCATGCTTCATATTCCGGATTGGACACCATCTCTGTCTTGTCTCCTTTCTTCACTCCGATGGTCTTGGATGGGGCGACCTCAGATCCATCGAGGATCCCCATCAATTGTGCGCCATGAACCGCTGACAAGACCTGTGCTTTCCAAAGTACATAGTTCTCCCTGTCGACACTATTATCAGCAGTGGATCATAGGGTAGCCCATGAACCTTATTTATCGTAAAAGGCATGCGCGAGATCGAGAGTCGATGGACACACAAGATGCAAGGTTTAGACAGGTTCGGGCCTCCCGAAGGTTAACAACCCTATGTCCTGTGTTCTGTGGTGTATTGTATCTGATATGATGCGGTGTATATGAAAGAGCCCCTGCCCCTCCTTATATATCTGGGGGCAGGGTTACATGACAAGTCTCCTAGTCAGTTACAACATAATTTCCGACTAGGATTCTATCTCTAACTTTCTATCTCTAGTATTGACTTATCGTTTACTCCAAGTAATAATCCGATTAGTTATCTTCATGGGCTTTATCTTTATTGGACCCCGGCACACTCAGTAATATATCCGAGTAGTGAGGTATCCCTAGTATATATCCCACACTCCCTGGTGAGCTTCTCGGATATAGGTTGTGTTGCAAGATTGGGGAGAGGGCTAGAGCACAACGAGCATGGCTGATGTGCTTTGGAAGGAAGACGGCTTTAATACCATGTAAAGATAGGTTAAGGCGTGTAATTCTCTAGACCACCATTGCATGTTACCATAGCATACAAGGCAAGTTACAATTAGAAATTGATTCTATATCTAACTAAAGTTTACAACAACATTCTCTCTAATATACGAATAGCCTCCTAGGAGATAAAATAAGACCAATATTAATTCTATCTTCAACATGAACAACATAGCTTTTCGATGATTTTGGCAGACTTGCACAACTTTAACTTCAACACGTAATGATGAATGGAGCAGACGGACTTGCATTGATTAACCACGCTGAACACGTTTCAGCTTCGCGTCGTCTACACACAACTATAGAGAAGAATTTTTTTTCTTTTCATTATTTATTTATTATGTTTTGTTTTGCTTATTAATACACAAGTTATCATTATTATATTTAATTTCTTTTCTTCTTCCATCTTATATTCTCTCCTTTGTTATTTTATTCCCTACTTATGCTAATCAATCTGATTAGTGGAGAATACTAACCACGAGTTGCTTTTAGCACGAAACTGCGACATAGGAGACACAATGGAGCTTCGTCAGAATCGATCCATCCATGAGCAGAGTTCCTCAACTCCGATAGGCTGCATGCATGTGCACCAGATCATGAAAGGCGAAGAGAATCCACTACTTAGTGCATCGACTGGATGTAAAATAATATTTACCTGGTCTCAGCTGCTCCTGTGCTACTGCAAGAAGTGTTCTTGTGCCTAATCCTACGGAAAAGATGCAGGTACAGAGTTCTTGTGCTTGGTTTGTAAGTGTATGTGTGCGTTTCCCTGGGGTGCTCTTATGAAACTGCTAGTAAATAGAGAACCTGGCAATCTTATCCGGTCCTTTTATAGCGTATTTACTGATTTGCTAAGGACTGAAATTAGAATTTTATCAGCATGAGCTGCTTCCGGCTGTCCCCATGCAAGCAGCTGCTGGCAAGGCCTAGTAAGTTCAGTAGCAAGTGTTGACTTCTGGAACCGACACTATATAAGAAAGTGTTAAAGAAGATATCATATTTAGAGACTCTAATTTGAAACGAGTCTGCAATAAATTATCGAAGACTCATTTTTACTGGACGAGTCTCCCATATGTTTGTACTAATCTATTAGCATATCTGATGTCGGGTAATTTCAGACTCGAGTGAATAAAATGAGTCTCCAATAATAGATGTAGATTATCGGAGACTCTTCTTATATAACCGAGTATGTGATTGAAACATAGAACCGGACCCGATTGTTTTATCAACTCTCGTTTAGTTCCAGGCATCCGACCGAAACTCGGTCCTCCTCACCTCATTTTTGTTGCTGCTCCTTCCTTCCTTCTCCTCTCTCATGCTCCTCGATCCCTTCCCTCCCCTCGCATCTTCCCCGAGCTCCACCCTCCCCTGATCCCTCCCCTCCCCGATGAGCTCCTCCCTCCACTGATCTGGCGCATCCTATCCCCCGTTGCCCGAATCTGGTTGCCTCTCTATGAGGCTCCCGAGCTCACGCCTTCTCGGTGAGGGAGCGTGGTGAGAAGGCAATGATGCAGTGAGGGGCAGGCAGCAAAAAGGAGGAGGGCGGCGTGGGTTAGGCCTCCCCGACGGTAGCCGGGCGTGGCGAGGAAGAGGCGGGCGATATGGGTTGAGCCTCCCCAATGGTGGGCCCATGTAGCAAGGAGGCGGATCCTTCCAGGCGGCGCAGTGGGATCCAGGCCCTCTCCTCAGCGGTGTTGTGTGAGGAGGCAGATGGTGCGGCTAGATCCAGCTTCCTACGAGGCTACGGCGAGTGGGCAACGATTGAGGCAGACCGAGCCCATCAGTTATGGTGAGTTCATCTCTCTCTCTCTCTCTCTCTCTCCCTCTCTCTCTCTCTGGTGAATCAGAGACAAATCTAGCAATTTTCCAATCATTGTTCTCTAAATCTCGTCACCCCCTCAAATCTTCATTCGATCAGTTGTAGATTTGAGTTGTTTGATGATTTTAGATAGTTGTCACACGGGAGATGGTGACAGATTTGGTTCTGGTTGTGGAATTGGTGAGAACCGGGTAAACGAGGTTAGGGTCTGTATCTATTTCTAATCTTCAGCAAAATGCCTCTTAGATCCTTGTGCTCGCTATTGCATATTAACGAGTTATCATTTGGTGTGGATTTGCATGGTCCTCTAGTGTAGTATCACGTGAATTTGAGAACCACAATTTCTCATAAAAGTATGATTTGTGTCCTACTATTCTGTCCCTTAGCTATCATTGACAGGTGTGTTGCATACTTTGATGAACCAAAGACTATCAGTTAGTGTGTTGTTCTGTTACAAATTTCAACTAGCTGCTTGCCTAGTTTGTTTTGCCGAATATAACTAGTAGCTAAGTGTTTCCCTGTTTCCGTGCTTTGGCATGGTAGTATGTCAGATTGATGTTGACTTGTTTGGTTGTTTCAGATCACTCAGTTGTATCTGTCAGATTGAGCTTGAAGGCAACAAAGGAGCTGGTTAATTTTATGCCAATGTTAGCTACTACTAATCCATCTCTATTCTTTCATAAATTACCAAAAATTGCTGGTACCTCCTAAATTTGTTCGAACTGTGGCAATGAGATCTATAGAAATAGTGTCATGTCATGAGAAGCACTGCTAGATATGTTGGATGCTAATGTATTTAGTAAGCTATGAAGAAACACAGTTGTTGTAGCTCCTAAATTTGTTCGAACTGTGGCAATGAGATCTATAGAAATAGTGTCATGTCATGAGAAGCATTGCTAGATATGTTGGATGCTAATGTATTTAGTAAGCTATGAAGAAACACGATTGTTGTTATTTTCCCCTTGTGTTACCTGTACCTCTGTCAGTGTCACATATTCAGCATGCATTTGTTTTTTCTCTGTTGTGCAGATTAGAAAGAATGGCAGAGAGCTAGAAACCTAAGTATGTTATGTACTGATACGACACTTCTTTATACAACTTGACTTGACATTACCATAATTGTGTTTATCAGTATTTTGTTAAGCTATTTATCAATCTTTTTCCTCTATTACATAATTATGTGTATAAATACAACTGATAGTTCAGTATGACTACAATTGTTCTAAACTGTACTGATAGTTTGTATGATAGGTGACCACTTGAAAACTTAAATTGCAAGTAGTATCATGTATTTAACTGCTGCTATCTGTTTTCTAATCAGAGGTGATGATGTTCCAATTTTGCAAATGTTAACTGTAAAGTTTCAATAATTAATTTTTCTCTATGCTAGTGCAGACTATTTCCTTGCACAAACTATTTTCTGGTAGTTAGTGTTTACTCCTATTTTTGACTCTGTGCAGCTATTAGAAAAAACAAGCATGAGCTCTGCTTTTGGGGGATGAGATTCAGATTCACAAGGCATGCCATGGTTGCTAGATTCATTAGCACCACATCCAAATTTATTTGTCAGGTGAGAGTAGATCTGCAAGAACTCCATTTCCCATGTCAATTGAAACAAAATGTGAGTAAAATCGATACAAAATTTATTATTCTGTGCTTCCATTTATACAAAATGGTTAGTACTATAAATAATATGGTAGATTCATCAGTGTTTCTTCCAGTGTAGGTTTGTTGTCTCCTTGATAGTGTACACTCATATGTCTGATGTCTCCTTTTTCTTTCAAGAAATAAACTACACTCTTGTTCTCACACTTCACAACATCAAGGTATGTACTCATAGCTTGGCTTAGCTTTTAGCACATGCATATGCTTTTATAGCTATGTTGATAATCATGCTTCTATATAGGGCAAGTAATTCTTATTAGATGTATGAGTTGAAAGTTTTACCATTGTTCAATTCACAACGAAGTGAAGGGTACAACCTACCAGTACCAGTTTGCAAGATGTTTGATAATACTTTGATTATATACTCTGATCTACAATTCATGCTTTGTGTAAACTTAATTTTTAAGCTTTTGTGAACTGAACTTAGTTGTTTAAATAGCTGTTTACATTCCAGCTAGAGCTACCTACATTTGACTCCAGTATTCAAAAGAACAAAATGTGAACCTCTCCAAGCTTTGCGAGTTTTAGAAGTGACAGATAGGAAAAATAATTGAAAAGATAGAGTAGTACTTACCAAGTTTCTTATGCACACCACTTTGGCTCCTCAATAATGGAACTATTTATTCTCAGTTTGCTTAGTTGTTTTTGTTTCAATATAAAGTAACCTTTTCTTTTTTTTTCTTGAACAAAGCAAGATTGCTTATTATTGTGTTGGAAAAAGCTGACGTGACTTGAAGGCTTCAATCATGTGACTTGGCTATGTCAAACTTTGAGTTGCATTGTTCCAAGTAATGACTACTCATGGTAACAAATTTTATGTCCATTGAAGTGAAGCTATAGTTAGCAAAATATATGTTAATTGAAGTAAAGATACAATTGTATGTCCAATAAAGCATGGTAGTTGTTGTAATGATCAAGACGGTGTATTTGTTACACATATAGTGGATATAGCATGTGTACTAGACTTTATAGTATATTATGAATAAAAATGTATATTTTCTTTTTTTCTTCTATTAATATATCATTGGAGACTCTGATTGCCAAAACGAGTCTACAATGAATGATCATTGAAGACTCTAGTTGTCAAAATGAGTCTCTGATGACCATTGATTGCAGACTCTTATTGGCAACCAGAGTCTCCAATGTCTCTCTCATTAGAGACTCGTTTTTATCAAAATGAGTCTCCGATTAGGAAGTCATTGCAGACTCAAAAAATCCGAGTCTCCAATGACTTCACATTACAGACGCAAATTTGAAAACATAAAATAATAGAGTCTCCTATGTGACTTGAGCCGAGTCTCTAAATACATTTTCTTACATAGTGGGACCTGGGCATGCCATGGCCTTTTTGTACATTTCTAAGAATTACATGATTATTTGTTTAAATATATACTTCTATGTTTATCTGAATTGGGTGAGTATGACTGAACTATGTATGTACAAATTGTAGGTCCAGACTTTTCCTTCTAGCAGTTCACATAATTGTGTAGTTAAGATATTCCTTGTAATAGTATACATGTTAGACATGCCTACTGATGCATTTGCCTTTTCTTAGAAAAAATGCAATTGATGCCCTCTAATTTACGGCTATATTAACACTAGATCGTTGGTACCTGAACATTATGATGATTAGAAGCTGCCCACTTTAGGGTCATCACAGAGAATTTATCAATAAACGGATACCGATTATTTTCCGCTTATAGTGGAGGCACACACGAGGGATGGATGGAGGCGGCTCAAGCGCCATGGCAGGAGCAGAGCGAGGCTGCTTGGTGCTTTGCTTGTGTGCCCAATTCTGAAAGTACTAAACTAGCCTTTTACAATTAGAAAAGGAAAAATAATTAGTACCACCAACAAACTTCTTTATACTAGTCCACAACTTAAAGTATATCTTAGTGAATACATCGTCCTATTTTCAACTAGTAGATCTGATCAAATGAATGACTAATATTAATTTTTTAAAAAATAATAAAATCTCTAACTAAATTACTTGAAATGGAAAGATTTACATGTTAGAATTGCCCCTCAAAGTTTTAATCTACTAATATCATTTTTATGTTGTGAATTATTATGAAATTTTTACTATTGAAAGTTTTTCCTCAAGCAAATCCACAAATCCTAACATTTGTGAATGAAGAAAATTTCACATTTACTACAAAGTTTACTATAACAAAGCCCTTGGAATGGCATTTTTTAATAAAAGAAAATTGACATGCTCCCAGCTTTCTCGTTGTTCTAGCTGCTTAAATGGAAAAGTTAAAATTGAAAAAATATCATGTTTGACGATTCGACATCTTACTTATCAGGGGCTGTTTGGTAGGGCCCCGACTACTGTAAAGCTGGATCTGTCTCTTTCTCCTCTTAGAAAATTGATTCAGCGTTGCCTCCCGAAAAGGCTGGAGGAGCCATGAGAAATATCTATAACATGATTGGACGGAGCATGGCATAATGATATATAGCTGAGAGGAACGATGGATGTAGACGGAGCATGGCATAATGATGCTGTCTAAAAGTGAAATAAAATATATAAATTTTACAATACAACAACAATCTTCATAAGACGCGTTTTCATCTTCCAGCACTCCTGAATAAGAGCCACTCTCTATCCTCAGTCATGCGCATTGGTTCCTGTCGCACCACCACCCTTATGCAACAAGAAATCAGCACTGTAGCAACATGTCAAACCCCACTTGTAGCGGTGGAAAAGGCCACCACTGCTATGTCTCCGTAGCTAAAAACAAGGATATGTAGTGGTGGTCCGAGTGAGCCGCCACTACAGTGCCGATTTCCTGTTCTGATGGCATCCTTTGCTGCGTCCCCAATGATGGGTCCACATCTTTATTCCCCAACGCATCAATCACTACCCTCCAGACCCCGCATACCATTATTCGATTCATCAAATAACACCCAACTGAAAACTTGAGGAACACACACCATAATCTATATAAGATTGATCTGGAATATCTAGTGAACCAGAAGAACTCACCGTGGCCAATTTCAACCTTCTTGCCATTTAATCGCCGAATCTAGAAGTGAAGGACCGAGAAGGCGATCACAGGGGGGGGGGGGTGAATGGGAGCCAATCAAAATTCTCCAAGAGAACTTGGCCTATATACCAAAAACAACCCAAGCCAACCTCCAAACCGATCACCAAAACTACACACATCAACTCGTGGTGTACTAGCCTTAGGAGTGATCAAACACAACAAAGTAACACAGCGGAATCAACAAGAAACAGCAAGGACTTGAAATAGTCGAGACTCAAAACCTGACCTTACTGGGCCACCATCGGCAGTGCCGATCAGGGACATCGGCAGTGCCGGTTGGCCCCATCGGTAGTGCCAGTCCTGGTCATCGACAGTGCCGATCAACCCCGACAGAATAGGAAAAACTTTCGGGATTTTGGCAAATCTTCTTCAAAACCTAATCAAACGAATTCCAAATGGATGCGATTGTGGATCAGTGAATCCACATCACATCATGACCCTAATCCTAGAAGACCATCTCAATTGGCTCAAAAAATCATCACGAATTTCAGATCTTGTGCCAAGAACACCAAAAAGGGAAAACTTGAGAAATCCATCAAATTGAAGGTGCTAGAGATATTGATTCGACCAAGGATCCATAGAGGATTGTTCTACCTTATCCTAGCAACAAGTTTCTCAAGAAATCTGAGCCAAAAACTCGTCCAAAAATGAGATTGAAAATTACCATGAAAATAGCTCCAAAAATAGCGAAAAAGAGAAATTCGGGATTCAATGTAAGAGAGAAATCTTGAGCATGAAAATACTCCTCATATCATAGAAAGTTCTTACAAGATCCATGGTTACAAGGCTAGGAAGCCACCCTCTTCCTCCCACTATTTGGAAGAGCAAGAAATGTCTCTCACACACCCTCTCCTCTCCTCTAAAACATGAAGTCCTCTCCTAGCACTTTCTAATGAGTTCCTAACACAAGGCTAATGGAAAGAGAGGCGCCTCTCCCACTAGCCACACCTCTCCTTATATAGGCCTAGGGTCTATTGTTCAAATGACCACTCTACCCTTGACCTACATAACACACCCACCTACCACCGAGGGCATAACCGTCCATCTTTTTTCTCGTCGCCTGAATGTCATCGAGCCCTTCACAACTTTGCTTGTCCTTGACGCAAGCTCCGTGATGGTTCCACGTGCACCTCCAATCGCCGCCACCGGTTTTAAGGTCCAAACTGGAAAACTGCCTCACACGCTTCTCAAAGCATGACTTCTCGATGTTGACGCATGTCACCTCGTTCTGTGATCCTGACCACCGACAAGTCTCTCCTAGTCCCTGTCCATCGGGCCCTCTTGTCACTTGCACTGGCATCCCGTTCGCCTTCATCACCACCACGGTTTTGAGGCTCAACCGCAAAACTATCTGTGCTTCTCGCCTCTTCACGTGTACGGTGTGGATCATCCTTGACTTCACCCGGCATCCCGATCGTCTGGCTCCAAGTCCCCTACTTGTGCCCGATCCTCTCGCTGTTGACCGCCAAGTCGACTCCAGTAACCTACACATCGTGAGACAAGCAAAACATTTCCCCAATACCTCCACCAACTCTGGTTAGTCAAAACCATAATCATGCACACACACATGCAATCCCTGGATTCCTGCATTTCAACTCAAACACCAGATCCGCCCAAGTCAATTACTCATCACATATTGTAAACCATGGCACATATCCACATGGTTTCTCAATCTCCCCCTTGATGAGTACATTGACAACCTCAAATGCACAAGATTAGAGAGTGAAATACAAAACCGAATAAACTCATCCAAATGGCCAAACGCAAAGAATAGGTCAAAACTAGCCATCACAAAACCAAGAGTTGGCAAAGAAAATGACTTGAGACGCAAAGAATGTGAAAAGTGCAAGAAAATGCTCAAGATCATGATATGCTCCCCCTCAACTTGTGGTAGGTTTCATGTAGTGCAAAATGGATCATTTTAAGTTTCTTAGCATAATTTGTGCACGACCCAATATTTTCTCCCCCTTTAGCAATGAACTCATCAAAGAGGCAAAAGAACAAGCAAGCATGCAAAACATGAAAATGCAAACCTATGGAGCTTCAACAATTATGCAAGCAAGCATTTAACTTTACTAACCATAAACATAGAGCCATGAAGTGTAAAAGCAATAGCTCACAATCATACAAAGATCAGAAATATATAGCAGGGTATAAACACCAAGAGCTATACAAGCTAAGCAGAAAGATTGACTAGCTTAGATAGAATCACAATTTGCTCATCATGAGAAAATCTGCCACCACATGTGTAAGTACTCCCATTCAAGGCAAAATAAGCATCAAGTAAATCATAAGAATCTAGCCAGTTTCAATCTCAACTAGGGCAACAAGTATTTGCAGAAAATGAGCTTCACAAACGCTCACATATGCAACAGAGACTCAATTGATCAAGTGTTTATTGTTTATCCTCATGTGTCCTCTTATCCATACGGAGGGTCGCACGACTGGGTACGACAAACACCCTGAGGCCTCAAGTCATAATGTTTGGATTTAGCATTTTAGAATTATTCTTGATCAAAGGCACTTAGCAGATTATCCACAGTTTATTCACAAAACAAAAGAGCATGCCTTTGCGGCAAAAGGAACACAGATTCCCACAATGTCCCATCATGAGCTAAACATTTGCAAAGCCTTCCATTTCACAAACACAAGGTGCCAAAGCCAAGATATCCTCTAGACTAGCCTTAATGCAAGTTTCAACAAGGATAAAAGCAATTATACACATGGTGAGCATGTTTTAGCAAGATTAGTTCATAAGGATCACAAAAAGCTTAGTTTACCTTTAAGATTAGCAAGTTGCTCACATGAGCCTATAACAGGCCATCTAGAAAATCTAAGCATGAGAGATTACCATCACATCCACACAACTTAGCTCAAGCTCAATCATAGCAAAGAGAAATGCAAGAAATCATAAGAATCAAAGCTCATCTACCAATGCATATATTACATATGAGATGCAATACGTAAAAGGTAAGATACATATATACAAGTGAACACCAACTCCCTCTCAAATGATGCCATAAGGATGACAAACACCAAGTCCCCCCCCCCCCCCCCCCCCCCCCCCGAAGAAAAGCATGTCTCAAAACATCTAGGGGCTTGGTGAGGATATCAGCTAGTTGGTTTTTGGTGTCCATGTATTTGAGCTGAACATCCCCCTTCTCAACATTGTCTCTCAGGAAGTGGAATCGCACATTGATGTGTTTAACCTTATCATGTTGGATTTTGTTTTTGGCTAAGCATATGGCACTGGAGTTATCACACATGAGTGGAACACCCTTAAAAGTTAACCCATAGTCCCTCATGGTAGATACAACCCATAGGATTTGTGAGCAGCAGCTAGCGGTAGCAACATACTCAGCCTCTGTGGTGGATTGGGCTACACTCGAGTGCTTACGAGAAGACCAACAGATCAAAGAAGTACCTAAGATGAAGGACCGAGAAGGCGACCAGAGGGGGGGGGGGTGAATGGGAGCCAATCAAAATTCTCAAAGAGAACTTAGCCTATATCCCAAAAACAACTGAAGCAACCTCCGAACTGATCACGAAGACTACACACACCAACTAGTGGTGTACTAGCCCTATGAGTGATCAACCACAGCAAAGGAACATAGCGGAAACAAAAAGGGAAGAAGCAATGCTCAATAGTTCACAACTGGACACCCATCAGCAGTGCTGATCCCTGCCATCGGCAGTGCCGATTGGCATCGGCAGTGCCGGTCACGCCTACCGGCAGTGCCGGTGCGGGATGCTGTCGCACTGGAACCTACAGACTGGACCAATCGGCAGTGCCGGTCCTGGTCATCAGCAATGCCGGTCGATCCCCAACAGAACAGAAAATCTCTCGGGATCTTCTCAAATCTTCTCCAAAACTCAATCAAACGAACTCCAAATGATGCGATTTTTGGACCAGTGAATCCTCATCACATCACGACCCTAATCCTAGGAGATCAACTCAATTGGCTCAAGAAATCATCACGAATTTCAGATCTTGTGCCAAGAACACCAAAAAGGGGAAACTTGAGAAATCCTTCAAATCGAAGGTGCTAGAGCCAATAATTCCATCAAGGATCCATAGAGGATTATCCTAGCTCATCCTAGCAACAAGTTTCTCAAGAAATCCAGGCCAAAAACTCGTCCAAAAGTGAGATAAAAAAATCACCACAAAAATGCCTTCGAAAATAGGAAAAAGGGAATTTCGGGATTCAAGTGAAGAGGGAAATCTTGAGCACGAAAATACTTCTCATATCATAGAAAGGTGCTTACAAGATCCGTAGGTATAAGGCTAGGAAGCCACCCTCTTCCTCCCACTATTTGGAAGAGCAAAAGATGTCTCTCACACACCCACTACTCTCCTCTCAAACATGAAGTCCTCTCCTAGCACTTTGAATAGAGTCCTAACACAAGGCTAATGGGAAGAGAGGCACCTCTCCCACTAGCCACACCTCTCCTTATATAGGCCTAGGGTCTATTGTCCACATGACCATTCTACCCTTGACCTACATAACACACCCACCTACCACCGGGGGCATAACCGTCTATCTTTCACCTCATCATCCGAATGCCATCGGACACTTCACCTCTTTGCTTTATCTCGAAGCAGGCTCCGTGATGGTGCCACGTGCACCACCAACCACCGCCACCGGTTTTGAGGCCCAAACCGGGAAACCGCCTTGCACGCTTCTCAAAGCATGACTTCTCGATGTCGACGTGTGTCACCTTGTCCCACGATCCTAACCACCAGCAAGTCTCTCCCAGTCCCTGTCCATCGGTCCCCCTTGTCACTTGCACCGGCATCCTATTCACCTTGACTTGGTCAACACACCGTCTTCATCACCACCACGGTTTTGAGGCTCAACCGTGAAACCGTCCGTGCTTTTTGCCTCTCCACGTGTACGGTGTGGATCACCCTTGACTTCACCCGGCATCCCGATCATCTGGCCCCAAGTCCCCTACTTGGGCCCGATCCTCTCGTCATTGACCGCCAAGTTGACTCCAGTGACCTACACATCATGAGACAAGCAAACACATTTCCCATCTCCTGCAACATCACCAATATCTCCACCAACTCCGGTTAGTCATAACCATGATATGCAAACCCATGCAATCCCTGGATTCCCGCATTTCAACTCAAACACCAAATCCGCTCAAGTCAATTACTCATCACAAATATAGCAAACCACGGCACATATCCACATGGTTTCTCAATCTCCCCCTTGATGAGTACATTGACAACACCAAATGCACAAAGATTAGAGATTGAAATGCGAAGCCGAATAAGCACATCCAAATGGCCAAACCCAAAGAAAAGGTGAACACAAGCCATCTAGCAAGTAGGGATCACAAAACCAAGAGTTGGCAAAGAAAGCGACTTGAGACGCAAAGAATGTGAAAAGCGCAAGAACAGCTCAAGATCATGATATGCTCCCCCTCAAGTTGTGGTAGGTCTCATGTAGTGCAAAATGGATCATATGAATTTCTTAGCATTATTTGTGCATGACCCCAAAGTTTTCTCCCCCTTTGGCAATGAACTCATCAAAGAGGCAAAAGAACAAGCAAACATGCAATGCATGAAAATGCAAACCTAAGGAGCTTCAACAATTATGCAAACAAGCATTTAACTTTGCTAACCATAACCATAGTGCCATGAAGTGTAAAGGCAATAGCTCCCAATCATGCAAAGATCAAAAATAGATAGCAAGGCATAAACACCATGAGCTATACAGGCTAAGCAGAAAGATTGACTAGCTTAGATAGAATCAAATTTTGCTCATCATGAGAAAATCTGCCACCACATGTGTAAGTACTCTCATCTAAGGCAAAACAAGCACCAAGTGAATCATAAGAATCTAGCCAGTTTCAATCTCAACAAGGGCAACAGACACTTGCAAAAAATGAGCTCTACAAATGCTCACATATAAAACAGAGACTCAGTTGATCAAGTGATTATAATTTATCCTCATGTATCCTCTTATCCATGCGGAGGGTCGCACGACTGGGTACGACAAACACCCCGAGGCTTCAAGTCACAATATTTGGATTTAGCATTATTGAGTAGTTCTTGATCAAAGCACGCAGATTTTTCAAGATTATGCACAAGACAAAAGAGCATGCCTTTGCGGCAAAAGGAACACACGTTCCCACAATGTTTCATCATGAGCTAAACATTTGCAAAGCCTTCCATTTCACAAACACAAGGTGCCAAAGCCAAGACATCCTCTAGACTAGCCTTAATGCAAGCTTCAACAAGGATAGAAGCAATTATACACATGGTGAGCAAGTTTTAGCATGATTAGATCATAAGGTTCATAAGAAGCTTAGTTTACCTTTAAGATTAGCAAGTTGCTCACATGAGTTTATAACAAGCCATCTAGAAAATCTAAGCATGAGAGATTACCATCACATCCACACAACTTAGCTCAAGCTCAATCATAGCAAAGAGAAATGCAAGAAAGCATAAGAATCAAAGCTCAGCTACCAATGCATATATTACATATGAGATGCAATGCGAAAATGGTAAGATACATATATACAAGAGAAAACCAACTCCCCCTCAAATGATGCCATAGGGATGACAAACACCAAGTTCCCCTCGAAGAAAAGCATGTCTCGAAGCATCTAGGGGCTTGGTGAGGATATCAGCTAGTTGGTTTTTGGTATCAATGTATTGGAGCTCAACATCCCCCTTCTCGATATTGTCTCTCAAGAAGTGGAATCGCACATTGATGTGTTTGACCTTACCATGTTGGACTGGGTTTTTGGCTAAGCATATGGCACTAGAGTTATCACACATGAGTGGAACACCCTTAGAAGTCAACCCATAGTCTCTCATGGTAGATATAATCCATAGGATTTGTGAGCAGCAACTAGCAGCAGCTACATACTCAGCCTTTGTGGTGGATTGGGCAACACTCGACTGCTTACAAGAAGACCAACAGATCAAAGAAGTACCCAAGAAATGGCAAGTACCAGAAGTGCTCTTCCTATCAATTCTACACCCAGCAAAGTCCGCATCTGAATACCCAATGAGATCAAGAGATGAAGATGCAGAGTACAAAAGACCGAACTCAAGGGTATATTTGTGATACCTGAAGATGTGCTTGACAGCCTTACGATGAGTCACCCTTGGGGAAGCTTGAAAGTGAGCACAAAGACACACCGCAAAGTGTATGTCGGGTCTTGTCGCTGTTAGGTACAAGAGGGAGCCAATTATGCTCCTGTACTCCCTTTAATCCACCGCTTCACAATCTTCATCAGGGTCAAGAGACGTTGTAGTGTACATTGGTGTAGACAACGGCTTCACATTGACCATGTCGAACTTCTTCAGGAGATCCTTCATGTACTTGGCTTGATGTATAAAGGTGCCTTGCTTGCACTGCTTGATTTGAAGCCCAAGAAAGAAGGTGAGCTCTCCCATCATCGACATCTGAAATTCACTCTCCATAGCTTCCTGAAACCTGGACACAAGAGCATGAGAGGAACCACCAAAGATGATATCATCCACGTAAATCTGAACCATTAGAAAGTCATTGCCATGCTTGAGAGTGAACAAGGTTTTATTAACACACCCCATGACATACCCACACTATAGCAAGAAGGTCTTAAGCCTAGCATACCATACCCTAGGTGCTTGCTTTGGCCCGTGCAAAGCCTTCTGAAGCTTGTACACACGGTTTGGGTATTTGTGGTGCTCAAAGCCAGGGGGTTGCCTCACATACACTTCTTCCTCTATGAAACCATTTAGGAAAGCACTCTTGACATCCATTTGATTGAGTCTAATGCCCTTGGAGGCAGCAAATGCAAGCAAGATCCTAATGGCTTCTATGCGAGCAACAGGAGCAAAGGTTTCACCATAATCTAAGCCCTCCACTTGGCTAAAACCTTGAGCAACTAGCCTAGCCTTGTTTCTCACAACCTCACCATCCTCCCCATGTTTGTTTTTGAACACCCACTTGGTTCCTATGACATTGACATTTTTGGAAGGCTCTACAAGGGTCCAGACTTTGTTTCTCTCAAAGTTTTCCAACTCCTCATGCATGGCATTAACCCAATGTTCATCAGATAGTGCGTGTACAACATCCCGGGGTTCAAAGGTTGCAACAAAGAGAGAATTGGTAAAGCAAGCGAGATATGTAGACCTTGACCTTGCGAGTGTCTGTTGCCCTTGTTGAGATTGAAACTGGCTAGATTCTTATGATTCACTTGGTGCTTGTTTTGCCTTAGATGAGAGTACTTACACATGTGGTGGCAGATTTTCTCATGATGAGCAAAATTTGATTCTTTCTAAGCTAGTCAATCTCTCTGCTTAGCCTGTATAGCTCATGGTGTTTATGTCTTGCTATCTATTTTTGATCTTTGCATGATTGGGAGCTATTGCCTTTACACTTCATGGCACTATGGTTATGGTTAGCAAAGTTAAATGCTTGTTTGCAGAATTGTTGAAGCTCCTTAGGTTTGCATTTTCATGCATTGCATGTTTGCTTGTTCTTTTGCCTCTTTGATGAGTTCATTGCCAAAGGGGGAGAAAATTTTGGGGTCATGCACAAATAATGCTAAGAAACTCATATGATCCGTTTTGCACTACATGAGACCTACCACAACTTGAGGGGGAGCATATTCATGATCTTGAGTGGTTTCTTGCGCGTTTTACATTCTTTGTGTCTCAAGTCGCTTTCTTCGTCAACTCTTGGTTTTGTGATCCCTACTTGCTAGATGGCTTGTTTTCACCTTTTCTTTGGGATTGGCCATTTGGATATACTTATTCGGCTTCACATTTCAATCTCTAATCTTTGTGCATTTGGTGTTGTCAATGTACGCATCAAGGGGGAGATTGAGAAACCATATGGATATGTGCCATTGTTTGCTATACTTGTGATGAGTAATTGACTTAAGCGGATTTGATGTTTGAGTTGAAATGCGGGAATCCAGGGATTGCATAGGTTTGCATATCATGGTTATGACTAACCGGAGTTGGTGGAGATATTGGTGATGTTGCAGGAGATGGAAAATGTGTTTGCTTGTCTCATGATGTGTAGGTCACTGGAGTCAGCTTGGCGGTCAACGGCGAGAGGATCGAGCACAAGTAGGGGACTTGGGGCCAGACGATCGGGATGCCGGGTGAAGTCAAGGGTGATCCACACCGTACACGTGGAGAGGCAAGAAGCACGGACGGTTTCGCGGTTGAGCCTCAAAACCGTGGTAGTGATAAAGACGGCGTGTTGACTAAGTCAAGGTGAACGGGATGCTGGTGCAAGTGACAAGGGGGCCCGATGGATAGGGACTGGGAGAGACTTGCCGGTGGTCAGGATCGCGGGACATGGTAACACGCGTTGACATCGAGAAGTCGTGCTTTGAGAAGCGTGTAAGGTGGTTTCCCGGTTTGGGCCTCAAAACCGGTGGCAGTGGTTGGTGGTGCACGTGGCACCATCACGGAGCCTGCTTCGAGATAAAGCAAAGAGGTGAAGTGTCCGATGGCATTCGGATGATGAGGTGAAAGATAGACGGTTATGCCCCCGGTGGTAGGTGGGTGTGTTATGTAGGTCAAGGGTAGAATGGTCATGTGGACAATAGACCCTAGGCCTATATAAGGAGAGGTGTGGCTAGTGGGAGAGGTGCCTCTCTTCCCATTAGCCTTGTGTTAGGACTCTATTTAAAGTGCTAGGAGAGGACTTCATGTTTGAGAGGAGAGTAGTGGGTGTGTGAGAGACATCTTTTGCTCTTCCAAATAGTGGGAGGAAGAGGGTGGCTTTCTAGCCTTGTACCTATGAATCTTGTAAGCACCTTTCTATGATATGAGAAGTATTTTCGTGCTCAAGATTTCCCTCTTCACTTGAATCTCGAAATTCCCTTTTTCCTATTTTTGGAAGTAATTTTGTGGTGATTTCCGATCTCACTTTTGGACGAGTTTTTGGCCCGGATTTCTTGAGAAACTTATTGCTAGGATGTGCTAGGATAATCCTCTATGGATCCTTGATAGAATTATTGGGTCTAGCACCTTCGATTTGAAGAATTTGTCAAGTTTCCCCTTTTTGGTGTTCTTGGCACGAGATCTGAAATTCGTGATGATTTCTTGAGCCAATCGAGTTGATCTCCTAAGATAAGGGTCGTGATGTATTGAGAATCATCTGGTCCAAATTTTGTGATTTTTGGAGTTCGTTTGATAAGGTTTTGCAATTTTTCTTTGCGGTTCGCTGTTGTTGTTCTGAATCTGTCGGACTTCCTTGTCGGACTTGTCCGATGGTCAATTTGTCCGAGGCATCGGGCAAGTCCCTCGGACTCTAGAACCTGCACCAACTTGTTCCATCGGACATGTCCGATGACCATCGGACTTGTCCGATAAAGATCTGAGAAATACCCATCCGAATGGCTCTTTTTCTTTGTGGAATATAGGCCAAGTTCTCTTGGAGAATTTTGATTGGCTCCCATTCACCCCCCCCCCCCCTGGTCGCCTTCTCGGTCCTTCATGGTTGTAACACTTGGATATTAGTGTTACAATAGATTTTATAGGAACACAAAATTATGTATTACAAATAACTTTATAATATATTATTTTAATTTTCAAAAAACGTGTTGCAAGAAATAGTTTTAGTAACAAGAAAACTAGTGTTACATTAAAAGTGTTATAAATATTATTACTTATTATAACATATCTAGTACAAGTGTTAAAAGAAAAATCTTGTTGTAACACAAAATAGTATTGCAACAAAATTATTACAGGGTTAGAGCCTCATAATCTCTTGTCTGCTACTTTAATAATAGATTTAATTTTTTATCTTGTAATAACTTTAGCTCTGGGTGCGAAATATTTTCCAATCATGTTGTAGTGACTTTATGTTGGGATAAAACTCCATCCTTTCTAATACTTATAAAATGGCTATATGCTTATGTTAATCAAAATTATACCTTAGCCTAGGTGAAAATGTCACTAGTTTGAAAAGTAAACACCCGAGTTCATTTTTTTTATGAATAATGCATTATTTAGTTTTTGTATTATAAGTTATTTTTGTTTAGTACTACTGAAGCAGCATATGCTTCGATGGCAAGTAGTTGATCATCAAGACTCACTTATATATACCACAAATCAAGCAACGTTATTGGTCTTCTTTTAATAATAGCAATATGATTCAACATTCACTATAACCAACCAAAGATATTGTAACACACTCTCTCAAGTAGTAACACATATATGTGTTACAATAGACATTAGTTATCCTTCCTTATATTATATATTTTATATTTAGAAATCATAATCACAATTGAATTCTAGCTTGGCTGATGTTGCCATCAATCTTGAAGTATGCCATTTGAGTTCGATTCCTAGTGCAAGATATTATTTTACATTTAACACTATTTTTTGGTATCAAAAGTGTAACACTTTTGTTAAGTAGTAACACATATATGTGTTATAATAGGCTTTACTTCTATCATTTTTTTCTTATAAATAATAACACATATATATGTTATAATAGAATTTGCTTGTTTCATATTTTCTCACAATCAGTAACACATAAACATGTTACTATAAAACATGCTCTAGTAACAACATAACCTAGATCACTTATTAAATGTACTACTATAGGTCTTAGTATTATTTTTTTTCTTCCTCTAGTAACACATAAAATTGTTACCAGAAGGCTCACCTGACGTAGTGTTTGTTTTTGTATCTGTTTGAAAGTCTTGGGGTCACTCTTTGTACTCATAGGATTTTTCATGTTTGTTGCTATTGATGAACAAAAGGTCGCACAATGATATGATCATCAGAAAAATACATTAGATATATTTAAGTGTTCAGGAGTCTATATTTTGAAGCGGAAATATGTATCGTCTCACTTGTCTATCGAACTATACATCATATACAAGGAGTATATGGCATACAATTGGACTACCTTCGGGTGTCACTTCGCCTAGTAGATACCAAAGGTGTATAGTAACTTTTTCAAATATACAATGCATTGTATACGTTGAGAAATGAAGCGTCTCATCAATTACTATGAGAATCCTGAGACATAAAAACACAACTCCTGTGAAGGATATCTATCGCATGAAGAAAACATATCTTTAACTATCCCGGTGATTGTTACGATATAAATGGAGTATATATATCACACGTTTGGGCTTTTTCGGGTGTCACTTCATTTAGATACCATGGGTGTATAAGAACATTTTCAACTATACAATGCATTATATTAGTTAGGAAATGAATGATTTGATCAATTTGTGTAAGAATCCCGTCACATTAAAACACAGCTTCTGTCGCAAAAAAAAAAAGCTTTTCTTAAAGGATCAATACTGACATAAACAAACACATCTTCAACTTCTTGAGTCATTTGTTCGACCTTCATATTACATTATATCATAATCTTCGT
This sequence comes from Eleusine coracana subsp. coracana, assembly GCA_032690845.1. Taxonomy (NCBI): domain Eukaryota; kingdom Viridiplantae; phylum Streptophyta; class Magnoliopsida; order Poales; family Poaceae; genus Eleusine; species Eleusine coracana. The sequence continues at coordinate 8,010,924 of CM064432.1, forward strand.
ATATCAGAATACATAAAAGATATAGAGGGGTTACATGCTGTCCAAACTTTATTTCTTGTACTCATAGGACATGCCATATCGTGAGGTTGCAGAAGAGCAGAGACTCGTCAATGTTCTTGGGGCTTAGCTGCTTGCCTTTGCCTTTCGCGCGAGCTCTTTGCACGCTTCAACTATATCCCATATGGGCCGCTGTAGCAGATCATTAGTTGCAGAATCCTTTGGTTGTTGCATGTGGCCGCCTCAGCTTCCCTCGCAGCACTATTTAAAGAAGCTGTGGCCATAGCAAGGAGTCTCCGATGACTAACAGCTGAAGCCTGAACTCCTTCCCTGGACAGCATGGAATATTATTTGCCGTAATCGAATATCATAAGATTATTTATCACCAAAAAAAAGAAGATTATAAGATGATGCTGATATTTAAGCTGCAACATTTTGCAGTGCTTGTGCTCACCACGAAATCTCAGGAAAAAAAAGTTGTGGATCAGCCTCTCGAACATATCCATGAAATAGTCAACCTCGGCCTGCAAATTCAAAGAAACCAGGAAGCAAGTCAAGCTCTCGGGGTGACTGTTCCCTCTAGAGCGTGAGCGCATCGTGCATGGCCGTCCATCACAACGGCCACATGTCGTGGAAGGGACTCCGCACGCAGCCCGCTTGGTAGCAGCTCTTCGGCCTGTGTGGTGGTCGCTGTGATATCATGAAGCTGGGGAAGCAAGAAGAGCCTCCAGCGGGAGGCAGTGTGGGTAGGGATCACGTGCTAATTAGTACGAGAAAACTGGAACTGTAATGGCCCCATGGTAGCATTCATCGTTCTTGACGAACTTCTCAGTTTCCAGATACTCAAGTCACAACTGCGCCCAGCGGTGCAGCACAGAACGTATTGGTTTGGTGGAATATATAGCCGTGAGGACGTGAGGTCTCAATGAACCTCGCTCCCAACAAGTTAGATCGATGAAAAAGTTTACAACAGTTGTATCTCAAAATCTAATTTGTGTCTAGATTATCTGAACTAGTCAGCACACCCATAATAGGGCTTGCAAGCAGCTGGGAAAAGCCATGATTGTGTACCTTGTGCAGACGTATGCGTCGGAATAGTTGGGATGCCTATGCTTGTTTCATGCCAACGATTTCCTTGATGCAGGACCATTGTTGACAGGTGGGAACAGGCATGACTGTCAGACCTGACAGGCGTTGGTGCCATCAGGAGACACAGATGGGAACAACTGCTTCTTCGAAATTAGTAAGAGGATGTGAGAGTGAAAATCAAGAATGTCCAATGATAACACATGTATATTTCTAAGAGCAGTAGACCCAAATGAATGCACACAGTTAAATTTTTTGATCGGATGGTTTAGATCTATCAATGTCTAAATTATGAAACTTTTTTAATCTATCGGTATCATAAGTATCATGAAGATGAATTATAGGTATCATATGGGTAGTATAGTAATTTCACGTGTGATGGAAATTTTGGATTTTTCACTTATTCTGAGAAGAGGCAAATCCACAAACATTATCTCCAAAAGAAGAGGCACATCCAAATTTTATGCGTAACAAGTAATTCTGGAATGAGATCAACTGACTAGGCATTCCATCAAACAGATTACATGCATCAAATTTGCAGCTATGTCCCCCATATCAAATTGCACAAATGCAGTCAAATACCACAAACTACACACATCCCCACATCCTAGCATATGAAAACTGCAATACGAGTACATGAATCAACCCAATAACAGGGTGGAGACGCAACAATCGAGCTCGGAGCCGACCAGAACGCCTTCACGGACTAGCGCTCGTGCAACAGGGGCGCCTGTGATTTGGATGAGGTGCACAGCATGGACGCCGACCTGCTGACCCTCACAATCATGATTTTGACTGGGTGGATTGGGGAGCCGACGTGAGACACAGCGATCCACTCCCGGGACAAGGCGGACTCCGGGAGGATTTGGTGGCGCAGCCAACTCCGGCGTGGTCGATCCAGTATGGCGGCGGCGACTCCGGCGATGATCTGCAACGGCAGCAGCGTCCGACTCCGGCAAGGATCCATGACGGCGGCAGCGTCCGACTGAATGCGGTTTGTGTGAGCGTCTGGCAACCATGCGTGACGCTGAACAATTATGGTAGAATAGGATAGAATGATAATTAACCTATCACTTAATTAGCCTTAATGTATACAGTAATTACTGTTGCTGCCATTCTAAATAAATGGTTAGATTTAATTTATGATACTCCAAATTTACACGTATCATGATCTACTGTAAAAGTGTTCTATTTCTAATACGAGTGGTGCTGCATGGGTGATCATTCACTACTAGAAAAAGTGCTTATCAGCACCGGTTCATAAGACCGAACTGTTACTGATACTCTGACTATAAGTAGCGGTTCACTCTTCTGAACCGCTGCTGAATATTCGACCAGGTCGCTGTATAGTGCGCAGCGGTCGAGCAGCACGGGCAGCACAGACTGTATGGCATGACTACGCAAGACCGCTGCTGAATATTCGACCAGGTCGCTGTATAGTGCGCAGCGGTCGAGCAGCACGGGCAGCACAGACTGTATGGCATGACTACGCAAGACGTGTTCCAGGCTATCTGAACGCGATGGGTCAGCTAACAAAGCCCTTCCAAGACTCATCAGGGAGCTAATATCAATATGTGGAACAAGCTGATACCATTCCAATGATCCTCGCATTGCTTCTGGCCTACTATTGCTGTGAACCATGTGCGTGAGTGTGTCATTGCTTAACCTTTCACATGCACACAAATCTCAATTTATTCCGTATGTTGTAGCCCATCGGCTTCCACACGGCGTGCTGGATGTATATAGACAAATATTGTGACACGGGCAATAACTTGGTACTAAGAAAAAACTATGTAAACATGATTCTTTAGAATGTTCAATCAGATTGAAATTACTACCCCAGTTGTTTGCTGCAAAGTTTCTGCAGCAAATATTGAATGGGTAACATAGAAAATATGGCTACAAGCACATAATCAAAGACTATACCTTGCAAGCATTGCAACATCTCATGCAAACGTTACCTTGTATAGTGAGGAACATGCAACACACGTTGAAAGATTCCTTTCTTCACATATTGCATAGATATATAAATGATCTTTTACAGATATTCCAATGTCTACAATGAAACTCCATGACATATCTATAGATATCATGCGCAAGAAATGAAGTTACATCACTACACTTCTGATTATTGTGATCGATGAGTACATTCACTAGTGACTGACCATATTATTCAGAAGTTCAATAGAATCAACCAAACTTGTGGTTGTTGGGGAAATTCTCTGAGCCATCAAGCCCGTAGATGTCACTAAGAAGAGGATCATTCACTTCAAATCCATCAATAAACCCATTGCTTGAACTAAAGTCATTGAAAGACATATGTAAGACACTCTGCTCTTCAAATTGGTACCGCGGGGAAGATGGTATGCCAATGGGAGGTTGTGGCTCGGCAAACTGGTATTGCGAGGAGGATACTATGTCCAAGGTAGGTTGTGTCTGTGAGCTTGGCTCGCCAAACTGGTATTGGGAGGAAGATGCTACGTCCATGGGAGGTTGTGGACATGAGTTTGTAATTTGCCTTGCTTCAGCTGGTACCTGATTGGCATTGCCTAGGACAGCATCATGCATTGCTTCAAGATCCCTGTAGAACTCCTGCAATTCGTCCTGCCCCAGGTTATAAATATTAGAATTCAACCATTGCATAAAACGACCACCTTCTTTATCAATAGCCTCTTGCAAACTATCCTTCCTCTCCCTTTCCTCATCCACCAACCCTTGCAAAGCTGTATACTGTTCACTTAACAGACGCACAGTTTCTCTCACACTGCCACCATCTTGGTTTATGCCATCTGGGACATTGTTGGGAGGGTGTGCATTAAGGAAGCGGTTGATAACAGCCTCGATAGAGGGACTGCCAATGGAGAAGGACTTCCCAGAAATAGAAAAGACAATAACCCCAACCATTGCACCACAAAGAATGGACAGCTCATGGGCCTTGCTGAACAGGCCTTGGCGGCGCTTGGAGAAGCATACCTGACGTGATTTAGTATTATCAACGCGCTTGATCTCAATCTTTTTCCTTCCTTTGGTTGTCTTGCCTTTCACCATCTTTCTATGACAATGAGGTTTCTTGTCTAAAAGTAATATTTGATAATGGAAATAATATCCTTCGATGAAAGGGAACACATGTGTTTATATAGATAACTATATGATGCTGAAAGATCAATCGAGATCTATAAAGATTTGAAAGCATTTATTCTGTTGTGGGTCATACTCTGATACTATATTATATTTTTTTGAAAGTAATTTGAATATATTTAGCATTTATTGTACTCGAACATAGAATTCATTAAATTTTGGCATTGCAGTATTCTGGAATACAGATAGACTTTGTTGGTACTGAAATAAATTCCTACCACAAGATATCTTTCACTACAAATTTTCAGTGCACTAAATAAATATATGCTTCTATATACTTCCAAATATGAACGAATATGCCATTATGCTAGATAGTACTGTATCTAACTAATTAATAACTACTCGTCTTTCTCTGGCTCGTGGCAAAATTCGGATTTTTATATTGTTTTTCACATATCTAATACTCCTTTTAAGAATTTCAGCAAATCTGTGAGATGTATTATTAATCAAAGGCTACCAAATAGTCAGTCATCAGTGATACAAAAAATTATTGAAATTGACCACCAAGATATTTGATAGAGACAAAAGAACACAAAAATAAAAATAAACATAAAAGAAATGATGTAATTTTTATTTTAGATCAGTACACAGAAAAACCCAACAATCTCAATTAAAATTTGTGAGGGCTAGGAGAATGAACTTTCACTATTGGGTAACACGGGTTGACTGATTGGTTTTGTTCATCAAAACTGTCGGGTCACGAGCTAATTATTTCTTTGTTTCCTGAATAATTCATATCATAAAAATAGGATGTGTGAACATAGTCTGGTCCTTTTGTTAAAGTCAGCTGGTCCCCTTGTTCTTTTCGTAAATTTAGTGTGAAATTAATGTTTTCCAACGATTATGACTCTAGCATGTAACGTTAAGACCCGATATTGTTCTTGGCTGGTTTTTCCTCCTTTTCTGGATGAAACAAGAGGGCTAAGTTCCCTATACTGATTATATATTAAGAAAAAAGTATTACAATGCTTGTAGGTATTGTTTCATTTGTGCGAGGTTGCTGTCTTTCCAAGGCGAATTCCTTCTTTAATTTTTTCGTCCATCCATTGACCGTGGGGTTCTTTCCATTGCAAATCCTATCATTCCTATAGTGTTCCATATGCTCCAAACCATTGGTATAATCACTTTCATAGAAAAATGGGACCTTTAGCAGCCTTTTACATTTCTTTATTGCTTGCTCAGTGATTGCAGTTAATGTGACATATAACCAAAGCAATAGCCAACATGTCCTTGCAAAGTTGCATCCTAGAAATAGGTGAAAAATGTATTCAATCATTGCAGGATGCACATCTCACGAGTATAGTCATGTAGCACTAGAACAAATGTGGTCATCTATAATATTCCCAAATTTGTCATAAAAAGGTCCAGTTTTCATCACTATAAAACTTTTCAGATGAATTTATGATGAGATCACATTTGTCATACAATACACATTTATACTACGGTGGTGAAATGACTAAATCATCACAGAGTGAGCACTTCTGTGACAAGAATAGAGACCATCACATAAGTAAAACCACATATGTGACGGTCACTACTTTGTCAGATAATGCATCACCATCAAGCATACCATTAACGACACGTACCAGAGTGACATAGTGCTGACATGTCCACAAACACGTGTCGACTGTATGTGACCACATGTCTCCTGCTTATTAATCTACTTGTTTCACTCTTATTTGTCCACATATCGCAAGCTCATTGGCCCACACGTCTCGTTCTCATTGGACCTTGTGTCAGGTGCTCATTACTCCATGAGTAGCGTGCTCTATAGATGATAAAAAAAAAAACTCGACCTGTCGGGGGAAGAAGCCCCCCCCCCCTCCCCTCTCCGACGGCATTTAGTAAGGAGAAGAGCCTCTCATGTAGGCCGAGAAAATTCCCAAACCCTCCCCCCAACCATATATAGGGACTCGCACGGTACTGTAGCGTGCACAGTGCTTGCCACTATGCTGCCCGTAGTATTGCAGCTGCACACAGTGTAAAAAGATCTCCTCGTTTTCCCCAGTTAAAGCATAGATAAAGACTCGCGCCATAGCTCTATGGATGATTATTTCTCCTTTTCAGAACTTTCGGTGATGTAGGCGTGAGCCGTCAGACTATGATCGACCCGGTCTTGTCCGAGAGGTCGCCATCGCAATTCGCAGGGCAAGGCCACCACGCCGCTGGGCCATGTAACTCTAACACACGCCATCACAATACGCACCTATGGCCGAGTGTTGCCTCTCCGAGCGAGCCGGCTACGCCAGTACCTCCCGCCAAGGGAACAAGATCGTCTGACTTCAGAGTCTCAAAGTCAGATCGACATGGGCACAAATCAACCGTCCAAAACTAATCGAACGGCAGCAGGCTGCAGGGAGAACGCAGGCAGACAAGCAAGAAGCTAACTCTAATATTCATTCTTCTTCCCCTATTTCGGAAATCCAAAACCTGATTTTAGGAAGATAAATTAATCATGAATATTTAAGGGCATGAAATAAGATATCAAAAAAATCCATTTTGACTCCAAAAACACAAAATTATGCTTTGATTATTTAAATAATGTATTTCGAAAATAGCTAATCGGCCACGTTGGCTGATCTTAGTATCAAAGTTGGCCGACCGATTAGCTAATTTTGAGAAATTTTATTTAAATCTCCAAAGCCGATGTTTTAATGTTTAGAGTCAAAATGGAATTACTGGTATCTCTTATTTCATCCCTCAAATCTTCATGATTTTTTGAACTTCCTAAGATGAGGTTTTGGATTTTTGAAATAGGGAAGTAAGAAAGAATTTTTGGCGTTGCTATGCCCCTTCTCCCTCGTTGTGTAGCTGCTGCCGTTGGATTAGCTTTGAACGGCCGATTCGTTGCCGATGTCGATCTGACGTTGAGACTCCCGAAGTCAGATGATCTGGTTCCCCGCCAAGCCCCATCGGTTGACAACGTTCAATCTCGGATACACTGTCGCGGGCCGCGCCGGCTGAGCTCCAGTAGTGGCTCACCGCTCAGCCTCCTACGAATTTTTTTATTCTCTCTGCTCTTCGTTGTCTTCGGTTGACTGGCGCGGGGAAGTCAAGAAAAGGATTATGGCACGGGCTCCTTGCACCCGGATGTCCTACATGGATATGTTTCGATCTGCTGCTGCTATTCCTTTTTCTCCACCCGATCACTGATTGGGTTGCGTCATCTTGCCAATTTGTCGACGCTTGAACGCCACCCTTCTGAGGATTAGGTTGTTCTTCAACCTAAAATAGTGATGCTCGTGTGGTGAAGTCACCTTGGACGGAGTTGCTACCTATCTAGGCTATGGTCCTCGTCACATCGGTTGATGGTCCATGTCATCAACGTCCTCCACCTTGACTTCGGCTACCTCGACATCAAGGGTGATCTGGTGTGGTACTCGTTGATTTTGACTCCAATCACAGCATCTACACCATGTCGACACTATATCTAGGAGCGTGGGGATGTTAGTCCATAGGCTTCTACTTTCACCTCGTCTCTAGTCTCACCGTTTGCCGTGTTCTTGTTACGTCTACAAGAGATAGTATAGTATTCATCATAGTTTATAAATTATATATCTAGAACTTACATATCTATCCGAAAAGGTATCTTGCTGTCAAGTTTTATGCTCTCATACTAGCAACTTGCCCGTGCGTTGCAATGGAAAACTATTAATTTACACAATATATTGAAGATCAAAACACGTGCAAGTTTTGTGTATATTAAATGCCAATAAGCTATATTGCGATATATAAACACAACTCTTTTTCAAATTTCAGACTTACATGCAAACAATACATAACTAACCATATTTTCTTGGTGACAAAACAGATCATGCCAAAAATGACAATCTATTGAACAATATTGCTTCATCAATAGTACTTACACCATGTTTGCTCTTCATTGAAAGTTTTTGAAAAATGCATCGAGTCATGTATATAACTGGTCAAAGCTCAAAGTTAACCTACATCAGTCTAAAAACTGACAAAACAGGAGAGAATCTAAGAAAAGGAAAGAAAAAGTACACCAGGTAGTTAGATCAAGCAATACAAAGAGATCATGTGAAATAACTGATCCAATAGCTTTAGTACTACAAATCGATGAATTAACATGGTATTTTTTATATGATACAATTTGCCAATGTACCACATTGACAAATACACTATCAACCGTCATGCATTAATTACACGTTTCCCTAAGATACCAGAGTTGGATAAATATTATCTTCTAGGGATGTCGTGCTGATGATGGGAGAAATAAAAGACATAACAGGTTAAGATGGATATACCAAATGACCAATTCACTATTGCAACAAGGAGATGCTAGGTGAGCATGTAATATACAAATAAACTATCTCTATCTACTCAAAACTGCCTGCCGTTGCATGTCTAAGAACCCTGTACCAAAGCATACCAAAAATGAAAGATCCACAATGAGTGTTCTGCTCGCATTTTTCTGATCACCATAAGCTATTTTTGAGTGATGTACCAAGCTGCATCTGCACAGGTATCAATATACAGTAGTATGAGAATATCATTTAGTGTAGATTAGTATACTAAAACAAAATCTCATCTTATAAGATTTGACTGACTATCTAACCATATAATTCATGAACTCAAGATTCCCACAGCCTTAACCACTAATAAGGCATTAATTAACCAATTCATCAACAAAACAAACAATAATAAAAAGATCACACGGCAGTCTCACATGGACATTTTACAAAGATAGAAGTAATTTTCTATGATCATTAGTTTTGAAAGGGTCAAATTAAACAAAAGGACACTGTAAAAAAGGCAAAAAAATGACACCATAATTAGTGAAGCTTCTGAAGAAAAGCGTCTAATCACATAATAGTGACGTATGAAAACTATATGCGTCACTAAACAAATCCCCTCATCAAGATGCGTCACTAATAACTTCGTAATAGTGACACTTCTACTCTTGACACGTCACTAATAACAGGGGCATGTAATTAATGATGCTGCTCAACATAACGTGTCACTTATGTATTTGGACCGGACCCAAAAAATTCTTTAAACTCTTCGCATCGATCGTGCCCTTCTCTCTCCGCTCTTCTCTGCTCTCTGCTCTCTCTCTCTCTCTCTCTCTCGGAGAGAGCTCGGCGGGGGGCATCGGTGGCGGTGATGCACGAGGGAGGAGGAGGGGGGCCTCAGCGACGGCGCGTGGGGAGGAGGAGGCGGGCCTGGGCAGTGGCGCACGCAAGCCTTGCACTGTGGCAGAGGAGGAGGCGGCCTTAGGGATAGGCTGGCATGTGAGTCCCACAGAGAGGTAATTAGGATAGAGGATGAAATATAGAGGATGATGGGTGCGGAAAATATAATATAGAGTAAAAAATATTGCTAAGTAGAAAAAAATATTAATTTTAGAGGATGGATTTAGAGGAGCACAAATGCAGCCAGTCTCACGATCCCGTCGCTCCTCTGTCCGCTACGGGCCTGGCACAACCTCCCCTCCCTACTATCAACGACAAGGTCACGGCGGACCGAGAGGAGCAGCTCCAGCGCAAGAGGGAGTCAGATCCGCGGAGGTCGAGGCAGGCGTGAATCCGATGGCCGCCTCCGCTGCTGCCGGCTGGCAGAGGTGCCCTGGTTCCCACTCTCCCTTGCCTCTTGCTCGGCTGCTCGCCGGATCTGGGCATCCTCGAGCCGGATCTGTGGCACCCTAAGCCATAGGGCCGCCGCCGCCTATGTCCTCCTCCACGGCACCGCCTCTCACATGCCTACGACCGACGCCTCTCCTGTGCCTGCCTCCCTTGCTTGCAGCAGCCTCATGGGGCTCCAGAGGCGGTGAACGATGGTTGGGGCTTGACCGAGGCAGCGGCCCCGAGTGTGCGTGCAAGGAGGCTTTCGGGCTCGGGCAGCTCTTCGCCTCCCTCAGCTTCAACCGCCACTCTTGGGTGGTCCCGCCCACGCGGGGCATTGAGGACCGCGTGCTACAGCGCCGGCTGGTCCGCTACCTCACCACGCGGCCCGAGTGGCGGAGGACCGGCAGCAGAGACCACGTCGTGCTTGCGCACCACCCCAACGGGATGCTCGACGCGCACTACAGGCTCTGGGCCTGCGTCTTCATGCTCTGCGACTTCGGGAGGTAACCGGGAGGTTTTTTCTAAGATAAAGCCAACTTGGCTATTTCTAGATGTGGTATGCTATCCACTGGACTTGCCGCATGTCTTTTTGGTCATCTTCATTCGATAGTTGCAGACTGGTAGCATTTTGTGATTTTCATCCTTGTTCGGTAGTTGCAGACTGGACTCCTTGAGATTGTTAGTTCGGTAGGATATATGGTGTCAACAGCACTGGTAGCATTTTGTGATTTTCATCCTTGTTCCTAGACCCCCATGTCACGCCCTCGGTTACACCCACAGCCCATGAGGACCCTGAGCGCGGAGTCGTAGAAGTGGATGCTGGGCCTCATCGTGGAGCACGAGTCAAGAGACCTGTCGAGAGGCTTAACCTGTAATTGGGCTTGCATCACGCCCGGCCCAGTTGGTTGTGTAACGTGCAAGCAAGTGCACGGGAGAGAGGGGATAAGAGAGAACGAGTGAGGAAGGACGAGAAACGAAGAAACTAGATGAAACTACTCTGAACCCTAACCTCTCCCTCTGATCCTTCTCGGTCTGCTACTCTCCTACCCTCCGACTATTGCTGCTGTGTGATTCTCGTGACATTCTGGTATCAGAGCCATTGAGGTTCCTGAATCTCGGAGCCTTGATCTATAATTCCAATCTGAGGCTGGATCTCGGGTAGGATTGAGAAATTGATCGCTACTCTTGAGTTCCGTAATTCCTTGGTTGGTTGGTTCGGCAAGGAGGAGGACCAATCGGTCATAAGCTGGCGAGGGGACCCCGTCCTACTCTTACCACAAGGATGTCGAAGGTGGAGGGAGAGCTCACCACCATAGATCAGAAGGTTGACGCCATGCTCAAGCTGCTCGAAGGGATGAACAAGTGGAGACCCTCGGTGGATTCATCGATCTATATCATCACCAAGTCGGTCAACAACCTGATGTTGCGCATCGAGGCGTTGGAAGCGTCTTCACTAGGCGCTCCGCCAGGGGCACCGCCGCGTGAGGCAGAGGTGCGGGCCAGTGGCCACCACGTCGATACAAGTCACCAGGGGAACTCTGATCGGACTCTCACCATCCTTCAGAAACCCCTTGTCAAGGGTGAGCAACCGTTGACCAAATCCTTGTCAAAATTTTACGAGTCTGGTATTGAGCACGGTCTAGTTGGTAACACTGGCTATGGGGGTAGAGACTATGGTAGTGGTCAGTATTGTTTCCGTATGCCTAAGTCTGAATTTCCTAAGTTTGATGGTGAGAACCCCATGTGGTGGAAGGATAGATGCGAACGATACTTTGAGATGTATGAAGTGCCATACCAGTCATGGGCCCGTTTTGCAACAATGCATTTTGTTGGAACAGCCGCACTTTGGTTGCAAACTTTTGAAGCTTTGCATGAGTCGACTCTTGGGCTGCCTTAGTAGTTGCTGTCAATGAGAAGTTTGGTAAGGATAGGTATCAGGATCACATTAGGGAATTGCTGACACTTAAGCAGGATGATAGTGTCGAGTCTTATCATGCTAAATTTGAGGAGCTCATGCATCGTGTCTTGTTGCATAATGGGTCATATGATGAGACTTTCTTTGTTAGTCGCTTTCTGTTAGGGCTAAAAGAAGATATTAGCTCTGTGATACAGCTTCACAAACCGAGAACAGTTGATCTGGCTCTATCTCTTGCTCTTACACAGGAAAGGGTCTTGGAGGCATAACCAAGGCGCAGACAAAATTACAAAAATGAGGGTGATAATCCTTATAAGAAAGAGTTCAGAAATCCATCTTCTGCTAAGGGTGTTTTGGGCTCGGTTCCTGAGGAAAACAATAAGAAAGAGGACAAGTCAAGTTGGGAAGGAAAATATTCTTCTCTCAAGGCGATGCTAAGGGCAAAGGGTCTCTGCTTCAAATGCCAAGAGAAATACACTGGACCTGACCACAAGTGTCCACAGAACATATCCCTGCACATATTGGAAGAACTCTTGGAAATGCTTCAGTTGGAACAAGACACATGCACTGAAGAAGCAAGAAGTAAATCATCAGAATCTTCACAGGAAGAATTATATCATTTATCTGTGGCAGCAGCTGAAGGTGGCACAGATAAGAAAACAATGAAGCTGTTAGGGAGGGTGGCTGGCCAGAATGTGCTCATACTTGTGGATTCTGGTAGTTCTAGTACCTTCATCAGTGAGAAATTAGCCCACAAATTGTCCTCTCCCATGAAGTGGAAGCTACTGATGTGGTCATTGCAAATGGGAAGAAACTGAGGAGCAACATGATGCTTCCAAAACTGGAGTGGTGGACTCAGGGCACTAAATTCCACACTGATATGAGAATATTGGGCATTGGTTGTTATGATATTATTCTGGGTATGGACTGGCTCTCTGAATTCAGTCCAATGTGGATTCACTGGAAGAAGAAAATCATCAGATTCTCCTATGGGAACAAGAGGGTGACATTAAAGGGAGTTCATGATAAAACAAAGAGATGCTTGGCCATCTCAGCCAAGAAAATCAGGACATTGATTAAAAGAGGGGATCTGGCCCAGTTAGTGCAACTTTGCCCTGACAGGGAACAACAGCAAGGGGAACCATTACCTGAAGCAATTGCAACTGTTTTGCAAAAGAATGCTGCTGTGTTTGCAGAGCCCACAGAACTACCACCTCACAGGTCTTGTGATCACTCCATACCACTGATGGTGGGAGCAAAACCATTCAGTCTCAAACCTTACAGGAACACTCCCTAACTTAAAGATGAACTGGAAAAGCAAATTGTGGAGATGTTGCAGAGAGGAATTATTCAAAAGAGCACAAGTCCATATTCTTCACCTGTTTTGCTAGTCAAGAAGAAAGATGGCACATGGAGGTTTTGTGTTGATTTTCGAAGACTCAATGCAATGACAGTGAAGAACAAGTACCCAATGCCAGTTGTAGATGAGCTATTGGATGAATTACATGGTGCTAAGTGGTTCACTAAGTTGGATCTTCGGGCAGGTTACCACCAAATTAGGCTTAACCCTGCAGATATACACAAGACATCATTCAAAACACATGAGGGTCACTATGAGTTCAAGGTTATGCCATTTGGTCTCACAAATGCCCCAGCAACATTTCAAGCTCTCATGAATGACATTTTTGCTCATCTCAATAGAAAATGTGTGTTGGTCTTAGTAGATGACATTCTGGTGTATAGCAAAACCATCGAAGAGCATGCCCAACATTTGCAAGCGGTGCTAGAAATATTGGCAGAACATAAATTGTTTGTGACAACCAGCAAATGTTCCTTTGCCCAGAAAACTCTAGAGTATCTTGGTCATTTCATTAGCAGGGAAGGAGTGTCAACTGACCCAACCAAAGTTATGGCTGTCAGTAATTGGCCAACACCAGCAAATGTCAAGGAGGTTAGGATATTTCTTGGGTTGGCAGGATATTACAGGAAATTCAACAAGAGTTATGGTATTGTGAGCAAACCCCTCACTGATTTGCTCAAAAAGGGCTCTATATTCCAGTGGACTTCTTTGGAACAACAAGCATTTGACTTCATCAAAAAAGCACTGACCTCAGCCCCCGTGCTGAAACTACCTGACTTCACTAAAGAGTTTGTCATTGAAACTGATGCCAGTGCCACAGGAATTGGAGCAGTCCTGATGCAGGGGGGGGGGGGGGGGGGGGGGGGCACCCACTGGCTTTCTTGAGCAAGGCTTTGGGGCCCAAAAATCAGGGATTATCTACTTATGAAAAAGAATGCTTGGCACTGATGATGGCGGTTGATAGGTGGAGGCCTTATCTGAACATGCTGAATTTGTGGTTAGGACAGATCAGAAAAGTTTGGTGGAGCTGGTAGAAAAAAAAGTGTCAATACCAATGCAGCAAAAAGCATTTGTCAAGCTCATGGGCCTCCAATTTCGCATACATTACAAGAAAGGCATTGAGAACAAAGCAGCTGATGCTCTTTCTAGAATGCCCATTGCAGAAGAAGCTTGCAGTGTTTCTGTATGCCAGCCCAAGTGGCTTAATGAAGTAGTAGAAGGATACTATAATGATGATCAAGCCAAAAAGCTACTGGCTGAGCTAGCATGTGGATCCCCTACTGATCAGCATTTCAGTTTGCAGGATGGAATGATAAGGCACAAAGGAAGAATATGGGTGGGAAAAAAACAACAAAGTGCAGTTGATGATAATCAAAGCACTGCATGATAGTGGCATTGGAGGGCACTCTGGAATTACTGCAACTTACCAAAGAATTCAAGCATTGTTTGCATGGCCTGGTATGAAGAAACAGGTAGAAGAGTATGTGCAACAATGCAAGATATGTCTCATGGCTAAGGTGGAACACACTAAATTGCCCGGATTGTTACAACCATTACCTGTACCACATCATGCCTGGTCTAGCATTAGTATGGATTTTATTGAAGGATTGCCCAAATCACAAGGATACAACTCTATCCTGGTAATTGTGGATAAGTTCTCCAAATATGGGCACTTCATACCCTTAGCTCATCCATTCACTGCCCAACAGATTGCCCAGGTGTTCTTTTCTCAGGTGTATAAGTTGCATGGATTACCTGAGGTCATAATTTCTGATAGGGACAAGATATTTACTAGTCAATTTTGGCAAGAACTATTCAAGTTGTCTCAAACAAAGTTGAATATGAGCTCTTCCTACCACCCTCAAATAGATGGCCAAACTGAAAGACTTAACCAGTGCTTAGAAACTTACTTGAGGTGTTTCATCCATACCTGTCCCCAGAAATGGCATCAGTGGTTGCCTTTGGCAGAGTTTTGGTACAATACAACATTTCATTCTGCTCTGAATACCACACCATATCTGGTGCTATATGGTCATGAACCACGACATTTTGGCATTAGCACCATTGTGGAGAATGCAAGTCCTGAGGTGGACAAGTGGGTATCTCAGAGGGCCCTTATGACTCAAGTGATTAAGCAGCAGTTGCTTCGCGCTCAACATCGTATGAAGTCTCAAGCGGACAAGGGGCGTAGTGGACGCTCCTTTGAGGTCAATGACTGGGTTTATCTAAAGCTGCAGTCTTATGTCCAGATGTCTGTAGCTAATCGGAGCAACCAGAAACTATCATTTCGCTACTTTGGACCCTATAAGATTCTGAAGAAGGTGGGTGCTGTGGCTTATGAACTGCAACTGCCTGAGGGTAGCAGAATTCACCCGGTGGTACATGTTTCCCTATTGAAGAAAGCAGCTCCAATGGATGCACAGGTAACAACTGATATCCCTGTCAATTGTTTTGCTGATGAACCTACATTGTCTGCACCTATTAGGTTTCTGGAAGAATGAGTGGTACAGAAAGGCAACAAATCTGTGACTCAAGTGCGCGTGCAGTGGGAAGGATTGCCAGAAACTTTGGCGACCTGGGAAAACCTGCTGGATATGCATCATCAGTTTCCTGGTACACTAACTTGTGGTCAAGTTAGTTCTGAAGGACAGGGGGATGTCACGCCCTCGGTTACACCCACAGCCCATGAGGACCCTGAGCGCGGACTCGCAGAAGTGGATGCTGGGCCTCGTTGTGGAGCACGAGTCAAGAGACCTGTCGAGAGGCTTAACCTGTAATTGGGCTTGCATCACGCTCGGCCCAGTTGGCTGTGTAATGTGCAAGCAAGTGCACGGGAGAGAGGGGATAAGAGAGAACGAGGAAGGACGAGAAACGAAGAAACTAGATGAAACTACTCTGAACCCTAACCTCTCCCTCTGATCCTTCTCGGTCTGCTACTCTCCTACCCTCCGACTATTGCTGCTGTGTGATTCTCGTGACACCCCATATGGATATTTTTGCCCCAATCTGTATTTAGATTCCTCAGGAAATAAAATTCATATTTCCTTCTAGTTAGTGTTTAAATTACTTAGGCAAATAATAAATGTTTTTAGAAACCATGTTTGGAGATTAAGTTTCAGTCCTGAAACTGCTGCATATTGTTCTATAGACTCAATAAGTTGAATAACATTGTTCTACTCCATTTTTGAAGACTAAACACTTGAAAATAATATACTTTACTCCTCAGTCACTCAGCTGAGACAACATGATCTGGTGGCATGTTGATATCAGAAATCTGATGAAGTGATGTAAGTAATTTTAAATCTGAGTGAAGAGAATGCATCTATTCCTTACACTGCCAATTTGACACTATTTGTGAATATTAATAAAAAAAAACAAAAGAAAAACTTGACCTGCAAGGGGTATGACGGTCCCCGGGCATTGCATTTAAGGAGAAGATCCTCTCACGTAGATCAAGAAAACCCCCTCCCCCCATCCCCCCCTTACATTGGGGTCACCAGCCTTGTGAGAACCTGGGCCGGGGCCACCATGGGCGCCGTTGCTTCCAGAGGCGAGGCCTTAACCAAATGCTTTGGTGTGGGGAGAGGCGAGGGTATTTTTTTAATCCAAATCGCAAATTCTCTCCCACTGGGAGTCGAACCTGGGACCTGGGACGTGCTACTCAGGCACCTTACCAGTGAGGTAAAGGCCCTTTCGCACTGGTAAACTCTTGCGCGTCTGATACATACTTCCTGAATCCTTCTCTTATCAACTAAAATTGATCACATTCAAGGACAACCGATCACCTTATACCTACAAATCGTTTAACAGCAATGAATCAGCTGTCTACTTTGGTTTTGAATTACTCAGGGCAGGATGCATCCATCTCAGTTTTAGTGGACTCAATCTATGCTTCAGAGAACATAGCAACTGGTTATTATGACACTTTTTTTGACAGTGAGGTAGCTTTCTTTTACATGTGCATGTACACCTCTACATATGAAACAACCATTGTATTTGGTTCTTTTAGTCTTATGTAGTGACAATGGAACCTTGTTTGTAATTTTGCAGGATAGCTGCAGTTTAGGAAAAAAGAAGAAGAGGTTCATGGAAGCTAACACAAAAAGCTGACTTATACCAGTTTACTTCTTGGTTTTGGACAAAGCTGGAATACTCAGAGTTATCTATTGTTTCTTTCTACAGTCAATCTGACAGAACCATTTGCTTTCTTTGTTGACCTGTTTGCATGAACATATTAACTTCAACAATAATCCAAACGAAAACTGATCTATGTATTTATGCTATTTATACTTACCCCTGCTTGTTGTATTCTGAAATTACTGATTCTGTTTTTGTGCCAGTAAAGTGTAATGAACTATTCTGAAATTCTGTATATTCTTCCTTGCTTGTTGTTGTATTCTGAAATTACTGTTCATTGCGTTATAGGTCTCCATCCAATCTGAGGATGATAAGGTGGTTGATGGCACAACAGAAATGCAAGGCATAAGCATCTAATCTCACGGTACCAGTATACTCCTCCTAAGTCCTAACCCAGCCTCAATAAAACATAAGCCATGTTAGTCATTTAAAAACTGTGCTGCCTATCTTGTACTAGCGTGCTTCTTTTTTCAGTGAAGGATTTGTTCATATAACATAAATTACAAGTAGTATTTATCTCTGCTTGTTTTATTTCTTGTATACTTGTTCAGAAAGGATTACAAAGGATGATGCATATTTGATTCAGTAGAGCTCTAATATCTTATATACTAGCTCGATGATGATTTGAAACGAGAAAACATGCATTCCTTGTTATCTGAGTTGTGGTTCTCAAGTCTACCTTCTTAGATAAAAAAGAGTAACTTACATGATTATTAATGTTACCAATGTCAGTGCAGTAATTCTGTGTTCTACATATCAGGCTGCCTTGCTCTACTGGATGGCCGTTGTGGAGCGATGGGCACCCACTGCAGCAATAGAGCAATGACCTTTCCTTAACTAAAAATTACCTCAGGTAATTAAATATGTCAACCGATCTTAGAAGATAATTTTAGATTCTTCTCTGCATGTTGTTCTAAACAAGTGTTGCTTTGTGTGCTGAGCCAATCAGAGTAGAGCTCCATAGCAATTGTTGCTCTAAACAAGTGTTGCTTTGTGTGCTGAGCCAATCAGAGTAGAGCTCCATAACAATTGTTAATTTTCTAGCACTTGTACATCTATTTCAAGATAGTCTGAGCCAATCAGAGTAGGCCAAACACTAATGCCCTGTGATGATTCCAAACTAGGGAAAGCACTATAGTTATAAATATTTGATTTGGTGCATTTACTGTGCAGGTCAGAGCATAGTTAGCTGTTGCCACTGATTTGCTCTGCTTGGAAGGAAATGGAGGAAAGCATATGTTCAGGTCAGTCACTTCTCTGAGCACTATAATGTTAGCCTTGGCTTGGGTCATGGATGCATTCTCCTGTTTTTTTTACGATATCATTGCAACTCAATTCATCATCACTAAATAAGAAATATTTGTCATTATCATATCTAAAGAAAGATTTCTAAATCCACTTTTTTAAACTTCTTAAAAATAAATTTTGGTGTCTGTGTTATATAACACAAGTGGATCATGACCTTACAGTAGTTTGCAGCATAGTGAGAATGTGAAATGTTGAATCAATAAGACTTCCTAATTTTAATAACTGAAATGTTGTTGGCTGCTCTGACCTGGACATGTTCTTTTTTTTTTTGTTGCTGAACTACATCCTTCCAATTGTCTTTTAGACTGTTTGAGTTCACAGCAATCCACTTGCTTAATCATATGACTGACCTGCATTTCAATATGTGATGTACTGTTTTCATCTGTGTGTTTTACTTGCTTACATTCTTCTGTCTATATAATCTGTTAATTATTTTTTCTTTCCAGTGTCCAGATATAAACTACCTGGTCATGGGAGATTACGTTTCCTCTACTCCAGGTTGTCGCAGCGAGAAGGTTGAAATCTGAAGATAAGCAGTCCCACAACCAACTCCAACGCAAGAAATTCAACAGATCCGAGCGTCTCTCTACGTCACATACAACAAAAGGCAATTGTTTTCTTTTATCTTAGGTCAGCTGCTTGATCTTTTGCTACATCATTGAAGTCATTGTCTTTATTGTTAGAGTAATATGTAGCCCATAGTGCTGGGTATATTTGGCCCATGGAGACCCATGTACAGAGTTGTATATATTCACCCTTCTAGGGTTTGGAGTGGCAATACAGACAATTTTCCTCCAATATGGTATCAGCCTAGGGTTCTCTCTCCTCTCTCCCTCCCTCCCTCTAGCCGCCGCCGCTGCATAGCCGTCGGCGATGGCCGGCCACCGACCACCTCCCTCCCTCTCCTCCTTCCCTCCCCTCTCCTCCTTCCTTCCCCTCTCCTATGTGGCTGCCCTAGCCGCCGCGCCGCCGCACGGCACTGCGCCGCCACCCGGAGCTGCCGCGACGCCACCTGGAGTCGCGCCGCCACGCAGGCCGCACCGCTGGCCCCTTCAGTTGCCGCGCCGCCCGATCTGGATGCCGACGGCACCGATCTGGTTGCCGGCGGTGTTGATCCGATCATAGGTGTCGTGGGCCCAGCCACGGGCACCGTGCGCCCGGCCGCCACCGCCATGGGCTAGGCCACTGTGGGCCCGGCCATGGGCACAGTAAGCCCGGCCGTCGCCGTGGCTATCGCCGCTATGGGCCCGGTCACCGTCAGGGCTTGGCGATCCCTCACCACTGCCGACAAGGGCAAGTAGGTGGTGGTCGCTGCGGGTGGCCTGCCTCCTGTGCCTTACACTGGCCTGGGCATGCCCCCGACTGTTGGCGCCACCTCGACCGATCCAGGCCTGGCCACCACCCTTCACGCTGCCCAGACCCAGGCCGTCGCGGTCGTGGAGCCTGTTCGCGTAGCTACACTCGCTTGGGAGCGCGAGCTTGTTGCCGCGAACACGCTCTACCGCCGAGATGTGGAGGTTCAGCACTTCCTCGACATCGCCGCCACCCACCAGCCCATCGGCCCCGACCCTCACACTGTGGCGTCCTCGTCATAGTCACTTCCACCCCTCCGCCACGATGCCACTAATCAGATTGTCCAGCAGCTCCACCTCCCGGCCGTCGGGGTCTAGAAAATCCACGCCCTGGTCTCCGTCTTCCTCGACCCTGGGTCCTCTGCCTACGGGCGCTGGCGTGACCAGGTCCTCCTCGCCCTCCGTCGCTATGCTCTCGACGACCACATCCTCGCCGACACTCCTACTACAGAGTAGGATGTGCTCTAGGTGCACCTCGACAGCGTCACCATGTCCTGAATCATTGGGACCATCTCCCTAGATCTCCAGGTCATCGTCCGGTCCCACGGTGGCACGGCACGTGAGGCCTGGTTGGCTATCGAGGCCCAGTTCTTTGCCAATACCGAGGCCTGTGCGCTCCACCTCAACGTGTCGTTCCGCACCTTCCAGCAGGGCGACCTCTCCATTGGTGAGTACTACAGGAGGATGAAGGGCATGGCGGATGCACTTCACGACCTCGGTTGCATGGTGAGCGACCAGATCCTAGACCTCCATGTCCTGCGGGGCCTCAACGCCAACTATGACCTTGTACGGACATGGATCCATCAATAGCACCAATTCCCCTCGTTGCTACAGGTACAGGACGACCTCGTCCTGGATGAGATCACCCATGGGCTCACACCAGCACCGGCCCCCACCACGCTCGTGGCTGCCCCACTGGCCTCCACTGTACCACCAGTCACCTCCCTCCTCGGTGCTACTCCACCTGCGCCCGTCGGGAGGGGGGGGGGGGGTCAGGGGAGTACTACTGCTCCGGCTTCTACGACCTCGACTCCTGCCACTGGGGGTTCGCCTTGGCCATCCTTCAACAATCCATGGTCAGGGCGCATCTCCATGTGGCTCTTCCAGGCTCGGGGGGGGGGGGGGGGGGCGGGGGGCTCGTCCTCAGCACTTGCCTACGGCCATGTTCACTGGCCCTGCTCCCCTGGGTCCAGGGACCTAGACTGCCCCTGCTCCGCCACCTACCTGGCTGGGGAGGGGGGGGGGACCTCACCTGAGCACCCCAGCCAGCCACCAACCTAGCTTGGGGGATGGGACCAGACGGCTCTGGTCAGCACCTTGGGCCTGAACCCGCTGGTCAGCACGGAGTGGATCGCCGACTCGGGAGCCTCGTACCACACCACACCAGATGCTGGTATTTTATCCTCCATCCATCGTCCTCCTCGTGCCCTTCCTCCATCATGGTTGTGGATGTCACTTGTCTTCCGGTTCTGCTCCTGGGTCTTTTCGCCTTCCGAATGTTCTTGTTGCCCTGTAGATAGTTCACAACCTTCTTTCCATTTGCCAATTTACTGTTGATAACTCCTGTTCTGTTGAGTTTGATTCTTCTGGTCTTACTGTAAAGGATTCGACTTCCCGGAGTCCTCTTCTCCGATGTGATAGCACGGGGCCCCTTTACACCCTTCGCCTTCCTGCTTCCGCTTCTTCGTCGCCGCCTCCTTCATCGGCTTTTGCGACTACACCATCTTCCACGACTTGGCACCGCTGGCTTGGGCACCCCGGTCACGACGTTTTGGCCCGTCTTAGTCGTAGTTTAGATTTTCATTGTACTAGGGCTTTTGATGAGCATCTTTGTCATACGTGCCAGTTAGGTCATCATGTTAGACTTCCTTCTTCTTCTTCTTCTTCACATGCGAGTCGTGTTTTAAATCTTATTCACTGTGATTTGTGGACTTCTCCTGTCATCAGTATGTCTGGCTATAAGTATTACTTGGTGATTGTGGATGATTTCTCTCATTACTCCTGGACTTTTCTGTTGCGTGCCAATTCTGACACTTTCCCTACCCTCCTCAATTTCTTTGCTAGGGTTTTCACTCAGTTTGGGCTCACCGTCAAGGCCGTCTAGTGTGACAACGGCCGTGAGTTCGACAATCGCACCTCTCATGATTTTTTCCTCTCTTGTGGTGTTCACCTACGCATGTCGTGTCCATATACCTCGCCTCAGAACGACAAGGCTGAGAGGATTATTCGCACCATGAATGATGTCGTGCGCACCCTTCTCCTCCAGGCCACCCTTCCTGCCCGCTTCTGGGCCGAGGGTCTACACACAGCCACTTACCTTCTCAACCGCCTTCTCTCCATGGCCTCACCTGCTACCACTCCTCACCATGCCCTTTTCCACACTCCTCGGTATGATCACCTTCGGGTCTTCAGGTGCGCCTGCTACCCTAACACCTCTGCCACTGCTCCACACAAGTTGGCACCTCGATCGATTTGGTGTGTCTTCCTTGGCTACTCCCCTGATCACAAGGGGTATCGTTGCTTCGATCTCACCTCTCGTCACGTCCTCATCTCCCGGCACATCGTGTTTGATGAGTCATGATTCGGACTTCCCATACTCCACCTCCACTACCCCCTCCCCTGATCCTACCCTCGAGTCCGTTTTTCCGACTGACCCGGTGGTCCAGCCCCCGACTTTTGTTTACCCCTTTCTAGCAGGTTCAGTGATGGCACTGGAGTCCTTGCTTGTGCCACGCACGGCCCTGGAGCCCTCGCCTGCCCCATGCGTGGCCTCGTCGCCACTCTTTGCGCTGTGGGAGCCCCCGGGTTTTGCTGGCCGCTTCACCGAGCCGGTGCAGGTCTACAGGCGCTGTGCAGCGCCGGTCCCAGAGCCGGTGGTCTGCCGGTGGTCTCTCCGCCACCACCACCTCCGCCTGAGCCAGTGGTCTCCCAGCCACCACCGCCTTCGCCTGAGCCGGTGGTCTCTTCACCACCACCACCTTCGCCTGAGCCAGCAGTGCGCTCTTGGGCTCGCTCTCGGCTCGACCCATAGGTGTACCACCCGTCTGTCATCCATTCGGATCCTAGACACACTCATCCCATGGTGACATGACAGGCGGCTGGTGTCCTCTCTGCCGTCGAGGCGGAGCCGGGCATCTCACCCATGCCCTCCTCCGTTCATGATGCCTTGGCGGATCCTCACTGGCGTCAGGGTATGGAGGAGGAGTACGCGGCTCTTCCTACCAACCAGACGTGGGAACTCATACCACATCCATCTAGTTGCAATGTGGTTGCCGGCAAGTGGATCTGGACGCATAAGCATCGGGTTGATGGATCTCTGGGGCTTCACCCAACGGCATGGAGTGGACTACGACGAGACTTTTATTCCAGTGGTGAAGCCGGCCACAGTGCGCACAGTTGTCTCACTGGCTCTCTCCTGCTCCTGGCCCGTGCATCAGCTTGACGTGAAGAATGCCTTTCTACATGACACTCTGACTGAGACAGTGTACTGCAGTCAGCCAGTAGGGTTTGTGGATTCTAGTCGTCCGGATCTCGTCTGTCGCCTCAACAAGTCACTGTATGGCCTAAAGCAGGTGCCTTGTGCATGGTACTCTCGGTTTGCCACGTTCTTGGCCTCGTTGGGCTTCACCGAGTGCAAGTCTGACACTTCTCTATTTGTCTACCGTCGGGGCTCTGAGGCCGCTTACCTGCTGCTCTATGTTGATCACATCATACTCACTGCTTCCAACTAGGCCCTTCTTCAGAGTATCATTTAGTCACTGCAACATGAGTTTGCCATAAAGGATTTGGGTGTGCTCCACCACTTCCTGGGTGTCACTGTGGAGCCTCGTCCCTCTGGCCTCTTTCTTCACCAGCGGCAGTATGCTCTTAATATCCTGGAGCGGGCTGGGATGACTGATTGTAAGCCCTGCTCCACTTCGGTCGACACTCAAGAGAAGCTCTCAGCGGACGCGGGTGCTCTGGTTGCTGACCCGACTGCTTACCGGGGCCTTGCTGGGGCTCTTCAGTACCTCACCTTCACCAGGCTGGACATCACTTATGCCATCCAGTAGATCTGTCTTCATATGCATGATTCTAGGGGTCACATCTCACTGCTCTGAAGTTTCTGCTGCGCTATGTTCGCGGTATTGTTGACTACGGCTTGGTTCTTCACCGGGCCCCATCCACCAAGCTCATCATCTACACCGACGTGACTGGGTCAGGTGTCCCAACACTCGTCAGTCCACTTCTGGCTACGTCGTCTTCCTCGGCGGCAACCTGGTCTCCTGGTCGTCTAAGCGGCAGCCGGTGGTCTCTTGCTCCAATGCCGAGCTGGAGTACCGGGCGGTTGCCAACGGCGTGGCTGAGGCATCCCGGCTATGACAGCTCTTGGCGGAGCTTCACAGCCCGCTGACCAGGAGCACGCTCGTCTACTGCAACAACGTCAGCGCCATCTACTCTCCACCAACCCAGTTCAACATCAGCGGACAAAGCATGTGGATATCGACCTTCACTTTTTTCGGGACCGGGTTGCCATTGGTCAGGTTTGGATTCTCCATGTCCTGACCGCTTCCTAGATTGTCGACATCTTCACCAAGGGTCTCCCCTCCTCAACATTCTCGGAGTTTTGGTCCAGTCTCAATATTGCTAGTGGCTAGTTGTGACTGCTGTTGGTGGCCCTTAAAACCCAATACCGGCCACTAACCGGTCGGGAAATGCAAGGTAAAGATCAAAGTTTCATGAATATTTGTTTAAACTAATAAAGTTTCACAAGTTTTGGTAAAATATGTGTTGGCAGGATCAAAAGGGTCAAAATTGTGTAAAAACATGAAGAAACGTCCCGTCGGCCGATCATGCCGTAAAACAGCCGGCCGACAGGGTCGTACGAGGATGAAATCAGGGCCCGGGTAGGGTCGTGATGACTGAAATCAAAACCCACCCCATAGGGTCATCTCAGGCTGAAATCAGCCACCCGGCTAGTCAAAACAGAGTCGTCATCAGGCTGATTATCCAACCCGGCCGATTCTTCAAACACTCCAAGATAAGGTCGTTTTCCATTCCTGGACTAAGGAGGGTAAAAAGTGGAAAAGTAGAGGAGGCAACTAGGTGGCACAACATGGACAAGTGAAAATATGACCCGGAGGGGGTCGACACCCAGAAGGGGCCGTCGCCCGGCCGGCCAGGCCGCCCGGCCTACCCAGCCTCCTGGCCTAGGATTTTCCTCCTGGGGTGTCTAGTCCACACGACCCATTATGCCAACCAACGCCAAGTGGATAAGGCGGTCAGGAATCGACCCAACAACCGTAATCTGGACCGAATCCGAGCTGTTCGAGGGAAGGCGGTCGGGAACCAACTCAATCCTATGGCCGCTCGGCCTGGGCTGCCGCCCGGCGGTGCATGCCGCCCGGCACACCTGGCCGCCCGGCATGGCCTGTCGCCTGGCGGACCGACTTTTGGCCACCGACTCTTCTCCACCTTGAAGTACCCGCCAAGCCTTTGACACCTATAAATAGAGGGGGAATTTGGTAGAATAAAAACATCAAGCAAGTGAAACACATTGGAGTCTATTTCCCACTACTTTTCTTACTAGTAGAGTAGGTTAGTTAGTCGGGAGTTAGAGTCTAGTCGAGAGCATCGCTCGGGATTTCAGAAATCATCTCGGAGTCTTGGTATCAGCTCTCTTGTGTCTTTTCTCCTTTCGTGAGACTTATCTTTTATTAAATACAATTATCTTTTCCTTATTTATCTTGTCAAATATTTATCTTTACTTAGTCAATTTCCTTAAATTACAATTATCGGGAAAGAACTTTGAAGCATAGTTTACTAGATTCCTAGCTAGGATTTAATTAAGTTTAGTTCTTGAATAGAATTTAGACTTGGTTATTCCCCGACTATTCTTCCGCTAGGCCAACGGAAGAATATCTAGTGAAGGCGTAGGCGCGGTGCCTAAGTTAACACTAGCTGGATTTGCATTCGTCTCCACGAGCTGTGTGGTAGGCGGTAGGTGGTGACAGCTTTAGTAGTGCATGAGGTTAGTTACCGACCCTATTAGTGGATCATTGTCGTGCCCTGAAGTAAATTTATTGGTGAAAGACTCGAGGCTGTACCATGGATTTGGTGTAAGCACTCAACCCGAGTCACTAGGAATTTTGACGCTTGACTAGATTTAGGAAAGTTTATCTTAGAAATTTTAGACTTAGACTCACTATCCTCCCGGCTAGCTTAATCGATCTCTTTATCTATCTTAGTGTGGATTTCTCCTGTATCACTGCTCCCCTGTTTATCATTGAACATCCTTAAACCCGTCTTTGGTCAGTTGGTATAACTCTTATAGCCATATCTTTGTTAAACCAAGATACTCTTACGCCTAGCTTCCCTGTGGAAAATAAATACAATACCTTGGAATACTCCCGGGTGAAATGCTACAATAGATGTTCCGTGCGCTTGCGGATTGGTTCACTCTTCTCTTAAAGCATAACAAACATCAATTAACACTTCGAGCGTTGTTACCAGATAATATATTGGTGCGACGTTAAGAAGTGCCAACAAGCATTTCTGGCGCCGTTGCCGGGGAAGCAATAGGCTAAGATATCAGAATTTGAATATTGATATTTCTATTAAGAAGTTACCGCTTTCCTTTGTGAGCTTACCCTTGTTCTGTTTATCTGTGGTGTAGACAGGATGATTTGTGTATGGTTTCAACCTACCAGAAAACTATCACAACGATCTGGAGGCTGTTGAGGAGAGTGCGTCAATGACTCACCCCTCCTTGGTCCGTGCTTGCTCTTGAAGCACCTCTGATCATACAATCTCAGCTATGAATCTCGTCTCCGTCCGCTCAACCAACCATGGCTGAAAAGACGATCCATGACTACTCCGCCCCATCTGCACACAACATCCGCACCGGTCCAAACCCGAACATGGGGAACGGAGGCTATGAGCTGAAACCAGCCTTAATCAACATGGTTCTGGCCAGTCCTTTCTGTGGCAAGGCATCAAAAGACGCAAATGCCCACCTCCCACAGTTTTTGGCGGTGTGTAGCACTTTCACCATGAGGGATGTGACCCCTGAGGCCATTTGCCTTCGCCTTTTCCCATTTTCACTCTTGGGGAAGGCGAAGCAGTGGTTCTACAGTAATCAAGAAGAGCTCACTACATGGGACAAGTGCTCCAACGCCTTCCTTGCCAAGTTCTTCCCGCTAGGCAAAACCAACGCCCTGCGGAATAAGATTTCAAGTTTCCAACAGCTAACCGATGAAAGCATCTCTGAGGCATGGGAGTATTTCCAAGACTATACTATGGCATGCCCACATCATGGAATGCAAGATTGGTTGCTAATCTAAAGCTTCAACCATGGGCTCAACCGTCCTGCTCGTGAGCACCTAGATGCTGTCGCTGGAGGTTCCTTCTTCTCTCTGAAGGTTAAAGAAGCTCAAACTCTCATAGAAAAGATGGTCGCCAACTACAGTGGCTATGATGAGAGGTAAAACCAGCTGCAACCCAAGATGAGGGGAGTCCATCAAGTTGATGGTATTGACATGCTAGCAATCAAGATGGATCAACTTTTGAAGAAAATGGATTCGCGTCAGACTGCCTAATCCTTAGACTCTTGCATGACTTGCAAAGTTTGTGGGAATGTTGGACACATGGGAAGCCGCTGCCCAGAGACTCAAGAAGAAGAAGAAGTTAACTACCTCAACAACAACAACAACAGCAACAACAATGGGTTTAGGCTCCGTACGAACAACTTCGGATGGGAGTCCAAGCCAAACCTCTCCTTTGACAAGAACATGGGTAACTCTGGAAACTATATTCGTAATGAACCTTCCTTCCGTGATCTTGTTCTAGGGCAATCTAAAATCAATGAAAGTATTAGTAGGAAATTTATAGCTACTTATAACGTCATAGAAAGTATAGGTTCTCATATGGAAACCTTTAATACCTCTCTGCAAAACCAGCTTAGTCATAATAAAATGCTAGAAACACAAATTGCTCAGCTGGCCGCCTCTATTGTTAAGCCTAACGCGGGCAAGCTCCCCGGTCAGCCGGAAGCTAGCCCCAAGGAATAATGCGGTCACAACTAGAGGCAGAAAATCTACACGGGATCCGCCAAATCCTAACACTACAGGGAAGACCAGGGAAACTGATGAAGAGTCAGAAGGGAGGAAGAAATTGAAGTTGAGGAGACAAAGGCGCCCCTCAAGAAGGCGCCACATGAGTTCTGTGATACCCTGGTGTTGCCATTTCCCTCTTGCCGGAGGAAGCCAATAGTGGACGAACAATTCGGGAAATTTGTGGAGGAAATAAAGAAATTATATGTCAACATACCACTACTTGATGTTATGCAGGTTCCTACATGCTCCAAGTACCTAAAAGACATCCTTAACAAAAAATGCCCAATGCCGTCCATGGAGGTTGTCAAATTAACAGAAGAGTGCAGCGCCGCTATCTTGAACTCCCTCCGAGAAAAGAAGCGAGATCTGGGATGCCCAACCATCCCATGTTCCATCGGGATACAACAATTCAACAACGCCCTTTGTAATCTGCGGGCAAGCGTGAGCGTCATGCCAAAGGTAGTGTATTACCAACTTGATGTCAATTTATTATCCCCTACGGCAATGTGCTTGCAGCTCACCGACCAATCAGTTCGCTACCCTGCGGGCATTGTGGAGGATGTACCCGTAAGGATAAGGAACTCTATTGTTCTCGTCGACTTTGTGGTGCTAGACATGGAGGCCGATGCAAAGACACCACTTATACTAGGAAGGCCATTCGTTAGCACCATAAATGCCAACATTGATGTTGGGGCTGGAGTAATCCACCTTAACATTAATGGGCACGATGAAAAGTTTGCCTTCAAGCCCCGAATGGAACAATGTAATCAGGTACGCATCTTTTATGGCAAAAATCCTAATACGGTGCAGAAAATTGAGGTGTATCCAATTCCATCAAAATTGGGTGCATCGGTGGTAAAAGTTGAGAACACACCACCACCGTCCAAGAAGAAGAACGAGCCACAAGAAATGAAGAAAAAGGTCGCCGCCAAGCCAAAGAAAATCAAACAAGTATGGCAGAAGAAAGAAGTTGCACCGACCGTGGAAAATTCTCCATCCACGGTAGGCACCGCGCAAAATTAAGCACGGAGGACGCCTTGTCCAAGACGAAAAAAATTGAGACCTTCGTCGGAAGTTAACTGATATTTATCCCCCCTTCCCTCATACATACCACTAAATTAGGTCATTTTTATTTTCATCTTAAACCATTAAATTAGGCTATAAAAGAAAAGAATATAAAAATAAAATTTGTGAATTTTTTTTTGATGATTCGGCCAAGTCTTTTGTCCGGGAGGTCATTTTCGTGTCAAAATGACCATCTGGTTGCTGATTCGGGGCTTTAACCTAGATTGGAAAAAACCAATCAAATTTCGGCACCTCGGAGGTCATTTTCATGAAAAACGACCACCAGCTGGGTCATTTCTGCCGCCCGGCACAACTTTTCTTCGGATTCTTGGCACTTTTATAGCAAGGATGATGGCCATGAGTGGATGAGGAGTGGCCACCTCTTCACATGTGAAATTTTTTCACCTAGAGCCCTACATTCCAAAAAAACAAGTGAATGAGAGCCACACAAATCACTCTATCTTTTGGTCATCCACTCTCACCTGCCACTCTATTCACCTGGGCACCATAGAGGGCAGAACACTCATTGCAAAAATTCTAACTTTGGCCATCCCATCAATCCCTCCTTGCTCCCTATCCTCTCTCCTTTTTCGGAATAATGGAGGTATGCATTTCACGTGGCACCTGTACAAGCAACTTGCCCACCAATAATGCACCTAAGTGGGAAGAAAAAGGGGTGCCGGCCGGCATGGGGCACCGCCCGGCGTAGCCCGCCGCCCGGCCTGGCCACTCTCCTCCCAAGGCTCCTCTTGAGCCTATAAATAGAGGGCTCACTCTCCTTTTGTTCTCCACAACCATACTTTCAGCTGAAAACATCTTCCCTCCCTCTCAAACTCTCTCCCTTTTGCACTCCTTTTCTCAGTCCACTAGTTCTTTCTAGTAAGTGCACTTTGAACTTAGCAATAAAAGTGTGCTGCGATAAAACCAACTAGAGGGAGTTTGTTGTCACCATTGCACGTTTGAACGACTAACACTTGGACTACTAACCGAATGACTAACCGCTAACCATTATCATCATTTTGTCCTTCGGGTATTGCGTCCAAGTAACCCTTTTGCAGGAATGGCAAATATATGGAGAGGCCTCTACACCAAGTTCAGCAACAGCAGCAATAGCTCAAGCCGTGGGAGGCACACACCAAGTGAGCACTCAGAAGCAGAACACTCCGGAGCTTCACATGGGCATGCTCCGAGTTATCTCTCAGACACAATGTCCACATCCGAAGCTCCAACAGAGCAAAGCATGCAAGATAAAGAGTTTGACAAGTTCATGGAGAGTGAAGAGAATATGGTGTTCAATGACTATGACGAGCAAAGCAAGCTCACCGCTATTTGGGACCGGGAGTTCACATCCGTGCGCAAGTTCGACCACAACTTCCTCGAGCGAATCAGCGTCCTCACTGATTTCGAGTACGCGCTCAACACGGCCAGATGGTATGATTTCTACCACCTCGATGATTATAGTTCTAAATGGCTTACCATCGAATTCCTTTACACCTTAAAAGTCCACACCACTCCATCCAACAAATTAGGCACTCTCTATGAATTTTGTCTTTTTGGTGAAACCTATAAATGGCCTTTAAAACAAATTAGTACCTACCTTGGTTTTGACTATAAGGCCACCATAGACATTGATAAACTTAAAGGTTTCACCCCGCAAAGACTTTGGGCTAAGATAGGAAATCCCATCACGGGGCAGAAGCGCACTAGCGATATTCATAACCCTTCGCTCCGTATAATTCACTATTTTATCACTCACTACTTCACCCTTCGAGCTGATGTATGTTCAGTGAATAGTTTGGATAAAGCCTATCTCTATGCTATGATAAAGAAAATTAAAACGAACCTAATATTCTTCCTCATCAACCATTGGCTCATCCTA
Organism: Eleusine coracana subsp. coracana; assembly: GCA_032690845.1. NCBI lineage: Eukaryota > Viridiplantae > Streptophyta > Magnoliopsida > Poales > Poaceae > Eleusine > Eleusine coracana. The sequence goes on from CM064432.1 coordinate 8,041,842, forward strand.
GCATTCAAGCAGCATGGACCTATCACTTTTACACATTTTGTCACTAGAATTGCTAGAAAGGTTGGCGTGCTCCATAGAGCTAGAACAGATCGTCTCCCTAGTGCTCCTTTGCTAGGGAAAGATCACTTTTGACATGCCCACCTTTTGAAGGAGGAGAACAATAGGTTCTACATGCTTTATCCAGTGCAAGACGTAGAGGTAGAACTGCCTAACCCCGAGTTCACCATCATCGGTAGAAAGAACTTTCTAAACAATTGACATGCTCCCGTGCAACGTGCACGACACAGTGTTTCAAGGGATAGGCCAAGAACAAGAGCACCTCGAACGGGTGCTTCGGGAAGCTCCCAATACCATTGGGAGCAACCACAGTTCCCCGGATTTACTAGCTCGTCAACACACTACACTAGTTCATCCCATGAAGAGTATGAACCGTCCAATTCCTATGGGATGAGAAGTTACCATCAACCTCATGGAGGCATAGGAGCTTCATGTTCTGCCCGATTTACAGAAGTTGGAAGATGACATGCAATACCTGGCTGCAAACGCTTATGAGACAAACATACAAACTCAAGAAATACAAGCAGCCATAAGGGATAGGCAAGAATGGCAGCAGCAAACATCAGAACAACTTCAGACAAATCTCTCCATGATGGACCAACTGTTCGGCCACTTCAACATCGATTATCAACCGCCACAGTGAATGTCATCCAAGCTTAAGTCTTGCAAAGACCTAAGCTTGGGGAGGTACGTAACCAAGGTGTGCCATTCGTCCTACCCTCTTGCCTTCTTTCTCTAGTTAAGTTGTTTTATTTCCTAAAAAAACCCAAAAAGATTTTCAGTTGTGATAGAATTTAAGAAAACCCAAAAATATTTTTAACTTTCAAGGAAAACCAAAAAAATTTGCAAAACCAAAAACAACAAAAAGATTTCTTGTTTTGAATAAAATTTGAGAACTTAGTCTCTACCTTGCCTATGGAAATGATGAATAGTTGCTTTATTAGCTCCTTGTGAGTCTCAAGCATACAATCTCTACTCTTCATTTTGGTGGGTAATGGTAGACCGGCATGATGATAACGCTAGTCTCTTTATGTTTTAGTGGGTGCAAAATGGTTAATAAACACCAAGTCTAGTTGTTGGGATTCATGATATAACATATTTTGGATGAGTCCATGATCTCCTCATGATTAGAGTCCAATGATTTCTTTCAAAATCATGCTGTAAAGACCCCCCTACTTGATGTAGTTCTTTCCTATGATAGAAAAATTCCTACCAAGGTCATATATTAATTATGAACCCACTTTTATGCCATCCATGTATGCATTGAGTTTGGTTAGGATTTGATCCTTATGAGGGACTTGCACTTTCAAAGCCAATCATTTTCTTTTGAGTTATCTTTGAGTTCTCAAACAATCATGCTTGGTTATGCGGTTTCCACATTGGATTCAAGCATCCACTTCACCAAGCATGTTAGCCAAAAATCTCTCTACGAAAACCTTGATCCTACAAGAAAGATTTTGGTCCTCCCAAAATAAATGCTCAGAAAAAGTTTACAAAAATATTTGAACCATTGAACTAGCTTCCCTACACTATGAGAGCTGAAAAGAAAGAAAGAAATAAAAAAAATGATGAGAAAAATTATCAGCTCTCATAGATGTACAAACATCAAGTTTCAAGGTTTATTCTTTTAGCAAAATAAAGGACCATCCTTTCACTCTAGCACAAAAAACCAGTCTTTGTTAAAGATTTTTGCTATTGTGCTAGTCCACTCCTTCACGTGTGTCCATTCTCTCCCTCTCCCCTGGACATTATTTCCAAATGGTTGGAATGAGAAAGTGCAAAGTCTTTTCGCTAGGACCATCTCTTAACTTAACAAAATATGCATACTAGATGTGCCATCCTACCAAGCTCCACATATAAAGCCAAATTTCATAGAGTATGATGAGCACTTGGTGAGGAAATAGACTTTTTTTGAGAGATGAGAGTCATAGTGAAAAATTGCACCAAGAGGGAAAATTTTCAATCTTATGCAGCATTACAAAAACTTTGGACTCATGATCATGTGGGAGGTTGAGTGATAAAATCTAAACTAGTTGTTCTGAGTTTCAACCGCTCATGACAAGGTCATAAAATGCCTAAGAGCCCCACTTACAATGAGAAAGACTTAGTGATCAACTTGTGTTGGTTTACTATTACCCCTATGTTGTAGAAGTATGTGTTTGTGCACTTGATCCTTGCAGGGCTCTAATATTGAAGCAACTCCTAATTCATCATTTCCAAGTTTTAATTTGCTCAGGACGAGTAAAGGTTTAAGCTTGGGGAGGTGTTGGTGGCCCTTAAAACCCAATATCGGCCACCAACCGGTCGGAAAATGCAAGGTAAAGATCAAAGTTCCATAAGTTTTAGTGAAATATGTATTTGCAGGTTCAAAAGGGCCAAAATTATGTAAAAAACATGAAGAAACGCCCCATCGGCCGATCATGCCATAAAACAGCCGGTCGACAGGGTCGTATGAGGCTGAAATCAGGGCCCAGGCAGGATCATGATGACTGAAATTAGAACCTAGCCGACAGGGTCATATCAGGCTGAAATCAGCCACACGACTGGTCAAAATAGAGTCATCATCAGGCTGATCATCTGACCTGGCCGATTCTGCAAAACACTCCAAGATAAGGCCGTTTTCCATTCTCGGACTAAGGAGGGTAAAAAGTGGAGAAGTAAAGGAGGCACCCAGGTGGCACAACATGAACAAGTGAAAATATGACCCGGAGGGGGTCGGCACCCAGAAGGGGCCGCCGCCCCGCACAGGCCGCCACTCGGCCTACCCCGCCGCCCGGCCTGGGATTTTCCTCTCGAGGTGTCCAACCCACTCGGCCCATTATGCCAACTGACGCCAAGTGGATAAGGCGATCGGGAACAGACCCAACAACCGTCATCCGAACCGAATCCAAGCTGTCCGAGGGAAGGTGTTCAGGAATCGACTCAATCCTATGGCCGCCCTACCTGGGCTGCCGCCCGGCATACCCGGCCGCCCGACACACGTGGCCGCCCAGCATGGCCTGCCGCCTGATGGACCGACTTTTGGCCACCGACTCTTCTCCACCTTGAAGTACCCGCCAAGCCTTCGCCACCTATAAATAGAGGGGGAATTCGGCAGGATAAAAACATCAAGCAAGTGAAACACATTGGAGTCCATTTTCCCACTACTTCTCTTACTAGTAGAGTAGGTTAGTTAGTCGGGAGTTAGAGTCTAGTCGAGAGCATCGCTCGAGATTCCAGAAATCGTCTCGGAGTCTTGGTATGAGCTCTCTTGTATCTTTTCTCCTTTTATGAGACTTATCTTTTATTAAATACAATTATCTTTTCCTTATTTATCTGGTCAAGTATTTATCTTTACTTAGTTAATTTTCATAAGTTACAATTATCGGGAAAGAACTTTAAAACATAGTTTATAGATTCCCGGTTAGGATTTAATTAAGTTTAATTCTCGAATAGAACTTAGACTTGGTTATTCCCCGGCTATTCTTCCGCTAGGCCAACGGAAGAATATCTAGTGAAGGTGTAGGCGCGATGCCTCTGTTAACACTAGGTGGATTTGCATTCGTCCCCATAGGTTGTGTGGTAGGTGGCAGATGGTGACAGCCATGTCCGTCCCTTTAGTAATCCACCATGTTCGGGAAGTCTCAAGCAGGGTTGTCTAGCAGTAATGTGCCCACTAGTGCACGAGGTTAGTTACTGACCCTATTAGTGGATCGTTGTCGTGCCCTAAAGTACACTTATTGGTGAAAGACTTGAGGCTGTACCATGGATTTGGTGTAAGCACTCAACCCGAGTAACTAGGAATTTTGACGCTTGACTAGATTTAGGAAAGTTTATCTTAGGAATTTTAGACTTAGACTCGCTGTCCTCCCGGCTAGTTTAACCGATCTCTTTATTTATCTTGGTGTGGATTTCTCCTGTATCACTGCTCCCCTGTTTATCATTGAACATCCTTATCCCCGTCTTTGGTCAGTTGGTATAACTCTTATAGTTATATCTTTGTTAAACCAAGATACTTTTACGCCTAGCTTCCCTGAGAAAAATAAATACGATACCTTGGAATACTCCTGGCTGAAATGCTACAATAGATGTTCCGTGCGCTTGCGGATTGATTCACTCTTTTCTTAAAGCATAACAAACATCAATTAACACTTCGAGCGTTGTTACCAGATAATATTTTGGTGCAACATTAAGAAGTGCCAACAACTGCAGGGGGGTAGCCCTTTTCTTTCTTGACCAGTCTTGAACTCCGCTGTGCCGGTAGTTCTAACTGCGGGGGGTGGGGATGGGGGTCTTAGAGTAATATGTAGCCCATAGTGCTGGGTATATTTGGCCCATAGAGACCAATGTACAGAGTTGTATATATTCACCCTAGTGGCAATACAGACAATTTTCCTCCAACATTTATATTGCAGTTAGCTTTTGCTCTTGTGCACAAGCAGTTTCGGTTCAGTTTTGTAGCCAATCTTCTCTGCTTGCTCTGTACTTGTAGATTATTGTGCAGTTCAATCAGCACTAAGCTACGTTATGCATGTGATAGTATTCTGTTTGAGTGTTTAGTAGAACAAAGGTTTATTTAATCATTTGACTTTGCCACCTTGTTGTAGTGTGCAAACCTTAACTAGAATAAGTGTATTTGTGGTGTATATGAGATATAGAGATTTTGGCTATTTTAGCACTCAATAGAGTTGGCTTCTCCCAAATAGCATTGACATTGTGGGCTTCTCCCAAATAGCACTAACAAGATGGTCCAATAGCTATAATAACATTATCTCATTATTTAAAACATTTTGATTTTATTTATTATTTTCTGGCTAGCGAAATGACCATATTGCCCTTCTATTTTCAACACCCGCACAGTGATATTTCTCCGTATCTCTCCCGTGTTCTCTCTTTTATCAATTCAATAGAGATGACATAGAACAGAGGGAGAGACGAGGGACTGGCGGCGGATGACCATGCAGGTCACCGGCGTCGTCACGGGTGCCGCCTGCCTCTCCTCTGCTCTGCGCGCCCAAGCCCCATCTGTTCCACGCCCGGCGAGTGCGCCTGGCCCTATCTGTTCCGCGTGCCCGAGACCATCTTCTCTGCACGTCCGTCCCCATCTGCAGCGCACGCTCGCCCCCATCTGCCTCCATCGCCGAAGCCCATCTTGTAGAACTGATGATTCAAGGTGCATCGGTTTTGACTATATTCTGAGGGGTAGGATCTGTTTAAGAAGCATATTGTTGAAATCTCAAATTCATATGAAACCCAAGATAAGACAGTGGTCCATGGATGAGTCTTTTGAGATGGATTGGATGTTAAATGAGCACAACTCCGGGTACATGTAGTTTTCCATGTTCTATTTTCACAATGATTTAAAGTAGAATCACACTTTAGAGACTGACCCCCCTTAACTAGTTTATTCACATGATACTCAAATAGGCTTGTTATGAATCATAAATTTAATTTTGCAATGGTAGAGGCAATCAGTCCAGTGGTAGATTGGGATTCAATACAAATTCAAGAAGAAGATGAGGAGGAGGGAAGGCTAGAACTTTGTAACGAAGAACAAGTCTATGCACTGCTAGGTTTGAGGCATGAGGATGAAAGGTAAGAAGAAATGCGTAGGGATGCTGATGAGGACATCACTCCTATGGATACACACAACACTCCTCCAAATCTGGACTTGCAAGGTCCAATGACTAGAGCTCGTACACGACAACTAAATTTAGAGGTGAGCTCGTTCCTACGTTCTTTGCTATATGTTACTTTTGAGAATGGTTTGCTACCTAATGATTATTTTATGATTAGAAACCATGGAGAGGACCAGGAGATGATGGGAGAAGGATTTGGAAACGTGGAGGGCCAGCAAGGGCTTGGAAGCCAAAGTGGAGGCCCAATCAAAACCGACTTCGAGTCTGTTTTGGGGCCCAGGACCAGTCTGTACTAAAACGGTCGCCCAGGACGCATACGGACTCGGATTTGGACGTTCTACATATGCACGGAAAGATAAGGAGAAGACCTTTCCAATGCCGCCGGCCTCATGTCAAAATTCATCCGGAGTCATCAGGAATCGTCAAAACAAGAGAGAGTCCAGAATCTGTGTCGGTGCTGCGTCGCTTATTTTTTGTCTTTGGGCCTTGTATCTAGTTGAGCCCAATTCGGGGCGCGTCCAGAGGGTCTTGCACGACCCTAGGGTCTTTATATACAGCCACCGCCGCACCATTAGGGTTCGGGTTTTGCTTAGATCAATTCTGTTCATAAACAGTTTCGCCGTTCATCGGTTTGTGAGACCCCAACTTCGAGAGTTTAATCATACATCTGCAATTGTGTTGCATTATTCGTTGTTCTTGCTTGTGTTCTTGATTCGCAGGCAGGGATTAGCCTTCTCGGCGAGGTCAATCGTCTTTTGGACGGTTGATAACCAGAGGAAACGTCGTGCTGCGATTGCGGGGTTTAGAACGTGCTGTTCTGAAGCCGGATCGATTTGTGTGTCGCCTCCGACCAAATCAACTTACCAAGAACCTTTCGGAAGATCGGGAACCCTTGTCCACATCAAGTGGTAATCAGAGCTTCAGGTGCACCGTCAGGTTCATACTACCCTTTAGTTTTGGTTTCGTGTTCTTCCTATCGTCCACTGAAAATACCAAAAAAAAATTTTTCCTCGCCCATAACCACGTGTTTAGCCTTTGCATATTTCAATTTCAGAGTCCGTAGTGTTGAGTTTGTGCCCTAGTTCTTGTTTAGTCGCTGGTTTAGTTTGTGTTTTTGTCGTCAGTAGTGTTTCCCTTGCAACCCTAGCCGCCATCCCCCTCACCATCCTCGGTTTTGTCGGCTTTGTGTGCTAGGGTTGATTGATCAACACGCCCACCCTAATCCCACCCTAAACCTACCCTCACCACCTCGGACCAATTTTCATAAATTCCACTTTCCGCTGCATCCACCTCGCCAAAAAAACTCCCTACCCGACCCCAAGCCCGACTCGGATTTCACTGAAACCACCGGGTTCTTCAAAACCGATTCCGACACCCCTTCGGTAAAACAGCCATAACTTTTCGCTCGGTTGTCCGTTTTGGCTGAAATTTTTATAGGAGATTCTAGACGAAAAGTTGGGCATACCCACACTCGGCTACGCCCTGTGTGCCCTCGTCAAAAAATTCAAAAAAAATCGGGAAGATAAAGAAAAAATTCATTCAAGTTGAAACCCGACGTTTTCTGAAACTTCAAGATTTTCTGTAGGCCACGTCCTAGCTCGGTTTGAGCTGAAATTTTTTGTGGTTTCTCCCTCTTTGCTAGTCAGTTGGAAAAAAATATCAAAAAAATAAAATAAAAAAAAAAGAAATTTGGGATTCCTACTAGTGCTCCATCTAGCCCCCTGAAATTTCTGAGTTTGGCTATTTTACACTAAGCCCCCTGTTATCGGCTGTGTCCCTTTGTCTCCTTGTTTCTTCTTTGCTATCACTACTGTTCTAGGACATAGTTAGACCAGCAACTAGGGACAAGTTACTTGGGCACTTATTCAGCTTTACTATCTGTTTTTGATTTGTGTGCCACTCATATATACATATTTGGCCTTCCTAGCTCTACATACTTCTTCTGGACAGCACATAGGTTATTTGGTAACCCTTGCAATCGTGGAACACTTCTCCCTGGTATCCTTCGCTTTGTTGTTTTCAGAACTTTGTAAGAGCTTTGCAAGAAGCTTACTTTTGCTGTGTTGAGAGACACCACTGCTTAGTAGTTTTGTAGGGATAACCTTCACTTTTTTGTTTCCTGTTTTGGTGTTTCTGATGTCAGGAAGCGACGGGGAGGGTGCTTCACCCTCAAAATTGGATGAGTGCGTGAGCCAAAATCAGTTACAGAAGGCTTTGCAGGCGGTTCAGAGTGATTTGGCAGAAACGATCACCAGGGCCGTCACCGACGCCGTCACCAAGCTTCACCTAGGAGAAAGCATTGAGCGGTTGGATAAGAGAGTCTCTAAGTTAACCGATCAGGTTGTCGAATTGGAGACCGCTCACAAGACCAACAACAACAACAACAACAACAACAACAACAACACCAACACCAACAAGAACACCAACAACGACGTTGAAGGCGATCATGATGAAGCAACGGTGTATAAGGCTGATGGCACCGTCGATAGGTCAGCTACAAGGACCGCAAGGTTACGACGCCGTTTGCAATGTAACCCTCAAGGTATGGGTGGTTTCCACAACCACACCCGTCGCACACAAGGTAACTATGCTCCAGATGATCCGTATGCTAAAATTAAGTTTTCAATTCCTTCGTTTTCGGGTCAATACGATGGTGATGCTTACCTTGATTGGGAAATGACGGTAGAACAAAAATTTAATGCCCACCTTGTTCCTGAACAACATAGAGTTAGACAAGCCACTAGTGAGTTTAAGGACTTTGCTATTGTTTGGTGGAGTGGTCTAGCTGCTGAAACCGATTTGCCTACTACTTGGGAAGAACTTAAGGTAGAAATGCGTGATCGTTTTGTTCCTCCTTCTTTTTATAGAGAAATTCGTAATAAACTGCAGCGTTTAGATCAAGGAGATAAAACTGTTCAGGAGTATTTTAGTGAGCTTCAGAAGGGTTTGATTCGTTGTGCTGTGGTTGAAAAAGTAGAGGATCAGATTTGCCGCTTTTATTCTGGTTTGAGAAAAGAAATTCAGGACATCCTTGATTATAAAGAATTTTATACCCTCAACCAGTGTTTCCAGTATGCTATGCTTGCAGAGAAAGAATCACAGGGACTTTTCCAGGCTTTTGAGGAGTACAGCAAGTCCAGGAATTTCTACCCACCACGGCCGACGGGGACTTCGGGGCTGCCCAAGCCATCTTTCCGGCCGCCCCCACCAGCTAGTGTTGTTTCTGCAGCACCAAGATCAGCCCCTGCCCCTTCTACGCGCTCAGGTAAAAATTCTGTGCAGGTACCGGCTAGTAGTGCCTCCTCTGTTGCTTCGACGGGACGCACTATAGGGATTCAGTGCCACCGCTGCCATGGTCTTGGCCATGTGCAGAAAGATTGCCCAAGTAGGCGGGCATATGTGGCGACAGATGATGGCGGTTACATGAGCGCCTCCGATGTGGAGGATGAGGAGGAGGATGTCGCTGCCACCAGCGGTGACCTCGTCCTTGGAGGCGGAGATACCACGGGCTATATGAATATTATTGTGCAGCGTGTGCTTAGCACACAAGTCCAGCAACCCGAAATGATGCAGCGACATAACTTGTTCCAGATTTTCTTCGTCATCAAGAACCGTCGGGCACGTGTCATCATTGATGGAGGAAGCTGCAACAATTTGGTGAGTTCTGATGTGGTTAAGAAGCTTGATTTGACCACACGCCCACATCCACATCCATACTACATTCAGTGGTTAAATGACTCTGGAAAAGCTAAGGTAACACAAACTTGCAGAGTTCCTTTTTCCATTGGTTCCTATGTGGATTCTGTTGATTGTGATGTTGTACCCATGCAAGCTTGTTCACTTTTATTGGGTAGACCTTGGGAATTTGATAATGATGCTGTACACCATGGTAAAAGTAATAAGTACACTTTTATGCATAAAGGAACTAAAATTACTTTGTTACCAATGACCCCTGCTGAAATTGTACAAGCTGATTTAGAACGAGCTGCTAGTTTGAAAAATAAACGCCCTGAAATTCAGCAACCTATTAATTCTGCTTCTACACCAAGTAATGTTAATGATTCTTCATGTTCTAAGGGTGCTGCAATTAAATTACAAGGTCGTTCATGTCTTGCCACAAAATCTGAGCTTGCTGAAATTTCTACTGATGATATTTGCTATGCTTTGATATGCAAACAAGCCTTGTTTTTGCTTGGTGATATTGCTTCTTGTGCTTTGCCTCCTGCTGTCACCAACCTTTTGCAGGAGTATGAGGATGTTTTCCCAGCTGAGATACCCCCGGGATTGCCACCTTTGAGAGGGATTGAGCATCAAATTGATTTGATTCCTGGTGCTACTTTACCAAACCGTGCTGCTTATAGGACCAACCCTGAGGAGACTAAGGAGATACAACGACAAGTCCAAGACCTTTTGGATCGTGGGTATGTTCGTCAATCGCTTAGTCCTTGTGCTGTTCCTGTACTTTTGGTTCCTAAGAAAGATGGTTCTTGGCGTATGTGTGTAGATTGTAGAGCCATTAATAACATTACTATTAGGTATCGTCATCCTATTCCTAGGCTAGACGACATGCTTGATGAGTTATGTGGTGCTATAATTTTCACTAAAATTGATTTGCGTAGTGGCTACCATCAAATTAGAATGAAACTTGGAGATGAATGGAAAACAGCTTTCAAAACCAAATTCGGGTTGTATGAGTGGTTAGTAATGCCTTTTGGGTTAACTAATGCACCCAGTACTTTCATGCGTTTGATGAATGAGGTTTTAAGACCTTTTATTGGCAAATTTGTGGTTGTTTACTTTGATGATATCTTGATTTATAGCAAATCCACGAATGATCATATGATTCATTTACGTGCTGTTTTTGATGCTTTGCGAGTTGCACGTTTATTTGGTAACCTTGAGAAGTGCACCTTTTGCACGGATCGAGTCTCTTTTCTTGGCTATGTTGTGACTCCACAGGGAATTGAGGTGGATGAGGCGAAGATTGAAGCCATAAAGAGCTGGCCTGTACCAAAAACTATCACACAGGTGAGGAGTTTTCTTGGTCTTGCAGGTTTCTACCGCCGCTTTGTCAAAGATTTCAGCACCATTGCTGCACCATTGCATGAGTTGACAAAGAAGGGCGTTGACTTCCATTTTGGTAAGGTACATCATGAGTCTTTTGATGCTTTGAAGGACAAACTTACACATGCACCATTGCTGCAATTACCCAATTTTGATAAGACTTTTGAGCTTGAATGTGATGCTAGTGGTATAGGCATTGGTGGTGTTCTGATGCAAGATGGTAAACCTGTTGCATACTTTAGTGAGAAAATTACTGGGCCTGTTTTGAATTATTCCACGTATGATAAGGAACTATATGCACTTGTACGTTCTTTAGAAACGTGGCGTCATTATTTGTTGCCCAAAGAATTTGTTATTCATTCTGATCATGAATCACTTAAGTATATTCGTTCTCAAGGCAATTTGAACCGTAGACATGCTAAATGGGTTGAGTTTATTGAGTCTTTTCCTTATATTATTAAACATAAGAAAGGGAAGGATAATGTGATTGTTGATGCTTTATCGAGGCGATATACTTTGTTGTCTCAACTTGATTGTAGAATTTTTGGACTTGAGGCAATTAAAGAACAATATGTTGTTGATGTCGATTTTAAAGATGTATTGCTGCACTGTAAAGAAGGTCGTGCTTGGCACAAATTTGTGTTGAATGATGGATTCTTGTTTAGAGCTAACCGCCTATGCATTCCAGTTGGTTCCGTTCGTCTTTTGTTGTTGCAGGAGGCGCATGGAGGTGGATCGATGGGTCATTTTGGTGCTAAGAAGACAGAGGATATTTTGGCCACACACTTCTTTTGGCCAAGGATGAGGAAAGATGTTGAGCGTTTTGTTGCTCGCTGCACTACATGTCAAAAAGCTAAGTCTCGATTGAATCCACATGGTTTATACATGCCACTTCCTGTTCCTTCTATTCCTTGGGCGGATATTTCTATGGACTTTATTTTAGGACTGCCTAGGACTAAGAGGGGGAGCGATAGCATTTTTGTTGTCGTGGATCGTTTTTCCAAGATGGCACACTTTATATCATGTCATAAAACTGATGATGCTAGTTATATTGCTGATCTTTTTTTCAAAGAAATTGTACGTTTGCATGGTATGCCTTCTACTATTGTTTCAGATCGTGATGCAAAATTCTTGAGTCATTTTTGGCGCACGCTTTGGAATAAGTTGGGTACAAAGTTGTTATTTTCTACAACTTGTCATCCACAAACTGATGGACAAACTGAGGTTGTGAACCGCACTTTGGGTACTATGTTGCGAGCTGTTTTGAAGAAAAATTTGAAGCAATGGGAAGAATGCTTACCTCATGTTGAGTTTGCTTATAATCGGGCAACACATTCTACTACCAAGGTAAGTCCATTCAAGGTAGTGTATGGTTTTGATCCCCGTACTCCACTTGATATACTTCCTCTACCTATTAATGAGAGAGTTCATATTGATGCTAAGGAGCGTGCTGAATTTATTTTGCAAATACATGAGACCACTAGACTTAGCATTGAAAAGATGAATGAAAAGTATAAAATTGCTGGTAGTAAGGGAAGAAAGGAAGTAAAGCTTGATGTAGGAGATTTAGTGTGGTTACACTTAAGGAAGGATAGATTTCCAGAATTGAGGAAGTCTAAACTAATGCCTAGAGCTGATGGTCCATTCAAAATAATAGAGAAGATTAATGATAATGCATACAAACTTGAGTTGCCTCCCGAGTTCGGGGTTAGTCCTATTTTTAACATTTCAGATTTGAAATCATACTTGGGAGAAGAGGATGAGCTTGAGTCGAGGACGACTCCACTTCAAGAGGGGGAGGATGATGAGGACATCACTCCTATGGATACACACAACACTCCTCCAAATCTGGACTTGCAAGGTCCAATGACTAGAGCTCGTACACGACAACTAAATTTAGAGGTGAGCTCGTTCCTACGTTCTTCGCTATATGTTACTTTTGAGAATGGTTTGCTACCTAATGATTATTTTATGATTAGAAACCATGGAGAGGACCAGGAGATGATGGGAGAAGGATTTGGAAACGTGGAGGGCCAGCAAGGGCTTGGAAGCCAAAGTGGAGAGGACCAGGAGATGATGGGAGAAGGATTTGGAAACGTGGAGGGCCAGCAAGGGCTTGGAAGCCAAAGTGGAGGCCCAATCAAAACCGACTTCGAGTCTGTTTTGGGGCCCAGGACCAGTCTGTACTAAAACGGTCGCCCAGGACGCATACGGACTCGGATTTGGACGTTCTACATATGCACGGAAAGATAAGGAGAAGACATTTCCAATGCCGCCGGCCTCATGTCAAAATTCATCCGGAGTCATCAGGAATCGTCAAAACAAGAGAGAGTTCAGAATCTGTGTCGGTGCTGCGTCGCTTATTTTTTGTCTTTGGGCCTTGTATCTAGTTGAGCCCAATTCAGGGCGCGTCCAGAGGGTCTTGCACGACCCTAGGGTCTTTATATACAGCCACCGCCGCACCATTAGGGTTCGGGTTTTGCTTAGATCAATTCTGTTCATAAACAGTTTCGCCGTTCATCGGTTTGTGAGACCCCAACTTCGAGAGTTTAATCATACATCTGCAATTGTGTTGCATTATTCGTTGTTCTTGCTTGTGTTCTTGATTCGCAGGCAGGGATTAGCCTTCTCGGCGAGGTCAATCGTCTTTTGGACGGTTGATAACCAGAGGAAACGTCGTGCTGCGATTGCGGGGTTTAGAACGTGCTGTTCTGAAGCCGGATCGATTTGTGTGTCGCCTCCGACCAAATTAACTTACCAAGAACCTTTCGGAAGATCGGGAACCCTTGTCCACATCAGATGCTGCCTCGAATTCAAGAGATAATGAAACAAATGCTTTTGGCATTCCTAATGTAGAGGGCACTGAAGGCACTGCTATTCCAGTGAATGATTATATTCCAGAGAAGACAATGATGGTATATGATCAGAATAGGCCTTCTATGACTGTGGGTACTGTATTCCCTTGTATGGATGATTTCAGATTGGCTATCAAGCAATTTTCTATAAATAAAGAATTTGAATTGGGCACTGAAGCAACTAACAAGTCAAGGTTTAGAGGGTACTGTAAGGGTGATGATTGCAAGTGGGCTATTGTTGGATTCAAGAAGCCAGACAATGTGTCTGTTATGGTACTAACTTTAGCGCTAACATGTTAATCAATTTGAGTTCTTGTTGTAAATATGTGACTTATATGTTTTGTTGTATTGTTTATGCAGGTCACAGTTTTGAATGACATACACACAAGTACCTCTAGCAGCAGGAGAAGGATCACTACACCTTCTGCCAAGTGGGTCGCTTCCAAGGCTGTCTCTATCCTCTGAAAGCATCCTAACATGGGTTCTAAGCAGCTGCAGACTACACTAGAGGAGGAACACAATTGCAAAATTGCTTATGATATAGTTTGTAGAGGAAAAAATAAGGTAGAGAAGTTGTTGTATGGTTCATGGGAGGAGAGTTTTCGGCTGTTGTGTAATTGGAAGGCAGAGGTCATGAAGAGGTCACCAGATAGTATAACTGAGATTGATTGTAAGGTGGTTAAGGGCAGGAATTATTTTCACAGATTTTTTTGTGCACATGGTTCTTGTATTGAGGGTTTTCGATCAAGTTGTAGGCCATGGCTTGGCATTGACTCCACTGCCCTTAGTGGTAGGTGGAATGGACATTTAGCTGCAGCAACTGGTGTGGATGGTCACAATTGGATGTATCCAGTTGCATTTGGATTTATAGACTCAGAAACAGATGACAATTGGACGTGGTTTATGGCTTAGCTGCACAAGGTTGTTGGAGATCTTCCTACACTTGCTATTTGTTCAGATGCTTGTCCGGGGTTATTGAAGGCAGTGCGTGTTGTATTTCCACAAGCAGAGCAAAGGGAGTGCTTTAGACATTTAATGCAGAATTTTATTAAGAAAAATTTTGGTGAAAGTGTTGGACACATGTGGCCTGCAGCTAGGGCGTATGACAAAGATGTCTATGAGAAGCACATGGCTGCTGTTTATGTAGCTAATCCTGGTGCTAAGCAGTGGCTAGAGAAGAATCATAATCGAAAGTGGCAGAGATCTGACTTCAATCCCGACATCAAGTGTGATTATGTGACAAACAACATAGGTGAAGTGTTTAACAATTGAATAGCAGATATATGGGACCTTCCTGTGGTTGAGCTGGTTGACAAGATAAGAGAGATGATCATGGTTCTTTTCCACAAGAGGAGACAAATTGGAGCAAGGCTTTACGGGAGAATACTATCGGCAGTGCTACAAGTGTTGAATGCTAGGACTAGAGGGCTGGGAGGGCTGTGGCACTTGACTGTTATCCAAGGTGATAATTATGCTGCTGAGGTGTGGGACAACTGCAGCCATAGGTTTGTGGTGAAGGCATATCGTCATGAGTGTACATGCCTTGAGTGGCAGCACACTGGAAAGCCTTGTCAACATGCTCTTTCCTTGATAACAGGAACATGATGATGGAGGACGTTGTCCATGACTACTACTCTGTGGAGAAATTTAGAAAGGCATATGCTAGATTGATAGAGCCACTTCCAGACAAAGAAAAGTGGCCCAAGGTGGATTTGCCATTTGAGGTATGTGCACCACTTACTAAAAGGGCTGTTGGAAGGCAAAGGAAAAACAGGTACAAAAGTTGTCTTGAAGGTGGGAGTAGTGGTGGACCAAAATCTGCAAAGACTACTGCAAATGAGAATGAGAAGACCAAGAAACAAGTTAGAGGCAAAGTGCAGTGTCCTAATATTAGAGAATATAGACACAGGAAAGCTAGCTACAAATGTCCATTTAATGGAACTAAAAAAAGGCAAGTATTGAGCATTTTTTTCTCCTAGATTGGTTTTTTCATCATCCATTGTTTGTGTAATATAGAACCTTTAACTTTGTAGGAAACGAAAGCCAAGAAAAAATACAACTAAAGGGTGGACTCCTAAAGAATTACCACAAGATAGCCCTATCAACAAAAGGGAACAAATAGTGCAAGAGAGTCCTGGAATGGTGACAACAGGGTAAGAAGTTACTATTTCTCATCATGTATCATTTGGTTTATTACAACAATATTGACAAATATAATGTTTTATGTGTAGACGTCTAGCTGTGTTGATGGGAGAAAGCACATCATAAGAAGCTGCATCTCCTCATACGTCACAAATCACTACGGCTGCTCCAAAGAAGATGACTCCAAAAAAGGCCAAGAGAAATTTAGCTCTATGATGTGTCATGATTTTACCTTGTTTTGTTGGATGATATGAGACCTTGTTTTGTTAGATCATGTGAGAACATATTTTGTGTCTGAGGGATGTGACGTTATTTGAACTCAATTTGTATGTGATGGATGTGAACTTATTTGATCTTTATTATATTGTTATGGCTGTCAACGTTCAAGTGTAATAATTTGTCAAACATTGATGCATAATTTTGACTTTGGTTACTTATACAAGGAGAGTTATCAACGTCATGGAAAAATATAACAAAAACGACTTGGGGGCAGTATTGTCCTTTCATGTGGCTGTTTATCTAAAAAAGAATACAAAATGAGAAAAATAGTGTATAGTGCTATTTTAGAGGTTTGACAATCTTATTAGTGCTATTTTTGAGAAGCCCATGATGTCGATGCGATTTGGGAGAAGCCAACTGTTAGGAGTGCTAAAATAGTAAAATCTCTGAGATATATGTATATTCTTTTCTTCTTTTTTTTTGTTTTTTAATTTTATCATTAGTGATCACTAATGACTCACGCATTGGTGATGCGTCCTAACAATATGTGTCACCAATGACCCTCACAATCGTGACGCGCCTGGACCAAAATGCTGACTAATATCAGAGTCATTAGTGACGCGTAAATTCCACGTCACTAATAACTTCACATTAGTGACGTGATATTAGTGGTTGTTATGAAGTGTCACTAGAAGCCTGTTTTTACATAGTGGGAGCATCACCGGTGTGGCCACATACTCAGATTTATACTAGTACAATAATTTGGCCAACATACAAAATAGGGCTCACGACTAGTTGAAATCACCGAGTTCCTGATCCTACTGATTGAGCAGCTTAGTGCCCTAGTCGGCACACATGCATAGAGATCCTCGTTAGCAATCACATCAACCAGTACATAAAAAACTGTAGATGAGTAGTGAATGGAAACGAGGTGGAGGAGGACAAACACGAAGACAAGCTAGCTTGGATGCCATGGTTCCACTCTACCTCCATTGAGAATGTGATCGATGAACAACACTCGGCATCGATGAGTGATGATCACGGCAGCAATATGCACAGTCCTCTCAACGGCTCAACGTCCAGCCTAAAGATGGCAACGGGCATGGCGCCTGCGGATATTGCCTACGCATGCGCATGCAAGCGAGCAAAATATTATGCCCGTGTTCATGCCCGTTATCCGTGATGAGCAAGGAATGTCACCCGTGCCCGCTATTGTAGGCATCTTGTGCCCGTAGGCACACCCGCGTGCTCGACAAGGTCAGTGCCTCAGCCAACAACAGCAAAGAGGTAGGCAGCTGGAACAAGCAGCGCGAGCGGGGTTGCAGTGGAGCGGGATGGGGGGAGGAGAGGCGATGACAGGACCGTGAGCAAGAGGAGGAGTGCCGGTGGGAGGATCGCGAGCGGGAGGAGGAGCGCAAGGTGGAAGGCGAAGAAGTCCGGGTGCGAGGCGAGCATGGTGCGGGAGAGGCGGAATTGGTAGAGCTACATGGTGCTGGCGTCAGCAGCGGCACCACGCTTCTTTTAGGATGGTGCGGGGGTCGGAATTGGATTCTGGCGGGTGGAGGACGACGCATGAGGTCATGGATAGGATGGTGCGGGGGTCGGAATTGGATTCTGGCGGGTGGAGGACGACACATGGGGTCGTGGAGGGGATGGCGTCAGGGTGCATCGTTTTGGAATTTTTGATGAAATCTGAGGTGTTTTTGATAGACTATGATTGCTGAGTCACGAGTTTATAAACAATATTTTGACTGTAGGTCCATATGTCAGTAGACATTGGTATGTAGACAGACGGATACGGGCAAGGATAGTCTATGGATGTGTTCGTTTCCATCCCTCTGATTTTTAGACTTGTCCATCGAATATTGTGATACTAATTAGGAGTATTAAATATAGATTACTGACAAAACCCAGTCTATAACCCTCCCTCTAAATGACGAGACAAATCTATTAAAACTAATTAGATCATAATTAGATAATGTGATGCTATAGTAAACACCTTTTAATGATGACTTAATTAAGGTTAATGAATTTATCACGCTGATGCGCATTCAACTCTGTAATTAGTTTTATATTTAATATATATTTAATAATTATATGTAGTATTTTAATGATTAATGTGACCCACTAAAATTTAGAAAAAAAAACGAACACACCCTATGCCCATTTATTTTTGGTTGTTGGGTTTGAAGTGCTGCCCCGTGCCCAACACTCAAAGCAGTACACGTAACTTTTGGAGGGGCACATTATATGGGGCACGGGGCAGATTACGTAGGGAATGATTTTGGGCTGTTTTTATTTTTTCTTTGGATTATGTTTTTACGTAATTTTTGGAAGAGCAGAAGATTGCGGGGCAGGGGGCAGAAAATTTTACGTGGAAGAGAAAGAGCAGAAGATTACAGGACAGGGGGCAGAAATTTTTACGTGGAAGAGTGGTAACACCCAGAATTAAAAAAAAAACAGAACAAAACTAGTGCTGGCTATAGGTGGGCTTCATGGCGTTCTTAGGGCCTAGTTAAAGTCCAATTTTGTGTAAACCTCGGCCCAGCTGAACCCTAGACCTTGCACCTTGCTGTATCGATCTCTCCAATCGTTTTCACCGTAAAGGAAAGCAGGAGGCGGCACAGCTTCTTGTACTTTTGCTTCTGCAGGTCAGTGCTCCTGGTGGTTTACCGATCTGCAATGGTCTCTATAATTGGGGAAAAAGAAAATGAGTTCCTGCTGCTGTCCTCACCATTCTACCTTTGTTGACGGCAGTTTAAGGTGACAAAATAAGGTGTAGCAGGCTGGGCAGGAGGGGCATTGGTGCAGCAGAGGTATTCTTGATCAGGATTCCTTTTTGGTAATTGACTCAGTCTTTTGTTGCTAGTGCTCCCTGCGTTTTGCGTTAGTACAAGCAGGTCAAGGTATCCTGTTGATGTTTCAGTTTGGGTACAGCAGCAGATCGATCTGGTTTTGGGGAATTTTAGAGACCGAATCAGTAAATCCCAGTATAATGAAAGTTGTAGATCTTTTCATCATCTTTCCAATGAATACTCATACGCCTTTTTTATTGAGTATTCTAGGAGCTATGGCCTTCTGAAGTTGATTGTCGCTGTGTTGTCCTGTCAGTTGGACAGTACCTGTTTGTGATTGATTTTCAGTATTTTAGATACCCAATTTGACTAGGGCCATAATACGAAAGTTGTATATCTTTTCAATATATTTCCAGCGAGTACTCATACATAATTTTTCGTTGAGTATAACTCAAGATATCGTGTTCTGAATGTTAGTGTCGAAATCTGTCAGGTTAGTTGCCTGTTTTAGTTTTGAGTGCGATTTTAGAATACTTTAGAGACCGAATTGGTCCAGGATTATATGGAGTATGTTGTAGACCAATGTTTCCTCTTTCCATAGATTGTGTCGATGCTTTATTTGGCTCACTAACCATGGAGTTAGGAGTCTCAAAAGTCAGTGCTGTTCGATAGTTTATGTCAGTCACTTTGTAGAGCCATTTAAAATTATTAAACGTCAAAATTAAATTTGGTATGGATACCAAAGTTGTAGATTATTAAATGTAGATGTCTTGAAAGTATTTATTTGTTGTCATTGTTGTTATATATTTAATGCTATAAAAAAGACAAGCAGTATTGCTGCTGTTTATCAAAGTGAAGTGTTGTTGTTTTTGTCGACTATCAGTTGGGGCGTAGGAACGATATGAATA
The DNA here is from genome assembly GCA_032690845.1 of Eleusine coracana subsp. coracana. Taxonomy (NCBI): domain Eukaryota; kingdom Viridiplantae; phylum Streptophyta; class Magnoliopsida; order Poales; family Poaceae; genus Eleusine; species Eleusine coracana. The sequence continues at coordinate 8,061,500 of CM064432.1, forward strand.
TTGATTGTAATATTATTTATGGAATGTTTGTACTGAAACATTTGTTCTAAAATAGGTGGTAGTGCTCCGGGTCATCCGTAGTACTTTGATCTTCATCGGTTAAGGCAAGTGAATATAGCGATGGTTTTGCTACTGTTTTGACTTGTTATTTTTATCACCTACAAACTCTTACCTTCTTTATTCACTCAATTAATATGATTAGATGTTTAATTCATTATATGTGACCTTTTATTATTGGAGCATGGTTTATGTGGTTAATCCACATCCTTGGAAGAAGTTGTAGTTTATATTATCATTATTATCGCATGCCATGTGTATTGCATCATTCATTTGCATTGAAAGTTATATCGTTGACCGATGGTCACGACTGTACTGGTACAACATTATGGGATACAGGTCCATACCTTGTTGGGTATGCAGGCAGGAGACATATGCATTTGCATTCATTTGGAGTATTTTGAAGTGATGTGTTGTTATGATTGAAGCTTTTTTATCTGATTATATTCTATTGGAAGTTATTTACTTTATATCAATGTCATATCTTGATTATCCTATAAGCGAAATTTAATGTTAAATCATTGCTTAATCCCAACTTGTGATTTAAATAGCTTGTCAAAACAAATTTGCTTGCTGAGATTTTTATCTCACCCTTGTTCTACTCTCTCCAGGTGCTTGATGATTGCTAGGAGGGAAAGAGGGATTAGTTGCACGTCTTGCACTTTACTTAATCTTAATAAATAAAGTTTGTTCATTAGAGACTTGTGTTTGATACTTAAAGCAGTGTGAATGTTAAACTTATTTATTTTGGAGTTATCTTTACCTTTCATTAGGATGTTCTTTAATGCTAGTGTGATGTGTTAATTCTTTTGTTATCAATGTATTCTTGCTTCCGTGTTGCCTATAAATACAAAGGAGATATTGCCGAATTTACTATTTATTTGTTTGGTTATTTGGTTGTGTGGTTTTAGTGACATCTCCAGGTGTTTGTGGATTCTGGGATGTTACAAAGAGACACCCTCAACTGTTTTATGAAGTAGTAGATATATACTGACCATGAGTCTAAATATAATACAACAACAGTAATCTATTCTCTCTTACATATTTCTCTATAAAGAACACAGTTCATTTCATTTTGTTATAGCCCATCAAAGTTTGAAACAACTAATTAATCTCATTTCATAACATTTCATGGCAGGATTCGGCATGACTTATGGATTAGGGCCAAAAATACTTTTGTTTCCTAAAATTGATAATACACCTAATGAAGTTAGAAAACAAAATAACTTATGTCAAAAATTGAGAATTGTGTGTTTTAGGTCTGATGGAGGATTTCTTCCAGTGTGAGGTGCACTGAACCGTGACATTGTTTCCATCGTTGCAATGAAATTATTCCCGTCACAACATTCAGTATTTGCATTGTGATGTCCAATACATCACTACAGTTCAGAACTTGTTGGTGTGACGTTATGTGCTGTAAACATCAAAGATCTGTGACAACATTTTCTTATCATGATTTTTCATCACTAGAGAATTTATTTCTTGCACAGAAACCTGATGACTAAAACTTCATTTTTATTGCTTTGCTTTGTTGTTTAGTAAGGGGCTCTTTGATTTATATTATAATCTGTCTAGATTATATAATATTGGAAACAAACAGGCCAGATTATAGTGTTAGATTATATAATCTATGGACAAGGTCACCATACTCTTATAATCTCTACTAGAGGTGCTTATTTTGGATATTTTGACAAAAGATCCGCAACTCATGGTAAGTTGAGCTAAATTACCTATCATTGCTATCCAATACGAAACTCCCACCAAGTCATTGTTCCTCAACTCATGCCAATCCCCTACCTAGTGGCTGTACTTCTACAGTAGCCTCCTCCTGCCTTTTGTTCCTCTTCTCAAAACCTTAGTTACAAATTCGTCCTAATCCACCTCCTTTTCGATGGTACCAACACAGAGGACAACCTCTCTCAGGCACCAAAGTACCGCAACTCATTGAGAAGGAACCTGTTTGAGGAGGAAGAAATAGTCACTACTATTCGCAATAGCCAATGGTTTGGGCGTGGCGCAAGCCCTGGCACCGAGCATGGTGGAAGCACTTAGCCACGGGCATGGCGGCAGCCCGCCCTCTGTCGCATCTTGGCTCTGGCCGTGTCGAAGGTGCGATGTTGACGCTTCTTAGCTACACATTTTACATGCCAAAAGCAGCTGTTCTCCCATCATATTCTCATCAAAAGCATGTATTATTACCTCTAATGTTCACAAGTTCCACATGCAGTATCGTTTGAGTGCTATGTTGCTAAATTAGGTGAAAAGACACTAAAAAAGTTTAAATATGAGAAGTATCGATGTGAAGCCCGAATTGTCATACAAGGAGGGCTTCCCACAAGCCCATGGTGCCTACAAGACACCCCTGGACATCCATGAAGTCCAATATGCAAACCCAAGGTCGTAGCCCAATGTCTAAGGATTTCTAGAAGGTTTATCGAGATGGAAAGTTCAATTTTCGCAGCCTAGAAACAACATTGCATTGGATTGCCGTTTCGAAGTTCAACACATGCTCTAATGGGAAAAGATAAAACACAAAATTGTAGATCTTGTCGAGAGATTTCCGGAACATATGTGGATCATATTAATTGGACTATGGAGCTAGGAGATATATGCCCCTTAATGAGACCTACGAACAGGAGTGAGAACTAGAAAAAAAATTCTTGCATTGCATATTTGGGAACCAAAACAGCCTAATATGGACTTCAAAGTTGTAGATATTTTTGAGAACTACGCGATATAGTCCAAACTTACTCCATATGTGGGAGTTATGATATTTGGAAGTCAGTGCTTAATATGGAAGGTACGAAACCGACTTGACTCTATCTCTAAGGGTGAACATCGTGGCCATGCAAAGGAGAATGTGTCCAGAGCCTATATAAACACCCTAAGGACGTGTGTGGATGTGGATACACCCTAAGAAAATGCATGCACAATGCCATGAAGCCGCCGAAGTTAAAGAGCCATCAAATTAAGAGATGTAGTCCAGTCGGGTAGCCGCCCTATGTGGTTATGCTACACCGAAGCTTAGGAAAAGTAGAGTCATGTATCTTAGGAGTCATCAATGGTGCACTAAGGCGGTGCCAATCGACATAACCTTCGTGCGATCAGCACATGCTCTGACGGTGATGAATAAAGGTGCAATTCATATATTTATCTCCGTGTCCGTCTTAACTCTATCCTTGCCTGCAACTGTGCTCGTCTAGATTGATTGGCCTTACATATGCTTATTCCAATTACTTAGTACATAGGCTAAGTATTTAAGATGCTATCTTGATCATGGTGATTATGGAAGTATTCTAGATCTTGTATGCGCCATGATTGCTCAAGACACAAGATGTGCATGTCTAGAATATTGAGTATACTAAGAGGTGGTAGACTGATTAAGGTGATTGGTCATGACAGGGCTTGTCGAAAAAGCATCATTCTCTGCTCATCTTCGATGTTCACCAATTGTTTAAAGTGTCAAGCAAGCTAGGACTATAGATGACATATCGATATTGCTTTTGTGCTGATCGGCACACCCGTTGTGCCGATCGGCACATCCTTTCTCCGATCGCTAGATGCATGCAGGCTAACTCTAGTTGTTCCTCTTTGGTTATGTGTATGCTAGAAACTTTTCACTAAGACACTCAACAAACTTAAAAGGCCATCCTTGAAAAAGTCTTCGTGCTGATCGGCACATCCGTGCGCCGATCGGCACAAACCCCCCAACTCATTGACACAAAGCTCTCATCATTAAAGCCTTCACTATTCATGTTATCATATGTTCAATAAGTACTTCATGCTAGGATTGTTTTGTTAGACGATAAAGAAAACCCTAACTACGGTTCTCTTGCTGATCCTTGTGGATTCAATTAAACCTTGGAATACTCTAAGAGAAATATGCTACAACTGTATACCGTCCTCTTGTGGTATATAAGTGGGTGCGTAACTATGACCAACATGCGGCGCAAGGGCTGACCACCTTAGGCATGACATAGAATCAAGAGCTCAGCCTAGGAATGCCACCAAGTAGGAATGTGCTCCACATGGCTACCTTGAGCACATAGCATGGTGAGGTCAACTCAAGAGCGATGCAAGTGGGGGCTTCGATACATGTTCCTTGAACAGCGACAATGGCAATCATGTTGAGGGAGGCCATTAGACGGGGACGATCTGTCCTTCTTCTATGATAATGGGATAAGTGAAAGTCAGAAGGTTGTGCGAGGGTGTCATCATGAAAAAGTGTTGTTGTGACTCGACGTGCAGTTGTGGGTGATCCACCTATATGTAGGCGTTGTTGTCGCACATCTTTCATAGGTGGCAGAGGTAGCATGCCCCCATCATCAACTGGATATGGTCGTGGAAAATATCGTGTTGCTTGCAACCCGTATCCATGATAGAGGAAAGGCTACATGCGATCTTTTGCGTCCAGCTATTTTCGAAGTGAAAAGTCATGATGAATCTCAGGAGACCAATGAAGAATATGAGCTTGCGGGACAAAAAAACATGGTATGATGCAACAATAATGCAACCTTAGATGCTAGATGGTAGCTGAATTTTATAGTTGTCCAGTAGTGTTAATTGTTCACTTCAACATTGGAACCAAAATGCTAGCTAATAATTATCATTGTTCAGTCATGTTTCATTTATTGCTCCTTGCTGAAATTTACATGTGCATATATGATGCTTATCATTGTTGATTTATGTACGCATGTTACATAATTGAATAGAGAAAAGTTTATGACAAGACATATTGGTCATTTAAGAATACTAGAATTTTTTTCTAGACTTTACATCAAAGAAATAAATGACAGGAATAGGCCTAATACATATATGACTAACCCTAAGTACAAGAAAATAGCTGAAAATTATTTGGAAAGAACCCAACTATGTCACTCAAAGCTACAATTGAAGAACAAGCTTTATTTGCTTAAGGGCTTGTATTGTATTTGGATGCAATTGCTTAAAGATAGGGGATTTGGATGGATTGTGGTGTTAGGAACTGTGGACGCAAGTGAAGATTATTGGCAACATAAAACCAAAGTATGAATTGTTTCAAATTATGTAGGGACATTCTTTTTGGAAATAGCTCAACTTTTTTATATAGATTTTAGATTGTGTATGGACATCCTCTAACATCCCATCCCATTGTGATTGGGGCCATAGTGGCACATGACCCACCACATTGCTAGTCTAGTGGGAGGAAGATCAACATATAAGCCTAGGTTATCCACCACCATCAATATTTGGTTATTAGCCCTTTTACATGAAGCGAGGATGAAAGCATAAACAGGTTAGTGGGTGCATGGGTTCCACTCACAATGCGTGTTTGACCCAGCCATATATGGACCATAGGGCATTACATTATATTTTGAAACAATCCAAGAAGGGTCCTATAGACCATGAAGATTTGGTGGACAAAATGTTTCGAGGACTTGTGGTTGATGGCTCTAATGCTTGTGTTTCGTTTGAAGTTCTTGGACAAGAGGATGATGAAGGATTTGTAACTGCAACAGCTGATGAGGGATTTGTGGGTGGACCGGCTGCTACCGGGGCTGATAGTGGGGTTGGTCTATCACCAGCTGCAAGCCTTAGTCTCATAAAAGGTGCCAGCTAGTGAATCGTGGTCCAATCCCTGTTGTATTTACTAGTCCACTGAAGGCAGCAAAGAATGCTATGGTTAGAGTCATGAAAAATATGCATGCTACTTTAGGACAACTTGTGCTATTGCCCAATGTTTTAGTTGAAGTCCTTTATGAGACAATATGTAAGTACTTGTTTCTTTCCTTGTAGATAGATATTGATTAAAGTGATGATGAGGAAGATATGTCCTTAACTTTTACACATGCTTGTGTTCACTCAGTGAGGAAATTTGGAGCTGTTACGATAGCATTTGGTATGTACTATGTTGCAACCTTGTTGAACAAGTCTACAAGAAGGGAATTTCTTGATCTATCGTGTTGTGTATTGGATTATATTTTTGTATATAAAACACTTAATAATGCAACTTCCTACTATGAAATGTTTAAGATGTGCAGACCCCTACTTGAAAAGTTGCATGATTTATTGGTCTCATTCTATAGTGATGAGGACATCACCATGCTGGATACACACATATCATGGCCTTCCCCAAGTTACAAGTCGTCACCAACTCGGTCGCCGTGTTCGTCTCGGATTCAACCGACACCCCTTCACAGTTTTGATGATATCTCCCACATCCGACATCCAAATGTGGCATTCTTTGATGCGTTGGAAAGGGGATGATGACGCCGTCGTTTTGTTTCTGGTCTTAGCTCCAGAAGGGTCGTGAGTCATAATATGTGACCATGACAAGGTGCTGCACGACCTATTTTGGGCGAACTTGGCCATGTATTGTGTGGGGCCTTAAGCCCATGTTGTGGGCGCCCCCCCTGGTCGCCCCCAACCCTAGGACATCCCTGGTTCATACATAAACTCAGTAGCCACCGTATTTTAGTTTCGGGTTTTGTTTAGTTCAGTTTTCTAGAGAGAAACTTGATCGAATTATTGTAACTATGGCGACAAGTCCTTTTACAGTAATCCAGGGCCCCTGTTCTTGTTCTACACCACTGTGGCAATTAGTCTTTTTGTATTCAGAGCTTGAACCTTTTCTTGTGATTCGATTCATCCATATTTGCAATTTTAGATTGCGTGTTTATCCTCTCTTGCTTATGTTCTCGATTTCGCTTGCAGGAACAATCAAGTTGTGCTTGGTGTAACGGTTGCGGGGTTTGATCGTGTCTGATTCAAGCCGGGTCGTCGATGCCGAGTTCCCCAAATTCGAGTTTATCCCCTTACCTCTTGGAAGATTGGGCCATATCTACATCAAGTTGTATCAGATTCTAGGTTCCCCGTGAGGTATTATCGTGTTCTTCCCTTTAGATTCGTTTGTGTTCATCACCTTTTTGTCCATGAAAAAGCCTACAAAAAAAATTTCCCCACCATCCTAGACACTGTTTAGCCTTTGCATAATTTAATTTCAGAGTCCGTAGTGTTGAGTTTGTGTCCTAGTCGAGTTCAGTTGCTGGTTTGAATTTGTGTTTCGATTCAGTTTGTGTTTTGATCTCCGCTGCACACCACCATCACCATCGTGTTTTCCATTGGATTCACCATCGTGTTACCCACCCACCACACCCACAATCCATTGCCAACAAAAAAACCCTACCCGATTCTGTCCCCCCCCCCCACCCCTCAAACCCTATCTTGACATACCTTCGGTAAAATAGGCATAAATTTTCGCTCGTTGCTCTGATTGGGCTGAAATTTTTACAGCAGATTCTTGACTCAAAGTTGAGATGACCCATACTGGGCTCTGCCCTTTGTGCACTCGTCAAAAAATTCAAAAAAAAAATCGGGAAAAAATAGAAAAAAATTGTGAAGTCAAAAATAGCGCTTTCAGTGAAACTTTGTGATTTTGCCTACCCTTTGTTTTCCTCTATTTGAGTTGAAACTTCTTGTGGTTCCTTCCTTCGTGTTCCTCTATCACAGAAAATAGTGGAAAATCATACAAAAAAAATCAAGATTTTGATTTGCACCCCCCGCCCCCCCGCCCTAAAAATTCTAAGTCTGTGAAGTCTGTTTTGATCCTTGTTGCCTTTGCCATTGTTCTTGCTATCACAACTGTTTTTGAACATGATTCTTTTGCCAGCAATTAGGACACTGCTTTGGACATTTATTCAGTGCTACTATCTATTATTGAATTGTGTTCCATTGACATACATATTAGCCTTCCAAACTATACATATTGCAGCACAGGTTTCTTCCTTGCAACTGTTACACCCAAGCTCAACTACAGATTGTGTCGACCTATTTGGCTTTGGTAAGAACACTTGCAAGATTGTGATACATTGCTTCTGATATTGTTTTCCACTTTCTACACCCTCTGTTGCCTGCTAGTTGATAGGGCTAATCTTTTTGTTTAGTCTTGTCTTTTGCTTTTAACCATGTCAGAGAAACGGAAAGGGACACCTGGAGAATTGGAGTCCCCTATAGACTTCAATGATTGCGTGTCCAAGGCTGAGCTCACGAAGCTTCTTGCGGACCAGCGTACATTCATGAAAACGAAGTTTGCCGAGTTGATGGGTCACATCAACACTGTTGCCCACTACATTGAGGATGTTGAACGACGACCTCCACCTCAACGAGCTGCTACTGATGATGATTTTGACCGTGATGCAGACCGTCTTCGCTGTAATCGACACGATATGGGAGGTAATAACAATCATGGTAATACCGATACTTTTGTTAAGCCCAAATTTAACATACCACCTTTTGCTGGTAGTGCTGATCCTGAAGCATACTTAGATTGAGAACTTGCTGTTGAACAGAAATTTAATTCTCATTTAGTTCCTACTGAGCATAGAGTTAGACTTGCTACTAGTGAGTTTACAGGTTTTGCTCTCTTTTGGTGGAATGATCTTTGCAATACTAATGCTGCTATACCTGTCACTTGGCCTATTTTGAAACAACGCATGAAATCTCGTTTTGTTCCTCTTTATTACCAATATGATTTACGTTTGAAATTACAATCTTTAACACAAGGTAGTAAAACAGTAGAGTAATATTATCAGGAATTGCTTATTGGTTTAGCACGTTGTGATATACATGAAGATGATGTTGAAACTAGTGCTAGATTTTTGGTGGTTTGAACCGTGATATCTAGAATATTGTTGACTATAAAGAGTGGAATAGGTTCAGCCAATTGTATCATATTGCTCTTAAGGCTGAACGAGAAGTACATGGACGCCTTCCACAACAATCTTGCAGGTCCAACACTGAGCAATCTCTCCAGCAACGCACTGGAGTAGAGAACTTGAAGAGTCATGTTGCTAAGCAACTAGCAACAACTCTTCCACTTGCGCCTACTTCTGAAGCGCAATCGTCTAGTGTGCAGCACCAACACCAGAAGAAGGTTACTACTTCCGGTACTAGGAGTGGCTCCTCCACCACCATTATTTGCCACCGCTGCAAGGGCATGGGACATGTCATGAAGGATTGCCCTAGTCGTCGTGCTTTCATCACTACTGCTGATGGGTATGAAAGTTGTAGTGATGTTGAAGATGAATTTACTCGTATGCCTAACCTTGTTATAGATTCGACAGAGGAGCAGGAGACTACCGCCATTGATTCCATTGCTGCCACCGCGGGCTTTCCTAGTCTCATTGTACAACGTGTGTTGACCACTCAGGTGGGACAAGAGGAAGAACAACAACGCAACAATTTATTCTACATGTACCTCATTGTCGCAGACCGCTGTGTTCTCACCATCATTGATACTGGGAGCTGTAACAACTTGGTAAGTTCTGATTTGGTAAGCAAACTTGGCTTGACCACGCATGCACTATATCAGCCCTACCACATAAAATGGTTCAACAATAGTGGTATGGCACAGGTAACTCGATCAGCATGCATACACTTTTTAGTAGGTTCTTATCAAGACTCTGCTGATTTTCATATTGTACCTATGCAAGCATGTTCGCTTTTATTAGGCCGTCCATGGGAATATGATACGGATGCTTCCCACCATGGTAGAACTAATACATATACATTCGTGCATAAGGATAGGAATATTACTTTGCGTCTGTTATTATCTGCTGATATTAGAAATCATTTTAAACTGCTTGCTGAAAATACTGAGAATAAACATGATAACAAACAACTTTCTGATGTTAAACATAAGGCTATTCAGTTAAAGGGAGGTGCTTTTCTTGCTATGACATCTACTGTTGCTGAACTTTGTGATAATCATGATGCATCTTGCTATACTATGCTTTGTCGTGATATATCTTCTATCGATGATCATGTATCTTGTACTTTGCATTCTGCTAGTACTAACCTTTTGCAGGAGATTGATGATGAGATGGAGTCGAGGGCGACTCCAATTCAAGAAGGGGAGGATGATGAGGACATCACCATGCTGGATACGCACATATCATAGCCTTCCCTAAGTTACAAGTCATCACCAACTCGGTCACCGCGTTGGTCTCGGATTCAACTGACACCCCTTCACGTTTTTTATGATATCTCCCACATCCGACGTCCAAACGAGGCGTTCTTTGATACGTTGGAAAGGGGACGACAACGCCGTCATTTTGTTTCTGGTCTTCGCTCTAGAAGGGTCGTGAGTCATAATATGTGACCATGACAAGGTGCTGCGCCACCTATTTTGGGCCAACTTGGCCATATATCGTGTGGGGCCTTAAGCCCATGTTGTGGGCACCCCCCCTGGTCGCCCCCAACCCTAGGACGTCCCTGGTTCATACATAAACTTAGTAGCCACCGTCTTTTAGTTTTGGATTTTGTTTAGTTCAGTTTTCTAGAGAGAAACTTGATCGAATTATTGTAACTGTGGCGACAAGTCTTTTTACAGTAATCTAGGGCCCCTGTTCTTGTTCTACACCACTGTGGCGATTAGTCCTTTTGTGTTCAGAGCTTGAACCTTTTCTTGTGATCCGCTTCATCCATATTTGCAATTTTAGATTGCGTGTTTATCCTCTCTTGCTTGTGTTCTCGACTTCGCTTGCAGAAACAATCAAGTTGTGCTTGGTGTAACGGTTGCGGGGTTGGATCGTGTCTGATTCAAGCCGGGTCATCGACGCCGAGTTTCCCAAATTCGAGTTTATCCCCTTACCTCTTGGAAGATCGGGCCATATCTACATCATATAGGATCTCAACATGCAAAATGACAACTGTTGAAATGTTAGCCAAGTTCCTACGGATAGTCCAGGACACCAAAATCATTTGTTTAAGCAAAGTATAGGTTTTAGTGGTCAAAAGAAACTATTAGCAAAAAGTTCAATGATGTTTGTATAGCATGGATAAAGACATTGTGAAACCAAAGGATCCTAACTTCTCAAGAGTTGGTCCAAGAGTGCTTGGTGATCGGTTTGCACCTTTCTTCAATTATTGTATGTGTGCAAAAGATAGTACATATGTTCAAGTTGTTATACTCCATTCCAAAGTTGGTGAACCTGGATGATCATCTAGGAACGGTTTAGGGACCCAAATGGTCACTTTAAGAGTTCATGGACCTGTATGACTATTCCTAAATAGTTTAAGGACCTATGATGCACTTCACTCTTTTTCTTGCAAGAATGAAATACTAGTCTCATATTTTTCTGCTTGTAGATAAATTTTACCTTAAGAATTCTGGCTATCCAAACCATCAAGGTTATCTAGCTCCATACAAAGGGGTCTAATATCATTGCAAGAGTTTAGAGTAGGTCCTCATGTAAGACGTGAAAAGGAGGTATTCTATCAATTACATCCCCGTTTGTGCAATCATATTTAATGATCTTTTGGTGTCTTGAAGATGGAGTGGAAAATTTTATTGGACCTTAGTAAGTTATCCAATGTACAAGCAATAAAAAATAATACATGCTTGCATTGGACTTACTAAGTGATCGGGATGAGGCCTATATGCCCTTTGCTTCAACTCAAGCAAGCGCAAGCCATTTGCAAGATGAAGAGGGCACCATGGATACCTTTGGTGATGAATTTTCCCGGTTGTATGAAACATTTGATACTAATTCATGGTATTGTGCGAAGAAATGTCTGTAACAAAAGAAATAAGTCATCTGAAATAGTCAGAGGCATTCTTTTGTTTTTACATTTAAAACTAATAATCTAGATAAAAAAAATAACCTCATTCAGGTTATATAATCTAGTACTAGCAATATATCTAAATTATATAATCTGCTGGGGAAACAACGAAGATTAGAATGCTTATTAGGTTTTGAATCTCTAAGCTTGGACATAAGTGCTTATTATTATTTATATTTCCTCACTCTTTGATGTATTTGATACCATTGGTTTCTATATAAGTAATTTAAATTTTATATCTATCCAACAATTTCCGTATTTGCATATGTTATGTCTCATGAGTCACAATGGATACTGATTTGTTTATTTAATAATTTTGCAAAAATACTAATACGACTAGTTATTTTCGTTGAGTTCTCAGGACATTTTTGTATTAAGTATCCACAAAGACATAGGAAACAAATTGTCATTGTAAAAACTTTATACCTCATTCAACAATTAAAAAATTAATATAAAATTCATTTACCTTATTTTTTTTATAATACTACACCATCTTATATTAGAAGCATAGTTCATATTCTTTTCTGTGTTGATATACTTTTCCACATACCAACAACTTCAACACTTCTTATTATCCTTGAGCAGATTTGGAATTCCACAATACAAACAAAACCAGTCTACTGCTACTATAGGTACGATGGTGGTGTCGTTGAGGGCCCACATAAGAGACAATTGCATGCTGGTCCCGGGATGCAAGTGCCAGGTTTACCTCCAAGTCTCTTGCAATCTCTCATGCATATAGCGGAATAACACTCCTTTCCTAATCTAAGAACTACCGAACTACAATTTTGGGATGAGATTTCCATGCCATTTTCAATGGAGCTGGCCACGTGATCTGTCCATATGCCAATAGAAATGGGGTCAGTGTCATAACAAAAACTGGTTGAACTTCATAATTCAACCGATAATAAAAAGATGGGATGTACCAGATGATAGCACCGCAATGGCAAGGATCATCAAAAGCAACATTTGGCTTCCCGTCATCTTGCTCTTTGACTCGATGTCTTCATTTATCCAATGATGAGTAGCTTGTAGAACATAACAATGCACCTTATATATAGGATAGAAACCTTCTTATTTAGAAATATATTATTAATGTTGGGACTGCCAATGTAGTAGGGGTATGTATAGCAGTAATTAAATGTCATGTTAATATGAATCTATCCTATACACTACTACAAATATCATTGCCATAACTTTGGCAGTATCACCCAGTAGCCAAAACATCCCTTTCGTTGGAAGTTGTAGCAATAAGTAGTATGGTATTAGGATTGGGCAATGGATTTACGCTTTTTTTGCAACACATGTCATTACAGGCATCAAAGATATACCATTGTGATTGACAATTGCAATGACAAATTCCATGGATCAAACCAAAGACCTTGGTATTTGTAGGAAGACAATTTACCATTGCACTACTGCCTATTTTCATACATGATACAAAAATTATTGTTTTATCATACAAATATTTGCTTGTGGCTATAACTATTTTTTCTATTGCAACAAACCTTTCATAAACTACAACACTAGTATTTTAGCGATGACTAACCAACGATGGAATGAAAATATTGTAGCTAATAATGCAATGCTTATACAATCATTGCAATCATGCAAAATTTTAGGCCTATGATATAACCATACATTAAATTCGTGATAATATGTTGAATCTATTGCCATAAAAAAGGTAATTGTAGCAGCATAAATAAACAAGCTATTAACACGATTTATGCCCTGTTGCAAGTATATTTGGTTGCAATAGTTAGTACGATGATGAATTTAAATTTGGACTGATGGATATATACACATCAAAGAAGATTTCAACAACACATTTTTCCTTGATACGTGAATCAAGCTACTTCTAAATTATATGTAAAGATCAGGTCGGAAAACTTACATGACCCTATTCTTGATTATGTGATAGATCTATGTTGACGATCATTAACTACCATTCCGACCATCAATTATACTCAATATAAAGGAGGATTCAACATTCCCAACATGCATGTTAGTTAGAATTTATAAAGTTTTACTTGTACTTGGAGAAATGCTCACATGCAGGAGATACAACAAAATAAAGGAGAAAATACACCTATGTGGCAATGATACACAACTTCTACCAATCAGAGTTTGCCAATAGGGATTCACACGAATCAAATGGCCCACCTGCAACACCAAACCAATATACATAAGGCCTAAGCCATGGAGGAGTCAAGGGAGGCCACCCACTAGTACACCTGAAAAAGTGGAAGGCCACTAGCCTCCACCCCTGTTCAACCAAACAGGGAGTGGGCCTAATGGGGCCCAACTTCCTATGGTGGTTTCCCACCGACTCTCCAAAGGCGGTTGTCCGCCCTAGGGTGGGAGTTACCGACCTTGGAATTACCTTTGGACCCCTATAAATAGAAGGGTGTGGCTTCACTCCTCAACACACACTTAGAAGCATCACTCTCTTTGTATTTCGAGTTACTCTCTAGTTTTAGAAGCAACATTGGAAGTTAGCTCTTTCTTTGTCCTTCTCCACTAGAGTAGTCTTTTCTTTTATCTAGAGTATGCTATCTGTGTGTACACTGCCCATGTTTATCTATTTCCTTACCCTTATGTGGACTTTGTCTTATAGTATATTATGTAACTATAGAACATGGTAACCATCTTGGTCCTCCCACCTTCCTTTAGGATAAAATAAATATGATACCTTGAATACTTCCAGGTAACATGCTACAACGGTATTCTCCGTGCACTTGTGGATTACCTACATTTGTTCAAAACACCAACAAGAATTTATGGGCGGTTCATAAGCCTAACAGGGAAAATCTGCAAGCGTACAGATGCCGGCGTAGCTTTCACCCGGGAGTATTCCAGAGTATCGATTTCCACAAGGAACGAGTAAAGAGTCACTCCTAATCTATCAAGTCCTAGTGATGAGGGTGCAGAACAAAGTGTACTCTATAGGGAGAAGAAGTCCCCGGGCCAGACAATCTAATGAAGGGAACCTTCTCCAAGTAACCTAGTGAGAATTCTATTTCCAAATATCTGCTTCGGGGCACGATAACGATCCACAGGTAAGGGTCGATAACTAACCACAGGTACTAGTGGGCACGTTAACGCTAGACAACCCTGCTTGAGACTTCCCGAAAGTGGTGGAATTCAATATTGGACGGACAAGGCTGTCACCACCTGCCGCGTACCACAAAGCACGTGGGGACTGCAATCCCAGGAAAGCTAAGTCTAAACACCACGTCTAAACATAGACTTTCATACCAGTTCTAGAATTGGTAAGCATAACAAGATAATGTTGAGAAGCAATAACAAGCTATGCACGAGGATCCCGTAGAATAAAAGGATAGAAATACTCACTTTATTACTTGGGTAAGAATTCCACTACATGTTACCCGGCCCCGAAGACGAAGGAGATTACTCACGTAGGAGCTTCAATCCCCGGGGCACAAGGTGAAGGAGCCAGCATTCTGGACTCCTCCTCCTACACCTCTACTCTTCTACTTAGGTAAAACGCGGGACTAATGCTTATTTCTTCTCTATTCCCCTCGCTTCTGCCGAATTGCCCCTCTATTTATAGATGGTGAAGACTTGGCGGGTACTTCAAGGTGGAGGAGAGTAGGTGGGCAAAATTTCCCTCGCCGGGTGGCATGCACCGCCAGGCAGCAGGCCAGGCCAGGCGGCCGTTGGATGAAGTCGGTTCCCGACCGCATTCCCTCGGACGGCTCAGATTTGGTCCGGATGAAAGTTTTGGGTCGGTTTTCAACCGCCTTATCCACTTGGAGTCGGTTGGCATGATGGGCTAAGTGGGCTGGATACCCCGGGAGGAAAAGTCCCAGGCTGGGCCTGTCGGCTGAGTTCTGATTTCAGCCGTCACGACCTTGCTCGGGCCCTGATTTCAGCCTCATACAACCCTATTGGCCGGCTGTTTTACGGCAGGATCGGCCGACGGGGCGTTTCTTCATGTTTTTACCTAATTTTGGCCCTTTTGAACCTGCAAACACATATATCACCAAAACTCGTGGAACTTTATTAGTTTAAACAAATATTCATGAAACTTTGGTCTTTACCTTGCATTTCCCGACCGGTTGGTGACCGATATTGGGTTTTAAGGGCCACCAACAGTGTTGTTGCCGGGGAAGGCATTAGATTAAGAAGATTACTTGTGTTCAATTGTTGCATATGTGATTATTTGGTATTTGCACAAACAGTCTAATCTTGCCTGTTTTCTCCTTTTGTGTGAAATAGGGTAGTGTACGACTGGTTTCACCTTGCCTAAAAACTATATTGAATATCCCGAACAACTCTTGAGAAGGGTTCATGCACGTCTCGTCCATCCTTAGAAGATCGTGTCTGCAAGTGAACCAGCCACCCCCACACCATCAAGCTTCAAGATCATCACCTAGAAGAGTCTTCATGATTTCTCTGCTCCATCGGCACCCAACATCCCTGCTGCACGCAATGTCATGGTAGATGTGAACTTCGAGATCAAGACATGTCTCATTACCATGCTACAGGCTAGTCCATTCTTTAGGAAGGCCAATGAGGACGCCAGCGCCCATTTGCAATAGTTTGTAGAGATCTGTAGCTCCTTCAAGATAAAGGATGTCTCCCAAGACGCCATTCGCCTTTGCCTATTTCCGTTCTCTCTTTTGGGGAGAGCAAAGCAGTGGTTCTATGCGAACAAGGATGTTGTGAGTACCTGGGACAAGTGTTCAACTACATTCCTCGCCAAGTTCATCCCGTTTGGCAAAACCAACGCCTTTTGCGGGATAATTTCAAGCTTTCAGTAAGAGGCCAAGGAATTAATCTCTGAGGCTTGGGAGAGGCTACGAGAATGCATTGCCCTATATGCCCATCCAGAACTTCTACAATGGGCTGACTTTGTCAGCTCGTGACCACATTGATGTTGCTATGGGAGGAGACCTCTTCTCCTTAACTATTGAAAAGGCTAAGGATCGATTTGAAAAGGCTAAGGACTGAGTGACTGAGAGGGGGGGGGGGGGCGTGAATCGGGAACTCTCACTATATACCAAATTCGCCAATTCCTAAAACTGACCACTCAAAACAACTCCTACATAATCCTAGTGGTGATCACACTAGCAAGATAATAAACCTAAGCATACTAGTGGATCACCCAAAGTCAATACAACTCCTATGCAAGCTATTAATAAAGCAATGCGGAAGCACACCACAAGCTAGCAAAGGAGCCTACTCATGCAATTCTACAAGATAAGAAACTAGTGCACACGAGCATGAGTAGTACAACACATGCAAGGGTAAGCAATCAAGCCAATGCAACTCCTATACATGCTAGCGATCAAATACGGAAGCTCAAACACTATTAGCAAGCAAGAAGCCTATTCATGCAAGTCGACAAGGTAATCAACTAGAACAAGACATGCACACAAGCATGAATAGCACGGTATGTAAATGCGGAAAGTAATGCATCATAGTAAGGAGTAGAGTAAGAGATGGCTCATGATTTTTTTCCCAAGGTCTCGGAAGGATGGCGCCTTCCCCTACTCCTCGTTGGACCACTCCCGGCAGAGTTCTGGTCCCTCCCATCACCAAGTGGGGTTCTCGCCCACAAGCCCGCAATCACTCCCCGAGTGAAGACATGGTGTGCGTCACCGCTGCTACCAAAGCACAAGCTCACCTCTCTCGAGAACTTGCCGGACTCCTCGAGCCGACACGGGCACTCACTATTGATGCCCCTTTCTCCGGCAGGATCAAATGATGTGGACAAGGGTTCCTGATCTTCTGAAAGGTTCTAGATACATTGATTTAGTCGGAGGTGACACACAAATCGATCCGGCTTTAGAATAGTATGTTCTAAACCCCACAATCACAGCATGACGTCTCCTCCGGTTATCAACCGTCCTAAAATGATTGACCTCGCCGAGAAGGCTAATCCCTGCCTGTGAATCAAGAACACAAGCAAGAACAAAGAAGAATGCAACACAATTGCAGATGTATTATGAATCTCACAAAGTTGGGGTCTCACAAACCGTGTTGACGGCGAAACTGTTATGAACAGAATAATCTAAGCAAAACCCGAACCCTAATGGTGCGGTGGCCTCAACTATATACAAAGCCCAAAGGCCAAAAACAGGCGATGCAGCACCGAAAAGATTCTAGACCCTCTCTTGTTTCGATGATTTCCGATGACTCCGGATGAATTTTGATATGAGACTGGCGGCATTGGAAAAGTCTTCTTCTTATCTTTCCGTGCATAT